>CM066032.1:379417494-380724712 GCA_033557465.1 Ichthyophis bannanicus | reverse complement strand
GGGGATGTAAGTCTCCACAGGACGTACATCCCCGCTATTCACGTGCACAGAATGACCCCCCCTTTAGGTGCTTTCATCTATAACTTTGATCTGCTTGCAGTTTTTGAAAGTAACTTGAAGTGGGGTACCAGTGCCCTCTGACTGAGTTAACATCGAGAAGGGCTTGGCATGTTGGCTGACAGTCTGAAGCCTAGCAGCCCGGAGAGAGATGTGTTATCAAAGCCAAGGTCGTCCTTTGGGATTATATTGTTTGTGAGACAGAGACAGAACAACTTTTTTTTTAGAATGCTGGAGGCAGAGAAATGTCTGTGCTCTTACCTATCCCATGCAGATAAACAAAGTTTGATGCGAGCCTATTTTCTACCATGCAATCGCTTTTTTCTCTAATAAAAGAAGAGGGAACCATGGGAATCTGCACTAGTGTGCACACCTGTGAATTCCTCACTTAATCTGAAGTTGTACTGTTTTATATAACTCTCCGTGCTGTGTGCTTCCGTATTTGCAGTTGAATTTAGAGAATTTAAGTCCAGGGACCGGAAATAAGTTTTGCTATCTGGTCATGGGTAGCACAGGTACTGCAGAAATGTCCCTGGATTTCCCTTGTGCAGGAGAGGAGCCTTTGGAACTATGTAGCATAGTCCCCTAGTGCTTCTTTTTAATATCAAAAGATTTGACTTCAGATTACCCCGGTTAAATGTGGAGAAGGGCTTGAAACTCATCTTCAATGCCTCTGAGGGTGGGTGAGGGTTTCAGGGAGAGGGTGGAGCAAGCATCAATTTGTGGGAATTTCAATTTGAAATTTCTGTGCCTTGGTTGAAGTGGTGGACTTTGTTCTTGCTAGTGGCTGCATTTTTGAAGGCAGTTTTTGAGGGGATTTTTCCTCTGAACTATGTTTTGCCGCTAAATGAGGGAAAGCAAGAATAGAGATGAAGACAAAAGCTAGGTTTCAGAAGGTTTAGAGACAGTGGGACCGCAATACAGCTTGACACAGATTGTGTTGGAGATGGCAGAAGTAATGAAAGGAAGACAAAATTAGAAAAGTTGGAAAAGAAAAAGAATAATGATATAAAATAGAATTAAGACCAAAATACTCGTACACCAAGAGTATGAAGAATAAGACCCAGATGATTTAAAAGGAACAGTTACTAGGGTGCTCTAATGTTAACGTGTTACTTGAGTACAGTCACCATGTTAGTAAATAGGTCCTAGCATCAAATAGCCCACGTTAAAGTTGACTTAATGCTTATCAACATTAACAAAATTTAGTTACTATGTCTTTGAATAAGAAAAACCCCCCCCTAGGTACTAAAAAATTTCAAATTATGCTTTCATTGTAAGGTTGCAATTGTTTTCTGTGCTAGCTTAATACATGACAGCATCTGTCCTAGCTCGCCTATCAAACTTTCTGGCTTGTTCACCTCAGTAGCAAACACTGGTGCCCATATCCTCAGCCTGAACGTGATGTTTTGAAACCACCCACAGTCAGTGAATTTTACCTCTGAAACATAGAAAGTCAGAGGAGGAATCTCCTTCTCCCAATATAGCGAACTTTCACCTACTCTTGAGCCTTCTTCCCTGCGGCTCGGTGTATTTTAATTTTCTGTATTTAATCTCCTTTTCTCCAAGGACTGTGGTCATTTTAAATTGCTTCCTGACACTGACCCTTGTTCTAGGTCACTCACTTGACCTCTGCAGGAAACATTCCTCATGTTCTCACCAGAGGAAAACAATACCAGAATTGCCTCCGGGCACCGCTCTTTCATTGAATGAGGTTTCATTTATATTTACAAAACGGCTTTTCAGTTGATTTTAACAATCTGTAACAATATGTTGTTTAACGACAATACTTTTTTCCCTATTTTTACTTGGCAACACACAAGCAGTTTCAAACCTTATCCTTTGCAACCCCATCTTTTTGTGTCTGTACAACCACTTTTTTCTCCATAAAGAGCTAATAAAGAACACATTTTAAATTGTTGCTACCCACATGAACTTCAATCTACACTATAGTCTCCATAGGAATTCTTGTCACTATTCACATTTTTCTGCGAAGAGGCAGTTTAATAAGCATCATTTTGCCACATGTGTTAGCATGTACATGTTAAAAAAAGCCCTTATAAAAATGACCTTGTGATGCGGGTATATAGAATGCTGACCCATTCCTCTCCAAATTGATTATCAACAATTCCCCTGTAAGATAGTTTGCAGCCCAGAGTTCCGGGGCTGGGAGGGCGTGGCTCACAAGGGATAGGCTTCCAGAACCCTCAGGGCTGCAGGGAGGGAGAGGGGAGCCTTTGGCTCCAGAAGGTTCTTTCCAATGGCAATCCGTTAAAAGGAGTTCGCTAGGAATTTTAACTGCTACTGGAAGAAGGTCTGGGAAAATCATGCTTGTGGAGGCTAAACCAGGTTGGGACAGAATAAAATCTGATTTTGTTTCCAACTGAATTGCTTGTCTGTTCCGTGGTTTAGCTTTTGTGGAGGCTTAACATAACTTGGGAACAGAATAAAAGCTGATTTTGTGTTCCCTGAACTGCTGCCTGTTCTGTGTTTTAAAATTAAACAGGTCCCTTCCCACCACACTACACCCTGCTACCACATATGGTGGCCGTGATGAGATTTGCTCTAACCACGTGACTGAAAAGCTGGGCCTTCTATAGCAGGTAAGGAGTTCTTTGTTTGTATGGTCTCAGAGGGTTAGCCTTGCCCCTAGTTAGGGAGCATGATAAGGTCTAGGCGGTTGCCCAGGACAGACGGCGGTTGGTTTGGTCATTAAAGGCAACATAAAGGTTTGTTGCGCCGGAATACTTGCAGGGTTAAACTTCAGCTGGCAGTAGAGGAAGCTGTGGAGAGCCGGTTTTGCAATAGTAACCATTGACAAGCCTAGAGATGGAACAGGCTCCTCCAAGATTCCCGGCAATAGTAAGGTCAGCTGAGCCCAATAAGCAGAAATGTCAGCGAAAGCAGTTTCACAACAGCCGTGGCCTGACTAGAAAGGCAACAGCAGCAGCTACAAAATCTTAGATTTCAGGTGCAAGGGTCGGAGATTGTGACCGAGGAGTTGACGGTTCCTCTGCTCTAATGACTCAAGCCCATACAGGAGACTTGCTTACTTCTAGACCCCTCCAACACAAATGGTACTTAATAATGTGGGCAGAAGATGAACTGATCACTTTTTGGTGTAACTTTGTAATGAAACTGAACCCACCCTGGTCGACTGGCAACCATGGATGACTTTACTTGGGAATCTGCTTGACAGGTTACGCAGTCAATGCTGCGATTCCAGGATGCCAAACTCTGCCTGGTGGCGAGCTTACCTATAACAGCTTGTTATTGGAACAAGCGGGCTAGTACACATCGTAGGAAGGCACCAGAGGTTTTACTGCCAGTGATTCAGTTAAGGAGGGGAGGGAGCGCACTCCAGATTACAGAGATACCTCTGCAGGGTTCCTCCCTTTCACGTTGAAGGAGGCTTTTCGTATGGAATATTCTGCATTACCCGGATAGGGGAATGATCGTGGCCCAGATAGTAAGCCAAGATTGTGCTATATGGAGCAGTTTTTGAAGAAGGGCTTTGACTGTCTCCTAGAATGAAACGGCTGGGTATGTCAGCATCCCAAGCGTCACGCACTGGAGATTGCCAACTCACAAAAGAGAGAGAACTGCAGAGCCAAAGCGTATTGTGTTGAACCACGGAAACCAACAGGATGGCCCAGAACAGTAAACTGAAAGTGGACAGTGAGAAGGGGAAGAAGTCACGTCGTGTGTTATCTCCATGAGGATGGTAAGTGGGAAGGTGGGATGGGAGTTTCGGGGGGAGGTTGGCTCCTATATCTCCCTCTCCAAAGTCATCCTCCTAGTGCAAGGGCCTGGCTCCCAACCCTGACCGCCTTCACACCGTTCTAGGTATGGAGCCCGAGGAACACTTGGCTTGGGAATGGCCCCCCTGTGTTACAGAGGAAACCCATGGATGTGAGCCTAACCTACTACCTTCACCCCTGGGAGTTATCATTTGCATTTTTGTGGGACAGATTGTCCCGCCACCCAGGAGGTGCACAGAACATTGTGTGCGATTCCAGTGACTTTCAATCGGTAAACCCAGTTCAACCCGATTTCAAATTGGATCTATGCTATATAAGTTATGGAGTTAATGCAGCTGAACTCTGTTGTGCCATGGAGATGAGAGGCAGATAACTCCAACGGCACATGTTTTTCACTCCAGACTCTCAGCAGGGCAACGCCACGTTCCAAGATTGTTGTCCCTGGCTCACCAATATTCCAGGTTGTGATTTGGCTTAGACCCCTCTCGCACAATACCTTCAAAGTGATATTGTCACTACTAACTGACAGCTCTGCTAGAAGTCGGCCCAGGAAGATTTTTTTTCCCAGACATTTTCCCTCCTGGGGAGACCCGGATCAATTAGTGTCAGATTTCCAACTGCCTGCTAAGTCATGCATGGCCGGGAACAAGTCTCTGCTACCACCATAATCATGGGTGTCCGTCTATGGGGACGGGATCTGGTGAGGGAGGAAGCCTAGGGAGATCAAACCCCTGGTATTTTAATCTCCAGGCTCAGTGGTATGTGACCCAAAAGTTACAAGTTGTCCCCTTCTTTTTCCCAGAATGGAGCTTCCACATGTAGCTTCTAAATGGCCCCATCAAGAAGATGAGTCCTTTAAAAAACATGCCAGGAGAGGCAGGTTTTAGGGAGGTGGATGGCGTCCATATGTTAAGCACCGTTGATAGAGTCCCTTGTAAGAACCTTTTCTATTTTGGTTGCTCAAAGGGAGATTTTTGTATAGCAGAATAGCCAAGGGTTGCCCCGTATAGGTGGGAACGAAGTGGAAACGACTGATAATTTTAGTCCCTATTCATCAGGAAGGTGTTATTGTTGGCCCATGCTCATTTTTGATTGAGGGGGACACCTGTCGAGACGGATAAAACACTGGAGTGAGCATGTTTTTAGCCCCAATTTTTTCTGGCGCCTGGGATCTAGAAACAGGTTCAGTTATATTGCCAGTCATGGGCCCCCCCCTACTGCCACTTCATATACCCCACCAGAGTCCTCAACGCTGCCCCTCGTGGTCGCCATATTCCTATCATCTGCAATCCATTTGAAAGAGTGGCTATTGGACCTGGTAGGGACCACCCTTGGAGCATAACCTCACGAGCCTAGGCCCAATCAAGGAGATTTGTAGTCATGATTAGCACTATGCTAAACCCGAGTACCCAGATGCCATTGCTCTATAGAATATGAAGGACTAAACTGCTCACAAATGCCCTCTGAGAAGTATTCTCATGGGTGGGAATACCAGATGATATCCTCACTGATCAAAGGACCACCCTTTGTATCCAAATCAATGAAGCAGGTGTGTGCCTTGGTAAAGGTCCAAGAGTTTGTTGGGAACATCAGTATATACACCCAACAGCGACAAGAGATGGCCACATTGAGTTGTGGAACAGAGGTGATCCAATAAAACTCTGAAAAAAAAGATGTTAACAAAAAAGATTGTGCAGAAGGACGGGAAGAACTACGAACATTTTCCTACCCTACTTTTCTTTCATCCCATGAAAGTACCTCCAGAAGTTCCATGAGGTTTTTGCCTTTTGCGTTGCTCTTATCATGAAGACAGCCAAGAGGCATATCACGATGTGGTAAGGGAAATCTGGGAAGAAACACCCTATGCTTGGGACACAACTTTGGTGGAGTATATTATACAAATTCAAGTCCAAACCAAGCAGGACCAAGGGCTATAATTGGGGCCATGCCGGGGCACCACACCTTCCAACTGGGTATAAACGAGAGTTTGAGTCTTTCTGCCCTCATCTGAGAGCAAGCTACTCTGTAAAATGGCAAATGGCCCTATTAGGTGGAAGAGGAAAGTGGGGCCTGTTAAACTACAAGGTTTTCCCAATCCAGGATAAAATGAACGAAAGCCAAAATTTGCCATAATAACCCACCAAAGTAGCGCCAGTGATGGTTTTGATAGTATACGGTATAAGATTTTTGGGGCCATACATTTTCAGCCCTGTCGGATCCAACCTCAAGTCCTGATTGGAGACCAGCTCTCTGCTTCTCAGAGAAGAGATCTAGAAGTTATGATCCACTGACCTACAATGATTGTCCCCCAGCCACCCATGGATAAACAAACCCACCTCATTTGTCCCTGATATTATTGACCCTGGAGTGATTAATCCGACAACAACTCTATCAGATGTTGGAGGCCTGGTGAAAGGCCTGCTGCCCAAGGTGTGAAGAGATGCTTAAACCCAGGAGTTCCAGAAGAGGTCTATGAGTGACCTGGTCATCTTTCATCATCCGTGGTTTCCTAAACCAGGATGGAGAGCATCAGAAGTTCTGCCATTGAGCTTGTTTTCCAGGAGGGGGGGTCAATAGGGCTTCGGTAAAGTTGGAAGTGTTAATCCCTTATCCAAAAGTAGATTAACTTATCGCGTGAGTCAACTTAGTGGAGCATGCTTTTCATCAACCTTGGATGTTGAACAATCAAGCGGGATACTGGTGCAGGAGCCCCTTGAACGTCCAGCGTTGGTCTACGGAGAAGACTCATTGTTTCAATCCCGTGCAAGGCCTGTTCCCACTTACAGTGCTGGGGTCCTTTTGGTGAGTTCATTGTGGGCTCCGGGTGCGCGACGTTTTCAATGCCTAGTTGACCGCCTGCTTTCAAGACCATACAAGGAGTATGTGGCTGCCATACCTTGACAATATTATCATCTACAGCATGAGACTGAACACCCCATACCTAACCCAAGTTTAAGCCATATTGACCAGCCTTGCGAAAGGGCCGGGTTAATGGCCAATCCCAATCCCAAAATATTTTCTGAGAGGGTCGGGACCTTTATCATCTGTAATATTTAATCGGGAATGGGCATCTACAACCTCAACTATGGAAGGTTGATGTCAATTGCCCCCAGGGTTTCCCCACCCTGAAATCAAAGAAATAGGTTTGCCTCCTTTCTGGGATTGATTGGCCATTACCCCGCTGGTTCATATTGTCTAATTTTTGCAGAGGTGACGGAGCCTTTAACCAATCTCAGTCCAGAAAAGACGCTCCTCCCTAATGGATGCAGTGGTCACTGGAAGAACTACAAGCTAGGAGCAGGTGCTCTCGCAGCAACCATCCACGGGAACCACCACAATCCGAGAGACTAGATTGAATATGGATGATCAACTCATCGTTTATTGTGTCAAAGTACCCCCACGCGTTTCGGCGCTAACGCCTTCTTCATGGGGAATACCGCTTAAAAATAAACCAAACAAACTTAAATAAATACATAACATATAGAATGTTAAAAATTATAAAATTAATACAAATGATGATCAGTAAATACTATTTCATCAAATTAAACCTTCGTAGATTAAGTAAAAGAAAGCAACCCCATTAAATTTATCTAAAATTGTGTACATATATGTAAAACACCATATAGTATAAAAATGGATATGCATAATAAACTTACTTCTACAAACGCAGGACAACCAAGAGATACAACTATAAACATTCGAAATCATATTAAATAAACATGACAATAAATAAACTAGAGAACTATTTCATGACTATTATATGTTGTAGTCTTTACCATCGACGAGTTTACACATTTGTGTTTCATAATGTGATGACTATATAAATATATATTAAAAACCACACTAGGTATCTTTTGGACAAAAAGATGGATACTTCCTCAATGAAACTTGAAAACTGTATAATATATAAGATGGAATAAATGATAGATAAATAATTAAAAAGTATAAAAACAAAATGATTGTGTTGAGGCGTTTGTTAAACTATCAAAAGTTTTTAGTCAAATTATGCTATGATATATTGCTGTGTATGCACTATAAAATATCAACAGGACTACTCAGCTCACAAAATGCAAAAAACATCTGCTGTATGACTGACCTGAATAAATCATTATGACTTCTAATGCCGTTTGTAGATTCGTGTGAAATAAACTTCACTATAAAGCCAAACAGACCACATTGTAAATATGTTGTTAGAATTTTCTACAAGCAGTGTATTTCTTATTGTGCAATATTTAGAAAAGCCCCTGAGAATTCTGTTTCAAAATTTGTAAGTTATAAAATTGTTGTATTAGATGTACTAATTTATATTGTAAAGCCTTAAAATTTTAAAATTTACTGCCAACAACATTTGGAACCGAGTGACAGTACTGCTAAGAGACTACAGGAAATAGTGCACTCGTTGTATTATCGAAGATATTGTGAACCGATAAAACCATCGTGGCACTACAACATTTCTATAGCAATTTCATAAGTGCCTTTCCAAAATATATGATGGCTTGTCAGCGATGTAAAATCACTTGGGGCTTAAAAAAGCCTGACTGGTGAGTTGTAATAAAAAAAACACTGTATCCGTACCAGAGGGAGAGAAGAGAAACCATTAGTATATGTAACAGCCTTCTATGATGGAGACGCGTCGATTTCTAAAGATACAGAAGACAGTTGATACATTGTATTACTAAAACGCTATTGTATACAATAACGTTGAAAGATGAGGAAGAAATATATGATGTAGATCTTGTTTTAATCCAGAGAAAAAAGGGGGGGGGGAGAAAGAAAACAACAATATTGTGGCGATGAATTGTAAATACCTTATGGAGCCGTGTGGAGACTTGTCAGCAGTGTCAAAAGCACTAGACGTATAGAAAGCCTGATCAGTAAAAACTCAATTTTAAAACACTGCTTTCACGCCAAAAGGGGAGGAGTAACAAAGTGGGTGGAGCTTGGCATTCAGTAATGGAGACATGTAGACTTCCAGAAATAGATACAACGATCAATTCTTCACTTTTTAAGAAACAATGTGTGTCCTATAGCTTGTATAGAAAAGGGGATATGTTTATGGTATGGTTTTGATCTATAATCAAGATATAACAAGAAAATTGGAGAAAATGAAAGATATAATTTTTTTTTAAAAATTGTATTTTGGTAAAACTTTTTGTTTTAAAATTGTGGGTGGGGGGATGGGAGTGAGAGGACGGGGAAGGGGAAGGAAAGGGGGGAAGGAGAGAGGGAAAAGCAGGGAGGGGGAAAGGGGGGAGGGGGGAGGGAGGGAGGGGAAGGGGGAAGGTGGGAGAGAGAGGAAGGGGGAGGGGAGGAGGAGAGAGGGGAGAGGGGAGGGGGAGGGGGGAAAGAGGGTGAAAGGAAGGGAGGGGGAAGGAAGGGGAAGAGGTCGAGAGGGGGGGAAGGGGAGGGGGAGGGAGGGAAAAGGGGGGAGCGGGAGGGGGGATGGGGGAGGGGAGGGAAAGGGAAGGGGAGGGGAAGAGGGAAAGAAGGGGAAAAGGGAAGGGGAGGAGGAAGGGGAATGGGAGGGAGGGGGAAGGGGGGAAGGGAGCGGAGAGAGGGAAAGGACCTCTATCTTCCTCAGCTGACCTCTCTTATGCTTTTATTCTAGTGCTCTGATAACCTATCCTCAACTCATCTTTCTTAGACGCCCTCCTTATATGAGTGCCAATTGCGATCAATTTGCCCCTACTTATAGCTTTGGGACAATCCCACACTACTCCCTGGGAGCAATGACGATCATCATTGGGGGCTATGTAATCAGAAGTATCCTGCTTCGGGAGGGGGAAGGAGGAGAGAGAGGGAGGGAGAGAGGAAAGGGGGGGGGGAAGGGAAGGGGAAAACGGGGGAGGAAAGGGAAGAGGGAGGAATGGGAGAGGGATGAAGGGAGGAAGGGAAGGGAGGGAGGGAGTGGGAAGGGAGGGGAAGGGAGGAAGGCAAGGGAGGGGGAGGGGGAAAGGGAAAGGGACCGAACTCTTAAAGATTATAATTGCCCAATTGATTGTAAAGATATAACTAATTAGTGTAACAAGAATATTGCCATATTGACAAAATTGTACTATAATGTAATCAGTATTGAATCAACTTATCATCAAATGTATGAAGTTGCAAATTAAAGTATGTATAACTTGAAACAAAGTATTCTGCAGACTTTGCTTTAAAAGATTGCTGTAATAAGGCTGAAAGCCTGCACACATACAGCATCTTCGTTAGTGAGCTATACTAGATTGTATAAAGTATGTTATTTACAAAAATACAGAAAGGTCAACTACTTGATTAAGACCTTTAGGTTCTAAACTATCAAATTTGTATATGTACCGTTGCTCAAGTTTTAATAAAACTTTATTAATATCTCCGCCCCTCCAGTGTGGTGTGACTTTTTTGAGAACCAAAAATTAAGGTCACTAATTTTATGGCCAGTGGTGATCCAATGCTCAACTAAAGGTTTTTGTTTTCTGCCATCTTTTCTCTGGATACAACTTCATATGCTCCTATAATACGAACTCATACTTCTCTCACGGTTTTACCTATATAAACCTTATTGCAAGGACATAAGATCAGGTATATTACATTTGATGTCTTACAGTTAGTGTAGTTTTGCAAGTATATCTTATGTTGAGAAATGGGATGTACAAAACTGTTTTTAGTTATGATAGTATGGAGACAGACCGAACAGTTGCCACAACTGAAATGACCTTTTATCTTAGGTGGAGGGTTATATTTGGTGAGCGCTGACGAAACTAAAATATTCAACAAATTGGGGTTCCTCTTATATGCTATCATAAGTTGCTTAGTAGTGAATTGTGGTATGGAGTTGAGTAAATACCACTCCTGCTTTAAAATATTCACTATTGCTTTTGAAAAATGTGTAAATGTAAGAGCACATACTATTTTATCTTTATTATCACATCGGTCTTTCTTTTTTAATAACGAAGAACGTTCTGTTTCGCAAGCTCTAAAATATGCTTTTTTGATACAATTTTGTGGGTACCCTCTTTCTTTAAATCTTTTATGCATATTTATCGCTTGACGTTCAAAACTTGTATCTGTCGTACATAATCTTTTAATTCTAAGAAACTGACTAATTGGTAAATTACTTTTAAGAGAGGAATTGTGATAGCTGTCGTATTTCAGTAGTGTATTGCGATCTGTCGTTTTTTGATAAAGGTCCGTAGTAAATCCATTTTCTTCTTTTCTGATCATTATGTCTAAATATGAAATGTTGTTCTTACTGAAAGTGCCTTCAAATTGTAAATTAGAATCTAATGTGTTAAGCCAACTGAAAAAATTATATCGAGTTTGTTCAGTGCCTTCCCAAATTATGAGTATATCATCGATGTATCGCTTCCATAACTGAATATTGGACTGAAATGGATGAGATATTAAGTATTGCTTTTCAAATTGGGCAACATATAAATTAGCGACGTCTGGTGCCATGGATGAGCCCATGGCTACCCCTTTTATTTGTTTGTAATAGATACCCCTAAAGTTAAAGTAATTTTCTATCATTACTAATGTAGCTAATTGTATTAGAAAGAAGGTAGGAATGCGAACAGGTTTGGGTATTAGAATCAAGGTGTTCGCCAGTACTTCTATAGCTGCTTGTTGTGGTATATTTGTATATAATGAATTGATATCTAATGTTACTAACAAAAGATCTTTTTGATATCCTTCAAAATCCTTCAGAATGTTGATGATGTGTGTTGAATCATGTACATAAGATGGAATTTCCAATACAAATGGTCGTAGAAATATGTCAAGAAACTTGGATAGGAGTTCTAACAAAGACCCTATAGCGGACACGATTGGGCGTCCTGGTGGATTTTCAAGAGACTTGTGAATTTATGGGACCATATAAATGGTAGGTACAACTGGGTGAGAAACTTTAAGGAAAGAAATCTCGTGAGGTGTAAGATAACCAGCTTCCTTGCCGATGTATAATAATGTATCAATTTTTTGTTGTAGAATCTGTGTAGGATCATCATAGATCTTTTTATAGAATTCATCATTATTCAGTTGGCGTAGTGTTTCTTTGACATAATTATCTCTGTCTTGGACTACAAGGGCACCACCCTTGTCTGCCGGTTTTATAATGATATTGTTGTTGGACTGTAACTGTAACCGAGGCACGGAGGACTCGGTGCATCCCCCTTTTTCCCCTTTCCCCCCCCCCCCATGCCCCAATAAAACACACAAATCCAATATTGGCATCAAACACCGGTCGCAGCTTTATTGACCTTAACAAACTTGAACAACAATTCCAAACAATACCATTCCGCCTCCACCCCAACAGTAATGACTCACCAGCCATGTGGGTAGCAAAGTGAGGTCATCGCTGTTGCCACAGCAGCGACGCTACTGCTCATCCTCCCCCCCCTTTCGCCGGCTTCGCCATACTACTCGCAAAAGCCTCACCGGGGTTATCCGGGTCGGGGGTACCCCACCCCCGCCCAACTAATACCTATGGCTCCGGACCCCGTAACCTCCAGGATCCCGCCGCCCCCCCCCCAGCTGCAACACCCCCACGCCCCCCCACCATCCTGAACCCTGGGTGGGTGGGCGGGACGTCCGTTGTCTCGGGGCCCGCATACGCGAATGCGTGCCCCAACAACTGTCCCCGATGCTGGCTATCCCCCCCCCCCCATTCAGCTAACGCTGATTGGCTCCCGCCGCTGCCACTTAGCCGCGGGAGCCAATCGCTTTGAAAAATGCCACCAGTCCTAGCGGCATTCTTCCGGCCCCCGCGGCCCATCGAGGATGCCACGCGCCGCCGGCCCGGTTACCATCGGCCAGCCAGGTAACGGGCCCTGCGGCCTCCTTCATAACCAAGGCACGGCGGACTCGGTGCATCCCCCTTTTTCCCCCTTCCCCCCCCCCAGGCCCCAATAAAACACACAAATCCAATATTGGCATCAAACACCGGTCGCAGCTTTATTGACCTTAACAAACTTGAACAACAATTCCAAACAATACCATTCTGCCTCCACCCCAACAGTAATGACTCACCAGCCATGTGGGTAGCAAAGTGAGGTCATCGCTGTTGCCACAGCAGCGAAGCTACTGCTCATCCTACCACCCCTTTCTCCGGCTTCGCCATACTACTAGCAAAAGCCTCACCGGGGTTATCCGGGTCGGGGGTACCCCACCCCCGCCCAACTAATACCTATGGCTCCGGACCCCGGAAACCTCCGGGATCCCGCTGCCCCTCCCCAGCTGCAACAACCCCAAACCACCCCACCATCCCGAAACCTGGGTGGGAGGGAGGGACGCCCGTTGTCTCGGGGCCCGCATACGCGAATGCGCGCCCCGACAACTGTCCCCGATGCTGGCTATCCCCCCCCCCCATTCAGCTAACGCTGATTGGCTCCCGCCGCTGCCACTTAGCCGCGGGAGCCAATCGCTTTGAAAAATGCCGCCAGTCCTAGCGGCATTCTTCCGGCCCGTCGAGGATGCCATGCGCCGCCGGCCCGGTTACCATCGGCCGGCCAGGTAACGGGCCCTGCGGCCTCCTTCATAACCAAGGCACGGCGGACTCGGTGCATCCCCCTTTTTCCCCCTTCCCCCCCCCCCATGCCCCAATAAAACACACAAATCCAATATTGGCATCAAACACCGGTCGCAGCTTTATTGACCTTAACAAACTTGAACAACAATTCCAAACAATACCATTCCGCCTCCACCCCAACAGTAATGACTCACCAGCCATGTGGGTAGCAAAAGTGAGGTCATCGCTGTTGCCACAGCAGCGAGGCTACTGCTCATCCGCCCACCCCTGTCTCCGACTTCGCCATACTACTACCAACAGCCTCACCGGGGTTATCCGGGTCGGGGGTACCCCACCCCCGCCCAACTAATACCTATGGCTCCGGACCCCGGAAACCTCCGGGATCACGCCACCGGTTCAGGCACTCTCAAACTCCTGAACCGCCCCCCCCCCCCCCAGCTGCGACCGATGTACCTCCTGGCAAGCACCCCTTCCACGACCTCCTGCCAATCATTAAGCAGCAAATCCATACCGACAGGGGATAGATGCACCCCGTCCTCACGGTACAGACCCGCGCAAGAAACTTCAACCCAGGGATGCTGAATCTGAAATCCCCCATGCTCCACCACCCACCGCCCAATCTGGTGATTAATCTTAACCAATCCCCGAGACCACCGCCGCTGCTCCCAACAGGCAGGCTGTGGAATGATGTCCGACCATAACAACTGGACCCCCGGAAACATCAGCAGGACTTCCTGCAAATCATGCTTGGCAGCCTGGATCAGCTGCTTACAGGTCCAGGAACTTAAGTCATTGCCCCCCAAGTGAATAAGCATCCACTTCGGCCACTCCTGGGAACGCCCGCGATGCCGCAGCAAAGGCAGGAACTGCACCCAACGCATTCCTCGAACGCCCAGCCATAGGATCGCTAGCTCACCTGGGTCCATGCCGAGATTGGGCCCCATCGGCCGCACCACTGCTCTCTGCTCCGCCCAATGAACAAAGGAGTGGCCGACCAACCAACAGGTCCCAGGACAGCGGCCCCCACCTGAAAGACAAAACAACAGTTAGTACCCCCCCCAAACACCCCGACACCCCCGTCACAAACGCACATAACCCCAAAATGCCTGAGATGCCCAGCGGCCAATCCTCTGAATCTCCACCTGAGGCAGACCCGCCGCCGCAGCACTGGTCGCCGCTCCAATCTGGAAAGAATGAGGAGCGAACCCAGCCGGGTCCATCCCGACCCTTTCCAAAGCCAGACGCAGAATGGCAGCAAACTGAAAACGAGTCAACGGGCTAGCATCCGCGTGCAAGAACAAATTTCCCTCCCCAGAGGGACGAATACCCAGGTACTCCCGCAGCAAGGACACTGGGCAAGTGAGGGGGTGACCAATAGCCTGTAACACCACGCACTGACCACGACCCTGCTGATCCGTCTTGGACCGTGCAAGCCTCACGCGAGTTTCCATGTCACCCACAGACACGTGCTGCCAACTGAAACTGCACGCCACGCGGTGGGAAGCCGCCACCAGCTCACTGATGCGGAAAGCCCCGAAAAAGGCCTGACTGAAAACCGCCCGAAAAAGCCGCGTTTCATACATGGACGACGCGACCCCCGGTAGTGCCAAGGATATCCGAACCAACAGCTCGTGCGTAATGGGCCTGCGACCATCCTGATGGGGAGGCTGAGAACGACCCCACCCTTGCAATAATTGCCGAGCCAAGCATCCCCATGCCACCCCAGCCCACTGCCCACGCGAAAAAGGAAAACCCCGCTAGATTCGCCCGCACAGTCTCACGCGACTGACCGGAAGCCTTTGCCGCAACCACATATTCCACCAATAAATGGTCGGGAACACGCCACTCCCGCCACCCCCGAGTCACCAGAAAGCTGACCACGTCGTCGCTGCCACGCTGATATTTCTTCCAAGTTCCCGGGGCTACCGAACGCTGCAGCAGATCTAGCATCTCCACCGGCCAAGCTGCCATAAGGACTCCGGGACCTGCGCACCGGCGCTGTCTGCTGCTGGCGCCAAAATCCGGAACTGCACCCACTTAAAACGAGAAAGAGCATCGGCAATACCGTTAGTGCATCCCGGAATATGCCGCGCCCTTATCGCCACATTCAACCGCAGGCAGGCCAGTACAACCGCCCGCATCAGAGATGCAACCTGCAAACAACGCGGCGTATACTGATTGACCACGCTGACCACCGCCGCATTGTCACAGAACCACACCACCCTACGTTTACGCAACCGGTCCGGCCAAAGCTCCAGGACAACCAAAATGGGGAACAATTTTAAAAACATAATGTTCGACGTAAGCCCAGCGTCCCGCCAGGACTGAGGCCAAGCCGCCGCACACTCCACCCCCCCAAAGTAAATGCCCAATCCCCCACTGCCCGCTGCGTCCGTAAAGAGCTGTAAATCAGCAGAAGAAATGGCGGCCTTCTTCAAGACGGACGTGCCGTTAAAGTCCTGTAAGAAAATGTCCCAGACGCCCAAATCAGCCCGAATACTCTGAGTCACCCGGATGCGATGATAAGACTTCGTCGCCCCCCTCGTAGCTGCCGCCAGCCGTCTCAGAAACACCCTACCCATAGGTATGACCCTACAAGCAAAATTCAAGGAACCAACTAAGGCCTGCAACTCCCGCAAGGTGAGCTTCCGCGCCCCCAGCGCATTGGCAACCAGCAAACGCAAACGCAGAATCTTTGCCTCCGGCAAGCAGGCCACCATGTCCACCGTATCCAGCTGTATCCCCAGAAAGGTGATGCACGTACTCGGACCCTCTGTTTTCCCTTCCGCCAGCGGCACACCCCACTCCCGGGCTAGAGCTATAAACCCATCCAATAATGCCCTACACTGATTGGAGTGCACCTCCCCGGCGAATAAGAAATCGTCTAGATAGTGCACGACCTGCGCGGAACCCACCCTTTTGGTCAACGCCTAATGCAAAAAGGTGCTAAACATCTCGAAGTACGCGCAGGAAATCGAACAACCCATCGGCATACATTTGTCAAAGTACCAACCCCCTTCAAAATAAAACCCCCAATAGAGGGAACGCCAACGGGTGAACCGGCAGCAGCCGAAAAGCCGATTCGATGTCAACCTTGGCCAATAAACTCCCTGCCCCGCAATGACGCACCACCGCGACTGCCGCATCAAAGGATGCATAACGCACGGAACACCAGCGCTTGGGAATCCTATCATTCACCGACGATCCCGCCGGAAAGGACAAGTTGTGAATCAGCCGATATTTACCCGGTTCCTTCTTTGGCACCACACCCAACGGAGACACCACCAAATTCGGAAAGGGCCGGCAGGAAAAGGGGACCGCAATCCGGCCCAGGGCACACTCAGACCGCAACTTAACACGGACCACCTGTGGCAATCGTCGCACTGAAGCCGCATTGCCCGACCCCCCACCCTGCCCCTCGCCCAGCACGGGAATGTGAAAACCATCCCGAAAACCCTGCCCGAGGATCTCCCGGATCCTATGCCGAGGATAACGCTGAAGCCACGGGAGTATAGCCTCGAGCCGAATCGGCGTGGGAGCCTGCTCCCACGCGTCCACACTACTTGGGACCCGAAGCAGAAATGAGGACCCGCCTGGTGCACTTGAGGGCTGAATGCCCCGCTCCACACATGGAACAGGCATGCCGAAATTTACAATCGGGAAAGGGACACGACGATTTATTAAATCTCCAGCAGAGATCTCCCGCACCCTCACCACCTGCCTTCGGTGCCCCTGATGCTCTGTCATGAAAGGACCGCCCCCTGCCCACCACGCCGGCCCCGGCAACCTTCGGCACCACAGACCCACCCGCTCCCCCAGCCCGCACTGCTATCTGAGTTAGCCACAAGCTAATGTCCTGATTCCCCCAGGACAACAACTTATTTTCTTCCATCTTATCCCGAGATTTCTCGTTGTAGTTGAGCCAAGCCCAACCTTCATGTGCCTGTGCGGCTTCCAGAATCGAATCTGCATACGCGAGCAACATCCCATACTGCTCCGGATGCTCATGGCCCCAAATGCTAGCTAATCGTAGAAAAGCCCTAGCCCAATTCACAACATTACGAGAAACGTGCTTGATCCTCCCCGCCTTCTCATCCTCCTTCCTCTTCTTACGGCTCTTGCCCGACCGCCGCCGCCCTTCCAACAAGCGGAAGATATCGATATACTTCCTCTTCCGAATTTTTCTGCGCAACGCCCGCGGAACCCCCTCCCACAGCTCGGAAAAATACGTGAGCGTCGGTACCGCCCCACGCCCTTCCGCCCCCGGAGTAATGGGAAGCTGCGACCGATCCAGCGAATCCCCGCTCGAAGAATCCGAAGACGACCTAATGGAAAAAGAAGACAACGACTCGCCCCTATGACACCTCCGACAAGCATGCTTACGCTTCCTCCGGACCTTACCCCCGACGCCGACGCCCAGAGCTCCTCCACTTTGTCACAGCCCTTCAGGTACGCTGACCAAGTACTTCGCGCCACCGAAGAACGCAGCAACCTCAGCATCTCTGCAGGCCAATCCTCCACAAGTGCTCTGGGACCCACAAGCCACTCTCCTCGGCCTCCGGGGCCAGCTTCCGGAACCGGTCCCACTGAAAACGAGACAAAGCATCCGCGATATCATTAGTACAACCCGGAATATGGCGAGCTTTGATCATTACATTCAGCCTTAAACACGCCAATACCACCTCCCTCATTAAATCCGCAACCGGAACACATCTCGGACTGTACTGTTTAACGATACTCACCACCGCCTCGTTGTCACATCACCATAGTACTCTTCTGTTACTCAAACGCTCCGGCCACAATTCCAGTGCTACACGCATGGGAAACAACTCTAGAAAAGCAATATTGGTGACTAAACCCGCGTCCTGCCATGTTTGCGGCCACCTATCCGCACACCATGCCCCCGCAAAATAGATGCCTAAACCAGCCCCACCCGCTGCATCCGAGAATAGCTGCAAGTCCCCTGACGACATCTCCGCCGCCATCAGCACAGAAGTGCCGTTGAATTCCTGTAAAAATATGTCCCAAATCCACAAATCTTCCTTCATAACTGGGGACACCCGAATCCTATGGTGCGGCTTCCGTACTCCCGCCATCGCCCCTGCTAACCTCCTCAGGAATACCCTACCCATTGGTATGATACGGCAGGCAAAATTCAATGCACCCATCAATGCCTGCAACTCTCTCAAAGTCAACTTTCTGGAAGCCAGCGCATTGGCCACTAGTACCCGCAGCTTCACCACCTTTGCCTGTGGCAGTCTCGCTACCATTTCCCGCGAATCCAACTCTATCCCCAGGAATGTCAGCGTCCTAGCTGGCCCCTCCGTTTTATTCTCAGCTAAAGGCACTCCCAATTCCCGCGCCAAACTTGTGAAACCCTCCAGCAGCCGCCTGCAATCCCCTGACTGCTCTGTTCCTACAAAGAAAATATTGTCCAGATAATGCACTACATTGGCACAACCCACCTCCTTTACCAATGCCCAATGCAAAAAGGAACTGAATTTTTCAAAGTAGGCGCAAGACACCGAGCATCCCATCGGCATACATCTGTCAAAATAAAAGTGACCCTCAAAGCAGAAACCTAGCAAGGGAAAAACTACTTGGGTGCACTGGCAACAGATGGAACGCCGATTCTATATCTACCTTCGCCATCCAGGCCATCTCCCCTGCCGTCCTCACCAGTTCCGCCGCTCGATCAAAAGATGCGTATCTGACCGTACAGCTATCACGTGGAATGTGATCGTTGACTGACGTTCCCTCCGGGAAATGATAGATTATGGATTAAGCGGAATTTTCCTTTTTCTTTTTTGGGAATAATGCCCAATGGAGACACTACTAAATCAGGGAACGGCTTATGCACAAAGGGGCCCGCAATCCGCCCCTTCTCCAGTTCCTTGGATAGCATCTCACGCACAACCGAAGCCCAGCGATGAACAGAATTGGAATTACGCGAAGTAGCAGCCACCACCGTCCCCTCTACTGGAATAATAAAACCCTCCCGAAAACCTCGCTCCAACACCCCCCTATCCCCCCGCCTCGGGTACAACCTGAGACGAGCGATTAATGCTTCTAACCGTATCGGGGTAGCTGCCAGGCTGTACCCCATCCTGCTACTTGAGGACAGTCCCGCTAAGCTGGGCTGTCCCCTTCTTAACACATCTCGCTGCCGAATGTTCCCCTCCACAGCTTGAACATGAATGCCGGAATTTACAATCCGGGAAGGGGCAGGATGTTTTATTGAACCACCAACATACATCCCCCGTACCCGTAACGACACTCTTTTGCTGTCCGGGGGGAGCCGTCGGCCGAAAGGACCGCCCAGGACCCCCAGGCGCCCAGCCTCCTACTTTCCCCCCCGCCCCCCCTCCTCCCGGCTTTGCGGACATCTGGGTAAGCCACAGGTTAATATCCTGCGCGCCCCATGACAAAAAATGATTTTCCTCCATCTTATCCCGAAACTTCTCGTCGTAGTTTAACCACGACCAACCCTCATGCATCTGAGCCGCCTCAAGAATAGAGTCTGCATATGCCAACAGCATACCGTACTGATCCGGAAATGAATGACCCCACACGCTTGCTAACCGTAAAAAGGCTCTCATCCAGTTCACCACATTTCTAGAAACCTTCTTGACGTGATCCGCCTTCTCGTCCTCCTTCCTTTTCTTCTTGCTATCCCCGGACCGCCGCCACCCCTCCAGTAATCGGAAGATATCAATATAGTGCTGTTTTCTAATCCTGTGCCGCAACTTTCTCGGTACCCCCTCCCATAACTCAGAATACGCCGCCAATGACGGGGCATGCCCTCTCACGTTGTCCGCACCGCCATCCTTACCGCACACTTCCTGCCCGTCCCCGCCAACAGACGAAGACTCCGACCCCGTGGAAGACAAAGACGAAGAAGATGTGTCAGACCCCCGTCGCCACCGATATTGGTGTTTCCGTTTTTTAAGCGCCTTACCCCCCGATCCAGCCCCTCTCTCACCCCCTCCCCCAGTTCCCTCCAGTGGCTCACCCGCAACTACTGGTTCCTTGACCTGCTCAGGAGCCGCCGCTGGTTCCGCCATGCCATCCGTCCTGGTAGGCATCTGCCGCTCCGGTCCCCTCTGTCCGCTGCCGCCTGGCATCGCTGCATATGGGATCATCGCCGGTACCTGTGGGGACATAAGAGAGAAAACTGGGGGAGGGGCCACAGCTGGCCAAGCCGGCTGCCAAGCCCCCAACCAGTCCATCCCGGAAGACCCTTGTCCGCCGCCCATCCAATGCTGCCAAGACCCCACCCTTCACCCTAGCTGTTCCCCTGCAAACCCAGCAATTCCCCCTCTCCCCGGGTAACTGTACGGCCATCCCCCATGCCCTGCCGTCATCCCAGGGCCACCCCTACCGCCCCACCACCCTACCCCCCTATCGCCCAACATCCCCACCCCTTGAGCACCCACTGTCTCCCGAAGACCCATGGCTTCAGGCCCCGACATCTCCGGATGACTGTCCAGCCTTTCTCCTATTTCCCCCATAGCAACCGCCCCCCTCACACCCTCTACTGGCAATTCTAATCTCCCTCTAGCACCCCTCTTCCCTTTTCACGACCCCCCTCGACGCCAGGGAAGTCCCTTCCCGTACCCCCCTCCCCCTACCCTTTGCCCTTTGCCCCCTTTGTAGCCCTCTGGCTATTCGTTGCTGCCCTTCAACCCTTACAGCCCTTGGCCTGGTCTGCCCTTCAGTACCCCCTTGCTGGCTAGCAGCACCCCGGGCACGACCACGCCCCCGCCCGCGACCCGGCAACCCCCCCCTGGCCATCAGTTCAGGATACACCACGTAAAACTGGCCTTGCCTGACACCGCCGCACCTCCGCTGCAGCTAGAGCACGGCCACGTGTCCCTTGACCGCTCTGCACACCGCCGCTGAACAGCCTGTCACGCCCGCGGGCTCCGGAGTCCTGCTGCTCGATGATCCCGGCACCACACCGTGAAGAAAAGGGGGACGCCACTGCTCTCTGACGTGAAATGAAGGCCGCTCCGCTCCCCAGCCACGCTCCGCATCTGCCGCTCGCCGAAGCCTCGCAGAATGGCTCCTCTTCCGGCACCTCTCTTCCACTGCCCTCGGACCCTCGTATTTTCATTGGCTCTCCCACACGCACAAAACACCGAGAGAGCCAATGAATTTGAAGGTAAACCCCTTGCGTCCTCTACCCCCACCCACCGAAGATGTCGCCGCATCTCGCCGCGCCGCCCAGTTACAGGCGGCCGGATCTGGACGCTACCTTTCGCGGCCTTTATTTATTGCCTGAATTCATTCAGACATGAAAATGTTCTAAGTTTGATATACCAAAAAGAACTTTATCTGAAGTTATCCAAGGCATAGACATTTCATAGTGGATCCCCAGGGATGTAAATCTCCACGTCTTCATCATACACACAAAAGGTCTTAGTGAATCACACCCTGAATGCTTTATTTACTTAAATGGAAGCTATGTTTAAGCAATGATTGGCAATGACTTTCTTTGGAAGAATGTAAGCAAAATGAACATTCAAAGGAAGGCACATACTTCTATTTCATATATATGCACTTCCTTAGTTTTCACTGAGCCTTCGTCATCCATCCCACACCGTTAGGCTCTAGATTTTCCTTCCTTCTGCTGCTCCTTGTGACCTTGGGCAAGTCACTTAACTCTCCATTGCCACAGCTACAAACTTAGATTATAAGACAGGGAAATGCCTACCATACCTGAATGTAACCCTCCTTGAACTTCTGAGAAAGGGGTGAGCTAAGTCCAATTTATTTATTTCTTCAAAATGCAATTAAACACATCGTTCTCCCAAAACTGTAATTTATAAACATCCAAGAATGCAAGGTTTGTATGCTTGAAGTTAACGCTTACGTTCCGAGTCATTTAATTTTGTCTCACTGCAATTGTTTGAAGGATTACTGGTGAAACAGTTTTCTGTATTAGATAATTTTATGTAGGACTTGCAAATAAAATGTTGCTCTGAAGATCTTGCCCACAATCTATTTGAAGAAATATTGCCAGAAACGAACAGCTGATTTCTTCCAAAGGTTCTCCGGGGGAGGGGGGGGGGCATTGTGCATCCATGTAGCTTTTTTTTCCACTGTATTCAATAAATAGAAAAATAATGATAACTGTTTAATCTAGAATATATATATTTTTTCAAAACGGAACATGAAACATTTAAAATAGCAGCTTTCATAGTGAGATGATTCAGAAACATTTACAGAATACATTTTCAAGTTTACAGCAAACAAGGTATAACAGTATTATGTATGAAAAATAATAAGTATGTTAGGTTATTTTTTGTTGCAAGGGCATCCAGAATGAATAAGCTTCATTTAAGGAGCATATTCATAAATATAAATAGTCCATTATTTAGGTTTCACATTTGTCTATGGCTCTCGATATAGCCTTCAAGCCAACTGCTTCTTTATAGAAGATGTAAGGTCCAGAATTCACCATACAAGCTGAGGTTCATTTTTTTAATTTATTTATTAGTATTTGTTACCGCCTTTCGTGAATGGCGGTAACAAAGGTTCATGAGTTGGAACCTTAAAGCCAAGGTCATAGGGGTCAATATTCAGCGGTGAAAGTCGGTGTGGTTAATGCACTTGTACGCCACTAAAACAGGATATTCAGTGCCAGGGCTTAAATGGCATCTAGTGTTTTTCTAGCAATCGGTGTTGATATCCGGTTAGCGGTGATATTCAGCATCTAACCACTTAGCAAGAACCACATAAAGTTGGGACAACTACTGACCTGTTCCTTTTTTTTTTTTAATTTACATTTAAAATTTTTTCACAAACTTATCAAGAACAAACTTGTACAGAAAAGGTGTTAACACCAAGAAAAATGAAATACAAAGTTATTAGAAACAGAAAATATTCAAAAGATGCTGAGACCTATAGTCCACAATGGGGCGTACAATTCAATAATAAAGGAAAATAAATAGAGGAGTTGGAGGAACCCCTCCAATTTATGCAAGAAATAATATTAAAAAGCAAAAACAAGAGGGCTGCAGAGGATCCAAAGCTACACATTACTTGACATGTTATACTGTATCTACTCACCACCCCTGGCTGAAGGCGAGAGGAGGTAATAGGTAACCTAGCATTAATAAATGTGAAAAGGTTCCTGCCGGCTGGAAAAAAAATAAATCTTTGCGTCCTAAACTATACTATACATTTACACAGAAACCTCAAAAAAAGGTAGTAACTAACTCCAAAACACCTGGTCTTAATAGCAAAAATTGCTTCCGGCATTTTTTTGTGTGTCCTTAGAAACAGGGAAGATTGCAATTTTTTGCCCATAAAACAAATGAGACCGTTTGATATAATATAATCTAAACAACCAGTCTCTATCTGATGATAAAGCAAATGTTACTAATAAGGTAGAAGTTTTCAATACAGGTGGTCCAGGAGAATGCAGAATCTCAGAGACATTTATAACATCCATATTAGATAGTTCTTCCAAAACTCTGATATCCCTTTTACCAGTTGGCAAGTAAAAAGCCTTAACAATCAGCAGCATTATGTCTGCTAGCAGCCAAAATCTCCACCATATATCTTTTAAAGAGATCAGCTGGCCAAGTTCTCTTGATTATTGGAAAATTCAAAATTTGGAGGCTCGAAGGGCCCGAGCAGCAGCGTTTTCCAAATTTCCCACCTTTGCCCTTAATACGGTATTATCTTTAATCAGAGCTATATTGGTGTCACCAACAGAATTCAAGATTGTCTCATGTTCTTCCATATTCTTTCTAACCGAATCAGTTATAGTTACATACGAGTCCAACTTCTGAGAAAAAGTATTACCTGAAACAAAAGTCCAGCATTATGTTGAATTAAAGCCTCCGATAAAGTCAAAATTGCCTCCCAGATAGTCCAATGGGTGAGCTATAATAGTTTTGGGGCACACCAACAAAAAAGGAACAGGCAATTTGGAGGAGTCAGCCAACAGGACTTCCCCTACATGCTCTCCTCCAACCGGGGCAGGCACACCTTCCAAATCTCCTCCTCCAAGAGTCCCAGAAGGCAATAGGGTAGCTGCTTCACCTCCTTCTGCCCCAGCTCCTTGCAATAGCGTGGCTGGGGAGCCGCCATCCGACTCCACACTCACGCCAACCAGTAGGCTTAGGGTTACAGCAGCAGGAAGCGGTGGAGGGCTCTGCGTCTCGGGAGAGAGGGAAACTTCGTGGGCAGGCAGGGAAGCAGAATCCTCCAACAACTCCCCTGCAAAATCCGCACGAATCTCCTGACACTCAGCTTCGGTGACTGTGATAAAACGGTCCATAGGGCCCGAGCCTTCCCTTTGCGTTTAGGCATCACAACAGGAAAACAGAGCACTCTCCTCACGCGGCCATCTCAGACGCGCCCCACCAGTGACCTGTTCTAACTTTACTTGACTTGACTATCTGGTTAGCCACTGAATATCGCCACTAACTGGATCGTCACCAGGACTACCCCAGCTCTTCCCACAGACCACCCCAAAACTAACCGGATGTTTTTGTAGTGGTCTGTGTGGAGATATTCAGCTGCACTAACCAGATGGTGCTGCTGAGTATCAGGATCTCTGGGGTTTATGTGGTTTGCAGGTGCTTCAAACCACATAAACCTTTCAAACATTGGGCCCATAAGTCATACCTGCCACTGGTTTATAATGTTAAGGTACAATCAGGGCCAACCCAACCATTAGGCAAGACTAGGTGGCTGCCTAGTACAGCAGCGTCTGAGGGGCAGCAAAGATAGCCACACAGTCTCAAAGACCTATCAGCACATCTTATTCACACAGGCCTTTGGCACCCATGTCACTTCGGGATGCTGCATGAACAAATAGCTGTCACGTTGTACTTCTTATGTCTTATGTTGAACCCTCTGATCACTCCTTTTGCTCTCTTACCTTCCTCTTTCCTATCCTATAATGGAGTTCCTTTCCTTTTTATTTGATTTGATTTTATTACTTTGTAAACCGCTCTGTTTGCTCTGCCAAGGGTGGTATATCAAGCCTCAATAAGTAATAAACGATTCTTTTACCTGCAGGGAGAATAGGCCCACACATACATACAAAGCAAAGTTTAATATTTAGAAGTATGGGCCTGCTATTCAAAAGGCATTTACACGGTTTACAGCCCAGTAAACCATGTAAATACCTTAAACGGGGATATCCCCGTCTATGTCCCCTACGCGCCCCGATGCGGAGATTGCCATTAATTGGGTAGCGGCGATATTGCACCACTGTCCAGTTAGCAATCTGCAGCTAAAACTAGGCCAGCTCTTTGCAATATCGCTGCTACCTGGTTAGGCTCTGCGGTGGTGTCTGCTTTGCGCCAAACCTGGATCTTCAACGCCATCGCATTCAACGGATCAGCAGGCAGGGCTATGCACTGTAGTGGCTCATAGCCTGCCTAGTTGAATTTTGGGTTCAATTTGTCCAATTATGCATTTTCATAGGATTGCTGTGGAAGAGGTAGCATGACGATGCTCAGGATTGCTGAGTTTAATCATCAAAATCTTGGGGGTGGGGGAGTGAGAAGCATAAGGCTAAAGATTCACCTCGGGCACCCAATATCCTTGCACTTGACCTGGGTACAATGCAGAATTGTTTTAGGAATATAATTTAAGATAGGTGGATAAAAAATTAGAGGCACCCTTGGTGACAATTTCTTTGATGAACAAACCCAAAATTGCAGTTCTGTGTAAACCAGTGAAGCTCTGAACATCTTTCTACTCGACGTTTGGAATTGTTTTACTAGTGGAAAATTTCAGTGCATCAGAGGTTTGACTAGATGCTAAGAAAGCCATATGGAAAGAAACTTCACTTCTCATGGGGTGTAGCTTTCCCTTGTAACTTTTGCAGAAGCTTTACGGTTTTCAAATGTCAAAAGCTGACCTTGATCTCATGGAAAAGGAAAGTGAACTGTACATTTAGAATTTACAGAATTGCAAGAAGAGAAAAAAAGGTCTGCAGCAGGACATCTGCAAACTACAGCTGACAGAAATCTGTCTCATCCTCTACATCAGTTCTCAGTTGAACCCTCAGTCCCTTCTTCTGAATGTGCGGTCACATACCCAGGTGCTGTCTGCAAATTGATCCTCATCAGTTAATTTCCATGGTATACTGTCAAGTATTCACTGATGCACCTGAATTGTGCCAACTCTAATCATTTAGAGCCTGATATTCAACTGGGTAGGGCTAAGCACCATAGTCGCTTATCCCTGCCTGTCAACTCTCAACCCCCTGATATTCACTTCCATGGCAACGGACGTGAATACCCAGGTCTGGCTGTACTGCCTGGAAGCCGCTGAGACTAACCGTGCAGCATCAATATTGGATACTGCACGGTTAGCCTCGGCACCTATAAGATAGGCGAGGGTTTTCCTTGCCTATCTTATAGGCAGCAAGTGCTAACTGCACAGCTTCCAATATCAGTGCTGCACGGTTAGCTCCGGTCCCTGCCTCCATTTCACCCTGGAATGCCCCCAGCGCACCCCGATGCTAGCCAGCTATCATCAGGGCACGTAGGGGACCTAGTCGAGGATATACTACAGTTAGCAGGCATTTACAGGGTTAACTGACTGTTAACCACGTAAATGCCTTTTAAATATCAGGTCCATATTGTTTAACTATTCATTTATAGCCCACCCATTTCACTAGTCTAGGAGTGGAACTGATAAACATTAGAGAAGAGTATATTACATAGCAACAGAGCAGTACACACTGCAATTCAGATATTGCACCTTCACTGAGTACCAGCGCTCAGTGGTCTACTACTACTATTACTACTACTGAGCATTTCTATAGCAATACAAGGCAAACGCAGCGCTGCACAGACACATGTAAAAGACGGTCCAGGCTTATCAGAGCTTACAATCTAGTCAAGACAGACAACACAGTAGCTGTAGACATGGGATACATCTAGGGGGAATGGTAAGGAAATGCAAAGGAGACCATGTGAGTCAAGATCTGAAAGCGGCAGCAAAGAGGTGAGTTTTCAGCCTGGATTTGAAAAGGGCCAGAGAAGGCTCCTGACTTACAATAGTCTTTAGCGGAGGTGACTAAGGAGTGGATAAGTGCCTTAGTAGTGTGCTCATAAAGGAATGGGCAGATTTTGTTGATGTTATAAAGAAAGAAACGCAGGTCTTAGCTATCAGATGGATGTGTGTGGAGGAGAGAGAGGAGTCAAAGATGACCCCAAGGTTGTGAGCTGAGGAAACAGGGAGGAGTAGAGAGTTATCCACAAAGACTGAGAAAGGAGGAAGGGGAGAAGAGGCTTTAGGGGGAAAAATAAGAAGCTCAGTTTTGGCCATGTTCAATTTCAAGCGGCGGTGAGACATCCAAGCGGCAATGTCAGGAAGGCAGGTCTGCTTAAATAATAGACGCTTCACTTCTTTTCTAAATTTTATTAAGTCTGACTCAAGGCCAAGTGAAACTGGAAGCGTATTCCACAAGAATAGACCAGCAACATATCAGGCACAAGAGCTGATGACGTCCCCGTGAAGCACTCATTATTACAGTTCTCACAAAGTAACTGAACCAAGAAGCCAATGCACAACCCCAATGCTTACCACAGTTCTGTGCTTCCCAACATTTTTGGATTAACGAGAGTAGCTACAAAGAAAAAAAAAAAAAAAAGAAAGGTGAGCTTTCTGCAATTAGAAAACCTGAAGTGCTCTTTATTTGTACTAGGACCCACGCCTGCTATTATTATTATCGTCATCATCAACATCATTTCTATGCTATATTATCATCTGTAATAAAGACAGAATTTAACGAATATAGTGTGACAAAACAGCATGTTTTCCTTCCTCCGTTTGTAAGCTCCTGCATGTCCGTGAGAAAACTGTGTGAAGAGATGAAGTAGGGTCTGTGGAGCTCTTCTTTGAGTAGTTTTGTGTATATATTTGTCTCCATTTTCGGTGTGTGTGTTGGGGGGGAGGGGAGATGGAGGGCCATGTCTATACGTATGTGTGTGTGTGTGTGCGTGCGTGCGCGCGTGCATGTCAAAGTGGGGAGTGCAGGATGGGCTGTGTGTGTGGAGCAGTGGGGAAGGATAAGGATAAGCTGTGTTTGTGTTGGGGAGGGGGTGGGGACGTGGACAGGAAGGTGGCTAAAGGGCTGTGGAGGAGGGGGGCAGTGGTGAAACACTGTGTGTCTGTGGGGGGGGTGAAGGTCTGTGTGTGCAGAGGTGCATGAGCAGCTGGAAACTGCAGTGAGGCACTCTCTATGTGCATATGCATACAGGGATATATGTATGTGTGTGAGTGTGTGTCTGTATGTGTGGGTGTATGTGCACATGCCTGTGTGTATGTGTGTGTGTGTGTGTATGTTTGTGCACATGATTGCATACTTGTGTTTGCATGTGCCTGAAGGGAATGTGTGCGCATGTGCATGTGTGTGCCTGGGAGGATATGCACTCATATGCCTGAAGATGTGTGGATGTGTGTGGATGGGGCATGTGCCTAGTATGAGTATGTGTGTGTGTGTGTGTGTGTGTATATACATTGGAGGATGCATTCATGGGAGAGTGGATGGGTGAGTGTGTGAATGCATATGTATTGGGAGGGTGGGTGGGTGTGTACACGTGTGGGAGGGGGATGTATAGTGCAGTTCTCTTGGCATCCAGTCATTCTGGTCCCCTTTCCCCCAGCTATGCGAGTTCACATCCTCTCACTCACTTGCACTCTTCTCCCATCCCCCACATTCTCTCTCCCACTACTCCATATTCTCTCCTTCTTTTTTCCCTCCTCCCAGGGCCAGCCCAAGGGTTGTGCTGCTCCAGGCAGAAACCCCAACTGTGCCACCATCTCCGCCCCCCTACTGCTGCTGTCCCTCCCCCCCCCCCTGCTGCCGCTGATTCCATCTTGGAGGGGAGGTGGGCGACGGCAGCAGTATTTTAAAAGTGGTGGCTTTGTGCCACTGCTTTGCTGCCCAGGGCCTGCCGCTTCTGAACCAGCTCTGACAGTAAGTTGGGTCGGAGAGAGATCAGAAGCAGCTGGTCACGTGTGCCAAAGCACATGGCCTGCCGCAGGCAACAAAGTGGTGGCACAAAACTGTCCTCCCGGGCTGGCCACCCTATATGGCTGCCTAGCTCACCTAGTGGACGAGTCAGCTGTGCCTCCTCCTGCCCCAGTCCTCTTTCACCTATCCTGCTTCTACAGTCCACTGCCTGCCCTCCTCTGTACTCTCTTCCCCTAGCTTCTAACGTTTTATTTAAAATTACTTCCATGGGATCCACAGCTGTCCACACAGCCACCAATGCCCTGCTCCATTCTTCTGTCAGTGGAGAATGAGGTCCCCACTAGAATATGCCCCCATTCACAAGCACAGCCACAGTCTTCTTCCATTCTTCTGCTGGTGGGCGACAGGATCCTCATCAACATTTACCACCACTTTTGGCAGCAGCCACAGCCCTTCTCCATTCTTCTGTAAGCATGGGATGGGGTCCTCACTGGCATCTACCACCATTTTTGGCTACAGCCTGCAGACAGTCTGGAATGCATAGGTTTGTTTACAAACGCATGGATGAACCCTCCTCGATAGGTGCTATCTACAGTGGTTCATTAACTATTGTTTTTTGTTCTGGACAATATCTTACAGATGTGGCCAGGGCAGGGCCGGATTTACCTTGAGTGAGGCCCTACGCCAACAAAAATTGTGGGCCCCCAGCAGGGGCGGCCCAAGGGGGGTGTGGGCCTCATTTGCATAAGGGGCCTCATTTGCATAAATATTTGCATAATGTTACCATATACTAACTTTTAGTAAACGTGCCTCTTAATGAGTGTATCGATAAAGAAAGACTAAAAGATTTCTACATTACTATAATCCAGTGCCAACTGCCAGACACATTAGGAACTACTACAAACACTGCCCATTTAGAACCCATAGTAAACCTGCCGTATCCTAACAGCACTACCAGGACTCACAAAGCACCATAACCTAACAATCAAATGGCAACACTGCAAATATTAAACCAATACATTTCAGAGAACAACAATACATGACCTACTTGGGAAAGAGAACAAGTGGCAATGTCAAATAGGAATTATATAAACAGAACACCTCAGCTCAGTTCCACATGCAGAACATAGACCATCAAACAAGTAATCACAATTTAGAAACAGGAAGACAATAATTAAACTGGGAATCCCAAAAGCCAAACTTGGAAAGTACAACACTGTAGAAATAAAACTATACATTAATTTGCTCTTGTACTAAATAAAGCGCAGACGTTAATGATGCACATTTACCAGAGCTGACATATTCCAATTAATAAATTCAAAATAAAGAGATATTTTTCTACCTTTTGTGCATTTTTTTTCAGCTGCAATTGCTCCAGCCACTTTCTTCTGGTTTCTTCGTGTCTTCTGCTAACTCTCCATCGTCTGCTGTCCATTTGTCCTTTCTTCTCTCTGCTAGATTTTTTTCCATTCTCTCTCTACATCTGCTTTAACATACTAATCTTTCTCCTTTTGCTCTTTCATCATGCCTATTTCATCCACTCAAATTTTACCCCTCCATCCTCAATCCCCACTTACTCTCCCAATACCCGGCCAATTGTAGATTTTTTATCCCTCCCACACAAAATATTTTTCCCTTCTCCATTTTACTCTTCCAGCCCCATCCCATTCTAATCCTCCCCCAACATCAGCTCCCTTCTAGTTCCAGCCTCACCCAGCATCCATTCCCTTCTAGTCCCTGCATCAGCCCATTTCCAGTCCTAGCCACCCATCAGCCCATTTCCAGTCCTAGCAACCCCCCAACCCAATACCAGTCCTAGCCCCCCCATCAACCCACTTACAGTCCTAACCCCCCATCACCCCATTTTCAGTTTAAGCCCCCCCTATAACCCATTACCAGTCCTAACCCCCCATCAGCCCACTTCCAGTCCTAACCCCATCAACCCATTTCCAGTCAGCCCCCCATAGCCCATTGCCAGTCCTAACCCCCCCATCAGCCCACAGCCCATTACCAGTCCTAACCCCATCAGCCCACCTCCAGTTTTAACCCCCCCCCAGCCCATTTCCAGTCCTAGCCCCCCCCCATAGCCCATTACCAGACAGCCCCCATCAGCCCACAGCCCATTACCAGTCTTAACCCCCCCCCACAGTACATTACCAGTCATAACCCCCCCAAATCCCATTACCAGTTCTAAACCCCCCCCACAGCCCATTACCAGTCCTAACCCCATCAGCCCACCTCCAGTCTTAACCCCCCCAGCCCCTTTCCAGTCCTAGGCCCCCCAGAGCCCTTTTCCAGACAGCCCCCATCAGCCCACAGCCCATTACCAGTCTTAACCCCCCCCCAAAGCCCATTGCCAGTTCTAAGCCCCCCCCCCAATAGCCCACAGTCCATTACCAGTCCTAACCCCATCAACCCACCTCTAGCAACCCCCCCAGCCCATTTCCAGTCCCAGCCCCAGCCCCAGCCCCCCCAATAGCCCATTACCAGTCCTACCCCCCCACCCCCGTCGGCCTAAAGTAAAATTTAATTTTTAAAAAAAAACCTGCTGGCTGCCGCCGCGGGGTCCCCTCTGCTGCCATGGCAGCACGGACTGACCCGCGGGGGCCCCCTCTGCAAGCTGACTCCGTCGGTCCGTCGATCCCTCTCTCCCTCCATGCACGCTGTGAGAGGCGTGAAGGTAGAGTGTCTCCCTCGCGTCTCTGTTAAGCCCGCAGGGGCTGATGGGAAATTTCCCATCAGCCCCTGCGGGCTTAACAGAGACGCGAGGAGACACTTTCGCGTCTCTCACAGCCTGCACGGAGGGAGGGAGGAACGAACCGACGGAGTCAGCTTGTAGAGGGGGCCCCCGCGGGTCAGTCGGTGCTGCCGCGGCAGCAGAGGGGTCCCGCGGCGGCAGCCAGCAGGTTTTTTTTTTAATTTTATTTTAAAAATAAATGAACTTTTTCTTTTTTTGTGGGCCCCTGCCAGCTGTGGGCCCTACGCCATGGCGTACATGGCGTATAGGTAAATCCGGCCCTGGGCCAGGGTGGTGGTGAGATCATATCCTCATCATGCAAATAATAAACAGCAGCAAAATGGCAAAGCAGCAAAATACAAACTGACTGTGGCTGACGTCATAGCCCATCTGCATCAGCTTTTGTACTTTTAGATCAAAAGCATTAGGTCCCCAACTAAATTCTTTTTTGGAGTTTGACTTTGGTGCTATCCTTTTGACCAATGGTTTTAAGATAAAATTATCATTTCACAAGCCTAAGCACAAATATTATTTAGAGAAAGCCAAAATCTGAAGCAATGAGAGGGGGAGGGGGATGCACTAAAGAGAAGTTAGCCCCTGCATGGGTCAGTTGGTCTTTTTCTGCCATTATCTACAATATTACTGTGTTACTGTGTAAGCAGACCATAACTAGAGGGCAGGATGTAAATAATTATATTCCTCACTACTGAGGCAGTAATTAAGGGGCTTATTTACCAAACTATGTTAGCATGTACTGTGCCTTGGCGCATGTCAGTAGTAGTATACCCCACGCCAAGTTAAAATGTGTTAAAGGGTGAATTTATTACTAACCCTAGTATTGGCCTCAGCCCTGCAGATCAGAGATCAGCAAGAAAACAGGACACATTCCTACTGCTTCCTAAAATGATAAGATGCCTACTAGACTGTCCTGGACTGACAGTTTTGTAGGGCAAACCACAAACTTTGAAAAACAAAATTTCAAGTTGGATAAAGCATTTTAAACCTTTGTCGCCTAGTTTGCTGTTACTTTTCAGCTAAGGCTGGCACAGTTTCTTTTCAAGCATTGCATTGTGCAGCGTACCTACTTGCTTCCCACTCATAAATAAATATCCTTTAACTTTCAGGCTGGGGCTATCCTCTTGCCACTTGCACAAAAGTTGATGTAAATTAGCCCCATACTGCTGTAGTACAAAAAAGCACAACTTTTCATCCTGGGAACCTGATTTTTAAATGGACCATTCTACTCCTCTCTAGATGAAATAAACAGGATCAGAAGATGGGGCAGCCCTAATTCTCCTCACCAAATAGAATTCAAAGCAGCCAGATAAGAGCTGGACTTAGCTTTTTGTCTCTCTGATGAATACTGCTAAAACTAATGGCACATTGCCCATGGGAAGGGACTGCAATAGACTAGGCATCTCCGTGTCTAGGTCTCATTCCTCATGCATGTTCAATATCTGATGAAGAGGAACCAGACCCCGGAATGTTAATTAGGTTCTTATGTGGTGCCATACAATAAATTATATGGAGGTTCAATGATTCCATGCTCTTCTCTGGGCACCAAAGACAGTGGAAGATGCAATGACCTGCCCATGGGCACCGAGAGCGCTAGAAGTTCAGAACTTGAAATCATTTGGTTTCCTGCCAAGCACAAAGCACTGCTGGAGCATTTGATAAATAAGCTTCACTGTACATATTTCAACCAGCAGTAAAAAACTAGAGTGTGGTTTTGTTTTGCAGTTTTCAGTCCAGCAGTTCTCTCCTGCCCCTTTGGGCTTCCTGTTTAAATCAAATCGCCTCTTCGGTCTATGGCCAGAGGCATAACCATGGGAGAGGGGGTCTTGGGCAGGGCTGGCCCAACTATTAGGAAAACTAGGGCAGCAACCTCTGGGGGAGGGAGCAGAAAAGAGTAGGGCATTCCAAACTAACAATAGATTTTGACAGCCAAGGAGAGTGTGAGGGTCAGGGCACCAGTGCCTTGAACCGTGTGGGGCCGGCCCTGGTCTTGAGAGTCTGGCCCCATTGACTTTTGCCTTAGTTCTCCCCTACTCTCCCAATAACAAGGCCAGTCCATTGCCAGAGTTGGTGGAGATCCCCAAGTCATACCAGCTGAAGAAATTCAGAGTGAGAGTGAGCACTCAAGAACTGCGGCAGTCAGCAGCCGCACTTGAAGCTGCTAATGCCAGCATGTGAGCATGGGCAATACTTGCAAGAGCACTTCCTGATACTGATCTTATTACATCAGCATCAGGCGGGACTAGCCCACCAATACTCAATGTGCTTGTATGCTGGTGCTTGAGGCTCCAGGTGCTACCACTAACTGCCATGCTTCTTCAATGCTCACTCATGCTCCATATTTCTTCAGCTTCCAGGGCTTGGGGATCTCCACCAGCTACATATAGTTCATTTTGAATTTTGGTGGTGGTGGTAGAAGGGAAGGGGATAAAGAAAACAGGTGAAAGGTGCTGGTGGAAGGGGAGAGGCAGCAGAAATGGAAAACAGGAAGAAAGGCAGGAGGGAGGGAGGGTTAGGGAAAGAAAGAGAGAAACAGAGGAAATGGGGGATGGAAATGAGGGAGAAAGGCAAGAGGAAGAATGCTGGGGTGATAAGGAAGAAGTAAAAGAAATTGGTACTGGAAAAAAAGCAGAAAACTGGAGGGAGAATTCTGGAAGAATGAGGGGCTGGCAGAGGAAATAGGTGTTGGAATAGAGGGAAAAGGATGGATGCTGGGGAATGGGAGAAGTGGGTAGGAGTTCAGATTCTGGGGATATGGAGCTGAGGAGAGAGCAGGGACTCAAAGTGAGAGGAATTCTGGGAGTGGATAGGAAAGTAGAAGAGGAAAGATTTAGATATTAGCTGGGAATTGGATGGAGAGTGGGATCGTGGGGATTGAGTAGTCATTAGGTAGGATGGGAAGGTAGGAACTTGGGGATTAGGATGAGGAAAGTGGGTGCTAAGAATTTGAGTGGCGGTATGAATAGTGGCATATTGGAGGATCTGTGGGATGTACCACAGGGTAAAGAAAGGTCGGGAGATGGTATGAAGGACTTGGAGGGAGTGTGGTGAGCTTAGGAGCCAGTAGGAAGGTGCAAGAAGTTATGGACAGAATGAAAGTCAGACAAAAAAAGGGGATATGTCTTGGAAAGGGTGAGAGAGGGTAGAAATGAAGCAAGTGAAAGAAGGAATGGGAGGATGGTAGGAGATAAGAAACAGAAGAGACCGGTTTAAAGGCAACAGATGGGATGAGTCCATGGAAGGAATTGGAACTGATGAAGGAGATGAGGGGCAGAGGAAGATAGATAAGAGATGGAAAAAGTTGAGAACAGTGACTAGAAATGTGAGACAATAGGAATAAAAAAATGGGGGGAACTGAAGACTAGGAAACTAATGAAAGATCAAAAAAAGGGAACCTTAGATTAGGAGATGAAAAAATGCTAAATGGGTGGGAAGTAAAAATGAGGGATTTTGAAGACTACTGGATAAAGACAATGGGATAAGAAGAGATACTGTAAAATCTAGCTTTGAATGAATGAATAGACAGGCAGACTGAAGAAATAGAGAACAAACATGAAAGATCTTTCTTAGAGAAAAACAGAGGAGATGAAGGAAAAAGACAGAAACAGAAAATGGAAGACAGACTGAAAAATGACTCAGGAAAAGATCTACAAGGAGAAAATGAAAAAAAAGAGCAGGACCATTAGAAAAAAAAAAGGATCAGAGAACAAAGGCAGGGCTGGCCTGTCTACTAGGCAGACTAGGCAGTTACCTAGGGTGGCTGATCCTGGTGGGTGGTACGGCTCCATTTCAAAACACAGTCATGCCCCCTCTGCCGCCGCAAGACGCGAAGATGGATTAGGAGGCGATGATGGCAGGGGTGGCTGCGACTTCTGCCTAGAGCAGCAGAAACCTTTCGGCGGCCCTGAACAAAGGTATAAGAAAGCATTTTATTTCTAATGTTTAGTGACTGCAATATATCAGCTTCAAATATGCACATTTTTTATGCTTTTGTATTTTGCTCAGTATAGGACAATATGCATTTCTCTTTCTCTTTCTTCAGTGTTCCACTGCTGAAAGTCTAGTTTATTGAGCTTTCCATTTTAGTGTTTGTTACGTGTGCTTCTGGGTCTAATTTGTAATCCCTTATCCTGTATTTGGTGAAAGCCTTTGTATTCTGCTAGAATAGTTTCTCTGTGGGAATCTGTAACGGTGTAGCTTGTTCTATCTTTCCAATGAAAAGTGTTTCTGCTCCAGCATCTGATATAATTTTACAGAGCTGCCTTTTTCCTAGGCAGAGTTGCTGCTGTTTGAGTGTGGGAAGTTTTAGTGCTGTTATGCTTTGATTTGCATTCCTTCATAGTGCCTGGTAGTGGTTGGTGCTTGTATTGCTGTTATTTCTTCATATGTTGCATTGTAAAGCAATTTTGCTTAAAAAAAAGACAAAAACTACTTTACAAAATCAAAATTTAGGGGCATGTTTACTAAAGCTTGTTAGGCTTTTGCAGCCAATGTGGCAAAAAGAAGTTACTGCATAGTGTTCAAGCCCACGGTAATGTGTGTTGTAGACACACCCACTCTCTGCCCTAACCCCGCCCACTCCTGCAGATTATGCACTTTCTGCAAATAGTGTAGAAAATTGCTGCATGATCTGCATTTTGCATGTGTTAGCCAGATATCTGCACCCCAAAATTATAACATCTGTTTCCCAAGTCTGCCTCTTGAGCCAAGTGAATCAATGCCTATCCACTGTGACTTATATGACCATGTGCCAAAGCGCTTTAAAATATTTCAAACTTAACTCATCCAGCTTTATACAGAAAGCAAATTCTTAGCTCAGGTTTCACAGAATATCCATTGTTTGCCTTGATCTCCATCAAAAACAGCTGCATCTCAGTAGGTCTTGACTTCTCCAAGTATTAGGTCACTTTTCATAGCTCACATCATTCACATTGCTGATATTCACAATACCCAATATTGGTGTTTCAGCCAGTTCTTCTTTGGGGTCTTCCTATAAGAGTTTTTATAAAGCTGGAGAACATTTCAAAAAACTGTCAAACTAAAACAAATAAACAAAACTGCACTGTAGTTGTGAATAGTGTGTGAAATGTTAAATGGTCCATAAGCCCTGCTCCTTTCTCTAACATCACCTTCAGCTCCAATTGCTAAAATGCAAAGAACTATGTCAACCTACTGCTCTTAATTTAAAATTCAATAAGGTTTTGTCCACTCTATATCAGAGTTAAGACCAATGACTGTCATAGTGCATCATTTGGATAGCTAAATTTTTTCAGGTTGCTCAATTCAAGCAATGGACGTTGCTTGGCCTGAGCTAAGAATTTGATTATGCTATAAAGCTGAATGAATGAAGTTTTAGTTTTAAAGCACTTTGGTACATGGTAGTTTTAAGTTATGGTGGATGGACATTGGTTCACTTGGCCTGAGAGATATATGATGAAATTCTGGGATGCAGACATGTCAACCTAAGCTGACCAATTGCAACCTCTGGTGACATCCACACTTGAAAATATTGATGATATTTTTGATTTTGTGAATTACTTTATGACCTGTTTTTTTGATTTTGTGAGCAAATTTGTTTATGGAACATTGTGATAAATTGATTTTACTGAGGTTATAAAGTGAAGCATCTTAGTTGTGCTGTGCCCCCATGATTACTGCTGTTTTATTATGATTATTTTGTTTCTGCCTTGATCTTTTTAGAAAAGGGATAAATGTCATCTTAGCACTCACCAGCTTGCAGCTGCATGAGCATGGAGATGGCTTGAGATATATTTAATGTCTTAATATGGTTAAAATTTCAATATCACTCTGATCTATCTTGTATGGCGAGCAGGTCCATTTTTCTGACTAATAGACAATATCATAATGAGGCTAACAAAGTAAGGAGTTCTTTAGCTAATTATTTAAAAGCAACATTGAATTAATTCAATGTGTGTAATTCACAGGGGTGACAGCATTCTTTCTAAGGATGTGGATAATGTGCAGTACTTTGTGGAATTTTATTCAGCTCTTTATAAATCACATAGGGCTGTCTCTAAAAAGGTGCTGGCAGCTTTTTTGGACCGGTTAGAGGATCCACTGCTTAGCGCAGTACAGACTACACAACTTGATTGCCAGATTTCTGAGTAAGAGGTATTGGATGCTGTAAAGCAACATATCTGTAGGAAAACTCCCAAGAGTGATGGCTTTACTGCTGAGTTTTATCAGTAGTTTTCAGGAATTTTATCTGATAAGCTCCTAAAGCTTTTTCAGGAACTGCTGTTAAAAAGTGTTGCTTCAGGTGCATTTACGGAAACTCTTGCCATCCTTTCTGGCAAACCAATTAGCAAATGGAGGAGTAGCCTCATGATTAGACCAGCAGACTAGAACCATGGTTCATATTCCACTTCTGCACTTTGTGATCTTGGTCAAGCCACTTAACCCTTTATTGCCTCATGTACAGACTTACGGGCCGATGCAGAAAGACCCACGATGGATCGATTTTTAAACGTTCCTCACAATGCACAAGTTTTAACATGCCACGTACGAAGGTTAGGGTATGCAAATGCCCACTAGAGTAACTCTGCTCATGCAAATGAACCACCGCAGCGTTAAACTGGGACAGCAAACCAAACACATGCGCACAAGAAGTCTGTGGTTTGGCTTGCTCTCCATGCACTGGTGGCTAATTTGCATTTTTTTTTACTGTACTGCCAAACAGAGGTTCTGCTACAAAAATCCTCATAAGGGCCTATTGCTGGTTACAGGGAGCAGGAACAGCCGGTTTCCAGAACTGCAGGAGATGATCCCTCTGTCTTCTACTGCTGGGGGGGATGGGGCACCAGGGATTTGTTTTGTTGGCACGGCCTGACAGTGTTTTGATGGCATCAGGGGCTTTGTCCGATGCCTGGTCATCTGGAGAGAAGATGATCAAGACATTGGGGAAAGCACCCGGTGCCATCAAAATATTGTCAGGGGCAGTGTTAGAAGGTTACTTCTATTCAAACCTGCAGTTAAAATTTTGGCGCTATGGCTGATTGTGAAATCATCTATGCCTGTCTTTGCATCAGGCATAGCCATGATTTGCATACCAGCCCAGAAGATTAAAATACATTTAAATAATTAGAATTAATTTAAATATGCATGGTGTTAATTGAACGCTAGTTTTTCCGCCAACATTTAAGTCTATTTCCTGCATGGGGATGATTGTGAAAATGTGCTTAAACATGGCGTTATGGGCTCGTAAAGTCCACGCTAGCTTTCTGCATTGTCCTGTTAGATCGTAAGCCCTCCAGGGACAGGAAAATAACTACAGTTTCTGAATGTAACTCACCTTGAACTTCTGAAAACAAGTATGAGCTAAAATCACATCTACAGGACTGTTCTATTGTCCAATACTCTTCATTAATTTTGAATGTAAGATTTATGCTAACATTTTGCCAATATGTTGTCCACCCAGATCAAATGGATTTCCTAAGAAGGCTTTGTGCAGGTCATAATGCATGTTTGTTTTGTCATGTTCTTCATTTGGCTAACTTGTTTAATATTCCAGCAGCAGTTCGATCTTCGGATGCAGAGAAAGACTTTGATAGAGTTGTGTGGCATTGTTTATGGTTATGGAGCAATGTGAGTTCAGTCAACCCTTTATTCATATGATTAGGGTGTTCTGTGCTGCCCTAGTGGCTAAGCTGTATATCAATGAGGTTCTCCCTGACAAATTCCCTTTGTATAGGGGTACTTGTCAGGATTGCCCTCTCCCACTGTTATTTACTACTACTACTACTACTATTTAGCACTTATAGAGCGCCACACATGCAGCACTGAACAGCTGACCTACAGGAGGCAACAAGTAAACAAGAGACAGTCCCTGCCTATTAGAGTCAAGCTCATTGGAGCTTACAATCTAGTCAGAACATACAGAACATTTGTGCAAGGTGTGGTATGGTTTATATAGTTTAGTCATGAGAGTTGACGGGGGTTTAAGATAAAATAAGGATAGAAGTCAGGATCTGAAAGCAATGGTGAAGAGGTGGGTCTTCAACCTGGATTTGAAGAGGGCTAGGGAGGGTGCCTGGTATACAGACACAGGCAGGTTGTTCCAGGCGTGAGGTGCAGCAAGGTGAAAGGAGCAAAGTCGAGAGTTAGCGGTACGGGTAAAAGGCATAGATAAAAGTAATTTGCTAGCAGAGCACAGGTTCCGAGAGGGAATGTAGGGAGAGATAAGAGATGAGAGGCATTGAGGGGCCGTGGAGTGAAAGCATTTGTAGGTCAGTAGGAGAAGTTTGAACTGGATGCGGAACCGGACAGGGAGCCAGTGAAGTGACTTGAGAAGAGGCGTAATGTGGGCATGGTGAGGCTGGTGGAGGATTAGTCGAGCAGCGTGATTTTGTATGGATTTAAGGGGAAGGAGGTGGCTGACAGGGAGACCAATAAGGAGTAGGTTGCAATAATCGAGACGAGAGGAGACCAAGGAGTGGACAAGTGTCTTGGTGGTGTATTCAGAGAGGAAGGGGCAGATTTTGCCAACGTTGTAGAGGAAGAAGTGGCAGGTCTTGGCTACAAGCTGGATATGAGCGGAAAAGGAGAGAGAGATGTCAAAGGGAACCCCTAGGTTGCGGGCTGAGGGAACAGGAAGGATAGTAGCTCCATCCACAAGGACTGGGAAAGGGGGAAGAGGAGGGAAGGAGTTGGGGGGAAGACAAGGAGTTCAGTCTTGGCCATGTTCAGTTTCAATCGGCGATGAGACATCCAGGCAGCGATGTCAGAGAGGCAGGCAGAGATCTTGGACTGGGTTGCTGGAGAAATATTGGGTGTAGAGAGGTAGATTTGGGAGTCATCGGCATAAAGATGGTACTGAAAACCATGGGAGGAGATAAGCGTGCCAAGGTCTTGGGTGTAAAGAGAGAAAAGGAGGGGGCCCAAGACGGATCCCTGGGCACACCTACAGGGAGCGGGGTTGGGGAGGAGGAGGGAAACCGCCAGAGCATATACACTGAATGAGCGATGGGAGAGGTGGTAGGAGGAGAGAACCAGGAAAGTATGAGGTACTTGAAGCCAAGGGAGGAGAGGGTGGTGAGGAGACGATTGTGGTCAACGGTGTCAAAGGCAGCGGAGAGATGAAGAAGGATGAGGATAGAATAGAGGCCCTTATATTTGGCCAGGAACAGGTCATTGGAGACTTTTGCGAGGGCCGTTTCAGTGGCATGTAAGGGGCGGAAGCCGGATTGTAGAAGGTCAAGGAGGACCTGGGAGGTGAGGAAGTCAAGGCAGCGGCAGTGGACTGCTTGTTCTAGCAGTTTGGATATGAATGGAAGGAGGGAGATGGGTCGATAGTTAGAAGGGCATGTGGGATCAAGTGAGGATTTCTTGAGGAGGGGTGTGACAACAGCATGTTTGAAGTCAACGGGGACAGTTGCAGCGGAGAGTGAGAGGTTGAGGATATGAGAGATGGGGGACAATGGTAGGGGAGATAGGGTGTAGGAGATGGGTGGGGATAGGATCAGAAGAACAGGTGGGTGGGTTTGGAGGAGGTGAGAAGGAGTGTGGTTTCTTCTTCAGAGATCGGGGAAGGAGGAGAGGGTAGCAGAGGAAGTACGGATGGGGGGAATTGGGGAGGGAGGAGGAAGATGAGGGGGTGGGGAATTGGAGGGTAATCTTATGGATTTTGTTGTGGAAGAAGTCGGATAGGGTTTGGGCAGAAAGGGAGGGCGGGACCGGGGGCGGAGGGACCTTGAGGAGAGAGTTGAGGGTATTAAAGAGATGGCAAGGATCAGAGGTAAGGGAGTTGGTCAAGTGGATGCAGTAGTCTTGTTTGGCAAGTGCTATGGCTGACTGGAAGGAGTCAAGCATGAATTTGAAGTGTAGTAGGTCCTCTGGGGAACGGGATTTGGACCAAGCACGCTCGGCGGAATGTGCGCAGGTGCATAGATAGCGGGATGTGGGCGAAAGCCAGGGCTGGGGAGTAGATCGTTTGATTGGACATGGGGGGGGGGGAGGTGGGGCAAGAGTGTTAAGAGCTGAGGATAATATAGCATTGTAGGAGGATAGTGCCTCAGCGACGGATTTGGAGGATAAGATGGAGGAAAGAGAAGGGGAGCTGGTGGAGGAGAGAGTCAGGGGATCAATATTTTGGAGGTTTTCTAAATAGGTCTGAGGAGACAGAACGAGGTTGAGATGGTGGAAGCTGAAGAGTAAAGGTTAGAAGGTGATGGTCAGATGAGGAAAGGATTGAGTTGCGGAAGTTAGAGGGCGAGGAATTCATGAAGAGTATTAGGTCAAGGCAGTGGCCGTGTAGGTGGGTGGGGGCGGTGGAGCAGAGATGGAGGTCGTACAAGGAGATAAGGGCGAGGAACTTTGAGGCATGGGGGTCAGAGGGGTTGTGAATGTTGAAGTCGCCAAGAATAAGAGTGGGGAAGAGGGATCCAGGAAGGCGGAGAGCCAGGAGTCGAAATTGGTGAGGAAGGTTGATAGGGATTTGATGGGGGGACGATAAATAACAGCAACACGGAGGGGATGTGGTGTGAGGAGGCGAATGGAGTGGACTTCAAAGGAGAGGGGGGAGGGTGACTGAGGTGGCAGAAGAGGTTGGAATTGGCAGGAGGGAGAAATAGGAGACCAACACCACCACCACGACCAGTAGATCGAGGTGTGTGGGAGAACTGGTAGCCCCCATAGCAGAGAGAAGCAATGGATGCGGTATCTTCAGGGGGGAGCCAGGTCTCGGTAAGGGCAAGAAGGTGCAGGGCATTAGAGATAAAGAAGTCGTGAGTGAAAGGAAGTTTGTTAGTAACTGAGCAAGCGTTCCATAGGGCACATAAAAACGGGACAACGGAGGGGGGAAGCAGAGGGATATGGATAAGGTTAGATAAGTTACAGGAGGATTTCTTGTCAGAGTAACGTGAGGCTTTATTTCTAGAGAAGTGAAGAGATTTAGAGGGAGCAGGGCGCGGGTGGATAAGTCTGGGTGTGTGTGCCCTCCAAGAGGGATTTGAGGGGAGGGGGGAGTGAGGGGTGAGTGAGGGGTGAGATTGATGGTAACTGATAGGTTATATGGGGATTTCTTTTTGGGAATGAGGCTGGGGTTGATATCTCTGTAAGAGAGATTGGGGGATGAGTGAGGAAGGGAGGAAGGGGGGAGTAGCGGGATGTGAATGAGGTTAGATAAGGTGCATGAGGAACTCTTTTTAGTGTGAGGAAGAAATCGAGGAGGGCCAGGGTTGGGGTTGATGTTACCTGATGAGAGAAGGAGAAGGAGTAGTAAGAGTGTGGTAAAGCAGAAACGGTACGGTGGAAACGAGGGTGGGATTGGCTTAGAGAGAGAGGGGTTGGTTGAATATGGAGAATGATGTGCTGAAGCTCAAGAGCAGATGCAAGGTAGGAGGACAGAATGGAGGGTGACGTGAGGAAGGTAGGGGGGTAGGGGGGAGTTGAGGGAGGGTGATGGTAGGAGGGGAGGCAGTTGGGGAGGATGAGGAAGAGAAGGATAATGTGATGTGGGGCCATGGCAATGGGCAACAAGTTCTATGCAAGCAATGGGCGGCAATACTATGCAGGTAGTGGGTGGCAGATCAGTGCAAACAATGGATAGCAGTACTATTTAATTTAATTTAATTTAATGATTATTTATATACCGCTCCTTCCATTGATCAGGTGCGGTTTCCATATAACAACAATAAACAGGGTGATCTGTTTTTACATATAACAATTTGTAGTTAGGTAATTACAGTTAACAAGTAACAATTAACAATTAGAGAACTATGTACAGTTGAACAGAAGTAAACTATATACATATTTTATTTTTTCATCTTTCTTAATCATTTTGTCTAAGGGTTACAGTGCTTCATTCTTTTGTTGAATAGTGTATTACCTTGGGTAGGATTATCCCTTATCTAGCTGGGGGGTGAGAGATGGGCTGATCATAGATCCAAAATGCTTTGTGAATAAAAATGTTTTGAGTTTTTTTCTGAACTCTATTATATCAGGTAATTGTCTTAATTCTATTGGGATTGTGTTCCACAAGATGGGGGCTGCATGGGAGAAGGCTTTCTTGTTAGTGGATTTATTGGCTCTAATGAATTCTTTTGGTGGGGTTAATTTATTTAGCTGGTCTCTCCTTTGGAGATTATGGGTGGGTTCTATTTTGATAAGGTTATTTATGGACAGGGGTGCTGTTTTTGTTATGGCTTTGTAGGTGGTTAAGATAGTTTTGTATTCTATTCGGCTTTGAATCGGGAGCCAGTGTAGATATTCTAAAATCGGGGTTATGTGTTGGAAAGGTGGGGCTTTCGTAATGGTTCTTGCTGCTGCGTTTTGTGCTAATTGGAGTTTCTTTAAGGCTTCTTTAGTTACGCCAAGTAGGGTATGCAATGCTATGCAAGCAAGGTAGCAGTTCTATGTAAACAATGGGTAGCAGTTCAGTGCAAACAATGGATAGCAGTACTATGGAAGCAATGGGTGACGGTTCTATGCAAACAATGGGTAGCAGTTCTATATTTTGGTGCTGAAATTCCTTGCCGTGGCTATTAGGGCTCATGATGTTATCACAGGTTTTTCATGGATGGATCAATTGTATAAACTGTCTATGTGGATGACATCATTGTTTATTCTATCAAGCGCTGATATCACTGCTGATTGAGCTTTTAAAGTTTTCAGGGTACAAGATTAATTTGAATAAATCGGAGTTATTGCCACTAAATTCTTATTGATGACAAAGCATTTTTTTACATTTGCCCTTCAAATGATGTCCATTAAGAATACAATATTTGGGTATCATGTTTCACCCTACTTTAGAAGACATGCTTCATTTAAATAAAATTTTGTATTAGGAAAGATTAAACAGATTTGCAGTTCATAATGCCTTCTTTATTTAAGTTGGTGGGGGGAGGGTTGTAGTTGTTGTTAAGTGATGTCGAGTCGGTGTCGACTCATGGCAACCCTCTGGATAGTTGTCCTAAACTGTGTTTTGGTCTTCAGTCAGGCAGCTCATTATTGAGAGTGGCACCCATAGCTGCTATTATTGTATTGATCCATCTCATTGCTGGCCTTCCTCTTTTGCGTTGACCTTCTACCTTGCCCAGCATAAGGTCGTTCTCTAATGATCTCTCTCTTCACATGATGTGTCCAAAGTATGAAAGTTGAAGTCTTGTCATCTGAGCTTCTAAAGAAAGTTTAGGTTTGATCTCCTCTAGTACTGATTGGTTTGTTCTTCGGAAAGTCCATGGTATACACAGTATTCGTCGCTGGCACCGTAATTCTAAGGCATCGGTTTTGTTTGTATCTATCTTTTTCACTGTCTGGCTTTCGCATCCATATGACATTATTGAAAATACCATGGCTTGAACGAGTTGAATCTTTGTATGAAGAGAGACATCTCTGCTCTTGAGAATCTTGTCTAAGTCTTTTGTATCCATTCTGCCAAGAGTAATGCATCACCTAATTTCATGACTGCTTGTTGTTTCTTTATTGATAGTTGATCCAAGTAGGTTAAAGTTGCCCACTATTTCAATTTCTTCTCCATGGTTATGTCAACTGGGATCAATCATGTTCTACCAGTGTGGTTTCCTAAGAGTTTTTATAAAACTGTTGAACAATACTATTACAATTTGTGTGGTGTGCTAAACCTCTGAGGATTTCTTGGGCCAAATTAAAACTTGCAAGAGAGGAAAGGGGGGTTGATTTTCCCAATTTCTTTACCTACCATGTGATGTTCTTGCTCCATCAAGATTATCTTTGGCTACTGGAACCTTCTTCTTCTTCATATGTGCCATGATGGCATAAATTAGAAAAATTTATTGTGTATCCCATTGCACTGAGACTCTTCCAGCCATGGCATGTCTTCTAAGATTTAAGTTGTGGCCTCCCACTGATAGCTTCCTTCAGACCTTGCATCTGTTGGAGAACTGTTTGTGCCCTTAATGACAGGATATGTTGGGGGCTCCTATTTGATATTTATTTATTTATTTATTTATTTATTTACATTCTCTTATATACCGCGCTATTCTGCATCAGTGCGGTTTATATTGAACAAACTGAAATTACATTGAACAGGGCATATAAACCAAGATTGCTAATTAATAAATCCAGGGTGGCATATTCAAAGACATTTAAGTTATTTCTAGACCTGAATATCCCCACATAGCCCATGTAAACATCCCAACACTGTGATGTGGTCCCAGCACTGAATATCCAGAGATAATTTAAAGTGGTCATGGCCAGCCACTTTAACCATGCTGACTGCTTCTGCTGCTGCTAAATATGCCCCCCCCCCCCCACTCCATTTTTATTCTAAGTCATGATATAATGTGGGTATTATGGTACTTAGAGATATTATACTACAGGAACGTCTGTGGTCCTGATCTGAGATTGAAATATGCTATATCAGAGTCTCAACAGCTTCGGCATTGCACTAGATCAGCTTATGCTGATGTGATCCTGTTTGATATTGTGCTGAAGCTTATTGAGTTCTTCAGGAAGCTGGAATCTTTGAGGTGCCTAGTTTCTCAGTTTTACAAATTCTATGCTCAGAGGCAAAGACAACATGTGTTGTCCACAGAAGAGTTGGGGACATGATACCAGCTGAACCCCTTCAGACACTGAATGGGCCTGGCTTTGGTGTACGGTCAATAGGCTGGATATCTTGTCCAGAGTCCTCCAGTTATTTTTTTCTTAAACAATACTAAAATAAGCAAAGGAACACACACACCCCCCCCCCCCCAAAAAAAAGGAGAAGGGGTATTGTAAATAAAAGAGAATCCTTTATTGTGCCCAATACGGCTGTGTTTCGGCAAAGAACGCCTGTGTCAGGGACAGCTAAATACAATCATACAATCAAATGTAATATTTATTGCTCCATGCCCCGGCCTTATCATGGAATGAACAGTGCCTGTAATTAAGGTCAACAAACTGCAGATCAGTACCACCACTACTACTACTGAGCATTTGTATAGCACTACAAGACGTATGCAGCGCTGCACAGACATGTAAGAGACAGTCTCTGCTCATCAGAGCTTACAGTATACCCCCTCTGAGTCTGTCCTCTTAAAGGCATAGGCTGGCCATTATTGCTATACTGCTGGTCTTCATCTTTAAGTGGACAGACTCGGAGAAGACCTACTTCTGCAATTTGTTTACATGAGCAGTGCATGAGGGGATGCTGAATCCTCCAAAAGGGCACTCCGCCCCTGAACTGCAGCCCTTATGGACCAGCGTCACTTCAGAGCCCATTCATTTCCCATCAGTGGTGAGACAAGTATAACTCCAACAAGACAACTGTGCAATGGAAATTAGCAGCCTTTATTAAAAATATCAGAATCTATAAGGAAATCTTTGAGTAGGCATGATGCTAATCATTTCTGTCTTTTAAGAGTGCAGAAGCAGACTTACAAAGCCTGAATGACGAGGCAGGCCCATCGTCGTCTGAGCTGACAACGGTGTGTGCTCAAGCGGTATGGAATGCATCTGGATGTAGAGGTGAAAGGCATTCAGAGATGAAGATGCCAAAGAGAGATACTGCTGGACCAGCTGATTTCAGCACTGATATACCAGGAAGATGTCATGCCAGTGGCTGCCCAAGGGTTTCTGCCGCCTTAGGCAGATCCTCCATGGTGGCCCCCCCCCCCACGTCTGTGCCGCTGCCAACCCACTATGCCACTGCCCCACTTGCACTGAAGCAACAGCAACTGAACTGCCATTTCAGTGTTGTGTTGGGGCTTAAAATGTCTGTGTCATGCATGCTCACAGCCTGCCACTCCTGCCCTCCTCCGATGCAATTTCCATGGGGGTGCAGGAGCAGCAGGACAGAACTGTATTTTAAAGCCCACCATGGTGCTGATGTGGCAGTTCAGCTGCTGCTTCCTGAGGGGGTAGCGATCCCGCCCACCAGGGTCTGCTGCCCTAGGGAACTGCCTAGTGGACAGGCTGGCCCTGTGTCAAGCCCATGTCAAACCTGTTCTAATTAATCTGGATGGAAATGACTTGGACAAGGTAGAGTTCCAGCTGACCTAGGAGGGTTTGCTTTCCTTGCAACACTCTTTCCAGCATGAAAATCATTTATTTCACAACATCCCAAGGAGAGTGTGGAGAGATGCATGCCCCCTTGACTGAAGCAGGAAAAGGGTTAGCAAAAAGATAAGTGGTTTTGTCAGGCATATCAGAAGCCAACATTTTAGACATGAACTCAGTTGTCAATAGCTGATTTTGTTGGTTTATGCCAAGCTGATGGGGCTCACTATCAGGTAATGATAATAATTTATTTAATTCAAATGTACGAAATACACAATAAAATTTGCATTAGTGAACCATTAACACAATCTGGAGCAGCTTGTTTATAAGAACAAAGGGGCTATTGGAAGTCACTGCCCTAGTAATGACTGGCTCATCGACTCAGAGCTTTTTTGGCTGGACATTATCTGGAAAACACCCGTACCTATATCCAGGAGCTTGCACCCCCAGTGGTCCAGCATCACAGACAAAGCAGGAAGAGGAGGTGAGAAGCTGAGCTGCCACTGCAGTGGTGAGCAAAAGGGGAGTCAGCTGATCATGGCTGCAGAGGTAAGGAGAAGTCAGCGGCTTGGTAAAGAGTAGCCAGGTGATTGTGACCTCAGGGACCATGCAGTGTAACCGCCAAAGGAAGACAGAAATGGGCAAGAGCAGCAGGAACAAGATGCTAAGGTAACCTAGAGTCCGGTGAGGGACCAGAGAGGGTGATGGGAAAGGCCTAGGAGGAAAGACAGTAACTGACCGTGACAGAGAGGATTAATGAAGGTGCAATTCTTTTATTATTTACACAATTATCCATGCCTTGCCCCTTATCTATGGAGAGCTATCTGAACCAGTGGATTGCTAAAGGAACTTTTGTTGTAGTATTTGGGGGAGGGCAGGAGGGAGGCTGGCTAAGTGTATCAGTGACCAAAGGGATGGCCATTCCCAATACAGATGACAGAAAAATTTTCAGATACTATGGAACATCTGTCATTGCTGGCTTGCTGGGTTCATAGGCTGAAGGCATAATTAGATATTGCTTATTTATGGCTTATTAAAATTCTTCATATACGATAGGATACCCTGGAAAATAGCAGCTGTATGGGGTTAGCAAAGACTTCCCTCAATTGCTGGCTTGGCAGTGTGGTCAGAGGACACAATCACAGGGCATTTTCACAAGAGGCCAGGAACCGGCTTGTGTGGAGTGGGGTGGAGTGGAGTGAGAAGTCATTGGTCACTCAAGATAATCCTTGAGTGGCCATTGGCTTCTTACCCCACCCCACACAATGCACACAAACTGGGTTGGGTAGAGGTTTAGTATGTGATGGTTTTGGCTATTTAGCTAATAAAACTTTAATCCTGTATATTCTACTAATTTCTTTTCCAAGAAATTTCATCCATCTGTTATTTGAGGCCACCAGAGCACTATAAGTGGGCAACAACTCCCCAGTGACGGGGGAATTTCCAGAGTTAGTTAACTTTCTTAGGGGCCTATGTAATAAACACTCTAATGGTCATTAGGCTAAAGAGTGGTCTATCAAATAAAAATAAAAAAAATAAGTAAATTGTGTTAATGGTGACTGTGAATGCACCTAAACAAAGCATTTAACATGCATATGTTAATGAGATGCAAATAATAGGCTACTACAGACGGGAAAGTGTATGCGTAAAAGTGCCCAGACTGATGCAAACGGTAACAGGAAAAAATGGCACTTCCTTCATATGTAATTTAATTGTATGCATTAATTTATTGATGGTACATTTTGCATATTTTAACACACACTGTTTTGCTGAGTTAAAAAGTAGAGAGCTATTTGGCATAGATTTGCATCTCATTATTTCATTAGCAGCGATTTTGCATTAAAACGAATGCAATTTAATTTATGTTTAACTCGTGTTAACCACTTACAATCTGTAAACCAGGTGGGTAACATGCAGTAACGCTTGTGTTACCCTTCATGAAGTTTACCTTGGCTCCTTAATCGCCTCGTCCCCTTTTCAGAAGAAGTCGATCCGTCCAAGCCATCCTCTTGTGTACATCTCCTTCACATCATAAAAAGGAGTCATAGTCCATCACTGTTTATTTATCTCATAGGTTTCCTTTTCATCTCTCTTAGCCTCAGTGTTTATTTAATGTACATTCTGTCTTTTCATATATACTGTATGCTCAAATTCTTCCCTCCATTACAGACACTTATCTTCCTGGCAGTCTGCTTGAAAAAAACATAAGACATAAAACAGAAGAAAATTCAGAGACCTTCAAAAATGTCTGACTTGGTCCCTAAGGGTGCCCCCCCCCCCCCTTCAGTGCATATGGGAATTTGCTTTAAAACAGGATCCTTAAAGAAGAAGACTTTATTAAAGCCGGCTAAGCGCTTAAAGTGTGTTTTAGCGTGCAGTAATGACCCACGGTAACTATAACCATGCAGACATGCCAGTTTACCACATGCTAATTCCCTGGTGACTGCACATCACCTGATGGGAGGGGGAATGGGTGGGGAGTGGGGGTGTGGAGAGCACACTGCAGTTCGGGTGGGGGCAATCGCCACACCCTGTCATTGTAGCAATTAGCATACTTCTATGGGTGGAACTAGGTGCACCTCATTAATAGTGCCATGCTTTAGGGGACCATTCATGAGGTAACTGCCCGGAACAGGCGGACTACGCCCCCAACAATTACTGTGGAGGCTTTGCATGTGCGTGACGGTAACGTGTTGGGATGAAAATGCAAATAAAAAGAACTATAGCATAAGCACGCTGTTCTACTGAGATTCGGGATTTCAAACTTCTCACAGCAAACATTTAATCCAAGCCCAGGTCCCCCGGATAGAATACACACAGTGCGACTAAGGTCTTAAACAAAATATCCATTTGGAAGTAAATCCCATACCTTTTGGCTGGAGTTTGGACGTACATGAGAGGCTTGCAAAGATGCCAATCTCAAATACAGTGCAAATGTCAAGTATTGAATTAGTGAACCTGCAAATGCTTCCATTTCGGGGAGCCGATAGTATAACCCCAGAAACATTCTTTTTTTCTGAGAAGCTGCGTGGGAGTCGTCTGGACTTGCTGCTGCCGGAAGGGGGTGCGCTTTAAATGTATCCTGCGACTGAAAGCGCGGTATCGCGTCACCTCCCGCTAGGTATGCACTAGGGTTTTGTTCAACATGCATTCACTCGCCCTTTGTGGGGAAATAGCCACGGCTTTGGTTCTTCCTATCGGGTCTGAAAAACTGCTCTGAGACGCCTCTCTTTCTATCTCAACACATACAATTTAATTCAATCCAGATATTGTAATCTATGAACACTACCAAAACTATTCCCTTTTTATCTTCATATTTTAAAAAATTACACTTTCGAAGCCGCATATTCAGTCCTTGCTGTCTCCAGCCCCAAATCTGTGTTATATTTGCGTTCCACGGATCTGGACCCTTAAAATTCAGATTAGGATTAACCAAATTATTATTTGTTTTCAGAAAAACTTTTTATTTGATAAAAGCAACGAATAAAATAGCTCAGTAGAAACAAATAGACCTTAATTTTTATGGAAGGTGAAAATTTTCACGCCTGTCTAATATTAGCAATCCTGTATTTTTTTTTTTAATCTCTATTCTCATTTCCTCACTTAACTGATGAATCTTAGGGAACTTTTGGATGAAGCCATCTCAGATGCTTCTTCTGTACAATTTATAATTAACTTATAATTAATTGTCTTTTCCTTAGTTTCCTCTGGGACTATGGAACTCTTATTACTTATCCGCATTTTCTTGTTGTTTTCGTTTCCGGCTAAGTATCCGGCTAAGTATTGCAGGAGTCCAATCTCAGATTTCCGTAATTTTCCAAACTGTCTGTTTTGTTTGTTTTTATTTCATTCCAAAGTGATTCAAATAAAGACAGAACGGTTTATTGTACACTTCCAAAATGAAAGCTTTCAAACCGAATTACCGCGTCCAAAAACCCAAAAGTATAATGACTTAAAACAGTTGTATCGTTTCAAAATAATTCGCGGAGGTATTTCTCGATTGCCCGTTTTGAAATTATAAATTAGAACCAAGAAATGTATGATATAAAAGGATAAACAAGCTTACATTTGGGAAGTTACTAAATATCTGTTTATCCGACTATCACTCTTGGTTAAGTTATAATTTCCTAACATGCCCTGGAAACGTGTAAATAGAATAATAATTAATGTTCACTCAAACCCTCTTTCTTGTACTTTCTGTATGCAATGAAATATAAATTAATTTAAAAATGCATATTAGGTGATTCATTTGTATTGAACTGACTTTATACATTTTGGGTTTGTTTGTTTTTTTGGCTATATTTGTTTACTATATTTCAGAAGCTAAAGCCGTTCCCCGCAGGTCAGGACATAAGGAGCAAACGACGGCGAGCTAATTTACTGTATGTCACAACAAGGCTTAAACAAACTATATGCTGATATTTGATTTGCAATCACCTTGAACCCATACAGTGGTGTGCAAAAGTTTGGAATCACTTGTGAATTTTGCGTTTTTCGTACTTTCTAACGTGTTTTTTTTTATTTTGCGTTAGCCCAGCATATTTATCTTTCTACCACATTAAAAGGGATACATTTGGCTATTAGAGTTGACTTTTTTTTTTTTTTTTTTGCATTCCTTGCTTCCAATTTAAATACTTTACAGACACTGGGAGATAGCTACTGCGATTTTTGTGGATTCTACGTCAAAACTGGATCGAGATTATCTAATATGCACACGTTATTTCTGACCAATCAGGAGGCTGGTTTCACTAACCAAACACAATGCAGATATCTAGCCAACAGTGCAGCTATAAAAACAAGTGGAATTTTTGAATTTCATACGCTTTCTGGATCGAACATGAAGATGACTCGGACCCTGACATTGGAGGAGCCTGTTCGTGTGTCCTTTATGAGCAAGGAAGGATTTTCAAGCCATCAGATAGCCAGGAAAGTTGGCTGCAGTCAGAGTGCTGTTAAGATTGTACAGAAAAAGAAAGAAACAGGTTCAGTGGTGGACAAGCCTCGTTCAGGTCGTCCACGTGCATTAATATCATGTCAGGACCGCGCACTATGACGCATTTCACTGACTAATCGCAAGTTGACCTCTCCTCAGCTACTTCAAGAGTGGTCAGACAAGAGTGAGATCAGTGTCAGCTCATCAACAGTTGGTCGCCGGTGCCTGCAGTTTGGTCTCCGGGCTGCAAAGCACCGAATAAGCCACTGATGACTGACATACAAAGGCGCAACCGGATCGTATGGGCGAGAAAGCACTCAACCTGGTCGACTGAAATTTGGGAAAAGGTGCTATTCAGTGATGAAAGCACCTTCTGCCTGTTTGGTAACCAGGCCCACACCTATGTGAGGACATTTCCTAGAGAGGAATTCAAGTCTGAGTGTCTCAACCTCACTGTGAAGCATCCTTTGAAGGTCATGGTCTGGGGCTGCATGGCTGCCAGTGGCGTTGGACGTCTTCACATTGTCGATGGAATGGTCGTCGGGGTCAAGTACATCACCATACTGCAAAAGTGCATGGTGCCAGCACACCAGCTGATTCCTGGCCAGTTCCTGTTCCAAGATGACAATGCACCCTGCCATCGCTCCAGACAGGGGATCAGCTGGAAGCAGCGGAACATCTAGTCAATGGACTGGCCTGCCCAGTCTCCAGATCTGAATCCATTTGAGAACCTGTGACTCAAGGTGGCCTTGGAAATATCCAAGAGGCATCTGACATCAAAGTGTGAGCTGATTGAGTCACTCATTGCAGCTTGGAACTGCGTTGTCCACCAACGATCACCTTGTCAGACTGGTTCATTCAATGTCGACAAGGTGCAGTCAGGTGATCAAGAACAAAGGGTGGCCCATCAAACACTGAGCCATCACTGACATAAAAACGGCCTTTTTCAAGACTACATACATTAATTTGAAGGAAACCTGGCGTGCGTCTGTAATATTTTAAAGCATACTTACAATAATATATCATTGGCCAATGATGTGCATTACGCGATTTTCACAGAAAATCTATCAGGACAACTATGGGGAACAAACTCAGAAAATAAGGGCCAAATCAATACTAAAAGTTGGTCCTAATTGCCAAATCTATCACTTATCATGAGATACACAGAAAAAGCCACTGGGAGGAAAAAGAAATTAAGATATAAGGTCACGAAGTTGAAAAAACGTCAAATTTACAAGTGATTCCAGACTTTTGCACACAGAGGAAGACGAAATTGACTTTTTTAATTCTTTTTCACATTTATTATTCTTTGTAACTTTGGCAGTCAGTTTCGCTGTACTCATAAAGAATCTCCATCGGTTCTTTATTTTTCTTTGTGAGTATTTTGTTGTCATCTATTTATGTCCAGGTCCCCCCCCCCCCCTCCATTGTATTAAGGTTTCTATCATAATTGTGAGAATTCTAATTTGTCAGATTATATTCCCTTTGTTTTCATATTTCTAGCCCCCACTCCCCAACATAAAAGCCTTCTATTGCTCCCTCTCTTCAATCAAAGGCTTAGAACATTGAACTGTACTGCGCTATTTTGCAGTCTTGCAATGTTTATTTGTGAAAAATATACTTTAACCCTTTTCTTGGTTATACTGTTTCCCCTCCGCTCCTTCTAAAAAGTTCCATGTACCAGAATAGTCTGGCGAAAAAAACCCCCCACTAGCGAACAAAGTTTCATGTACCAGATCTCTGAGATGCAGCCAGAGCCGCAATGAACTGCGCCTAAGAACTGCCTATTAAAAGAGAGAGAGGGGGGAGGGGAGGGAGGAGGGAGAGAGATATGGAGCCAACTGCAGGTTCTTCACTATCCACTAGAGGTCACTGGGCACTCGCCTTCTCGTTGCACCGAGACCCACCTATCAATACTCCGCCTCAAATTAGAATCGTGTTAATTAACAGTGTAGTGTTTGTAGTCCATCAAGTGCTGTTTCGCAATACAGAACGGCACTGGGGTTAACAGAAACAAACATGCAACCCCACAAAAATCCCTGTACAAAATACTTCAGCTGTCAAAAAAATCTGGATATTCGTCTCATGACATGAATCAGGATGGAAAGGTACAGTGTCAGAACTCTTTAATTCGGGATATTTTTTTTTTCATTGTTACGATGATATACAGTATACGAGTGTTGCTAATTCAAACGAGACCTGTTAGTCTTGGTGGTTTGTGAAAGCAGAAACATGCGGTGATTTAGAGATTGATTTTAGGTACCTTAATGCCACATGACTTTAGCGGTGAAATATCAATGTTTTCTTCACGAGAACGCGACTACGGGATACGAAATGCGTGCCTCCAAAATTAAATATGTATGCGCATGTCCCTGTCGAAATGATACGGGGGCGGGGGGGGGGGGGACTGATAGGTCTCTGGTCTTGTAACGAAACAGAACGCTACCGGCACACTTCAGTTTATTTGGTATCAAATAAAACGAAACTGCAGAGAGATCATTCGGATCTCCGGAACTGAAGTGTCGGTACTTTTCTGTTTCGTTACAAGGCCAGAGACTTATCAGCACCACCACCCCCCTCCCCCCTCCCTGTATGCACAGTGGATTGCTTTTACCTATATCATAAATGGCTAGTTTGAGGGGCATTGGCATTGTCTGAATATAAACGGTCATGGGGGCTGTTTTGTTCAGTGTCGTTTTCATTGCTCTGAGGGGTGTTCAGTTCAACTTTATTTCGGCGATGGCTCCCTGATTTCTTCACCTGCATAGAAGTTGGGCCATTTCGTCTAAAATGCCCACAATGAAAACTCCTTTAAACTGTCGATTTAAAACAACTCTGAACGCCTCCAGGGGTTTTAAAGAACCCGTTGGGGGGGGGGGGGGCTTTAAAGAGAGAGTTCAGACACTTGGAGCTTTAAATGTCAAATACTTCTAATGTGAGGTCACCAGAGGAAGCAATGCCGATCTGTAGAGGTGTGAGTGCTTGGCCAATCGCACTGGAGAAAGTATAGCAAATGGAAAAGTCGATAGTAATATACATAAGTGAGAACTGATGGAAAGATTTCATATCTTATGTGACAAGTTTGGCAATACCTTAGGCGTCCCTTTGGCTACAGATCCACTCAGTCCTCACACGGTCACGAAAGACACAGTTTCTGCTAGCAATTTAGACGTAGACATATCTGGCCGCCTTAAACAGCTCTATTTAGTTCTTCAACAACTCATAATATGATAGAGCCGTAACTTATTCTGACCCCCGATATTCAGATGTTTGAGCAAAACAAAAAGTGCCCCGCTGTTTTCTGGCGAGGTTGGGATTTCAAATACCCCTCCCCCCTACCGTAAACATTTCGGAGTTGATTTCCAGAAATTTTGGAGCTGCGATCTCTTTCATAACACACAGGATACGAGACGCTCCCAAATCTTCCAGAGGGAGCTAGATAAACTGCTAGGATAAGATGTCGTGTTCTGTGCGTGCGGCAACCCCAGACCTGTGCATTCTGTTCTAGAACGTCGGACCCCAAAAAAGTGCTGAACAAGGAAAATTCACGCTTTGTCTATTTTAAGTCGTGTGCTCTGATTTTTAACGTTTTTGCAGATATCCGGGTAATCTGTATAAGAAGGATTTGACAGACATTTTCATGAAGTAAAAAAAAAAGTTTAAGACTAGATTTTGCGTGCGCTGAAAGAGGGCAACCAGTAGTAGTTTGCAAGAATGGATTTTAGTATTTTATAGGGCAAATATAAGTTTGATGCTTCATATTTATCAAAATAAAGCAAACTACATTGAAGGACTGTCCTTGGAGGAAGCTGCAGTCCTTTTCCGAGCCCTGTACACTTTCAGCATTTCTAAACTCGGCCACAACTACATCCTCACACAAGCACCCACATAGAGCTCGAAAGTGATACTGGTGAGCACACAAATAACGCACACCTGACAACTGCATTCACACCAGCGCACAAATTCACACGTACGCACATACGTCTAAACTCACACACGCTCAAAATACAAACCGTTTCGTTTTTCAGCACGACTTGTTCATCGGATCACACATCTTAAAACAAATTTAAATGTGTGATAGCAGTCGTTGGTCTAAGCATTCCATTGACTACAATAATTTCTTTATCACTTGGTACTAACTAGGAAGCATAAATTCCAGGAAAAATGTTGGGTCAAGAACACAGAAAGCTTTGTTACAGTTGCTTGAAGTGTCAGTTTGTCAATCGGTTTATTTGTCAACAAATAAATGAAGCAAGGAACTAAATAAATACAGAAATAAATACGGAAATGTCATGTTGGTAGATTTTATACAATGGATTTGATGTGGATTGTGCTTTAAACTTTAACACTTCAAAAATATATATTTATTTTTAATCTGGAAGTAATAGCCTGGGCTCTGTTTTTCGCTTAGGAATGAAGAAAACGGTCAACGAGTAATAAATAACTTTTTATTGGACTACTACCAATGAATTAGCTTAATCCATTAAAAAGGTATCACCTCTGAGTTGTTTGTCCTTTCAACTTTTTTTTTCATAAAACCGAAACAGAAATTTGATTTATTTTTAAAGCCTGTAAAACAAGCACATCGTCCATGTATTCATGTCAACCCTAGTCTTCAGATATTTACTTTTAGTAAAATATTAATTACTCCATGGAGCTTGGTAAAAATCTTTTTTTTATTATTTTTTAGTAGAAGTGAAAAGTAAAGTTGTAAGTTTGTAATACGTATTATTTTAGTTTCTAAGGAATGACCTAAATATGTAACTCTAGCTTGATTTCAGATTTCCAGAACAGATGCAAAAGAATGTCTACTTATTCTAGTCTCCACTTCAGTCTTACAGTGATTCCATATACATGTTTACTGAGTCAATATTTTAGCAAGAGTGTCAGTTTTTCACCACTCCTAGTTGTAGTTTGTAAAATAGGCATGCTGCATGGCAATATATCACACCTGACATGTTTAACAACACTTCTCTTAAAAAGAGTAATACGTGTATGAATAGTCGCTGAGCGTTTCTGGAAAAATGGTTAATGATAGAATTTGAGTTAAAGAAGTTGAAAGGTTTTTCTCGTGTTGAAATGAATCTGCCTCTATGTATTGCCTAAAAGTGCCTTCATTCAAGACAAAATGCTAGACAGTCAATGACAAGGATGTTCAAATAGCATGACAAGGCCACTGTCTTCCTTTCATCGGTGATCCACTTAGTGAATTATTTTTAATTCAATTGCTACCGTCCTTTTCTAAGTGCAAAAAAAGTTTCTGATTTCACTTCTCTTAAAAGACACTTCAGAGACATGAAAAGTGCATTCATACGATTGTACAACTAACTCAAGAGTACAATCTGTGATCGATCTTTGCTTTTGAAATCTAAAATAAAACAAAAAATTGAATTAATTTATCATATTCGATTACTAAACAAAATGCATTTTTTTAAATCTGATACACCCGAAAAAAAAAACCCTGAAGTATCTTGGTCTTTCTCTATCTTGTAAATTATTTTGGAGACAGAGCTTCTTAAAATACAATCATGTGTTCCTCTTATTCTCGTTTTGCTTCCTCGTTAATAGATAACCGGCATAGTCGCCTTGCTTTTCGTTCACAGTCTCTTGGCACCTTAAATAATTAGGGGAAATGACATTTTATTTCGATAACTGTTACTAGGAAATGCACTGCCCCCCCCCCCCCCCCCCCCACCCGCCGCTTTTCTGCTGGTCGGCAGTGATTCCATCAATCCAAAGACTTGCTTCATGATCGATTTTAGACTGAAATAACATTGATCTTCAGGAAAAAAAAAATAATCTCTAATGTTAACAGCCGTCAAAAGTAAAAATCCGAGTCATTAAGCGATTATTTCGCAATTTGAAAAACAGGCATTACTTAAGCAAATATCCTAATCTGGATATCTATGAATATCCTTTTTAATAAATAATATCAAGAAAGGAGCAGCGAAATGGTATAAACACACGCGCACATTAGCAGCTATAGAGGGTTACATATTATCTCAAAGTCCTCTGGGCAATGGTGGCCTACTTTCCAAACTATTTCTCCCATTCCTTGGGAAAACATTCGTTAGGATAGAGCCCAAAGAGGTAACATAGTTTTTTAGGACTCTATCAAGGAAACGGAATTATTCTATCATGTTTGTTTTTGCTTCCCTAAATACTCAAAAAGCAGCCATTTGCATAGTTTCAGTACTGGAAGTGTAATTTAAAAGTGAGCTTGGCAGTTGTGTCCATTTGTACTTAATAAGGCTGGGTCACTGCATCGCACTGTCATTACAACATCAAAATATAAAGCAAAATTGGTGATTTTGCTACGTGCACAATGCATGATCAGACGTGACTACGTACGTCTGTTAGAATCGTTAGCAAACTTAATGGCATATCGGGGCTTGGCGTGTGGATATGAATAGTTGAGTTACATCGTGGCAAACACCTCGCAGTAAATTGTTCTTAAACATCTCCAGCACTTAGATAATTAAAACGAAAACGCGATCACAGTACTTCATTCATTCATATATTTTATGTACTCCGCGATGCACATGAGCTGGTTACATTAATCTTATACAAATATAAGCTCTGGCACTGAATAACATTCAGCAAGCTGCCGAAAACAGTCCGACACGTACGTCTAACGTAGAAACTGTTGGGTTTTTTTTCTGCTATTATAACGGGCTTCTCCCCCCCCCCCCCTCCAAATTTTCCTAGGCAGTGTAAATGATATACCTTGACACTTCGCAAAAGGCTGCATCTGATCGGCATAGTAAGGCCCACTAAAGGACCTGTCTGCCCTGTGCGCATTAAACCAGTTTGCCACACCCTGTATCTCTTCAGAATATGCCCCAGGTACTGAGCTGGCCTCAGGTGTGTACCGGCGGCGTTCCCGATACTGCTTGTTGTTTCATGGGACATCACGTCTGGACATTAGGACAGCTCAAATGAAAAACTACCTAATTGGTTGACAGTAATAATCGTAGGCACCGGTACCTTTGGTGGGCCTCTAGAAGACACGTCCGCTTAAAGAAGGTTGCAGACGAATCTCTTTCGCCTTTTAGGTGAGGTTTAGTTTGTATCTGATGAAAAAACCATACTGTATCCTGCAATTTCTAACAAATATTATAAATCAATCGATGTCCCATTGCTATGTCATTTGGATATATTCATAATTCATATATAAACACACTATACATTATTCCCAGATGAAGTGTGTGTGGTGTTTATAGATAGAAAGATACAGACAAACGTATTGCAACTATTTGAACTAAATAAGGAAATAGTAATCAGAATCACAGAAACAATTGCAAATGTGCACTAACTTGCATTAACTTAAAATGATATTCATGTTAAAAAAGAATGGGTTTCAGTTCAGAAGGTGAGGACATATGTATGAGAACAATCAGTTTGTTTAGCAGTACCCCATGAGCGATATCGCTCCTGAGGAGAATAACCTGGAATAAAAACTCCACAAGTAGGCGACTAATCGGAAACGTAGCACAGAGACATATGCGCAAGTGAGCCAAGGGACTGATATTTTTTTTTCTGTGTGGATCTCTCTGCAGTGTGGCGTGTCATGCGCCTTGCAGCCAGAACCCCGTTATTGGGCGCAAGAGGGAAGCTCTGGAGAGAGTGTGCCGATCTGCAGCATCTCTCTCCAGCAAGCCGGCTTTTCCAGAAGAAAGTTCACTCTGACAGTAAAAAAAAAAAAAAAAAAAAAAAAGCACCCCCCCACCCCCAACTCGGATTTTCCCACCCTCTAGCCCGCCCGCATGGTTAATAAACATAACGGTAAGGCTGGGATCCAAACAAACCAGTGCTTTTATTATCATATCGGTTGTACAACTTGGACCATATACGTGTACGGTCGCCGGGTAACAAGCCTTTTTATTCGTGCCCAAGATTCTCTTGTGGGTGTCTGGCTGGCTGATAAAGGCCCCCCCCCCCTCTCTCTCTCTTCCTCTCTCTCTCTCTCTCTCTCTTTCCCCCTGTCGGGTGTGGACACACTGAGGAGATTTGCAGTATCAGTGCTTTTCTGCCCTCGCTCTCAGAGTGCATGAAGTTGAGCACCATGGCTGCCCATTTGCACTGGCACAGCTGCGGTAAGTACGAGAACATTAACTGCGCGCTGCACATTATCGTACATGAATATTTAGCATCCACTCCTTCTAGCGCAGGAAAAGAGCCCACCCCCACCCCATGGGTCGTCTGTGTTCTTTGTGGAACTTCGGATACAAACAAGAGGCAGCGCCAGCCTTAAAGAGGTCAAATTGGAGAGATATGGAAACGAGCGAAACGCCGGCAACTAGCCAGGCAAGGGAGCTCTGACCATAGCTGCAAACACACACAGAAAAGAAGAAGAAGAAAAAAAAAACACCCCCTAGTACGAGTTTTACATTATAGTTGTATTCGTATCGAGAAAAAAAAGAGAAGAATTTACATCAGCGTGGTATAGGATTTTGTAAGCAGAAAAGAGGAGGAAAGATTGTTTTAAAGTCAGAGAAGATTTATCTCAGATAAACGCTGAAAGTACGTTTTGTGCTATTATAGGCGTGGAGTCCAGAACATTGAGCTCATGGGTGAATTGTACGATCTGGTTAAGCTTTCAATATATGATCATTAAGAAAAATATCGAATTAAAAAAAAAAGATCATTGGATTATATGTATGACCACCTGATAAAGATCTTCCTATTAGCTTGCCAAAGAAGCTAAGGTCTACATGAAACTATTTTTTGACGTTTTCCGAACCAACTGTCAGTATTTGCGATTCCGAGATGATATAGTAGCTTATATGATCTATTATTTAGCTATTTGTCTGCATATCGTATACTAATTATTTACGTTACTCTCTGACTGTATCTAGAAGAGTAACACCTGTCTCAGATAAGTTAAAATGTTTGCTGATGAGAAAGTAGTTGAAATGGAAATTTACACCTGGCTTTTGGAGAAAAATGGAATTCTTTTGCAGGCCCTGAACTGGTCATTTCTGGTTCATAGCGAGTTTGTTTAAATTCTAGTGAGGTTGTTTAACAAGAATATCTGAAATACGGTGATAAAGGCGACCTTCGTTCTGTTGAAGGCAGTGGCTAATCGTGATTTAAAACCTAGAATTAAGTTTTAGCAGAACTCTTTAGACCAGTGAGTCTTGAATACATTAGCAAAGCAAAATTAAAAAGCATGTTGCAACGAAACACGGAACGGGAAATATGTGCGTGCGCGTGTGGGTAAAATGTCAGAATTTCTGAAAGGAACCAACATTGACTTCAAAGTGAATTTCACATTAAGAGTCTTATTTTCTAAATATATTTTCCCTTAAGATACAAAACCGAATATTACAAAATGGAGTCATAGCTATGAATTATGACCCCCGTCAGGAACTAAGCCTTCGGAAATGTGGCCCATATGTGTGTAATTTTATATATCTCCCCATATTAGTTACCTAAACTATGTGATGCGGAAGTTTAAGATGAACCACCCGGTGAAGAAATAGGAGCCTTGCAAACTTACAGATTTTCCCATACTTGCCCTAGGATTTCTGGATTAAATTTACTAGCCCCTAAGAAGTTGAGTATCACCAGGCCATTCAACAATCAGCACTCACTGCTTCATCTAGGACGCCTTCCCATGAGTGATTTCACTCTCTCTCTAACCCACACCTACACACCTTTAGTCTCTTTGTCATGGTGTCTCCAATAAACTTGTTATTTAACCAAGGCCTGCCCGTAGGCTCTTGGGGGCCGAGTACAAACGCTTCTCTGTAGTGCATCAAAGGACATAAATCGCTACCGCTGTCTCGTTTATTTATCGGTTTTCGTAGCTTTCGTTTTGTTTTAGCTGATAAAAGATGTTTAGTAAATCTACAGAAAGTATTAATAGAACATTTAAACTGCAAAATTAACGAGATCTTAAAGAAGATAAAAGGCGCTGTACCGCTGAATTAATGTTTCTGGTTAAAATAAATCGATCGATCAATAGATTGAGTTATTGCTCTTAATTTTTCACACCTTTCTCCTTGGAAATAGTGTTTACAATTTTTAGGGCTGGTATATGTAAAGTAATACCATTCTAATACAAAATGTCATCGACAAACAGACAGATAGACAGAGATCATGTTTTATATAAATTATTTTCGGCTGTCACCAGAGCAAACAAAATTAGTCGGTGTAAAAGAAGTATTCGGATTGGCAGACATTTCCGAAGGCAGACATTCTGGACCTGTTTTTTACTACGGGTTTTCCTATACCGACAAAATAAAGGAAACCTTGAGAACTGAGACCCCTTTTGAGAAATGTAAATGCAATTAAATTAGATTACAAGTTAGCGATCTAAACCAAGAATAACCAATAGAGATGGCAAAAGAAGCGGGTTTAGAAAATAACCCCGCGGGTACATATTGCAGAGACACGACAGCAGAATTCTATCAGTACGTTTAGGAAGACGTTACGTGCATATGTTCTGTAGCTTTGCCCTAGGAAGTCGTCTCTGCCTGTAAAGGGAGAGATGGTGCACGTCTTGCCCTTGGTTTTCCAGGGTAGGAGAATAGACAGAAAGTGCCCGCGGGCCACCTCACTCGCACATCCTAACGCATTATATGCCCCATTATTGTTGATCAGCACTCTAACAAAATAATCTTGTTTGCGGTATTTACAGAAATGCGGAGCTATTTCTCAGAAGAATTTCAGGGAGTGGCAGAGCTATTGAGAGCTTCATTTAGAGAGCAAAAGCAGGGAGCTCATTTGAAAGAGAATAATTTTCTGATTAAGGATGAGGCCTGGGATACTCTGTGGGGTTTCAGATGGTATGTGACACGTTTGTGATTTAATTTCTTACGTTTTTTTTAAAAGGCTTGGGGTGACTGAGCAGTTTATGTATTTGCTGGGGAAAAAAGGAAATATGAGCCGGATCTCTCTTAAATTAAAATGTGACTTAAATTTGACTTAGTATTCCCTTTTTGTGTCAATATATTCGCTGAGCAAAATAGCTTAATGACACTATAGAACCACACTTAAAAACAAAGGAGAAACCCCTGTAGGCCCTTGATTTTTCACGGGGTGTCATATGCTCTGTGACTATGGAAAATACCTCCATTAAAATATCCCAAGGTTTGCAGATTTTGTACGTTGGCCACTTGCACATTAAAAAAAAAATATGAGGGTGCATTTTTGAATATATTTTTAAAAAGAGATGTTTCCATTCTGATTCGAGGGCTTGGGAGAATCTTGAAAGGACTCAACGGTATTTGCCAGTTTCCTTCAGCCGGTATTACCAGTTTGGAAGGATAAAAGGTGTTAACGTTGCCTTTTCATAAACTCTTAAAGTGGAAGGGCCTAACCTACGGCATGACCCATGTTCTCTCCACCAGCAGAAGGTGTCGCTGTGCCCCCGCCTGCTGTGGACGCCTAAAGCTAGGAAGGGGAACCCAGACCCCATCGCCCAACACTACCTTTCAAATTCTGCTTACCGCAGCCAATGCCTGAGCAACTTACCTAGCGTTAGTTGAAAATTCAGCCAGTGAAACCGATCTGTTTTTAAAGAAGGGCCAAGGTCTCAGTCGAAGGGCCACCATTTGTCCATGTCAGGTGCCTTATTCACAAATTAATGTCTTGGAAAGGGACAGAGTCTGTATGGGTGCAGTATTCTGTGCAGTCCTGCTTGGCCAAGGCACTTTCGGATTAAAGGATTTCTCTAAGGGCGTGTGCCAGATTGTGCATTTAGGTGGTCCTCTTGGCTATTCCTGTCTAGCACATCTTGATAGCCCAACCTTGAACTGTGGCTGCTTCGAGAAGGTACACGGATTAAAAGATTCATCTAGGCCAGGCTAGACACATGCAGACCTAACAGAAGATATTTAAACTGTGATGGAATTCGATAGCTGTTTTTCCTTCAGAGAAAAGTAGTATTGCATTGTTCACGAATATTAACAGTTATTCTCCTACAGTGAAATTTAAGTTTGGGGTTAATATGCTCCCTAAACTTGAAGGCCGTGCAACGACAAGGCATCATTCTCTGTATTTATATTAAATGTTTGCATGCTGAAAAGGAGTCTCATCAACACTGTAGAAAACACATTGATTTTTTCCTCCTTAACCTCGGTGCTAAGAAGCAAAGTTATATTTAAATATTATTGTTTTACAATCTGTACATTATCATTTTATGCACAACATAGTATAGCACTGCTTATTGCCGGTCCTATTTCACTATGATTTTCTGCAGATCTATATAGCTATATAGGAGAAGGCCTTTTGAACAAGGCCATAGGCAAGACTAGAAGGAATTCTACACTTTTTTTAAAGAAAGCTTTTCTGTATTTGGTGCCGGTGGAAACAAATCTTTAATAAATCAGCCTGAACACTCTGCTTTTCAAAGATTTTGTCTATCGATGCAGAATATCAAAATATATTTGGAAAAGAGGGCCCTAAAGTTGACCCTTTTTTTTTTGCAGAAAAATTGTGTGTGTGATAGCAAAATGCAATAGCTGATTAATTCTAGAGGCATGAATCTTAAAGGGAAAGCTAGTAATTCTCTTATTGGGCGGTTTATGGTAAATAGGCAGAGCCAATCTTGTTGGGTCTTTAAACAAATTCGAAATTGGAAGGGTGCATCTGATTTTATAGAGACGTCACGCTCTCAGAATCAAACCCCGGATCTTTTATGCACACAAACGCGTACACATGCATAGATGTTTTGTAATATTTGCCAAACGAACCATAACCACCTTAAGCTAATCTGCTTAAGCTATTGCAAAATTGCGTTTTAGCTTTTCCGAAAACACACTGAGGAAGCAAGTTTGTGTCTCTGAGCACGGCAGTTGTGCATTTTGCTTTTAAAATACTAAAATTTGCAATGCGTATAGTTCCTTTGGCGGAGGATTCAATCTAGCAGTAGAGATGTAAATGCTTTTGTCAGGTAAATGTGACGGGCTAAAAGGTGGCATTTAAGTAATCAAAGCGAGAGACAGCTATCCGTCTTTTCCTTATTTATCCGTACGCTTTGAAAGAAGCTAGCGTGCAATATCAGTCTGGCGTGTCTATCTGCCTGTATCCATATCTCTTGTGTATACGTGTATCTGTCAGTGAGTGCTTGCCTGTACTTGTTTGTGCCCTATGTCACTGTGTGTGTGCCGGTAATTGTGCCAGAGAGATGTCTGCAGTCTTTGAAGCTGGGTGACAATCCCCGCTGCGGTGTGTGTGGCTCTTATTCAAATGTCCAGCTCAGCCTCTGTGATTGGCGAGGCCTCACCGGGAAGGGAGGAGATGGGAGGGAAAGGGAGGGGGGTTGAGGCCTCCCCCAGCACAGCCGAGCCAGGCACAGGCCTAAGCAAGGGCAGCACCAGCCAGGGCACCGGCACTAACAACTGGAAGCCACAGCAACAAGCCTAGCAGAGGTAAGGACACGGCGGGGAAGACGTCGGAGTGAGCAAAACATCTGGCTGGCACGATTTGTCTATTCTCTGTAAGCTTCTAAGAGTGCGTGTGCAATGCGATACATAGGTAGATAGATAGATAGATAGTGTGTGTGTTGATTACTGTGTTACAAGTGACTTAAATAATTTTCTTTATAGGCGGTATACTTTGGTGATATAATATGAAGGAATAGCCTTAATGAATGATAGCGTCTGCTTCCGATTTTTTATACTGTTTTAGGTAGAACCATCTGACTACCTATCATTCGGTGACATATCATATGTGCGATTCAGTATAGGGAGCTGTAAAACCTGTGCCGGAGGAGATACTATGAGACCACAAGAGCCACGAAAGAAAAGAAAATGTTTCTCGAGTTCATGAATATGAAATAAGATGTATGCGCATAGATAGAGCCTACGATTAGGCGTGCTAGCCGGTCTTTAGAGAGGGCAAAGTTTTATTCAGTGCGCACATACAGCTGAATCATTGCAAGTGAAATTAAGATGATGCATGCGTTTAAACTTTTGTGTTTGAAATGCAGGGCTATGCCTGCTGTCGATTTACCTTGTAGACTTAAGCCGTCGATCTTTCCTAACGTTTTAGAGCATGGTATTGATATTTTCATTATTTTTCTCTAAAACGAAAAATAGTACCCCCTGATATTTTACTTAAAATACAAAAAATGGTCTTATGGGAAGAAAAATAAATTGGTCAAAATATTCAGATGTTAGATTTAATATAGGTGAATGCCGATGGACCTATGGTGTACAAATTCAGTAAAGTCGTGCTATCAGCAAGCAGTATTTTCAAAGAGACAAGCTATAACAATGCGTGCTGAGCCCCTGGTCTGATTTCTAGCCATACAGTGAAGAAAGGGTATGAAAGGTTGCGCCTGACTAATGAGGACAGCTAAGAAAGAACACGAAGAACTGTTTGAAAATGTCTCCTTGCAAAGAATGCTATAAGGATCTCGGTCTGCAAAATGTTAGTTGGGCACTGAACAGGAGATCAGCGAAAATCAATACAGTATTTCGCAGTAACTGCTTCTGTCTGGCAATTCAGTGATGAATAATAAAAAAGCACAGAGCTTGAGACAATCCTCTTCAGAAAGCATGCTTAATTTAGCCCGCATTTGTTGGTTTGTTTGTGCAGTAGTGCGTGAATATATTTATTGATTAATTTGATCGATCGAGTCCTTTGTGAATAAATTAATTAGACAATAAAACATACATGTAAGCTGTCTGTACTACATTTGATGGAGAAATATAGGGGGAACGTGAGTCTTCTTTGATAAATCCCCCCCCCCCCCCACATTAAAAAAAAAAAAGCTTGGAATCTGCAGTCAGCCTGGCAGGACTGACAGTGCGCATAAATAACACCCCTCCCCCCAAACCAGGAAAGCGGTAGACAAAAAAAATATATAGATATCAAAAAGAAATAAGGAGCTTGCTCGATGCATACACAGGGAGAACTGGGCAAGAGGTGCTCCTAAATAGAAGCAAGCGAGAAGCGGCGACGTGAACTAATCGGGGCGTTCAGTAAATGAAGAAATGCAAATCTACCTTTACATATGCATCAGTATTAAAAAGCAGAGACGGGCTGGAGCCAACAGGAGGCCGGCGAGCGGAGGGGCGCTGCAGCGGCGGCGGCGGCGGTGCAGGCGAAGGCGGCCTCATTATGCAGCAGCAGCAGCACTGCCCGGAGTTGCAGTCCCTGGCCCAGGGCCGCCGCTGTTTAGCAAAGCCCGGAGCTTATTTCTTCTCCCATTATTTTTTCCCGATCCTCTCCTCCGATTTTTGTTTTCTTTCTCTTTCAGACAACAACAAGCAACAATTAAAGTCCCCCTCTGATTAGAATAAAAAAAAAATAACAAAGGCGGCGACGGCTGCTGAGACGAATGGGCGGAACTCGGTCTTCGGCGAGATTTGCATATTTTTTCCTTAATGCAGTAGCTCACCGCCTGCCCCCTCCCCCTCCTCCCAGCTAATTTCCTTGATGTATGTAAATGTAAGCCGGGCGCGCGGGGAGAGAGAGATTGACGTCATTGGACGTGACCTCGTCGGTGGGTAGAGAACCTTGAACGTGGCAGCTGGCGGAGGAAGCGGGAGGGGAAGGGGGCGGAGCTGCGGCCCAGGCGGGCACCTGCCTGCAGGGAGATCTTGCGCGAAGGCGTCCTCCAGACTGAGGGCCTGGCCTTGCTTGCGGGTGCCCCGTAGTACCGCTTCCACCAGCACCTTGTCCTTCCCGCACAGTGCTCAGAGCGATAGGTCAGGGAAGGAAATGGCTAAGACTTCAGAAAAATATAGCGAGGGTTGAAAAGGCAGCTGGTAATAATCCCTCCTTCCTTCCTTCTCTGCCACCCTCGAAACTCTAGAATTTTCGTGAGAAAGACGCGGATGTAAGAATGCTGCGTTGTCCTTTATCCGCGAGATGCTGAGGTGGGGGAGGGGCTGTGTCACGCTGCCATACATTAGGAAACTAAATGCATTCCCGATCTGCGTTGATATAATGCAGCCGATCCACCGCTTGTCACATGCGGTGATTCGGTACCATTTTCTCCCTCCCCCCGCAAATGAGGAATGTTGCTAAAGAAACGTGAGGTGTACAGTCGGAAATAGAGCATACACGCTGGAGAGTCAAATGCCGTACGTGCGACACCGGAGATCGGTTCATTGCCTTATGTTCGCTTTCCTCTCGCTGAGGCTCAGTAGGGAAGGGGAAGATAATGGCATCCTGGATCAACGAAGTTGTGGTATAAGATAAAAAAAAAAGAGCAAATGAAGAAAGGGAGAGTCGAGCTTTGCACGTTTCCGTTTCCAAGAAGTGTTGCCTAGACTTCTTTGTTTCGGCTGCTAATCTTTTCTCACGTGCAGTTCAAAGCTTCTGAAGAAACTTTACACAAATATTTGTTTTATGGCAATACAGCTTCAGAATCATATAGTCTAGGAAATGGCTGTTGTGCTCCTTCTGTTTCTAGCAATTGATTTTCCCTTTACCGTTCCCTGCTGTTGCTTAATCATAAAAAATAGGAATCCCTGAAAGTCAATACCACCATGTAAACTCATAAACACAGACATGCCTGTATTTGTAACGCTTGCATACTTACATAGCCATTGAGATGCTCACTGCAGATCTACCATAAAAGTTCTGTATATATATTTATAAATGCCATTGATTCTTTACAGAATATAATGGCATAAACAACCAATTCTCAATAGATCTTATAACACTAATATTTAATACATTTTTTGCGCAATGCTATATTATAACGCTGATTCGAAGATGGTATGTAGCAGAGGATCCGAGTGTTTCACTCGGGGCAGTTTCTCCAAATGGGTTATTTTTTGCGCATACCATGACAAACGTGTAAACCAGGGTACGTGAAGTATGATTTGTCTCTCAAATTTACTGCTAATGCTCGGCGTAGTATTTGCAGGGTGCCAAAGACAGCTTCCTTCTGGAGTTCGTAACATGTGCAGAGCATGGTACGCTTTTCACGAAGGAGATTTCCTTGGGGCTGGGAGCGTGACATCAGCCGGTCTTATTGTACTAATCATTCCAATGCCGAGGCGCCCAGTCAAGCAGAGCGAGGTGAAGGATGAGACGGAGCTAGAGGTGCATGGCGACGGCGGCCCGGCCCTGAGCGTGCCTTGCGCGTCCTACGTCACTCGTGGCTAAGCCTCGCGCCCCGTGTCAGACGGGGTCAGCCTAGGAGCTGCCCCTCTCACCTCACCTCGCGCTTGGCGGGAAACCTGCAGCCCTCGCTCTGGACGGACGTCTCGCGGGCTCCCCTGGCTGCTCTCACGCACAGTGATTACAGCCTCTCCCTGCGTCATTAATACCCACAAACGTGACACACATTTGAATTTGCCTTCGCCCTGTCCTCTGACTCTCACAGGCCGAATATTTGGGGATTTTTTTTCTCGGATATTCAATACACACCACCAAAAACCTGGGCTATCATTCATAGATACATATAGATAGGTAAATAAACAGATATTCCCCTATCCTCACGCGATGCATATCTTTCATTTACAGGAACCATCAAATGTGCTGGATAACAAAATCAAGAGGATAAGAATACAAGCCACACAAGAAAGCTGGCAAACAACAACAACAAAAAGGACTACAACCCAAAATCATGAAAAGTTGACTGAAATGACGAAACATATAGTCGAGAAGAAACTTAAAAGAATTGCTGATAGAATTGTCTGCCTCTCCTTGTTACAATGGGTAAAACGGAACCATTGCTGTCCTTGAGGCGAGACATTTCTAATTTGTTCCGTCTGTCAGGATGGGACTATGAAAAGGGTTTGGTGCAAATTCATTATCTCGGGGGTCGCTTATCGAAGAGTGGGAGCTGCAAGGGACCGTGGCAATGGATGAACAATGGGGCTTCAGTTCATCAGAAACAAAAGAATTGGGGAGAAATCGGTTGAATTGCAGAGCACGTCCTCTTCGCCGGAGAGGGCTGGACTAGACCTTGGCCAACCCTGCAAAAAACTTACAGCCCCCTCACATGCAGCACTTCACTGTCTTACTCTAGGACTTAGCAAGTCAATCTCTGATGGCAAAAAAGTTTTATTTGCTCTCTTTTCCCCTCCTTTTTTTGGGATGGAGGCCTCTTCTGCCTATTTTAAAGCCAGTCAACTAAGAATAAATAATACGGTGGAAAGAAGCTGCACTTTTTGAATAGAAGTGACCAGGGGTGATCAGACATTTTTTAGTGGAATAAAAACCCTCAGGCTGTAAGGAAAGTTTCACTCTGGAATCTCTTACTATTTTTGCCGGAGGTCCAACCAACTAGATCTGGGGCAAAAACCGGTTTTTATGTGCAGAGACACGTAAGTACCTTTGCGGTTGAGGATGAACTGTCTGGAGCTAGAAGGGTGGAACTGCTGTTATTTCAGCTTGGGGAGCAGCGAGGTGGCGGGATAGGGATCTGACCCCCTTTGCTGGCTGGATCTGCTGAACTTTTCAACAGAGGCAGAGCTTGGAAACCTGCACCGCGCGTTCTCATTTCGCCCAAGCCTATTCAGACCTGTTGATTCTCTTACGTATAGGTTCAGTTTGAGGAGCTAATGAGAGACGCGCATCGGCTTTGCCATGCCTACAGTTTAGATTACCTCGGCGTTTCAGAGATGTGCTTGTTTATTTATTTTATTTCTTTATTTAACGGGTTTGTGGGTGACACTGAATGAAAAGATATTGTAGATTCACTTAATGTTATCATTAATTCTTCCCTCTCACATTTTCAAAAATAGACTGAATAGGAACAGTTTTATTGGAACTTGGTCTTTGATATGGCAAGACACTTTGCTATGAAAAAAGCCCATACATTTTGTACTCAGGTTGGCGTGTTTTTCTTTGGATCTGTTACTCATATGTCGCACTTGATAAGATTTAGGACATTCATAAATTAAATTATAAAGGTGCACAGTTTCACTACACGTTGAAGGGTTAATCGTGTATTACAGTATAGAGACCCTCCAGTATCTCCGTGGCTGAGGTAGAGGTGCATGTTAAAGCCGCTATGTTGCATGCAGAGAGTACAATAGGCACGATGTCGTTTCCAGGTGCATTTTCGTGTCGTTTAATCCGCCAAATGTCCTTTGCGTGATAGCGGCTGTGCAAAAGTGTGATTCCCTTTCGGACACAACTTTCCTCCGCTGTGGTGCGGAACGTGAGCGATGTCATGGCCACGGTCAGGAAGCTGAGAATGCGAGGGAGGGGAGGAGCTCCCTGTGTGTTTGCATTAGGCCCAGATATGCAGACAGCCAGGCCAAACAGCCCTGACACTTGCGAAGCAAAGGCACTAGCAGAGAAAGCTACGACTGGCAATATCAGGAGCCAGCCTGGCCAGGTTATGAGTGGTGCTTCCAGCTTTAAGGAAGGAAAACAAGTGTTTTATCATTGAACTTTAGAGTTCAAATGCATTGAAATAATCAATTAAAAATGTGCAGCACGTCTATAAACAAGAATTTGCTTTTTTTACATTTTTGGTGCAAATGTAACTTTTAGAATAAAGTACGCTTTGGCGTATGTATAACATTTGAAAATGGGTGAATTAGAGTGCAGTGAAGTCGCACGTGTGATATGTTTATAAGCTGATAATCCTCTGATTAAATGATCGCTACCTATTAATATCAAATAACTTAAAAACATTAATTTATGGTAATTTATAGCAAGAAGGTGTTTGTGTATAGATCGACAATGATGTACAGACAAAACACCCGCGCATTTTCACTTTTCACTGCATAGCATCTTATAATTAGGATTTATTTGCGTGCAGAGTCTGCATTTTTCACGGTCTTAAATATAGAGAAATGCGAAAATATTTTCGCTATAAATATTTGCATTAAAACGTTTATATTTAAGAGTCAAATACATAGTGAAATACATTGCATTATTACATATCGCTAAAGTAGTGCTAAAGTCAGTTTTCAGGAACTCTATTAATCAATGCCCCCCCCCCACTCCCAATAGATAAGTAGATTTAACTGTTAACATCAGTTATACAACGCTCCATAGCTCCAAGTACGCTATCTAGGTATATACATTTAAATGCATAATTGTTAAAACTATCACAAACTTTGATCACTTTATTCCCTTTCAGATTCGGACAAGTGGTCAAATGAAAGCACCATCTCCAAAGAAACACAAAACACCAGAAGAAAAGGTAAATGTATATAATGCCTAAATTTGAAGCTGTATAAGGTGAATAATACTTTGCTTGGTGTGTAATTAATACATTTTTTAAATATGTGTTCTAAGTTTTCTTCCGTCACTGGATTTATATTGTATAGTCCTCCATATTTACTATATATGGAAGCATAACACATAAAATCCAAAACTGCCCATTAAAAAAAGAAAATTCTGGTCACCGAGGAAATAATAGGGCACTTTTATTAGAGTGCAAACCAGTCAAGTGCCTTACTTAAATTATACAAATAGCTCTAATTAAATGGATTTTACATAGGAAATGATTGCTTTGTCTGGTATTAGTGGACTGTGATTTACATCTTGCAAAAAACAGCTATGAAAAGGGAATTCCAGCAATGACCCAATTCAGTGCATTTACTGTACTACTATAAAAAGGGTTCCTGTAACTCTCACATAAGGCATGGGACGAATTTGCTTCTGTTTCTGTTCCACGCCATCAAGAGTAAGCATACAGTTGCTTCTTGAATATGAATAGCATTTGTTTATTCTCAAGAAAACCAGAATTGCTTAGCCTTACGTCAGAGCCATCTGGAATCCTATAAAATGATTAGGAAACAAGTATGCCAATCACGTTCTAATCCACTGCCCATTAATGGAAATTTGTTAGAAAGTGAGCAGACAGGAGTCACTGTTTGAACCCAGTCTATCAGCATATGCAGATTGTGTTTGGATTTAGATTGTTCTGCTGCAGTTTAAATGCTGCTTCTCAATCTACAGAAGCATCGATGGGGCAAACACACCGGTTTTAAGATTTGAGCCTTGATAATTCATGAAAATATGCTGGATGGGTTCAAAGGTGTCTTCATGAACCCGATGGCTAAAAATGCATTGCTCGGATCGCAGGTTATTTATAGACAGTATGCACCAGCAATTGCATAAATATTTACATACTGTAAAATAGTATAGTATTGAGCTTTATATGTTCATCTACAGAGAGTTCAAAAAGACTGAGAGCCAGGAGAAGTCTGTAATTGGAATTATGGCTAATAAGCGGTTAGAATATTATTGACACCTTGCCCATTTCTACTCCCGGGACTCCTGTACGTGGCAGGTATATAGCCCTTACTGCAAGTCAAGTTGAAAATTCTCTAAAGGCTTTCTCCCATTCTACGTCTGTAGTTTGAGGGTCCATAAGACATATTTTTGAATTTATTTTATTTAATTTTACGTTTGTTTAAACATTATTTTTAAACACATTAATTTAAGAGAAAAGAAAACATCATCTATATGAAGTCTTGCACTGAATTATGTAGCATGTTGATTTTAAACGGATTTTATGTTATACATTTGAATGTTTAACTATATAGGTGGTTGTGTGTATGTCTAGCTCTATATGCTTACATCTCTCAATCTATATGTGTATGTATGTATGTAGTATGTAGACACACACACACATATATATATATACTCTGTCTATGTATCTATGCTGCATATATCCATTTGAAAGAAAAGGGTAGGGAAGAAGGGAGGGGGAGTGAAAGAGAGAGAAAGAAAGAAAGAAAGAAAGAGAGAAAGCATTAACCTGGCCTTAAAAACATTGAGTGCATCTAGTATTACTCCTGTAATGCAGGTCTGTTCACTAAAGCTGATGCCTCTTATTTTGTGAAGAACACGATTGTCTATCATATCAGAAAATCTCATTAGAGTTTTGCCTGGTCTCAAATGATCATGTGACTTTTACATATCCAGTACTAAATTCTAATTCAGCTGGCCTCAAATTGCCTTTCTAGTTTCAAAGATAAGGAATAAGCAATCGTAACTGCACAAGGCGGGGCATTTTTGAGGAGGATAAGAATTCTTTCCTTTTGAATGTAAATCTTTTTTTTTTGCATTGCCTACATGGATACACTGGCCCATTGTATGCATTAGGCTATAACGAGATACAAAGTTAATATGGTCTGTGTCAGGTGTTAACAGAACAAAAATAATGTGTGAAACCTCAATACAGCTTACTTTATGAGCAAGAGTTGACAGATGACCTATGAAAGTGTATTAGAGAAAATATGTATTTTTATGTGCCAGTGTGCACATAAACACAATGCTGGAACCTATCCCAGGATTATTTTTCTCTTTAGCGTTCTCCTATTGTTATTCAGCGCCAACTTTGCAGTAACATATGTGATCTATAATAATAAATCAGAAACCACGCCATATATGTCTCTCCCCCCCCCCCATTATTTCATAATATAGGGCTATAATATTTTGCCCTGAGAATATTTATGTACCATATAAACAAGATCACTTAAACGATGTTTTTCTACAATTACGTACATTCCGAAAGATAGATGCTCCTGTCTAGTAAACTGTCGACATAGGCAACTGTATAATGCTATCGGACGCCTATAGTAGAGCCTATGTGCCGATAACTTTGATAAACAGAATTTCTATTTCTTAAAGATCCGGTACTAGGTTACATCCTAGATCAAACTGCATTAGCATGTATTTTACTCCTAATTCATTTAAAAATGCATCGAGGTTAGTATTGCATAGAGATCCTGAAATAACCCGCATCTTTTTAAAAGTTCTGAAAACCCCATAATTTGGTGTAATATCAATCATCATAAACAACAAATGTTGTTGTCTCAAAGGCAGGGGATATCAGTATATTACATAACCATCTGAACAATCCACTTAACGTCCCTTGTAATCATTTAGAGCTATAAATAGACAAATATTAATTGGTGCAGGGGGGCGGGCATAAGGGAAGCCACTGCATACATTAGAGTTTTTACTGTGCATAAACAATATAGTAGTGTTAGCTTTTGCGTTCCTCTTTCCCTCAGTAGCATATATTTTATTGGTTCTAATAAAGCAGTCAGTGGTGGATATTTTAGTTTTTATATAGAGATTTTGAGTAGTACTGCCATGTTTAGGTGTTCTGTGTATAAATCCATTCATGCAAACGCTACTGTATACAGTCTCTCTCTCACACACACACACACACACACGCGGAAGATGTAAGAGAGTCTGGTTTGATCCCACTTGCAGCATTTACAGAACAAAAAATGCGTAGCACATCCGCCATAGCGCAAGCACCCGCAAATCACTGTAGATACAAACCATGACCGCGATGTGAAGCCATTAAAACCCAACACCAGAGCAAATTGTGAGTGTAATTACACCTCGACTGGCTGCCTAGCAGAGCTCTGCTTCCCAGTCCCACAAAGCAAGGCCCGGCTGTAAGCGATAGCCCAGTAGCGCCTGCAGAGAGGAGAGAAGACGCTAGCCCGGCTCTGAAGCGCCTTGAGCTGTCCTCAGAGAGCCCTTGCTCGCAGCCCTCGGCTAGGAGAGCGAGGAGGGGCCGAGGCCGCGGGCTCCCCTGGCTTTGGACAGCAGGGCAGAGAGGGATCGTGGCAGTGGCGTTGCTGGATGGCGCGGGCGCAGCGCCGATCGCTCTCACTCATGCATATCAATGAGCGACGGCTGGAGATCGCTCGCCATGACGTCACCAGTACCTTGCTCTCCCGCCGTCCAGGACCTTTGACCTTGCCGGGCTGGTCCACATTTTGGGCACTGCAAGCCCTCCAATGACGGCCCTTTTCTCCTTCTTTCAGACCGGTGTCAGCGGCACGCCAGCAAGACGGAATCATCATCTTCTCCATCTCTTCTCCCCCCCCCCCCTCCTCTCCTTTCCACTCCAGCACCGAGCCTTGGAAATCCGGGAGCTCCCTCCACCCCCACCCCCAAAAGGCACAGACGGGAGATATTTGCAATCAAGCTGCCACCATTTGGTAAAAAAGAGCGCTGCCGTGCATTAATCCTGAAGGATCAGGATCAGACCCTTGGATCATCTTGTCACCTTCTACTAAAATGGATTTTTTTCTCTCTCGCGTGGAATGAGCTGGAGATGGCTGATGCCTTTACATCTTTATAGAGTCTTTCCCGAGAACGAAGCAATTTACAATGCAAATAGAGGCCTGGGAAAAGGATGGATGCTTCTCACTATTTAACAGCTTGATGCACCTTAAGAGCTGGCTTAATTTTCTGATAAAATACGAGGATTGATGGTTATGGTTGCCGGAAATAACTTGCTAAGGGGAAAAAAAGTTGGGGAATGAACTTTGAAGGCAACAGATCTCGTTGGATGTGTATTCCAGCTTCAAAAACCCAGGATAGCACTGCTTGGAAGGAACATCAAAGGATGGATATTGAGTCACATCGAGGTCCCTAGAAGGAAACAACGCCTCTGTTTGTAATATGGACTCTGGATTCTTACAAGTCAAAGTCTGGGAAGTGAGTTGTTATCTTTGGTTATCTAGCTGTATGAGTGTGTTGGTCTTCATAAAGCTAGATAACCGAAAGTAAAAACTCCTTCAAGATCGTCATGGAGCGTTTACAAATGAGAGACTAAAGAAAGATAAACTCAAAATCTGAAGGATTTTCTCCTCTGAGAAGTTGGGACTTTAAATGAAACAGTAACACAAAATCATGCAGGACAATGAACCTGAAGTGGACAGATGCCGCAGAACATATAGTTAAATCCTTCAAACTGGAATATTGCCGATGGTAATGTATATGCAACTTTTACTGTCCTATGCAAAATTAATATTTTGTGGTTGATGTGTGCTTAGAAAGACAGTGGGTATTTTTTTAAAATGCGCATTCCAGTTTAATGACCTTAAAAATAAATAAAATGTCGTAGGGTTAGAAATGTGCTTGGGAACATTTTTTTTTCTACTAAACTTCAGAAACAGAGACTATATTTCAAACGCCACAATTATGATACTTTCAAAAACTTTGAGCTGTAATGCAGGCCATATTAATAATTTATGTAGTTAGAACCCTGGAGCTGCAAAAAGATGCACACACAAAAAAGTGATGGCTGATTTTTATTCTTCTATTCAAAATGCAAAGACAGATGCATGCTTCTCTGTTCCAAGAACGTTTCCTTGAGGAAGCCACTGAAGCAGAAAGACATGATGGAGACGAGATCGCCTCCCCCCTTGTCAAAGTGTTAAAAATGTTCTGTGTCTTACTCTGCGCCTAGCATTGGAAATGAAAGTGACATTTACGCCAATATCCCACGTGTGTGCCTCCTCTCCTCTTTTTTTTTATTGTTTAAGGGTGATCAGATCTGTCCAGGAAACAGCTCTGGCATCCCAAACTAAAATAATTAGGACGTATATAGACCTGACAAAAATGGGAAGGGGGTGGGGGATCGGAGGGTCTGTCTTGCCTAATTGATTCTGTTAAACGGAATGCAGGAGATGTGAACGGCTGGACGCTCCCATTCCCACGCTCGGGGGCAAGTGGTAATGCCATACTCCGGCAGCCTATGACAGAGAGCCCTGCTGGGGGGAGGGGGGATCAAAAACCCACAACACATCAAGTGCATCACACCACGCTCATCTCCAACCCTTAAGAAAGTGCAGGCATTTCCCACCCACAGCCATCTGCAGGCTTCCAAGCCGGAGAGCCCACTGGCTCTGTGGTTACACACTGGTTTTATTGATTCTCTAAACACACTTGTAAACTTCCTGTAATTTGGCTTATCTTTATTTAGGGGCTTAAGATTTTAAATATGCAAGACGAAGAAGAGGTAGGCAGTGAAAATAACTCTAAGAAGCCAATTGACTTGCAATGTGGCAAATGTATTGTAGGCAATAGGCTAAGCGAGAGATCCCATTTTGGCCCTGTCAGTGTTTATTTGTTTGTTATAAATATCCATTTACGACTGATACCCTTTGCATACCCTTAAAGGAAGGTGGATCAGGATCAGTTTAGTTGACCCTTTTTTTTGATAACTTGGAAATGACTCTCAGATTTCAAATGGTTGAAATCAAATTGGAAATTAGCCTTCCAAACAGTTTTTACAATTTTTTAAAATTCAAATGGATTACCCTTTTTTAAATAAAGGCTGCAATCCTTTACAGGTTTTTAAGAGCAATTACACATTTGAAACCATAAAAATTGCATACGACTGTTAAAGTGTGACAGCACAGTGCAAAGAAAATGTTCCCCTGTTTAGCCTATTTGCCTAGAGCTAGGTGACTTTGTGTCCAATTGGCAGGTAAATCCCTGCTCTCTTGACATCCCTCTCCCATTTGGAAAAGTGCTTAGAACTACTCTATTCCTATTACATGGATATTTCCCTACACTATCTGTATGCTAGGCTAATGCAACATGAAAAATACACTAGTGAATATAAGTTAAAAAAAAAATGTGCAATTGCATCGTTTTATTAATGGGTCATTTATAAATGGTGATGCTTGTATAAATAAGAGGCTATGTCAATGAAACAGTTAAATGTGACTGGCAGTTCAAAATAATTTACGTAGACATTTGTGGGCTGTCTTAATGCATATTATTATTACCACTTTCAGTTCTGATAACCCTGTCCAGACTTACACATTCCCTTCTGGCTGGCCTGCACGTGCCAAACGTTTACTACTATAGTGACCAGTGAGAAGACCCCTGTTTATTTACATTTGAAACACTGTTTCCCCAAACGAGCTTTTGATTGCTAAGTGCCTGTGTGTCTTCCATGTATTTCATGTCCAGGGGTGCTATTTACCTAGAACCAATGCCTGCTACAATTAACATTTACATTACAAAGTGTGCGGTTTTCTTTCTCGAGGATGTTCAATTAAGGCAATAAGCTGTTTGCTAGGAGAAAGCTATTGTTTACTGAAAGCACTCAGAGGAATCAAATTACCCAGGCTTCTGTCTTCCATCTTGCTCTTTCTTGCAACTTTGTTAAATATAATATCTAAAGAAAACATTTAGCATATTAAGTGTGTGTTTTCCATTGTCATATCCAAATTGTTTGTACCATAATAATGTTACGTGATTTAAAAAATATATATAAATAAAATACTTTGCAGTGTAATGTATTTACTGCTTTATTTTGCTGTTTTGATGGAGCAGCTGTTTGCAGTTGTATATTAAATACCAAACGTCTGACCTTATAATTCTGATCTAGCCTATATGTCAAGAGGTGCTCTGTAGTTACAATATAACTGCCAAAAAAATACCCCTCCACCTTTATTTCTTGAAAGCTACAGACATCTCCAGAAAGGTGCCATTTTTAGATCCCGGCCATGCAAACCTCCTACACTAAGGCAATTGAAACCTTAGTAGTTTTTATTAACATTGCCATGGCTTTGAAAACCAGTTAGAGTGGAGTTGCCGGCTGCGTGAGTATGCGTGTTAACCACTGGGAAGCGGGCCTTACGCTCTGTGAAAGGGGAGGCAGCAGATTGCGGTGCAAGGCCAATGTTAAAAAGGCAGCTGAATTTAACACCATCTGGAAGAAAAGATCCCTTCACGATTTTCTCACACCGTCAGACAAAACTAGTGCCTCTTGTTCTGAGCCCTTGTCTATGCTTCCATACAATACTGAACCATTATACTTTTGCTGAGAGAAAATTTGAGAACACAATATGGGTAAGCAGTGAATGACCAAGTTTCATTGTGCCCGCTTAAGTCGATTGAAATCTACGTCTAGAGCCATGAATGGCGGCATTGTTTCCCTCACCGGGGCTGTACTAAATGTCAGCCCAGGCTAAAGAAAAACTTGAAGTCTGCAAATAACTTACCAGATCTCAATTCTAATATTTTCCCACACTAGAACTAATATCATTGCAAGGAATTGCAATGCAGAAAACACAAAAAAGGAGAAGAATGAGTTCATTTACAAGTTATATACAGCAAGATAACGTTTCAGTATTTTTGATGGAACTCTAGTCTAGGTGTAGCTTATGTTAAAAAGTAAAAAAATCACAAATAATCAGGGTTTATTTTTAAAGGTAATTAGCAAAATAAACAGGGCACAAAGTGTTGTAATCACCCAAGTTGTCCTAGGGTCTATGTCTAGACATTCAAGCTTAGAAAAGTGAGGGATATTTTTCTGTATACGCGCTGGAAAAGATCCAGGTAGGATTCCTGTTCAATCAGAAGTATAACCTCACGCTCCTTTTGCTGGGTTGCCATAAACCTTTCTGGTGCTGAGTGCTGAGACACTTGTCCGTCTAAAACAGGAAACAGTCCTTACAGTCTAAAATGATTTGTTTGTGTGCGTGCATATTTCTTTTTCTGTGGTCTGCACTTTTCGGTTAAATTGATTTAAATAATTTTTGAGTTGCTACTAAGTGCTTTCTGGTCCCTAATTTGCAATGTTTTGAATGTACTAACCCCTCTTCCCCATACGCACACTTTCCCATTACCCAAATCCAGAATGTGGTTATTATTTTTAGGATTACCTTTAGTGTGCATTTTAGAAAAATGTATATGAAATTTATTGTCTTAAAACGACTAGGGTAATAATAACTTTATTCAGAACCCAACTGCATAAAAAATGACTACAATTGTTTCATGTGAACGAGTAAGGCACTGACCCAACCTCCTTTTTCATGCATGTGCAGATTCTATTATTATTAGGGGGCGTAAAACATAGCACTCTTTCAACTGCAAAACAAATGTATTGTTGATATAGGTGAAAACACCGAGTCATAAATAGTCATATATAAACAGGACATTGCTGCTATGTTATAGTTCACTAGCATTTTATGACTTGTTATGTTCCTACAGGTATAGAATTCCCTTTAGCTTCAACAATGAAGTGACTAATGATGTAAAAGCAAGCAAACCATCCAAAACTTGACTTGCAAGTACTTCGGCCCTATGACGTGCGCAACTACTGTTCAATTGCAACTTCCGGTATAGGAGTGTTTCAAATTTTATTTACTGCCCAGATCAAATGCTATTGGTGTGAAGAAAACCAGTGCAAAAGTCACACATGAATGTAACATTTGTGGTGCACAACTGGTTAAAATATTTGTGCGTAGGTTTTTTTTTCTAGTGTACTATTTTAAAAGAACTCTTTATTGTCTGGAAGTTGTACTTAAAAATAGGAAGCCAATTAAGACAACAGTTGTTGGCCTATGCTGTTAACCTAGTTTATCCATTTTGCAGTTTGCATTAACAGTACTGAAAATGCATGCTATGTCCCTGCAATAAGACATATAGAAGATGTTTGAGGCAGCCCATAAGTAAGGGCTGGATGAATCAGTTTGCATCGTCATTTGATGGTGTGCGCAGATAATAACATTGGACTTGAGCATAAAAGATATAATTTTCAAAACTCTCTTTAGCAGAAATGACATCGTGTGAGGTACAATTAATATAGAAAACAATTTACATTTGTTTCTGTTAATGGGTGGTTTCTGTGTTTGTGTGCTATCTGTCTTTCGATAGATCACACACAACGATTGCATTGCATTAACTTTCTTAAAAACAGAACCCCCTCCCTCCCCCACATGGCGAATACAATGTGATTGATACAGCTTGAGAAACAGTAGCAATGACAGGAGGGCACTACGTTGTTTTAGGCTTAGAAAATGATGATAAGACAAAAGCAAGCACATAGGCAATGCAAGTAAACAGTGCCTTTACTAGTAGTGTTATTAAAAGACAATATGCCCCCGATATCCTCCAAAGCTGTTTAACATTACATGTTACGTGTAGAGCTGTGAAACTGTGATCACACATAAAACAGCTTGAACAGTCCCTTGCAATATGCGGTTGGCGTTGGCGTTAAGGTCAAGAGCAATAAGGTGATGGCGAGGCGGATTAGTCAGGAACATTCTAAGGGAGAGCCAGCCATCGGCGCAAACCGCAGCAACCCAATGATTACTTTCTTGGTAGCCTCCAGGTTAAGGCTCTAGACTAGTGCAATCATTTCAATCTCTAAATAAAGAGGTGGGAAGTGGGTGCCGCAGCTCCTGCTGCTGTATTGTGCAGCCTGACGGGTGGGGTAAGCCTCTTTGGTAAGATTGCAGCAGCATCTGGCTAAAGCCGAGAGCACACTTCTCTCCTCGCTCTCTCTGCCCCCCTCCCCTACCCAGCGGGGGCGCGAGCTCTCTCCTTTTTGTTGATTGGTGTTTCCCGGGAGACGGGAGGCCGAGTTCTGCTGCAGCTGGGCGCGCTCTCCGCAGCCTGCACACTGTGGCTGAGGACCGAACTGAGCTGCTGCTAGTGCTGCTGTTGCTGTCCCTCTGCTTAGCAGCCGCTGCCAAAGTTTCCTTCTCCCTCCCTCAAGTTTAGTTAGAAGTCCTTTATTTATTTATTTTTAGCTGTACCTCTTTTAAACCTCCCCTCTAGAAGCTGTTCTACTTTTGTGCATTGATGAACTGACCATAGAAGACAAAGATCTTTAAACATCTTTTAAGGGACAATTTTCAAACTGCCCACCTAGATGTAAAGTGCATGTCTACACTTGTGCCTAGAGGTCAATCCTGAAGCCTGGTAAATAGGATTTGCTGGGTTAATTTTGTCTGCCTGGAAATTGCCCTCATTTAATACAGCTAAATGGAAACAATGGCTTTTATTGTATAGGCACATTTAACAGACTGTCAAGAGTCATTCCCAAGGTTGTGTTTTGGGTGGGACCTGAAAATTACACACATGGAAACCAACCTACCATTGCAAGAACATTTTTTGAATTGCTCACTTTGTGCACAAAAAAAGTCAAATAGTCCATACTATTTGCAATGGTATACTATTTTCTATTTTAGCATGTGATTTTGTAAAATGCTTTTGGTTTCAGAAATGGTAAAACTTTGCATGTACTTTTATGCATGTGGAATTTAACTATTAGAGTATAGTAAAACTGTGCAAATACACCTTAATGATGTGCAGTTATTTTTCTTGTGAAATTTTCCATCATCTTTGATGATGTTTTTCTACCAGGTTCAGGTAGGGACCTATTTACTAAACCACCTTAGGTATGCTTAACGTGGGCTTTAATGAACATTAACTGTTTACAGGGAGATTTAAAAAAAACAAACAAAACAGTCAATACACCACATTAACAGCATGCCTTAACTGCTACCTTATCTAAAATGAAAATTCTTGATAGAGGGTGAGGAGGGGACAGGGTGTGTACCATACAGTTAATGTGAGTGCCCATAACACATACTGGGGGGATGTTTACTAAGCCTCATGCCAGTAATGAGCATGTGGGCCGCTTTACCAACCCAGGGCTTCTAGCTGACGTTAGGGGGCATGTACATCCATCTCCTGCAATTAGTGCAGGAATGATGTGCTTTAATGTGGCAAACTGGCCTCAGATGCAACTAATTGAGATGGCGTTACTACTGGCATGAAGAGCAGTTAACATTGACCACTAATGCTCATATTAGCTATGATGCACCAGGAACACCCTTATCGCACCTAGTCCCTGCCCTGGTGCACCCTACCAGGGTAGTGTGGGGTTTTTAGCATGGGACACCACATTACCTTTTAGCATGGTGCCAAAACCGCACACTAACCCTGTGCTGCCCTGGTAATACCCTTTAGGAAACACGCCCCATTAACTGCTAATGTGGTCAATAATACAGAACCAGTCCAGGGAACACCCCCAACATTGACCTTATTTTTGCAGCTATCACTTGTAAACTTACTGTGCTTAGACCCCATAGTGTCCAAAACTCTCATATTATGCAAGTTTCTTAGATTTTTTCAATAGAAATTTTATCTGCAGCAGGTGTGAAAATCTGTGGGCACTTTGCACTTTTGCCAGTTATCAAAGGAAAGTATGTATGTAGTTTTCCTATCATTTCATGAAGAGGGAATTGAGGACAGTAGTGATACTGGCATAAGCTTTATGCTGTTGATGCCCATAAGAGTTATTTGCATATAAGTCCAAGGTAAAGGTGGCATAATGAACATACAATATAAATAAGTTAAATGTCACATTTTCAAGAATGACAGGAACCTTTTCTATAAGCTTTCTTTGTTACATTGCACTGAAGGGCACAATGAAGACATCCCCTTTTGAGGGAATTACTTTGTGACCCATCTAGAAAATCAAGTTGCCCTACTCCCAAATGGTTTTGCTGCTGACTCTTATAGCTCCTTAACCTTACAACCCCTTCTAGATGCTGGAGTCAGTGAGACCTGGACTATATTTACAGAGGTGACTGTTGATGACACCTTGCAACCACTGTCCACTTAATTGCACTTATCAGCAAAAGTTTAAAGGGTTTGGTACTGTTATTTTTATGTGATCGAATAAATGTTTTCTGAAGTTTGAAGATGTGCCTCTTACATTAAAAAAATCTTCCATCAAACTGATGATTAAGGATAGAATGGGTGATTTATATGATATGAGCAATTTTTGCCCCATCTCATGTGTTCCATTCCTAGCAAAAATTATTGAACATGCGGTTCAGTATCAGATTAATTTCTTGAAAGACATTATATTTTAGACCCCCAACATGGCTTCAAGAGTGACCATGAGCCAGAAACAGTGCTTATCTCACTAATTTATCATATACTTTGAGGTTTCTGTTTCTATTTATTGACCTCTCATCTGCGTTTGACTCAGTTGACCCTGCCACCTTGTTGGGCCGATTAGCTAGGTTAGGGGTTGCTGATGTGGTTCTTCAGTGTTTACATCATTTTTGAGAGAAAGGAGGCAGCAAGTTGGCCTTTTTGAGAGACTATCCTAATGGCATCTCTTCCAGCAGGGAGTACCCCAGGGATCAACAGTCTCCTCAGATGTATCTATCTGAATCCACTATGTAAATTGCTCCACAGGCTTGGGCTTGATTTTAGACTATATCCTGATGATATTTCCCAGTAGCCTTGCCAACGTCTTCACTGCAAGTGGTGCAGAACTTCCAGATGAAGTGGATTGCAGATAATGACGTATCAATTAACTTTAAGAAGACCCAAGCAATGATAGTTTGCAGAGATATAGCTTATGTAGTTTCCCCATCCATTATCTTAGAAAACCATACCATCCTCATAAGCAATAAAATCCATTCCTTAGGGGTGTTCTTAGATTCATGGCTCTCTTTTTGAGATCAGATCATGAATGTAGTACACAATTTTTTCTTTAAACTGTGGCTGGTATGAAAACTGAACTTACCTTTATAATTTGGATTTTTGGATAGCTGTCCAGTTGTTGGTCTTCCATCACTTAGTCTATTGTAATATGGTTTACTTGGGTCTTCCACAGTATCCTATTAAGCTTTTAGAACTAGCCCAGAATGCAGCACCAGGAGTAATTCAGGACTTAACGAAGCATGATCATGTCATCCTTATCTTATATGATCTTCACTGGTTACCTATCTCTTATTGTTTGTAGTTTAAATGTTTGCATTATGTATTCAAGTCACTTTATTTATCAGTTACGTCGGTACTGTATTCTTTATTAAATGCATATGTCCTCTCATGAACTCTATGATCTGCTTCTCAGGGCTTCTTAAACATTCCCCCTCTTCTGCGTTTCACTATGAGACTACTCGCTCTAGAGTCTTCTCAGTTATAGGGCCTAAGTGATGAAATGTGCATCATATGTGGGGTTACTTACAATTCCGAAAGAGGTTGAAAACACATTTTTAAGATAGCTTTTAACTTAATGTGATTTTCACTATTTTATGTATGGTTCGTATACTTGTCTTATGTATTTATTATGTATGATCTTTCTTATTTGTTAAGGGAAGGTGTATAGAGGTTCTGTGGGGGGAATGGGGCTGGGATGAAGCTGCTGTAGTGGCACTGAAGCAGCAGAAGGCCAGGATGAGACGCAAATCAATGGTGGCTGTCAGTCGGGTTGTACTGAGCGTGGGGAGGGGTAAGGGAAGGAAAATGACTGCGGATGCAAAAAGAGCAAACTCCAGAACATACTGGGAGAAGAGCTGCTGCTTAAAGCAACTATTGAGGGGATAGGGCCCAGGATTGTTGGCCTCTTTAAGAAAGCTCATGTGGCCTGGTAGTGGTGGCAGCGACAGCCATGTTGTTGGGTAGCCTGATAATGGTGACTGGAAGGAGGGGTGGTAAGGTGGAAGGAGCAATGACATAGAGATGTCTCCTCCTCCTGCTGCCTGGATCAAACTGGGGGTTTGAAGACTGTGGAACATCATGCATATCTAGTAGATGTTATGCTGTTAAATGTTGAAGGATTGCAGAGGAAGGCAGAAAGGAAAAGCATGTGTCTCCTAGGCTACTGTTCCCACTTTACCCTGCAGCATATTGGTTGGTTAAGGAATCCTGACAAATGAGCTGCAGGGGAAGTAGATTGCTGCTGTAATGCAGGATAGACAAGCTTCCTGCCTTTGATCTGCAATAGAGAGGGGAAGAGGTGCAGTGGGAGGGATGGGAAAGGGAAAAAGGTACTGCTAAAGGAGCAAAGGAAGGGATGGTGAGTGTGAAAGTTGTTGGCTGAGAGAGGAGAGGCTAGTTGTAAAAAGGGAATACCAGCTGGGAGTTGCAATCTTGCTCTGAAGGTCTGTAAGAGAACCGGAAGAAGGAATTCTTACTAGGAGAGGAGTGAACAAATTGAGGAGAAGGGGATGAAGAAGGGAGCTGATACTGGGGAGGATAGACTGAAAGAAGGGATGCAAGCTGGGAGCGAAGGGGCATGGGCTGTGATAAGAAGAGGAGTGGGTGAGGGTTGGCTAACATGGATTTAAGAGGGAGGGAGAGAGAGGAGCTGAGCAGGGCCAACCCAACCATTAGGCAAATTAGGTGATGGCCTAGGGCAGCAGTTACTGAGGGGAAGCAGAGAGCAGCAGCAGTCAAAACAAAATATCCCCAGAAACCTGGAGCCATTAGCACATTCTTACAGAAGAGTATAGAATGTGCCATAGTGGGTCTGACCAGAAGTCCATTGAGCCAAGTGTCGTGTTTCCAGAGAGTGTGGGTGCACACATACATAAAAAAGCAAAGTTTAATAGTTAAAAGAATGATGTCCAATAATGCATTTTTTACAGGATTGTAGTGGGAGGATTGGTACTGAGACGTTCTTGGGGGGTGTAAGGTTGAAGGTTGGCCTAATTGCCTTGCACTGGCCCTGAAGCTGAGGAAGAGGAGTAGTAGTGGAGCCGTGTGGGACTGAGCGGGTAATAGGGGAGAGATTGAGAAAAGGGTTGTAAGAAGAGAAAGGATCATGGTAGAAGGAGAGGGATGGCGTGAAAAGAAGGATGGAAGTGGCAGGAAGGGTGGCTCTGATCTTTGCCCAAACCCACTTTGAGAAACCACAATCCTTCTGGGAAAATATTCTGTGGACAGATGAAATCAAACTTGAGCTCTTTGGAAATGCAGACCAGCGATACATTTACAGACGAAGAAATGAAGCTTATAAGAAAAAACACCCTTCCTACAGTTAAATATGGTGGAGGTTCCATAATGTTGTGGGCTGTTTTGCTGCTTCAGGAACCAGAGGCCTAGAACATATTAAATGAATCATGAAGTCAAAGGACTACCAAGGTATTTTGGAGTGAAATATGCTGCCTAGTGTCAGAAAGCAAGGTCTGGGTTGAAGGTCATGGGTCCTCCAGCAGGACAATGATCCAAAACATGCATCCAAAAGTACAAAAGAATGGTTAAAAAAGAAAAAATTGACTATTTTAAACTGGCCAGCAATGAGTCCTGATCTCAATCCAGTCGAGAACCTTTGGAAAGAGCTGAAATCTGTCACTAGTAAAAGGAATACTGGAAACATTCATGAGCTGGAATAAATCAGTTGAAAAGTGGGAGAAACTACCGGCAGACAGATGTATGAAACTTGTAGATGGCTAAAGGAAACATTTGGAAGCTGTCATCACTGCCAAATATTAGTGAAAAGTGTCATTAATTCTGTCCAGGTCAAATTTTGTTTGTTTCTCAGAAATTACTACATTTAAATTGCACAGACATCTTTTTCTTAAATATTATGATGATATACAATTGGGATATTTCTAATTATTTCTCATGATATTATACACAACATACCTAAAATGCAAGGGTGCCAATAATGTTGATGACAGCTGCAACAAAAATAAGGTCATTCCCTCATTATATCCCAACAGGAGTTAGGAGCAATGGGCCTAGGTGGGACGCTAGGCTATGCGAGCCCAGAGAAGTAGCACTGCAGTAGCAGGAAGTAGTAATAGGAGACCATGAGTATAGTGCCTCACAAACTTTGTGAATTTCCTGGCTTGACTCTCTGGCTTCCCGTCTGCTTAGCTGCTGAATCTCTACTTTCCTCTTTACTCTTTATATAACTCTACAGCCACCACCTAGCTTTTAACTCAGCTTTCCAAGCTGGATGCTCATTCCTTGGCCAAGATCAAAATGCAGTAAATTAGTATGAATGCATGCTCCCATGTCTCCCCAATCTGTTGGAAGATTGTCCAACTTTTCCACTCAGCAGTCAATCTCTACATTTTCAAGTGGAGAACAGGAAGTGCCACATAAAACGGTGGCTCTTGCTGAGCTACCAGAGCTCAGGGCAGGAAGGTAGTGGTACATCTCAAGTCAACTCTGTAGACAGGGAACTGTCATTCGCCTGAAAAGCATGGATACATGGAGAAATATAGTGGAGATGGACCAGTCCAAAAAACAGGGATGCGCCTGGAGTCTACAAGAGCAGAAGAGGGAAAGCAGCCAAGCCGGTGAGGGATGACACATTGAGAGATGAGTTAAACCGGCCAATGAAAGGAGACCAGGAAGTAGGGGAGCAGTCAAGGTGTGGGAGAGCCAAACCTGCATGGAAAAACAGCTTGCCAGGGAGGGTGTGTTGGAACCCACTGAGGAGCGAAGAGAAACAGAAGACTGTGTCAAGGGGACCTGAGGGGCAAGACATGCTCAAAGGATGAAGGGAGAGGAGCAGGCAGAGCTGTTAAATCCCCTTTCCCAAATTTAAAAACTCAAATGTGCTTGTGCAGGAGAGGAAGAATTACAAGGTGCAGAGGGAACAAGGGGAGGAAAAGTATGATAGAGAGGAGGCAGAAGGGATTAGGGAAATGCGAGCAACTGGGAGAAGAGAGAGTGTGGAGTGGATGGACTGAGGGAAGATAGACTAGTAAGGACTGGTTTGGTGGGAAAAGGTGATATGGATAGCCTGGGAGTGGGGAAGAGAGTATGGTGTGGACTGAGTGTGCGGGATGAGGAGTATGGAGAGGTGGGCAGAAATTACAGTATGAGTACTTCCTAGCTTTTGGCTGTATAAGTCTTCTCCATGTCCACACTACCTGTCCTGCTCTTAACATTTAAATGCGGGCTGGTCACACTCACAACCACATGTCCCTTTTTTTTTCTTTTTTAGCTGTGGGATGGGATTTGTGCTCATGAGTTTAACAGCCTGTCTTACTCCAACAAAGGCCAACACACCTTGTTAATGAAGACGTGCAGTTTATTTATAATACAAAGCAGGGATAACTTGAATTTCACTTATTTAACTTCTTAATTCGTACTTATTTAGAAAGGCAAGTAATTCATATATCTACCTATGATTAGTTAAAAAGATATCTGGAAAACTATTAGAATAAAAGCACTTAATTACAGAATAGATAACTAGAAAGCTAATTACAGAAGAAGAATACTTCACCGAAAGAGTGCTACTTCATCCCCTGTCACACTTCGATTGAATGGATCCCTGATTCAACCAGACAAGAGAGACTTCTCAATTGGGAGTTTCTCTAGGCAATGCGTCCATTCCTAGATGAATCCATTTCTCTCTGTCTAGCTGAAAACAGGTACCCATTTTATCCAGTTGCAAGAACAATCCTGTTATTTCCTATCATGTGACATATACGTAGTATAGAGTCAGTTATCCATTAAGCACATCCAAGACACTGGCCAAGTGCTTGAAAATGCTCAAGGGAACCCCCCTCCCTGGTCTACATTACAATTGATGAATTAGGAGAAATGTTTCCAAGGCAAGGTGAATTGTCCTGTTTTGTCCTGTTATTGGGTTTCAATTTGTCTGCTAGTAGAAAGACTCCTAGGTGAAGTGTTCTTTTGTTCTTTGTAATGGGTCTCCATTTGCTTGCTAGGAGAAGGTCTCCTCCCTGATCTTTCCAGTATCTGTAGTTATGTAAATTGTTTCAACAGTTTCAAGTGCCCCTATTTACAGTTGAGGCATATTCACTACTGAGGCATAATCAATAGTCAAAATTCATCTGTACCACACAGCCCCAATCTTTTTCAAATGTTGGTTCCTATGGATACAATGATATGAAATGGAGGAGTGATGGAGGGGGATGGAAAGGGTCAGAGAGGGGGTTGGATAACTATGTATTGCACCTTGAAACATTTGAAATGTCAAATCCTGTCATTCTTGAAAGGCATTCTGCTAGTTTGGGTAACAGCACATTCTTCTTATAATGAAATGGTTCTCTTTACTGATCTGGTTTTCCAAAATATCTAAACTCACCTATTCTTAGACCAGATGGAATTCATTTGTCAACAGGGTTTTAAATATACCAGTATTAACGTAAAATGCCCTGCTTTGAACCAGCATGGGTAATCTACTGCTGGCTGAGTAATGAAATGGGTTCTGGTTTTTGTTGTGATCTCAATAATTTTTGGCTTCACGATAGAGATCGTGGCTACCCTTCCCCTTATTGGGCCCAATTTTGTAACAGGATTCCGATGTGACAGGTCCAAAAAGGTGCCCGTTTTAAGCCTATTTTGTAAAGGCAACATAGGCAGCTATCTACCTTTATAACATAAGCCCCCAAAACCAGCCCCTGCAGATGCTCCAGAGGTGCCGATTACGTATTCACTTACGTCTTTGCGTATTTTATAAAATACATGCATACATCATAGCTCTGTCCCTGTTTCACCCAAACTATGTCCCAGTGAATGTCTACATGCAGTCTTGTCACTTCCCACACTCATACACACACATGCCACTACACAATTTTGTAAAAGGCCTCACAGATGGAAAACACTTGTATCAACTTACTCCCCCCCCACTCCTCCACACACATAACGTAAACCCACAGTGTAGAATCTGGCATCCTCAGATGCGTAATAGAGCAGATTCTAAGGGGTATGTTTACAAAGCAGCAGTAGCGGCCTCCGTTCGATATCGGAGCTGCAGTCCCATTGAATTCAATGAGGCCGTGGCTCCGATATCGCACTGAGGCTGCTATCACAGCTTTGTAAACATACCCCTAAGTCAGAGGTTATCTCCTTACTACTTAGTTTATGAGTGGGAGGCAGAGTTGTAGATTTTAAATACTTTTTTTTACAGTTATTTTAGGATTATCAAGATGATGAGTTGTTTTAAAATGTCCTAAGTCTTGTAAGCAGTGCAGGCATTGGAAAGTTTCTGCTATGCCCTTCCATCTCTGTCCTAGTCCACGCCTGTTGTGTTGTCTATCTTGACTAGATTGTAGGCTCGGATGAGCAAGGACCGTCTCATACATGTCTGTGTACAGCACTACATACACCTTGTAGTCCTATACAAATGATCAGTAGTAGTAGTAACAGTAGATGAGTGCATGTATGTTTAGGAAATTCTAAAACCTGTAAGGAGCGAAGCTATCCCATCTGAATAATAAATAAACTGCAGATAGAATTGATTTTAAATTGCCCATGTCAGCTGATAAGCAGGTTGTTAATATGAACAAAAACATATTTTGAAATGCCTTTAAACAAATGCTAGGAGTCTAAAAAATAAGAAAGAAGCATTAGAATATATAGCACTGAATGAAGACGTAGATATAATTGGCATCTCATAGACCTGGTGAAAGGAGGATAACCAATGGGACACTGTGATACCAGGCTACAAACGATATCACAAGGATAGGGTTGATCACATTGCTGGAGGGGTGGTGCTATATGTTAAAGAAGGCATTGAGTTGAATAGGATAAAAGTTTTGCAGGAAACTAAATACACAGTAGAATCATTATGGATAGAAACTCAATGTGAGAAGGGAAAGGGAATGACAGTGGAGGTGTACTACCATCTGCCTGGCCAGAATGAACAGAGAGATGATGAAATGTCAACAGAAATTCGGGAAGCTAACAAGTTGGCAATACAGTAATAATGGGTGATTTTCACATCAGGATATACTAGGGAGATAAAATTTCTAGATGAAATAAATGACTGCTTTTTGGACTAGCTGGTTCAGGAATCAACATGGAGTTGGGGGAGGGGGGGGGGGCTATTTTGGACCTAATCCTTAGTGGAACACAGGATCTAGTACAAGAGGTGATGGTGTTGAGACCATTTGGCAATAGTGGCTACAAAATTATATAATTTGATTTAGTAAATAGAGGGACAACATCTAGCATTTAACTTTCTAAAGGGAAACTATGGAGTATGTTTTTAACTAAATAGTGGTAGAATTCAATGGGGCCACAGCTGCAATATCGCATGGAAGCCGCTACCGCTGTTTAGTAAACATACTGCCATGAAAAAATGAGAAAAATGGTTAATAAAAATCTAAAAGGAGCAGCTGCAATGGTTACAAGTTTATATCAGGCCTGGACATTGTTTAAAAATACTATCTTGGAAGCCCAGAACAGATGTATTTCATGCTTTAAAAAAAGATGAAGTAAAGGCCAAATGACTGCCAGCATGGTTTAAAGGTGGGGTGAGAGAGGCTGTAATAGCCAAAAAAAAAAATCTTTACAAAACAATGGAAAAAGGATCTGAATGAAGAATACAAGACACAACATAAGTTAGATGCAAAGCACTGATAAGGCAGGAAAAAAGAGAATTTAAAAAGAAAGGTGTCATGGAAGCCAAAACTCATAATAAAAATGTTTCCAGGTACATTTGAAAATAAAAGCCTGTGAGGAGTTATTTGAACCATTAGATGATAGAAGAGCAAAAGGGGCACTAAGGGAGGACAAGGATGTAGCAGTGAGACTACATAAACTCTTTGCTTTGGTCTTTACTGAGGAAGAAATAAGAGAGATACCCATGCTAGACATAATATTAAAGGTAATGAATAGAAGAATTGAAACAAATTTTGGTGAACCTGAAAGATGTAATAGGGCAATTCGATAAAACAAAGAGTAGCAAATCACCTGGACTTTATAGCATTCATCACAGGATGCTGAAAGAACTAAAAAATGAAATTGTAGACCTATTCTTAGTAACTTGTAAACTATGATTAAAATCATCTATAGTACCTGAAGACTGGAGAGTGGCCAACATAATGCCAATTTTTTAAAAGAGTTCTAGGAGTGAGCCAGGAAATTACAGACTGCTTAGCCTGCTGCCTGTGCTAGGCAAAGAGGTCAAACCATCATGAAGAACAAAAGTATTGCGGTTCCGATATCGCACGGAAGCCGCTACCGCTGTTCAGCAAACATCCCCATAGATAGTGATTGTTTAATAGGACAAAGCCAACATGGATTTAGCAAAGGGAAGTCTTGCCTCACCAATCTGCTATATTTTTTGAAGATGTGAATTCACAGGTAGATAAAGGTGAACCAGTGGACTTAGGGTGTCATTCCGAGCCACAAATAGCATTGGAATGTCCATCCCTGTTATTTGTGGCCTTTCCCAGCCCCGTCCTCCTTCCCCGCACATTGTATGGAGAAGTTAGACAGGGGCAGGAAAGGGACCGGTGACTTGAATGGGGAAGTTATTCCACCTCTGAGGTGGAATAACGTCCCTGATGTGGCAGGATCGTGAGCCCGGGGCATGGCAGTGGCAGAAGAGGGCGGAGAGCATGCCCCACAGCTTGACCCTGGCCCTGGGAGGCCAGATCAGGGGTCCGGCTGTGGGGAAAGCAATTGGGAGGCTGGCAGTCGGGGATCACGGCTTTTAAATGGAGCCGTTGTACCATGGCAACCAGATGCCATTGTGCTGCGGCTCCATTTAGAAGCCCTGATTGAGTTAGTCAGGGAAGGCCTGTACGTGCAGGCCGGCTGGAATCGGAGTCCAGGCCTGCACATACAGGCCTGTTCGTGATTCTGATCCAATGGGGCTAGATGTGCCCCACGGGATCAGAATCGTGACGCCCTCTGTGTGTCCAGTTCTGGCCGGGTGCCCAGAGGGCTTCTACGTCCACACTGTTATCGGGTCCATAGTGTATTTGGAGTTTCAGAAAGCCTCTGACAAGGTCCTTGATGAAAGACTCTTGAGGAAATATTGTGGATTAGGAACTGATTAAAAAATAGAAAACAGAAAGTAGGGCTAAATGGTCAATTTTCTCAGTGGAGAAAAGTAGATAGTAGAGTATCCCAGAGATCTGTGCTGGACCCACTACGTTTTAGCATATTTATAAATGATCTATCAATGGGAACAATGAATGAGGTGATCAAATTTTCAGATGACGCAAAATTTTTCAAAGCTGTATTTACTCCAAGACTAGGGGTCATGCAATGAAGCTACAAGAAGCAGTACATTTAAGATTCATTGGAAAAAAATGTTTTCACTCAGCGTGTAATTAAGCTCTGGAATTCGTTGTCAGAGGCTGTAGTAAAAGCTGTTAGTGTAGTTGGGTTTAAAAAGAGTTTTGGGCAGGTTTCTGGCGGAAGAGTCCATAAACCATTAATAGTGGATTGGGGGAGATCCATTGCTTATCCTTGGGATACGCAGCATTAAATCTCTCTATCTTCTGGGATCCTGCCAGGATTTTGTGACATGGATTGCCCACTTTTGGAAACAGGATACTGGGCTTGATGGACCATTGATCTGACTCTGTTAGGCAAATCTTATGCTCTTGTATTCTTATGAAACAGACAATGATGTATATACTAATAGCTATTTATTATAATAAAATAACCTGCATAACAGATTGGAGTTTACTGAATTATAGAGTTCTAGTATCACCATATGATTCCAGAAATATTCTGTACTACATTAACTGTGCCAGTCAACGATTATAGCTACACATGAGGGGAGCTATACTGAAGGTGTGAAGGAGGTGCGCTGGTATATAATGACATGATTATGGTATATTTGTGTTGTCAATCTTAGCTATATCATGTCTTATCAGTGATGTTGATATTTGGCTTAAAAAGGTGACATTTTATTGACCCAGCATTATAAGAAATTGTATAGCTTTGGAAGCATGGATTGAATTAATTAACCACTTATCAACAGTTCATAAACATCAGAAATCCCTCGTAAAAAACTTTTTTGGGTACAGTTTAGTCTAATACATAAGTACTGTATGACAGTGTTTAAGTTGATCCTGGAGTACCCCTTAGGCCAGACTAGTAGTCATGATATTCACAATGTATTTGCATTATCTATAGTTGTAAATATTGGCTGCGGTGCTTCCAAATCTATCTCATGCAGAGTCATTGTGGATATGCTGGCAAGGGGGGTTCTACCAGGACCGGCTTGAGAAACACCATAGCATTGTAGCAAGATTTCCACAATTTCAGTCGCTCCAATGCCATTTTAAAAATGGGGTGGTCAAGAACACCGGAATATGTCCACAAATAAATCATCTGTGGAATACGTCTAAAGTTCACAGTCTTTCCCTTAGGTTTGAAATCTTTACTGCATTGTTAAATTACTGTATTCATTTAGGGCCCGATAGTCTTCTGAGATGAATAGTCTTCTGAGATAGCTATGCGCTGCTACAGCGCATAGCTTTCGCCGCTGACCTTTACCCCAAACATTCAATGTTGAGGTTATATGCAGCCCCTGCATTGAATATCCGGCGTCAGCGCACAGCCCACAAGCCAACAGAAGCTAACTGGGCAGCAGCGATATTGAGCTGCTGCCTGGTTAGTTCCCACCAGTAAAGATAGGCCAGCTTTTGCTGCACCTAGCTATTATTGTTGAATATCCTTCTAAGCAGCATTTACCTAGTTTACAGATCTTCAAACCATGTAAATGCCTTTGAATATCAGGCCCTTAATGTTTGTTCCATATATTTTGTTTTAACTTTAGTATTTTAGATTTTATGGGCCAATCAACAGTTGTAAAGTATCTAGCCGCTGCAGCTAAAACCAACCGGAAATTCAGTACCAGACTCCAAATACCCTCTAGCACTGAGTACCCGGATTCAGTGCCGACCACCATCAGTATCCAGAGAGTGGTGATATTCAGCTGCTATCCAGAAAGCATACGCAGTTAAAAGTTACAACAGCCTTTCATGTGGCCTAATGTTAACAGAACATAAGCAATGCCATACTGGGTCAGACTCTATCAATGCCAGTATCCTGTTTCCAGCAGTGGCCAATCTAGGTCACAAGTACCTAGCAGTTTCCCCAAAGGACACAGGTTCCACAATATTTGTATTGTGGCAAGCAGTGGCTTTCCTGGGTCCTCTTTAATAATAGTTTATGGACCTTTCTTCCAGGAACTTGTCCAAACCTTTTTTAAACCCAGCTACAGTATACTAACAGCTTTTACTACATCCTTGGGTGACACATTTCAGAGTTTGATTATGTGTTGAGTGAAAAAAATATTTTCTGTTATTTATCTTAAAAGGGTTACATTGTAGTTTCATTCATGTCCCCCAGTCTTTCAACTTTTTGATGGCGTAAACAACCAATCTTTGTTTACCCGTTGCACTGCACTTATTAATTTATAGATCTCTAGCATATCTCCCCTCAGCCATTTTTTTTCTATGTTGAAGACCCTAACTTTTTTAGCCTCTCCTCATAGGAGTATCTTTCCATCCCCTTTACCATTTTGGTGGCTCATCTCTGTACCATTTTTAATTCCGCTATATCCTTTTTAAGATACTGCAACCAAAATTGCACACAATATTCAAGTTGCGGTCGCACCATAGAATGATACAGAGGCATTATAAAATTCTTTGTCTTAGTCTCCATTCCTTTCCTTATGATACCTAGCATTCTATTTGCTCTCTTGGCTGCTGCTGCACACTGGGCCGAGGGTTTCAACGTGTTAGCCACAATGACGTCTAATCCTTTTCCTGGGTGGTGGTTCCTAATGTGGAACCTTGCTTTGTGTAACTGTAGTTTGGGTTGTTCTTTCCTAGGTGCATAACTTTGCACTTGTCCACATTAAATTTCATCTGCCATTTGGACATTTAGTCTTCCAATTTCTCAAGGTCCTTTTTGTAATTTTTCACAATCCAAGAGGACCTTATGCAGGCACTTATCTGGTTAGTGGTCTAAAAATCACTGCTAAGTTGATATGCACTATGACCATCCTCCCCCTGCCTGCAGTCTGCTCTGGATAGTGCCACGGCAGTCTGAGAGGATATCCAGTGGTACTTCCTGGTTAGTGCGGCTGAATATCCTCTCTTTGAATAATGGTCCATATGTATTTATTTGATAGAATGCATTTATCTTGCAGTTTCTAGGCATAGATTTTTTAAGTATAAAATGCAGAATAGTCACCCTTTAACATCTATATCATATTAATTAAAATATAATAATAAATATGTATTAGAGACAGATCTTTCATGAAGTAGGACTCAGAGCTACAGACTTAAACATTACCATAAGCAAGATCCCTGGTTTCTTCTGGTAACATGTAGGCAGCTCCTGCAGGAAAGATTAGAAACTTCTGTAACAAATGCTTTTAATTTCAAAGCAACTTCGTTGCATGCTTGGTTAAATTAGCAGATAGTGGCATATTATTTAACATATGAAAAAAGCCATTTTAGTTGAAAATTCCTAGATTGAATATTTTATTGATACAATCGTTTTCTGACTTCAGTTGCTTGCATCAGAGCTATTCCCTTTTCCTTTCTCCATTTCAGTTTTCTCTCTCTAGGTCATGGTTACTACAGCTTTTTTTTGTAAACTCTGTTTATTGAAAACCAAATAATACAGAACATGCAAAACAATATATAAAAAAACCCAACAAATACCTCAAAAAATGGCATTTCTAGTGATCTCTCAGACCTGGATTCCTCAGCAAATCAATCATACAAACATGGCCCTTAGTGTATTTGTCATTCCTTTTACTTCCTCCTTTTATTCTACCTGCCCCTAATCACTCATCTATTTTCTTATCTTCCTTAGCCTTGTCTCCTCTACTCTCCCTCCATTCGGCAGTTCTCTAATTATTTTCAACCTTTCTTCCCTCTCATTTCTTCTACTGGTCCCTCATGAGCTGCTGCTTACCTCCTCCCTCCATTCACCCTCTTTCCACCCAGTTGCCATTTTCTCCATTCCTGCAGCCTCTTACCCAGCTCTCCTCCTTTTTCTCCCAATCAGATACCATCCTCTGCCCTCTCCAATGCCTTCACCCTCTCCATCTCTCCCCAACCTGATCTCTGCCAAACCCAAGATACCACCCTGTAGCTTTCTCTTTTTACCTGTGTTTCCTAGTTGCCAGCTTCCTCTCCTTTTGTTACTCCAGACTTGCAGTTCTATGTGATGGTTTGCAGGGAGGCATAGGGTACCTGTGCTAATTCTCTGATCCTAAGAGAGTTGTACTGGTCTGTGCGCCTCACAGTAAACAGAGTCTCGTGGTATTGAGGAAGGTCTGGAACAGCAGTGGCAAGTGCCATTTCTAACCGAGAGGAAACCAGTAGCCTGACTGGTAGGGGTGGGCATTTGTTGCTATTTGGGCGCCTAACAACTGAAGGTGCATTATGAAGTAATGCACGTACAATTGACTTGCATGTGTAGAAAATCTCTAGTGTGGATACAGTGTACATGCAAAAAACAAATAGGTGAAACGAACATGAAAAAATGTCCAAAAATCAGGAAAACTAATTTTGAAACAAGCATGAATCAAAAATTTTTTTTTTGGCCATGCACACCTCTTCTGACTGGGGAGGAGGCTGTTACCCATAAATTTGTGACAAAATGGAAACTAGGCGGCAATTACTGCAACTTCAAGAATGATGAAAAATTGGAGGCATTGACTACACATGAGCAAACACCACAGGCAGAGCTACCATTAGGCAAAGTAGGCACCAACCCTCCAGGGGTGCTCATTGCTATCACCGCCCGACCCTCTCTGGAGCTGCAAGTGGAAGCAATGGCCCCAGCATTGTGATGTAGCACTTACCTGGAAGTTGCATCAGAAGTAGCAGATTCGGCAAGAAAGATACCGCAATGCAGCCCCAAGATGATGGTTAAATGTTATGTCATGGTTTCAAGGCCATTGCTGCGGCCACTGGCCCTGGAGATGGGCAGTTAGTGGTATCAATGGGCATGCAGGGGAAATGGGGGCCATCAGGATGGGGGTCTGCCTAGGCCATCTCTAGTCCTTGCACAAGCCCTGACCACAGACAAAACAACAACGAGGAAGAAGGCATCTTAGGGGCATGTTTACTAAGCCCTACGCTAGTAACTTGGGTTTAGGTTGCATTACTAGTATGGGACAGCCATCCCCCTGAATTTAGCACTGTTCATCACATTAATACCGCCATGTGGAGCAACTACCTTCAACAATTCAGCTGGTGGCACTGACTCCCCACCAAGCCCCATGCTTGTAGCACCACAGCAGGAACACCCAGGCACTGCCCAGACCCCCATTGCCTGGGGAGCATAGTTTTTTTAGCACAGGTCCCTATACTCCTTTTTAGTATGGTGCCAAAAACATGTGCTACCCTGATACTACCTGGCTAGCTCGCCTTAGTAAGCATGCACCTTAATGTCTAAAGGATTTATTGAATACTGAGCTTTTGAGAAGAGTCCACTTCATCAGATGCAAAGCTTCCAAAGAATGTCTTCTTATCGTTGCCCTGGTTAAGATATCCTAAGCAGGTACTGCTGCCGCCGAGCCAGGCTGATAAATATGCAGCATTTAGCCACCGACACTCCCTTTTCCTCATTCATTTCCACATAAGTTCTGCTTTCTTAACCTGGATTGCCATGCTAAAATCAAGGCAAGGGTAAGTTGTCCCTAAGGCTGGGCAATTGATCTTCCAAGTAATTAAAATACTAATACCATTGCTAACACAGTGAGCCCAGGCTCCTATATTAAGGCTGGGAAATATGAGTAGTGTTAAGCAACTAGCATTGCTGCTAATACTTCCCAAATGACACACCAACTATACACTTCATAAATATTTGTTATGAATATGCTGAAAATCAGACTCATCAAGGTTTTCAAAGACCAGTGGCCAGCTTTGGAAACCATAGGTATAAGATACTTTGAGAAAAAATATCAAAGCCGTTTCTGTATTAAAAAGCACTTATTGTGTTGTCTAACAATCGCCTACATTTAATCCAGTTAAATGTCCATGTGTTGCTCCACAGTGCATCTACTTTTAGTTGCACTGAAGAGAGGCATTTCTGGGAGTGTGTTTAGGTAAGAAGAGAAAAATGACACGCGCAGATAACTTTTTCAACAGTATGCTGCATTATTTTCAACAGAAAAACGTATTTGCTGCAAAAGCAAGTGGAATAACTGTGAGTACTTGCACCCAAAGCTAATTTCATAGCAAAAGTACACAAACAGCTTGCACAAATCCACAGGTTAAAGGTACCTGGGACTTTCACCCAGTGTGGGCAGTCTGAAAATGTCATTCTTAAGACTGGGGGCAATCTGTTTTTAAAATAGCTTTATCATGAGCACAGAACATGCAAAAATCCTTTGCAAATAAAGCCTAAGAAGTAACATGTCCCCTCAGACGTGCAAGTGGTAGAGGCCCCAGTAAATCCTATATTTACTAATGTATCATCAGTGTTGGAGATGATTTTATAAAGGCATTTTTGCATGTATATGCCAGTAGATGCAAGAAAAATGCCTCTTATAAAATTACCCACATGCACATGGCGCATGTTTACTAAAGCACGCTACTGGATAGCGTGGGATTCAGGGTGTGTCATGTATTCCATGGTAAAAAGTACTACATGCTGAAAATGTAGCTTTGCTAAAAATCCTGTGTGACCCAAGCAGAATGGGTTGGGGTGGAGAATGGTCGGTGCTTGGACGGAGCATCCACATGGCAGGTAGCTCAGGCATTACTGCTGCATGCTCCCTGTCGATGTGCTACTTTGCATAGATACACTTGCCGCCACCTCAATGGGTGCTGTTAAGTGCACCTGCACTGTTTGTGCCAAAGACAATGAACATGGGGGTCAAATGGAGACATTCCAGGCATGGGATGAGGGTGGAAGCACAGGTATAATGTGATAGGACAGGGTGCCAAAAGCACAACGCTGTTTTCCTGAGCCATCTGAAGGAGTGTGTGCATGTGGGAAATGGGTGTGAGTGGGCTGGGGTACACACAGGGCACCCCTGGGATACACCAACTGGGATTGAATGCCAGCCCTGCGATCATTTTCAGAAGCAAACCTTTTAGTAAACACACCCCACAGTGACAAGAATGCATGCACTTTTATGTGAGTTAGTTGTAGGCATGTTTGAGGATGGTTTTTTGGCAGAGCATGGGCAGAGTTGTGATTTACACATGTACTCTATAAAATATGTGCATACGTTGTATGTGACATTTTACACCTGCGTACAGTGTGCTGCTTCATTTTAGTCATTATTCCAATTTTTTAGGGATAATTTTATAAAAAACTAATGGGAGCCTACAAGTGTCTATAAAACAGACCCAAACTAGGCATCCACTTGATCTCCCAACCTAGATGCTGTGCTGTAAAATTATCCTCGTAGGAGGCATTTTTATGAAGGAGGTTTTGCACTTACATGCCAGTGTAATATGTAAAAGGCTTTTTATAAAACTGCCTCATCCATAAAAGCATGCATGGAGCAATTAGGTATGTACTTGTAAGCAATTATAGAGCAGGTGTATTCAGGGGAGGAGTTTGAAACAGAAAGACTGGTGGGGCTGGCTGGAGGGAAGGAGACTAGTGGAGACAGGAAGGAGAAGGAAGATAAAGTGAGGGCTAGTAGAGACAGGCTTAGTGTTGAGGGGAGAGGTTTCAGGAAGAGTGGTGAGGATGAATTAGGGTCCCTGAACAGTTTGGAGTTTAATAAAGTGTCCACACAACCAAAAAGGGAACTTCTGCTCTGAGCAATATTAGGCTGATATTGCAAAAAAGCAGAGCTTCTAAATGTTGTTGTTAAGTACCGTCGAGTCAGTGTCGACTCATGGAAACCCTCTGGATAGCTATCCTAAATTGTGTTCGGTCTTCAGTCAGGTGGCTCATTGTTGACAGACTGGTACCTGTAGCTGCTGTTATTGTATCGATCCATCTCATTGCTGGCCTTCCTCTTTGACATTGTCCTTCTACCTTGGAGGACATGGTGGATTTGTGCAAGCATGATGTCTTTCTCTGATGATCTCTCTCTTCGCATAACGTGTCCAAAGTATGAAAGTCAAAGTCTTGTCATCTGAGCTTCTAAATAAAGCTTAAGTTTGATCTCCACTGACTGGTTTGTTCTTTGGGCAGTCCATGGTATATGCAGTATTCACCACCGCCACCATAATTCAAAGGCATCAATTTTCTTCCTGTCTATCTTTTTCATTGTCCAGCTTTTGCATCCATATGATGTTATTGAAAATACCATGGCTTGAACGGCTCAAATCTTTGTATGGAGAGAGATATCTCTGCTCTTGAGAATCTTGTCTAGGTCTTTCATAGCCATTCTGCGAAGACCAAATTGTCGTCGGATTTTTTGACTGCTTGTTGCTTCTTTATTGATAGTTGATCCAATTAGGCTAAAGTTGTTCACAATTTCAATTTCTTCTCCTTCAACGATGAACTTATTGATTTTGCCAGTTGTCATGATCTTTGTCTTCTTTACATTAAGGCGCAGGCCAATTTTAAGACTATGTTCCTTGATCTTGAGAAGCAAATGCTTCAGATCATCTTCACTTTCAGCCAGTAATGTGGTATAATCAGCATAGCGAAGGTTGTTGATAAGTCTTCCACCAATGTTCACACCTCTGTTGTCTTCATGCAATCCTGCTTCTCTGATGATTTGTTTTGCATATAAATTAAACAGGTGGGGGGAAGTTATGCAGCCTTGTCGTACACCTTTGCTTATTTTAAACCATTCTGTTTCTCCTTGTTCCATTCAAACTGTTGCTTCTTCATCAATGTACAGATTGCGCAAGAGAACGATCAGGTGTTCTGGTATATCCATGCTTCTTGGTGTGGCCCAGAGTTTCTCATGGTTTACACAGTCAAAAGCCTTACTGTAGTTGATAAAGCAAAGACAGATATCCTTTTGGTATTCTTTAGTCTTTTCAAGGATCCATCTCACCTCCGCGATGTTGTCTCTCGTTCCTTGCCCTTTTCTGAACCCTGCTTGCACTTCAGGTAGTTCTTGTTCCAGGTATGATTGTAGTTTCTGTTGAATAATCTTCAGTAGAATCTTGCTGGCATGTGGGATCAGAGCGATTGTGCGTTAATTTCCACAGTCAGTTGGATCACCTTTCTTTAGTATTGGTATAAACACAGATCTTTTCCAGTCAGCTGGCCATGATGTTGTCTTCCAAATTTCTTGGCAGAGCCTTGTAAATATAGTAACAGCTGCATCAGATTGCTGTAATACTTCTATAGGAATGCCATCAATGCCTGGTGTTTTGTTCTTTGATAAGGCTTTCAATGTTGCTTCGACCTCTTCTTTCATCTCTAATGGTTCTGGATCAAAAGGTACAGGTTGAAATGGCTGTTGGTCCTCTTGATCTTTATCATACAAAAATTCTGTATATTCTTTCCACCTTTTCTTGATCTTCTCAGCATCATTCAGTATAGAACCTTGTGCATCTTGTAACATTCCAATTTGAGGCTGGAATTTTTTCTTTAACTCTCGTAGCTTTAGGAAAGACAATCTTGTTCTTCCTCTAATAGTTTCTGCTTCTATTTCCTTCCTTGCCATTGTAGTACTTTTCCTTGTCCTGTCTTGCTCCACATCGGAAATCTCTGTTGAGTTCTCCGATTGTCTTTCTTTCTCCTCTGGCTTTAGTTTCTCTGCATTTCTGGGCAATTTTCAGAGTTTCTTCTTTCATCCATTTTGGCCGTTTTTGCTTTTTCACCTTTTGTAGAGACTTCTCGCTTTCTTCCAATACAACCTTCTTGATGTCTTTCCATAAGTCTTCTGGAGCCCTGTCATTTGTATCTAAAGCAGCAAATTGATTTTGCATGCAGTCTTTAAATTCCAGTGGTATATTCTCAAAGTCATATTTTGCTACATTCATGAGTGACTTGCTCTTTTTCAACTTTAGCTTGAGTTTGCATATTAGTAGTTGGTGATCTGTATCACAGTCAGCTCCAGGTTTTGTCTTTGTTGATGTTATAGAGGTTTTCCATCATTGACTTCCACAGATGTAGTCATTTTGATTTTTGTACAATCCATTGGGTGAAGTCCATGTGTACAGTTGCTGCTTGTGTTGCTGGAAGAAGGTGTTTGAGATGAATAGATCGTTGGTCTTGCAGAATTCTATCAGTCTTTCTCCAGCTTCATTTCTGTTGCCAAGTCCATATTTTCCAACTACTTTGCTTCTACATATAAAGACTCATTTTACATTAGGAATCAGGGTCAGAGATGGAATGTCCAAGTTAGACTGTTTACAATTTTCAGTATTTTTTTTAAATGTCTGTTGAATCTAGAACTTTTGTAAAATGTGTATGAGAATGTGCAGGAGTATTTGTGTATTTACTAACCTTGTAAGTACTAATTTTCACAATGTATATCTAAGTGCCAGTGCTTACACGTGGAAGTATAGGTTTTCTTAAAACTATATTTCTAACAGGTGCCAATTAAGGAGTCAAGCTCCTAAGTCCAATTTTAACATTTTTGGTCATTTTAAAATCAAAAGGTTAAGTACAATTGCTCCTCCCCCCCCTCCCGGTAACTCCTATGAAGCCCTGGTCAAAAGAAGCAGTTATCTGACATTTATGCGTACTTCAGAAGAGGGGCAAAAGTCATTGGGAATCTTTTCAAAAATATATATTTATATCCATGCAAAATCGTGAATATGTGTAAAAAGATTTGGGCCTTTCCTAATGACACCCAGAAAATGCCCCTGTGCAGCCTGTGTATGATTTTTACACATCTGTATGTCTCTTTTTAGATGTGTGCATGGCATGCAACTGTTCTAAAATGAATTTGTGCCCTATTTTTAGCCAGTCTTAGAAGCCTAATTTTTCAGCTGCAAATTCAGCTAATTTAGGCTCCTGGAAATTATGCTCCTAAATTTAGGCCCTGCCATTCTTTTGCTTAGATCTCTTCCCTCACTTAGATGCTTAAAAGCTGAAAATCAGTGCTGAGTTCCCACCTGTCTCCACTCTAATTTCGCCACTGTTACTTCTATATCTGAGTCTTTATAACTTATCCATAGATTTTCAGCCCTCATATAGATACCGGTAACATGATAATTGCTAAGGGGGTTATTTTGGAAGCCCTATTCAGGCATGGGCACTGTCTCCAGAGCCATTTTAAAAGCCAGCCCTGGGGTTATCCAAATTTGAATGGGGGTGTGGAGGAGACAGTGCTTGTTTTAGCTGAAAGACATCCAGAGAAGAAAACACTTTCTCATCCCCAGTACTCAGCACAATTTCAATTATAGCAGCAGTGAGATTCAAATCCTAACTCACTATGCTAAACATTATGCTATCTTAGATGACTGGGCTCGGTGATCTGGTTCTGGGGCTATCTAAGTAGATGTCCCATCCATGGGGTACCCCGTCGGGGTGACGGAGTGCTCGGGTCCAGCAATTCTGTACCTCTGGCTGGACATGCGGGTGCCATGATGACAGAACACCATGGCACCGGCACACAAGCCAGAGTGTTGGCCAGGCAATACACAGGACGTCTCATTGGGCAGTGTTGGGTGCACACTGGACTGTCTAAATGTCCTGATCCCACAACTGCAGGAAAGTATATCTCCCGCCAAGTGGAATTGGGTACAATGGGCCCATTTCATTTTTTGGGCATCTGGACGGCCCAAACGTGCCCATGTCAGACTTGGTCTCCACATGGCCAGATTTAATCCTTATAATATGGAACAGGCTATGGTAGGCAGCAAACGTAGAGCTGGCAATTAGCTGCTTAGCAGTGATATTCAGCAGTCCTAAATAAATGATTAGTCGCCAGTGCGGTCACAACTTCTATATTTATTTATTTATTTATTTATTTATTTATTTAACAAGCATTTATATACCGCAGCTTCCAGAGATCAGCTGCGGTTCACAAATAACAACAGTCAACAAAGCTACGTTTGTTTTACATATAACGTCATATAACAATAAACAATGTAGAGTAAACAGAAAAAAATTAAACAGAATAGCACAGAACAGTGCAACACTATATACATTGCAACATTATATACAATATATACATATACATATTATGTGGAGTATAATCGTAATGAGTAGTTCAGAATCATATGCATATATTCCATGACACTCCTTACTGATGCTGACTATGCTGTATGCATTAAGTTAAGCACTGGGGCCTGCGCTTAACTTCAAATGGTAGCCGGACTGGCTGACGTGCAGGCACTAGGAGCATACATTTAGGGGCTTGTTTACAAAGTAGCGGTAGTGGTTCGCGATCGCGATCGCAGCCGCGGCCCCATTGAAATCAATGGGGCCGCGGCTCCGATTACGATCGCAAACCGCTACCGCGGCTTTGTAAACAAGCCCCTTAGAAACTCAGTCGTAGTAAATTTTGAAAGAGGCCCAGGACTACTTTTTTCAGGGGTTACTCGGTTGTATTAAAGGGAATTGGATTTAGTTTATGCCTTTTCTCAGAACTTCAAGGTGAATGACATTCAGGTACAATAGATATTTTGCTGTCCCCAGAAGGCCTGCAATCTAATTTTGTACCTGAGGCAATGGAGGGTTAAGTGGCGTGCTAAAGAGCACAAGGATTTAAACACTAGTTTCCCTGGTTTGCGCCCACTGCTCTAAACATTAGAAACATGGCAGCAGAAAAAGACCATATGGCCTATCTAGTCTGCCCTTCTATCCTAACTACAACAGTCCCCTTTTTCCTTTAGAGATCCTCTGTGCTTGTCCCATGCTTTTTTGAATTCAGATACTGTCCTCATCTCTATCACCTCCACTGGGAGACTATTTCATGCATCTACCACTCTTTCCATAAAGCAATATTTCCGCATATTACTCCTGAGTCTATCCCCTTTCAATCTCATCCTATGTGCCCTCATAGCAGTGCTTGCCTTCAATTGAAAGAGAACTCTCCTGTGCATTTATGCCACGGAGGTATTTAAATGTCTCTATCATATCACCCCTATCCCATTTTTCCTCTAAAGTATACATATTAAGATCTTTAAGTCTGTCTTTATATACTTCATAACGATGACCTCTAACCATTTTAGTAAGCATCCTCTGCACCGACTCCAACCTGCTTATATCTTTTTGAAAGTGCAGTCTCCAGAATTGCACACAATACTCCAAATGAGGTCACACCTGAGACTTATACAGGGGCACTATCACCTCCTTTTTTCTGCTGGCCATTCCTCTCCCTATACAACCAAGCATCCTTCTGGCTTTTGTAGTCACCTTTTCTACCTGTTTAGCTACTTTAAGATAATCAGACATAATTACACCAAAGTCCCACTCTTCTTTTGTGGACAGAAGTACATCACCCCCTACGCTGTACAGCTCCTTTGGATTTTTGCAGCCCAAATGTATGACTCTGCATTTTTTAGCATTAAATCTCAGCTGCCAAATTCTGGACCATTCTTCAGCCTAGCTAAATCCCTTCTCATGTTATCTACTCCTTGCTGGGTGTCTACTCTATTGCAGATTTTGGTATCATCTGCAAAGAGGCAAATCTTATCTGACAATCCTTCTGCAATATCACTAACAAAGATGTTAAACAGAATCGGACCAAGGACAGATCCCTGCGGCACACCACTGGTAACCTCCTTCTCTATTTCTCTACCTCTCCATGATGAGTAGTGACCCCATTTTCATTCCATATTAAAATGACTCATGGTCCCCAAGTATTTATGAAGACTTTGCACGACCCAAATATACACATATGGGAGATGCACCATCTTCAACCAGTCCTTGCAGGTCCATAGGATAATATGGAGGTTCACACTGCAACCAGTCCATAATATCTCAACCCCTGTAAAATGTGGGAGACATGGGCAACACAGATGGCGCTGTCCAGCCAATAAATGTAGGGAAAAATAATCTGAACCAAGTTTAGTGCTTTAAATATGCCTGCCCTGAGAATCTGAATGTGCGGCATCGTTGTACTATATTTTGAGCCATTCAGGAAGACGTGCAGGACTTTTTTCAGGGGGTACTTGTTGGTACTGAGTCCCGGTATCTTTTCCATTTCCTGTTAGAATTGACCCATGATCCCCAAGTAAGAATTTACTTTAATTTAAAATGGCATTTATATCCTGCGATTCTCCATATTGAATCGAAGGTGGGTTATAAAGGATAGAGAAGACACATGTCGGTAATACAAGTAAAAATTAAAATACAATGAATACATTTATCAGTTCTACCATAATTGGTTATTGCCTAACTAACATTCAAGCACGTAATGAAGGAAGCCATGGGAGAAGCAGTGTCGTCGGCCGGTCCTCGGAGGGCCCTGGGAGGATGTGGAAGCACACTCTGCAGGCAGCATGCAATAATAGCTCAGCCCTTGCAAAATGTGGGAGTCACGGGCAACAGAGACGGAGCTCTCTGGACAGTAAAGGTAGAAATGACATTTCTCGTTTTGGTTTAGCAATCTGAGTACAGCACGCCAGCTTTGGGAACGTGAATGTGCAGCATCGCTGATATCTTTGCATGCCACTGGGAACGTGAATGTGCAGCATCTCTGATATCTTTGCATGCCACTGGGAACGTGAATGTGCAGCATCTCTGATATCTTTGCATTTTGCACAGAACAGGAAGAGATAACATTCTATATCTATTTTTCCAGCTTTCCAAGGTTCACAGTTCAGTTTTTGTCTGCACATTTCTATTTTTACAGTGTAGTCATTTATTCCACATTTGTTGCGGCTCTATGCATATTTTGCCTCGGTGAGGCATTTTGTGAACATGTAGTTTCTGTGCAGGGATTTAAAAGCAGGCTGGCTTGTTTTCCTTGCCCAGCAGGAGGTGTGTTCTGAGTGCTGCAATATTTGCAATGCTGCCTTTTCATATACTGTGTGGTCATTTGAAGCGGGTGTGGCTGTTGTGGGGGTGGGCCTCTGGGTGGTCATTTCACCTTTTAAGAACAGCCCTGACTGCCAGTACTGGCACCTTTTTGGCTAGGTAAAAAGCACCGAGGAAAGGCTTTTCTTTTTCTATTTTTCCGGTGTTGCACTGCAGGGAAAGTCCAACTTCTTGGGGCTTCCCATTCAGTCTTTAGGTGCACATATCTGTTTATAATTTGTGGTCATTTATTCTGTTTATTAAGCAGCACACCACTAGTGTGTGAATGACCCTAAAAACAAGCATGGGGGTGGGGCTGAACTCGCGCTAGTAAATGAAGGCATGCTTAGCATGTCCCCATATGGGGAATTGTCCAGCACTTGTTGCCTTTGGCAGGATCAGCGCAGGCATGCTTAACACTACCCACTGAGGTAGCAGTAAGTATACTTGTGCTAGGTGCCACATAGACAGGACCACACGATAGACGTTCCACTCTGGAACTGCCTATTCTCCACCCCAACCTGTGCCGATCAAGCGGCATGGGATTTCTTAGCACTTCTGCATTTCCACTGAGTGGTACTTTTTACTGCAGGGCACTTGGCATGCACTGAAGCCCACTAGCCAGTAGTGTGCTTTAGTAAACATGCCTCTTAGAATATTAAACTTCTATTACGTTTACGTTTTGCAAAAATCCTGACAAGATATAACAACAACTGGACACCTAGGACCTATCTCCCATGTACAGAGAATAACATACACTATGGAGACCAAAGGAGACATAGGAGTAAGATCAACAAAAGAAACAATTATGCTAAAAGCTGAGAAGTGGATATTTTTAAGTGGATGAGCTGCCTAATTCAGTATTGAGTGAGGGAAGTGGTCCTAAAGCAAACTGAAAACAACAGCATTAATATATAGCTATATGTGTGTATATATATATATATATATATATACTGTATATATATGTTAATGCTGTTGCTCTCAGTTCACTTTCGGACCAATTCCCTCACTCATTACTGAATTAGTCAGCTCATGCTGAGTATAAAGCCTGAGGTTTTATAGCACAAGAAAGGTTCATGGACCATTACTTAATCCAGCCCTAGGGGGATTTCTCCTATTTCGTGCTATCATAAAACAGAGAGACACTGATGGCAAATAAAGACCTGGAGGACATCTAGCCCACTCATTTCCTCTATGTGCCTGATCTCTAGCTTTATCCTCTGTTTCCCAGAACAGAAGGCTGATCTCTTCCCACTCTCCCTTTCTTCTCCTTTCTAGAATATCTCTTCTGCATCCATTGATCATGTGAGACTTCACATTGCTCTCCTAATTTTTAAGATCCCCCTTCAATAATATCCAAGCTAAGGAATGCAATAAGATTCTTTAGGGCCTGTGTCATACCAAATAAGGGAGAAGCTTCCAAAAAGATACAACTGTTTTTGTCATCTGTTATTCCCCTATACATGGAAGATGGGTCCTAAGTGTAAGGGCATACTTTGAGACTATAGCAAATTATTATGAGAAAGGCCAGTATTTTGTAAGGATTTTTGCAAAAATAAATTTGTTTAGTAGTTTAAACACACATTTTAGAAAGGCCTTTTAGGTGACCCTGGGACGTCCAAGTCAAAACGTCCAAAATTCCACTGAGAAGGACAACAGAGAAGGCAGACAAGTGTACATGCATTCTAAAATAGACCTGTCACCGCCCCAAAAGATGTGTCTGCAAACATATAAAGGACACACAAGGAGGAGCAGGCCTCCTGCAGGCAGTACCAAGGAACACAAAGAGCAGGAGACGTTGGATGAACTGATGAGTCTTTAATAGTAAGGACCCCAACGCGTTTCGGCAACGCCTTCCTCAGGGGAATTATCACTTAAACAATCAATAAAAACAATAAAAACAAATTAAATCATTAATACAAACATCTAAAAACAATTAAAACCATTGGCATGATATGAGATAATACAAATAAACATATAACAACAAACATTGTATATAAATAACCTAAATAAATAGATGTAAAACATAAGTTGAATATAAAAAGTTGAATATAAAACACAGAGAAACGCAGGGCTGAGAGAACGGAACACAAGCGTACTAGCATGTGAAATATTGTGAACATGAACAGGACAAATAATTAGTCAAAAAACTATAAAACATGAAAAGGTTATTATGCATAGGAAATAAAACTGAAAAACTAAAGCAAGTCAACTTTTATGTATAATGGATTAAAATAACCAATATGTACAATAAAAAGAGGAACATAAAAAGTAATACACATTATATAATAAATAGTATAAATGATATCTGCTACCTCATATGAATTTAAAAACTGAGTACTTACTGATATACAGAAAATAATAATGATAATGACATACTGATGATAAAACTTGAACAAAATTGAAAGAAGATGATCAGAAATTTAAAAATGATGAGATGACTAACATGGTATACCATCATATAAATAAATTTTATGGACATTATCTAAGGAAATGGGGCTACAAAATGAATACTGCTACTTAAATGGCCCTAAAGGACCACACTGGAAAATCACAGTTAATGTTGAAACAAGGGGTAAAAAATAATAAATAAAAATATACATGATATGACATTAAAAAGGCTGAAAACCTACAATGTACTGTGGAGTTATAGTACAATGGTCAAAAGCGAGAAAAGTCACGACGAGGCTGAGAACATAAGGTGTAATGTGTCCACAACCAAAAATGTAGCGTTACTCACAACACCGAATCAGTCAATCTGGCGTGCGGGGATGCATCGGTGATATAAAAAGAATGGATATTCATAAATATTCATAAAATTATATGCATAACACTTGAGATGCCTTCATGGTGTAAAAAATCTATAAAAGAGCCATGATTCAAGATGCTTTGAAACGCACCAGTGTAATTAAAAAGTCTTATGTAATGAGTCTGATTGAAGAGACAAAAAATGGGTGTAAGGGAATGTACAAAACGTATTGCACAATGAGTGAAAAAGTGAATAAAAGACTGACTGTAGCAAACCTTAAAGTTAAAGTGCAATAGTGCCACAAAACCGCTTCATGGAAGTAATCGGGCAGTCAGCGTAAATGTCGGAAAGCTTAGAGACATACAAACTGTGACGCTGCCGACTAAGCAGAGGAAGAATAAATATGCTTCATCAACAAAGAGAAACTGTAGTATATGTCTTAGTGTGTCATAAACAGTTACATTTGAAAATAGAAATGAGGTGTAAAGAGAACTTATATTACATAGTATGGATAGACTGTATATATGAGGCAATGTGTGATGCAAATTGTTAGAAAACCGCAATTAATTAATACAGTCTATCCATACTATGTAATATAAGTTCTCTTTACACCTCATTTGCCCTTTTCTCTGCAACAGTGACAGAAGATCCCTGATCCTTCAGTAACTGCTTTTTTAACCAAATACACACAGCAACCAGTGTCCTAGGTGAGTTCCTTGACGTTTTGATGTAATTCAGCATTCGGTTATATTTCTATTTTCAAATGTAACCCTGGAAAGCCCGAGACCGCCAACGACCTATGTACCGAACGTCATCATCCGACATTCCGGTCCCCGCCGCACTGGTGGCCGCACCTATACGAAACGAGTGAGAGGCAAAGCAGCCGGGATCCTCACCCAAGGCACCCAGAGCCAACCTCAGCACAGCCACTACCTGGAAACGAGTCAACACCCGCTCATTCTCATGCAGAAAGAGAACCCCGACCCGCTCCGGGCGCACCCGCAGGTACCTCCGCACCGCTTGCACAGGGCAAGTAATGAGACCCGCGACCTCCCGCAATACGATCCACAAACCCCGACCTCGCTGATCCGTCTTGGACTTTTCCAACAGGATCCACATACGGCCGTCCTCCAAATACACGTGGCGCCTGTGCAAACCTCCCCCAGCCCCCAACCTACCCGAATTGGCCACCAGCTCCCCCATGCGAAAAGCCCCGAAAAAAGCGAGACAAAAACGGCCCGGAATAGCACCACCTCAAAAGCTGACGAGGCCACCCGGGGCAATACCTCTAAGAGGCGCACCAGAAATCCATGCGTAATGGGCTTACGGCGATTCGCGGGTGATGGTCGAAGCCGCTCCCACCCACGAAGCAGGCGACGTGCCAAAACTCCCCCAGCAGCACCACCCCAGCCCACGGCGCCGGCAAAAAAGTTAAAACCCGCCAGCTGCGAACGCACCAACGTGCGGGACAGCCCGCGACCCTTAGCCTCCGCTATATAACTACCAATGAGGGCATCAGGCACCCTACCCGCCAACCAACCCCAATCCCTTAGAAACTCCGCCACCTCGTCGCAGCCACGCCGGTACACCGACCACGTCCCGGGCGTTACCGAACTTCGCAGTAAGCTCAGCATCTCTACAGGCCAATGCTCCACAAGGAATCGGGGACCATGGCTCCCTCCGGGTCCGCCTCCGGGGCCAGTTCGCGAAAACGATCCCACTGTAAACGAGAAAGCGCATCAGCTATATGATTCTTGCAACCAGGGAGGTGCCTGGCACAAACAGATACATTCAAGGACAAGCAGGCTAACACCACTTTGCGCATCAAGCGAGTCACCCGCAGGCATTTCGGTGAGAAACGATTAACCACGCTGACCACGGCCTCATTATCACACCACCACACCACCCGCCGGTCCTGCAACCGCTCAGGCCACAACTTCAGCACTACCAAAAACGGAAACAATTCCAGGAAGGTGATGTTGGAGGTCAAACCTGACTCGTGCCAATGCTGGGGCCACCGCTGTGCGCACCAAGCCCCCCCGAAGTAAACCCCGAATCCGATGCCCCAGGCCGCGTCCGTAAACAGCTCCAACTGCGCACTGGACACCTCTGCGCCCAGCAAAATGGAAGTCCCATTAAACTCCTCCAAAAATCGGCTCCAAACCCGAAGATCCGCCCGCATCGGGACGGTAACTCTGATCCGGTGGTGCGGCTTCAGCACCCCGGCCGTCGAAGCAGCAAGTCGCCGGGAAAAAACTCTGCTCATGGGGATCACCCGACACGCAAAATTCAGAGAGCCCAACAAGGCTTGCATCTCACGCAAGGTGATCTTAGCGGATGCAAGGACGTTAGCGACCAATGCGCGTAAACCAGCCACCTTTTCCGGGGGCAAGCGCGCGATAAGCTCCACCGAGTCTAGCTCCACGCTTAGGAATGTGAGCCTGGTTGTAGGCCCTTCCGTCTTCTCCACCGCCAACGGCACACCCAACTCCTGCGATAACTCCTGGAACCCAGCTAACAGCGCCTGACACTCATCGGAATGGGCCGAACCTATGAACAGGAAATCGTCCAAGTAGTGGACCATTCCGCAATCCAGTCTTCTGACTCAAGGCCCACTGCAAAAACGTACTAAACTTCTCAAATAAAGAACAAGAAACAGAGCAGCCCATCGGCAAACACTTATCAAAATAATAGCTCCCCAGAAAATGAAAACCCAACAACGGAAAAGAAGAAGGATGCACCGGCAACAAGCGGAAGGCGGACTCAATATCCACCTTCGCCATCCAAGCAGACCGCCCAGCAGCCCGCACCATCTCAGACGCCCTGTCAAAAGACGCATACCGCACAGTGCAGAGCTCCCGCGGGATATGGTCATTCACCGACGCACCCATCGGACAGGACAGATTGTGAATGAGCCGAAACTTTCCCGGCGCCTTCTTCGGCACAATCCCCAGAGGAGAAACCACCATATCCGTGAAAGGCAGCTCCAGAAAAGGCCCCGCGATCCGGCCCAAGCGCAACTCAGCCGCCAGTTTGCTCCGCACCACGTCTACAAATCTCCGAACCGAAGGGGAATTCCTTGACCTATTAGCCTGCACTACCCCCCGAACCGGGATAACGAAACCAAACTGGAAACCGGATCCCAACAGCTCCCGATCACGCTGCCGCGGGTATCGCTGCAGCCAAAACCGTAAGGATTCCACCCGCACCGGAGTCGGGGCCAAGGCAGCCCACTCATTGTGCCTTCGGCCCTGGCCCGGCGGCACCATCGGGCCCTCGTCTACCACACTTAACGGCGGAGTGACCCCCGCCGCAGACGGAACAGAGGTGCTTGAATTTACAATCAGGAAAGGGGCAGGTGGTCCTATTGAAGCGCCAGCACACGTCGCTGCCGCCCCCTGACCCGACTTTCTGCTGCACTCCTCCCCCCGCCGATCGAAAGGAACGTCCCCTCCCCTGAAGGCCCCACTATAACCCCTCTCCCCCCGGAGGCCATGCCCGACCGAGCAGACATTTGAGTCAACCATAGGTTGATGTCCTGCGTGCCCCATGACAAAAGTCTATTCTCCTCCATCCTGTCCCTAAACGTTTCATCATAGTTTAGCCACGCCCAACCCTCGTGCGTCTGCGAGGCTTCCAAAATAGAATCGGCATACGCCAGCAACATCCCATAATGCTCTGGCGAAGAATGCCCCCACACACTGGCCAGGCGCAAAAACGCCCGTGTCCAGTTAACCACGTTATGCGCCACCTTCCGAATCCGACCCACCTTCTCGTCCTCCTTCCGCTTTTTCCGGCTCTCGCCGGACCTCTTTCTGCCCTCCAACAACCTAAAAATATCTATGTACCGTCGCTTCCGAATCTTCCTCCGTAACCTCTTCGGAACCCCTTCCCACAACTCCGGAAAAGCCACCACTGACGGGGCCTCCCCACCCGACCGAGAACCCGCCTCTCCAACCTCCGCCTCGCGCCCTAAGGAAGACGAAGACGAATCCGCCGAGTAGGAAGAGGAAGAGGAATCAGAACTATGACGCCTATGACAAGATCGATGCCGCTTCCTCCGCGACCTGCGCTCTGCACTGTCTAGGGCCAACTGCCGCGACACATCCCCACCCTGGTCCCCCGACAACTCACCAGCGGCCTGTCCAGCCTTCCCCGATGGCAAAGTCACAGCTTGGTCCCTCTGGCGACACCTCCCTCGGGTTGCAGCGTTCCGGACTCCAGCCTCCAACACCTCCGCGGAACTGCTCAGCGCCGCCGAACCGCCGTCCGCAGTCGGAACCAGATCTGGGCTCGCAGCGCCGAGCCCCCACTGAGGCTGCGCATCCCCTGCACCTGCGGAGACAAAAAAGGAAAACCAGGGGGGGAACCCGCCGCAGGCCAAATGGGGGACCAAGGCGCTCGCCAATCCGCTGACGAAGTGCCCTGCCCCCCACTCACCCAATGGTCCCAAGGCGAAGGACCCCTCACAGGCATATAGCCCCCCAGAACAGATGGCCACACTGCTGCAGGAGGCGCCTCTGGAAAACCAGGGGCCCCACCTACCGGCAACGCACCGCACTGCCCCTGTACCGTTTGGCCAACAGCATCGACCCCCCCAGCACCGCCATCCCCCCATCCACTATACTCCCCCCGGCACCCGCACCCAGAGCCTCCCCACTCCCCGGCATAACAGCGCTAGGCCGCCGCACCCCCCATTGCGTGCTCACCTTTTCCCTAGCTCTTCCCTTCTGAGCCCCCCAACAGATGTCCTCCGCTCCCCCCGAGAGCTCCCATGCCCTTGCGCCAACCCCCGACCCCTCGAAACCCCCCTCCTAACAGGCACTCCCCCACGCAACCCCCCTTCTCCAGCTGTATACCCCGCCACCCCCTCCACCTCCCCCACACCCCCCCCAGCCCTGGAAGGCACAGGCCGACGACCCGAAGACCTGCTCTGCCCCCTTGCCCTGCCCCTTCGACCCCCACATGGTGGCATGAGGTTGAAGCAAATGCGGCCACCGAAATACACAACTTCAATTCTCCCCCTTTTATACTTGCTATGCTATTTTGCACACCCGCTACTGCCAGAAGGGCTAACACCCACCCTCCTAGCCGCACCACCACGGGAGAGGCACTAGGCCCGCACCCCACTCCAGCGCCCAGCCCCACCCCCCCAACAAAACCCCCCACGGGCTCGCACACCCCCCCGCCCACACCCAAAGAACCCACAGCACCTGCCTGCCAGCAACAGCACCGCCGCCAAACCACCAGGCAAACACCCGATCCGCTGACACAGCAGGCCCCGAGGAACAAGCCAGCACTCTGCAGGTCTCCAGCGGCGACTGAGCACGCGGAGACCTGCAACAGCCCCTCAACCCGCCGCGCTCCCCCCCAGCCGCTCCCCCATTGGCTCCCGTGCGATCGCATTCGCCGGGAGCCAATGGTTTCAAACCATAACCTCCCCCCCCGGCCCCAGGAAGCGGCCGCGCGCAGGGTCCCCGCACCGGGCCGCGCGCCCGGTTAATGACGGCCGTCGGGACCCTGCCCGCGGCCTTGCTCATTATTCACTTTTTCACTCATTGTGCAATACGTTTTGTACATTCCCTTACACCCATTTTTTGTCTCTTCAATCAGACTCATTACATAAGAATTTTTAATTACACTGGTGCGTTTCAAAGCATCTTGAATCATGGCTCTTTTATAGATTTTTTACACCATGAAGTCATCTCAAGTGTTATGCATATAATTTTATGAATATTTATGAATATCCATTCTTTTTATATCACCGATGCATCCCCGCATGCCGGATTGACTGATTCGGTGTTGTGAGTAACGCTACATTTTTGGTTGTGGACACATTACACCTTATGTTCTCAACCTCGTTGTGACTTTTCTCGCTTTTGACCATTGTACTATAACTCCACAGTACATTGTAGGTTTTGAGCCTTTTTAATGTCATATCATGTATATTTTTATTTATTATTTTTTACCCCTTGTTTCAACATTAACTGTGGTTTTTCCAGTGTGGTCCTTTAGGGCCATTTAAGTAGCAGTATTCATTTTGTAGCCCCATTTCCTTAGATAATGTCCATAAAATTTATTTATGATGGTATACCATGTTAGTCATCTCATCATTTTTAAATTTCTGATCATCTTCTTTCAATTTTGTTCAAGTTTTATCATCAGTATGTCATTATCATTATTATTTTCTGTATATCAGTAAGTACTCAGTTTTTAAATTCATATGAGGTAGCAGATATCATTTATACTATTTATTATATAATGTGTATTACTTTTTATGTTCCTCTTTTTATTGTACATATTGGTTATTTTAATCCATTATACATAAAAGTTGACATGCTTTAGTTTTTCAGTTTTATTTCCTATGCATAATAACCTTTTCATGTTTTATAGTTTTTTGACTAATTATTTGTCCTGTTCATGTTCACAATATTTCACATGCTAGTACGCTTGTGTTCTGTTCTCTCAGCCCTGCGTTTTTCTGTGTTTTATATTCAACTTTTTATATTCAACTTATGTTTTACATCTATTTATTTAGGTTATTTATATACAATGTTTGTTGTTATATGTTTATTTGTATTATCTCATATCATGCCAATGGTTTTAATTGTTTTTAGATGTTTGTATTAATGATTTAATTTGTTTTTATTGTTTTTATTGATTGTTTAAGTGATAATTCCCCTGAGGAAGGCATTGCTGAACCGCGTTGGGGTCCTTACTATTAAAGACTCATCAGTTCATCCAACGTCTCCTGCTCTTTGTGTTCCTTGCAAACATATAAAGGAAATGGGGACATGTAGAATAAGGGCCTAGACACAGGGAAACTGCCAATTTTGGAAATATGTAAGTGCAAGATATGAACGTTTCTAGGATGTGCAACATAGACATGCCCACGATGGAATTTCAGAATGCGCACGTGTATAAACCATATACGCGTCCCAGCCCACGATGGAATTTCAGAATGCGCACGTGTATAAACCATATACGTGTCCCAGCCTACGATGGAATTTCGGAATGCGTACGTGTATAAACCATATACGCGTCCCAGCCTACGATGGAATTTCGGAATGCGCACGTGTATAAACCATATACGCGTCCCAGCCTACGATGGAATTTCGGAATGTGCACGTGTATAAACCATATATGTGTCCCAGCCTACGATGGAATTTCGGAATGCGCACGTGTATAAACCATATATGCGTCCCAGCCCACGATGGAATTTCGGAATGAGCACGTGTATAAACCATATATGCGTCCCAGCCTGCCATTTTAGAACTGCAGATGTGCAGTGCCATGACAACATTCAAAAAGGCATTGATTTTCCCCTGCCATTCTTTGAGGGGGAACAATTATTGTGGTGAAAGAGGGAATGACCCGTTATCCTTATTATTGAAAGCTGATTGCACATTCCTCCTATTTTTTAAATTCCTATTCATGCTAAAGGATAAGTATAAATGCGAACATGTCCACCGGCAGTTTTAAACGTACAGCATCATTCTGAAATCGGAGAGGCACATGTATCTTTTTAGCTCCACCCTAGACATGCCTCCACCACGCCCCCATGCAACAGAGACATGATCGCACTGGACATGTGTAAATTTAGTGCTTTATAAAATGGCTCTTGGGACATGGATGTGATCGGCACGTCTGAACAGGTGTTTTCAGATGTACAAATCATGAAGAGAGCTTCTAAAATGACCCCCCTTAATGTTCTAAGTGCTCTATTGTTTGTGTCTAGAAAAATGGAATATTTCTTCTGATCAGCCGAAATACGATCCAATGGCTGTTGTCTGATGGTGTAAACCTGGCTGAACTTGCAGGGGTATTGGTGCTTTAAAACTTTTGAGAATCATACTGCTATTTTAATCAATTTTGCTTCCTAAAGGCAGGAACTCTGTTAACAGCATAGCTTTAGATCTAGACATTTAACTGCAGGCCTGGGCAGTTATCCTGGTCCTCAGCGGCTACCTGGCATTAACTATGAGCTAGAGTTTGCCATAGATTATACAGGTAGTCGTGGGCCAGACTATGAATCTATCATGGGATTCATTTCTGTTATGTCTTCATTAAAAAAGACCCTCTGATTACATTGATGTAGTGTCATCTATACAGCCTGACAACCGATTCATTGTGTGTTTATTTAAAATACATTCGAAAAGTAGGAATTCTTGTTTCTGCACAGAAAAATGTAATTTAGTGACAATAAGGAGTGCTTCAAAGTAGCTAGGACTCCTTATAACTTAAGGCATATACCCTGTTGGGCAAGACACTTACTCATCTGCAATGTAGGGCAATGGATACAGGTAAAGGGTCACTTAGGGCCTGATGTCTTAAAGGGTTTTTCCTGTTTTAGATCCATGGACAGCACCAGTGCTAGATACATTGGGACCATGGGCAGAAGAGAGACAATGCGCTCCGCGAGAGCCTGGCCCATTAACACTGCTTCAGTGAAATCACTCAGCTTTACTCATTGACCTTTCTAAAACTCATCCTGTCTACAAGAAAAAAATATGGGACGTGACATTTTAGAAGGGACGACTAGGAAGAATCTGGGATGTGAAAAGCACAACATCTAAAAATCTGGGGGAGTGGCAGCAGTGATGGGAGGCATGTATAAGGGTCTTCTGAAATCATTCCGTCTATGCCCTGAAAAATGAATGCCCCAGGACGGGTTCTGGAAAAAGATACCGTATATGATCCCTCAACAAATTTTTATTTCATTTTTGTTGGGCATAAATCACCAGGAGGAGGCATACACAAGCCTACCCCCAAAATGTAATACATGCCCCTTTTATTCAACCACTTAGGTTTAAAACACAAAACTTTAAATATTCAATGCTTTTCCAGCATGAAAAGAGAAAATTGTACTTATCTTGTGTATATGCGCAACGTGCACGTTTCGGGGGATATCCCCCGAAACGTGCACGTCGCGCATATACACAAGATAAGTACAATTTTCTCTTTTCATGCTGGAAAAGCATTGAATATTTAAAGTTTCGTGTTTTAAACCTAAGTGGTTGAATAAAAGGGGCATGTATTACATTTTGGGGATAGGCTTGTGTACGCCTCCTCCTGGTGATTTATGCCCAACAAAAATGAAATAAAAATTTGTTGAGGGATCATATACGGTATCTTTTTCCTGAGACATTACCTTTTGATTACCGTCTGGGGTTACATTGTGGCCAGGACGGGTTCTGGCAACAGGCCCTTGCAGATAGCAAGAGCGGCTATCTGCATGGGTGTAGGTTGTTTCACAAATGTGGATGTTCCCGAATTGCATGCCTGCAGAACTGGGCACTTGTGCGTCCTACTGGGTATTTCAGTAGGTGGGTGACTATGTTATAAGATTTGCACATCCTGGATGGCCATTTCAGATAATCAGAAGTGCAGTGGCAGGTCAGTAGCATGTTTGGAGTATGTATTTACATGCAGGTGTCTTTGGCCAGTAAATATTAACTATGGCAATGAAAGCACATTTTGCTCTTCCTCCTGGAAGTGTTGCAACCATGAAACAAGCACTTTTTTGTACCTTATTCATGGTCAGGAGCAGCTATAGGCATGGACACCTCAGCAACCAGGGCCAGATATACTTGTGCCATTCTGAAATTAAAACATGATATGAATCTCCCTTTCACTGCCCTGGGCACACCTCCACTATGCCTCCATGCAACATGATGTTCTTCCACTAGGCATGTTTATATACCCAACTTTCTAAAATAACTCTGTAGATGTCTAAATGCCCATTTTCAGATGTCCAACTCACAAATAGGGCTTCTAAAATGACCCCCTTGGAACACAATTCCATAATGTGCACGTCCGGCCCGCGGACACATCTAAATCAAAACAGGCCCCGTTTGACCCTTATTCCACATGCGTGGGACTGGACATGCCTGCGGATCCAGAATCGGGGACCTAGACATATTCAGTGTGGCACGCACACACCCTGTGACACGGGCATACATAGCAAGTGGCCTGGATGCCCTGCTCTTGGCAAATTCCGAAAAGATGTACAGCTCCGCTGCTGCCTGTCTCCATATGACCACGCCTCCTCTGCTAAAACATGCATCTCCGAATCTGCTCCTCACACTGATGGTGTGATGCCCATGCCAACTACCCACAAAAACATATGATACAGATGTGCTGATGCAAGACAGAGCATATAAGCTAGTCCTGTGCATGACCAGGACATTGCAAAGTGATCTCTGTGCACTTAGAGATGTTGCAACAGCAAGTAGAAAGTGATATGATTGTCCTGACATACCTTGCAGCACAATATACATGGCAGTAGGAGAACATTTTATTGTGCTTGCATTGGTCATCTCTGACAATAGTCTGTACAATGTATGGACCAGAAGAAATCAGAAATGGTCCTCTATAGCTAAGCATTATCCCTGACATTAAATAGTGACCCTCGGATTGAGTGCATTTACCTATGCAAACAGCACTACTAGATGCCTAAGAGCTCCAGCATATGTCTATACAAATGTGTACATTTGTGAGACCGCTGATGGTGCTGTGTGCCCTGTTGCATGCACTCATTCTGAGGGTCCCTTATTGCTGATAGGGATATGCTTTTCATTTAACCATAGAGACCCCGTTCTGCTGTATCCTGCCGATCACATTGGCACCTGGTCATGTAGTGGTCAGCCCTTACTAGCCAGGCACTGTTGTCCCCTCAAAATTGCAGTTGAGCACACCAGGTCCCCCCATGCATCCCTCTAAGCACACTCTCTCTCTCTCTTTCTCACTTGGAGTCACCCAAAACATACTTCTGCAGTACAGATGCCCTGCACGTCTAGAGAATAGCTGGTTTAACATGATGGCATGGAGTCCCAGGACTATTAATCTGATCTGTGTTTCTCACCCACACATATATCCAACCTATACTTGCCCACATGCAATCCCTGCATCAACAGTCCCACTTCTTGGATGACAGGAATTGTTAGGGTGCCCTAGATCATCTCCTCTAGTTCACACAGCAATTGTCAGCATAGCTGGAATAATCACCATTGCACCTCTGAATATTTCTATATGGGGGTTTAGTAATGTGCCTTTACCATACAACCTTCCCTCACCTCTGCGTTCTGTTCAACTGCATCTTGTTGTCTTCCAGACTCTAGACACACCAGTTCAAAACATCTTTGTCACAGCCATTTATCTATATGGGAGACATTTCAGAGCAGAGCAGAAAAATTTCTAAGTCCTGGCCTTATTCCACATTTTTGTTCCTCCCCCTCCTGCCCACATTCTGAGATCCCCGTGCCAGTGCCATGTACATGCAGGGCCACGGGGGTTTCAGAATATGGTGGTAGACATTTTCGCTAGAAAAACATCTATGCCACATGTCCAAAGGGCATATTCGTGTTCTGGAATGACGTCCTTAGTGAATAGCAGCATTCCTGTGAAGCTCTTCTGGAGTCCTCTGCATGATATCATAGTGCCTCCCCCTACTAGAGGTAGCACGGGTGGAGGAATCGTGCACAGCTTTACGGGACCATCGGTGAACAGGCCCCTATGTATATTGTTACAGTAGAAGCAAGTGACCCATATTCCTGATATTGGCATTATAAGCTCAAAATTTCATGTCAGTGCCTTGTGTGGTCTATTATAGCATAGAAATGGTTTGGCATCATCTAATCAGACTGATCAGAGCAAAGTTTTCATTCTTCAGTTTTCAGCAGCATATTTTATTATATACTTCTTTGTATGAAGATAATGATTTTATACAGTATGCAATAAAACTGCAAGGCCAAGGAACTGTAATTTTAACTGCAAACTTTAGTGTTCCCTGCTTAGGTGTGAAAAACGTCCATAAATATACCGATAGCTTAGGAACAATTTTCTCTCTATATATATATAAATATGTGGGGCCGATACTCAGCGGCAGAGGCTGGGCACCTTTAAAGCACTTAGCCACCCCACTTTAACCAAAACAGATATTTAGCGCTGTAACTTATCTGGCATCTGGCGCTGAATATCTGGTTTTGTCAGACAGTGCAGCATTGACGTGTCCTAACTTTAATCAGTTTAATTATTTGGTTAGTGGTTGAATATTGCCACTAACTGGATAGTGACTGGGACTATCCCCGATCTGACCACACACTACCCCGGTTTTAACTAGGCATCTTTTGTGAGGTTTCTGATAATTTCCAGCAGCTCTATCTGGATAGTACTGTTGAATATTAAGATCACCATGTTTTAGCTAGTAGCTAATCAACTAAAATGCTTTGTATATGTCCCCCATATATATAGACAGATAGATAGATATCGATATGTAGATATACATATATAGGTGCATGTGTTATGTATACATATAATTAGGATTATTTCTACTCTCGAGCAGACCAACTACGTGTATTGAATCCAGTCCCTTCCTCTTGGCCTAGGAGTCCTTCTTTAGGTATCTTGGATACATGCCATACCAATATTAATCACAGTCTGTGTCTAGGAACTATATCCACATCTTTATAACAAGCAGTGGTGCGGCCATTGTTTAAAAAGGTGAACTTAGACGTAATCTATCCAAACAACTTCTGTCCTATCTAAAACTTGCCCTTCCTGTCAAAGATCTTGGAAAAATTTGTTTTGATTTGTCTATCTGATTATATTGTGTCACACCCCAGACAATCAGGATTTTTTGAGGGTTACAGTATGGAAACAGTCATTACGGCATTTTTAAGCAAGTTGCACGTGAACCTTGACGCCCATGGATCCCATATACTGGTATCATTAGATTTATCATCATCCTTTGATGTGGTAAATTACTTTTTCTTTCTTCAGCATTTCTTAGATATTGGACTCTCAAGAACAGTACTAAAATGGTTTGCATCTTCTTGACAGCTCGTTCATTTTGAATTCATACAGGGGACAATGAGGACTCAGCGGCTCTTTCCTTCCCTTGTGGTTCCCCCAAGGGTCTATCCTTTCTCCCACACTATTCAACATTTTCTTAGCCCCTCTTGCTACATGGATTCAGGAACAGGGACTCAGTGGCTATTATTATGCCAGTGATATTTTACTAGTATATTACTTCTCCGCTGATATACCTGATCTGTCCCCATTGAATAGGTGCCTAAACTTAGTTCTTCTGTTCAAACTGATTTCACTTGTTTTTAGGGAAGCCAATAATCCTGTCCTGGCAATGTTCCAGTTTTTATACTATTTCCTTTTTTAATTGGTTTTGTTTTATTTGTGCATATGTAGTCCAAAGTCATTTCATTGGTCACTTTTTTTTAGGAGAAGTTGGTCATTAAGGAGTTGAACTGCAAAGATGCCAATAATGTCGACTACAACTGTAGATGATATGAATTGCATCATGTTATTCCTAGAAGTCATAGATGATGCAATCCTAACTCAGCTTAATTGCATTACTCTGCAGAACAAATTGTGCAACATTTTTTAAATGAACATGATGTGTCAGTAGAATATTGGTTGTAGAGCAGTCTTTTCAGTGTGAATTTTCCCGTTTAGCCAAAATGAGAGATGCCTCATAAATTTTTGAACAATATAGATCACTTCTGCTATGTTTGTGGTGAAGTGACTTTTGCATCACAAAAATGCAGTATAACCACTTTGATTAAAAAAGCCTACCACCTTTACTTTGGCTGCAAAAGGAGAACAGGACAAGAGCTGGGCCCCACACATATGCTGCAAACACTTGTGCAACAAATCTTCGCCAGTGGTTGAATAGAAAAAGGAAATCCATGCCTTTTGCAGTGCCAATGATTTGGAGAGATCCGACAGATCATAATGCAACTGTTACCTCTGCGTGGTGCCTCCTGCTGGGAAAAGTTTGTCGAAGAAGAAAAAGTGGACTGTGCCGTATGGAAACATTCCATCAACTATACGGCCAGTATCCCATGGAGAAGAATTGCTAGTTCCTGATGCTTCAGGATGATTCTCACTTGTGTCAGACAAGGAAGAGGAAGGGGATGAAACGTCTGGTCCCGAATCATCGATGTGACATGACCCAGATTTTCTCCCATCCCCCTCCTCTGAACCACACCTCATTTATTTATTTAACAGGTTTTCTATGCCACCTTTTCCTTCAATCAATGCAGTTTACATGGCAACTACAAGGAAGTACATAGCAACAAAAGGGGGGGGGGACATGCAGGAATTATTCAATAAAGCTACTTTACATTATCAGATATATACAGTATGTATAGCATGTAACAGTTCATAATTTGTAATTGTTTGGATGCCCTAGGTGATTGTCTCAAAGTGATCCCTGTAGAGTAATATCTTCAGCTGCTTCCGAAAGTCCTTGATGTCTGTGACGACTCTTAGGGCATCTGGTAGGCTGTTCCATAGGGTTGGCACTGCTAAGGAGAGAGCCCTTGCTTAATTATAAGATGCAATATATACAGGTTGAGCTATCTACAATGTGCTATATACAATGAGTAGGGGTGGGGTAGGCTAGGGTAGGGGGGAGGCGGAAGGAGTGAGGCAAAGGAAGTGTCAGGAACAATTAGATCGAAGGGGGTCTCTGGACAAGTCACATGATGTTGCTGTAATGCTCTATGTAGAGCATGGTCTTGAATAACTTTCTAAAGTCCTTAATATCCACGGTTGATCTTAAGCCGAGGGGGAGGGAGTTCCATAGAGCAGGCGCCGCCAGGGATATTGCTCTCCTTGAAGTGGTTTGCCTCATTTTGGTGAAGTCTTTGGGGGTTGTGATGGTGTCTGTGGTGCCTCTCCTCCTGTGTCTGGTGTTTGAGTTGAAACTTATGATGGACTGCAGACTGTTCGCTGAGAGGTTCTGTTTGATTTTGAAGATTTCTTCATGGAAGGTGATCTTGTAGCCTGCAACAACATCAATGGTCTGACGGCAGCCCTCAACATCATTCATCATCCAGATGAGTGGAGACTGTTCATCGATTCATCGAAGATGAGTCTTAAAGATGTTTTGCTGTATAATGGCAATGTTTTGCCATCAATACCAGTTGGTCACGTAGTCCATATGAAGGAAACCTATCAAAATATAAAAAAGCTGTTGAGATGCATAAACTATGACCAACATCAGTGGCAGCTTTGTGGTGATTTGAAAGTTGTTGCTCTGTTTGCAGACTGGATACATAAAGTACTGCTGTTTTTTTTCTGTGAATGGGATAGTCGTGCAAAAGATTCCCACTGCATCACAAGAGATTGGCCATGCCGACAATCATTGGAAGGAAAAGTGTGCAGCATCCACCACTTGTTGAATTAAGGAAGATTTTGTTACCACCATTGCACATGAAGCTGGATCTAATGAAAACGTTTGTCAAGGCTATGGACAAAAAAAAACAGTTTTCAAGTATCTCAGCAGGAAATTTCCAAGACTAAGTGCAATTAAGATAAAGGAAGGTGTCTTTGTTGGTCCTCAAATTCGTGAACTTCTTCGAGATGATGCATTTAACCATGCACTACGTGGCAAAGAAAGGATGGCATGGAAAGCCTTCCAGCTAATGACAAAATGTTTTCTCGGAAACAACAAGGCAGGCAACTATAGGGAGTTAGTGGAAAAACTCCTGAATGCATACAAAAGTCTTGGCTGCAACGTCACTAATGATACATTTTTTGCACTCTTATCCTGATTTGTTTTCCACTGAACTGCAGAGCAGTGAGACATGAACTTGGCAAGTGATTTCATGAGGACATTGTAGCAATGGAGAAAGGATATCAAGGCAAATGGAGCCCCTCAATGCTTGCAGACTGTTGCTGGACAGTGACAAGAGATACTCCTTTTACAGAATACAAGAGACAAGACAAGAAATGCCAAGTAGACACCGAATGAGATTTGAAATGACCACTAATGCATACATAGGTGTTTCTTGCTTTCTATTTCATATTAACTTATTTAATAAACTGTATTTAAATAATCCTTTGGCTGATTTTTAAACTTTTAAACAAAGGTGACAGGTGAAATATTATCAAGGTCATATATATGGCAACCATAAACACATGAAAAGATCTAGGTTTATAATGTGATTAAAACTCTATAATGTGATTAATATTCATGTAAATAGAACAGCTTAGATATCTTGGAAACAGTAGCCAATCAGCAGTTTTAATTGTCATTTTTTAATTCAATGCATCAAAATCTACAAGAACTGGCAGAGTTTGTCTCTGAAGCAGACAACTTTTAAAACATTGTAGACCAGTGTCAGGACTATGCTGTCATTTGGTTATTTTACTATTGTCATGCTGTTAATACAACGTGAGTTGTTTATGTCATGCGATAACTTTTGTAGACTGACTTGGAAGAACCTTTTTATAAAGGTGGCTTATAACTCATAATAAAGAAATACATATATAAATTAAACAATATAAAGAAGTATTCCACTGAAGATGGTTGTAATAGGTTAAATATATTTAGGGTTTCAGATATTAGGGCAATAGAGGTTTGGTGTGATTAGGTGTATAGCTTGTATTAGCTTGTATAATAGGTGTATAGCTTGTATAATAGAAGCACTGTGGACAGCAGTATCTGTGATGTTTAATTTAATCTAGTACTGCTGGCTAAATGGACTAGCACATCTACCTAACTACAGAAAATAACACTACCACTAATATTTTGTATGACATAGTAATTGGAAGCCAAAACACATCAACAGTATATGAAGGAACCAGAGAATGTTTATTAGTGAGTGTAAGATTGAGGATGGATTGTTCATTTCTAATGTTCCCATTGATTATAGCTGAGGAACCATTCCGAACTATAATAGCACTGTTATGTACACATTATAGCCATTTTTTCTAGCCATCTTAACCTCACCTCAGATCGTCTCATGCTGTCATTTGAGGGGGAGGTTCACATGGACATTAGTTGATGGGAATGAAATGAAGGTATTAGTAAATGAGACTGGGTGAGTGACGGGAGAGATGTCCTATTGTAACAGGGTGCTTATAAAATTCTCTGACATGCGCCTGTTTATAAGGTAAACGCCTATGTACCTTTGTAAAATAGGCTCCTGTAATAATCCCTAGTAGCACACAAATGCTCTTGCATACAATTCACACCTGCTCCAAAGAGGGCGGAAGTGTTTGTGTACTTCGTTCTTGCACATGCGTGTTTAGTGAAATACATGCATGCATCACAGCTCTACCCAGGCCCCATCCAAACTACACTACTAGGAATGCCTATGCACAGATCACATAAAAGCAGGTGCTGGGTTTGCACATGATTATCTCTAAAACTTTTCTTGTGCAAACCATGCTTTATAAGTAGAAAATTTGGCATAAGTTGCCCCTTAATATGCAATTTTAACTCCTTCAGAAATGTCCGTTTCCACCATTTTAAAAGCATATCTGATGTGTTTGTCTTGGGATAGATGATTTGTAACAGGTTAATGTTAAGATAATTCAGATTTACATCAGTATTTGTACTTGCTGATCATTTACTAATTGCAAAATACACAGAAATAGAAAACATAATAAACGGTAACAACTATTCAGCATCGTGACCCAGCAGGTCTTAATGGATAGCAAATGTCCATAGCAAGAGAACATTTTAAAGCCATTTCTGTCTATAAAGCAGTATTTTGTGGGCAGAAATAGATGATTATAAAATTGAAGGGATGACATACATGTAAAGTATGCTTGTACAGTTTATATGCATGTTACTTTAGCTGGACTAAGTGGAGGCATTCCCAGAAGCAGAGGGTGAGTAGGAGTTGGCATTTATGCACATACCGGTAGTAACATTGTATATGACGGCAGATAAAGACCAGTATGATCCATCTAGTCTGCCCAGTAAGGTCTCTAGAGTGATTGTACCTGCTGCTCCATGTAAGTCACCCCCTTCTATCCTTTGTTTAGAGTTGTACTCTCCACTCTGTACAGGTCACCCCCCCCCCTCCCATGCTTTTGTTTAGGGCTGTACCCGCAGCTCCATGCAGGTCACTCCCTTTATTTATTGAAGTATAAACAATTTTTAAGTTTGCTTTGACTTCATCCTCTTGCTATAAAGGGATCCACTGTGTCTGTCCCATACCATTTTGAATTCCATCACTGTGTTTATCCCACCACCTCCAATGGGAGGGCATTCTAAGCATCCACCACCCTTTCAGTGAAAAATTATTTCCTGCTGTTGCTTTTAAGTTTTCCACCTTGCAGCTTCATCGTATGCCCTCTAGTTTTACATCTTCTCCTTCTTTGAAAAAGATTTGTTTGTTCATTAATATCCTTAAAGTATTTAAAGGTCTGTATCAATCTCCCCTGTCCCTCCTCTCCTCTAGGGTATACATATTTAGTTCTTCAAGTCTCTTCTCATGCGACTTATGGTGCAGGCTCAAAATCATTTTGGTGGCCTTCCTCTGAATCGCTTCAAGTCTTTTTATATTCTTTGTGAGATATGGTTTCTAAAATTGAACACAATATTCCAAGTGAGGCCTCACCAACGACTTGTAGAAGGGCATATGAATACCTTCTCCTTTCTGCTGGTAATTCCTCTCTGTATGCAGCTCAGCATCCTTCTGGCTTTGCCTTGTTGCATTGGTTCACCACCTTGAGATCCTCAGACAGTATTATTCCGAGGTTCCTCGCCTAGCCTGTGCACACCAAACTCTTGCCCCCTATCGCATACAATTCCTTTGGATTTCTGCATCCCAAGTGCTTGACTCTGCACTTCCTCACATTAAATCTTAAATGCCAAACATTAAACCATTCTTCCAGTTTTTGTAGATTTTTTCTTATGTTGTCCCCTCCCTCGTGTAATCTGCCAAAAGGCAGATTTTTTCCTTCAATCTCTTTGCAATATCTTCACAAATACTTTGAACAGTATCGGTCACAGGATCAATCGCTGGACACACCACTGCTTACCTTCCTTTCTTCTGAATGAGTTCCATTTACCACCCCTTTCTGTCATCTGTCATTCAACCAATTTCTGATCCTATTCACCTATGCCTAGGCTGCTCAGTTTATTGATAAGCCTCCTATGAGAAACAGTATCAGAGGTTTTGATGAAATCTAGGTATATCACATCCATCGCATACCCTTAATTTAGTTCTCTGGTCACCCAGTCAAGAATTCAATCAAATTTGTTTGGCATGTTCTTCCTTTGTAAAACTATGTTGCCTCGGATTATGCAATTCATTGGTTTCTAGAAAGTTCGCTATCCTTTCTTTCAAGATCATCTCCATTACTTTTTCCGCCACCGAGGTAAGGCTTACTGGCCTGTAGTTTGTCACCTCTTCCCAATTACGACTTTTGTGAAGAGGTACCACATCAGCCCTTCTCCAGTCCTGTGGAGCCTCTTCTGTCTCCAAGGATCTATTAAAAGCATCATTTAAAGGCCCCACCAGAACCTCTAAGTTCTTCCAATATCCTGGGATGTATCCCATCTGGTCCCATGGCCTTGTCTACTTTCAGTTTTGCAAGCTGTGAATGGTGTGGCATCTACTTCATTCCTATTTGTATATTTGTCAATCATACATGGTCCTTCTCCAGGATTTTCTTTAGTGAATACAGAAGTATTTGTTTAGCATTTTCGCTTTTCCAATGTCACTTTCCACAAATCTGTCCTCTGCACTTTTGAGTCTTGTAATTCCACCTTTGATCTTTCTCTTCTAAGTACTGTATACCTGAAAAAACATTTTCTCCACGCTTCAATCTTTAGCGATCTTTTCTTTTGCTTTTGCTATCCTTATTTCTTTCTTTGATCGCTATCCTGTATTCTTTTCTGTGTTTCTCTGTTTGCGAGCTTCTGAATTTTGTGAAAGCTGTGTTTTGTTTTGTTTTTTTGTGCAGCCACTTCTTTGGTTAACATATAGGTTTCATTTTCCTCTTGTTTTTTTTTTTCTTACATATATATCCGTTGCCCCTTTTATTGACTCTTTTAGTTTAGCCCTCTGCAATTCCACTTCCTATCTCTCCTCCCATCCTGCCAACTTCTCTTTCTCCCATTTGACTGAAGTCAACATTTTTGAAGTCTAGGATTTTGAGTTTGCTGTGATTGGACCCTGCCTTGGCTTTTTGAAAATACCTGTGCATGTGTGCAAATTAATTCAGAAAATTTGTATATGATCAAGAACAGGTAGAAAGGTCAGTGCATAAATTCCCTGAGATGATTTCCAACATGAAAGAATGGACATACTTTCATATTGAAAATGAAAAGGAAAAAGTATGCATGTGCTTAGACTAAGGCTGGATTTACTTTTTGTACACCCATAGGCAATGGTGGCGGTGGTGGGGTAATTTCCCAATCACTGATTGCCATTGCCCAAATCCTCACTTGGTACCTCCTCTCCTTCAAGGCTGTTCTAATCTTTAGGCAAGAATAGGTGGTCACCTAAAGCAGGGCTGGCCTAAGGGTATGTGATGCCCTAGGCAAATCTTCAGTAGTGCTCCCTCCTCCCCCCTAGGGAAGTTCAAGGCCCTGCACTTCTCCATGGTCCAATATCTCCTCTTATGTCCTCTACCCCCTCCATGTCAAGCACCTCTCCTTCCCTTATCATCTCCCTCCCCCACTGTGTCTAGCATCTCACCATTCCAATCCTCCCCTCATCCCTGTCCTGCAGCATCACTTCCCTTCCACCTCTTGTGTCCAGCATATCCCCCTCTTCCCTTCCCCCCCCTCCGTATACAGGATATCCCTCTATTATCTTCTATGGCCTGCTTCTTTTCCTTTGGTTGCTGCTGCCCCTGCACCTTGGTCCAGGCTGCTTGACTACTGCAACTCTAAAAGTCATTGTCAGTGAATTAGTATGTCTTGCCCCCTTCAATGTGAACTTCCTGTTAGAGAGGGTGAGATGGAGCAGGCCTTGAGTGCATGGATATGCTGAAAGTTTTCTGCTGCACCAAGAATAGCATTTAAACTGCAGTGATACTGTCTTCACGGCTATGCCTGCAAAGCACCAAACCGTGTCACTTCTGGCTCCCCCAATTCTTCCACCCTGGGTGGAATCCTAGTCTGCCTAGAGGTAGGGCCAGCCAGTCACTACTGCCTTCAAACAGACTATCCACATCCTACAGGAATTAGGTTTTGTCATAAATTATTCAAAATCGCACCTCACTCCAACTCAAAACCTAGAGTTCATAGGAGCTCGACAAGACATGATCCAAGCTCGAGCATTTCTTCTAGACAACAGACATGCCTAATATCCTTGGCATCACAGATCCAACAACAGGAGTCAATAACAGCCAGAACATTCCTATGTTTCCTAGGCCACATGGCCTTCACAGTCCATGTCATTCCATATGCTCGTCTCAACATGAGAAAAGCACAATCACACCTCAGATGAGGTCAGCCCTGTAGTGGTGGAGTATAACACACAACCTCCTCATAGGGTTACCTTTTCAATGGTCTGTACCATAATGTATCCTGATGACCAATGCATCAAAGCTAGGTTGGGAGGCTCACCTAAGCATCTCATGATTCAGGGCCTATGGACTTTGCAAGAGAATCACAGAGAGAGGCCCTCTCAGTACGTAGGAAATAGAAACACAGGAAGCAAGTGGCATACAGAGGTCACAAGTGCCTTTATTGGTAGGGGTTTCCTTTGCAAGAGAATCTCCTACACATCAATCTCCTCGAACTCAGAGAAATCTTCAATGCCATTTGGGTCTTCTCTGCCCAGCTCAGGGGCAGCTCAGTTCTCATTCAGATGGACAACTAGGTGGTCATGTTTTATGTAAACAAACAGGGAGGAACGGGTTCTCTCCCTTATGCACAGAGGCCATCCGCTTGTGGAACTGGGTAATTTCTCAGGAGATTCACCTTCATGCAGTGTACCTTCCAGGAACAGAGCATTTCTTAGCCAACAGAATGAGCCGCATCCTTTATCCACATGAGTGGAGGCTGGAACCTCAAGTAGCTCAACACTTGTTCCAGCTTTGGAGGATGCCGATAATCGACCTCTTTGCTTCTCCTGTCAATGCTCAACTACCTCGGTTTTGCTCCAGGATCCGTTCCCCTCACAGGGAGAGCTCGGATGTGTTTCTCCTTCATTGGGAATAGCATTTCCTCTATACTTTCCCTCCTCGCCCCATTATAGCAAAAACAATATTCAAACTATGAGCCGACAGGGGAATGATGATTCTCATTGCCCTTACTAGCCAGGCAACCCTGGTTTCTCCAACTTCTTCAACTTGTTCAGAAACCTCCCCTCAACCTCAGTTACTTTTCCAACCTTCTCTCTGAAGACACTTCGCTTGATGGCTTGGCTACTGAGCATGTGATCCTCTCATACCTAGGACTCCAAGGGGAAGTTTTACAGGTTCTCCTATCTTCCATAAAAGATTCCACCAGATGCTCTTACACTTTCAAATGGTGTAGATTTGCCATTTGGTGTTCACAGAAAACACTAGGTCCTTACACATGTTTAGTCACAGATCTACTTCTATATCTGCTCCAATTATCCTCCTCTGATCTCAAGATCAACTCTGTAAGGTTACATTTATGGGCCATTGTGGCCTCTCACCATACATTGGAAAACTGGCCGATCTTGACACATCTCTTGGTGGCTAGATTCATGAGGGTCTTCTCCTGACCAAATCGCCTCTCCGCCGACCACCCATATCGTGGAATTTAAATATTGTTCTTGCACAGCTCATGTGCTGTCCTTTTGAACCCATGACATCAGCCTCTTTAAAGTTCTTAACATGGAAAGTCATTTTTCTCATTGCAGTCACCTTTGCTCATAGGGTCAGTGAACTGCAAGCCTTGGTGGACTATACTCCATATACCACATTCCACCATGACAAGGTAGTCCTTCGGACACATCCTACCTGTACAGTAGGTTCTTACTGAAAGTCATCACCACCTTCCACTTGAACCAATCCATCTCACTACCAATATTCTTTCCAAGGCTTCATACCTCCCTGGCTGAGGCGAAATTGCATACTCTTGATTGTAAAAAAGCATTGGCATTCTATCTGGACCATACTAAGGCTCATCGCCAATCCTCTCAGTTATTTAGGGCTACTAGTCTCTAAGAGAACAATTTCAAACTGGCTAGCAGACTGCATATCTTTTACTTACTCGCAAGATGGACTATCTTTTCAACACCATGTCACTGCCCTTAATGTCCGAGCTATGGCTACCATTGTAGCTAACGTCCATTCTGTTCCTGTTTCTGAAATCTGCCAAGTAGCTACCTGGTCTTCACTTCATACCTTCGCTGTGCACTATTGCCCTTACAAGGACTCCAGAAGTGATGCTCAATTCAGTCAATCTGTTCTACGTAATCTTTTTCAAATTTAGACAGCTTGACCTCCGCCCTCTGGATTACCTCACAAGGGGTGCTCTGAACAAGCTGAGTTTGTTTGATCCTTGTGCCAGGACTCTTCTCTCACTTGTAATTTGGAGCTAGGGAGTACCATATTTGAAGACTGACTTCCTGCTTGTTCCTGCAGATAGCGTAGCTACTCACCTGTAACAGGTGATCTCTGTGAACAGCAGGAATCAGTCTTCACAACATGCCCACCTCCCCTTCAAGTTGTCCCATTTTTTCTTTATTTTATTATTTTCTCTCCGCTATACACCTAACTGAAGAGACTAGGAGCAAAGGCGGGAAGGCAACCACACATGCATGGAGGAACTCTCTCAAAAGCCAACATCACCCATATGTTAAGACTGATTCCTTCTGTTTTCGGAGATCACCTGTTCAGGTGAGTAACTATGCTTTCTTTTAAACATGACTAATTCTCAGTTATTCACAGATCTCCTAGGGTACAGTTTAAAGAAATAAACACTAGCAATCTAAGTGCATATGAAGTAAATATGTAAAGTTTAGGACATAAAGGTTTTTAAAAAGTGCTCATTTCAGCAAGCCCTTTCCAGGAGGAATTAAAGGGATTCCCCTCCTTAATCCCTCATTGTTTAATTCCTCCTTCAAATTGGAATTAGATAAAGATGGTGGCATCTGTAGTTAATCAGCAACATTTATACATGTAGCTTTGCAAAATGGCCAACATACACGTATAATTGTCAGCAGCTACACATAGAAGTTGCTAAGTTTCCTCCTATGATCTTTCTCATATGTAGATTTGCAAAATGGATTCTCCGGCTCCATTTATTGACAAATGAACATACACTCCTGCACTAATTTAGAAAAAGTTCTATGTTTAGCAGAGCTTTTTCTAAAATACTGCTGGAATTGTGTACATCACGACCTCGATATCTCAATTCCAGTTTCCATATGATAACTAAAATGTGCCTTCACATCTTTGTCCAGTGGTGCCTTATATTCCATCCTGCTCATTACACTCTGGTTCCTTTTGCTTGGAAGGTGAGATACATGAACAATAGGAGAAGAACATTTTTGGTGCCTTGCCATTGGAATTGAAGGCTGAGACTGATTTACTGTTTTTTAGAAATTGGTCAAAGGCTTCTTTATTTAGATTAGCTTTTCCACTGTATTACTATAAGGAAGAAGAGATTGAGAATGGGAATTTTCGGAATTTGTGATTTTAATGTTGTGTGTGTTTTAATTGTTTCTGTTGTTGATTTCTAATTTGTTTAGAAATATGAGGAAAGGTGGACTCTGACTATCTTAAATAAATAATTATAACATGTAACATAGTAACATAGTATATGATGGTAGATAAAGCACAGTTACTTACCTGTAACAGGTGATCTCTGGGAACAGCAGGAATAAGTCTTCACATATGGGTATCGTCGGTACCGACGGAGCCTGCACAGGAACACTCCCCAGCATCCAATAAGAAAGCTTTTGGGAGCATCCCACAGCGCCTGCGTGCTGCCTTCCCACCTTTCCCAACCGTCTCTCTCCAGTTCGAGTTTTAAAGCTGAGACAAAGAGAGAGAGAGAGGGAAGGAAAGATAGATAGAGAGATACAACTCCTAGGGGAGGTGGGTGGGTTGTGAAGACTTATTCCTGCTGTTCCCAGAGATCACCTGTTACAGGTAAGTAACTGTGCTATCTCCAGGAACAAACAGGAATGAGTCTTCACATATGGGGACTCCCTAGCTGCAGATGCCAGGGAGAGACCCCAGAGTTGTGTGTCCTTGAAAAGGGCTCTACCTCCCCCCATGGATCTCTGGCATCCAACCAGGGTAGGTGGGTAGGAGTTGATTAGGAATGGAACAGGTGTTTGAGAACAGCCTGACCAAACGAGGCATCCCGGCGGGAGTCCTTGTCCAAACAGTAATGGGCTGTGAAGGTATGAACCCAGGCCCAGGTGGCCGCTCGACAGATTTGGTCGATGGACACAGAGTTTAGATGAGCCATTGAGGCTGCCATGGCCCTCACATTGTGAGCTATGACATGGCCCTCCAGAGAAAGGTTCCTACTCTGGTAGGAGAAAGAAATACACTGAGCAATCCAGTTGGACAGTGTTCTCTTAGAAACTGGAAGTCCTATATGGGAAGGATCAAAAGCAACAAAGAGTTGAGAGGACTTTCTATGTTGCTGTGTTCTTTGTAAGTAAAAGGCGAGAGCTCGTTTACAATCCAAAGTATGAAGATTCCTCTCTGTACATGATGCATGAGGTCCTGGAAAAAAGACAGGTAAGTATACCTCTTGGTTCAGATGAAAAGGCGAGACCACTTTGGGCATAAAGTGTGGATTGGTCCTGAGGACTACCTTATCATGATGGAACCTTGTATAAGGAGGGTTAGCCACCAAGGCTTGCAATTCACTGATGCGGCGTGCTGAGGTGACTGCAATGAGAAAGATAACCTTCCAAGAAAGAAATTTCAAGGAGGTGGTGGCTAAAGGTTCAAAAGGTGGCTTCATAAGCTGGCCAAGAACCAGATTTAAGTCCCATGCCACTGGAGGTGGTCTAATGGGAGGTTTAGTTAAAAGAAGGCCTCTCATGAATCTTGCTATAAGAGGATGAGAGGAAATAGACTGTCCATTGAGAGGCTTGAGGGACGCTGCAATAGCACGCAAATGGACTCTTACTGAATTCGTTTTAAGGCCTGCATGGGATAGATGCAGAAGATACTCTAGTAAAGAATTCAAAGGTATTGCAAAAGGGTTAAGACCCTTCTCTGAACACCAAATGGTAAATCTTTTCCATTTGAAAGCATAAGAACGTCTAGTGGAAGGCTTTCTAGAAGCATGAAGAATATCTCTGACTTGATGAGAGAGATGAAAAACTTGAAGGTCTAGGTCTTCAGCAACCAGGCCCTGAGATGGAGAGACTGGGGGTTTGGGTGCCACAACGTTCTGTCTTCCTGGGATAGAAGATCTGGTGCAGAGCCCAACTCCAGGGAGGGAGCTTGAGAGAGATGCAGAAGTAGAGGGTACCACACTTGGCGTGGCCAATGTGGTGCTATGAGGATCATGGAACCTTGGTCTCTCTGAAGCTTGAAAAGTGTTTTGGGAATTAGGGGAATGGGTGGAAAGGCATAAAGGAAGTCTTGACCCCAGTGAAGAAGGAAGGCATCCTTGGCCTGAACTCCCTGACACGGAATTCTGGAACAGAACCGGGGATGTTTGGCATTCCATGGACTTGCAAAGAGGTCTATGTCCGGGGTTCCCCAAATTCGAAAACTCCTTGCTACCTGGTCCATGTGGAGGGACCACTCGTGTGGAAGCAGAACACGACTGAGTCTGTCTGCCCAAGAGTTTTGAACGCCTGGAAGATATACTGCCATAAGATGAATCTGATGCTCTCTGGCGAAGGCCCACAGTCGCAAAGCTTCGTTGCAAAGTGACAGAGAGCCAGTCCCTCCCTGCTTGTTCACATAGAACATGGCTACTTGGTTGTCCGTGTGGATGAGGACTATCCTGTAGCTGAGCAGGGAGTGGAACACTCTGAGAGCTAAGAATATTGCTCTGAGTTCCAAGAGATTGATGTGTGGAGAAGTCTCCTGTGGAGACCAGATGCCCTGGGTGGAGAGATCTTGCAGATGAGCTCCCCAACCCATTGGAGAGGCATCTGTTGTAAGAGTTGCTTGGGGTAGTGACTGTTGAAAAGGGGACCCCAGCAACAGGTTTTGAGAGGACTTCCATCACTGGAGAGACCAAAAAAGGCTACTGGAGTTTGTTATTTTGTCTGACAGGCAACCTGATGCCTGAGTGCATTGGGTGGACAAAGTCCATTGAGCTGCCCTCATGTGAAGGCGAGCATATGGAACCACATGAACGGTGGATGCCATGTGGCCTAAGAGATGTAACATTTCCCGAGCAGTTAAATGGGACTTTAACTGTATTTGGGAGGCTAACTGCACCAAGCGTAGGCAACGAGCCTGAGGAAGATAGGCCCTTGCAGTTGTGGTATCCAGCAAAGTCCCTATAAACTCCAGAGATTGAGTAAGGGTGAGATTGGATTTTGGGATGTTTATTACCAGTCCCAAATACTGAAGGACACGCATTGTGCAGGTTAGAAAAGTCTTGGCCTCTGACTGAGAGGGAGCTTGAATGAGCCAGTCGTCCAGATATGGGAAAACGAATATTCCTAGAGTGCGTAGAAATGCAGCTACTACTGCCATGCATTTCGTGAACACCCTTGGTGCGGTGGCCAGACCGAAAGGAAGTACCCTGTATTGGTAGTGCTTTTCTCCAAAAAGGAACTGAAGGAACCTTCTGTGTGTTGGATGGATGAGGACATGGGTGTACGCATCCCTGAGATCTAGAGAACAAAGCCAGTCCTGACTCTGAAGGTATGGAAGCAGAGCACCGAGAGAAATCATCTTGAATTTCTCCTTGAATAAAAATTTGTCCAATTCTCTGAGATCTAAGATGGGTCTGTAGCCCCCTGTTTTCTTTGGGATAAGAAAATAAGGGGAGTAGAACCCTGTGCCTTGTTGAAGAAGAGGGAGGCATGGTCTAGTGGTAGGACAAGGTACTTCAGGCCGGAGGGCCGGGGGTTCAAGTCCCACCTGGGGACAGCAATTTCAGGCCGGAGGGACTGGGATTTCTAGTCCTATAGGCACTCCTTGTGGTCTTGGGCAAGCCACTTAACCCTCCATTGCCCATGTCCTGTAAGTATTAGCGTATGTCTCTCATATCCCCTCATGTTAAATGTATCCCCCAATTGACCGCTTTGACCCGGTGAAAAGTGGGATATAAATACAGCTAAATAAATTAAATAAAAATCTTCTATTGCCCCTTGGGCAAGAAGGGTGGCAATCTCCTGACCCAGAAGGTTGAGGAGAGATGTTGGAGAATTGAACTGTTTCACTATGATGTGAGGGGGAAGGCTTAAGAAATGAAGCTTGTACCCTTCCTTTATGATAGAGAGTGTCCATTGCTCTGCTGTAATTTGTTCCCATCTGGGAGCAAAGTAAGTCAACCTTCCTGGAATGGTAAGGGGCTCTGGTTCCTCCAGAGCCAGAAAGGCTAAGTTCTCTAGCTGCAAGTCAAAGGCCCTGAGGAGGCTGAGGCTGCTGGGTCATGGAAGGCCTAGCAGCCTTTCATTTGGCCTGTTTAGGTGGTTGCTGACGCTTTGCAGCAAAATGACCTGCAGAAGATGCCTGCTGACCATAAGCAGGATAGTATCTTCCCTTTTTGGAAAAAGAGGTCTTTTTGAACAATCTTTTCTTAACAGGAGCAGAGGTAGACTTTGAAAGTCGATCCAAAACAGAGTTTTCAGCATCCATCTGATTAGCCTTTGCTTGCCAATCCTTACCAAAAAGGTTTTCACCTGTACAAGGGATATTCCCTAATTCATCTTGGACCCAGAGCTCCAAATCAGAAGCTTGTAGCCAAGCAATTCTGCGTGCCCCTATGGCAATAGCTGAGGCTCTGCTTACACACTCAAAAGAGTCAAAGGCTGCACGGTTGGAAAATTTGGAGGCATCTTGGGTATGTTTGTGCCAAGTGAGAAACTCCTGCCTTTTATCCTCCGAAATGAAAGGGGTTAAAGTCTGCAGATGATCTGTGACTTCTTTTAGAAACATTCCTATATAGAGACTATAGGAGTTGATTCTGGCAGCTAGCATAGAAGCTTGAAAAACCCTTCGGCCAAAAGCATCTAGGGTCCTGCATTCACGTCCTGGAGGATTAGATGAGTGTCTCTTTGCACTCTTTATCTTTCTCATGGCAGACTCTACCACAATAGAGTGGTGAGGAAGCTGAGTCTTGTGGAAGCCAGGACAAGGAGGGACACGATACATGGTGTCTAACCTGCGAGAATGAGGAGAGGTGGTAAGAGGTGTCTCCCACATCCTCAACATGAGATCATACAGAATCTCATGGATAGGTAAAGTAGCTGCCTCTTTAGGAGTCTTAGGATATTGTAAAATATCTAACTCCTTGGCTCTGGGTTCTGACTCAGGGGCCACTGTGATGGAGAGGTCCCTAGCCACTTCCCTAATGAAGTCTTGAAAAGACAAATCTTCTGGAGGAGACATTCTTCGTTTAGGAGAAGAAGATTCCTGAGGAAGAAGTATCGATGCTTCGACAGAACCCTCAGACTCATCAGAGGAATCGAAGTATCGCCTGTCTGGATGCTCCTGTAAAGCCCGATAGCCATACCGAGTAAGCATCTTGGAAGGCATCCACAATTTTTTTACTTTGTTCCAGATTTGCAGAAGGAATACTACAATCCACATTGGGTAGATTAAAGTCACCCAATATGATCACTTCTCCCTTCATGGCTTTCTTTGCAATATCAATAATCAATTTGCCATCCATTTCTTCAGTTTGAGTTGAGGGCCTGTAGACTACACTAGTATGGATGACAGTGCCATCTCCTCTTTTCAACACAATCCACAGTGCTTCTTCTTTTCCCCACATCCTCTGCATTTCAGCAGCTTTAATATTGCTTTTGACATATAGGGCTACTCCTCCTCCTTTTCCATCTCTTCTAAATAGGTTATAGCCAGGTATATTTATTTATTTTTATTCTCTTATATACCACACTATTCTGCATCAGTGCAGTTTACATTGAACAAACTGAAAGAACAGGGCATTATAACTTGGAGATAACTATTTTACAGGGAACATGGGCTATGGAGGGTTAAGTGGCTTGCCCAAGACCACAAGGAGCACCTGTGGGAATAGAAACCCCAGTCCTTCCAGCCCAAGGTTGCTGTCCTCTAGTGGGATTTGAACCCCTGACCTTCTGGCCTGAAGTACCTTGCCCCAACCACTAGGCCACTCCTCCACTCCATATCCCATCCATCCAGGTATGGCCATATCCCATTCATGCAACTCATTGAACCATTTTTCTGTAGTGGCCACAATGTCCAAGTTCATTTCCACCATTAGGGCTTCCAGGTCAGGAATTTTGTTGGCTAGGCTTCGAGCATTTGTGCTCATTGCTTTCCAGCATTTGTTGACTGACTTGCCTGTATTTTGCATGGATTTTCTTCTACAATCCTCTTCCAACTTGCTAGTGATGTGTGGTTTGAAAGTGTGGCTGTTTCCAATGTTATTAAGCTTTTGCTGGGAGTGACGTCCTGAACTTGTCCTTCTCCATCTGTCACCCTCTTTTCCTAGTTTAAATACCTGTCCACATACTGCTTGAATTTTTCACTTAGGATCCTTTTCCCTGAAACAAAGAGATGTAGTCCATCAGCACAGTAAAGTCTCTTGTTGATCAATCTGTTTCCTCAGTTGCCTATATATCTAAATCCTTCTTGTTTGCACCAGGTTTGGAGCCATGTATTAAAGTTGTTTATGCAGTATAGCCTTTCTGCCCCCTTAGCAAGAACAGGTAGAACTTCTGAGAATGTCATAGTGTTAACAATGGGCTTGAGTTTCTCTCCCAGAGTCAGGAAATCCCTTTGAACTGCAGAGGCACTGTTTCTAGCCAGTTCATTTGTACCCAAATGAATGACAACATCAATTTTTGAGTGCTCTCACTTTCAGCACTAACTATACCTGCTGACTGAAGAGCTTGGGAGGCATATGACCATTTTCTTTCCTTTGAAATGTTTTCCCAAGTTGGTGCCCCTGGTGATGGAATCTCCAAGTAGTAGTAGTTTTCTGTTTTGTGATTTTTTTTCTTCATATTTGGTGCATTATCAGTACATTGGGCATTGAATCTCTCATTTAAGGATACTTCAGTTTCCACGGATTGGGCACCCTCATTATCCAAGGTAGAGAAGGCATCATGCAGGGATATCTCTTGATGTATAGGGTGTCTTTGTGTTACAGGTTGCAACCTACCAGAGTCCACTGCGATCTATTTGTTCCTAAGCTGTTTGATTCTTTATGGGAGCGGTGGTAGATTTTGTTCAGTTTCTACCCTAGAAGAGGTGTGTTTAATTGCAGCTAGTTCTTCCCCTAATAGAGTCAATTCTTTATGAATAGCAGCTAACTTGAAGCATATAGGACAAGCTGTTAGGTTCCAAATGATTCTTAGAATGAAAGCACCATAGTTATTGTATTGAATACACACCATCCTGATTAAGACTGTTATAAAGCAGTGCTAGGAGAAGGAGAAAAGAATAAAAGGTGGGTGTAACACCTAATTAAAGGACAGATGTCAATGTACATAATGACAATATAAACAATACAACCCTGGGGTGGGTTGGAAGTTAAGTGTCCCTGGCCAATAGACCTTATATGAATTGAGGGCACACTCAGATATCTGATTTAACACTAGAAGCCCCAAAAGGAATTCTACCTAGAAACCCCAAAGTGCGTCAACTGACGCATTATCATGATGACTGTGTTTAGCATGAAATGCAGATGTGAATTAATGTGAAGTTACTTATTTGTTAAATACGTGCAGTATGTGACATCATTCCATCATGTGTTTATTGTTTGTAATGTCGGAGTAAAACTGTAAACAGTGATTGAGATGCGCCACCTAGTGGGAACATGAATTTATACCTAGAAGCCCCAAATTACATCAATTGATGCATCCAAGACAATTGAGTGTGTCAATTGACGTACTTTGGGGCTTCTAGGTATAAATTCATTTTCCCACTAGGTGGTGCATCTGTCATTAATTTTCAATGCACATATTTGAACATCTTGACCTTGCTAACAAAGTCATGGAACATGACTGACATGGTTCTACCAGTGGCGCTGGTATATAACTTTGAAGATGCATTTGCGTTAATTGACGTACTTTGGGGCTTCTAGTGTTAAAGATTATGCAAGGAATCTAGACAGTCTGAATATTCCTAAAAACCTATAGCCAACAGTTAAAATGTATATAAAAAAACAGGCAATTGTAAAGTCTGAAAGCTTAGCTTAGTGTATTATCTTGGAGTTTTGATGACCCAATAGTTTCAAAATGTTTTTTACCAACTTTTTTTTAAAGTTAGTCAATTTGTGCGTAATTTTATTAAGGTTTTTTTCTATGTGTAAAGCCTGTTTTACATGCAGAAAAGGGTTTTTATAAAATTGTATGGCAGTGATAAAACTTACATAAAACTTATGGTTAGAGAGGCGAACCAGATGGGATACATCCCAGGATACTGAAAGAGCTTAGAGAGGTTCTTGCAAGGCCATTAAAGGATGTTTTTAATAATCCTCGGAGAAAGGAGAAGTTCCACAGGATTGGAGAAGGGCTGATGTGGTACCTCTTTACAAAAGTGGTAATAGGGAAGGAGTGACAAACTACAGGCCAGTAAACCTTACCTCTATGGCAGAAAAAGTAATGGAGTCACACCTGAAAGAGTGAATATTGTTTAGTTGAGTTGTGTGGTTTTTGGGATCCAGATTTATGTGGTGTGCATCTCTATGTCTGCAGATTTGTTATATTCTTCTTTGAAGAGGTGAATTTTTCATTTCTTCCTGAAGTCGGACAGGTCTGAGAGAGCTCTTAAAGTTGGTGGTAGTTTATTCCATATGGATTGGGTGAATAGTATGAATGCCCTATTGTAGGTGGCATGTTTACTTTTTGATTTTTTCTATGATATTGTGAGCAGGTTGAGGGTAGTCTCATTATTTGTACTTGAGATTAGGGGTTGGAGGCATGTGGCAGATTTATTATGCAGCATTTTGAATATTGTGTTCAGAGTTTTGTATCTGATCCTAGCAGGCATGGGAAGGCAGTGCAGCTGTCTCAGTATGGAGGTGATGTGTGATCGATATGAGGCACCGGTAATTATTCGGGCGGCAGTTTTTTGGGCCATTTGTAATGGGTGGAGAATTTGTTTAGGCATACCCAGGAAGATGATATGCAGTAATCTAGTACTGATGTAATTGCTTGGCACACTGTTCGTAAGAGGTCTAGGGAGAGTAGAGATAGGAGGTGCTTCAGGATTCTTAGTTTTTAATAGACTAAGGTTGTTATTCTTTTTATGTGAGGTTGGAAGGTTAGCTGTTGGTCTATTATTATGCCCAAGTATTTTGTTTCAGAGATAACTTTGATTTTTATATCTCCAAATTCTATTGTTGATGGCGGGATAAAGGTTGGGTTGTTGGTTATGTAGAGTGCTTCGGTCTTTGCTTGATTGCTGAGGAAGTTGTGTCTACTGAGCCAGCTTTTGACATCCATGAAGCATTTATGTAAGCTGTCCAGTTGCAGAGAGAGAGAGTTAATGGGTGTGAAGAAGATTATGTCATCTGCATTGATTTGATATAGGATATTATATGCTTTGAAGATCTGACATAGTGGTTGGATGTATATACAGTCAAACCTCGGTTTTCATGATTAATCCGTTCAAAAAAGTCTGACTATAACTGAAACGGACTAAAACCGAAGCAAGATTTCCCATAAAAAATAATGTAAATTCAATTAATCCGTTCCAGACACCCAAAAATATTGACAAAAAATACATTTTATAGAGAATAACTATCTTTTTACATACAGAAAACAATGAGAAATACATATAAATGACTAATGAAATGGATAAATGAGCATGTAACATCACTTTTACCTTTATTGAAGACTTTTGTTGGCATATGGGACGCACTCCAGCCAGCTCCAGCTGCTCTCCCCTCTGGGGATCGAGCAATCACCACCAGCAGCGGAGGTGGGAACAGCCATCTTGGCCGTCTGCACAATCGGGGCTCCAGCCTGCCTTTTAACTTAGCAGCCATCACACCCAGTTACCAAGCTCACAGTGTCAGGAGAGGTAGTGCCAATGTCAGCAAAAGTAAGGGCACCAGAAAGAGGACAGTGCCCGAAGTCACACCAGCCTGTAGGGCAGCCACTCCTACACAGTGTCGGGAGAGGTGGAGAGGCAGTGTCAGCCAAGCAGCAGGCAGTTGAGAAACAGTGGGACAGAGAGTCTTAGGCTGCCTCCGGCCCCCCTAAGGTAGCAGCCTGACACAGGTGAGAGTCAGAGAACAGCGTGGGGCTGTGCCAGCAGGAGCCTGCAGCTGCAGACTGCAAGGTTTCAAGGAGAGGCCGCGTGTGCAGGCCTGCAGGACACCCAGAATCCAATCGGGAGGGCAGGGGCCCCGGCGGGAGACTGGGCCGCCAAGGAGAAGCAGATTCGGTCACCAGCTCCTGTCCCGGTTCAAGGGATGTGCAGGGGAAGAGGCAGCAGGCAGACGTCAATCGGGGGAGAGTCCGGGGCAGGAAGCAGTTTCGGGCAGGCCACGCTGGAGCGTTGAACTCCTCGGCTCCCCAGAGGTCCCGCAGAATCGCTGGCTCAAGCTCCGTGGGAGATCGCTGGCTCACGCTAATCCATGGCAGGTACGGGGGGGGGGGGGGGGTAAAATGCTGTACGAAAACCGAGACAACGTACGAAAACCGAAACAAAATCTTGATGCAAAAAGTCAACGAAAACCGAATCGTACGAAAACCAGGGCATACGAAAACCGAGGTTTGACTGTATTGAAAAGAAGGGCTGATAGGCTTGATCCCTTTGCTACACCTGTATTCAGTGGGACTGGGTTTGAAGTCTTTGTGCTGATTCATACTTGCTGCTTCTGTGAGTCTAGGTAAGAGCAGAACCAGTTGAGAGTGGTATCATGAAGGACGATCTCTAAGAGTCGTTGTAGTAGTTGATGGTGCGGGATGGAGTTGTGAGCGGCTGAGATGTCAAGGAAGATTAAAATGAATCCATTTTGGGTATGTAGCAAACAGGTTGTGAGAGTGTTTAAGAGGAAGGTGATGAGAGTTTCTACCCCATGGAATTGTCTGAAGCCATATTGGAGGGGTCAAGGGGTGAAAACATGTCGAGATGATCTTGCAGCTGTCTTAGTACAATTTTTTCTGTTATTTTAGTGACTAGCGGGATGCTAGATTTTGGTCTGTATGATTTAGGGGAGGATGGGTCAAGTTTAGTGCTTTTGAGCAGCGGTTGAATTGAGGTTTGCTTTAGCACTGTGGATATGATGCCTAGAGAAAGTGATGCATGAATTATGGTCTTGAGGTACGAACCCAACTGTGATCTGGTTCGCTTTATCCATGTGACGGGACATGGGTCCAGTGTAGAGGTTGTTGTGTTGAGGCTTTGTATTGTGTCTACTATGTTTTGTATAGAGGGAAGCTCAAATTGGGACCATGTTGTGTGGGAGTTGATCAGGGTTAGGTGTCTTTGGGATTTGATCTATTGGAGATATTTGTAGTTGTTTAGAAAGTAGGTATGAGGCAATCTTCTGGGGGGATATCTTTTCCTGTACATTTTCACTGTTTGGTTCTCTTGTGAGTGTCTTATATGCTCCTGGGCATGAATAGACATTTAAAAAATGCTCTTTTCTGCCAGCTGTCAGTAATATAAAGAAGAGGAAAATGCCCCCTCACTCCATCAGTATTCTTTACCAATTCCAGAAAACCCAATAGGTACATAGTGAGGCCTTCTTGTCTACTGCTGTGCCAATGTGCATCTCTGTTTCTAAAATAGCAGGCCGAAACATGTATATAATAATATATATACATGTCTATTCCAAAATACCTGCACTGGCATGTCTATGAGGCTGATACCATAAACGTCTATATCGCACATGTACATGTTTCTGAAATCAACTACTTTTCGGCATGTGTCTTGTCGCTACTTCTGCATGTACACGTAATGCTCTATATTGTGGCAGACACATTTATCTTTTTGGGGTGGAGATAGGGCAGCTTTAGACAACATTTACACTGTTGACCTCCCAAAGAATTTCAAATGTTTTTACATGGACATTCCAGATTTCATCTAAATGGCCTTTCTTAAATGTGTCTTCTCATGCCTTTTTACAAATAGGCAACCAAAACCAACTCTAGTAGCATGCAAATGTTGACACATACATTTACCTCTGTTCCAGATAAGGTGTAAATGTGTGCATGTATTCAAAGCATGACCGTATGTCTTTTATAAAATGCATGTGTTGATCTCAGCTTCCCCCTCTCCACTCAAACCATGAGCTCATGAATGCCTACTCATAGATCAACTCAAAATAGGTATACTGTTTCCGAGCATCTACTTTTTACACATGTATGACCTCATGTAATTTAATCAGTCTTTTTTCATGGAAAAAAGGTCTATAAACTTATTGTCCTCTCAACACACACATCTCGACTGAAGAGTACTTTATTGTACAAAGTTCTGAAAATACAAAATACAATGAATGACAATACAACTCAGCTAAGATGAAACTAATAACTAGGGGTGTGGAGGAGACAATGTTTTGCTTTGTTTAGTTTCCTTTGTCATTTGAGGTATTTTTCATTTTGTTTTATTTTGTTCTAAATTTCATTTGGGGGGAATGTCTTTAATAGTGAGTGCATCCTACTGCTCAATAGCACACATTATTAATGACAGACAGGATGTGATGAAATTTCAGTGTTTTTTTCATCCGTTTTCATTTGAAAACAACAGGAAATGATATAGCAAATGACATCGACCATGGCCATGGAATTTTCTTTGTCTGGCATGGATATGCTGATTTGGGATTTCTGCATGCTCAATATCACTGATCTATAAGTACGTGCTAAGTTACTATACATAAAAATGATTCAGACTCTCTGTTATAGAGCTTTAAAGGAGGCAGTCTTTCCCCATTCTGCTCACTGAATGTTCATAGAGGCCCTATTACTAAATGGGGGTATTCCAAGGAACGAATAGCGGGGATGGATGTCCCAACGGACATCCATCCCCGCTATTCCTGGCGGCTGCTGCCCCACACTAACTTTCCCGCCGATTGTGTGGGGATGTTAGTCGGGGGCGGGGAAGAGGCCGCCCAGGGGTGGAGAGTAGGGGGTCGCTGGCCCTGGACATACATGGCCGATTGTGATGCCAGCCTTTGTCATTTTGGCAGCTCCGGGGTGCGGAAGGGGTTGGGGGGCAAAAGTCAATTTCCCACAGCCTAACCCTGGTCTTAGGAGGCTGGATAAAGGGTCGGGCTGCGGGGAATTAACCTTTTGTACGGCGGCTGGCATCACAGCATTTAAATGGAGCTGCGGTGCTATGGAAACATGATGCCATAGCGCCATGGCTCCATTTAAATGCCATGACTGAGTTAGTCGGGCTTTGCTGTACATGCAGGCTGAAACTGAATTTCAGTCCCGGCCTGCATGTACAATGCTGTTTGTGATTCTGATCCCGTGAGGCTAGACATGCCCTGTGGAATCAGAATCACGATCTCCTTTATACGTCCGGCTCAGCCCAGACGTACAAAGGAGATTTATGTCTGGGACAGAATCAGGCCCAAAGTGTGCTGGGGTTTTGTGTTTAGTGCAAAAACTAAAGTGCTTTAGTTACAACTGCTGTGTGCTAACTCCTGGGGTGTGCCCAGCATGTTCTAAGCAATTACTGCGCTGAAAGCTACCTAAACACACAGCAGTAGCATGTGCAATTACTGTGGGTGCACTTAATTCCATCTTTTGAGGTGTCTTTAGGTGAACGTGTGCCCATCACATCCACTCTCCATCCCTAACCCTCTCCCTTACCACCCCAATGTGTAATTCACAGCATGGAAGTCAGCCAGCACTACCTGTGTTGATCCTGCGCTAACATTCACCATGGGACTCAGCATGCACTGAAACCCAGGATACCTACAAAGTGCATTTTAGCAAATGTTTTGCATTTTATGATCGTTTATCAACATGGCTGCTGTTGTTGCCTGTTATAGGGATGATTATAATGACATGCCTGTATTTAATCACAATTTTCAGCATGATTGTGCAGAGAAAACTCTACTTGTCTTTGAATTTGACACAGTTAGGGGGTTATTTTAGAAGTGTTATTTGTGATTTCCATGTGTAAAATCAGGCATTTTACATGTGGAAATGGCATCCATGTGGAAATAGTGATTTTTGAAAGGGTTGAATTTACATGTCGGCATTCTTATTACACAGAAATTGCAAGAGGGTGTGTTGGGGCTGTGGTTAGGGAGTGGTCTGGCCAAGTCAAAATCTACATGTGTAGTCCCCATTTCAGTTAGGGAATGCACATGTATGACTGCAGTTACTCACCTTGGGATTTACAGATACTCCCGGGCATATATAGGTGTTTAAAAAGTGCTCATTTCAGCCAGCCCTTTCCAGGAGAAGGAAGCATCTCGCTTTTGTTCACCACATTCTCTCTAAGATGTGCCTCTTTGGTGAGCCCCTAGTCCCTGTTACTGGGCCAAATTTCAGAAAAAAACCTACTTAATTTCTGAAATAAATTAAGGCAAAATGTATTACATATTCAATAACATTTTTTTGAACTTATCATGTTTTGAACTCACTTGAAATTATAGAGGTACATTTCTTACATAGATAAGGATTTACACTATGGTACCACCTTTTTATAGTTTTCAGTTTCTAAGGTTTGAGTTTGGTAAAATATTAGGTTGATTTGGTACGTTAAAATGATGTTGCCTAAAGAGGAGCAGGTTGGCATCTTCACAGTTGCTAGGGCTGGGGATAATAATATCCAAAGTAAGTTATTTCCATAAACAATAACATAAACTTATGAATGTTAATGATACAGTATTGCTGCGAATAAAGGGAGTCAGTGTAATGATGTCATAGAAAAGCATTTCAGGCGCCATTTTTCATATAATGACATTGCAGATGGGTGCTCTGTTATTATTGCTATCTCCACTAACTCCAAATACCCATACTTTTGTGAATTTACATGGGAGTAATACTATTCCTCCAATAAAAGTTTTCTGTTGGACCTATTAGCTATCCTGTCTCTCTCTCTATGTGTATGCATCCTTTATATATTCTCGTGGCAAGGTATCATTAGAAGTAGATTGCCAGACCTTTTTATCCAAGGCAATGGAGGGTAAAGTGACCTGCCCAAGGTGTGCCATTGGGAACCAAACCCAAATCTCTTGGATTGTAGGCTGTTGCTCTAAAAACTAGGCCACTCCTCCACATATATGCTCAGGTTTTCTGGTTGCATACCTGTGGAAGAGTATGTATGAAAATAAAACTGAGGCATATTTATTTATCTATTTTTCTATACAACTTTATCTAAGAGTCAAAGTAGTTCACAAATAACTATTCATCATTTGTAAGTGATTTTTACATAGAACCAAAGATAATTATCTAAAATGAGTAAATGCCTTAACATTCATTGAGTTAACAGTGCTTATATATACATACTAACCAACAACAAATTATCTGTTAGATGTTGAAAATTATCCACTAGACGTTAAGCTGAGCCCTAGAGAGTTAGTGGAATGAAATTTTATAGTCATAGGTAATCAATTCAGAAGTAACATGTTGGGGCAGAATCATAGGTTGATCTTTGATCCTTGGGTGATTACGCTTTCAATTCAACATGTTCTATAAATAGGGTGTTTTTTAATTTTTTGCGGAATGCTGTAAGGTCTGATATATTCTTAATTTGTTAGGCATATCCTGAAAACCCAAGCAGATTGGTGCCTATGGGGAATTGAACTTGCTTGCCCTGACAAATAAAATAGTTGTGGAAAATTGAGCATTGTGCTTTGTTATTTAGCACTATATGACAAGCTCTCTGCTTTCTCTTTTGCTCTGTGAACGCATAAAGCCTTGGTCATTATTATGCGCATGACATCTTTAACAATACATGATTGCATAATAGTATACTGTAGAAGATTTCACCTGTTGGTTAAATGAACAGTAAATTGTTAATTTTTACATTAATTTTTATTTTATATCACAGTGATGGTTTATTTTATTTATTTATTCAGCAATATTTATTTTCTGCTCATCACAAATATGTCTTATGCAGATATCAAAACAACATAAGAAATAATAAAGAATGGTGATGATTTGTGTAATGCATTCCACTTAAACTAACTGGATAAACTTGCAAGAAATCATAAATCTGCCCCCCAAAATCACGTGTATTGTTTGAATTATACTCAGTGAGATTTGATTTCTACTGTGTTTTACAATGTATATTGTTATGATTTTGATTGTACCAGGCCATGATTGTACTGGTGTTTGGCATTTAAGAAATGTATATAACTAAATAAATACATAAAAGAAATGATCAATGATTTTGCATGTAGGGAGGAATATAGGTACACAATGCTAGGCTCCACAGTAGTTGTCGCCACCCAAGAAAAGGATCTGGGTGTGATTGTAGACAATACATTGAAATCGTCCATACTGCGATACGGGGTCAGACCGAGGTCCATCAAGCCAGTATCCTGTTTCCAAGAGTGGCCAATCCAGGTCACAAGTCTGTAGCAGGTTCTAAAAAAGACACACAGGTTCCACAATGCTTGTATTGGGGCAAGCAGTGAATTTCCCGGGTCCTCTTTAATAATGATCAGTGTGCAGCTTTGGCCAAAAAAGCAAACAGAATGTTAGGAATCATTTGAAAAGGAATAGAAAATAAAAATAGTATTGTGTGCAATTCTGGTCTCCATATCTCAAAAAAGATATAGTAGCATTAGAAAAGGTACAGAGAAGGACGATCAAAATGCCAAAGGGGATGGAATGACTCTCCTATGAGGAAAAACTAAAGAGGTTAGGGTTTTCAAGCTTTTAGAAGAGACACTTGAAGGGAGATATGATAGAGGTCTATAAAATCCTGGGAGAGGAATGGCTAGGTGTGAATCAATTGTTTACTCTTTCAAAAAATACATGCCGTGAAGCTATAAAGCTACATATTTAAAACAGGAGAAAATATTTTTTTTCAGCGTATAATTAGTCTTTGGAACTTATTGCAGGTGGGTGTGGCAAAAGCAGGTAGTGTAACTGGGTTTAAATAAGGGTTGGACAAATTTCTGGAGGAAAAGCCCATAAAAGGTAGTCCCAGAAAAAAACCAATGCTTATTCCTGGGAATAAATAGCATGGAACTGTCTACTTTTGGGCTATGTCAAGGACTTATAACCTGGATTGACTACTGTTGGAAATAGTACACTGGGCTAATGGACCTTTGGTCTGACCCAGTATGGCAGTTCTTATGCTCTTATTCATAGTTGTAGCTAAATTATTCTAAATGCTTAGGTTTGCAGCCCAATAACAACCTGCCCTCAATGGAGAGGAGCTTGCACTCTGTGCATGAACATAAAAACATAAGATATGCCATACTAGGTCAAACCAATGTCCATCAAGCCCAGTATCCTGTTTCCAACAGTGGCCCATCCAGGTCACAAGTACCTAGCAGGTTCCCAAAAAGACACACAGGTTCCACAATGCTTCTATTGGGGCAAGCAGTGAATTTTCCGGGTCCTCTTTAATAATGGTTTATGGACCTTTCCTCCAGGAACTTGTCCAAACCTTTTTTAAACCCATCTATGCTAACAGCTTTTACTATATCTGCCAGTAACGAATTCCAGAGTTTGATTAGGCGTTGAGTGAAAAAATATTTCTCTTATTATTCTTACATGGGTTACACTGTAGCTTCATTGTATGTCCCCTACTTTCTACTTCTTGAAGGCGTTAACAATCAATCTATGTTTACCCAGGATTTCTTTGTTTACCATGGATTGAAATTCCATGTAAAAAAGGGGAAGGCGATGGCAGTGCGGGTGTACTATAGACCGCCTGGCCAGAATGAATAAATGGATGATGAAATGCTCAAAGAAATCAAGGAAGCTAACAAAAGTTACAGTGCAGTAATAATAATGGGTGATTTCAATTACCCCAGTATAGACTGGGTCAGTGTCACAGCAGGACATGCTAGGGAGATAAAGTTCCTAGATGAAATAAATGACTGCTTCTTGGAGCAGCTGGTTTATGAACCGACCAGAGGGGAAGCCATATTAGACCTAGTCCTTAGTGGAACACCAGATCTAGTGCAAGAGATAAGGGTGTTGGGGCCACTTGGCAATAGTGATCATAGCATGATCGCATTTGATTTAATTAGTGGAGGAGGGATAGTAAGGAAATCCACAGTACTACCTTTTAACTTTTGAAAGGAAGACTATGATAAAATGAGGAAAATAGTTAAGAAAAAACTAATAGGAGCAGTTGCAAAGGTTAAAAACTTACATAAAGCTTGGGTGTTGTTGAAAAATACTATCTTGGAAGCCCAGACCAGCTATATTCCACGCTTTAAGAAAAGTAGAAGGAAGTCCAAAAAACTGCCAGCATGGTTTAAAGGTGAGGTCAGAGAGGCTGTTGTTGCCAAAAAAGCATCTTTCAGGAAATGGAAAAAAGAGCCAAACGACGAAACCTGGAAACAGCACAAGCACTGGCAAGTCAAATGCAAGGCATTGATAAGGCAGGCAAAGGGAGAATTTGAAAAGAAGCTTGCTGCGGAAGCAAAAACGCGAAATAAAGACTTTTCAAGTACATTCGTAGCAAAAAACCTGTGAGAGAGTCAGTTGGTCCATTAGATGATAGAGGGGTTAAAGGGGCACTAAGAGGCGACAAGGCAATAGCAGAGAGACTGAATGAATTCTTTGCTTCGGTCTTTACTGAGGAAGATGTAGGGATGTTACCCATGACTGAAGTGGTATTTAAAGGTGCAGAAGAATTGAAGGAAATATCAATACATTGGGAAGATGCATTACAACTATTAGATAAACTGAAAAGTAGCAAATTACCTGGGCCAGATGGTGTACATCCAAGGGTGTTGAAAGAACTGAAATATGAGATTGCAGACCCGCTATTAGTAATCTGTGAACTTTCATTAAAATCATCTGTAATACCTGAAGATTGGAGGATCGCCAATGTAACGCCAATTTTTAAAAAGGGTCCCAGGGGTGATCCGGGAAACTACAGACCGGTGAGCCTGACGTCAGCACCAGGAAAAATTGTATAAACCATCATAAAGAACAAAATTACTCAGCATGTAGATAGTCATGGACTAATGGGAGATAGCCAACATGACTTTAGACAAGGAAGATCTTGTCTTACTAATCTGTTATGTTTTTTGAAGGTGTGAATAAACAGGTGGACAAAGGTGAGTCGGTTGATATAGTGTATCTGGACTTTCAGAAAACCTTTGACAAGGTCCCTCATCAGAGACTTTTGCCAAAACTAAAGAGTCATGGGATAGGAGGCAGTGTACTAATTTGGATCAGGAACTGGTTAAAAGCTAAAAAGCAGAGGGTAGGGCTAAATGGCCAATTTTCCCAATGGAGAAAGGTGAATAGTGGTGTACCCCAGGGATCTGTGCTGGGTCCACTGCTTTTTGACATATTCATAAATAACCTGGAAAAGGGAATAACGAGTGAGGTTATCAAATTTGCAGATGACACAAACTATTTAAAGTTGTTAAAACCCAAGAGGATTGTGGAAAATTGCAAGAGGATCTTGATAAATTGGAGGACTGGGCATCAAAATGGCAGATGAAATTTAATGTGGACAAGTGCAAAGTTATGCAGCTAGGGAAGAACAACCCAAACTATGGTTACACGATGCAAGGTTCCACATTAGGAACCACCACCCAGGAAAAAGATTATAGGTGTCATTGTGGATAACATGTTAAAATCCTCGGCCCAGTGTGCAGCCGCGGCCAAGAGAGCAAATAGAATGCTAGGTATCATAAGGAAAGGAATGGAAAATAAAACAAAAGATATTATAATGCCATGGTGAGACTGCACCTTGAATGTTGTGTGCAATACTGGTCGCCGTATCTTAAAAAGGATTTAGCGTTATTAGAAAAGTTTCAGAGAAGAGCCACCAAAATGGTAAAGGGGATGGAAGGATACTTCTATGAAGAAAGGCTAAAATGGTTAGAGCTCTTTAACCTGGAAAAGAGACGACTGAGGGAGTTATGATAGAAGTCTATAAATTAATGAATGAAGTGGAATGGGTAAACGTAGATCGATTGTTTACGTTATCAGAATATAGAAAGACTAGGGGACATGCAATGAAGCTACAGGGTAAAATATTTAAGACTAATAAAAGAAAATATTTTTTCACTCAACGTATAATCAAACTCTGGAATTTGTTACCGGAGGATGTAGTATAGGCTGTTAGTGTAGATGGGTTTAAAAAAGGTTTGGACAAGTTCCTGGAGGAAAGGTCCATAAACCATTATTAAGAAGGGACCCAGGATATCAATGCTTGACCCAGTACAAGCTTTGTGGAACCTGTGTCTTTTGGGGAAACCTCTAGGTACGTATGACCTAGATTGGCCACTGTTGGAAACAGGATACTGGGCTTGATGGACCTTGGTCTGACGCAGTATGGCATATCTTATGTTCTTATGTTTCTTTTGCAGTAGTTGGATTTGTTCTATAATTGGCTGATTCTATTTATAATGCAGTCAATGCAGCGATAATTGTTGGACCGTGGTCATTAAACTCGTTTCCCAGTATAATTATACAGTTGCGTACAGATGTGCTGTCGAGTAAAATAGCAGGTATTGTTAAGATTCAATGGCTGCATCAATATTACTAGATGGTTTTATTGTTGACTATACATTGACCTAAACTGTAGATTATCTGATGAGTAAGAAGTAACTCCAAGGTTATAGAATTGCATCCTAATCATTGGTGTAGTTTGCCTTCTTATTTTGGAGGGGCAAAGGGTAAGGAAATCATATTGACAGTGGGGCCAGGGGTATCAAATCACCATTAGTGCCTACAACATTTGGGAGGCTACTGTTCCACCATTCCTCCCTCCCCTCCCAAATACTCCTATGATCCTACTGTGCTATCACTGACCTCTTGGGCCTACCCTTATTATTTTTTTGTGTGTTTGAAATCTTAATTATGCATTTTTATTTCCATAACATTTTATAAGTACAAAGATGTACACGTGTACTTTGACCCCTTTCTAATAATCTGAAAGCAAGAAGCCTTTGATCTTGTCCTTATGTTGGAATTCTTTAACATATCTTGTCATGTGCTGGTATATCTAACTCCATCCCAGGCCTGTCCTAAGTGTGAGGGCGTTCACATTTTATTCTTGCAAAATCATGGAATAAATTCAGGGTGGGTGGAAGGATATTCGACACCCTAGGCAGGGGCGATTCAGTCATTAGGTAGGATGAGGCGGCTGCCTCAGGGGCAAATTTTGGGAGTGGCAAAAAATGGTCCCCAAAACAGGCCAGTGGCAGCCACCTCACACTGTTTAAAAAAAAAAAAAAGGAAGATAATCCCGGTGGCAGCCTCCCCCACTGCCACCTTTTCTGCGTTTGCAGCAGCGGGAGTGGAGGGCCTCAGACTTGAAATACAAAAAAAAAAGGCACAATTCCACGCTTGGAAGGGCTGCAAATACCCGTCCCCTCTGATGCATCACATTGCGTCAGAGGGGGCAGGAATTTTGTAACCCAACAAAGAGCAGCAGCAGCAGAAGTTTTTTTTAAATTAAAAAAATAAGGTGAGGAGTCATATTGATTTGCGGGGATCTGCGATTCAACATGGCTCCTAGAAATTTTTTTTAAATTAAAAAACTGCTGCTGTTGCTGCTCTTTGCTATGATCGGGACCACAATGGCATCGGACAGTCCCAATTGCAGCAAAGCCTCACAACTGCCCTGCTCAGCCTGCCCAATATTCGTGGCAGCACTCAGCCATGATTGGCAGCTTTACTGAGGAAAGAAACAACAAATTTTACTACCACTAACTGCTCGATTCCAGCTGAGCTCCAAACCTGCCCTCAGCTGGCTTCATCTTTGACCCTTTTCAAATCCAGGCTGAAAACTCATCTCTTCGAGGCCACTTTTGGATCCTGATCTGCTTAGTCTCCTATGTGTTTCCTTACCACTCCTCTAGATGTATCCTTGTCCTCGGCTCTTGTGTTGTCTGTCTTGTCTAGACTGTAAGTTCTGGAGCATGGACCGTTTTTTATATGTGTCTGTACAGGGCTGCGTATGTTTATGTTTATGTTTATTCAGGTATTTGATATACCGCCCCCTATTACATCGGGCGGTTTACAATGTTACAAAAACAGAAGGAACGGAAAAGAGAAGGAACTACAATTTATATAATAGGAAAGAGGGGGGAAGAGGAACATTCCGTCATTCAAAACATACTAAAAGAGAGGTTGGGAAAGCGGTGGGTTGGGGAGTCATGAGGGAAAGTTAAAGGCAGAAGAAAAGATGTGAGTTTTCAGAAGGGAGCGAAACTTGAGGTAGGACTCCTGTAAGCGCAAAGCAGAGGGAAGGGAGTTCCATAGGGAAGGGCCAAGGTAAAAGAAGGCTGATTGTCGAGTAGATTGTAGATGCGAGTGGGTTGGGGAGGGTAGGTGGAGGCGGTTGACATGGACCGAGCGGACACTACGGGAAGGAGTGTGAAACACCAAAAGATCAGCTAGATACTGAGGTCTACGTGTGAAGATAGGTTGGTATACCAGTATGAGAACCTTAAATCTAATCCGGAAGTCCAACGGAAGCCAGTGGAGGTGGTGAAGAATAGGAGTGATATGATCCTGGGAAGAAGCATGAGATATAAGTCAGGCTGTAGTATTTTGTATTAATTGCAGTCGGTGCCGTTGGTACTTGGGGACACCGGTGAGTACCGAGTTACAGAAATCCAATCTAGAAATTACTAACGAGAGAAGAAGCGTGGTGAGGGCCTGTGGAGAGAGAAGATGCTGGAGATAGAAGAAAGAGCGCCACAACACCTGGGAAATGTGATCATTAAATGAGAGATTGGTATCTAGAGGAACATCCAAATAGCGAAGCTTGGTTACTAGGGCGATGGGAACACCTCCAAAAGAAGGAGCCAGGGATGAACAGGTAGAACCGTGTGGAAACCAGATGGCGGCAGTCTTAGTGACATTGAGGATAAGACAGTTAGTAGAAAGCCAGGTGGAGATCATTGATAAACAAGTATTAAGGAGGGTGATATCTGGACAAGCAGAGGAAGTGTGATGTAAAAGAAAGATATAGCACTATACAAATGATAAGTAGTGATAGTAGTAGACTGCCTCTGCCCATGATCCAGGCTTCCTGGAGCCCAGTAATTATTTATCAATTCATTTTTAACACATGGGTTGCAAAATGCCCATCCCCTCTGATGCAATGTGATGCGTCAGAGGGGGCAGGCATTTGCAGTCCTTCCAAGCGCAGAGTTGCAAACGCTTGTGCTTTTTTTTGGTGTGTGTTTCAAATCTGAGGCCCACCACCACCACCACTGCAGACACTGGAAAAGCAGCAACAGCAGTGAGAGGGGGGAGAAAATGGCTATAAGGGGGATTGGGGAGAATGGCTGGGAGATGCAGGACACAAACGAGGGTGGAGGGCAGATGCTGGACATAAGAGGATAGAGGGCACATAGTGTATACAAGTTGGGTAGAGGGATGGAGGGCAGATGCTGGACATGGGGTTCAGAGCAGACACTGGACACAGGTGAAGGCATAAAGAGGGCAGATAGTGGCTACAGAATGGGGAAGTGGAGGGGCAGAGGGAAGATGCTGGACATGGGGTAGGGGTCATAGGGGATTGGAGGACAGATACTGGACATGGGCTGGCAGCAATGGAATGGAGAACAAATGGATCTGGGATGGAGGAATGGATAGCAGATGCAGGACATAGGGTAGGGATGAGGTAAGAAAGGCAGATGCAAGATATGGAATGGGGGGTATAGGGGGATAGTGAACAGAGACTGGACACAGGGTATGGATGGAGAGCAGATGCTGAACACAAAAATGGGTGGGTAGAGGGAAAATGCTGGAGATGGGGATAAAGAGGAGATGCTGGATACAGGGTGGGGGAGAGGGGATACTGAACATGGAGGAGATAGGATGAGAAAAAGGGGAGAGGCACTAAATGGCGAGAGAAGGGAAGACACAAGACAGGAAAAGAGAGAAGGAGAGATATGCTCGACACAGGGAGGGCAGAAGAGAGAAAGAGAAAGGAGAGCATTAAGTCAAATATTTTTATTCAACAAAAAACGAAACACTTATAGCAGTGCCCAGCCCAAGCAAGTATAACAATAACAGCGCAATGAAAGGAGCCAGAACTATCAGAACTATCCATTGTATGCACGAGTATACAGAACCAACAGGGCACTGCAATAAAAAGGAAACAAACACTCAATATTTTGTATTTTCTATATTACACCAGGTCGAGTGTCCCACACCTGCCCCCACCCAACATTCCACAGAATGGAACCCAAATCATGTGAGAGGTTAAGAGACCACAAAAAAAGGAAAAAAGGGGGGGGGACAAACATCCCATGGCCATGAGAATGTCAAACTCCCAGTGGAAACATATAGCTCAGCCAAGACCTCCTCCCCCCCACTATTGCAAGCTTAAAAAACAGCACCCACTGGCTCAGGCATAACTACAATATGGGCCCTTCCATCCCCCCCCCCCCCCACCAGCTCCTGGGGTCCATGCATGGAGCCCATAGCCCAACAGAGACAAGTCATCCTCTAGCTGTGTGTACATCAAAGAACATTCAGGATGAAAATAGAAAATTAAAGAGGTATGAGAGAGCTGCGTTAAAGGTTGAACAGTAGTAGGAAGACACAGTTAAAATATGAAGATTGAGAACTGGATGGTAAGAAGGAAAAATGAAATCAGAGTTCATAGAGAAAAATGGAAGAAAGTTGAAAGGAAAAGATTATTGCCAGAGATGAAAGGAAGTGAAGAAGACAGGGGAGAAGAGAAGTGGCAGATGGATCAGAGACCCTAGAGGGTGAGTTAAGAGAAGTCGTTGAACCAACACAATTAGAGAATCAAATGACAGTACAAGGTAGAAAAAGATGCTCAAGGTTCTATGTTGAATGATGCTGAGAAGATCAAGAAAAGGTGGAAGGAATATACAGAGTTTTTATATGATAAAGATCAAGTGGACCATCAGCCGTTTCAACCTGTACCTTATGATCGGGAACCATTGGTGATGAAAGAAGAAGTCGAAGCAGCATTGAAAGCCTTATCAAAGAACAAAGCACTAGGCATTGATAGCATTCCCATAAAGGTATTACAGAAATCTGATGCAGCTGTTACCGTACTTACAAGGCTCTGCCAAGAAATATGGAAGACAACATCATGGCCAACTGACTGGAAAAGATCTGTGTTTATACCAATACTAAAGAAAAGTGATCCAACTGACTGTGGAAATTATCGCACAAACGCTCTGATCCCACATGCCAGCAAGATTCTACTGAAGATTATTCAAAAGAGTCTACAACCATACCTGGAACAAGAACTCCCTGAAGTGCAAGCAGGGTTCAGGAAAGGGCGATGAACGAGAGACATCATTGTGGATGTGAGATGGATCCTTGAAAAGACTAAAGAATACCAAAAGTATATCTATTTGTGCTTTATCGACTATAGCAAGGCTTTTGACTGTGTAAACCATGAGAAACTCTGGGCCACATTAAGAAGCATGGGTATACCAGAACTCCTGATCGTACTCTTGCACAATCTGTACATTGATCAAGAAGCAACAGTTTGAACAGAACAAGGAGAAACAGAATGGTTTAAAATAAGCAAAGGTGTAAGACAAGGCTGCATACTTTCCCCCTACCTGTTTAATTTATATGCAGAACAAATCATCAGAGAAGCAGGATTGTATGAAGACAACAGAGGTGTGAAGTTTGGTGGAAGACTCATAAACAACCTTCGCTATGCTGATGATACCACATTACTGGCTGAAAGTGAAGATGATCTGAAACATTTGCTTCTCACAATCAAAGAACATAGTCTCAAAATGGGCCTGCACCTTAATGTAAAGAAGACAAAGATCATGACAACTGGCATAATCAACAGGTTCATCGTTGAAGGAGAAGAAATTGAAATTGTGAACAACTTTAACCTACTTGGATCAACTACACAGGTACACTAAAAAAAAATTTTTTTAAACTGCCTCTAATGTTTCGATTGATTTTTACGTTTTTTGGTGCGCTGAATCCAAATCTGGTAACCAATTTGCTCCATCACGTACAGATTTTTTGCTACATTGGGATAGCAGTTTGAGGTGAACGTTTCAGATTGAGTGCGATCGAGATAAAAGTTTCTTGGATGAATTCTTTATACTAATTGTTTAGTAGTTATTCAAATAAGAATAAAGAAAATTGTAACAAGGCAGCACATAAGAATAGAGTAATGTCAACAAAACACACTGTGATGGTAGCAAAATTGTCTGCACTTAAAACAGCCACATACATGTGCACAAACATTGAGCATATAAGAGCGAGGTTAGACAAAAAACAAAGCAAAGAAATGTGCAAAAAATGTTGTACAGGTATGTATGTAAGAATAGAAAACGCAAACCGCACCATTGCAATACATGAAGACAAACACCCGATGGTGTGAAAATAAAATTCTAATAAATGAGATCCGACACTGTGGTAATAACTAGCAAATTTTTATTTCAAAGTTTAGTAAAAACACGATATTTGTCAACACAGTTTAGATTTTAAAGTCATTCTTGGGTCAATCAATCTCCTGGTGGGCCCGTTTCTTCTTCCCCCGAATGCTTCTCTTGGTGCGCTGCTTGGCGTATTTTTCATCTGGGGTTTCCCGCAGCAGCAACCAGCAGAAATCAGCCATCATAGTGGTGTTCCATCTTCCTTGGTACCTTCTCTCTGCGTCCTTGATGTCCTGGTGAAACCTTTCACCTTGTTCTTCACTGTACGCCCCCAAGTTTTCGGGAAAGTAGTTCACAATGGGAGTGCAAGAAATGGACTTTCAGGCTCATGTTACAGCCTTGTTCTTTGAAGGCATTGAGCATCCTGGCAACAATATCCTTATAGTTCTCATCCCGCCTGTTCCCCAAGAATTTGAGAACAACATCCTTGAAGGAATCCCAGGCTTCTTTTTCCTTCTCAGACATCATTTCAGCGAATGCTCCATCTGAAATGAGTTTCCTTATATCAGGGCCAACAAACACTCCTTCCTTTAGCTTTGCTTCAGAAAGTCGGGGGAACTTTGAGCAAAGGTACCGAAAGCACTCACCATCTTTTGGAAGGGACTTGATGAATTGCTTAATGAGACCCAACTTAATGTGGAGAGGTGGTAATAGAATTTTATCACGAGGTACCAAGCTCTCATGAAGAAAATTTTTCTCACCGGGTCTCAAATACTCCCGAATTGGCCAGTCTTTTTTCCCCCAGTGTAGGTCGCGGGCCCAGCTATCCCACAAGCAAAGGAAGCAGGGATATTTGGTGAAACCGGATTGCTGCCCTAATAGCATGGATAGAATTTTAAAGTCTCCACCAATCATCCACTTATGCTCATCATAACGAATCTTCTGAAGAATCAGGGCCAAATTCTCGTATTTTTTCTTGAAGAATAACAGAGTGAGCAATAGGAACTGAAGCGAATGTGTTGCCATTATGAAGAAGAACACCTTTTATGCTGTCTTTTGATGAATCAATGAACAGCCGCCATTCAACAGGATCATACTTGAGTTTAAACTTTTCCATCACTCCGTATATATCGTTGCAAAATACCAAATCTTCCTCTTTGCTGAAATACTTCAAAAATTGTGTCTCGCGGTTGCGGTACCAATAAAAAGTTGTTCCTGGTGACAATAGATTTTTCTGTTTAAGCCGAGAACCTAGCAGTTGGGCAGCATCTTTTGGGAGTCCTAAATCCCGGACTAAATCATTCAATTCAGCTTGAGAGAAAAGTTCAGGTTTCGGATCTGGTTCAGTTTCAAACTCGGAAGTACTGGACTCATCGGGAAAAGCCATCTGATGAGTCTCATCATGATCAGAACCGTCCACACAAATATGATCCAAAGATTTTGGTGGTTCAGGCACAGGTACTTCGTTGCTATGAGGCATAGGCCTAATTGCTGAGGGAAGGTTGGGGTAACTTATTACGTTCTTATTTTTTAAGTTGTATCCCTTCACAATGCAAGAGCAAAAATAGCAGTCACTGCTGTGGTCTCTTTGTTCACGCCACATCATAGGTATTCCGAAACGAAATGCTTGTTTTTTACCTTTCATCCATAAGCGTAGATCTTCCTCACATGTCTTGCACACTTTGTGAGGAGCCCACGGTTTGTCTTGATCGCCTAACTTCAAACCGAAATAGGCGAAATATACTTTTTAAATAAATGCAGAAATGTTCCTCTGCCGCTTTTTCACGGTATATTCCCCACAAATAAAACAAAAACTGTCCGGAGAGTTGACGCAACCTCTGGCTCTGTGAGCCATCACAAATACACAGCACTGCAAACTACAACTGTAGTGAACCACTTCGGAATAAAGCTGGATTACGACTGAGCAAACAAAAGGTAATAATGAACTTGCAAGAAACTGAAATTTGACAGGAACGTTCATGTCGCAACCACCATGTTTGAGCGAGCGAACGAGGCGAGGCGAACAGGAAAGAACATGCGCCAGCGCGAGTACTGGATTTAGCCCCCCGCCTCCCAATTGTTCTGTTAATGTATAAAATGAATACAAAACACTCTAAAATATCATGAGGGAGTGTTTCTAGTTAGTTAACCATTACAACCTCTATTTTGGGCCAAGAAAATAAACTGCAGTCGGCTAAAAAGAAATTATGTGAACATTCCTTATATGGGTAAGAAATCTAATTTTGCAAGAAAACGTGACGTGATGGAACATTTTGGCTATTTTTCCTGAATTCAGCACCCCAAAATCTATAGGAATCAGTTGCAAAACTGGAGGCAGTTTTTTGGTAGTGTACCTGTGCTATCAATAAAGAAGCAACAAGCAGTCAAGAAATCAGAGGACGCATTGCTCTTGGCAGAATGGCTATGAAAGACCTAGATAAGATTCTCAAGAGCAGAGATGTCTCTCTCCATACAAAGAATCGACTTGTTCAAGCCATGGTATTTTCAATAACATCATATGGATGTGAAAGCTGGACAGTAAAAAAGATAGACAGGAAGAAAATTGATGCCTTTGAATTATGGTGCTGGCGGTGAATACTGTGTATACCATGGACTGCCCGAAGAACAAACCAGTCGGTACTAGAGGAGATCAAACCTAAGCTTTCTTTAGAAGCTCAGATGACAAGACTTCGACTTTCATACTTTGGACACATCATGCGAAGAGAAAGATCATTAGAGAAAGACATCATGCTTGGCAAGATAGAAGGTCAACGCAAAAGAGGAAGGCCAGCAATGAGATGGATCGATACAATGACAGAAGCTATGGGTACCATTCTGTCAACAATGAGCCGCCTGACTCAAGACCGAACACAATTTAGGATAGCTATCCAGAGGGTCGCCATGAATCGACTCCGACTCGATGGCAGTTAACAACAACAACAAGGTAGAAAATTAAAATTTATTTTCAGTTTTGGTGACTGGAATATGTCTGTGTTGGGACTTCACAGGTCTGATATTCAACTTGCGACAGTCAGCATTTTAAAAGCGCCTGACCGCCACGATCAAAAGTGAAAGCAGATATTCAGTGCTAGAATCTGGATATCCTCTGATGCTGAAAATCCAGTTTCAGCCCTGACTGGCACAGTACAACAGTGATATTCCATCGCTAGCTGGCGAGCACTTAAGCTGGTTAGCAGACTGAAAATCGCTGCTAACCAGCTAAGTACTGAGACTACCCTCACCCCACCCATGGACCTCCCAGAAACTCTCCAGACAGTGTTTAGAGGGGATATTCATTAGCACCGGCCGGCTAGTGGCCTTGAGTATCCCTCTCAGTGGGATTTATCCAGGAAGCAGGTCCTGCTAACCAGATAAACCCCTCTGAATATTGGGCTGTATGTACATATTTTATCTTTATAAGCTCCACAGTACAGGGACATTTGCAGCTCTTTCAGTTGCTCTGCTGTATTGCATGCAGAGTCTGGGTTTTGGGGCTTTCAATTTAATTTTTGTTTCCATAATTTTATTTTTAGTTTGTGTTCATTTATTTTATGCTTGGTGAGGATCTAGCTATATTCTCAGTGTGTGACAAAGGCCAAGTATTCCATTAGCATGAAGTTTCTTCGTAAGGATCGATAGTATTCTGGCGTGTTTGGTTTTCTGACCAGGTATATGGATATTCTAGGGCCCACTGCAATAAAAATATTTAGGAGGATGTTTACTAAGCTAGTTAAACTGTTAACGTGGAAGATAGCGCATGCTATCTGGGTAAGTTAACAGATGACACAGGGAAATTGCAGATAACACAGCGATTTTCTGCACTATTTGCAGAAACTGTGTTATCTGCAAGAGTGGGCAGGATATGGGCAGAGAGTGTGTGTGTGGGCAATGCACAGTTATTGCAGGCATCAACAGTGTGTGGTAACCATCAAAGTTGCAGATAACATGGGTGTTCATGTTATGTGCATCAATGGTGCTGCTGGGGAACGCTCTCTGCAATTTCAGTGCATTATCTACTGGAGAAATGCTGTGCACGCTCCCAGTAGATAACACACAGCTTTTGCAGCTAAAGCCATGCTATCTGCACTTTTTTTGTCATGTTAGTTGCATAGGCCTAACGCGCTTTAGTAAACAGATTCCCTAGAGCAGGTGTGGGCAAGTCCGGTCCTAGAGAGCTGCAGACCAGTCAGGTTTTCATGATGTCCCTAATGAATATTCATGAGATTTATTTGCATCCTCTGCCTTCCATTGTATGGAAATAGGTCCATGAATATTCAATAGGGACATCATGAAAACCTGACTGGTCTGCGGCTCTCCAGGACTGGACTTGCCCACCCCTGCCCTAGAGTGCTGCTCTTTTCCAGGTAGGCTCCTTGTGTGAGTTTTGGAAGTTAACACTGTTATTTTATGGTAGATTTTCTCTGTAGGTCCTGAGTGATTTTTGTAAGGTTTTATATTACCTCACAATATGTCCATGACCGGTGAAGGTTTATGTTGCTGATACTGAGATGACACCAGATTCAAAAATTATTTTGTGTATGTTGACAGTGTTCTCCCTAGGATCTTTTGACTAGGTACCACCCAGATGATTGTACTGACCGTCCAGCTAATATAATCATAGCAAAATAATGAGAAAGAATGGAAAACAGAAAGGCGACTAATTACATTGTCTGCTGCCAGCCAGCTTATAATGAGACCCACCTGACTGGCAAAAAGTTCTGGGGAGAACACTGGTTGAGTTCTATGGGGAAAATTCCTCTGCACACATTATTGGGAGAAGGGTTTCTTTGGATGCAGAATATATGTTCAAAAATAAAAAAGCTAGAAGCACAGCACAGTTTATAACATCAAAATAAAATTAGCTGTGGTTCTGCTTTATCATTTTGCTCCTTTGTGATAACCTGGTATCTCCTTTGTTTTTGCAGCCTGTATAGTTACATTAATAGCACGCCAATCCAGTATGCAATGTCAGGGTCAATGTTTTATGTTAGATTCCCAGGCTATATAATTAATCTGCTACATTTGCTGCATAAAAACAGCATAATAATGTTTTTTTTTTTTTTAAATCTTATATAGTCTGGGAACATATTGCTTTATTTATTCGTGGGGTAACCACCTGACTGGCGTTGAGTGGGAGGGTGTTCTGACTAGTGCTCTGGGAAATCCCCTCCATTTTGGTTGGGGGGGGGGGAGGGCACCAGCTTATTTCTTGTCTCAGGCAGTAGATTGTCTTGAGCCTACCCTGACCCTAGGTGAACCTCAGTCTTGCTGCCCCCCCCCCCAGTTCCCACCCCCTGACCCCTGCTGCTGCTGCCATTAAAACAGTAATGTGGTGCTTACCCCCAGTTTCTGATGCTATGTTCCTATTGGTGCTCACTCTGACCAGCCACTTCTGCTCCCTCCGATGCAGACTTTCTGTTTGCATGGGGACACTTCAGCCCCCATGCAAACAGGAAGTCTGCATTGGAGGAGGTAGAAGTGGCTGATCAAAGCAACACAGCATCAGCGGCTCTGAGTAAGTGCTGCATTGCTGTTTTAATGACGTTGATGCCATTGTAGGTCTTGGAGAGGGATGGCTCTGGTGGCAAAAGGCCACTCTGGAAACAATGGCGCTCTAGGCCGCCGCCTAGTTCACCTAATGGGCAGTGCTAGCCCTGGATAAATTCTCTGTTGGGGAAAGGACTGACCTTCAGGATCCAAGCACCACCTGTATTTTTAAAGTGGTGAGTGCCAATTCCGCGGGTTAAAAGAAAAACCTCGAACTCTTCTTTTGGGTAGTCCGTTACTATTGGAGTGGCAAATATTTATTGAGAGTGCCAATAACCAGCAAGCATGTATGTTAGCATTCCAGCACCAAAGCTTTTGTTCAACAGGGATAATATAGCACTTTTGTATAGATTTGTCTTGTAGCATGAGTGATACAAACTAAAATCACAAAGTTAAGAATCTGTAGTCCCTTCTATTGACTCTTGGCATTTGGGGTTGCTCCCAGGCAGATCAGAAAGGATACCACCTAGCCACCAAAGGTTTCCCACTGTACTTGAAAATCACAGTTTGCTCCTTTCTTTCCATTCCTTTCCTGTCCTTTGTAACACGTGGACAGCTCTTCTGCTGTTTCTGCTGGTTCAGCATTGGATTGTTGCCTCTTTTCTCTCTCCAGCCAATATAGAATCAGATAGGATACCACTCCTTTCCCAGAATTTCTGCTGCTGTCACTGAAGGTCTCATACTGAAGGACACAAGTGACTGAAAAGGTTCCCCAAAACATTTGAGCGGCATCTAGCTACAAAACACAAAATGCCTTGCTTCCAAAAAGAAGAAAATATGCCTGGAAGGAACAAGAACCTAAAGAAATTGAGCCTTTTTTCCTGATTTTGAACCACCTCCTCCTTCTTACTGTGGGAAGGGCTGATGGATAAGAAGGGACCAAGGGTGGGGGAAGCAGCCAGAAGGAGAGATGTTCAGGAAAGAGACATGCAGGTAGAGCAGTAGAGAAAGATAACTACCAGGGATCTTGAGGCAGGGGTGGCGGGGGGGGGGGGGGAGGGAGGGAAGACAGCTTCCAAAGATCAAGACAGAGGGGTCGAGGGACAGACAACTACCTGGGATTATTTTGATATCTCAACATAAAATCTGCAGGTACCGCCACTGGATTTAGAAGTTTCAAAATAAAACTCTGTCTACAGCTTTCAGTTGAAATTCTTTTGCAGGTCTATGGATTCAAAGTACAAAACTGGCTGCTGGGGAGGGGTGTAGGCTGAAAGAGAGAGAGTCTGGTGGAGAGGAACTGAGTAGAAGAGAAAGAAAGATTGGGGAGAGAAATTGCTAGGAGGAGGCTGAAGAGAGAAAAAAAGAGACTGGTAAAGTTGGCAGTTGGGGAAGGGAGAAATTACTGAGGAGAGGCTTGCGAGAGAGACTAGTGAAGAGTGTTTGGGAAGACAGACTAAAAGTAGGGAAGGACTGGTAGATAGGGAATGAAGAGGTAAGAGGGAAACCGAAGGAGAAGGCTGGGAAAAGAAAAACTCCTGGGGAGAGGATGGAGAGAGAGACTTGTGGGAAGAGGCCCCATGGGGGTGGCCTGGGCAAGAGGAAATGATAGGAAGGAGTTGGGGGAGACAGAGAGTGGTGGGAAATGGTTGTGGAAAGGTGTGGACTAGAGAGGAGAGGCTGGAAGAGGGGCATGAGATTGGTGAAGATAGGCTGGGGATCCCTACAACTTTTGGGTGTTGAAAAGGTCACACCCAAAAAGGTTGGGAACTTCTACATTAGCCTGCATTACACATTATGCCCCTTCTATAGGGACCCACTCCTTTCTAAGGTTTCTACGGGGGTCTTACTACTACTACTACTACTAATCATTTATATAGCACTACAAGACTTACGCAGCTCTGTACATAAACATGTAGAAAGACGGTCCTGCTTGTCACAGCTTACAACCTAAAATAACTGTGAACAGGAGTATAAATAGGGAAAGGTAGGGAGACACAAGGAGAATAAGGGATCAGAAGCCAAAAACAGCCTCACAAACATATGCGTGTGCTCATGAGTGTGCGTATCTCTATATCTCTATACACTCATTCACAAATTAGACTACTGCAAGCACCTTCAACTCATTCAAAATACTGCCATTAAATTACTCTATAACATCAAATGTTCAGCCAATATCACTCTTCAACTTATCAAAGAGCACTGGCTACCTATTCTGAGCCCACTGCACTTTCTATAATGATCTCCTGCATTGCTTACTTCTGCACCTTATTCCATACTCTCCTTCAGAAGTTAAGATCATCTTCATGTTACCGGAGGATGTAGTAAAGGCTGTTAGTGTAGCTGGGTTTAAAAAAGGTTTGGACAAGTTCCTGGAGGAAAGGTCCATAAACCATTATTAAGAAGGGACCCAGGATATCAATGCTTGACTCAGTACAAGCATTGCGGAACCTGTGTCTTTTGGGGAAACTGCTAGGTACGTATGACCTAGATTGGCCACTGTTGGAAATAGGATACTGGGCTTGATGGACCTTGGTCTGACCCAGTATGGCATATCTTATGTTCTTATGTTCCCAAATGTACCTACTAGCTATCTCCTCCTCTCACAAATACAAATTAGTCTGGACAAGTGATTTTGCCTTCTCATATTAAGGCCCAGTTCGATGGAATTCACTATCTCTGGATATATGATCTTATACCTCTCTAAAGAAATTCAAAAAGCAAGTTAAAATCTAGCTTTTTCACTAATCCTGTACTGTTCATATCCAATCCAACTCATGCACAGTACTCTGCTACTTCCTCCCTTTTGTCTCTCAGTTATATCATATTGGGGATCTTTTACTAAACCATTATTTATTATTTATTTAGACAGTTTTATATGCCACCTTATCCTTCAATCAAGGTGGTGCATTAGATGCAACACTTAACTGTCAAGGGCATGGAAAGCATTTCCCTGGCAGTTAACCATACAGCTCCGTCCCATAGCGCATGTTGCATTAGCGCGGGTTCACAATGGCACCTCAGTAGCGCCAACTGCGCCAAACTCACCACACCCACTCTCTGCCCTACCCCGCCCACTTGCATCTCTAACACGGGTTGCACAATTAGCAGGGGAATCATCCTGTGCTGTCATAGCCCTGTGCTAGCTGGCAGCACGCATCCCAGCATGCACAAGAACACGCACTGTCAACTAGCGCCCATTCGTAAAAGACCCCTATTGTTCTACTCATCCCCGCCTAACGTGTTTTCTCCAGTCTCAGTTCTTCTCTGATTCCTATTTTATTTATATGTTTGTTATGTTAGTATTAAATGTCAGCTTTTACTCATTTTATGTAAATTGCAGTGTTAACTTTTTTATTAACAAATGGTGGTGTATCAAATACTCATAAATAAATAAATGCATAGGTATGAAATAGCAGTTGTATTTCATATACTCCCACATGTATATATCTGCAATCTTTATATATGCACATACTTAGTTATTTTGAGCTTTATCTACTGTATAGCATAAGAAATAATCATAATTATGTTTCTATGTCAGGGATTCTCAGTCTAGACGTTGGGACACACCTAGCCAGTTAGGTGTTCAGGATAATCACAATGAAAGGACATGAGGTACATCTGTATGCACTGGCTCCATTGTATGCAAATCTCTCTCATGCATATTCATTGTGGTCCTCCTGAAAACCTGACTGGCTAGGTATGTCCTGAGGACTGGCGTGAGAACCCCTGTTCTATGCATATATGTAAAAAATATATATAAATATTTGTGGATTTATAGGTAACACTACTCTGTGTTACTACATAGGCAGATAGATAGATGTGCACAGGGAAATATTTTAGGCTCATTTTTGAATTTGTGTTTTTCTGTATTTAGGGCTATTTTTTGATTTGTTTCACACATTTGTCTTAAAATATTTTAAACATATTTTTAATATGCGCAGGTTGACTTTACTGCATGTTAAATCCGTCTTGCGTGCTAAGGTCATTTTAGGGTACTTGAACCACTTCTACACACGCAGACAGGAGTGTTGAGTTGTGCAGGTGCATTACACATGTGCTGATTTGGCAATGATAGTATCTACATGTGTAGAAACGGCAGAATGAATAGATTTGAAGTGGGTGTGTTCTGATTATGACAAAAAAATATACATATATTTCCCATTTTAGGATGGAAACGTTTTTTTTATTGAAGAACAAGCAAATGCTCATGAACAAAGAACACTATATCAGAATAAACAAGCAGCCAGTGCGGTTACATATATAGAATTGCAAACATCAACTCCTCTTTTTACCCCTCCCCATAGGAACAGACATATATCTAAAAATAATTTCCCCATCAGCATTTACACCTGTTCTAAGGAAGGCATAAAAGTCAGCTACCTCTTGTTTCGACTCGGGGCTTTCACTAGTGACTGAGGAGGTAATTGTGTTTACCTCTGTAGTATCTAACACCAATTTCTTTTTTAAATATAGTTATCTCCTTAATTGGCTCCTCTTGTATGTGTAGTTTTGTGAAATTTGGCACTTACCCATGTAAGTGCTGGCAAATATCAGTACTTACATGTGAATTTGCCTGCATCTCTTTGTGTCAACATGTTCAATTCCAAAATGGCCGTGTCCACTGGATATGCTGTGAAATACATTCCTGGTATTCCTATGCATATTTTACAAAAGACTCCTTGTTCAGCAGATCCTTTTGTAAAATACTCAGAGAATTATGAATGCTCCGATCTGGACATCCCAATTCCTACCTAAATGCTCTATGCAAAATCAGGGTTCAAAATCTTTAAGGCGTTCTAATGAACCGAGTACACACCAACAGATGCATATCCCTGACAGATAAATATTAATGGAAATAGCTATCTTTCATTATAATTATATCTAATAAAACACATACATATGCACACATGCACAAATATATACATATATGCAGCATTCCTACCACACTTGTAAATGAAACACTTGTATTAAATATTTAACTTCAGTTTTCATTGTGATTTTGCTCTTAAAAGTTCTCATCTCTACAAAACATAATTACAAAGACTAAAAAAGAACAACATTTGTTGTTTCTTCCCATTATTTTAAGATGATCAAATGTAGCAATGTGAATATTATAATCTCTTGCACATCACTACATTATTAACTTAATCTAATGCTCATAGTCATTACCATTTTCCTGGGTGTCTTTCTGACATCTCTCCAGTCCACTGGATCTTGAAGTGTGATTATGTAAATTTTTTCCTGATAAATAAATTACTATAATTGTAGTTGAATACCACTCAAATTCCTAGGACGGTTGCATGTGAATAATATATTGTGTATTACTAAATTATTTACCAAGGCTAAATCAGAATAACTGTAGGATAAATCATACATTTATTTTAAAATGCTGCAGTTTTATTTTTTTTGCACCGGGTAAAAATATATGCTATGAATGGAGAAAATACTGTACAAGGAAAAATTTTTCATTGCAGACAAGAATCACATTTGTCTTAATATTGATGCTACACTTGATGCCAGTCCCTACTTGGACCAGCTCTGGACAGTAATCTCCGTATGCTAATAAAAATCAGGGCATAGTTTCTGTAACCCTGGAAAGAAAAAGGGCTGAAATGATTGCAGACCCGTACAATAAATGCTAAAGGTATCATCATTAATTTAATGTAAATTTTACATTCTAATTAATGCTCATGAGATTGCTGTGACATGTTTAGCATTAGTAAAAAAAAAAACCCTCTAAGAATAAGTATATGGAAAGCAACCATCTGCATGGCTTTTAATTATGGTGAATGAAGTACTCGCATAAATAATATGCAATATCAGGGTGGTAGCAAACTGATCAACTAATTCTATAAATTAAAAACGAGATGACATCTCATTTCCATGTCAGCAACATCCATATTTTAGAGGAACTAAAACCATAGTGGGAAATGTGAAGAGTTAAAATGGATTCAAAATTGACTATATGCAGCACAGGGCTGCATGGTAAGTTCTCACAGAAAATTTCTTTCAGTAAAGCAGGTTTTCTTTTGTTAAGCCTCGTGTTAAAATATAAATGCATTTCAACATCTACTCAAATTAAAATGTATAAAATAAGTCATGATATTGCGATGTAAGTTTCTCTATCACATACCATAATTTATTATTTTGCAGGCCACACTTTATCCAGCTGCTAATGAAATACAAGAGATTGATAGCAGAAAATCTGTGAGGGCAGATTTACTGTAGCATGCATAGTAAGCCCCATTTGGTGCATTAGCATTTAGCCATTTTATGCAAATTTAGTGAGAAAATGACTCATGTATATGATTTAATATGCATCACCAGTAACTTGTCGCATCCATATAAGCAGAAGGAAATTAAAAATTCATTAGAGAACTAGACTAGTGTCGCTACATGGTTAAAACATTATTAAAGCATATTTCAATGTTTTTCTTACAATAGCGTTCTCATCATGGTGCCACCATTTCATGACAAAGGCCATAGAGAAGGCAACTTGCAACTTAAAATGTCTGCTGGCACACATCGGGGGATGTGTGTTTCACTAAACAATGAGCGTTCATAGCCCTGAATTCTAGCTATCTAATTAGCACCTTTGCCAGCCATGCATAGAAAACAGCTCATTTACGTGCATCATGCTTAGCGATTATTCTCATAAAGAGCGACCATTTTTCGGTTAATATAATGGACATTCAAGTAACCCATCATGAGAAATCAAAACACGCATTGTTATTTATTTATTTTCGGAAAGCTTCACATGCAGAGATTTAATTAAAATATGTAAACGCCTCCATATTTTTTTTTCTTGAGGCATTTTATTAATTATTTAAATATACCTTAAACCTACCATAAAGATGCAGTCAATAATTAAGAATCTCAAAGGGCAGCGGAAACCCTAATGGTCTTCTTCAGTTTAATTAGAGACTATTATTAGAACGCTTCAGAATGTACAGTTACGTCTGACGACAGGAGGTGGCTGGAGAATGCTGCATTGGAACAATTTGCATGTCCTATTTTAAACACTGTTGATGGGACTGACATGTTTAAATTCAGACACTAACATATTCTATTGTTTGCTGGGACTGCAGGTTTTCTGAGGAACTGAATATTTCCGGTGTGATGTTGTTTCTATTCATTATTATTTCTTAATAGTTTTGCCACCATCTTGCCAATCCATCCAAAATTGATAATTACTCATACAAAAATATAGACATGCATATCGACTGATTGAAATAATAAGGGGTTATAAATGCATTCCATTTCTGCACAAATTAATTGAAATTTTTTCACAGACTATGGATTTAAAATACAGCAAAGAGCTTAGATAGATTTCATACACACAAATACATAAATCATGATTATATGGCACTTGTATATTAGATATTAAATATAATAAAAAAGACAACAAATTGGCATGTGTGAAAATATATATCTATATTTTTTTTTTCATGTAGGCTTTGTCGTCTTTTGATTGTGTTTATGTTTATTTAAAGACTTGTTATACCACCCTTCACTGTAGGCATCAGAGCGGTTTACACTTGAGAATAATAATTAAAAATAGTTCATATGTCATACCCTATGAATGCTATATTAAATATATATACAATATTTGTCAAAAAGCTTCGGGGGTTATTCTGACCAGTGAATAGCGGGGATGTGCATCTAGTTTGGAAGTACGACCCCCGCTATTTGCTGGGACTGTATTCTGAGCTGCCGGCGCCCCGCACGTACAGATGACATTTGCGGGGAGCGCAGGATGGGGGTGGGAGGGAAGGCCAGAGGGTTGGAGGAGGACAGTGGGTGGAGCGGGGGATGGGCCTCATAGTCCAGATGTACAGGGCCTATTTTGGCCAGTTCTCTGTCGCAAGATGGACTTGGGACTTATGCTACCTTGGAGGTGGAATAAGTACCTTAAAAGGCAGCGAGCCAGGCAGGCAGCCCCACCAGACCTACAGGGCAGCGGCAGTTGAGGCCCCTCCACCCGATCTCAGTCTTGGTAGACCCTGCTGAGGGTTGGGTGGCGGGGAAAAGCATTTCTTTACCCCGACGGGCCTTCGGCGCTCCTGCTGGGCATCCTGATGCCATGGCGATGGGATGCCAGGGCACAGGCACACCAGCAGGAGTATAGGACGGGATGGCTGGGCAGTAGTGTGGACGTATCCTGCGGCAGAATCAGGAGCACACTGGGCCATCTAAGTGCCCGATTCTGCAACCATGGGAATGCCTAGCTCCCGCGTTTGCAGAATTGGGTGCAAAATGGCCCATCCAAATTTTGGGTTCCCAATGGCCCAGACGTGCCCCTGTTGGAATTGTCCTCCACGTATCTAAAAATACTGATTATCACAGAAACTCACAATGAGGCTAAAATTAAGGTGTAGATTGAAATCTCTTTAGCTTGAATATGCATTGCTTTCTCTTTGATTTTTTCAGGTGAATACAGATCTCTCTATGGATAATGCCTGCTTCTCAAAATGTTTTGCCTTTACTTTTTTTAGGTGGATGAGATCTAGTAAAAACAATTAGGTATAATAGGCATAAGCAATTTATACCATTGTCTTTCTATCCAATGGGTAGATATTGGGCTCATTGGCTCCCATGGTTTAGGCCTCTATTTACTGTTGTGGAAGAGACATTTGGCTGCTATTCAGTGTGCTTTTGAACTCTCAGAAAGCTGTTCACAAGGGCCCATCGAAAGATATACAGAGCATGTGAGATGTGAAACCCACCTATACTAGCTTCTAGCAGACTCCTTTCCAGCCCACAAATGATTAGCCATCTATTTAGATACACCTTTTATTCACTTTCCCAAGGCCACTGCATTACATATATTCACTCATGCTCAAAGCAGTAGGAAATATTTCACCCATGTAGCCCGCTATTGTTTTGTATGGGAGGAAATATATATTTTATTTTATTTTCCTCCGAAATTTATGGTTGATAAATAAAAATAAACAACAAAAAAAAGGAATATAAAGTGGTATCTTTTTAATGGATTAACAATACATTTTTTGACTAACTTTGGAAGGTTCAAACCTTCTTCCTCAGGTCAAGGAAAATTAATGTGAGCCACTCCATGTCACACTATCATCTTTTAGGGGTATGTTTATTAGAGCCACGGTAATGGCTTCTGCATGCTAAAAACAGTCAGTGCACTAAAATTTCTACACTAACTGCTTAATGTGCAACTGAGCAGGGAATGGGAAGGTTAGGGATGGAGGGTGAGTGTTCACTGCACACTGTGGTTAATATGGGAGTAATTAACACGTGCTAATTGTCAATGTTACGGTTAGCTTGGGTGCACTTAACACAACCTCACTGGTTGGTGTTAAGTGCACCCCCATTACTTGTGATTGCTGCAGCCGCATGTTAAAGAACCTTTTCAGAGCAATAACTGCTGGGAACATGACGGCCACAGCCCCCTAGCAGTTACTGGGGGCTGTTGCACTTAACATACATTAGTTTTTGCTCTAAATTCACAGTTAGTGCAAACACTTTGCACACTTTAGTGAACATACCCCCAGAGATTCATGCTATCACTGATCTATCCCTTTTCAGAAAGGCACTCAAATCCCACCTCTTCCCCCAATATTACTTGACCAACTAACCAATCTTAATCACTACCCAAACTAAGAACAAATCCTGTTATGTATACTTGTAAATACTCTTGTAAATACTCTTGTAAATAGTTGCAGTAATGACGTCCCATGTTTTATCCAAGTTCTCTGACCTTGTTCTCTGTAAAACCTAACAGTTTGTTGTTATGGTATGTTGTTATATTGTGAACCGCGCTGATTCTGAATAGAGCGGTATATAAGAGCCTGTAATAAATAAATAAATAAATAAATAAATATCCCTTAATCTATCCAAATCTATTGAAACGGATTTGGAAAAAAATATCTTAGAAAAGAGCTGGAAAAATGTTTCTTTGATGCATTTGAGGCAGGGCTGGCCCAACCACATGGCAGATTAGGTGGTCACCTAGGGCAGCAGCTTCTTGGAGAAAGCAGCTACAGTCAAAACAATGAGTTCTATTCAAAATTATGATGTCCAAGTATATGTTTCAGAGAGGTAGTGCTGAGATGATTATGACTGAATTTAATTATCAAAATCTTTGGAGGGTGGTGCTAGGGCGCCTAAAAGTTAATTGTGAGGGGGCACAAGGCTGATGGTTCACCTTGTACCCTTGCACAGCCCTGATTTAAGGAGATATTCAAAATGAATGCAGCTTGTCTAACAAAAGGCAGTATGGGCAATCCTTACCTCTTGCACTGGAACATTCATTGCACAACCACGCATACCTCTACCCCTCTATTCCCCCCACTCCTCTCTTCTCCTCCTTCCAACGTCTTTCCTACAATCAATCTCACAAGCATACACTTTTGGGAGTGATCCTGTATAGATGCACTCATGCCCACGAAGTCAAGGAAAAAGTGCAAAGGATGCTCAGAGGTAAACAAGAAGAGCATTAACCGGGTAAGGCGGACGCGTCGCCTCTCCCCCCCCCACACCCTTTGATAAAAGACCATCACACAATTTTGGGCTTAAAACTGGTCGCAGCTTTATTAACCATTAACAATAACCCAATAACAATTCAACACAATAACATTATCCCTCCCTCCTTTTATCGAAGCGCGAACCCGCACCAGCCATGTGAGTAGCAAGGTGACGTCGCTTCCGCTTCTACTGAGTCCAGGCTCCGGCTAAACAGCCTAGCCCTCCCTCGTCCGGCTTCGCCATATTACTAGCAAAAACCTGAGGGGTTGTCCGGGCGGGGGTCCCCCACCCCCGCCCACAAGCTTGCCTCCGTCTCCGTAACCCGGAAACCTCCGGGATCCCGCCACCCCCCCCAGCTGCAACAACCCACAACAGAGACCCCAGCCCCACCCCCACTCCAACGCTAGGGTGGGCGGGCGGGAACCCGACGCGTCTGCCTCCGACCTGGAAAAGGCCGGAGCCACGGCGCGTCCCCGCGCTCGCTCGGAGGCTGGTCCCGCCTCCCTTTCACCCCATTGGCTCCCTCCACCTCCCGGCAGCCCGTGGGAGCCAATGGGGTGTCCAGCACAGCTCCGGCTCGCCCCCCATTAACCCGCCGATGCCGCAGCCCCGGGGGGGGTCACGTCCTTGCCGCCCCCCCGGTTACCATGGGGCCGCGTGCACCAGCTCCGCGGCCCTGAATTAACCAGGTAAGCGGACACGTCGCCTCTCCCCCCCCCCCCACACACCCTTTGATAAAAGACAATCACACAATTTTGGGCTTAAAACTGGTCGCAGCTTTATTAACCATTAACAATAACCCAATAACAATTCAACCCAATAACATTATCCCCCCCCCTTTTATCGAAGCACAAACCCTCACCAGCCATGTGAGTAGCAAGGTGACGTCGCTTCCACTTCTACTGAGTCCAGGCCCCGGCTAAACAGCCTAGCCCTCCCTCGTCCGGCTTCGCCATATTACTAGCAAAAACCTGAGGGGTTGTCCGGGCGGGGGTCCCCCACCCCCGCCCACAAGCTTGCCTCCGGCTCCAGAACCCGGAAACCTCCGGGATCCCGCCACCGGCTCAGGCCACTACGGACCTGAGCCGCCCCCCAACCTGAAGCTGCGACCAGCCCAACTCCCCTGCCGGACACCATCCACGGCCTCCTGCCAGTCATTAAGTAGCAGGTCCATCCCTATCGGCGAGAGATGCTCGCCATCCGGCCGGAACAGGCCAGCACACTCCACATCCACCCATGGGTGCAAGATCTGGCACCCGCCCCGCTCCCCCACCCACCTGCCTATTTGGCGATTGACTTTCGTCAGCCCTCTGGACCACCTCCGCTGGTCCCAACAGGCCAGCCGTGGAAGGATATCCGACCAAATCACAATAACCCCCGGAAACATTATGAAAATCTCCCCCAGATCCTTGTGAACAGCACGAATCAGCTGCTTGCAAGTCCAGGACACCAGATCATTGCCGCCGAGATGTATCAGCAGGATATCCGGCGCTCCTCTCATGCGCGCGTGATGCCGCAGCAAAGGCAAAAGCTGGATCCACCGGAGTCCGCGCTTGCCCAGCCATGATATGGTCACCCCCTGCGCTTCCAGTCCAAGATGTGGCCCCAATGGCCGTGTTGCTGCTCGCCGACCAGCCCAGTAAACAAATGAATGGCCAATCACCCAACAGCGACACGATGCATGGCCCCTTTCTGCAAAATAAAGAATAGCAGCGTTAGCACCCCCCACAGCCCGTTACAAGCGCACATAGCCCTGGAACGCTTGCGATCTCCACCGCCCTATCCGTTGTATCGCCTGCTCAGGAAGACCCTCCGCTGCCGCGCTTGTCGCTGCGCCAATCCGGAAGGAATGTGGAGCAAACCTACAGGGATCCTCCCCGATCCGTCGCAACGACAACCGTAGCACCGCCGTAAATTGGTAGCACGTGAGCACCCGTGCATCCTCATGAAGGAACAGACTGCCCTCACCGGCCGGCCGCACCTGCAAGTAGGCGCCCAGCAACCGGACTGGGCAAGCAAGTGCCTCCGGTATGGCACGCAGCACCACCCAGGCACCCCTCCCTGACTGATCGGTCTTGGAATGCACTAAGTGGATCCGGACCATACCCTCCCCCACCCGCACTTGGTGGACTTTCAGTTCACGCGCACCGGTCCTATGACCCGACTCCGACACCAGCTCCCCCACCCTAAAGGCACCGAAGAAGGCCACCGAAAAGACAGCCTGAAACAGCGTACCCTCGTACCGGGAGGACGCCACCTGCGGTAAAACGTCCAACAAGCGGCTCAACAAATCATAAGTTATCGGCCGCCGCCAGTCGGCCGGGGTGGGAAGGGATCGCTCCCATCCTTGCAAAAGTCGACGAGTCAAAAAACCCTTTCCAGCCGTCCTCCAACTGTCCGCTCCCGCGAAGAAGCGAAACCCCGCCAGCTGTCTCTTCACCGTTGCCCTCGAAAGACCCGCCGCTTTAGCCGCAACCACATATTGACCGAGGAGCTGCTCAGGGACCGGACCCTGACGCCATCCATGCTCCGCGAGGAAAGTTACCACACTGCTGCAACCCTGCTGATAGGCCGCCAACGTCGCCGCTGACACGGAATTCCTCAGCAGCTCCCTCATGTCTCCAGGCCAATCTGCCATAAGTGCGCCGGGACCGATGCTCCCACTTCTTCGGCTTCCGGAGCCAAGGTCCGAAACTGCTCCCACTGAAAATGGGAAAGAGCGTCAGCAATTTTGTTAGTAGTACCTGGAATATGGCGAGCCCTCACCACCACATTCAAACGCAAACAAGCTAACACAACCTGACGCATTAAATCTGCCACTTGCTTGCAGCGCGGAGCATAATTGTTTACAACAGACACGACCGCCTCATTGTCGCACCACCAGACTAACCGACAATTCCGAAGCCTGTTCGGCCAGATGGTCAACACCACCAAGATTGGAAACAATTCCAAAAAGGTGATATTTCTGGTCAGGCCCGACTCCTTCCAAGCCAGGGGCCACCCTGCAGCACACCACGAACCCCCAAAGTAAACCCTGAGACCCGCGCCCCCTGCCGCATCCGTGTACAGTTGCAGAGCTGTATTAGAGACCTCCCTCTCTCGCAAAACCGTAGTGCCGTTGAAGGCACGCAGAAACTCGTCCAACACCCGCATGTCTGCCTGAATGCTTTGCGACACTCTGATCCAATGATGAGGCATACGGACCCCTACCGTAGCCGCCTCAAAAATACCCGCCCCATAGGTATTACCCTGCACGCGAAATTCAACGAGCCAATCAGCGACTGTATTTCCCGTAATGTGAGCTTGCTGGAAACGAGCACGTTCGCAACCAAGACTCTGAGCTTCACTACCTTAGCCGCAGGCAGGCGAACTACCATCACCCCCGAGTCGAGCTCCACCCCCAAGAAAGGAATGACAGTTGCGGGGCCTTCTGTCTTCCCCGCCGCAAGAGGGACACCCCACCCCCGAACCAACCGCTCGAAGCCACCAAGCAAATCCGAGCAGCACTCCGACTGAGCCTGAATGGAGTGGAACGGATAAACGTGGATCAATTGTTTACGCTATCAGAGTATAGAAAGACTAGGGGACATGTAATGAAGCTACAGGGTAAACTATTTAAGACAAATAAGAGAAAATATTTTTTCACTCAACGTGTAATCAAACTCTGGAATCTGTTACCGGAGGATGTAGTAAGGGCTGTTAGTATAGCTGGGTTTAAAAAAGGTTTGGACAAGTTCCTGGAGGAAAGGTCCATAAACCACTATTAAAAAAGGACCCAGGATATCAATGCTTGACCCAGTACAAGCATTGTGGAACCTGTGTCTTTTGGGGATATTGCTAGGTACGTATGACCTAGATTGGCCACTGTTAGAAACAGGATACTGGGCTTGATGGACCTCGGTCTGACCCAGTATGGCATGTCTTATGTTCTTATGTTCTTATGTTCTCACCCACAAACAAGAAATCGTCTAAATAGTGCACCACGTTGGCGCGACCCACCTGTGTCACCACTGCCCAATGTAGAAAACGACTGAACCGTTCAAAATATGCACAGGATATCGCGCACCCCATGGGCATGCACTTATCGAAATACCTGTCCCCTTTGAAACGAAACCCCAACAGAGGAAAAGACGCCGGGTGCACCGGCAACAAACGGAAGGCTGACTTGATATCCGCTTTCGCCATCAAACACCCCGGACCGCAGCGTCTCACCAGCTCCAACGCCGCATCCAAGGATGCATACCTAACCGTGCACAGGTGGTCTGGGATATGGTCGTTAACTGATGACCCCGCGGGGAAGGAAAGATTGTGGATCAACCGGAACTTCCCCTGCTCCTTCTTCGGGATCACACTCAATGGGGAGATCCCTAGATCAGCAAAAGGCCTTTCCGCGAAGGGGCCCACCACCCGCCCCAATCCAATCTCCTCCGCCAGCTTATCCTGCACTATCTGGGCAAATCGCCTCACCGAAGGCGAATTCCTGGCCTTAGTACAGATCACCGTACCCACCACAGGAATCCGAAACCCTTCACTAAAGCCCCCCTCTATCACTGCACTGTCCTTCCGTTTTGGATACCGTCTCAGCCACGGGCGCATTAATTCTATCCGGACTGGGGTGGGAGCTAGGCAAAGGAGGTTCTTACTGCTTTGGAGGGGGCGCTCCAGCCCCCCCGCACCTCTCTTAACACATTTGAGCGCCGAGTGCGAACCGTTGCAGACGGAACAGGCGTGCCGGAATTTACAATTCGGAAACGGGCAAGATGATTTGTTAAATCGCCAGCAGACATCTCCGACCCCCCCCCGAAGCTGATGCTTTTTGGACCCCCCGCGGTTCCGCCCCCTCAAAAGGGCCGCCCAGCCCCCGAAACGCCGGCCCCTCCCCCCCGTGCACTGCTCTCCGCACTACCGCTGGGTCTGACCGCCATCTGCGTCAGTCACAGATTGATATCTTGCGTCCCCCAGGACAACAAGCGGTTTTCTTCCATCTTATCCCTGAACTTCTCATCATAGTTGAGCCACGCCCAACCATCATGCAATTGTGCAGCCTCTAAGATGGAATCCGCATAGGCGAGGAGCATCACGTAGTGCTCAGGGTGCGAATGCCCCCACACACTAGCTAAGCATAAAAAGGCTCGCGTCCAGTTCACCACGTTCCGCATCGCTCTCCGCACCCTCCCCGCCTTCTCGTCTTCCTTCCTCTTCCTCCTACTGTCCCTGGACCATTTGCGGCCTTCAAGCAGACGGAAAATGTCTATATATCGCCTTCGCAAAATCTTCCGCCGTAGCGCCTTTGGCACGCCTTCCCATAACTCCGAATATGCCACCATCGAAGGCGTAGCCGAGACTGCGCTCGCTCTACCCTCAGACCCCTGCAATTCCTGCCCCTTGTCCCCGCCCGATACCGAAGAATCGGATGTGGAAGCAGTGGAGGAGGTGGAGGAAGTCCCCGACCTGCGCCGACGACGACAAGGATGCTTCCTCTTCCTCCTCGCTTTCCTGCCACCCCCATCCGCCGCTGCCGTCCTGGCCCCGTCAGCCACGCCCAAATCACCTGCCAACTCACCTGCAGCTCGCACCGATGCTTCAGCCACTGCGCCGACTGTCCGCGACTCCATCTCCACGTGCGCTGCTGCTGATGTCCTCTCACTCGACCCCTCCATCGGCGCCGTAACCGATGGTCTCAAACCACTGATACACAGACTCCCAGGGTACTGCCATCCAAAAGGTACCTGTGAGGAAAACACAGGAAAAGGCGAAGGGGGCCCCCCCTCGCCCAAGGGGGCTGCCACGCCCCCAACCACTCCGCCCCCGAAGAACCTTGGCCCCCTCCCTGCCAGTGCTCCCAAGAAGGCGGGTATGCACACCCCGACACTCCAGCCCGGTTCCCGGGGCCTGCCGGCACAGCACTCTCGGCAGCCTGCGCCTCGCCCAACACAGGCACCCCTCCCCCCACCAGAGGTAGCCCTACTTCAGGCACTCTCCTATCTAGAGGGCCAGCAGGTCCCCCACTCAATTCCCCCGCCCCTCCTGACCGCCCCTCTGGACCCAGGCAGTCAGCAGTCAGTGTCGTGCCTCCCTGTCCCCTGCCCCTACGGGCCGGGCCTGCGCGGGCCCACCCACACACCGCCCGCTCTCCCCAGCACGTGTTCCCCGACTACCCGCTCTGCCTCTACCCCGGGTCACTGTAAGACCAGCGTCCCCCGGACCCCCCCCTCACCCTACCCCCTTTTCCCCCCCTTTGGGCAGACCTTGTCAAATCCTCCCCATGAACCCCCCCAGCTGCCCCCCTCCCTTGGCCCCTTCTCAATCCTTTTCTCGGGATCCCCCCCCGCCCTTTCCCAGACCGCATGGCTCCCAGTCCTGCTACAGCAAGTGGTCTGCCTGTTACCCTTTTGTTGCAGGGTTTTTTTTTTTGTGTGTCTAAATTTAATTTATTTCGAGGGTTTGGTGTTTTTTTTTTTTTTTTTTATAATCCAGCCTCCAGTTCCCAGCCCCCCCGTACACTTTGAGGACCCTCCCAACCCCTTTTCTTGCCACTCCGATAACCCTGCAGACCCCAACAGCCACACTCTCCCGGTTTTTTTTTTTGTGAAAGCCCCCCCCCCCCGGCACCCCCAGGCAATAACCACCAGGCCTTTCCCCCAAATCGGACCCCCGCACTGCCTCCCCAGCCACACAGTACCTCCAGAGCATGCTCGTGCTGCACCCGACGTGTCTGGCTCCGACCTGGAAAAAGCCGGAGCCACGGCGCGTCCCCGCGCTCGCTTGGAAGCTGGTCCCGCCTCCCTTTCACCCCATTGGCTCCCTCCGCCTCCTGGCAGCCCGCGGGAGCCAGTGGGGCATCCAGCACAGCTCCGGCTCGCCCCCCATTAACCCGCCAACGCCGCGGCCCCGGGGGGGGGGGTCGCGTCCTTGCCGCCCCCCCAGTTACCATGGGGCTGCGTGCACCAGCTCTGCGGCCCTGAATTTATCAACAAAACAAAACAAATAGAACTTTCCCCTTTTCATGGTGGCATGTGGGAATGAGGATGCTGAGATTCTATGGTTTATGTTCTATATTGCCTTTCAAAGCACAGCATGGTGGTTTACATAATGATGCTGAATAGCAGGCTTTAGAGAAGGGGCAATACTACTGAGTTACTCTTTGAAACTGAAAGATGTCTTTCAATGGTGGAGGTAATTTTATGTGGAACAGCCTAATTTAGGTGGCAAGAATCCATGCATATGGGGTATTTTAATCATTTATGGGCATAAATGAGCACACTTGCACTATAGTCCATTCTGTAAGTACATGTGTGCAACCAATGGTGCATATTTTCACTGTGGATGGGCACACAGAGTTTGGGTGGAATTTATTTTATTTATTATTTATACTGTGCTCTTTAGAATCAGTGTGGTTTACATGTATACTAACAGGTACTTTTTATTCCCTTGTCCCTGAAGGGCTCACAATCTAAGTGTACCTGAGGCAATGGAGGGTTAAGTGGCTTGCCCAAGGCCACAAGGAGTGACCATGGGACTAGAGACCCCAGTCCCTCTGGCCTGAGGTTGCTTGTCCCCATGTGGGAATTGAACCCCTGGCCTTCTGGCCTGAGGTAACCTGTCCCAACCACTGAGCCACACCTCCCTCCCTGGGCAGGGCACAGATTTACACCCATTCATAAATTATTCAGTAAAATACCATAATTTATGCACATTCTTTAGAAATTTAGGTGTGGGCTCTAGAGCTGGTGTAAGTGATCGCTCCTTTAATGAACTCACATTTACAATTATTTATGCTAATATTTTATAAAGAAAAGTAGGTGTCTACTTTTCTCAATAAAATACCGCCTAACTAGGTGCTTTCTTTCAGGCATAAAGTAGGTACCGTCTTATATTATTGCTCTCAATATGATTACCTCTAAGAGATTAATTTTACAACAGGCTTCCTAATGTTGGACTGGAAATGGACTGATGAGGGGCTAGGTTAGGACTGGAAATGGCTGATGGGGGGCTAGGAGTGGAAATAGGCTGATAGGGGTGCTAGGACTGGAAATGGGCTGATACAAGGGGATGGGAGAATGGGACTAGAAAGGAGCGGATTCTGGATGGGGCTGGAACTAGAAGGGAGCTGATGTTGGGGGAGGACTAGAAGGGGATGGGCTGGGAGGAGTGAGGATGGAGAGGGGAAAAGATATTTTGTGTGGGATGGAAGAAAAATCTACGATTGGCTGTGTATTGGGAGAATAAGTGGGGATTGAGGTTGGAAGGGTGAAATTCGAGTGGATGAAAAAGAAGTAAAGAAAGAAATGGACGAAAGAGCAAAAGGAGAAGATCATAATGTTAAAGCAGATGTAGAGAGAGAATGGAAAAAAACTAGAAGAGAGAAGAAAGGACAAATGAACAGCAGACAATGGAGAGTTAGCCAAAGACACAAATAAACCAGAAGGAAGTGACTGGAGCAAATGCAACTGAAAAATAAAATGCCCAAACAAAAAGTATACTTTTTTATTTTGAATTTATTAACTGGAATATGTCAGCTCTGGGAAATGTGCATCGTTAACGTCTGCATTTTCTTTACTACAAGAGGAAAATAATTTATAGTTTTATTTCAGCAGTGTTGTTGTACATTCCAAGTTTGACTTTTGGGGTTCCCAGTTTAATTATTGTCTTCCTATTTCTAAATTGTGATCCCTTGTTCTTTGTTTGGTGATGGTCTATGTTCCGATGGTGTGACCGAGCTGAGGTATTCTATTTATGTGGTTTCTACTTGACAGTTGACTTGTTCTCTTTCCCCACTAGGAGATGTATTGGCATTCTCTGAGATGTATTGGTTTAATATTGGTTTAGTATTGGTTTAATATTGACTTGACTTGTTCTCTTTCCCCACTAGGAGATGTATTGGCATTCTCTGAGATGTATTGGTTTAATATTTGCAGTATTGCCTTTTGATAGGTAGGGTTTGGTGCTTTGTGAGTCCTGGTAGTGCTGTTATGATACGGCGGTTTTGCTTTGGGGATAGTTTTATAAAGCATATTCTGTATGTAAAGCATCTTCTACATGCTGAAAACGACTCTTCTGAAACTGTATGGGGTATATAAGTGCACGCATACGTGGACCATGTACAGGCATTCCCAGGGGTGTACCCTGAGTATCAATGGACATGTTTATACCTTCTTAGGAGTAGTTGCAGATTGAGTGCAAGTGAATTTGTATGCTACTGGGGTTCATTGTTGGAGCCTATTTTATATGGGCAAATAGGCAAAAAAATTCTTTTAGAAACCCTGTTATGAAATGATCTCCAACATATCCCTACTTAGACCACTCATAGCAGCATATCTGAGTCTAGAAGGTTTATGACTAATATGCTGTAGAAGTCGGCAGGATGTCTGCAGGAGTGGGACATATGAAGACAGAGCCCTCTTTGTTCTACTGCTGGAGATGCAGGGTAGGTAATACAATCATGAAATGCTTGTTGATGAAAGAAAAGATACTAGTGGTTAGTTCCCCTTGCCTTACTGTTCTGTGTGGAGATTTTGAAGTCATGGCAAAAATGTAGGAGAACAGGATTACATGGCATGTGTAATGGAAACTAGGTAATCTCCTGTGAACTTTGACCGTTTATTGAGAAAAATGGAAACATGTAGAAAGGCGAGATTTTACAAATAGTAGGCAGGCAACAGGAAAGTAAAACCAATAAACCTTTCAAATGTAAAGGTAAAATGTTTAATTCCTACAATCAAACATAGAAATGCCATAAAACCCTTTTAAATATCCACAAAATCGGACATGGCCATGTTTCGGCATTGTCGGGGTAAAACATAATAATGTAAAACAATGAAAATCGAAAATAAAATAAATCATGTAATAAATATTTTCTCATTTTCTACATTTATCAGTTCTGCTAATGAATACTTTTAGGTCCCCTTTTACTAAAACCTGCTAAGGATTTGCAAATGATGTGCAAAACACAGACAGTATTTGCAAAGCTTCCATGTTAGCTGTTGGGGGTATCGGAGCTATTGAATTCAATGGGGCCACGGCTCCAATATCGCATGGAAGCCACTACCGCTGTTTAGTAAACATTCCCCATAGAAACATGACAAGAGAAAAAGAGCACATGGCCTATCTAGTCTGCTCTTCCATATCAACTAATACAACAGTCCCCTTTTTTCATTTACAGATATAGAAACATAGAAACATGATGGCAGATTTGAAGATGTTTTTACTTCCGTGTTTCTTCCACCGCATGAATGACCTTTCTAAAATGTGCCTGTTTATCTTTATATTTTTTTGGCCTGTTGGGTTTACTTTTCTGTAGACTGCATTCATAGAGAAGATACCAATGAGTGGAAGACACATTTAAAAATGTGCAGATGGGAGCAAGTTTTATTTTATTTTATTTTATTTTTTCATTTAAAATATGCATGCTCACATGCTAGTATTTTTTTCATGCACTGATGTTTGCTAAGGTATTTGTGATTTGTTTTATAGCTGTAGTAAGAAAAAGAATCATTTCATGCTTTTTATGGGGGCTGGGATTATCTCCATTGATTTCTATGGGGCCAGGGTGCATAGGTGTTTCATAAAATATGTTAATAAAATAGTGTAATGATTGGTGTTTAGTGGGAATATGCACAGGCAAAAAAACCTTTGGGTCAATTTCAATTTTTTAGACTTTATCCTGATTTTTGGACTTTTTTGTTTCATTTTAAAAATTCACTTAAATACATTTTTTAACATACATTAAAACATTCAATTCATAGGGTAATGCATGTTAACTCTATTTTACATGTAGTAAATATTTTTTAAAGCCTGATAATGAACTGAATGCCCTCTAAGGGACCCTTTTACTAAAGTGTGGTAAGTTTTTGCACTTACTGTTCTTTAAGAGCAAAAGCCACATGGTAAGGCAATGGAGGATAAAGTGACTTCCTCAAAGTCACAAGGAGCACCATTGGGAATCAAACCTTTAATTTTCGGGGGAGTAGGCAATTGTTCCAACCACTAGGCTACTCCTAGGCAAGTCTCTTGCTCTGTGCTAAGTTCATTTGCAATTAGCGTGGGTGCACTTAATAGCAGTTATTGCAGACCTACGCTAACCATTAGCACAGGCTAATTCACATGTTAACTGCTTACCGCACGTTAGTAAAACACCTCTTATGTGGTTTTAGGTAGGCATTTTTATTGTCCTGATATCATTGCCAGATCATGCTCAGTGTAGATTACTTCCTTTGCCAGTAAGGTACAGATATGCCAGAGTGACGCTGTGTGTCTGACAAGGGACACTGAGTCCCATATATAGGGAAATGAGGTGGCGGATGCATTCTGTTGCTTGGTGCGGGGCAGGTCTGAAATGTCCCATTAAATACCCATTTTCATCCTGTTTGCACCTATTCATCGTCTATTGCAGGTCTGAATAACAAATATTTTCATTTGCCAGCCTGTCCTTATAGCTATTCACCCCTGCTTCTTTTCTAGCCATCAAATGGACAAGTAATACTCATAGGTAGTAATAAGTAAATAACAGGAAACCTACGTATATCTTTACAATTGTGATTTGTTTCATAAATCTGATGTAAAATGTTATAGCTATATTGATGTTTTATTCTGTAGCATTTTTCAGAGTTACAGTATGGTATTCTGTGAGAAAGGTGTTGATATAAACAGGCTAAGAAACCAGATGCAGTACACATATAAGTGGGCTCTAAATTACTTATTAGTGCAGTAATACTGCAGACATAAATTCCAATTTTCTAATTTATTTACCATGGCTTCTGTTCTGCAAAGGTCAGAGGAATGCAAAGAACAGTATAACGGAGAAAATCTCCCTGGCACAGAGTTGAATATCCCCTAAGCTGGCCTGAATATCTGTCTTCAGCATGAGGGTTGCATATGTCTAGACATACTGTCTATATATGTGGCTCTGGAATATTGCTGAATTGAGGCTTTAGCTGCATAATTTATGCTCTTTCCGTGAACCTCAATAATATGGAACAATGAAAGTTAATGACTGTGAGAACCTTTGAAAGCCCACAATATTGTGTTAGTGTCCAAGCAGCAATGTCACTTGTGATCCTCAAAACATTTATTTATTTAATATTTTTTATATACCGTTTTCTCCAATTCAAAACGGTTTACAATGAACAAAATAACAGTGAGGTTGCAGCTGTTTTACATAGAACAATAAAACATTACGTTGCTTACTCCTTGCTTGATTCTTCTTCTTTTCGTCCACTACTAGCTCACATATTTTCTTTTGGAAGTCTGTTACCTTTTATATGTCTTTTGTCTTTTTTATTTTAAAGGTGTGCACTTTCTCCCATGACTGTGCATTCTATTTTGTATACAGTACCTCCTCTTATGTCTAAGAGACGTAACATAAGAAATGCCATACTGGGTCAGACCAAGGTCCATCAAGCCCAATATCCTGTTTCCAGCAGCGGCCAGTCCAGGTCACAAGTACTGGCAGTTCCCTAAAAGATACACAGGCTCCACAATTCCTTCACTTGTTCATGCTGCTTCTATACTTCATAAGTGAAACACTGCTCCTGCCTATCATCCTATGTACTGAACATATTCTCCACAGACATGGATTTTATTTATTTCTATTTTACATGTGTAGTGTAGGTCGTAAATCAAACCTGAAATTAAACTAAATGAAATGAAACTAAGACACAAAATTGGAAAAACCTATTACAGTAGTATATCAAATCCACGTCTGATACTGTTTTAAGATGGTCGTCATGCCAAGGCTGACTTACAAAGATCGCAAGAGGAGTGGAGACAGGCATGACTCTGGTTAAAGAATCCTTCATGCTTTTCACATTCTACTATCTGCATGCAATAAGACCAGGGCTTGCCCAACCATTAGGCAAAGAAGGTGGTTGCCTTGGGTGGCAACATCTGAGGGCAGTAAAGAACAGGGCATTCAAAGTTAAACAATACATTTTGACAGCTGAGGGGGGGGGGGTAGAGCTAAAGGTTTGCCTATGGGGCCAACACCTTGAACCAACTCTGGGGCCTGCCCTGAGTAAGACACCGCACCAACAGCAGCACCTAGTAATTTTCTAGTAAGCACCTTTAAGTCTTACAGTTGATAGAAACATAGAAACATGACAGCAGAAAAAGACCACATGGTCTATCTAGTCAGCCCTTCGATATCAACCACTACAATAGTCCCCTTTTTTTGATGGGACTGATGGGATTTTCTAATAACTAAATAACATTTTAAATAAAATGTGGAAAGTTCTCTGTACAAGATTTAAACGCGAGAGGTAGTGTCAGATATTCAAGCATTTTAATCAATTACATCTAGAGTTACAAACATCTGCTACCATGTTACAGTACAATTAATACCATGTTATTTTAACTCTGGTCTCATTTTATGCTATGTAATTTATTTACTCACGCAAGGAAGTAGAAGCAGAAACTATTAGAGGAAGAACAAGATCGGCTTTCCTAAAGCTGCGAGAGTTAAAGAAAACCTTTCAGCCTCGAATTGGAATGCTACAAGATGCTTAAGGGTCCATGTTGAAGGATGTTGAGAAGATCAAGAAAAGGTGGAAATAATATACAGAGTTTTTATATGATAAAGATCAAGTGGACCAACAGCCGTTTCAACCTGTACCTTATGATCAGGAACCATTGGTGATGAAAGAAGTCAAATCAGCATTGAAAGCCTTATCAAATAACAAAGCATCAGGCATTGATGGCATTGCCATAGAAGTATTACAGCAGTCTGATGCAGCTGTTACCATACTTACAAGGCTCTTCCATGAAATTTGAAAGACAACATCATGGCCAACTGACTGGAAAAGATCTGTGCTTATACCAATACTAAAGAAAGGTGATCCAACTGACTGAAAATTATTGCATAATCGCTCTGATCCCACATGCCACAAATATTCTACTCAAGATTATTCAGCAGAACGAGAACTATCTGAAGTGCAAGCAGGGTTCAGGAAACGGAGAGGAATGAGAGACATCATTGTAGATGTGAGATGGATCTTTGAAAAGACTAAAGAATACCAAAAGGATATCTGTATGTGTTTTATTGACTATAGCAAGGCTTTTGACTTTGTAAACCATGAGAAACTCTGGGCCACATTAAGAAGCTTGGGTATACCATAACACCTGATCATTCTCTTGCACAACATTTACATTGATCAGGAAGCAACAGGTTGTGGGCGAAAGCCAGGGCTGGGGAGTAGATTGTTTGACTGGACGTGGGGTGGGTGGGGAAAGAGTGTCAAGAGCTGAGGAGAGTATAGCATTGTAGGAAGATAGTGCCTCGTCAACGAACTTGGAGGATATAATGGAGGAGAGAGATGGAGAAATGGTGGAGGATCAATATAATGGAGGTTTCTAAATAGGTTGGATGAGACAGGATGAGGTTGAGGTGGCGGAAGCTGAAGAGTAAAGGTTAAAAGGTGATGGTCAGATGAGGGAAGGATTGAGTTGCGGAAGTTTGAGGGAGAGGAATTGGAGAAGAGTACTAGGTCAGGGCAGTGGCCGTGTAGGTGGGTGGGGGCGGTGGAGTTCGTATGAGGAGATGAGGGCGAGGAATTTTGAGGCATGGGGGTCGGAGGGGTTGTTGACGTGAATGTTGAAATTGCCAAGAATAAGAGTGGGGGAAGATGGATCCAGAAAGGCGGAGAGCCAGGAGTCGAAGTCGGTGAGAAAGGTTGATTGGTCTCATCTATATACCTCTCGGTCTTCTTTAGGTCCTCCAAGTCTGCTACTCTAACTTCCAGAGATCGGGCTCGTTCCCTAACTCCTGACTTCGTTCCTTTCACCTTGCAGCACCTCATGCCTGGAACAGCTTACCTGTGTCTATACGCCAGGCACCCTCCCTGGCCCTCTTCAAATCCAGGTTGAAGACCCACCTGTTCACCGTCACTTTCAGATCCTGATTTCTATCCTTATCTTATCTTAACCCCCGTCAACTCTCATGATCAAAATGTATTGACCATACTATCTGTGCCTTGCACTAATCTGACCAATGCTCTGTAATGTTCTGACTAGATTGTAAGTTCCGATGAGCATGACTCTGATGGGCAGGGATTGTCTCTTGTATTCTGGCTGCCTCTTGTTGGTTAACTGTACAGCGCTGCGTGCGTGGTGCTCTATAAGTGATAAATAGTAGTAATAGTAATGTAGTACTGAAGCCCAACCTCCAGTCTGGCAGCCTCTCTGTTGCCACTGAGGAGAGAGGTAGCATAAAAGGAGAGCATCACTTTGGTGTGGCAGAAAGTGATCCTGTAGCTAAGACCTGTTCTCCAGAAGATGTAAAGCCCTCTTGCGCCGAGGTGGTTTCTCCAAGGGCATGTGCTCATGAGGGGAGGGTTAGGACAGCTGTTACAGTTGCTGATTCAATCATCAGGCATGTAGATAGCTGGATGGCTGATGGACATGAAGATCACCTGGTAGTATGCCTGCCTGATGCAAAGGTAGCGGACCTCATGTGCCACCTAGACAAGGTTTTAGATAGTGCTGGGGAGGAGCTTGCTGTTTTAGTAGATGTCAGTGCCAATGACATAGGAAAATGTGGGAGGGATGTTCTGGAGGCCAAATTTAGGTTTTTAGGTAGGAAGCTGAAATCCAGAACTTCCAGGATAGCATTCTCCGAAATGCTTCCTATTCCATGCGCAGGACCCAAAAAGCAGGCAGAGCTCCGGAGTCTCAATGCATGGATGAGATGATGGTACAAGTAAGAGGGTTTTGGATTTGTTAGGAACTGGGCAACATTATGGGGAAGGGAGGGGCTTTTCCATAAGAATGGGCTCCAACTTAACCAGGTGCTATTGACATTAACCCTTAAACAGAAGATAGAGCAGCTTTTAAACTAGATAATAGAGGAAAACCGACAGTCTACTACTGGAAGGACAGACTAGATGGGCCTTGTGGTCTTTTTCTGTCATCATGTTTCTATGTTTCTATGTTTCTACTACTACTATTAAATATTTGTATAGCACTACGAGACATATGCAGTGCTGCACAGACACATGTAAAAAGACGGTCCCTATTTCTTGATATTGCCAGGAGTACTCAACTGCATAGAAAGGGTTTTTTTTACTGTTGAAACCCAAAGTTGTGGAATTAAGAGCAATCTTCTTCTTATGTTACCCCTGTAAGTGCATTGTTACTTATCAAGGGGTCACATATTTTTTTTATCTTTCTCAGTTAGAAAAATGTGTTTTAGATAGAAAGTTGGAAAAGAGGGGATGCATGGTATTTTTGGTTTGACTCCTCATTTGTTTGTAGGAGGTCCTCCCTTTGACCTTCATGATATTTCTTGTTTATGTTTCCTTGGAATAGTGGATTTATCAGTTTTTTGTGATGTGGACTAGTGCTATGATTGTGACCATGATGTTTTATTTTCAATTTTTTGTCTCTCATTGGAGTATTATTCCATGTATGACTTTATAAATTTGTTTTGATTTGTATAATTTTGTAAATCTTGATAATAAATAAACAAAAGAAAAAAAAAGCCGTCCCTGCTTATCAAAGCTTACAATCTAGTGAAGAGAGACAACACAGTAGCTGTAGAGATGGGATACATCTAGGAGGAATGGTAAGGAAACACAAAGGAGACCAGGTGAGTCAAGATCTTAAAGTGGCAGCAAAGAGGTGAGTTGTCCAAGAGCAGGATACTAGTAAAAGAGGGAAGTTAGGGCATCCTGATAGGGAGGTTGCAATAAAGATTCAAATTACCTTTATCAACTGATAACCAGATTGTGATATGGATAAAATACAACCTCTAAAATACCTGTATGCAAATGCTAGAAATCTAAAAAATAAGATGGGGGAGCTAGAAAATGTAGCATTAAATGAAAGGATAGATGTAATTGGCATCTCAGAGACCTGGTAGAAGGAAGACAACCAATGGGATACCATGATACCTGGGTACAAACTATATCACAATGATAGGGTAGATCAAATTGGTAGAGGGGTAACACTCTATGTTAGAGAGACCATTGAGTCACACAGGATAAAAATTTTGCATGAATCTCTATGGAGAGAAATTCCATGTAAAAAAAGGAAGGCAATAGCAGTGGGGGTGTACTACTGTCCACCTAGCCAGAATGAACAGATGAATGATTACATGCTAAAATAAATCAGGGAAGCTAACAAACATTACAATGCAGTTATAATGGGTGATTTCAATTACCCAGGTATCAACTGGGTCAGTGTCACAGCAGGACATGCTAAGAAGATAAAGGGCCCAATATTCTAAAGACAACCACATGGTTTACATCCCAGTAAACCATGTAAATGTCTTACACGGGGATATTCAATGGCACCTACATGGTTAGTGTCATTGAATATCCCCTGATAAGTCCACTATGTGCCACAATGCTATCTGGCTACCACTGGGGCATATTGGGGGCATTCCAGGGCAGAACAGAGGTGGAAACTGTCACTAACTGTGCAGCAGCGATATTGGATGCTGCACTGTTAGTGATCTGCACCTAAAAGATAGGCATGGAGAACCCTTGCCTATCTTTAAAGCACAGAGGCTAACTGCATAGCATCCAATATCACTCCTGCATGGTTAGCCTCCGCAGCTTCCTGGGTCTGTGGAGATCACTCGATATTCATAGCCCTTCCAATTTTTGGACAGCTGAAATTCGGGCCCAAAGTTTTCATTTGAAATAAATGACTGCTTCTTGGAGCATCTGGTTCATGAACCAAGGAAAGGGGAAGCTATTTTGGACTTAGTCCTTAGTGGAACACAGGATATGGTGCAAGAGATAAGGATATTGGGACCACTTGGCAACAGTGATCACAGCATGATTGTGTTTCATTTAATAAATGAAAGAAGGATGGCAAGGAAATCCACAGTACTGCCTTTTGGCTTGATAAACTGAGGAAAATAGTTAAGAAAAAATTAAGAGAAGCAGCTGCAAAGCTTAAAGATTTACATCAAGCTTGGGAATTATTTAAAAATATTATCTTGGAAGCCCAGATCACATATATTCCACTCTTTAAGAAAAATAGAAGGAAGGCAAAAAAACTGCCAGCATGGTTTAAAGGTGAGGTCATAGAGGCTGTTTTAGCTAAAAAAGCATCTTTCAGGAAATGGAAAAAGGAGCCAAATGACAAAAATGGGAAACTATATAAGTACTGGCAAGTTAGATGCAAGGTATTGATAAGACAGCCAAACAGAGAATTGGAAAAAAGCATGCTATGGAAGCAAAAATGCATAATAAGAACTTTTTCAAATAATTTGTAGCAAAAAACTTGTGAGAGAGTCATTTGGACCATTAGATGATAGAGGGGTAAAAGGGGCACTAAGGGAGGACAAGGCAATAGTGAAGATATTGAATGAATTCTTTGCTTTAGTCTCTACTGAAGAAGATGTAGGGAAATTGCCATTGCCTGAAATGGTATTTAAAGGTGATGTATCAGAAGAATTTAAAGAAATTTCAATAAACCGAGAAGATGTATTACAACTATTTGATAAACTAAAGAGTAGTAAATCACCTGGACCGAAAGGTATACATCCAAGGGGGTTGAAAAAACTGAAAGACGAGATTGCAGACTTACTACTAGTAATCTGTAAATTAACATTAAAATCATCTGTACTACCTGAAGATTGGAGAATGGCCAATGTAATGCCAATTTTTAAAAAGGGTTCCGGGGGATCGGGCAAACTACAAACCAGTGAGCCTGATATCGGTACTAGGCAAAATGGTAAAAACCATTATAAAGAATAAAAATACTGAACATGTAGATCGTCATGGTTTAATGTGAGAAAGCCAACATGGATTTAGCCAAGGAAAGTCTTGCCTTACTAATCTGTTATATTTTTTGAGAAGGTGTGAATAAACAGGTAGACCAAGGTGAGCTGGTTGATGTAGTGAATCTGGACTTTCAGATAGCCTTTGACAAGATCCCTCATGAGAGACTCTTAATCAAATTAAAAAGTCATGGGATTGCAGGTAGTGTAATATTGTGGATCAGAAAATGGTTAAAAGATAGAAAGCAGAAAGTAGGGCTAAATGGCCAATTTTCTCAGTGGAGAAAGGTGAATAGTGAAGTGTCCCAGGGATCTGTGCTGGGCCTGCTGCTTTTTAACAACTTCATAAATGACCTGGAAATGGGAATAACCAGTGAGGTGATCAAATTTACAGATGACACAAAATTATTAAAAGTTGTTAAACACAAGAGGATTGTGAAAAATTGCAAGAGGACCTTGATAAATTGGAAGACTGGACATTAAAATGGCAGATGAAATTTAATGTGGGCAAGTGTAAGGTTATGCACCTAGGAAAGAGCAACCCAAACTACAGTTACATGATGCAAGGTTCCACATTAGGAACCACTACCCAGGAAAAAGATTTGGGTGTCATCATGGATAATATATTAAAACCCTCCACCCAGTGTGCAGCAGAGTCCAAGAAAGCAAATTGAATGCTAGGCATCATAAGGAAAGAAATGGAGAATAAAACCAGGGATATTTAAATGGCTCTGTATTATTCCATGGTGCGACTGCACTTTGAATATCGTGTGCAATTCTGGTCACCATATCTTATAAAGGATGTAGCAGAATTAGAAAAGGTACAGAGAAAAGCCACCAAAATGGTAAAGGTGATGTAACCGGAGATCTGTACCCGGCGCTCTCCCTCCGCCCTACTCTTTCCCCTTACTTGCATCTCCCGCCAAAAATTTCACAGACACCACATTTGGAAAACACCAGGTCACAGCTTTATTGCCCAATAACACAACAATTTAACAAGCACAACAACTTAGCCAACTATTCCCCCCCCCCCCCGCAGCGGAGCGATACCTCACCCGCCATACTATTAGCAAGGTGACCTCGCTTCCGCCCCTGGCCCAGTCACCACCAGTCCAGTTACTCCCACCCCTGCCCGACTTCGCCATATCACTAGCAAAAGTCGGCTCGGGGTTCTCCGGGTCGCGGGCACCCTGCCCACGCCCCAAGTAGCCTCCGGCTCCGGACCCCAGAAACCTCCGGGATCCCGCCAAACCAATTCCCTCCCCCCCAGCTGTGACACCCCTACATCCCCCAAACTGACCCTCCAATTAATGGGTGGGAGGGCAGGACCCCATTCGCTGCCCGCTCTTCAGCCATGTGCTGATGGAGCGTCCCAGATGCCTCAGCACATGGCTCTCTCCCTTCCCTGATTGGCTCTTGCCGCACGCGACCCCGTGGCAGAGCCAATCATTTTAAATAATGCGGCACACATCTCTGAGCCTGACTCCCCCCCCCCACTGCTTCTCCTTCTAAGGGCAGGGACCCACGCCGGGCCGTGCCACCGGTTACCGGCGGCCTCCGGGACCCTGCCCGCGGCCTTTAAAGAAGGATATCCCTATGAGGTTAGGGCGTTTCAACTTCAAAAAGAGAAGGCTGAGGGGAGATATGATAGAGGTCTATAAATTAATGAATGGAATGGAAAGGGTACATGTAGATCTATTGTTTACACCATGAAAACTAGAAAGACTAGGGGACATGCAATAAAGCTACAATGTAACCCATTTAAGACTAAGAGAAAATATTTTTTCACTGAACGCATAATATAACTCTGGAATTCGTTACTGGAGGATGTAGTAAAAGCTGTTAGTGTAGCTGGGTTTAAAAAATTTTGGACAATTTCCTAGAGGGAAAGTCCATAAACCAATAATGAATAGGACCTGGGAAATCCACTGCTTGTCCCTGGACAAGCATTGTGGAACCTATGTGCTTTTTGGAAACTTGCCAGGTACTTATGACCTGGAATGGCCACTGTTAGAAGCAGAATTCTGGGCTTGATGGACCTTGGTCTGACCCAGTATGGTATTTCTTATGTTCTTATGGGGCTTTGAAGCACATGCGTGTGCTGTAAGTCTGATGTGCAGTGCGTGCATGAGCCCCAAAGCCCCGCATTGTTTTAATTTCCTGTCTGCTATGCCACTGGGAAAGAACTGATCGGTGATGGGTATGCAGAAGGGACAACGAGAGAGAGATCAGGTGATGGCTGTGGGGAGAGTAAGGAGAAAGGGATCGTGTGGTATTGTGAGGGGGCAAGAAGAGGGAGGTGATGACTGTGAGGGGGACATGGAGAGAGAGAGGGGCATCAAGTGTTAGCTTGGGGGTGGGGGGTGCTCACTGTGCCGATTGTGCTGGAGATGGGAAGGTGACTCTGATGCTGCAGACTTGGCATGGCACCTCTGTCCCCACTACTGGAATCAAGAACAGAGGCTGCAAAAAAAAGAGACAGAGCTCTGAAATTAGGGACAATCCCCAAAAATCAAGGACATCTGGCAACTCTATGTTGAATAGCGTGGGTGTCAATAGCGTGCAATAATTGCAAATATTGCAGTTCGTGTGGGTGTAACTACTGCCACCTCAATAGGTGGATGCACCTGTGGTAATTGACAAGGGTCGAAACACATACTAAAGGTCTTGCCTGGGTGGTAACTGTCAGGCACATGGTGTGGTGACACTTAATACACATTGATCTTTACTCAAAAGGCACATTAGGGGCAAAAATATCACACTTTAGTAAACGGACCGCATGTGTCAATGTCCTCTGATGCTTTCTAAGAGATTTATCAGAATGACGCCTCCAGCAGTACCTGGTGAGTATCTGAGCAATGCCGCTCCTATGTAATTACAAGATAACTGGGAGGAGTTTCAGCCTGTGTTATCAGGCTTCTAAGCCAGTTTTCAAAAATTCACCGAGCAAGTAAGATAACCAGATCATTTAACCTGATTATTTTGAATCTAACTGGTTAAAAGTGCAACTAAACATTTTTTCCAAAATCTAGCTGCACAGATTTTATCCAGCTGGATTTTAGCCCAACACACACATACACCTTCCCTGGCCGACACCCCCCATCTCCCTCTCCAGAGGCTCTGCTTTTCTAATCAGCTTAGAGGGAGTTTTACAAAGATGTGTTAAGGGAATAATGCATATTTGCTTTTTAATATGTGTTAAAATGCAAAATTGTGCATTATTTTATGGCAGCATGCTTTAAAGTAACACACATTGCCAATTAATGAGATGAAAAACATGCAAACTATTTTATAAATCAAAAAATGCAATTTACATTAAACCGCACAAGCTGTGTTATTCCTGGAAAAATAATGCCTCTCTGGAAGCATTTATGAATGGCCATCCCTGGATCAGACCCTCACCCACTAAAAGCATACCCTGACCATTCCCTGTGAAGGCATCCCCCACCCCCTGGAAGATATCCATGTCCCCCCAAAGACACCCCTGACTCTCATCTCACAGCCTTCCACCCTTCCTAAAGTGATATTCAATAATAAAATAACAATACATTTCACTCCCTTTCAGACAGTACTACAAAACACAAACATACCCACCCCAGTCTCCCTAAATAAAATGCAGCATACTTCTTATCAAAAATCCCCAACTCCTAAGTCATTCCTTCAGTGCTATTCTCCTTCTCCTCCAAACCCACAAATACCTGCTTGAATAGCCAAGTTGTAATTGCCTTTCTAAAAACCAAATAATCTATACAACGACAAATCTCTGTTGGTAATGTATTCCAATAAATAGGTATCACCTTTGAAAAAACACTTTCCCTCACAAAACTGACCCACCCCTGGGACCGATAAAGGTCCCTGACCTCCAGCCTCAGAACCCTTCCAGGTACATACCCCATCGGCACATCCTGCAAATAACTTAGCATCAACCCCTGAAGCACCTTAAAACCTAGTGCCAGCAGTTTAAATTTTACTTTAGGGGGAGCAACCAAAGCAATTGCCCAAGGCATCCTTTGTCACAGAGGGGCCCCCAAACCTGCTTGAAGTTGAAAGAGGTTTAGTCTTCTGGAATGCTTTCAGGTCCTTTCTCAAATTTTTAACCTGCATGTCTCACACTAATTTTAGAAAGGATCTGGCAAGGTTTGAGGAATGGTCTAAAGCATGGGCGTAGTTTGGGGGGTTAGGGGGCATTTCCCCCCAAACAAGCTGCTCCTGCTGTTCCTGGCTGCCACCCATTGCCACCCAAAATAAGAGGTTGGGGAAGGAGAGAGTTGGGGAATGGGAGGGCTCTGTTAAGGGTTGTAGTAGTAGTAGTAGTAAGGGTTGCAAAATGGTAGATGTAGTGAAAAACAAAGGGTGACTGAGGTCTGGAAGGTAAGAAGGAAGAGTGAAATTTGAGTTGAGAAGGAGATATGTAAATGGAAGAAAGCTGGAAGGAAAAGATCATTGTCAGAGATGGAATAAAATGCAGACAACATGAGGGGATGTAAGTGGCCCGGAGGTCCTAGAAAGCGAAAGGAGAACAGAAACCAGAGACTGAGATAAATATGATCAGAGAATAAAATGGGCAGACAACAAAGGTAGAAACATAATTTTATTTTCAATTTAGTGATTGGAATATGTCAGTCCTTTCAGTTTGCATATTCTTTCTTTATATTTTGTATAGTACAAAGGCATCTACTTCTCCCTTTGTTTCTCTGGTATTGTCTTGCAAACTCTGGCTTCTTGGGGTTTCATTTTAATTTTTGCTACACCTGTGTTCTGTGTGACCAAGGCCGGTGTTCTGTGTAGGAGTATTTGTACTAACCCTGAATGGGTGTATAGATATTCTGGTCCACTGCCCTTTTCTTGGTAGGCTCCTTGTGTTATGTTTTGAAAGTTGATGCTGTTATAGTATGGTAGATTTTCTTCATAGGTCCTGAGAGATTTTTTTTTTTAGCATTAGGCATTACTTCACAATATGCCTAGTACTGGTGAGGGTTGATATCGTTACTGAGATGACACCAGAATAAGAAATTAGTTTTGGATTGTTGAGCTCTAAGAGGAAGTGTCCTAGTTCTGCTCTGCATCCATTGTTGGAAGAAGGGTTTCTTTGGATGCAGGAAAAAGCAAAAGAGAGAACAGTTTATAGCACCAAAATAAAATTATACTAATTTCATTTTGTTGTTACAAATGGCACCATGGTGCTCGCTGGAGTGGTGTGGGGTATGGGAGAGTGCTGGCTTCAAGTCTAAAGAAGCAGGCGTGAATCTGAGTGGGGGCATATTTCGTTGCTGACTGATATACTTGCTTCCTAGCTAGACATTTTTTTTAGATAACCATAATGAATATGTGTGAGATTATATATGTGCAGATAATATCCACATATGTCACCTCTCACTCATTCTGACTACCCCACACTTTGCCCTCAAAATAAAACAGTCAAACTGCAGGATCAGGCATTTGGGCTGCAAAAGCCAAAGGGAGAGGTAAAATATGGGCAGTGAAGTTATTTATTTACATTCTCTTATATACTGTGCTATTCTGCATCAGTGTGGTTTACATTGAACAAACTGAAATTACATTGAACAGGGCATTATAACTTGGAGATAACTATTTTACAGGGAACATGGGCTATGGAGGGTTAAGTGGCTTGCCCAAGACCACAAGGAGCACCTGTGGGACTAGAAACCCCAGTCCTTCCGGTCCAAGGTTGCTGTTCTCCAGTGGGATTTAAACCACTGACCTTCTGGCCTGAAGTACCTTGCCCCAACCACTAGGCCACTCCTCCACTCAAAAGTTCTTTTGTGCATGAAAGAAGAGAAGGATCTGGAGATGGCATCATCTTATGATCATAAAGTGATCAAACAGAAAAGGTAGTGGCAGAAGCTGGAAGGATGCCTGGGAGGGGAGGGAGAGGAATGACCAGCAGGAGAAAGGAAGTGATAGTGCCTTTATATACATTTCTGGAGAAGCCTCATTGTCTACTTTTCTGGAGACCTCACCTCTAAAGCCGAGTTTCTAAACTTTGGACGTGAAGGACCACATAGAGCATTTCAAATCATGGTGTGATCTGGACAGAGGTGGGGTGGAGTGCCCCTGTGGAGAAGAAGGGAAATGGAAAGGAGAGCTACGTTCTGGCTTTTCAGTGTTTCAAATGTTGATGAAGGATGGCGGCAATGGGTATAGTTTTCAGGGGTAAGGCAGATAACTAAACACCTTATTCCATTCCTGACACCTTCCCACAGCATCTCCCCCCTGGAGGATCAGGAGGTAACTGGATAGTAGTGTGTATATGTATGTGTGAGTGATACTCTCTTCCATTCAGTCTCCTCAGTGTACTGTCCCTTCTCTTTTACCCTCCTTTCTTTTGACTGCCCCTTTTTTATACTCCATCTTTCTCTTCTTACTCCTTCTTACCTTCCGTCTTCTCTCATTCCACTCTCTTGCCCCCTCTCTTTCCCTTTACTCTCAAAAGAACTTGCAAACATTCCTGGTGCTGCGCACCTGGAGCAGTGATCCACGGCATACTCCCAGCCCTGCATCACCAAGAATAGGGAGCATTTCCTTCCCCTGGGTCTTTTCTCATTTTCCCATAGGGAAAAGAGAAGGAGGATTTCAGCAGGGGGCAGCTAAATTGGTAAAGAGAGAAAGGGAAGGACCTCTACAACTGAGATGGGGCAGAAAGAGAGGGAGAGAAAGAAGCTGGATGGAGTGCACAGAAATCTTCCCAGACACAGCACTTCCCCAGCAGATAACACTGCGAAAGTGTATAGATCGTGGCATGTCAGCACAGTGGATGCAGCTAACGCTACCCATTGAGGTGGCGTTAGTTGCACCCTGTGATGTCTGCAAAACATGCTGCTACTGCGCGCTGCTGACGCTTGCGGTAACCACTCATTGCAGACACGCCCACGTCTGGCCCACACCCTACTCACATATGCTGCTAATGTGCGGTTTGCAGAGAGCACGGAAAACCCCCTGAGCTGTGTGCATTTCATCCACGTTACCTGTTAGCAGCTAATGTGCTTTAGTAGCCCTGCCCCTTGTGTTATTTTCTAAATTGAAGTTAGCTTGTTAGTTAAGACCATATTTATGGGGTAATAAGCTATAGATAGTGGCCAAGCATTATTAAGTATGTTGGATTATTGTAGAGGTCTCGTATGTAGGGCTATTGGGGAAAGAGGTGGGAAAGATTACAGATAACATAGAATACAATGGTTAGATTTTTGTTGGGGTGAGGGAAGAGACAGTCACTCGAGGGCAGGCTGACTGTTAAGAAAGCTACACGCAGGCCCGATTTGTCCATTAGGTGAGCTAGGTAGCTGCCTAGGGCGGCCGGCCCGGGTGGGCGGCTCTCTGCCACCGCTTTTTTGCCTGCGGCAGGTTATATGCTTCAGCACACATGACCTGCCGCTTCTGATCCCCCTCTGGCACAACTTACTGTCGGTTGGGGGTCAGAAGCGGCAGGCCATGTGTGCTGAAGCACATGGCCTGTCACGGGCAACAAAGAGGCAGCACAAAGCTGCCACTTTTAAAATTCTGCCACCGCTGCCCACCTCCCCCACCAAGACAGAATCAGTGGCAGCAGTGGGTGGTGGCGTGGCTCAGAGGAGGTGGCTTGGGAAGGGGGGGAGGTGGGCAGCATGGCCGTTGTTTTTGCCTGTGGCAGTAGAAACCCTTGGGCCGGCCCTGGCTACTTGCGTTACTTATTAAACAGAGATGTATTTTCAAAATGCTGTTTGTAGTATTTAAAGTGGTGAGGAATGCAAACCTAGTTATTTAAAGCACAGATTATGACGCTATGTTCCAAGTAGGCATTGCGGTCTACCCAGGGAATTTATTTGGAGGCACCATCGGTGATGGTTCCTCAAAATATAGTCTGGTGAGTGAAAGCCTTCTGTGTGGTTGGTCCAAAGTTATAGAATGTTTTTTCTTCAGATCTGACAAATTTGATGACTTTTAGGAAAGGAGTAAAAAGATTTATATTCCCTACTGCGAGTTAAGCAACGATAGGAGGGGTTAGAAGGGAGGGAATAGTGTGGGGAGGGGGGAGGAAGGTTTGTAATAACATGCCCTGGCTTGTATGTCTGCTTCCTGTAACTTTTGTTGTGTTTTATTTGGAATGTAAACCATTTTGAATAACTTTGGTCACTAAGATGCTATAAAAAATGTAAAGTAAATTAGCTTTAAACAGGCATAGAATAGGTGGAACCCTGTTATAAAATTACTCCATAAGGACCATTTGGCCTGCTAATTTGTCTAGTGGCCTCCATACTATATGTAGGTCTCCAGCTGAAAGTATCTCCTAGCTATCCGTCATATAAATGTGACTACTTATACTGCCGTAGCTGTGGCCATCACCCATCTTACCTGTATCCCTACTCACTGTGTTAAGCATATGTCCAAGCCGGCGGTCATACATGCTTGACCACTTGCAAGAAATTTATTTATTTATTTATTTAGACAGTTTTTGTATACCGCCTTATCCTTCAATCAAAGCGGTCACAACACAATTGGGGGATACATTTAACAAGCAGGGATATGAGACACATACACTAATACTTACAGGGAACATGGGCTATGGAGGGTTAAGTGGCTTGCCCAAGACCACAAGGAGCATCTGTGGGACTAGAAACCCCAGTCCTTCCGGCCCAAGGTTGCTGTTGTTCCTTTCCTTTTCTCCCTAGCTGAGAAGTAGAACCAAATCACCTGTAGTCCATATTAGGAAACTCGCCACTTCCCACTTCTGCTGTTTGACAATGTACCAAACACTCGCCACTCTTCGGGAGCTCATTTTAGTGCTACCATCATTCTGTGACTTCCAGATATGTCCTTTCCACTTTTTGAGTCCATACTGTTTTGGGTGATTAAACATATAATTTTCCATAACTGGTCCGGCCCCCCACTCCCTTCTCTATTTCTTTTACTTATCATTCCCCCACTCGCTGTGAACAATCCCAAATATGCTTAAATTGTGTCATGGCTTTGATTACTACCACTGCTATTGATGCTAACATTAAGGGGCCCTTTTAGTAAATGCTGCTAGAGGTAGCTGGCCACGGTGAACCCTAATATGCGGGCATGCCAGTTATCGACTGCTGAAATGAATGTCAGCTGGCACTCACACACTAATGTGGACATTTGGTGAGTTAGAGGCACAGCATGAGTTTGGCAGACACATTAGCATGCAAGTGAAGTTAACATGACACCTAGCGTAGCTGCACCCATGTTTCTTTGCGGTCTCTTACAGTACCCAGTCGCACATTAACTGTCGGGAACATGCCAGTCATGTTTCCGACAGCCAATGTGAAGGCTTTGCACTTAATGGGCTTTGATAACACTCATTAAGTGTGAAATCATAGTGGCATTTAGTAAAAGGGCCCCTTAGGTAGTTTTGAAATTCTTGAATTTACTCTAGAATGCATTGCTCTGGCATTAAAATACTTTTGCAAAATTGAACCCCTCAGAAGTGAATGTGTAAATAGATAAATACATTTTTGCTTTCAACCAGCTTATACTTACTAAATATTTATGCATGAGACATACAATAACAATGAAATTACATAGATGGTCAACAAATATCGGGGTCTAATTAATGAGCTGTATTACGTGTCAATTGACTTGCATTATTTACCAATAACAAAATTTAAAACAGAAATTTCTAATGTAATGCACATTAAACAATAACAAGCTGTGATGCATGTAAATGTATGCAAAGCAGTTCATAATTATGCAAAATGCATAACGCAGTTTGCTGCATTGTTCTTCGAAAATTAACAATCAAAGGACTGGAGAAGAGTGAATGTGGTTCTTCTGTACAAAAGAGAAGGAAGGAGGAGGTTGGGAACTACAAGCCGGTTACTCTAACCTCCGTGGTGAGTAAAATAATGGAAACGCTGCTGAAACAAAAGATAGTGCAGTTTCTGCAATCCAGTTGATAGTAGTATCTGTGGCAGCATGTTTTTACTTGAGGTAGGTCTTGTCTGAAGAATTTGATTAATTTGGTTGACTGGGTGACCAGAGCTGGATGAAGAGAGAGCGTTAAATGTGGTATACTTAGATTTCAGCAAAGCCTTTGACATGATTCCTCATGGGTGACTCATAAGTAAACTGTTTACCCTTGGAATAGACTCTAAATTGTTTCCAGCTATAACAATGCAAAAAAAAAAAAGTCCATTATATTTACTAACTTATGGTATTGACCAGAGCTCCTGCAACCTTACTCATACATACTTTATCATGGCTCTTCCCTCTGAATCTCTTAAATTGACATGTCTGAATCTGTGAATGGGGGAATGGGAAGCATAACAAAAAAATTGCAGAATAAAAAGTCTCAAGGACTACTGCATAATGAAAAAAAGTCCAAGACAATCATTTTGAGAGAACACTCCCATGTAAAACTTCAACTCATACACTTAAAATACAAAACAAAAGAAAAAGAGACCAAATTCAAACACCATACAGCATCATAACAATATTGAGGTGCAGAAAAATTATTTAAAAGAGGGAGGGCATCTTATATTTAAAACAGGCAACCTGATGTCATTTTTCATCATCACTGTCCAAAACCCACATGTCCATTTTTATATAACTTTTTCTTCTTGCAATGTTAAATGCAAAACATATTTTCATGCTGAATCAGCACCTCCAAAGAAACTAAAAACACTTATCTTGTAGAGGCAGATTCTTTGGTGCTTAAGCATGCAAGTCCTCAATCTTGACCTTGCTCAAGGTTTCACCATTAACTTCTTCAAGAGAAGTAAGCCCCCAATTAAAAACAATAAATATATAGCAATGGTCAAAAAATCATACAAAATAATCTTCACATTAAATTCCCAAGATAAAAATCTGAAAAATCCAAGTTATCAATGTCCCTGTTTAATGCACATTACCAAGTTTAAGCTACAATGTAAACCGCTTTGATCAAAATGATAAAGTGGTATAAAAAACCTGTTAAATAAATGAAATAAATAAATAAATAAATATTTGAAAGATTATTCCAACACTTATGCTGGAGACTCTCGACCCTATCTTCCTTCTGTGCCAAAAGATGCTGGTGCATGCACTTAATGAAGTTTAAATACCCTTATGATCACACATCTTCAATAAAACACTTGCCATTCAATTTCAGCATTTAAGCCATCAGGTTCAAGGGTATGCCATTGATAGATATAACGCAGTGATTCTCAGTTCAGTCCTCTGGGACCCCCAGGCCAATCAGGTTTTCAAGATATCCACAATGAATATGCATGAGATAGATCTGCATACAGTGGAAGCAGTGTATGCAGATCTATCTCATGCATATTCATTGTGGATATCCTGAAAACCTGACTGGCCTATGGGCCCTAGCGGACCGGGTTGAGAACCACTGATATAGCGCTATTCCAATTTTTCAGCCATTTCAAGAGGTTACAAACTCCCCCCCCCCCTCACTTAAGCCACTGTGTCATACTGTAATTGTTCAGTTTTCAACCTCTTTACTTATGGAATATATGCAGCCTAACATATCATGCATCTCAAATTCAAAAAAAGCAGAGGAAACCAAGAAAGTCCTTAAAAAAGGGAATTCTTTAACAAGAAAAGGAATATAATTTTTTTTTTAATGACTGTATTAGCTCTTACTGCCTCTAATAGTTTCTTCACAGCCAGAGGGGCCGTGAGGGCCATGAGACATTCATACCTAACAAATATAAAAGTCATCTATTTCTTACATTGTGCATATTCAAGCAAAAATGCTGAACACAATCCCGTCAGTACCATTCACAGTGAATGTCATCTATAGATTTTTTTATGCATGAAAGAGTATGTTGCTCATATTTATTAATTTCATTCAGTGATGATTTTGTAACTCTTTTGTCAATATGAGAAAAAAGTGCTTAATAGCAAAGGCTTTCCAAACATGTTGATTCTTCATTACCGTACTGTAGTGAGTAAGATTGGTAATCTATTTTATAATCTGGAAGCTTTCAGTATTATCATGCTTGGAAACAATTTTAGGTGCTAAGAGTTTCTCATCTCTATACTTCAATGAACAAGAACTACCTGCTCACGTTTCCAATGAAGAGCAACCTAATTAAGCAGCATTCTGCTCTAGGCATCTAGGCTTATTTCAAATCAGTCTTCAATTTAAATTGTGAATGTGCTTCGGTACACTTTTGTTTAGGGCATATGTTATAGTTGGTTTTATAGTATGTTATAATTAAGTTTTCAAGATGTAAACTAATAAGGTAGTGTTGATAACACTATAAGAAACACAGCACTTTATTGTAGACAAATCAAGCAGCTAACTGAATTGGTGAGCAGAATGTCAGTATTATTTTAAGGTGAGAAGGAATGGCCTAAACAGGCACAGAGAACATAAACGCAAAGGAGGAAAGCCTCTTTCAATTGTAAGAAAGCTGCAGAACGAGGAGGCACAGGATGAAGGTGAAAGTAGGTAGACTTAGGAGAAATCGGAGGAATTATTTCTTTACGGAAAGAGCAATGGATACCTGGAATATCCTCCTAGTGGAGATGGTAGAGACAAGGACTGTAGCTGAGTTCAAGAAAGCATGGGACAAACAAAGAAGATCTCTAAGAGAAAGGAAGGGATCCCCCGAATTCCCCCCCCCCCCCACTTTATAACAAGTTTTATGTAAATGTGCGTGTTTTATAAAGAGTTCCCTGTAAACATGTTAGTTATAATGTAAACCACTTTGATTGAATGAGAAAGCAGTATAGAAGAACTGTTAAATAAATAAATAAATAAATCTTAGGCTGTCCATATGACTGCGGACCTTTGAAATATTTAGGGATCTCCCAAATACTGGGTCTGTTTGCAGCTCTGTGGGACCAGACTTGCCTTCTCTGGCCTTGGAAAGAGAGCACAGTACTGAGAATCCGTGGACTTCAGGACTTGTTGGTTCTAGATTTTAGATCTGCCCCGCTTCACTATGGGCTGGATGTTCAACGTAGTTTCTCCCATAGACACAAAAAGGGTCTGATTTACTTGACTTTTATGTCTTAAATTTAGAATGAGAGAAAATATTTGTAAATCATACTTTCATGTCAAAAGTCCTTTAGTAAAGTGTTTCTCAAGCTGGTTCTGAAGTAGCCCCTAGACAGTCTGGTTTTCAGCATTTCCACAGTAGAAATGCGCATGATGGATCTGCATGTAACAGAGGCAGCTCATGCGAATCTATCTCATGGATATTCATTGTGGATATCCTGAAAACCAGACTGGCTTGGGGTTATTCCAGAAACCGCTTGAGAAATACTGCTTTCATACATCTGGACATTTCACATTCAGGATATTTTTATTCCTTAAATTACTTTCCTTACCACAGCTGCAATAAAATTGTAATATCAATATGCTGTGATCATTTGTGCTGTGGTAACGAGGTTATCTGTAAAAATATTAGGGTCAATATTCATAAAAAACATAAGATAAGCTATGATGAGTCAGACTAAGGTCCATCAAGCCCAACATCCTTTCTGCAACACTGGCCAATCAAGGTCACAAGTACCCAACAGATCCCCCAAAATAGATCTAGTTCTCATAGAAACTAAGGCGGCCCAACTCTCCAACAAAGCACAGCAAGGCCCTGATAAGGGCTGCACTCATGACCCCTGGTTTATAAAACCAGTGTTCATACCACTGAGCTACAGAGCCAATCACACGTCTGCATCTAGCGCTGGATGCTGACTACCCTAAGTGTCTTTCTTTCAGTTTGCTGAGATATTAAACAGACAGGGACAATGCCAGAGTTGGTTCAAGTGTTAGCACCCTAGGCAAACCTTAAGCCTTATGCCCTCCTTGCTGTTAGAATCTATTTTTTGCTTTAAATACCCTGTTCTTTGCCACCCACCCTCCTAAAAGCTGCTGTCATAGGCAACTTCCTAGTTTGCCTGGTGGTTGGCCCAACCCCGTAAACAGATATATTTTTACCATTCAAGTCAATGCGGGCCTGATTTTATAACAGGACACCTACAGGAGAAGTTTAGAAAGACATCTATTTTAAACATATTTTATAAAAGCCATATAAGCGCTTATGTGCCTTTAAAAATAGGCACCAGGAACGAGACACTGTAGCATGCAAATGCTGATGCCCACATTTCATTCCATTTTATTATATTATTACAATTAATATAGTAACAAGGTAACATAGTATATGATGTCAGATAAAGACCAGTATGGTCTTTATGGTCCATCTAATCTGCCCAGCAAGATGGCAAGAGTAGGTGCACCTGCCACTCCGTGCAGGTCACCCCTATTTGTTGAGATATAAGAGATAGTTATGTTTATTTTGATTTTATCCTGTTGCTATAAAGAGATCCACTGTGTCTGTCTCATGCCATTTTGAATTCTGTCACTGTGTTTGCCCCCATCACTTCCATCAGGAGGGCATTCCAAGCATCTACCACCCTTTCAGTGAAAAGTATTTCCTGACATTGACTTTCAGTTTACCCCCTTGCAGCTTCATGTTATGCCCTCTAGTTGTACAGCTTCCTCGTCTTTGAAAGGGGTTTGTTTGATCATTAATACTCTTTAGGTATTTAAAGGTGTGAATCATATCTCCCTGTCCCTCCTCTCCTCCAGAGTGTACATATTTAGGTCTTCCAAGTTTCTTCTCATAAGTCTTCTAACGCAGGCTCCAAATCATTTTGGCTGCCTTCCTCTGAACCGTTTCCAGTCTTTTTACATCCTTTGCGAGATATGGTCTCCAAAACTGAACACAATATTCCAAGTGAGACCTCACCAGTGACTTCCTTTCTGCTGGTAATTCTTCTTTGTATGCAACCCAGCATCCTTCTGGCTTTTGCTACCACCTTGTCACACTGTTTTGCCTCCTTGAGTTTGTCAGAAACAATCACTCTGAGGTCCTTTTCTGATCCATGCACACCAACCTCTCGGCCCCCTATCGCATACAATTCCTTTGGATTTCTGCTTCCCAAGTGCATGACACTGCACTTCTTCACATTAAATCTTAACTGCCGAACATTAGACCATTCTTCCAGCTTTGTAGATCTTTCCTCATGTTATCCACTCCCTTAGGGGAGTCCACTCTGTTGCAAATTTTCATGTCATCTGCAAAAAGACAGACTTTTCCATTCAGTCCTTCAGCAATATCACTCACAAATACATTGAACAGTACTGGTCCCAGGACCAATCCCTGAGGCACACTACTAATCACCTTCCTTTCATCTGAGTGAGTTCCGTTTACCCTCACATTCTGTCATCTGTCAGTCAACCAATTTCTGATCCAGTTCACCACCTTGGGACCCATCCCCAGGCTGTTGAGTTTATTGATAAGCCTCCTGTAAGGAACAGTATCAAAGGCTTTACTTAAATCTAGGTAGATCACATCCATCACATGCCCTTGATCTAGTTCTCTGGTCACCCAGTCAAAGAACTCAATTAGATTTGTTTGGCAAGATTGTCCTTTGGTAAAACTATGTTGCTTTGGATCATGCAACCTGTTGGTTTTGAGAAAGTCCACTAGTTGCTCTTTCAGGAGCACCTCCATTACTTTTCCTGCTACTGAGATAAGGCTTACTGGCCTGTAGTTTGTCACTTCTTCCCTATTACCACTTTTGTGAAGAGGTTTCACATCAGCTCTTCTCCAGTCCTGTATTTATTTATTTAGCTGTATTTATATCCCACTTTTCACTGGGTCAAAGTGGTCAATTGGGGGATACATTTAACATGAGGGGATATGAGACACATATGCTAATACTTACAGGGAACATGGGCAATGGAGGGTTAAGTGGCTTGCCCAAGACCACAAGGAGTGCCTATAGGACTAGAAATCCCAGTCCCTCTGGCCTGAGATTGCTGTCCCCAGGTGGGACTTGAACCCCAGGCCCTCTGGCCTGAAATACATTGTCCTAACCACTAGACCACTCCTCCCTCTCCCCTAAAATAGACCTCTCTGTAGAACTATGGGGTCTATTTTAATCCGGCATATACATGAGTAAATCACATTGACATGCAAATGGCCATTTTAGGGAGGTCCTGTTTATACATGGATGTCAGTATCACTTCCAAGTTGCACAGGGTGTGACCTGGGCAAGAGAAAAATCTACACGTTTACCCCATTTTTCAAACTTCATTTGCTTCAAAAATTTAAACAGTACCTATCTACTGATAATCTTCGTACTCTTGTCCAAACTTTGGTGTAATCGCCGTTGGATTATTGCAATGGTATATTTTTGGTCTTCCTTCATACATTATCCAACCTTTGCAGTCTGCTCAGAATGCCTCAGCATGCCTCCTGACTGGTAGTAGTCGCTTCGATCATATGGCCCATAACTTATACAAGCTACATTGGCTACCAATTAAGTTTTGGATACTATATAAAATGATCATCTTGGTATTCAAATGTCTTCATCATCGGGCACCACTCGGATTATTTGCTCTTATGCGGGTTTACTGTCCTTCTTGTGTCTCACATTCACAAGATACATTGTTACTAGATGTCCGGTTATTTCAGAAGATACACATTCAACATTTCATAAGAGGATTGTCTCCATGGCTGCTCCTTATATTTGGAACGCTTTGCGAGCTGAATTGTGTTGCACATCTGAGATTCTGATGTTCCGAAAAAAATTGAAAGCGCGTCTATTCCAATAGGCTTTTGCAACATTTGTCACTGACTTTATTCTGAAGAAGTAAGGCAGCAGGCTCAGGGTTTTTTTATTTTTGTGTTTTGTCTGATTTTTTGTTGTAACTTTCAAGTATGTTTTTATGTTATCCACTTAGGATGTAGTGTGGAATATATATGTTGTTTAAATAAATAAAGAAATAAATATAGGGAATGCACATATAAGTCCAAAATCATTCATGTCATGATTTATACCTAACTCCTGACAGGAATAGGGATTTGTTTCGGCCAGCCCTTTACAGAAGGGACTGAGAGGGATCTTCCCCTTAATCCCTAAGGGCCCGATATTCAGCGGCAACAGCTAGCCAATCTAATGCAATTAACCACCGTCGCTGAATTTTAAATTGAGATATTTAATGCTGGGATCAGATCTGTGTCTTACTTTCACTTCTTAGCCATAATTGGGTAGTGACTCAATATCACCGCTCCCCAGTTATAGCTGGGTGCTGCCCCCAGAATGACCCGATGCTAACCAGGGCTATTCAGTGGCACTGACTGCGTTGGTGCTGCTGAATATCACATATAAAGAGAGTAGCATGGCTAGCAAGTCTGCTAACTGCGTGACTCTCTTTGCATATCAGGCCCACAATGTTTATTCCCCACTGCAAATTGCAATGAGGTACAAATAGAGGCCTCTTTGGTTGATTGAGTGACTGCATGTCTTCCTTTGCAAACTGACCCAGATTCTCATGTAACAACTGACATTTACACGTGATCATTGTGAAATATTGGCATTTACATATGTAAGTTGCCAGATGTCCTTTATTGATATTTCCCATGCCTATATTTGTGACAAATCTAGGAGTGAAGGAGTAGCCTAGTGGTTTGAGCACCTGCCTAGTACCCAGAAGATCAAGGGTTCCATTCCCACTGGCACTCCTTGTGACCTTGGGCAAGTCACTTTACCCTCCATTGCCTCAGAAGAATCCAAGTTATCAATGTCCCTGTTTAATGTACATTACCAAGTTGAAGTTACAATGTAAACCACTTTGATTGAAATGATAAAGCAGTATAAAAGACCTGTTAAATAAAAGAAGCTTCTCCCACTGCACATGAATGTGCATTTTAGAAATTGTTCCACGCTTGGCAGAGTTGTTTCTAAAATACTGGCACAATTGTAAATGTTGTGACCTCCATGTCTCAATTCTGCTTTCCCTGTCCTACCTATAACGTGCCTTCACATGTAAAGTAATTAAGAGATTTACAACAAAACATTTCATAATATAATGCAAGTCAATAAAATCATACATTACAGCTAAAAAAAATAAAATCAGCACAATTAAACAAGAAATGCTCCAGATTTGGTATAAATGTTTGTGTGTACACAACACATGTATTCGTGTGCTATATAAACATGTATATGCCCAAATTACACTCTTGGAAAGCCTAGTTATGGCACCCACATAGAAGAAGGCACTGTCTTTTTGCTGCAGATACTTATACATCTATGTACTACCATGTAATGTTAGAAAAGGCCTTTTCTCTATGTAAAGAAAGACCCCACACAGTGAAAATTCTTAACCCCAGTTCATTGATAAATTCTCAGTATAAAGTTAGAATGATCAACTTATATTCATAAGCTGGTTAACTATATACTTAAACATATCTGTTTAACTTGTGTGGATATCTTTATGCATTCTGCATCCCACTGAATATTGGCCATTGCTATTGCACTTACGATCATAGCTAATAAGCCTATGTCAGCTATAGGGGAGGAGCGAATTAGTTTACCTGGTTTTCTCTGTTGCACCTAATCCCTTTAAAGATTTTGGTGTCGAATTAATACAAGATAATGCAAAACCTGAGCACACTGGGCCTATTTCCAAAAGATTTCTTTTGGTCTTGTGTTCTTTAAGTAACTTAAATGTTGAAGCTGCAGTGTAGGGTTCATTTTTTGACAACATATAAACATGACTAGAGTAAACTGCATTTCTTCTAAAGAACAACATGCATAATGTTTTCATATTGTATTTATGAAGTGCAGATTAAATAGTTTTCTGTACAGCTTATGCCAATTGACCTGTTCCCACAGAGGGAACAATTTTCAATGTTCTTACATTCTGACGACTGCCGAGGTTTTTTTTTTTATTGTGAATCTTTAGTTTACAATAAGGGAATCACAAAAAGAAAAGACTGAAATGGAAAACAACAAAAAGAACCAAATATAGTTCATGAAGAGAAGTGAAGTGAATGTGCTGTTGAGACAATGCTGACTCCTGGAGAATTCTTAGTAGAAAAACCAAAGGTCCACATTTTGGGGACATAAAGAGTAGTATCCAAACATAAGAGATTAAACGTAGGAAACCAAGCGGTATTTACCCATCGTACAAAAAACCTATAACTACTTGAATCCCAAAAACCCAGTCACCAATGAAATAAATGATCTAAGATATAGCATCAATCAATACTTCTACCTGTAATACATTTTTCCAGACGAGTAGGATCGAAGAAGACAAATCTCATGCCCTAATAGGTCACCAGGCCCCAGCCTGGGCACTTTAAAGAAAAAGGCAGCTTCCAGGTCAAGTGTTTGTGCAAGGAATTACCTCCTCTGCACCTTTTAAAACAAGTAGTTTTAGCTGCTTGGAGGGAAAGGACACCACCAGGGTATCTCAAGCAGCAATAATATCCTCAAGGAAAGCAGTTACATCAAGATCTTTGATGGCATATCCTTACTGGTAGCGGGTGGTTTCAGCAGATCTCTGTTGATTTATAGAGATTACATTGGTGACCCATTTCATTTCAAATAATATATGAAGTTATAATGCTGGTATACACTTTTCTTAATCATCATGTACCACTCAGTCTATCTATCAGCCTCTCTGTGAGTTGATTGGATGTTATTGGTTGTTCCATCATTTCAGCAGGTTCACTTCCAGATATTTTGAAATAGAATCTTCTTTATGGCTGTTCCATGCATTTGGAAGATCTTGCCTGCTGAATTGTGTTGCATATCGGATATCTTGGTGTTCTGGAAAAAACTGAAGGCACATTTATTTCAACAGGCTTTTGCTGCTGTTGTATGAATTAGGTAATTTGCGTTCTCCATTGGTCCTGTTTTGAGTAGGATAGTGAGCTCAGAGGGCGTGGTAAATCGCAAAACAGTAAGCCTATAGGATTTGAAGGTATGAGCATGTGTATGGTATGTTCTTTTTTGTAAATTACTATGTATATTTTTATGTTAACTGCCTAGTATGTAGTGCGGACTATAAGTTTTTAAAAAATAAATAATTACATAAATGAGGCTTATTGCCCAATCCCCCCCCCCCCAGCTTCCCCCTCCAAGCAGGAAAATGAGGAAAACATGCATGCATTTTAACTTCCAAACTTTGCTACTAATTTCAAAGACAAGCTATTTGGCTACTTTGAAAATTGGCTAGCGCAATGTATGTGTGCATAAAAGACATATGCACGTTGTACTTTCTATTTTTGCAGACATCTGAGCAGAGGTAAAATTAGGTGTGCACATCTGAAAATCAAATATGCACATGCATTTTTCCTTCCTTCTTTTTTTTTAACATCTTTATTTAACTTTTTCCAAAATACAATACAATACAATAACAACAATAATAATAATAACTAACAAGTTATATTATGGCAGACATAAACATGGGCCTGTAAATTATAAAACAAAATCCGTCTACCCCATCTATGGCCCAACTTGACAGCCCCACTCCCCCATTGCTCCTGTCCCAAGGCAACGAATGCTACATCACAAGACATCACCAACCACCGTACTTAATGAATCAAATGCAGGTCCAGGGTATCCCATTTTTTTAGGAGACTTCGAAATGCTGGATTCTGATTCACATATGCCTTTTCACAAGCTTGATGAAAACACACTAGATTCCACCAGAACTCCACATTCAGGTCATCAAAGTTCTTCCAATGACTTAGTATCGTCTTCAGTGCCAAACTTAACAGCAAATCGAAGATCGCATAGTCCCGTCTCGCTAATTCCGGGACTCCAGCCAATGACTTGTATATCACTATGCGGTACGTTAAGGGCATCCAGATCCGTAATAACTGAGTCAGTCGTTGCCATACTTTCTGCCAAAACGTCCGCAACTTAGAACAATGATATAGCATGTGCGCTAAGGTACCTGAACTTGATCCACATGACCAGCAGTTACTCCCATCCTGCACATGCCACTTAACGACTTTCACTGGTGTCAGATAAGCACGATGGGCAAGAAAGTACAGCGTCTGTGTGAGCGAAGCAGCTTTCGTTATCCTTGTCTGCGAACTCCAAAAGTCATTCCACATTTCGGGAGTCGCGAAGTCGCCCACTTCTGCCTCCCAGACTAATTGCACACCTTTAGGTCTTCTCTTATCCCCATCCCGGATCATGGCAACAAACTTCGATATTAATTTCGCTTCCATCTTAATCTCTGAAATCCTCTGGTGCAATGAACGACCAGGTCCAATCAACAGTGGCGATACACCCACTTTAAACAAGCAATGTCTCAGCTGACACCACTGATACATACAGCAGTGTGGTAGACAGAACTCCTGCTGCAGTATGGGGAAAGATTTGTATTCCTTGTCGCGGATCAATTGTCCCAAGCAGAAAATACCCTGTTTCAACCATGGAGCCCAAAGAAAACTGCACCCGGCAATCTTGAATTTCGAGTTTAACCAAATTGGGGTGGATTCCATGTACCCCTGATCATCTTCGAGCTGCGATGCGAAGAGCTTAAATGCTAACTGAGTGGCACGTAGAATCTCGTTGCCTGCCTTGGGGAGAGTCACCTCCGCTCCAATCCGCATCCATAATGGAACTGGTTCACTGGATGCCTCCTCCACCAGCATCCACGTCGGGTCAGCCGGTGCCACTGTCTCTTCAGACCACAAGACGCCTTGTTTCAATAGAGCAGCTAGGTGGTGCCAATAAAAATCCGGAAAGTGAATGCCGCCCTGGCTTTTAGGCAACTTAAGCTTCCAAGCCGCTATTCTTGGCATTTTATGACACCATAAGAAGGATAATAAGATTTTCTCCATATTGGCGTAGAATTTCCGGTCAAATAGGATCAGTATCATACTGAGAATATAGTTTATCTTAGGTACAATAACCATCTTGATGGTTTCCAACCTGCCCCACCAGGTTAGATTTAACGGGGACCATTTATTCACGTACTCCTGAAGTAGCTTTTCACAACACACCTCATTCAACGCCACAGTGTCTTGCAAGGTGGTCCCGTACGTTACCCCCAAATATTTAAAAGAAGATTTCTCCACTATGAACGGATATTGCTGCAACTCAGACTCCGACACGTGGGCGTTTAGGGGTATACTTATAGTTTTGGATAAGTTCAATTTGTAACCTGATATACTGGAGTACTCAGCGATGACATCTAAAGCCGCTTCCACCGAATGAGGCTCAAGAAACAAAAGGAGATCGTCCACATATGCTGACAGTTTACAATGGCAGCCTTCTAGTTTTATGCCCAAAATATTCTTCTGCTGTCGGATTTTCATTATCAACGGTTCCAGGGCCAGGTTAAATAACAAAGGGGACAAAGGGCAACCTTGCCTCGTACCCCTTGTTAGCTGAAATTCCACTGAGAGCCCGCCATTCGCAGCCACACGCGCCACAGGTTTAGTGTAAAGCAATTTGACACTCTTCATAAAATTCTCAGGTATTCCGAACCATCTCATGGCTTGGAAAAGATAGGGGAGCTCCACCCTGTCAAATGCTTTTTCGGCATCTAATGCCAGGCCCACAACCGGATCTCCAACTTGTTGCGCTCTTCTCAAGACATGCGCCAGCAGATGCCCATTGTCCGTAGTTGATCTTCCCGGCATAAATCCACACTGGTCCGGATGAATTAGTGTCGCAATCACTTTAGACAACCGACTGGCCAATATCTTGGCATAAATTTTGTAGTCATCATAAATATAAGATTCTGACTAATAAGGAACCCGTTATCAAAATTTCTTTTTGTCGGAGATAATCATCAAAATAAGCGGGAAGAAAACTACCGCAGACCACCGCGACTGCTCCCTTTTTTTATTATTATTATTCAAACAATGAGAATTTGATTTGTACTTAGCTCATAAGAATTTCAGAGAAGCAGACAAGATGCCAGATATCCACCACGTCGTCACCACGTCCACCACGTCGTCAACCTGGTGGATATCTGGCATCTTGTCTGCTTCTCTGAAATTCTTGGCTGGTAACAGTGTGAGCCCTTAACCCCTGAGGAAGTGGTATACAAAACACGGCCTGTGTTGGGTTGGCACACCTGATCCGTGGAACAATAAAGGCGACTTTAGAACCTCCTGCCACGTCTTCTGACTGGTTTCCTGTTGCCCACGTGGCAGTTTGCTGTTTTTTGGTGGATCCGGGGCTCAGATGGGGCAGGGGGGACAGGGTTTATTCCCCACAACCCGACCCTGGCCTTAGGAGGCCAGATCGGGGGTTGGGTTGCGGTGAATAAGCCATTTTGGCTGGAGGCCAGCATCAGGACTTTTAAATGGAGCCTGGTGCCATAACAACATGATGCCATGGCACCGCTGCTCCATTTAAAAGCCCTGACTGAGTTAGCTGGGGACAGTCTTGCACTTGCAGGACTGCTCACGATTCTGATCCCGCAGGGCTAGACATGTCCTGCGGGATCAGAATCGCAATCCCCTCTGTGCATATGGTTCAGACCGGATGCACAGAGGGGATCTACATCTGGTCTGCATTTTCTTTATACAAACAATTGTAAGTGCACACTGCTGACGCAGGTATAATGTCGAAACATGTCCATATTGCCTACCTTTTTACTTTTTCTCTGGATTTTATTTTTGTTCTGTTTTCTGTAGGCATATGTTTGACATTTTTTTGGAAAGAAAAATGTTATTATCCTTTTATTTTTAACAATTTGCCGTGTCCTTAATTTGGTATTTAAGTATCCTTGCAATTTGTTCTCTTCTGTATCACTTTTCCACCATCACTTGTTTCTGTTTACACCATCCAGTATACCATTCACCTTGAAGCCATTCTGCTATGACAACTCGTAGACCACATAGAGGCATATTTACTAAGGAACACACCGGTAGCATGCATTTGGGCTGCAAACCTAGCGTGGAGGCCCATTCCAACATTAGGGGGCATGAGCGTCTGTCCCCCTGCCATTAGATCATTGCAAATGTGCAGCACAGTGCAAGTCAGCAAATGGGTGCACTTAATGCCATCCATTGAGGTGGCATTACAAGCACTCACACTAACAGCAACATTTGCTGTTAGCATATACTCAGAATGTCCACACTAACCACAATACATCGTCAATGACCACAATGTGCTCATAATCTTCCCAGGTTCTCCCCAATCACGTGCTACCCAGTTACCAAGGGTTTTTAGCATGGAGCCCTGCACTAGCATTTAGCACATCACACTTACCATGAACTAAACCCTGTGCTAATGGTTAGTGTGGTTTAATAAACAGACCCCATATTCACCTGCTGACAGTGGTCACATGCATATGATATTAGCCAGGAAGCATGTGCCAAAGAGGTGCTGGGGCCGCACTTATTTTTCTTTCTTGATCTTTGCTTCTTTTTCCACAAGATGGCTGTGCATGTGCCGCTTTATCTCCCTATTCCTGACTTCCAGCGGCACTGCCATCATGACTCACCAGGACATGCCCGAATACCCAGTGGGACAATTCAACCTTGTTTAAGCATAGACATTTTATTAAGTCCAGAATCTGAGTGACTTAAGCCTTGTACACGTAGAACACTTTGGACTCATACATTATCCCTGATAGTGCCAGTATCATCTCTAAGGTTATTATCTCAGTACATCTATTTGAATATTTGCAATGCATTTTTCCTAGCAAAAAGGGTGTTGGTACTCACATGCAGGGTTCTTTCATTAATACATGAGGACTATGGGTGAACTTTAGCAGGCGATGAAAAAGGTTCCGGTACTCTGTATGACCACGTACCCCCTCAAAAAAAGTCCTGAATATTTATCAACCGATTTTGAATTTGTTGATTTTCACTTACTGAAGGCCTATGCTTTACATGATTTTCAGAGTGATGTAGGTGAGTATTTCATTCTGCTACGTTGGTCACTATCATGAAACACAATAAGCTTTGTGGCCATTGAGGACTAAAATGTAGAATGATTGTAGCAAGAGAAAGAAACATAGCGATGTTGTTAACCCCTTTAGTGGCTGCTGATCTGTTAGTGATATACTGAACACTCTCATATGCCATGAGTAAAACTGGTTCGTCTTTGAAAGACAAGTCCCTAGGCATGTAGGACTGTGGACTTCAAGGGCATAACACATTGAATTTAGAAATGTGGAAGGAATTTTATCAGAATATGGTGACAGATTTGTGTTGACTACGTATATAAAAAGTACTATGCTTTGGTGTTTATCTGGCAGTGGAACAAGATGTACAATTAATGATAAAAGGATCTATTTAATATAGGACTTTTATCTTTCTGTCCCTATGGCAAATGCCTATAGCAAAAAACAAAAACAGTATTTAGCATTTAAAACAAAGTATATAGTTTAATACAATACAACCTCCCCCCTACATATGCTATGAGCTAAACAAAATATATTTCAATATTCAGTGAAAACCTAGTGACTTCTTTTTCTGATTTATTAAAGATCTGGCTTTTGCTTGCCTTGTAATCGTGCGGAAGGCAATAACAATATAGCTCTCCAATGAAACCTAAAATATATTTCCTTTTTTCAAGATTTTTTTAGGCACGTTTCATATAAGTGTATGTGTAGCACCTATTGTCAATGGTTCAGGAGGATCTAGGCAGCAGGGAAAATGTGTCTGTCCATATTCATGTTTGTTTGTACATGTGTGGAGATTCATACTGTAGTTCCCCCACAACAATGGGTTCGGTTGAGCCCCATGATAGAGGGTGAAGATGTGACCATTTATTTATTGTAACCTGAGTTAAGTGACTGTTGCATATCTAACCTATGTTGAATATCAAATCTAAGTTCCATGTACAAGTAAGTTGAGTGAAGTTTCTTTTCTATTCTATCTCAGTTCCATGTACATACACTGCTTTGACTTTCAGATAAAGTGGTATAAAAGAATTGTTGAATAAATAAATAAAATAAGTAGCTGATCTCATGGTTTGAAGTCTCACGAGAATTCAGACCTGGAGATCAATCCGAACTTCTTTCACCGTAGGGCTCAATAGTGCAGGCAGCCCATCGCGGTGGGGAAAGTATGAACCCTTGTGTTTTTCAGGAGCTGCAGCCAAGGGGAAAAATCTATCAGTAAAAGAGCAATTGGATGGGGGTGGAAGAGAAAGAGAGAGAGAATGCGTGAAGACTGATGGGGAGGGCGTCATGACAGAGAGAGAGAGAGAGAGACTGGAGGAAAGCTGTTGCAGGGAGGAGTGTTAGAGAGAGAGTGAGACTGAGAGAAGGCCAATGAACAGGGCCAGCCTATCCACTAGACGGGCTAGGGGGCCATCTAGAGCAGCAGACCTCTGTGGGCAGCATAGCACAGCGCTCGCAGCAGGCCATGTGCTTTGGCACACATGGCCTGCTGCAAGTGTCAGAAGGGGGTCAGAAGCAGCAGACCATGTGTGCCAAAGCACATGACCTGATGCTGCCGTGGCCACTGCACCAAGCCTCCCCTTCTCCACTGACCACGCCAACGGAATTGGTAGCCATGGGGGGTGGGGTGGCACCGTGGCTTGGCTCAGAAGCTGGGGGGGGGGGAGCAGAATGGCTGGGACTTCTGCCTGGGGCGGCAGAAACCCTTGGGCCAGCCCTGCTGGTGGGAGATGGTCTGAGAGAGATACTGAAAGAATCCTGGGAGGGGGTTCCCGGTACTGCCTATGACACACACATATACCACACGCACAGGCAGCTCTGATACTTCCCATGACACATACACACACATGTAACTTCTAGCACTCCCCATGATACATGCATGCACCCTCCATGACATACACTCACACACATACACTCTTTCCCCCTGGCATCCCCTATGACACCCCCACTTCCCCACCCCACATTATCTGATTCTGTGAATGGAAGAAATGCTCCATTTTATCACACTCCAAGTGTACACTTTTCAACTTTTTGTTGTTAACTTGAATATAGAATCCAGCTGACGCAGAGAAAGATATTTTGTTTGATGTTATCGGTTGTGTATATTATACCCTATTTTAGTACACACCCACTGAAATGACAGTGTTTGACTTGCATTGTGCTGCTGTGTATGTCTGTATCATACTTAACAACTTCCAGTGGCAAATATAACGAGGGAATATTGAGTGAACCACTTCTGTTTTCCTGAGAGTTATGCTGAAATGAAGCATAAAATGTGGAATGTTGATGAAATCATCATGTAATAAAATAACTTGTTCACGATCAGGCTGATTAATTTAAGAAAGGAAATACAAGATCTTCAAAATGGAAAATAGCTGTAATTTAATTGAAATAATATGCTTCTATTACCTAAAAAACCATACATGACTACAGTCTGAATAAAATATGGTTCTGATTTAAGAACAAAGTAGGGTCTCTGCTACCCTTCAAGGGAGGTTGGCATTAAGGCTGCCATTTATAGTCACAAGGCAGCTGGCTACCTCTCCTTCAAGAGTTTTAGGAAGGACTTTCATAGAGTCTTATTGGCAAAGGGATAATGATTCAGAAGCTCAAAAGAATTAAATGTCAGCCGGTTGAAAGAAAGAAGAATCAAGGCATGCAAGATAATACATTAGCAGTTTAAAATAACCGACTCGGAAACAAGTGAAAGATGCCGTAGGAATTGCAGATGAAACATTCCACTGCACCTAGGCACCATGGATAGATGAAGAACTCTTAGAGTTTGTGATCTGGGTCCTTCTCTTGAAGCTGAAAGTGTAGTAGGAGAATTGGTTGACTGTTGTGATCAAAAGAAAGCATAATTGAATGACCTCAAATAACTTTGGGGCTTACTAGAATTCCTTTTGGAAGCTAGCAGGAGTATCCAAGAGGAAAAGAGAGCAGAGCGTGCCTAGTTTAGTGCGCTCGCCCTGTTCACAGCAGCTTGCCTTTGGTAAGTAAGATCCTGATGTTATCTGGCCAGTACATTTTCAGGTTTCTATGCCTAAGAAGAGCGTGAATATTCCTTTCTTGGTGCTGTAGACATACTGCGTGGAAGAAAACCCTGCAAATTTACTTCCAGTCTCACCTTGCCAAGAAAACCCAGAATCTGAGTCACCAGGAGCAGTGGTGTACCAAAAGAGGTGGTGGGTGCAGCTCACCCCAAGTGATAACTGGGAGGGGGTGCAGTCACCCACTAGGCCCACATTTCCGAGGCAGTGTGGCAAGCTTATCTTAAAGCCAGGTAGCTTGCCGCACTGTTTTCAGTCCGGGCTGGCTAGCTCTTCTCTCCCGGCTGAAGTCTCGTGAATCAACTTTGGTCCAGGAGAAAGGAGCCAATAGCCCAGGATTGGGGGCAGCATGGCACGTCACCCAGTTTTAAGGTAAGCTTGTTGTGCTACCTCAGAAGAGTGGGCCCGACAGGGGGGTGCATTGCACTTCGGAGCGGCATGCTGCAGGTGGGAATGTGCCTGCTGCAAAGGGGAGGCTCCCACCCTGGGGACTGATGGGGCTGGGAATGCCACTCACCAGAAGTCAGTATTGACTTGATGGTACACACACACACACACACACACACACACTCTCTCTCTCTCTCTCTCTCTCTCTAATGGGGTAATTTTATAATCCATTTTTGCACCTAAATTGCATTTTTAGGTAAGTAAAAGGGCTATTCTAAAATTAAGTCACGCCTTGAAGTATGTGTGGTGCAAAGCACCCTACTATGAAATTACCCTCCATATGTTTTTTGCATTTCTCATTAAGGGGATGATTTTATAACAGGATGCCTGTGTGAGAAGTCCAAAAGGCATCTGTTTTAATCCTAATTTATAAAGACAATACAGACGGCTTTATTTCTTTACAAAATAGACTCCTAGTTCCAATCACACACAATTTTTACCTGCTGCAATGAAGGTGTATAATGATGTGTGTACTCTACATATGTACACAACTATTTTATAAAATCTGTGCATACATCATAACTCTGCTTCTGCTCTGCCCAGACTATGTTCATGGGACACCTACACGCAGATCATGCCAAAGCAGGCACACCCTTTCCATGTATGTATTTTTATGCACATATGCAGTCACACAGTTTTATAAAATCCCTTTTCTGCATGAAGCAATTAGACACTGAAATAGCCTAACTTTTTTTTCTTTTAAGATAATTATACAGAGAATTAAGCAATTTACCCCACAGTCTTTATTCTTTCCCAAGCTTTAACTCACAAAGTATCCCAGCCAAACAAAGCTCACAAATTTTGTTCACTCATCAGCAAAGGCAGCTTCTGCTCTCAGCCCTTTTTCAGAAGATTTATTTGTTTTATTTTGCTTTCATTTTTTAACACATACTCTTTAAAATAGCATCCTCTAATAACTGACAGACAGCCTCCCCAACCAATTAAAGCAGTACCCCTCGAATATACAAAGAACACCCCGGCTTGCTCTCCATTCTCTCTACCTCCCCCCTCTTTTACTGAGCTGCTCTTGCCCTGCCGCCATACTCAACATAACTGCAAGAGGCAACAGCAATTGGGGATCCCATTGATTTTCTTTGGACCTTGGTGCTTGGGTAAGACAAACAGGAGGATAAGCAGGTAGAAGGGATAGAAGAGCCTGTTATTTTTAAAATTTGGAAGAACAGGTTAATTATTGGGGAGTCAGGACTGGCTGTCATCTATTGGTTTATGTAAGTAGCATGCACTTCATTTGCAAAATTGGCATCATGAGGTAAGCACTGTGTGTTAACTATGATGTGCAGTCGATGCCCACTCTCTTCCTATATCATACCCGGTCTCTGTTCCATTGCGCAATAAGCAGTTAGTATGGAATTTTTATCACGCTGGCTACTTTTGGCACACAGTACCCATTACCGCAGGCCTGTGCTGACTTAATGTCTGCTAGAGCGCACTTTATAAAACATGGCCCTTAGTCACTTCTACCTGCTAAAGGGGCAAGAAGAAGAGGTAATCCATCTGAGGGCAATTTTATAACTGCCCACACCAGTGAAAAGTACATGTGCCCTTTTCACTCCAGAGACTTTGCTGGATTTTGAAAGGAAAAGTATGTGCATGCTATCACTTTAAATTTATCCAAGGAAAAGTCCCCCTACACCTGATAATTTGTGTATCTGCTTTTCTGAGTTAAGGTAGGTGCATGCTTTTGAAAACACAAAAGAAGGCATGCAGCTCCGAATCCCACTCCATCTCTACTCCCCGGAGTGACCGTAAAATGACACTTTGCAGATATTTTTACTTACATATAGCACCTGCAGTTCTATAAAAGCCAATTTCTGTGTTTTTTTTTAAAGTGCTTTCAAGTCAATGCTGATTCCTAGGGCCCAGCAGCTCCTGGGGTTTTCTTGGCAAGATAAGACCGGAAGCAGATTACCAGGTCTTTTCTTCCAAGGCAATGGAAGGTAAAGTGACCTGTCCAAGGTCACAAGGTGTGCCAGTGGGAATTGAAATCAATCTGCCTAGAGTGTTTCCTTTCTCTTCCTATCCCTAGCAACCTTCTCTCACTCCAGCAGCAAATGCATATGTTTAGCTGGGAAAAAGAGGGCAGCTATTCAATAGCTCGATTTACCCAAGTAAATGATTATTTAATTGAGCAAATAACTTTTAGAATTGAATTATTTTTTTGGCGGGGGGGGGGGGGCTAATTTTAGAATTGCTCTCAGTATTCCAAAATATGAGTATATTGCTTACTTTCTAGATTTTACTGAATTTTCAAAGTACTTATGTGCTTTCACTTTCACTTTGAAAGATTTCGCAGGAAAATACATTTTTTCCATTTTATTTAATTATTTAATTATGATAATACAACTCATTACAAGGAATTCGGTCAATCAATATCAATCAATCAAAACAGTCACTGTTACTGATGACATGGTCATCTCATCCCACCTCCCTTCCCGCCATGGTGCCCACCCCCCAGATTCACACTCCCACATCCTCCCTACTGACATTCTTGATCTCCACTGACACGCTTTCCGCCTAATAACTTCTGCAGATATTTTTGCAGAGCTAAAATGCATGCATAAAATTTTGAAAGTGTTTGCAAGTGCAACCCCTCTCCATCCCACCTCCAGGAAAACCTCTTAAAAATGCCGGTAAACCTGTGCATAAATACTGTAGGCAGTGCTTGCATATGCTTACTCCTACACAGGCTAGACAATTTTGTCAAAGCCCATTTCTGAAGATAAAGTGCAGAAATCACTTTTAAAATTGTCCTCATTTTGGAATAGCTCCAAAATGAGAATTTGTTGCATGCCAGAACTTCAAGAAGCTTCTTACTCAGCAAACACTGGCCCCCCTTTACTAACACTTAGCACAGGCTAAACAGGGACCATTACGAATAATATCTGAAATGTAATGTAGCCAACAAGCCTATTTCAAAAAAATATTTAGGTTTCTTTTACTCCTATGAGCATGTTTACTAAAGTGTGTTAGGGTTTTACTGCTAACGCCGGTTGATAGTCGTGAAAGCCCAGTGTTAGCTGCCAAAACCCCATGATATCTGGAGAGGGCGATGCTAGCATTTCCCCTGCAGATACCACGATGAAAGTGCAGAGATCACGGTCAGTCAGTTCCACGGATGCATCTATCATCACCCATTGAGGTGGTGATGGATGCACCCGTGGTTTCTGCAACTTTGGTGATTACTGTACAATCTTTATTTTATTTATTTATTTATTTAACATTTTTTTACCACATTTTTCCAGACAATCAAAAGCAGTTTACATAGAACAGTGGAAAATTCAAAACCTGTGCACTTTCCATTACATAGAATGATTTAAACTATATACATTAACATCTGTCAACATGTATTATTAAACATATAACTATGTACATTGTCAAGGTATTGTGGATAGGGGGACTAAATGGTGTTTTTAGATGGGCGGGGTGGGGGTTGTGTTGTCTTGATCAGCTGGGACATTGAAATAAAGAGTGAATAAATGGGTTTTGAGCTTTTTTTTGAATGTGGTGAGATCATTGATTTCTCTTAGGTTGGAGGGGAGCGCATTCCATAGTACGGGGGCGACATGGGAAAAAGCTTTGTTGTTAGTAATCTTTCTTGATTTTCTGAAATCATTAGGCATTTCAAGTTTATTTTTGGTTTGGTTGTGTTGTGTTCGGCTGTGTTCTTCTTTGGTAATAAGGGTGGAAAGGAATGAGGAAGCTATTCCATTGATTAATTTGAATGTAGCGATTATTATTTTATAGTTTATACAGCTCTGGATGGGGAGCCAGTGTAGGTTGTACAGTATAGGGGTGATGTGTTCTGTTGGATTAATCTGCATTGAGATTCGGGCAGTAACATTTTGTGCTAATTGGAGCTTTCTTAAGACCTGTTTTGTTTGTACATTGGAGGATCGTATTGACGTAGTCAAAGTGGGGAGTTATGATTGATTGGATGATGGATTTAAAGTCATTATGGTGAAGTAGTGGGCGGAGTTGTTTTAACATTTTTAGTTTATAGTATACCTTTTTTTTTCGATTGGTTGATGTGAGATGCCATATTGAGTTTGCGATCAATAATTGTACCGAGGTATTTCACCTCATTTTTGACTGTTATGTGCATATTTTGTAGACTGATAGTTATAGGGGGAGCGAAATTTTGTTTTCTAGTTACAAACATGGCTTCTGTTTTAGCAAAGTTGATTTTGAAGTTGTGGTTTCCTAGCCATTCTATTATTTCTGAAAAACAGTTGGTAAGTTATTGGTTTAGAAGATTTGATGTGTTAACGGGGAGACATAACATTATATATATAACATTTACATCTACAATAATCACACATTGCAAGAACTCCCACTTGCCGCCTTAATCCCACCCACTTCCGCTATGACGTGAAATGCAGACTGCAGAAAATCGCTATCCTGTCTGCATTTGGCCCACATTAGCTGCTGCCGCGGCGAGATCATCTCGTATTATTGCCGTGGTAGCAGCTCATGTGCTTTAGCAAACATCCCCCTTAGTTTTGGGACTCTCCATTAGGCAACTAGCAGTCAAATAGTTAATTTTTAAGAATCTCTACTTTCATAGAAAGGGATTTTTGCTCACTCTTCATGGTGCTTCAAAATACTCAAAAACTGAGCTGAAGGGCCTGAAAAAAACATTCACATCATGCAAAGGAAAGAGACTATATACAGTATACCCTCATTTATGGAGATGGCCCACAAAAGGAGTAATTCCATTACAATGGAAGCAGAAAACCTGAGGAAAGCATTTCAGAAACCTTTCTTGCTGGTTTAAAGCAGATAGTACTACAATTGCAACACTAGATCATGGCACTTGTCTGTGGAAAAATGGCTTTGACAATGCTAAGCATCCCAATACACTCCTTCATCACACATTTTCCATATCTCCCCAGCATCCATTCAATGTCACACACAATACTGGGACCTAAGTATGTACTTCCACTTTAGCACTCGCCATCCAGCACACATAGCAAAGCAAATAAAACACTTATTATTAAAAACGTCATTAGTTAATGTTTCACCCACTCCTCAAGAGTATGACCATGATCCAGAAGCACTTTGGAACAGAGGACCGTGGCTCCTCTTCATCCTAGAAGTTGTGCACCCTTATTGGGCATCTTGACACCTAGCGGTAATACAGTGAGACTATTGTAAGGGGTCAGAGGCACCATTTTGATTCCAGGTGGCTAATGAGATAGGTACATCTGGGAATTGCTTGTGCTCCCCCTCCACTAACCATCAGGGATCCCCCAGTAACAACTAGGGGTGAGGTGAGGGGATGGGTGGGGTCTTTGGAGTCATGTTGGAAGAGAGGGTGTTGGGAACCTTTAGAGTCATGTTGAGGAGGGGTTTAGCTATTGAAGGGTGTTTGGAGTCTTTTCAGGAAAAGAGGTGAAGGATGGGGCGAACCTTTTTGCTCCACTGGCCATAACTGCATTTCCGATGACATGGATACAGCTGTACTGTCGACAAAGTGCTGACGATGTGATAAATGTCCGCCCTGATTGTAACAGCATGGGCAGTGATGAGCATCACCCCCAACAGTTACTGTACAGGTTTTGCAAATCCTCAATTCAATTTTTGGAACTAACGCACAGTAATTGCAAAACTTTACCTTCTAGTAGTAAACAGATTCCTAAACTTAGGTACACAATGTTAGTGAATTTTCAAAACGTCAATTTAAGAATATAATTGCCAAATTAAGCACTTAAATCTTTTGAAACTTAGCCTCCATACTGTTAGCATCCCCCGTTGTTTTCTTACATTGATAGGCAACTTTAACAGTTTCCAGTTTTGCCTTCTAAATGATATGCAGATAGTGCATTTTTATGCCCGAATTATGGTTTTATGCATTTTAGCATGGAAACCGATTTTCCAAATCCTTGTTCATTCTTCCAGCTTTTAGATGCCTATGCTTTTATTTCCAACTTTTGTATACCTAGTCTATTACAGACTTTCCTACCATATGCACAGTCACTAATAAAGATATTGAAAAGAACCAGTCCTAGCTTCAATCCTTTAGAAACACCACTATCCTACTTTCACAAGAATAGTAAATGATAACGAGGATAATTTTATAATAGGGCACCATGGTTAATAGGACAGGAATGCATCTTTTTCTAGTCTATTATATATAAAGACAGATAGGTCCCTATGGGGGTCATTCAATACAGCGAATAGCAGGGATAGACGTCTGGATTGGACGTCCATTCCTGCTATTCGCTCCCCTGCCGCCCCGCCTACTGCCTTCCCGTACAAACAGCTCGTTTGTATGGGGAGGCTTAGATGGGGGCAGGAGGGGCATTACTGAGGCAGAGTGATTCTGAGGTCAGCCCTGTATGTCCGGAGCCATGAACATAGATGGGGGATTTATTCCACTGCAGAGGTGGAATACGTACCCTTGGACATTGGGGAATCATGCGGCCAGGCTGGGACAAAAAGGTAGAGGGCTGCAGGAGGATCCCCGCAGCCAGACTCTGGCCATGGGAGGCCGGATCGAGGGTCCAGCTGCTGGGATAGAAGAATATCTGCGGCAGCCAGCATTTGCGGCTCCTGAATGGAGCTGTGATCCTATGATGACGGGACACCATGGCACTGTGGCTCCATTCAGGAGCCTGACTGAGGTAGCTGGGGATCTGCTGGGCATGCAGGCTGACCAGAATTAGGGCCTGGCCTGCATGTTCAGGCCGTAGACCCGATTCTGATCCCATGAGTACGTCTAGCCCCCGTGGGATCAGAATTGGGTCTACCTTTGGACATCTTGTTACTGGTCTGCCGCACAAGGGCAGGACAGCCAGGTCGGAATGTGCCTCTGTGTCTTTATAAAATAGCAGCACAAATTGTTTATTGTTCCATGTAATTCACTCAGTTGTACTGTTCCATGGAAGCCACTCCAGGCCATGTTGTTTTATATAAACCGTTTAGACTTGTGCAAATGCAATGTGTGCCTTTGAGTCAGTCCTGACTCCTGGCGACCCAGAAGCTCCTGGGTTTTCTTGGCAGTGTCACTGGAAGTAGATTGCCAGGCCTTTCTTCCAAGGCAATGGAGGGTTAAGTGACTTGCCCAAGGCCACAAGGAGTGCTAGCAGGAATCAAACCCTGGTTGCTTGGTTACCAAGCCAGTGCTCTAACCACTAGGCTACTCCTTGTAGATCAGTGGCATTTAAACACAGTAAAATAAATAAATAAATGGGTTTCATTTTACAGCCCATACTATAAGGGGTGGTTCAGACTTCATTTGCTACCTTGCATATGATGAGGCACATGCGTAACTTAATGCCTGAAGAGGATTTGGTTTCATTAATTCACCTTTTTTTTACCACACATTTGGACTATACAGCCTCAAAAGTGGTCTACTGAAGTGGTCTACCGAAGAGGCCTCTACAGTGGTCTACCGAAGAAGCCTCTACAGTGGTCTACCGAAGAGGCAGTTACAGTACCTATAGTTGGTTCAGAACACCATGGCCTAATAATTGCTGCATAAAACATTCAGAGATTACATGATGCCATTCTTGAGATAGTGTTATTGCCTCCTGATTGAATATTGTGCTCAGGTCAGGTGGTTGAGCTTGATTCACAGAGCTGTAAACCAGGGCTGCCCTAGTATCTGAGAGCTCTACTTGTCCCTTTTCTCCCGGCAAAGCTGCTTTGGTCTTTACAACAAAGTTATTTGTCGATTAGGTCTGGGATGATGTTGGAGTGCATTTGTCAATACATGCTTGAATATGCTTGAGCTATACTGTGTAACTATTTTCCTTGAAGTTTCAGTGAGAGAAAGACAACCTTTGCCTCTGAGAGATATTGACGTCATGGTTGTTTACAAGTGTATTGTTTGCCTTACATGTGCACACCTCCACTACTAGTTCTGGCAAGGAGAAGGGCTGTTTTTTCCTGGAGTGATATTAGTTAGTGCAATGGGATGGATGGTTTTAATTTAATTGCTTTGTTTGACCTCTTGTTTCTGGTATTAAGCTGTTTCATCACATTTCCCCTATGCTACAGTAGCTTCATTGACTGCTAATAGGGTTTCAAATACGTTATCAGGTACTGTTGATGATTTTTAAGCACTTTTAGCTGAATCTTCCTGTTGTCATTCTATCAGTCAGTGGGTGCTTTGCATTCTCAGAACCCTTAGCCAGTTGGCCAAAAGGAGGCTGATTGCAATATTCAGTGGCACTATCCAGATAGTGCTGCTGAATATCTATACAGACCACCCTGACACTATCCATTTCGTGTTGGGGTAGTCCGCAGGCTGAGCGAGGGTGGTATCAGCGTTATCAGGATAAGTGCTGACTTTATCTATTTGGTGAGATTTACAGCTGGTATTTATCTGGGCAACTGCGTCCACATGAAAGACTGTCCTAAGTTGAAATCTGGGGAAGTGCTGACTGAAAATCCCGCGAACTGGGTAAGTATCAGCAGCTGCCCAGAGAGCGCAGTTCAACTCAGATATTTAGCAGCAGCTCCTTTCCAGACATTGCCATTGAATAACCCGCCAATATTTAAGTGCCATGGTGTTTGAATATTAGCCTTTTTGAAAATTGGACTCAACATAAGAACTTAAGAAATGCCACACTCGGTCAGACCAAGATCCATCAAGCCCAGTATCCTGTCTCCAAAAGTGACCAATCCAGGTCACAAGTATCTAGTAGGTTCCCAAAAAGGTACACAGATTCCACAATGCTTGTATTGAGACAAACAGTGGATTTCCCGTGTCCTCTTTAATATTGATTTATGGACCTTTCTTCCAGGAACTTGTCCGAACCTTTTTTAAACCCAGCTACACTAACAGCTTTTATTACATCCTCTGGTAACGAATTCCAGAGTTTGATTACTCGTCAAGTGAAAAAATGCTTTCTCTTACTAGTCTTAAATGGGTTACATTGTAGCTTCATTGCATGTCCACTAGTTTTTCTACCTTTTGATGGAATAAACAACTGATCTATGTTTACCCGTTCCACTCCATTCATTAAATTATAGACTCTATCATATATCTCCTCTTCCATCTCTTTTCCAGATTGAAGAGCCCTAACCTTTTAAGCCTTTCTCCATAGGGGTATTCTTCCTTCCCCTTTACCATTTTGGTGGCCCTTCTCTGTACCTTTTCTAATTCTGCTATATCCTTTTTAAGATATGACAACTAGAATTGTATATGATATTCAAGGTGTGGTCGCATCATGGAACGATACAGAGGCATTATAATATCCTTGGGGGTATGTTTACTAAACCGTCTTAATGTTCCCGGTGTTAGCTCCAGCGATAATGTGAAGAATGCCATAAAAGGAGTGGGCGCTCCGGTCTTAAGGTAGCATTTCAGGTTATCGCGCGATAAAGTCTGTTATAGCGCGATAGAGGGAGCTGTGGCACGTTAACGCGCATTAGCCTTAATTAGGCGCGCTGACCTGAAAACACAGCAACAGAGGTGTAGCACAATGGTTAATACATTGACTGATGAAACAGGGGTCATGAGTTCAATCCCCCAGTGGGCTTAATGAGTAAGGCTGTCTGAGGCATTACCTCAGACATAGTCCATGTTCCTGGAGGAGATGCGTGCACACAAAACTGGGACATGAGCACACACACCAAGCAGATAAGCCAGTGATTGGGCCACAGAAAGGAGAACCCATAAATATCACTTGAGAGAAATTCTATACAGCACTATGGGGGAACCTAGCCATGCCATGGTCACTGCTCAGTCAGGGTGAGAATGACCTCCAGGCAGGACATGCTGTGGCCACCCTGTCTGTGCAGGTGGTGGCTGGGCACTACAATGTCCCAGCTATTGCCCTGTGCAGATGCATCCTGCCCAAGCCACTGTGTCTGGGCCATACCCACAGTACCTTGTTCCTCATTATGCACATTGGCAGGCTAACACTGGAAGCAGTGTGGGCTCAGTAAGGTGTAGGCAGCCGCAACACACTGGATAGACAGACACACACTCCCACACCTATGCCAGCATTGTGCAAATACAGAAACCTTTGGCAGCCCTGGCCACCACACTAGTCCTGGGCACAGTGCAGGCATGGCTATGGTACGCAATACTGTTGGGGTCACTCCCCGGGGTGGTAAACACTGTCAGAAACCAGACATGAAACACACTCCACAGATATCAGAAAGGTTGCTATGATGCAGCTCTATCAGCAAATTGTACTTAACTTAGGAATTGCTATCTGCCATTAATCATAGCAACCTTTTGATATATGTGTAACGTATTCCCAAGTTTAGGGCGGCATTGCTAAGGTATGCAAGTGCTAGTATTGGGAGATGCTGCTCCATGCAGGGCCCAACAGCCTGCCTCCCCATGAGGTTTTGGATAGTGGAGCCTGTGGGTGTGGGTGTTTATGCCCCTGTTGGCTGCTGCTCTAGGGCAGAGGTTCCCAACTCCGGTCCTTGTGGGGCAAACACTGTTCAGGTTTTCATGCTGTCCCTAATGAATATGCATGAGATACATTTGCATACAATGGGGGTGGCGCATACTAATACAGCTCAGGCATATTTATTAGGGACAGCATGAAATCTGAATGGTGTTTGGCCCTCCAGGACTGCAGTTGGGAAACTCTGCTCTGGGGATTGCACATGTTTATGGTGTCTGTGCTCTGTAGGATAAAATATAGGCGTTTTAGGCATGTTTATTTTATCTGCAATAAAGGTTCCTTCTTTATTACCACAGTTTAGTACTGGGTAAAATATGGGGACTGGGTTGGCAGGAGCCACAGCTGAGGCTTGAACTTGTGACCTTCTGCTCATGAACACACTGGCTGTGTGTACTGCACCACACTGTTACCACAGGGACAGTGCATTCCCTGGGGATACCATGACTGTTCGTCAGACAGACCCTGTCTGGTGCAGTGCACAGCACCCATCTAAATGGGGCTAGGCCATGGTCTGCTATGGGCAGATGCCACTGCCCCCTCCACCACCAGCACCCCTCTGCCACCATGCTGCCATGCCATTATGCCGGTGGTGCTGGTGGTGCGCAGTCCCAGGCCATCCAGTATGCCGGTAAGCAGCTGTCTATGGTGTGGGTTCTCGGGTAGGTTTGCCTACATGGACATGCACGCTTCTCCCCCCTCCCCCCCCACCGCCTGCCAATGTTATGTGCCCTTGGGGGTACCTGCTGGGTAATCTCCCCTGTGACACTGTGGGACACCCACTCATGCCCATGTTGGACCCTTGTCAGTTGATGTCTTGCTGCTTTACAGTTTTGGCATTCCTATGTGCCACCTAGGCATCTGCCTAACACGCACTGTGCCCCAGCTGGACCACAGCATGTGCCACCTGCAGCCCTCTATATCCAATTTACAGCATCAGTACAGTTGCCCTTTCCTACATGCCCACTCTGATGTTACTGCACATGTGCATGCCATAACAAACCTGCCCAATATAGACGTGAATAAACCCTGATCAGCACTATTTCAATGTGGGATCATTCACTCTGTAAGGGGACAGAGAATAGACCCTTCCAAACATGATATCTTATTTTTTGAGCTTTGTCAGTGGTGTTTCTTTATGTTTATCATTAATATCACTTTTGGCCAGCTTGGTTATTGGTATTTTAAATGTGGTTCAGGTCATTTTCTATGTTTATTTGCCTTTTTGTTCTGTGCACATGTATCACTACTATCACGTTTTTTGGTTTCCCTGGCTTTGCTGTACATTGCTGACTGAAATGGTTTCTCTTTCCTGCAAATGTGCCTTAACGCGAGGGTTTCACTGGCGTTAGTGTTCAGACCCAGATTTCACAGCGTTAATGTGCCTGGAGCCTCTCCCCTCCCACTCTCCGCCCATTGGCCCCTTCTCTCCGCCCTCTGGGAAGCCTTACTCCACCCTTCAGAGCCGGATTTCACAGCATTAGGGTGCCTTAACGCCGCAGCCGCGTTATTGCGTGATAAGTGACGTTATCACGCGATAACGTCACTTATCACGCGATAATACCGCCACTGCGACATTAGCGCCGTTTAGTAAACATACCCCTTGGTTTTATTCTCTATTCCTTTCCTTATGACTCCTAGCATTTTATTTGCAGGAATGTGCCTCTGACATTTGTTAGAAGATCCTTCTCTTTGTGAATCTAGGCTTATGTTAACACAAGGTCATGCTCTTTCCCATATGGCTCAAAAGTTGTGGAATTAATTAGTGAGGTTTGCTTTCAAGAGGTTGCTTAAGGCATTGCCTTTATCTGATTAACATTAAATGCCTCCCTAAAATGTTATTTTATTTGATTTTATGTTACTGATGTTTATCTATATCATTTTATTATTAAGTATGTTAGTCATAATCCACTGAGAACCATAGATCAGCGAGCTATAAATATTTTTAAATTAAAAAAAAAATACGTATCATGCTTCCGATATGCTAAAGGGAGCTATTTTAGAAGCCTTATTCATGATTTCTAAGTGTAAAATCAGGGCTTTACACATGAAAATCATGTCCTTTTGCAAATGGACATTTTGGAAAAGGCCTATTTATATGTGAATGATTATAGCACCTCAAAACTACACAGTGACATGTCAGGGCATGACCTGGGCAGATCAAAAATCTACATCTGTATCTACCATTTCAAAAAGGGAATGCACATGTAAACCCAAAATTGTCCACAGCCGGATTTGCACTGCTTCCTATCATAAACAGGTATTTCAAAAGTTATCATTTTGCCCATACCCACACAGAAGGGATTAAGGAGGAGATCCCCTTTAATTCCCCAATATTGACATCTCACCTCCAAGTTGAAATGCAGTGAAAATAGAGGCCTCTGTCATGTCTACAAGCGAAATGACCACGATAGACATGTAAGTGCCGACATTTGCAAATGCACGATGTGAAATGCCAGCACTTGAATGTGTAGGTAGACAGGTTTCCTCCGCCAATTTTTCCCATGTATATACTTGTGAAACGGCTTCTCCAAAAGCACAAGGAGAGCAATCCCCATGTGTTCCTGTACTTCCTTCTCTCCGCGGCCCATTTTAACAATTTGAGGGGCGATTTTACATCAGTCTTACATGTGCACACCCCCTCTCCTAAAGGTGGCATAGATATTAAGATGTTTTCACTTCCACACCCTCCCTGAAATGTGCCTTCATGTGAGATGTGTAATCAAATGAAATAAAAAAGAACATAAGTTATTTAGCTGTATTTATATCCTGCTTTTCACCGGGTCAAAGCAGTCAATTGGGAAATACATTTAACATGAGGGGATATGACACACATATGCCAATACTTACAGGGAACATGGGCAATGGAGGGTTAAGTGACTTGCCCAAGACCACAAGGAGTACCTATAGGACTAGAAATCCTAGTCCCTCTGGCCTGAGATTGCTGTCCCCAGGTGGGACTTGAACCCCTGGCCCTCTGGCCTGATGTACCTTGTACTAACCACTAGGCCACTCCTCCCACATAGAACATAAGAACATAAGATATGCCATACTGGGTCAGACCAAGGTCCATCAAGCCCAGTATCCTGTTTCCAACAGTGGCCAGTCTAGGTCACAAGTACCTAGCAGTTTCCCCAAAGGACACAGGTTCCACAGTGCTTGTACTGGGGCAAGCAGTGGATATCCTGAGTCTCCTTTAATAATAGTTTATGGACATTTCCTCCAGGAACTTGTCCAAACCTTTTTTAAACCCAGCTACACTAACAGCCTTTATTACATCCTCCGGTAACAAATTCCAGAGTTTGATTACAGGTTGAGTGAAAAAAATATTTTCTTTTATTAGTCTTAAATAGGTTACCCTGTAGCTTCATTGCATGTCCCCTAGTCTTTCTATATTCTGATAACGTAAACAATTGATCTACGTTTACCCGTTCCACTCCGTTCATTAATTTATGGACTTCTATCATATCTCCCCTCAGCCGTCTCTTTTCCAGGTTAAAGAGCCTTAACCTTTTTAGCCTTTCTTCACAGGAGTATCCTTCCATCCCCTTTACCATTTTGGTGGCTCTTCTCTGAACCTTTTCTAATATCGCTATATCCTTTTTAAGATACGGCGACCAGAATTGCACACAATATTCAAGGTGCGGTCTCACCATGGAACGATATAGAGGCATTATAATATCTTTTGTTTTATTTTCCATTCCTTTCCTTATGATACCTAGCATTCTATTTGCTCTCTTGGTCACCACTGCACACTGGGCCGAGGGCTTTAACATGGTATCCACAATGAAGCCTAAATCTTTTTTCTGGGTGGTGGTTCCTAATGTGGAACATTGCATTGTGTAACCATAGTTTGGGTTGTTCTTCCCTAGGTGCATAACTTTGCACTTGTCCACATTAAATTTCATCTGCCATTTTGATGCCCAGTCTTCCAATTTATCAAGATCCTTTTGCAATTTTCCACAATCCTCTTGGGTTTTAACAACTTTAAATAGTTTTGTGTCATCTGCAAATTTGATAACCTCACTCGTTATTCCACTTTCCAGGTCATTTATGAATATGTCAAAAAGCAGCGGACCCAGCACAGATCCCTGGGGTACACCACTATTCACCTTTCTCCATTGGGAAAATTGGCCATTTAGCCCTACCCTCTGCTTTCTATCTTTTAACCAGTTCCTGATCCACAGTAGTACACTGCCTCCTATCCCATGACTCTTTAGTTTTGCCAAAAGTCTCTGACGAGGGACCTTGTCAAAGGCTTTTAAAAGTCCAGATACACTATATCAACCGACTCACCTTTGTCCACCTGTTTATTCACACCTTCAAAAAAACATAACAGATTAGTAAGACAAGATCTTCCTTGTCTAATGCCATGTTGGCTGTCTCCCATTAGGCCATGACTATCTACATGCTGAGTAATTTTATTCTTTATGATGGTTTCTACCATTTTTCCTGGTACTGACATGAGGCTCACCGGTCTGTAGTTTCCCGGATCACCCCTGGAACCCTTTTTAAAAATTGGTGTTACATTGGTGATCCTCCAATCTTCAGGTATTAGAGATGATTTTAATGATAGTTCACAGATTACTAATAGCAGGTCTGCAATCTCATATTTCAGTTCATTCAACACCCTTGGATGTATACCATCCGGCCCAGGTGATTTGCTACTGTTCAGTTTATCTAATAGTTGTAATACATCTTCCCGATGTATCGATATTTCCTTCAATTCTTCCGCACCTTTAAATACCACTTCTTAAATACCTACATCTTCCTCAGTAAAGACTGAAGCAAATAGATAGAAGGCATGGGCATTACACCTGCTCGAGGGCGGGCATAGATGTTAGCTCATACTTTACATGCATAAAAATATATTTTGTAAAATATGCACAGAAATTGTGACTCCACCCATGCTGTGCTCAAACTCTGCCCCTAAGCATGCCTATGATAGAAGTCTGCGCTTGTTTGCATCATGTGTACTTTTAGATGTGACCTGATTTTATAGGAGGACTTTTACCTGTTAAACTGGTTTAGAAATGACTCCAGTAAAGGCTAATGTGGCCATCTAGTCTTCATTATCCATCATTTTCTGCATTCTTTTACTCAGCTGCAATACACTCAATTACGTTTCTATTCTCCCATAACATCCAGCTTGTTTTCCCATCTTCTATGCAGAAGAACATCAAAAGGCATACTGAAGTCCTGTTTAGAGGCAAACTTAAAAACCTTTCTGTTTATACAGGCATTTCCTAATTATGAGGCACCATAATTTTTAATATCTGGACTTGGCACAAAGTCTAGAACTGTATTATGCTGGTACCATCAGTAAACGTATCCACAGCACACCAGTCAACAGGAACAGGAGGCCTACTTTGACAAACACACTTGAAGTCCCTAAGTTGCTGACGAAATGCACAAAGATGACAGCCAGCAGGGCCTTCTCCTTATTCGTACCTAGAGCCTGGAACGCCCTCCCACCTGAAATCCGTGCCATCACAAACCTAACATTATTCAGAAAAGCTCTCAAACATCACCTCTTCCTAAAACATTATCCTGAGATTACATCTGGAAAACACACAGCCATTACCCTACCCTCCTACCCTGACCGCCCCATAGCCCCGCCCCCCATAGAGAATGGTTAACCAGCCCCTCCTGCCCTCCCTCCATGTCCCACTTACACACCCTCTGGCAAACGAACCATATATGTCTCTCGCAGAGAGTTTTATAATATGTAAATAGTTATTATTATTGTAATATGTAAATAGTTCCCCCGGTTGCGTCCCTGTTTTGCTACCCCTGTTCATTGTAAACACATTGTGGCATGTCACTTTGTAGTATGTTTTGTTCAACTGTACACCGCACTGATTGTAATAGCGTGGTATGTAAGAAATGTAAATAAATAAAATAAATACTTTTATGAACTTGATTTTATTGTATACTGTTGGTCTTATGTGATATCTGTCTTTGTTTTTTCAAGTTTTATTTTATGTTTTGGACTTGTTTTTACAGTGATTTTGTTTTATGTCTTATCTTACTTATGCATGTTTTTATTGCGCCATGGTTAGACTCTTGGATAATGCAGGCTATAAATACAAATAAATAAATAGGCAATGTCTACTTTAACTTCCTGGTCCCCTATGCTTGTGACCTGTGAAAGAACTTAACATGTTTGCATAAGATGATCTTTCCTTGTGAAATCATTTGCTTGTTTCAAGATGCTACACTACCTTTCCATCTAGTATTGTGTCTGTAGTTTTGCTTATTACTAAAGCTATATCATTAAGTCTGTAATTGTCTGCTTCCTGATTGTTCCCATTTTTTTTTACTCCTGGGGGAATTTTATGCAAAAAGAAAAATCTTTGGAAAATGTATTAAATGTTCTACATGGTATTTTAAAATTCTGCAAAGATCTGTATACTTTATTTGAAAGGTTTTGTGCAGAATTCTCCCATCATAAGGCCTGGTTCATGCTTACACCTGACACTGAGTTTAATTTTATAAGGGTCACCTACATTTATGCATGTGTTTATGTGCATGAATGATGATATTTTAATGAATTATGCATTTAAGTGTCCACTTATATGACTAAGGTTGTTGGCCGCTATTCTGTAAGTTCGGGTGTCAGACTGGGGGTGCGTACATTTACTGTGGGCATCCACATGATGGAGCTTGGGTGAAGCTCAAATTTACACATCTTAGCTATAAAATGCTATAATTTATGTGCATTTTTGAAAAATCTAGGTGTAGGCATTTACACCAGCCATAGAGCAGGTGTAAGTGCTTGTAGTTAGTGCTTGTAGATAGTTTGACATAGATAGTTTTTGACCCCTTGCACCTCTATTTTATAAAGAAAAGTAGGTGCATATCTTACTTTACAAAATAATTGCAAAATACACACATTAAAACACACGGTAATCTAGGTGACCCTTTTAAAGTTACCCTCCACTTCAATTTTCCCATTTCTCAGGCTCAACCCTCAACAGCCACTTCAAACTCCAAGCTCCACCCAGTCATGCTCTCTCTGTCTCTCCCCCTAACCTATCTTGAACCCCTCTCTACACTGGATAACTCCCCCCCCCCCCCCCACCGCCTCCTCAGTTATTTCTCCCCATTTGCCATTGAAACCTCAATTCTCTGTATTCCCAAGCTTTCTCCTTTTCCCTTTGCTTGCCCTTGAATTCTCTGTCTCCCTACCCTTGCGTATGTCCCCAGTTCTCTTTCTGCCCTCTAAGACACCCTTAAACTTGCTCTCTGTTAGTCCCTCAAGGTATACAGATGACCTTGCTTTCTGCTTCTGTCCCCCAGAGCACATATCCCCACCTTGCTCTCTGACCCCTCGAGGTACCAGCTTGCTCTCTTCTCTCTCCCTCAAAAACCCAGGGCACACCCCCCACAGTGCATACAGACCCAGCTTGCTATCTGTTCTATATGGTACTGAGTATCCAGCAAGAGGAGAGTGGATGCACGTTAGGCTACGTCCTCCTTTTTTGCTGCCCAGAGTCAAACTGTTGATTTAAACCACGCAGCAGAGCATATAGCCAAGTGGTTCACATCAGCGGTCTGATTGCAGGTGTCAGAGGAGGACATGGCCTGACATGCAACTGTTCATCTTCTCTTGCCAGGCGAGGGGGCATGGCATGCCTGGATTCCTGTTTCATGCTCACTGTACATCGCTGCTGCCTATGCAGAATTCTGACAAGAGGGGCATTCTGTGAAAATTCCACATTGCACAGTTGTGCAGAATTCCTCCTGGAGCCATTTTTATGTTTTGTGGCATTATATTTACTCTTCTCCATGCCCTTGGAGCTGTTCTCTCTTCAAAGGCAAGTTGAATAATATTCCAGAGCATTGCAGAGGTTGATGATTTCATAGCACATGGAGGGCTGGTATCCTATGAAGAGGGCTAGCCCAGAGGGTATCCAACGTCCTAGGCAGACCTTCAGCAGTGGGCCTCCCTGCTCCCCGAGGTAACTCAAGGACCTGCACATCTCCATGGTCCAACATCTGTCCTCCCCTTCCATACCCCCCACTTGTCTAGCATCTCCCCTTCCCTACGCCTCTTCCTTAACCCATCCTCCTATACAGTGTCCGGCATTTACCCTCCTTGGTTCTTACCCAAGCTGCGCCCAATTGCTGCAGCTGTTGCCCTCCATGAGGCCATCTCTAAGACAAAGACAAAGCAGCCAGCATGGGGCCTTGAGCAGAAGCACGTGTTCAATTCAGGCTGCATCTTGCCCCCTTATTTGGAGCGAGATGGGACATGCCAGGCTTTGAGCACACACGTCTGCTCAGGCCTCATGCCTGCTGCTTTCACTTTGTTTTAAAGTTGATCTTATGAAGGGCAGCGGCAGTGGAAGTAGCTTTGATTTAGGTGGCTAAGGACTCCCCCAGATTTGTGCCACCGTAGGCAGACGCTTAGCCTGTTTAGTGGAAGGAGCGGACCTGCCTGTGAATGTTTTCTGCTTATGGATAACACAGCTGTGAGTGAAGGATGGCAAGCAAAAATTACATATAGATGAACAAAATTGTGTTTTGGACACAGTTTGCTTTGCATGCTAGCAGGTCTTTATGTTCTGCATCTTGCTAAGGCACTGGCAGTTTGTTTTCTGACAGAACTAGGCATTTTCATCCATGTGTGAGAGTTCTGAAGCTTTTCGTATTGATTGCTATGAAGCTGTGGCAAATAAGTGCTTCAGAAAATACATAAATAAGGCTGTGTGGAGATTAAATTGTGGCAAGGCACTTTTTGGCTTCTTGCCCTTAGTTCACACTAACATCCCAGCCCAAGCATGCGTAGTGTAATTTCTCTAACAGGGAATGATATCACCAGAATGACTTTGCACGTTTGAAAAGGGATAATGAGGCCTAGGCCGATGATTATAAGGTAGCTAATGCAATTTACAGCTCGGAGCAAGGTGGGCCTGAATTGCATCATTTCGAGGAAAATTTTACAAGCTGTTTCTGCTGATAAAGCAGGGCTTTATCGGCAGAAATGACCTCTTTCGAAGCTGTCTGCCCTGCGTGCAGCTAGCCTTATGCATATAGAGGCCCTGTGTTCTTAACTCAGCTTGATAGGAAGCATCCCTGGAGTAGAGAGCAATATTCCTGCAGACTGCATGGGAGTCCTCCGCCCACGCTGCTGCCAGTAGGATGCTTTGGTGAGGCTACAGTTAGGAATGCTTCTCAGAAGGACAGTAGAGAGCCTGTTCTTCAGGTACTCTTTCTCATTTCCTCTAATGGCCTTGAGGATCTGAAACAGAGATCTAAATCTCTCCCTGTAGTGTATAGGTAGCTAGTGAAAATTTTGCCAGATTTTTATTTAGTTACCAAGGAGGTAGATTCGTTAGTATGCATTTGGTTCATTAGTATGATTTAAAAATTTAAGGGCATGTTTGTTAAAATGCACTAATGGTTAATGCATGCTTTAGCTGGAGATTGTTGTAACATTGTGCACTAAAAGAGCCAGCATGGTAAAAATCCCAGGTAACTGCTTAACAGCTTCAAGGCAGGGACTGGGCAGGTTAAGACTTCACATTGCGGTTAGCGTGCGTGTAATTAATGTGCGCTAATTATCAATGTTGCAGTTAACATGGGTGCATGTAATGTCACCTCAGTGAGTGGTGTTAAGTGCATCTGTGTTAATTGTGAATGCTGTTAACAGCACAGAGTTGCAGCACTTACCGCATGTCAATTTTTCTCCTAACGCATGGTAGGTGCAAGCACTTACTGCACTATAGTAGACCTGCTCCTTATTGTGCACGCTGGGACATGTTTCCTAAAGTGTGCTGATGGTTAGCATGTGGCTTACTGCACGCTAAGTGAGCTGTGTAACTGTTACCACACACTAAAGATATGGCTGCAGTAAAATTCTTGAGTTAAGTGCTTAGTGCAGGTTGGGCGAAGACTAGGTAATTTAGTGGAGTGGAGGAGTGGCCTAGTGGTTGTGGCAAGGTACTTCAGGCCGGAAGGTCAGGGGTTCAAATCCCACTAAAGGACAGCAACCTTGGGCCAGAAGGGCTGGGGTTTCTAGTCCCACTTGTGGTCTTGGGCAAGCCACTTAACCCTCCATAGCCCATGTTCCCTGTAAAATAGTTATTTCCAAGTTATAATGCCCTGTTCAATGTAATTTCAGTTTGTTCAATGTAAACTGCACTGATGCAGAATAGCACAGTATATAAGAAAATGTAAATAAATAAATAGGTGGCACAGGAGTGGAACATGAACACTGCGGTTAACACAGGCTTCCTCAGTGCACACCAACTGATATTGTTGCAGTTAGCGTGGGTGCACTTGCTACCACTTCAATGAATGACATTAACTGCATCCATGTTAACACATGCCAGGCATGCTTCTATACATTAGAGGGGTCTAATGCAACCCCACACTAAATTTTGGGACTTAACATATAGTAAATAAATATGCCCCATGTCAATTTAACTCATGGCGATCCTCTGGAGAGTTGACCTAAACTGTGTTCAGTCTTCAGTCAGGCGACTCATTGTTGATAGAGTGGCACAAATAGCTGCTGTTATTGTATCGCTCCATCTCACTGCTGACCTTCCTCTTATGTATTGACCTTCTACATTGCCAAGCATGATGTCTTTCTCTAACAATCTCTCTCTCATATCATGTATCCAAAGTATGAAAGTTGAAGTCTTGTCATCTGAACTTCTAAAGAAAACTTTGGTTTGATCTCCTCTAGTACTGACTGGCTTGTTCTACATAGTATACATAGTATTCGTTGCCAGCACCATAATTCAAAGGCATTGATGTTCTTCCTATCTTTTTTACTCAACACTGTCCAACTTCACATCCATATGATGTTATTGAAAATACCATGACTTGGACAAGTCAAATCTTTGTATGGAGAGAGACATCTCTGCTCTTGAGAATCTTGTCTAGGTCCTTCATGACTATTCTTCTAAGAGCAATGCGTCATCAGATTTCTTGACTGCTTGCCATTTCTTTATTGATTGTTGATCCAAGTAGGTTACAGTTGTCAAATATTTCAATTTCTTCTATCTTCTTTATGTTAAGGTGCAGGCCCATTTTAAGATTATGTTCCTTAATCTTGAGAAGCAAATCTTTCAGATCATCTTCACTTTCAGTCGGTAATGTGGTATCATCAACATAGCAAAGGTTGTTGATGAGGCTTCTACCAATCTATGAATTAACATGTGTAAAGTTAATTAATACTTGTTAGAAAGTTCTAAAAAATGTCTAAAAAGCAGAGGAAAAGTCAGAAAATGAACAAAGATTAATCAAAAGGTTTTCTGTGCACATCCCTATTGGTTACTCTCCTTTTCCAAATCTAAGTTCAAGGCAAGTTACATACAGTTGGTCGGTCATTGCCCAAGAGGGCTCACAATCTAAGCTTCACCTGAGGCAATGGAGGGCAAAGTGACTTGTCCAAGGTCACAAAAAGTGTCAGTGGAAGGGGCAGGATCTGAACCCTGGTTCTCAGCCTGCTCCTTTAACCACTGTAAAATTTCTGAGGGTGAGGGAGATGTTGGAGGTGTGGATGAGCAAACTGAATAGGTCACTTGCTCTTTACTTGTTACAGTGTTCTGTTTTTTTTTTATTATTATTTTGAGTTACTCAGATTTGACTATATGCCATATTGCCATATATTTGACTATATGCCATATTGCCATATATTTGACTATATTGCCATATATTTGACTATATGCCATATATGCCATATATTACATTTCAGATTATTTCTTAAGAATGCATTTTTAGAATTTGAATGCATCACATGTTTTATGTTAGATAAGAATACACTTATGGAACAATATTCATCCTGCAGTGCTCAGCATTTTTTAAAATGCTGGCCACCACGGGCAAAATGAAACTGGATATTCAGTGGAAGTGTCTGGATAACGACTTCCACAATATTCAGCTGCTATCCAGATAGCAAAACTGCATAAAGTTAGGCCTGTGTTTTTATCCTAACTTTATGTAGTTTCTAATCCGATTAGCAGACTGAACATCACTGTTAATCATGTGAAGGTCAATTCTGGTTGGGGCACGTCCAGGCCGTCTGGACATCCAGAATCTGGATGGACAGGTTATGCACCTGATTCAGCTCCCGTGGGAGCTTGACAGCCTTGCGGGAGCAGAATCGGAGCATAAGGCCTGGACATCCCAGATGTTCCCAAATTCCGACCCACCAGACTTCCAGATATCTTCCTGGATAGCCCAGCCAGGTTCCTACATGGAGCTGTGGTGCTATGATCTGTCGCCATGGCACTGCAGCTCCATGCAGGAGCCCCGATCTCCCACACTGCAACAAAGTTCCAGTTCCCCACTGCCTGACCCCTGATCGGGCCTTCCGAGGCTGGACTCAGGCTGTGGGGAACCCCCTGCCCTGCTCACCTGTGTCCTGGGTCATGGCCGGCCTGATCACCATGGTTGGGGGGGACTTATTCCATCTCCGAGGTAGAAAAGGTCCCAAATCTAGATCGCCATCCCCAGATGTACATGCCGACACCTCCTACTCCCCGTCCACACTCCTCCTCCAGCCCACCCCCATCCAGAGCTCTCCGCACATCTCTGCAATACAAGTGGGAAACTCCTTGACAGGAATCGGCACCCTGGTTTAGCGGGGATATACGTCCAATCCGAATGTATATACCTGCTAAACGCAAATCAGAATGACCCCCATAACTTCTTGGACTGCCTTGTCCCGCCCATGGGCTGCTCTGGCACTCTCTGAGTCCGAGGAGATATTCAGTGACACAGGACTGTACCAAGCTAGAAATGCATGCTGTGTGCCTTGTGAAACTGGTGCCCCACGCCCACCTCCACCTGCGCACAGGAACTCTTGTCAGGCTTCTTGGAAGCCCAGTCATGAAATCAGTGCCCCTTCTGTACGTGCACCCTGTGCAGCTTTGCCGCTGGCACACCCCTTGGTACAGTACTGAGTGATTCTATCTGGATAGTGCTACTGAATGCCCTTCTCACTGGCACTTATCCAATTAGCAGGTGCTTCTAATCACATAAATGCTTTTGAATATCAGGCCCTTAATTGATATGGCTTTATTAGAGTTTAATAATTTAATAGAATAACAAGTCCCATTTTCTTTAGTCCCATAAAGCAAATCTTTCTTTAAATCAAGTATATATCTTAGATCTTGTGGTCAGTTTTATTAATTCATTAGTGGCCTGCTTATGCGCAGAAACCACTACTTAATAGGTAAAAGGTAGCTTGGGATGCTAAATTTAAGTTGCTTGATGCTGTCCTACCACTGTATTGAATAATGGCCTAATGGCCCCAGCAGTGAGCTTTGAACCAAGGAGCCAGATTCAAATTCCACTGCTGCTCTTTGTGCTCCTCGGTAATCACCTTACTCTCTGTACAAACTTAAATTAGAAGCCCTCCAGTAACAGTAAAATACTTACTGTACCTGAATGTAACTTCCTCAGACTTCTGAGAAAAAAAAAAGAACAAAATTCAGTCTCGGTGCTTTCCATTCAGTCAAATAACCTATAGTATTTTAGATGAACTCAGGCACCAAGAGGGCCATGATCTGGAATGCATATTTTAGTTGTGAAGATTTTACAGTGATTCCTGACAGTGAAAAAGGATTGACTTACACTTACTCAGCCCTCTCTACAAGCAAGCATCCATTGAAAACAGCAAGAAGATGTAAAGAAAAAGTGATGCCAGCTTATCTGAAGTGGTAGTCGATCATAAAAACATCCAAACAGAATATAAGAGCTGATAAAGATTGTAAGGTCCATCCTGTCTGCTCAGTTTACTTCCCGCTGCTGAGCAATGGACTCCAGTTGATCTATGGCTCTGCCTTCACCTCGCTGTAATTAAGGGTCCTCTGTGCTTTCTGCTTATACCCTGCTTTTCTGACTTCTGTTACTGTGTTTACGTCCACCACTTGCACTGGAAGGCCATTCTGTGGTGAAATATTTTCTGTCAATCCAGTGTGTATCCCTTTTGAGTCTCGTAATCATTTTTATTGCATGTTTCATATCTTATTTCTTAACTGATTGCCGGTTGAGAAATTAATTGCCGGTTGCTTAGGACTTACAGGAAATGGTGGAAATAAGTAAATAAATAATCCAATCTTTTGTTCTAGAACCTTCTTTTTCTCCTAAAATTCTGACTTTTGTGCATTATTTATACTTCTGAGCTTTCTGGATGCCTCTGTTACCCTTTTTTCTCCCTTTCTCCAAGGTATTCAGAGGACGTTTGGTGAAGACCCTGCACTACCTATGTCCATCTCTTCTCAAAGCTGAATATTCCTAAACTGTTTCACTTTATTTCTTAGGAGAGCCATTCCCTTTGTCATATTAGTTGCCCTAATCTGTACATTTTCTAATTCTACTATATCCTTAATGAGATAGAGTGCACACAACACTCCAGATACAATACAGAGGCATTTTGTCTGTTTTTATTCTTCGTTCCTTTCCAAAAAATTCCTAACATTCTATTTGCTTTTTTGACTGACATTGCACATTGAGCTGAGGATTTCAGTGTATTCTTCGTAATGACTCCAAGATCCTTTTCCTTAGTAGAGACTCTTAATAAGGAATCCAGCTTGCATGGCAAAAGTTTGGATTATTTTTCTCTGTGTGCACCATTTTGCACTAAACCATGTTAAATTCCATCTCCCATTTAAATGCCTAGTCCCACCATCTTTCCAGATGTTCCCATAACTCCTCACAATCCCTTTGAGATTTCATTAAGGTCGATTAGGTTTATGCACTTAACATGTGTTAACGTGCGTTAAGTGCAATGCCTCCATGGTAACTGTCGGAGGTGTGGCCAGCATGTTCCCGGCACTTAACGAACAGATGAATACCCTAATGCTGAGCGCTCTTACCATGGGTGCGTCTTCCTCCATCTACTGAGGTGGAGGTAAATGTACCTGTGGTAAATGCAATGTCGACTGTGCACGATATGCCCTCCGGTGCTAACTGCAATCACCACACCCACTCTCCTCCCCTAACCTACCCATTTGGCATCCCTAATGCACAATTAGCAGTTAATGCAAATATCAGCATGTGTTAACTGTCACTGTTGCCGAGGAGAATTCTTGGCTTCTCTGGATCTGGCTAAGGTGTATTTTCATATCCCAATCTGGGCAGATCAGCAGAAGTATCTGCATTTTGCTGAGCAAGGCTCTCACTGTCAGTTCATTGCCCTTCCTTTCAAGATCTCCACCACCCCAAAGATGTTCTCAAAGGTCATGGTGGTGGTGGTATCTGTGTCCACCCCTATCTAGATGACTGGGTCATCTGAACCCATTTCCTGACTGAAGCATCTCAGGTGATGTCTTGAGTGGTGTCCTTTTTGGAAAGCCTCGGCTGGGTGATCAATCAGTAAAATAGATAGCTTTTACTTTCCCAGTCAGAAGATTGTTGAGTTGCCTGGTGATGTTCTATGTGCAGAAAGCCCCCAGAGTCTGGGATTATCTTCCTTGGATTGATGGTAACAACTGTAGAGATGGTCCTGCGGGCATATGTTCACGTGCAGACTCTCCAGTGGTCATTGTTGACTCAATGGTCCCAGAGTTCTTAGGAGTTTGTGCACAGGCTTCCACTCATGTTGAGGGTGAGGACCAATCTGGTTGATGGATCACTTTACTCTGCTTACTCATCTCTGGGATTTTGGTCTTCTAGCTTGGTTTCACTCATTTCTTTTACAGTGTACCTTTTCTGTCACTATAGTGGTACTCCTTCTATGGTTTATGGTTTAGGCATTTGATATGCTGTCCTTTACCTATGCATCAGAGCGGTTTACATGTATATGCTAGCAGTTACTTTTTACTCCCTTGTCCCCAAAGGGCTCACAGTCTAAATGTACCTGAGGCAATGGAGGGTTAAGTGGCTTGCCCAAGGCCACAAGTAGCAGCCATGGGACTAGAGACCCCAGTCCCTCTGGCCTGAGGTTGCTTGTCCCCATGGGGGAATTGAACCCCTGGCCCTCTGGCCTGAGGTAACCTGTCCCAACCACTGAGTCACTCCTCCCTCTCTGCCCCTGCTCTCTGGTGTTCTCCAGGACTCTATTCTGGCCCCCTTGCTTTTTAATGTCTTCTTGATTCCTTTTCTTCTCATAACACAGGTACACTAAAAAAAATTTTTTTTAAACTGCCTCTAATGTTTCGATTGATTTTTACGTTTTTTGGTGCGCTGAATCCAAATCTGGTAACCAATTTGCTCCATCATGTACAGATTTTTTGCTACATTGGGTTAGCAGTTTGAGGTGAACGTTTCAGATTGAGTGCGATCGAGATAAAAGTTTCTTGGATGAATTCTTTATACTAATTGTTTAGTAGTTATTCAAATAAGAATAAAGAAAATTGTAACAAGGCAGCACATAAGAATAGAGTAATGTCAACAAAACACACTGTGATGGTAGCAAAATTGTCTGCACTTAAAACAGCCACATACATGTGCACAAACATTGAGCATATAAGAGCGAGGTTAGACACAAAGCAAAGCAAAGAAATGTGCAAAAAATGTTGTACAGGTATGTATGTAAGAATAGAAAACGCAAACCGCACCATTGCAATACATGAAGACAAACACCCGATGGTGTGAAAATAAAATTCTAATAAATGAGATCCGACACTGTGGTAATAACTAGCAAATTTGTATTTCAAAGTTTAGTAAAAACACAATATTTGTCAACACAGTTTAGATTTTAAAGTCATTCTTGGGTCAATCAATCTCCTGGTGGGCCCGTTTCTTCTTCCCCCGAATGCTTCTCTTGGTGCGCTGCTTGGCGTATTTTTCATCTGGGGTTTCCGGCAGCAGCAACCAGCAGAAATCAGCCATCATAGTGGTGTTCCATCTTCCTTGGTACCTTCTCTCTGCGTCCTTGATGTCCTGGTGAAACCTTTCACCTTGTTCTTCACTGTACGCCCCCAAGTTTTCGGGAAAGTAGTTCACATGGGAGTGCAAGAAATGGACTTTCAGGCTCATGTTACAGCCTTGTTCTTTGAAAGCATTGAGCATCCTGGCAACAATATCCTTATAGTTCTCATCCTGCCTGTTCCCCAAGAATTTGAGAACAACATCCTTGAAGGAATCCCAGGCTTCTTTTTCCTTCTCAGACATCGTTTCAGCGAATGCTCCATCTGAAATGAGTTTCCTTATATCAGGGCCAACAAACACTCCTTCCTTTAGCTTTGCTTCAGAAAGTCGGGGGAACTTTGAGCAAAGGTACCGAAAGCACTCACCATCTTTTGGAAGGGACTTGATGAATTGCTTAATGAGACCCAACTTAATGTGGAGAGGTGGTAATAGAATTTTATCACGAGGTACCAAGCTCTCATGAAGAACATTTTTCTCACCGGGTCTCAAATACTCCCAAATTGGCCAGTCTTTTTTCCCCCAGTGTAGGTTGCAGGCCCGGCTATCCCACAAGCAAAGGAAGCAGGGATATTTGGTGAAACCGGATTGCTGCCCTAATAGCATGAATAGAATTTTAAAGTCTCCACAAATCATCCACTTATGCTCATCATAACGAATCTTCTGAAGAATCAGGGCCAAATTCTCGTATTTTTCTTGGAGAATAACAGAGTGAGCAATAGGAACTGAAGCGAATGTGTTGCCATTATGAAGAAGAACACCTTTTATGCTGTCTTTTGACGAATCAATGAACAGCCGCCATTCAGCAGGATCATACTTGAGTTTAAACTTTTCCATCACTCCGTATATATCGTTGCAAAATACCAAATCTTCCTCTTTGCTGAAATACTTCAAAAATTGTGTCTCGCGGTTGCGGTACCAATAAAAAGTTGTTCCTGGTGACAATAGATTTTTCTGTTTAAGCCGAGAACCTAGCAGTTGGGCAGCATCTTTTGGGAGTCCTAAATCCCGGACTAAATCATTCAATTCAGCTTGAGAGAAAAGTTCAGGTTTCGGATCTGGTTCAGTTTCAAACTCGGAAGTACTGGACTCATCGGGAAAAGCCATCTGATGAGTCTCATCATGATCAGAACCGTCCACACAAATATGATCCAAAGATTTTGGTGGTTCAGGCACAGGTACTTCTTTGCTATGAGGCATAGGCCTAATTGCTGAGGGAAGGTTGGGGTAACTTATTACGTTCTTATTTTTTAAGTTGTATCCCTTCACAATGCAAGAGCAAAAATATCAGTCACTGCTGTGGTCTCTTTGTTCACGCCACATCATAGGTATTCCGAAACGAAATGCTTATTTTTTACCTTTCATCCATAAGCGTAGATCTTCCTCACATGTCTTGCACACTTTGTGAGGAGCCCACGGTTTGTCTTGATCGCCTAACTTCAAACCGAAATAGGCGAAATATACTTTTTTAATAAATGCAGAAATGTTCCTCTGCCGCTTTTTCACGGTATATTCCCCACAAATAAAACAAAAACTGTCCGGAGAGTTGACGCAACCTCTGGCTCTGTGAGCCATCACAAATACAAAGCACTGCAAACTACAACTGTAGTGAACCACTTCGGAATAAAGCTGGATTACGACTGAGCAAACAAAAGGTAATAATGAACTTGCAAGAAACTGAAATTTGACAGGAACGTTCATGTCGCAACCACCGTGTTTGAGCGTGCGAGCGAACGAGGCGAGGCGAACAGGAAAGAACATGCGCCAGCGCGAGTACTGGATTTAGCCCCCCGCCTCCCAATTGTCCTGTTAATGTATAAAATGAATACAAAACACTCTAAAATATCATGAGGGAGTGTTTCTAGTTAGTTAACCATTACAACCTCTATTTTGGGCCAAGAAAATAAACTGCAGTCGGCTAAAAAGAAATTATGTGAACATTCCTTATATGGGTAAGAAATCTAATTTTGCAAGAAAACGTGACGTGATGGAACATTTTGGCTATTTTTCCTGGATTCAGCACCCCAAAATCTATAGGAATCAGTTGCAAAACTGGAGGCAGTTTTTTGGTAGTGTACCTGTGTAATTCAGCAACATGGTATCTCATTACATGTTATGCTGATGACATTCTCCTCATATATCATACAAATCCTGTTTTCCCGGATCTATCATCACTGAATGATTGTTTATCTAGTATCTCTCACTGGCTCGAGGCCAACTTTATTCATCTGAATCCTGCCAAATCTGCTGCATTATGGATTGCCTATGGCAGGCCTATTCCTACTTTGGCCCCCTCTTTTCCTGATTGTCCTCTTCCATTGATTGATACCATGCATTACCTGGGTATAATTCTAGACTCGTCACTTTCTTTTCATGTGCAAATTTCCTCAGTTGTTCGTCGATCTTTTTATGCTCTCCATAAGATCCTCACAGACCATCCTTTTTTCTCTTCTTCTTCCCTGACTACCCTCCTACTCTCTCTTGTGATATCTAGATTCGATTATTGGAATGTTGTATACCTTGGTCTTCCCCAAACTCAGCTTCGTCGATTACAACTCTTGAAAAACACAGCTGTTCATAACCTTTCACATGCATCCCAGTTTGAACATGTCACCCCTCTATTGATGCGTCATCATTGGCTCCCAATTGCATCCCATTTACAGTTCAAATTACTGACCATAGTCCATCACACCCTACATTCTGGTACCCCCTATTAATTGTCTATCTTCTTCCTCATTCGACTCATCGCCTTCTCAAGGACATTCATGCCAATAGACTTCACCTCCCTTTGGCAAATCAAGCTCAGCTTATGTCCACTTGCTCTGCTGCATTCTATTTTCTGGTTCCAGCCTCATGGAACATGCTGCTGCAGGCCCTATGCCTAGAACCCTCTTTTGTAAAGTTTAAGAGCCTATTAAAGACCTACCATATAACCAAGCATACAACATACCTGTTACCTGAATACTGGTGTTTAGTCAGTTTTGTTTTTCTAATTTGTCCTAGTCTGTATGAATACATTTCTATCCTGTTTTTACTAATGTAGTTCCTTTCTTATTCTTGATTTTATTTTGTTTTGTTATGTACACTGCTCTCTTGTCTTTTTATCAGAGGGTCTGTGTGCCCATTCTACCTGCGTGTAGGCATCCTTGTAGGCAGAGCAGAGCTTGGTAGCTCCTGTGGAAATTTGTCGGGCATCAATGTGGGCATCACTTTCTACTTTTGTCAAGTATTACCGCTTGGATGTCCACACGTGGGTGGACACAACCTTCAACTCAAGAGTTTTGTGAGCTGCTGTGTCTTCTTCCCACCCAGTGGTATTGTAGCTTTGGTACATCACACTTGTCTGGACTGGTCTAGCAGGACAATATGGAAGGTGACATTTTACATACCAGATAATATCCTTTCCTTGAGTTCTGCTCAACGAGTCCAGGGCCCACCCCTGAAACTATTTGCTCTGTTCTAGTGCTGTGGTACCCTTTGTTCCACCATGATTTTATATTTGGCTCTGCAAGCTCATTTTCTACTGACAGCCTTCTATTTCTATCTTCCTGTATATAGTTCTCTACTGTTGTTTACTCATTGTTGTCCACATTGAGATTGTATGAGGCTTGCTCTGTATTTCCCATTTGCTTTGGGACAAATACTGAAGGGATCTCTAGTGGCTGAGGTGGATAGAGGCACAGGAGTAATGTCATTGAAACCTGGGCTTTTTATTAAAGAACCAATAAAAAGCCCATGTTTCAATGACATCACTCCTGTGCCTCTATCCACCTCAGCCACCAGAGATCCCTTCAGTATTTGTCCCAAAGCAAACAGCAGGACTGAAGGAAAGGACATTATCTGTAAGTAAAATGTCACCTTACTTTTTCTGCTTTTGTTGTCTGCCCATTTTATTCTCTAAACATGTTGACACCAATCTCTGGTTTCTGCTTTTCATGGTCTTCTCTTAATTTGCTTTCTAGAGTCTTCAGTCTCCCCTCCTGTCTTATTCCCTTCCTTCCATCTCTAACATCAATCTTTCCCTTTCAGGTTTCTATCATTTATTTTCCAAAGTCTCTATCAACTCAGATTTCACTTCTCCTTCTTACCATCCATTCCTTAATCTTCATCTTTTTGCTTCTTCAACCTATTCCTTTTCAACCATTAATTCAGCCCTCCTATTCCCCCATCTCTCTCTCCTCTTTCCCAGCATCTTGTTCCCCCAGTTGCTAACTAACTCTGTCCCTTTCCTTATCCAGAGTTGCCAAGTTTCCCAGTTCCAGGAGTGAGATTTTTTGGCAGTTCTGTTTTTAAATTTGAATTGCAATGCAGTATTTTATATTTAGTCCCTGATTTTACCCACTGGAACCAGTGCTACAGGTTCCATAATACATCAGGATGAGACTGTCAGAAAACCAAGAATGGCTTAAAATCTCACTCCTGGAATTGGGAAAGTTGGCAACTCGGCATGTCTGGTATCTCTCTTCCCCTGTCCAGTTCCTCCCCCCTTTTTCTCAACCCCTCCCCCCCTGTCTAGAATATCTCATCTCTCTCTCCTTATCCCCCCACCCCACCAACATGTCCTCTCTACCCCTATCAAGAAAACTGTGCATGCCACTAAGGATGCAACCATAATAGTTTCAGTCTCATGGCCTGGATGACAGCCTGACTGGCATGGATACAGGGTAATGAGTTTATCTGTGAAGTCAGTAAACTGATGGAAAACAATATTATTGGTAAGTTTAGAAATGAATGGTAGATTGGAAACTGGGTGGTAGTTATCAGGTAGCAGGTAGGGAAGGGTCTGATTTTGGTTTCTTAAGTGTGAGGTGGACCAGAGCCTGCTTCCAGGCAATGGGATGGTGGAGACACTGGGTGATAGAGGGGTGAAACAACTCCACCCACACCTCCACCTCCATGACTTTAAATCTGTAATCAACACCATTATAACTCCGCATTTTGATTTCTGCAATGTCACTCTACAGGGCCTACCTAAACAAACAAAGACAATTACAGTTAGCACAAAATGTTGCAGCTAGGATAACCTCGAACGAACATCAATTCAACAGAGCACATCACACCAATATTATTTCACCTTCACTGGCTTCCAATCCACAGCCGCATACAGTACAAAACACTCGTTACTACTTTCAATTTATCAAAGACATTGCCCCTTCTCACCTCTCCATCCTCATAACTAAAGATAAAAAAAATTGTAACCAACGAGACTGTACTAAAACAAACTATCCATTCCATCAGAATTCAGGAAATCCAGAAAAATTACCAACAACAGAGCTTTCTCCCACTTCTCCCCCACTCTATGGAACAATCTTCCAGTTAGCTAAGATCCATTCAAGACCTCTCCACCTTTCGAAAAAACCTCAGAACACATCTGATTTCTCTACATTTCGGAAACATAAAAGAAGATGAAAGCCCTGAACACAACCATATCACATCCTGAGTAAAATACCTTCTACTTCATTCCAACAAGACACACAAGATAGCCCATCCCAGATGCAACCTAATAAGAATCAAAGCAGAACAATGGATATACAATTGTACAAAATCCAATGTTATATACACTGGCCCTCTATGTAAATGATATTGTACATAGTTACTTTTTATTATACCATTGTATATAGTTAACTGTCGTAAGTAACTGAATACAAACTGTTTTGTACAATTCAATATATCGTTCATTGTAAACTGCATTTGATCTCCTGGAAAATTTTAAATAAATAAATAAAATATATAATGATGGACATGGTTGGGGGGGAGGACATAGGGAGACAGAGAGGTGATGCTATATAGGGGAGGAAGGGCCAAGGGAGAAAGAGATAGTGAGGCTAGAGAGAGAGATAAGACAGATGCTAGACATGGGGGACTAGGGAGAGTGGAGGATATGCGGATGTGAGGGAGAGAGAGAAGGGAAAAGGGGTTGGGAGGGTTAGAGAGGAGAAAGACACTGGGCAGGGAGGGGGAGAGAAGGGAGAACAAACCGAATGGGGGAGAGAAAGGGGAAAGACACTGGATGAGGGTGAGAGTGAGGGAGAAGAAACTGGGCAGAGAGCATGAAGGGGGGGGGGAAGATGCTGAATGGGGGGGAAGAATTAGTAAAGACAGGAATATGAAGTTGGGGCAAGAGAAGTGGCAGACGGACTGCAGTCTCTGAAAAAGAGAGTTAAGAGAAGATAGGATGTAGAAACCAGACACAAAGAAAAAACATTTATTTTCAATTTAATGACTTGAATATGTCAGTTTATGAATTTTATATGTGTCATCTTTATATTTTGCACAGTACAGGGGGAACTGCATCAGTTTATTTCTCTTTTGTTGCACTGAATGCAGAGCCTGGCTTCTTGAGGTTTCAATTTAATTTTTGTCTACAAGATGGTGCAGAACTGGGGGAAGATGCTAGATCAGTGAAGAGGGGGGAAGGTAGGTTGGATGGTGCACCATCAGGGAAGGAGAGATAGAGAGGATGTTAGATATGATGGAAGATGGAATAGGTCGTATGGTAGGAAGATGCTTGACGTGGGGGTGGTATAGGACAGGGAGGCAGAGGAGATGTATAAGATGGGGGAAAGGGAGGAGATGCTAGACAGTGAAGAGAGGCTGATAAAAGATGCTTGAAATGGGGAGGGACTGGGCAGGGAGTCAGGAGATACTGGCTGTCGGTGGGAAGATGACTGGAAAGAGATGAAATGATGGCCTTTGTGGAGGAATTCTGGAAACAGAGGAGATACTGCACATGGAAGAAGAGGACTAGGGAGATACAGGAGGTGATGGTTATGGGGGGAATATGGAAACAGAGGAGATGCTGGAATGGGAAGGAGGGAAACAGACAGGAGACGTTTGACATGGGGGGGTTACTGGGGAGGTGAGAGAGAAGAGATGCTGGACTTGGAGGGTGCGACAACTGGTGAGACTGAACATCAAAGGTAGGGCTAGGGAGACAGAAAAGATACTGGGAAGGGGGGGGGGGGGCTGGAAAGACAGAATAGATGCTGGACATGTGTTTGTGGGGATTAGAGAGGCAGAAAAGAGCTAATGAACATGGGAGAGAGAGAGCGACCTGGGATGGTGAAGGTCAGAAAGAAAAGAGGGAAGATTCTGGACACAGGAGGAGAGTTAGTAAAAGACAGCAATAAGAGGCTTGGGAAGGGGAATGCTGGATGAGGGAAAGTGATGGAAAGCTTTGGATAAATGCAGTAAGCAGTGGGAGACTGACATCTAAATAGTAGAAGGAGAAGGAAGAAAACTGAAAAGATACACACTGATAGAAGTGATGATAGTGAAGACAGGAGAAAGAAGACATGGCAAGTAGAAAAAAACTGCTAAGAGAAGACAGAGAAAACAGAAATCAGAGCCAAACAATTAGAAAAATAAGATGACCTGAAAACAAGATAGAAAAAAATAATGTTATTTTCGACTTAGTGAATGGAATATATGAGCTTTTAGAATGCACATCTGCCAGGTCTGGTGATAGATACGGCTGAGGACCAGCTTGGAGTGAAACTTTGGGAGGGGACCTCAAAGCCCACGAGCAAGCTGTGCTTTCTTCAATTTCAGACATACACACACTGTCCCTGGTCACTTATCTGTCACATCTGTACACACCCACTGATCCCAGACACTCAGCCCCTAAACATACACAGACATACACACACACACACACACACACTGCCCCCCTGATGTGCACTGCAAATATTCAAGAAGCTGAGTCATAAATTTGAAGCCCCTATGTGTCAGGTATGTTGAGTATATTGAATTATTACTTTAAAAAGCATAAATTTACATATTTGTATGTTTATATTTATGTTGTTTGAGTAATAATTTTATTTGATTAGTATCCCGGATCACATGAAGTTTCCTCTGCCAAAATGGGGTCATAATGGAAAAAAGATTGGGAAGCACTGATCTAGAGAGTGGTTGTGTATGAAATCATGAGTAAGGGTTGTCTTTGAATAGAGGGATCAGCACTTAAGTAGAACAATATGTATTTAAAGTAGTAATAGGGCAACAAGTGAAGAAAATGACACAAGAGAGTCTAATACATTGAATGAAGAACAACATGGATCAAGAGTTCCTACCTGCGCAGCGTGATACTTTGGAGTATATGTGGAAGGAAGTCAATGACATCACAGAACGGAGATGATAAAAAAATGAGGAGGCTTCATAGGGTGGCTTGGTGAGTATTGTTGAGAGCTGAAAAGGCCCGAGATCAACATTCACCTTTCTTAATAACTTTTCCAGTTCTGCTATATTTTATTTTGATATGGAGCAACCAGAATTGCACACAGTACTCATGGTACTGTTGCTCCATTGGTCCATACAGGGTCATTATGATATTCTCTGTTCAATTTCCCATTCCTTTCTGAATAATTTTTAACATTCTATTTGCTTTCTTTGATGCCTCTTGCACCCACTGAGCTGAGGATTTTCAAAGTATCGTCTCCAAAAAGTCTAAGATCCTTTTCCTGGGTGGTGACTCACAATGGGGAACCTACCATTGTGTACTCATAGGTAAGATTATTATGAGCACCACTTTACTCTTGTTCACATTAAACTGTCTGCCATTTAGATGCCAATTTCCCACTCTGGCAAAGTCCTTGTGCAGTTCTTCATGGCTCACAGACATTTCTTCCTTATCTCCAGGAACAAGCAGGAATGTAGTCTTCACATATGGGATATTGTTGGTACTGACCGAGCCTGCGCAGGAATGCTCCCCAGCGTCCAATAGGAAAGCTTTTGGGAGCATCCCACAGCGCCTGTGTGCTGCCTTCCTGCCTTTCCCAACTGTCCCTCTCCAGTTCATTTTCCGCGGAGCCAACAGGTCACACATCCTGTCACCACAGAAAATTTCCCTTCTTATTCTTCTTTTTTGTGGTCGCGTCTGCCTTCCCTCGACGCTATACCGGTACCGCCGGTTCTTCCTTTCTTTTTTCTAAAAAAAAAATCTTTGTTTCTGGAGTCTTTCTCCAGTAAATTTCTTCTCGGGTGCCACGCACCACTTCGGGTTTTAAAAAGTGTTCTAAGTGTGGCGGTACCATTTCCGTCACCCACACCCATGAGTGGTGCCTCAAATGTTTAGGTCCTGACCACTCTATTTCAGAGTGTGTTGCCTGTGGGATGATGTCAAAAAGGGGCCGGCAAAACCGAGCTGCTAAATCTAGCATAAAACATTTTCTTCTTGCTGAAGAATGGTTTCTTAGAGGATCTTTTCCTCGCAGGATCAGCTGTAGATTTAGACAATCTATCCAAAGTGATGCTCCCAAATGCTTTCCTATTGGACGCTGGGGAGTGTTCCCGCGCAGGCTCCGTCGGTACCGACGATACTCCATATGTGAAGACTAAATTTCTGCTGTTCCCGGAGATCACCTGTTACAGGTGAGTAACTATGCTTTATCCCCTCATGAAGCTATTGAAGACCTAGTTGCAGGAAACATCCATTACAGTGTAGACACCCCACTAATCAACCTTCTTACCTGAGTCTTAACTGCATTTGCCACGACTTATTTCCCAGAAAAAAATGGGAAAAGTTTTTAAAAAGACAAATGTGAATAAGGTTAACATTTTCTGATTCAACTTGGTTTTGAATTATTTGCACATCTTTTTCCTCGGACTAGATGAACAGGAGAACGGAGCTCACACTGTCCTTCTGTAGGTTCTCCTATATGAGCTTGCTTAGCTTCTTACAGAATCATAAGAACATAAGATATGCCATACTGGGTCAGACCAAGGTCCATCAAGCCCAGTATTCTGTTTCCAACAGTGGCCAATCTAGGTCATATGTACCTAGCAGTTTCCCCAAGAGACACAAGTTCCACAATGCGTGTACTGGGTCAAGCATTGATATCTTCGGTCACTTCTTAATAATGGTTTATGGACCTTTCCTCCAGGAACTTGTCCAAACCTTTTTTAAACCCAGCTACACTAACAGCCTTTACTACATCCTCCGGTAACAAATTCCAGAGTTTGATTACACGTTGAGTGAAAAAATACTTTCTTTTATTAGTCTTAAATAGTTTACCCTGTAGCTTCATTGCATGTCCCCTAGTCTTTCTATATTCTGATAAGGTAAACAATCGATCTACGTTTACCCGTTCCACTCCGTTCATTAATTTATAGACTTCTATCATATCTCCCCTCAGCCGTCTCTTTTCCAGGTTAAAGAGCCCTAACCTTTTTAGCCTTTCTTCATAGCAGTATCCTTCCATCCCCTTTACCATTTTGGTGGCTCTTCTCTGTACCTTTTCTAAAATCGCTATATCCTTTTTAAGATACGGCGACCAGAATTGCACACAATATTCAAGGTGCGGTCTCACCATGGAACGATATAGAGGCATTATAATATCTTTTGTTTTATTTTCCATTCCTTTCCTTATCATACGTAGCATTCTATTTGCTCTCCTAAGTATCTGTCTTATCTCGACGGATATATTTTACCATCTCAGGTAAACTTATGTACCTAATTTTTTCTTGTGCCACAGAAAACAATATTAGGGTCTATTTGGTAGACATTCTGCTCTGTCATGTGTGAAAGTTTTTTCCATCTATCTGAATTTCACAGAATCGAGGCCATGGGGCAGATTAATCAAATGTTTAGTCCCATTTTAATCCAGTATAGCAATCTCTTCTAGGTTTAGCAAGGTGAAAAATGGTTGGGCAAAACAGGATGATGCTTTTGCACTGGATCAAAACAGAAGTACAACTCTGATATATCTGACCCACTGCGCTCAATCAACATTCGCAACTCCTGCCTTCCCTTTTAATTTCTACAGAAATAGGCTTTGCACACATCACTTAATTCAAGCGGAATAGGTTAGCAGTGTGTAGGAGCATGACCTGCAAAATAAATCACTTACAAAGAAATGTGATGTACTGACCTTACAGCAGATCAACAAGCAGCTAGCTATATCGCAAAATCTAAAGGAAAAAAAATCAAGTGCACAAATTAAAGTGCAGGAGTGAAACATTTAACCTAAATTTCAAATCTATTTTTCCTCATGGATTTGCTGTTCTTACCTACCTCACATATTTGGAAGAGGGGAAGATGTGCTTATTGGAGGGAGCAATGACTAAAATATTATTTTTCTAATCTTCAATTGATAATTATTTAAAGGTTATCTCAGTGGATTATTTGTAATTTGGTGTATGTAAGGATAATCACTTTGGGCCTGGTTTCCAGCTTGGATTAGAGTTAAGCACTGCTCGTAACACTAAATACATATAGAGCCTGATCCTAGAAGGGCCCCGACCAAGACGGGCCTGTTAGGACCCAATTCTGCACCGCGGGAGCAATATGCTCCTGCAGGTGCAGGATCAGGCCCTGGGAGATGGCCCAGTTCTCCCTGCATTGCTACGGGGACGTCTTTCCCATGGCACAACCATCGTGCTGCTGGCCAAGACCCTGATTCCTTGCTGCCCAAATCTCGATGGGGGCAGCCAGGGCTCTAATTGGATAGCAGGGACCCACCTTGCATGCCTCTGCTGCTTCGGGGGGGGGGGGTGGAAACCTTGCCAGCTGATCAGGGAGGGCGGCCAGTCCTTATTCCATCTCTGAGTTGGAATACTCTGACTGTCCCCCTGGTGCTCCTAGGACATACAGGGTTGTGAGCGGAATCGACCCTTTACATCCGGTTGCCGGTTCCACCCATGCCCCTCCCACTCTCTGCCCCCATGCTGTCCCGTCCTCCCCAGCAAATACAGTGGCTCTGTGTGTGCAGGGAGGACAGGAGGAAGAATACGGTGGAGGCAGATAGTGGGGTTGTATGTCCCAGTGGAATGTGCAGACCTGCTATCCGCCTTTTAGGATCGGGGTCATACTGTATTCAGCAGCACCCTCTATTTCAGGATCACCACTGAAGATACATGTAAACGGTGCCCGCACGAATAACTCTGAGAGAGATAGTTACTTAACTATAGTAAAATATCACATTTTACCACAGCCCAGTTTATCAATCAGGTCACTAACCTTAGCACTGAGGTTTTCAACTTGTATAATAAATATAAATGTGCATTGTTTCAGCCGGGAACATTGAGCATTCCTGACCAGAGCAATGCTAAGATAATGGGTCCCAAGTTGGACCCATTATCTCTTAAAGGGGCCAGTGTGAGGTGAAACCTTCCATCCCAACACTTTTGATCACCTTCTTCCATCCCTGACATGCTCTCCACCCTTAACAACCCATAGAGTCAAGTTTCCCACCAACCAACACCTCATAGGCCTCCCTTCCCACTTTTATTTAGCATCTTGACCCCTAGTGTTAGTACTATGAGATTTTAACTAGGAGACAGCTGGTGCCATTTGGGAGACAGGCGTGACCGAGGTTTGCTCTTGTCTGCCCACTAGATACCTTAATACACACTAATAAGCATTTCTCTAATTTGGGACTGCTACTCGATTTAGTAGCAGTAGCTGAATTGCACCACTAAATAGATAATTACCAGCTTCACTTTTGTTCCTCTCTGAGGTCAGCCTCTTATTATACGGATAAATTCTGGCCATTTAGTAGATTAAATGGCCAGATTTTAACCATATAATAAGTGAACATATATGGATAAGTGAGCTGTGTGTTCATCACCTGCAGGAAAACATAACTTGCTTTTGAATATTGGCCTCTTTAATACTTTAGAAGGAAGATTTCCATTGCTGCCTGAGTGCAAAATCCACAGATGTTTTTGCATTCATGTGTCATAGTAGATCAAGTGTGCACTGGAAAGTAGAAGGAAAATTTTAGAAGGGATGTCCAAGTGCAATCTGAGACGTCTAAGCCAGAACACCTGAAAAAAAACCAGGTAGGTCCAGGTGCAGACATGATTTCACAAATATGGACGTGCCCGATATAGAAACATGATGACAGAAAAAGGCCACATGGCCTATCTAGTCTTTCCTTCCATATCAACCACTACAACAGTCCACTCTTTTCCTTTAGAGAACTTCTGTGTTTGTCCCATGCTTCTTTGAATTCAGATTGAATTCTCATCTCTACCACCTCCACTGGGAGACTATTCCATGGATCCACCACTCTTTCCTAAAGAAATATTTCCACATATCACTCCTGAATCTATCTCCTTTCACTCTCATCCCATGTCTCCTCATAGCAGAGTTTGCTTTCAATCGAAAGAGGTTTTCCTCCTGTGCATTTATGCCACAGAGGTATTTAAATGTCTCAGTCATATCACCTCATCACCTCTATCCTGCCTTTCCTCTAAGGTGTACATATGAAGATCCTTAAGTCTGTCCTCATATGCTTTATAATGAAGACCACTAACCATTTTAGTAGCCACCCTCTGTACTGACTCCAGCCTGTTTATATCCTTTTGAAAGTGCAGTCTTCAGAATTGCACACAATACTCCAAATGAGGTCGCAACAAAGACTTATACAGAGGCACTATCACCTCTTCTTCTGCTGGCCATTCCTCTCCCTATGCACCCAAGCATCCTTCTAGCTTTTGCCCTCCCCTTTTCTACCTGTTTAGCTACTTTACGATCATCAGACACAATCATGCCTAGGTCCCGCTCTTCTTTAGTGGACAAAAGTACTTCACCCCCTATACTATATCGCTCCCTTGGATTGCTGCAGCCCAAATGCATGACCTTGCATTTTTTAACACTAAATCTCAGCTGCCAAATTCTAGACCATTCTTCAAGTTTAGTTAGATCCCTCCTCATGTTATCTACACCTTCCTGGGTGTCTATTGCAGATTTTGGTATCATCCGCAAAGAGGCATCCTTACCCGACAGCCCTTCCGCTATATCACTAACAAAGATGTTAAAAAGAATCGGACCAAGGACAGATCCCTGGGGCACACCACTGGTAACCTCCTTCTCTTCAGAATGAGCTCCATTTACCTGTACCCTTTGTTGCCTCCCACTCAACCAATTTCCAACCCAAGCAGTGACTTTAGGGTCCATCCCTAGGGGTGCTCACTTTATTTATAAGTCGCCTGTGAGGAAAGGTGTCAAAGGCTTTACTGATATCTAAATACACCACATCTAGAGCTCTCCCTCGGTCCAACTCCCTGGTCACCCAGTCAAAGAAATCAATCAGATTTGTCTGAAAAGACCTGCCTCTGGTGAATCCATGCTGCCTCAGATCTGGTAATCCATTGGACTCCAGAAACCTCACTATTTTCTCTTTCAGCAGCGCTCCCAATAATTTACTCACCACATCCCCAGAAACGTATTTCCGAGCCTGGGTATCTAGGAGAGCCCAATGGTTAGAGTAGTGAGCTAGGAACAGAACAATTAGGGCTCAAATCCCACTACTGCTGTTGTTGACGTTGCTCTGAGTACTGGGGATGATGGGCCATTACTGCATCTTCTCTGCACCCTCTGGATATTTTCAGCCAAAACAATGGAGCAGGTCTAAACTTAGACACAATGCTGAACATTCCTGATGTTTCTGAGATCAGATTTGGAGCACCTTAGCCAAGCCTCCACCATGCACCTGTTCAAGCTTGGATGTCCTCATGCTGGGGACTTCCCAAGAGCTGGCTTCTAAAATGGCTCTGAAGAAGTTCTGTACTTTGGATGTCTCTATGTCCTTCCTCGGACATCCAAAGCACAAATAGGACTTCCAAAATGACCATCTTTGTGTGTATATTTGAAAGTTAAATGCATTCATATATAATTTTCACTCCCAAATTAACCCTGTCTCTGAAAATGCTCTTCTCCTGTGCAGGCAAATATAATAGTGTGGAGAAACACAGTGGATGTAATTACCCATGGAGCAGGGAACAAATTTCAGCCATATGGATCTAGCCAGATAGTTACCCGGTTAGATCCTTCTGAAAACTGACCTGGCTGTACTTTTTACAAAAGTGTTAAAAGGGTTGAAATGATATGCCTAATGTGAACCTGTTAATGTATTCAAAGTCCTACTTTTTTGCTCTGTGTAACTTTTACCAAAGAGGAAGCAGATTTTTTAATATAAAATAAAAAGTATCAAGATATTTGAAGATGATATTACCAGCTAATGTTTCCTTTGTCTTGCTAGAAGGCTCAATGGGAGCTATTGACTTTTTGATACTGTTCTCCCTCTCTAAATACTGAGAACTGTAATCACTCAACATGTGAAATGGAAACATGTTTTGCTTTTTTTTTGTAGTTAAAGATATTTTCTCTCAGTAATCTGTATGTAGGACTCTTTAGTGGTACTAGGTTCATGTTTTAAAAATGATAATGCTTCTGTAATTTAATTCTACTCAAGGGTTATAACAACTATAAGGCAAAAGAACTATGCAGTATCTACTTGATACTCAAAATCACTTATTCAGTCAGCACTGGCTTGTTCAAAGAATACATTTTAAGTAGAGGTGGCGTCCATGTCTTGTGTGTCCTCGAAGTTCTTAGGTCTTCCACACTAGATTCAATCTTTTAGGTGGTTACCCGTAGTTTTACTGTGCCAAAATTGGTGTGAGGCCCTCCTAAGTGTTATAGGGAAGTGTGAAATTGGTCACTTGCCAGATGGCTGTAAAAAGACCAGAGAAAGAGAAAGACAATCTAAAGTCCATAGAATTTAAAATGGCAGATCCTCATACTGCCAGTCCTTGTTCTGAGGTGGGCAATGTGCTAGTGGAGAAAGTCTCTGAGGCAGTAATGAGGGCCTTAGAGGTAAATTTGGTTGTATCCACACAAAATTGGAAGAAATCACAAAGAGGTGTTCCCAGACCCCTTTGTACCTGGGGAGGTAACCCCCCTTGCAGCCTGCACTCCCCCCCCCCTTGTGGCCAGCACTCTGCTTTGCAAGGCAAGCCACCGGTCTTTCAGGGATGTTTGCCATACTTCTTCCAAAGCATGGGCCTGACAGGGTGCACTACTTCCCGGCCAACACCCAGAGTAGGCTGCACTCACTGCCCCATCTTTAGTATGCCACTGGAGTCACACAATCTCTTCAGACTTTTGAACAGCAAATGTCGGAGGTGGAGCAATGTGTATTTTTCTACCTCTTGCTGTTTGGGCATTTTATTTTTCAGTTGCAATTGCTCCAGTCACTTTCTTCTGGTTTCTTCATGTCTTCTGCTAACTCTCCATTGTCTGCTGTCTATTTGTCGTTTTTTCTCTCTTCTAGTTTTTTTCCATTCTCTCTCTACATCTGCCTCTAACATACTGATCTTTCCCCCTTTGGTCTTTCCTCTATTTCTTTCTTTATTCCTTTTTCATCCACTAAAATTCCATTCCTCTATCCTCAATCCCCATTTACTCTTCCAATACCCAGCCAATCGTAAATTTTTTTTCCCTCTCACACAAAATATTTTTCCCCTCTCTATCCTCACTCCTGCAGCTTCTTTTTATCCCTCGCCAGACCCATCCCCTTCTAGTCCTCCCCCAACATCAGCTCTTTTCTAGTTCAAGCCCCTCTCAGCATCTGCTCCCTTCCAGTCCCATTCTCCCATCCCCCCACATCAGCCTATTTGCAGTACTAGCCCCAGTCTTCTTCCAAGGCCAGCAGCTCTCTCCTCCCTTCCCCCCATCAGCTCATTTCCAGTTCTAGCCCCTCCCCCATCAGCCCATTCCCATCCTAGCCTATTTTCAGTCCTATCACCCCCATCATCCCATTCCAGTCCTAGCCCACCCATCAGCCCATTTCCAGTCCTAGCCCCCCCCCCCATTAAACTATTTCCAGATCTAGTCCCCCTAATCAGTCCATTTCTAGACCTAGCCCCCCATCAGCCCATTTCTGGTGCTAGTCCCCCTATTCAGCCCATTTCCATTCCTAGCCCCCCATCAGCTCATTCCATTCCTAGGCTATTTCCAGTCCTATCCCTCCCATCAGCCCATTCCAGTCTTAGTCCCCCCCATCAGTCCAGTTCCAGTTCTAGCCCCCCATCAGCCCATTTCCAGTGCTAGTCTCCCCTAATCAGGACATTTCCATTCTGAGCACTCCATCAGCCCATTTTCAGTGCTAGACCCTCCTAATCAGCTCATTTCCAGTCCTAGCCCTCCCATCAGCCCATTTCCAATGCTAGCCCCCCTAAAAAGCCCATTTCCAGTCTTAGCCCCCCCATTAGCTCATTTCCAGTCCTAGCTCTCCCTAATCAGCCCATCCCCAGTCCAAGCTGACCGATCAGCCCAATTCCAGTCCTAGCCCCCCCCCCCATCAGCCCATTACCAATCCTACTCTGCCCCGATCAGCCCATTTCCAATCTCAGCACCCCCACCCTCGGAAGAGCCTCACACCTACCTGACCATCTTCAGAGGGAGCCGGGGAGGCCCAAGGTCCAAAGCCCAGCGCCGCAGCTCACCTCTGCAGAGTCGCAAGAAAGAATGGTGTTTTCCTTCTTTCCTGCGGCTCTGTTAAAGTTGACCTGCCAGCATGCTGAATGCCGAAAGGTTAAATGGGAGCATTTCCTGTCTCATGCACATATAGGTTTTTAAAAATTGCTTGTTTCGGCCAGCCCTTTATAGGAGGGATTGAGGAGATTATACTTTATGATAGATGAAATATAAATAAATCATAATTTAATCACTCATTGTTTATTTACCCCTCTAAATTATTACTACTACACCGCTACTACTACTTATTTATTTAGATGGATTTATATACTGCCTTTCTCCGGGTCAAAATGGTGTACAAGAAACAAATGATATGGGGAGGTGCATTGAAACAGTATTGCTATATACAGCATGCAGTGGTGCATTAGGGTATGATTGGAGGACTATATACAAATGTGCAAGAATTGAGGCTCTTTGGGGGACTAAATAGTGGCATGGGGGGTTAGATGGAGGGATTGAAGTGTTGGAGAAGAGGTGTGTCTTTAGGTGTTTTCTAAAAGTGGTGAGGTCGGCGGTGTTCCTTAGTGGGTCCAGTAGCTTGTTCCAGAGTAATGGCGTATAGAGCTGGAATGCATGGTCACAGGCCTGGTGGTTGTGTTTGGTCTTGGCATGGGGAATGGTAAGGATGTTCATTGTGGAGGTGCGTCTGGTTCTGTTTGGTGGTGGGGTTTCCAGAAGTGTGCAGAAGTGTGTATGGGGGGGGGGGTCAGAGCGTATGGCTTTGTGGTTTATGTTTATGTTTATTTAGAATTTGATATACCGGATGGATTTGTATATTATGCAGCTCTGTAGTGGCAGCCTGTGTAGTGCTTGAGTACAGGCATGATGTGGTCATATCTTGATGCTCCTTGGATGATACATGCTGTTGTGTGGAGGGCAGTCCTCAGAGGCAGGAGCGTGGTCTGTGGGAGGCCCTGGTAGATTGCATTGCAGTAGTCAAGATGAGGCAGGACTCTGCCTGCACTGCTGCGTGGAAGTCTGCTGGTTCAAGTAGAGGTCAGAGATGTTGCATGGTCTTTTCTTTGTAGTATAGTGCCCTGGTTACTTTGCTTATATGGGCCTTGAAGGTGAGGTGCCAGTCAAGGGTGATTCCGAGGTATCTGATTTCTGATTGGATCTTGATTTCTGTGTTGTTCAGGGTTATTGTTTTTTTTTTTTTGGGGGGGGGGGGTAAATGTTTTGTCCTTTGTTATAATTAGCACTTCTGTTTTCTTGTAGTTGATTGTTAGGTTGTTGTTCAGCCAGTCAGAGATTGCGGTGAAACATTTTTGATGTGTGGAGAAGGATGGTTGGAGTATATTGACTGGGCCATAGATCATTATGTCATCAGCATAGACATGGAAGATGAGGTTGTGGGATCTGATGAGCCTACAGAGGGGTTGGAGGTAGATGTTAAATAGCAGTGCAGAGAGGATGGATCCTTGGGGTACTCCTTGAGTTTGTTTTTTATGGGGTGGAGATGTTTCCTCTGATCTTTATCTGCTGTCGTCGGTCTGACAGGTAGGACTGGAACCATTTGAGGACTGTGCCTTGTATTCCAGTTGAATAGAGACATTGCAGTAGAATGTTGTGGTTCACGGTGTCGAATGCTGAGGATATGTCTAGGAAGATCAGTAGGAATCTTTGTTTGGGGTTTTGCATTCCTTTTATCAGTGTGTCAATCAGTGTAGTTAGCAGGGTTTCCACTCCATGAGATGGGCGGAATCTGTATTGTTGTGGGTCAAGTAGATTGTTCTTGTCAATATGTTCTTGTAGTTGATGTTGCAGGGCTTTTTTGATGATCTTGGCTGTGAACGGCAAGCTAGCTATGTGTCTGTATGAAGCTAGGTCCGAGGGATTTAATTCAGGTTTCTTCAATGGCGGACGTATGGAGGAGAGATTCAGGGCTTGTAGCATATCGCCCTGTGGAGTACTGCTTGAGTGATTCTGGAGAGGGTGTGTAAGTTCCTTCTTAGTTGCCTTAATCCAGGTGACTGGGCATGAGCCGAGGAGCGAGGTGATTGTGTTCAGAGAGGTGATGATGTTTTCGATTTGTTCCTTGCTGATGCTGTCGAAGGAGGTCCAAGGGTTTGGGTGTATGGTTGATTTGGTGGGGAGGGGAAGGGGGTGGTTGTGGTTGGGGGTGAAGTTGCTTGTAGTGGGTTGCTAGCTGTTGGGGAGTGATTGTGATGTCATGGTTGTCAGTGGAGGGCATCTTTGTTAGTTGTTTTATGATGTTGAAGAGTTCTCTTGGGTGCTTGATTGCTTTGTTGAGTAGATTGGTGTGGTATTCTCACTTTGCTTTATTGGTTGTTGTGCGGTATTCGTTGAGGAGTTGTAGGTAGTAGTGTCTGTCTTCTTTGTTTTTGGTTTTCCACAATTTTCATTTGTGCTTTCGCAGTGGTGTTTTTTGGGTGCGTAGGGTTGGTGTGTACCATGGGTTTTTTTGTTGTTTCTTGTGCGTGCACATGGGGGTGGTGGTTGCTGTTGCAGCTTTCTCTATGACATGGTTCCAGTTTTCTATGAGTTAGTCAGGGATGCTGGAGTCAGTTAGTAGCTGCGGAAGGACTTCTTGTGTAAAGTTCTCTTGGATGAATTTTTTGAATCTGCGTTTTGTTATTTAATTTCTAGGGTGGATGCAGCTGTCAGTATTGGGGAGGGAGAAGCTGATCAGTGTGGGGGAGGGAGAAGCTTATCATTTGTATAGTGCTAAAAGACCTACACAGCGTTGCACAGAGACATGTAGAAGGCAGCCCCTTCTCTATAGAGCTTACAGTCTAATCAAGACAGACAACAAATTGAAATTAGAGAAAGAGTGGTATCTGTAGTTAATTTGCAGAGTTTATACATGTAGGTTTGTGAAATGGCCGGCATACATTTCTAAGTGCTGGCACCTACACGTCAAAGTTGCTGAGTTTCCCTCATTGAATTTTCCCATATGGAGATTTGCACAATGGATCCACTGGCTCCATGTATCGGCAAACACACGTGCAGGCCTGTGCTATTTTAGAACAGGCTCCACATTTAGCAGAGCCTTTTCTAAACTATTTCTGGAATTGTGAACATCACAACCTCGACATCTCAATTCCAATCTCTATTAACTGCCTAAAATGTGCCTTCATATGTATGGATTTGCTCTTTGCATTCACCTGGAATGTGCCATTTAGTGGTCCACTCTCTTAAAATATCTTATCGTGAGGGTGACTAGAAACGCTGCTTTTCTAATTGCAGACCCAGTCTTTTGGGGTTCTCTTGCTTTTGCCTTGAACAGAATTATTTACAATTTAGGAAGTAGCTGAAGTCCCTACTCTTCTCTCAGGCTTTTAATTCATTAATTATGCTTAAGTATATCAATTTCTCATGTTGATTTTATTTTATACTTGTTTTGTTTTGTATTTTTGATGCTAGTCTTATTTGCTTGATATGTAGTGAAAATGTTTGCTTTTTTTGAAATCCACTTAGAATGATCATTGATGAGATCAGTAGAATGTAGCTTAATGTCCGTTCAAAATCTATCTGTTGACGTTTAGATGGGGCTGTGGATTCTGAGGGCAATTTGAAAATTTGTCCACATAGCAGCAAAGTTCAGAAGCTATTCAGATAAACGTATCCACTTAGGGTGACCACATAATAGCACTCCTGAATAAACAGATAATTTATCCTCTTAAATTTAGGCTTGCATATTCAATGGCCCTCCCTAAATGGATAGGGCCACTGAAAATCTGACATAGAGGTAAAATGGAGGACTCATTCTCCTATCTTCATATGGGGGGTCATTCTGAGGCACGAATAGCGTGGATGGACGTCCATCTCCGCTATTCGTGCCGTATTCTGCCCCTGTATGACTTCCCCACCGTTTGTACGGGAAGTTATATGGGGGCGGAGAGTGGGCGGGCAGTGGACATACAAGGCCGATTCTGGACATACAAGGCCAATTCTGCTATTGGCCCTGTATGTCCAGGGCCGGCAAAATGTCTGGGGATGTTATTCCACCCTTGGGGTGGAATAACTTCCCTGCACATTTCTTTTGGTCTACATCAGGGCGTGGAAGGGGTTCGGGTGGACAAAGTTAATTTCCCGCAGCCCAACCCTGGCCTTAGGAGGCTGAATAAGGGATCAGGCTGTGGGGAATTAACTTTTGCAGCAGGCGGCTGGCATCATGGCTTTTAAATGGAGCCACGGTGCCACGGCAACATGATACCATGGCACCGCGGCTCCATTTAAAAGCTCTGGCTGAGTTAGCCGGACAGTGCCTGTACTTGCAGAATTGCGATTCTGATCCCGTGGGGCTAAACATGCCCCGTGGGATCAGAATTGCGATCTCCTTTGTATGTCCGAGTCAGCCCGGATGTGCAAAGGAGATGTACGTCAGGATCGGAATCAGTCCCATGGTGTCCAAGGCTTTGAATAATTACCCCATACACAGTATTATTTATTTAAAATGTTTTTTTATTCCATCAGTCATTTAGCTCATGGTTAATTACAAATAAATGAAATAATCAAATCACACATAAACAGAATGAATAAAACATTTGCATACAATTATACAACATTCCCAAGTGTTGAAACAATCCCAGATCCCTAGGTAAATTCATTTCTTTAAGCTAACATCCAGATTCTGAACTGAGGCTTCCAGTATCCCTGTTCACCCAAAAAGAGACTAATCTTTACTACCTGTTTGGTTTCCTACTGACCCTTTATTTATTTAGATTTGAATTGTTAGTAAATATATCTGATAACTGAATTAATAAATGTCCATAAGTGCAAGAAAAATAAAGGGGACATTACCTTTACATGTTCTGAATCTTAGAACGAACAGATTTTACATCAAAAAATTGTTTCTTAGTAGTCCTTAATATACGTCTTTCTTTTACAGCAAAAACCAGTCAGCGTCTTATCTTCTGGAAAAGAATGTGACATGGCTGCCTGGAATTATTCCTGGAATTAGAGCATCATGAGGCCTCTTCTGCCAATCTAAGGTAATACTGCTGAAAGGCAAGAAACCCAAGGTGATGTATGCCCAGCTGACCGTGTGTTGACAGGCTCAGACGCAGCAAAAGTTCCATATGCCTGAAGCCAAGAGAGTCTGGAGAAAGGGTAAACCGGGGGATGTCATCACACAATGAGACACAGTGAATACGAACTCCTTTATGAGAGGGTTTAGCCAACAAGGTCAGAAGCAAGTTCAAAACTTCTGACCTTATGCCTGTCCCCAGGTGGTAGCTAGAATTTACTGACAGTAAAATGCAAAACTTCTGTTATACGGAAAGAAGTACCTTTTTCAAAGAATGATAGACGATGAGTGAAGGCTTTACAAATTATTTTACAAAAAAAAAAAAAAATCTATAATAAGAAATACAGTCATGCAGCAGTGACTGGTGGACTAAAAGATATTTAGTGGTAAAGTACCATTTGGCCTTCCAAAGGGGATGCTTAACATACTCATATCAAACTCGGTTTTAAGCAAACATAAAACATGAATTGCTTTGAAATATTGCAACTTTTTGCAGCAGTTCACGAGAAAGCAGAGACACAGATGGTGCATAGCCAGCACATCTTGCTTTGCTTCCTTGAGGTTACATAAATAATGCAAGCCCACTTCTCCATAGATAATAGCCTGGTTTCCCAAAGATTAATTAATGTGTAATAACTTGCATTAATTGTTCATCTCTGTTGAGTATTTAAAAAATAATGCAACGTTCAGAGTGGAGTTAAAGAGTCAGAATGAATAGAAAGACCAGGATTGCCTCCGTTATGTAGAACTGTTTAATTATAGGGACATTCAAAGAGAATATAAGTTGAAAACAATTTAATATATTTTGAGTATGAGAGCACATTAAGTGTAAAACATACTGCAGAAAAAATAAAATGCAGGAGATAAACCGCACTTCAGCTTTTATTAAACAAAATTCCTTGAAAGACTGCATTTATTTTGGAAACAGAATCTGTGCATGCCAAGGAATTTGAAGTAACTGGTATTCTGGATGCTGGAGGAGAGAGGGTGGGATATTCAAACAGAGGATCATTCTTCCACCTGGACCTTTTTATGTCCCTACACAACAATGGGTCATGTGTGTGTTCTGGCATGTTAGGACACATGTTGTCAGCTAGCCAAGGGCCATGACAGCATGGGATGATTCCTGCACTGTCTAACATGTGTCAGGAGTGTGTGTGGGTGGGGGAGAGGTGGGCAGTGGATGGGGTGTGCTCCATACAGTTAGTGCTGGGTTCATACTGCACTAGTGTGGGAATCATCTGATGCCACCTCAATAGGTGGAGTTTTGTGCATTGGCACTAATGTGGTCTGTGCTAAGGGACAGGGCTTCAGATTACTTGCTGGGGAAATGCTTTCCACACCCCTGACAGTTAATGAAGTGGTGATGTACCTAATGTGCCATTGTTTATTTATTTATCAGGTTTTATATACTGCTTTAACATTTCAGTCAAAGGGGTTTACATTGTAACTTAATCTTGGTACATTAAAGAGGGACATTGACAACTTGGATTTTTCTCTGAGGCAATGGAGGGTTGAGTGACTTGCCCAAGGCCACAAGGAGTGCTGGTGGGAATTGAACCCTGGTCTCTGGGTTCTTAGGAAAGTGCGCTAACCATTAGGCCACTCCTCCACTCCAGTTTAGGCACTATTGTCACATTAGGTGCAACATCTTAGTACCCTTTAGTAAAAGGGCCCTAACAAAATGTGCCAGATAGGCCAACAGTAAGTGAAAGAGAAGTAAACATTTTAGGAGATGAATTTTAGTGCATGAATACTCTACTAATGATCAGAACGGTTTTCAGTAATAACAATGGCTGCATTAAAAAACATATGTATATCCAGTACTGCTATTTAGATAGGTGGTGGTGCTGAATATACATATGGAGGGTAGTTTTATAAAGTTATGTCAATTAACTCACATTTTTGCATGCATACTTTTCTCAAGCACGTGCATATTAACTTTGGGCCCGATATTGAGGTGGGCAGGCTATGCGCTGCAGTGGCGCATAGCCTGCCCACCGACGCCTCTAACCCGGATATTCACTTCTGGGCCAGTGTAAGTGACTATCCAGGTTAGCCCGGATGTCCCAGCAGCCGCAGAAGCTACACGGGTAGCAGCGATTTTCATTGCTACCCGCATAGCCTCTGCGTCTTAAAGATAGGCAAGGTTTTTCTTGCCTATCTTTAAGGTACAGAGGGCTATGCAGGGATCAACAAAAATTGCTGCTACTCATATAGCCTCTTCCTTCACCCCTGCTCTGCCCCAGAATGCCCCTAACACACCCTGATGCTATGCAGAAGTTACCCATTGTAAACGGGTACCAGGCCTTTGCCTAGGGTGCGAAGGTTGGGGTACCCTGATATCTTCTGTTAGCAAATAATAGTCGTAAATTGAGTGTTCAAGGCAAAACATAACCAGGAATTTATTCCCCTTCCCAAAGGATTTTTAAGTTCAAAACAAAACATGGAAAACAAACAACTTCTTCTGAAAGAAAAATATCTTCTTTTTCTTTGCTATATACAAAACTTAGCATAAAGACTCAATGTTGTCCACAAGGCATAGCGTACAATCCATAGGAGCATATTCGGGTTCACTAGTGCTACACTCCCACTGCATATCCTCACATTCAGTGTGTGTGGGGTTTGGCTTCAGACCTTTACTGCTGTCTCTGGAAAAACCCCTCGCTGAGAACTCGGGTATCTCATAAGAGCACAGTTCCATACAGTGAGGTTTAAAAGTACCTGTAGCTGTAGTGTTTCTTCCCCGGCTCTCCTTTTGTTCCCTCCAGTTATCAGGAAATCCTTTATAACTTTCTGCTGACACTTCTTGTGTTGAGCAGTGCCCTGGCCCTCTGTTCCGAACAGAACTTCTAGCTTTCCTTATTATAGTGCTAGGCTCCCACCTGTATGAATGCTGAAGCCTCTCCTCTGGCAATGAGGTCTGGGAGACTCCCTGCTCTCTTGGTCCAGGTAGGTTCCTAGACACAGGGTGTGCCTTCCTTCCTTCTGCTGCCCTGGCTTCTCTCTCTGAGCTGCAACCTGGTTCCTCACAGGACCTCCAGCTGCCTGTAGTCTGTGTGCTTTTCCAGACACGTTTCTCTGAGGCTTCGCCTCTGCTGCTTCCTGCTTCTCTGACACGCCCACTGCTTCTCTCTGAGGAATCCCAGCAGTCCTTTCTCTCTGGGGAATCACAGCACTCCCTTGCTGGAGCTACCCTCTGGCTTTTATCTCTCTGTTCCCTGCAGGCTGGCTCGGCTTTCTTGCCCAGGTGAGTGTAATCAAGCTCTGAGCTTGCTGCTATGTCAAAGCTTGGGTGTGTCAGCTCTGCTCCTCTCTTTCCCTGTTTCTCATGAGCTGTATATGCTGGCTGACTAACAGTTTCAAAGGTAAATTCCTCCTTTCTCTCTATTTGCATAGGTTTTGTGTGGGCTTCTACGTCACACCATGTAAGGATCTTCGAATATTGGGCCCTTTATAAATAATATCATACATGCAAAACTATGTGCAATTGTGCATACATTAAGACACAATCACTTAAACTAGCCTTAGAAATGGTATAAATAACCACACCTACTTTTTGCAAGTACACATGTAAATTAAAGATTTTTTTCTGCATTACTTTGTTATTATTCTGCAAATTTACTTAGTTACAAACAAACCAAAATGAAGTATGGCAGTGTACAGGAAACAGAAACAGAGAAAAAGTTACATAAGAAAAAAAAATACACTAAACCTTCACTAAGGTCCACATCATGAAGGCGACAGCAGGAAAACAATTAAATATTTCAACCCCATTTAACAACCCAGCCAATCCATTACAAATTTGGAGACAAAGTCTATACAAGAGAAACTTTATCCACTAAGAAACTTTCCAGCTGAGATACCTCCAGAAAGACATACTTTTTATCTTTATAGGTAATATAACAGTTACAAGGAAATTTAAGATAAAACATACCCCCGATCCCTAGCACCTTTGGCTTCAACTATAAGAAAGATTTCTGACGTAGCTGAGTTGCCTTAGAATTAAGGAATTTTATAATCTACATAGGCATTTGCTTGCATCAGGGCTTCTGCGACCATTAGACAAACTAAGCGGTTGCCTAGATTGCCGACGTTTTGTGGGTGGCCCATCAGCAAAGCTGCCACCCTTTTCTGGGACCTGCTGCAGCAGTAATGACATTAAAACAGTAACACAGCCCTTCCCCAGAACCTCTGATGCCACGCGCTGTTGCTTTTGACCAGCTGCTTCCACCTCCTCTGACAAAAACTTCCTGTTTGCATGAGGGCAGAAGCTGCTCCTGCCCTCATGCAAACGGGAAGTCGGCATCAGAGAGGGCGTCTAATCAGAACAACAGCATACAGCATGAGAGGCTTTGGTTAAGCGCTGTGTTGCTCTCTCTTTTTTTTTTTTAATTCTTTATTTACGTTTTCAGAAAAAGTTACAAAAAAACAAACAAACAAGGATACAGTTGAAATAATACATCCCTTTGAACATAAGTAAAGACAACCTTAACAGCCCACCCCAACCTCAGACCCCCCCCCCCTTTCAGGCGGCCATCCTAGAAAGGGATGAAGAAAAAAGAAAGAAAAGAGGCTTGCAAGGGCTGTGAGATCACAAAAAATGGCCCTATACCATGTGCATACATGGTTGATTGATTACCTCCTAAATCACTGCATATTATGCTTGTGATATATAATCATATAGGGGTTTCCATTTAAGCAAGGTAGAAGGCATAGGAGTTGAACCATAACGTGGCATCTGTTCATATTTACAACATAAACATAATCGATTCCACCATGTGTGTCAATTGAGATCTGCCGTGTGTTTCCAATTGGCAATTACGAGATGCAGTGCCATTCCCATCATAAAGTCAAACAGGAAATGACAATCCCTCTGTAATGATGAGATGTCAGTTGCTGAACAGAAAACAATAATAGACCAAGAGAGAGAGGCCCTGAATCCCAAGACCTCTTGGATTCGGTTCCAAATCGAAATCCAGGAGGACTGAACTTTAGGGCAATCATAGACCACATGTCTTAAAGTGCCAACATCCCTCTGACAAGACCAACACACAATGACAATTGACTTATCCCACTTGGATACTTTTATCGGGGTAAAATGAGCTCTGTGTGCAAAAAAGTATAATGCTTGGGAAATAGAGGCAGATTGAGAAATTCTAATTAGTTTACCCCAGAATTTCCTCCACAAATCTGGAGAGAGAGTGTCCCCAGTGTCATGTTCCTATATGCGCTGAGTACCAGTAGAATGTGGAGAGGGACGATGGGCTACCAATTGATAATAATAAGAAGCCACCCCTGAGGCCTGTTGGGCTTTTCCAGTTATGTTAAGTAACCCCCATTCCTCAGATAAAGATCTGATATCGATGAGGGATTTCCCTATACAGTGTCTCAACTGAATCCACTGAAAGTATAAGGATCTAGGCAAGTCAAATTCATGCTCCAGACACACAAAAGTCTTCCACTTACCATCAGATATCAGCTGCCCTATTGGACCAGATACCCCTGTGAAACCATTGCTTCCAGGCAAACGGCTTTTGTTGACTTTTTAAAAAAGGACTATACCAAATGGGAATAAGCATCGACAAACATTTTTCCCGAGGAATTATACTCGTTAACTGCTGGAAAGCCTTTTGGGTGTCTGTTATAACCCTATGAAACCTCAACCTCTCTGAAGACACCATGCCAGGGAGGACACTCAAGGGAAACGGAGCTGTCAATCTCTCTTCCAAATCAAGCCACACTTGACGTTGACCCTTAGGCTTCTCAACCCATCATGACCCCTGTTTTAACAGAAAAGCGCAGTGATAGGCCTGAAAATTAGGAAAGTTCACCCCCCCCTCCTCTTTTTTAGACTTAAGCTTCCTGAGAGCAATTCTAGGCAGTTTGTTTTTCCATAGAAACTGGACAAGAGTCCTTTCCACTTGTCGGTATGTTTTATCCGAAAGGAAAACCGGCAGCATTTCTAAAACATAGTTCACCTTAGGAGTAATAGTCATCTTTATTGCTTCAAGATGACCCCACCAAGACAGATAGACTGGCAACCATCTCGAAGTCATATTTTGTACAGTAGTAAGGAGAGTCTCTTCATTATATTGCAGAGTTTCAATAAGTGGGTGGCAATAATGAACACCTAAATATTTTACCATTTTGGGTTCCCATACAAAAGGGTAATCAATTAAGTCTGCACTACAAACTTGTGAATTTAAAGGGAACACTACAGACTTTGTCCAATTAATTTTATATCTTGATAACCCTGAGTACTGGTCTATCAACTCTAGAATAGCTGGAATTGAACTGGGCATGGTGAACAGCAATATATCGTCAGCGTAGGCTGAAAGCTTAAATTCCATGCCAGCAATGGGCACACCTTTAACCGCAGAACTCTATCTCAACAGCAGAGCCAAGGGTTCCAAGGCAAGATTGAATAGGATAGGTGAAAAGGGGCAACCCTGACGGGTGCCACACCCTAAGAGAAACTCTCTGGATTGAGTCACATTCACAAAAATATTAGCACTTGGTCTCGCATATATAAGTTTAATTACTTTAAGGAACCATTCACCGAAACCAAACCACCTCAAAACAGCAAATAAGAAAGGCCACTCCAGTCGATCGAATGCTTTCTCTGCATCCAGTGACAATCCCACTAACGGGCCCTCCACTCCTTCTGTACCTTCCAACACATGGCAAAACACTCTGGCATTATCAGCTGTAGAGCGTCCCTCTGTGAAGCCGCATTGATCCGGGTGGATCAAAGGTGGAAGCAAATATTTTATAGTCTGCATTTAGTAACGAAATTGGGCGATAATTACTGACCAGCTGAGGGTCCCTCCCAGGTTTTTCAAGAACCACAATGTTCGCAGAGGGGAATGCAACAGTTTGGGCATCCGCTTCCAATAGGAGCCTATAGTATTGTTGAAGATATGGACCTAACACTTTAGAAAAGGTTTTATAAAATTCAACCGGAAGGCCATCATAGAATCAATGGCCTGGAGAATTTCTATGACCATGATCTGACTATCGAGAACTGCAGCTGGTTCCTGATCCAGAATAGGCCTCTGAACATCGGCCAGTAATCTCTCAAAAACTTCCTCAGAGAATTCTTTCTCTGGAGAGTACAGCTGAGCGTAAAATTGACGGAAAGTCTCTGCAATTTTATTGTCCAAAACAATCAATTGTTGCACCTGGGAATCTCTTAAAGCAGCAATGCGAGAAGCTTCTTTGTGACCTTTTAATGAGTTAGCTAATAACTGTCCGGCCCTATTGCCTTCCAAATAATACCGCCCCTTCTGCACGTGAATATTCTGTGAAGCTTCAGTAGGTAGGATCATGTTATATCTAAATCTAAGGTGTTGTAAACATATCAGAATGTTAGGATCAGTTTTCCGGCCTAGGATGCGTTCCCCCACTTTAATCTGCCTATCCAAAGCTTCTAGTTCTACTTTACGTTGCTTGGACTGATGTATAGCAAAGCTGGTTATGGTGGCCCATATGTTAGCTTTGAAACCCTCCCACCATGCCCATCCCGAAGTGTCCTGGGGTGAGTTAAACTGAAAATACTCCTCTATGGCCACTAGAATGATTTCATGGAACTCCTGATTGCTAAGAAGAGTTCTGTCGAAATGCCATCATGTATGAGATGAGCAGCTTGAAGAGTCTAATAGGGAGAATGAGATTGCAGCATGATCAGATATATGAGCAGCGTGAATACTGGATTCACTGATTCTGGGACACAATCCCTTGGAGACTAGGAAAAAATCTATGCACAATACCGAGTTATGAGGAGGAGAGAAAAAAGTGTATTCCTTAACAGGATGCTGCAACCGCCATATATCTACTAAGCCTAACTCTTGCATTAGTTACAAAAGAACAGGGTGTGCTTGGGGGGCGGAGCCTGATGTCCAGCGGGTTAGACGCTTCGCGCTGAAGCTCCCGAGAGGCCTACTCAGAATCCTGACTTAATACCTACATAAACTCAATTTTTTGCTCCGAACTTACCGGGGTACCTCGGGGGGGATGGCGGCCCATAAACCAGCGCGCTTGGACTTCGGGTCTCCTTCTTCTTCACACGGAAAACGCTCCAAAACAGAGGTGTCTTCCCCACAGAAGATGGTTCCACTTCGGGAAAACCCCGAAATGCATCAGGAGCTCTTAGAGGAAATACGCGGAGTGAAGGAACTGGTGCAGTCCAACGGAGAAGCGCTTCGAGCCATGCGAGAAGACCTCGGTGTGCTCCAGGACCGACTTGAAAGCCTTTCATTACGGCAGGACAACATGGCGGGGGTCCTCGACTCGCACGCGGTGCGCTTGGTCAAACTGGACAAGGCTGAGCGCCAGATACAGAATCTTCAAAAAGAGTTAGAAGATAGCAATAATCGCGCCCGTCGCAACAATGTGAGGCTCCTTGGAATACCGGAGGGGGCGGAAGCAGGAGATATCAGAGAATTCTTGCTCAAAACTCTTCCCTCCTTGTTGAAGATCACATTTCATAGAGACCTGGAAATTGATCGAGCACATCGTGTTCCTACCCATATGGCGCTCAACCGCACGACCCCCCGGCCTATTATCTTTCGATTACTACGATATCAACAAGTGGAACAAATTCTAAATGCTTCCCGGGCGAATCGTCATCTGGAGTTTGAAAGTCATAAAGTCTCCTTCTTCCCTGATTTGGCAAAGCCCACAGTTGACCGTCGGAAGAGGCTCCTTGCTTTTCGCCCTCGACTTCAACAGCTACAGGCTCGCTTTGGCCTGTTGTATCCAGCGAAGCTCCGAGTGACTCTCCACAACCAAACTAGGACATTCGAAGATCCTGATCTACTATCAACATTTTTGGACTCCAAAGAAGCAGAGCAGATGCGTTAACCCAACAACTTGGATTTATTATCTGCCGGCTCTGTCTGCCATTTTGAAGGGCCCGACGTGGTGGTCATCGCCAAGCGCAGAGACTGCCTGGACTTTTCTTTCTGTCTTTATATGACTTACTTGGTCTTCTATCCCTCCATGATGTGTGCCTCGGTTGGATTTGGAGCACGCACAGTTATACAGGTTATATGTTTTCAATTTCGGCCTTCTCTGGGGTTTCTCCCCGCAGACACATGGTCGCCAGTAATTTCTGGGGTTCTGCTTCTTCTCTACCGCGCTGCGGTTCTTATTTTTTAATGTGGGGCGCTTCATTGTATTACATTAGCTTATTTTCTATCATGTCATGTGTACAGCCAGATACAGTTACTATGAGGGACATTGTGAACTTATGTGCGCTATCATGTTCTCTTTCAGAATTTTTAACCTTGCTCAATGGCCTTATGTAAGATCTTATCACTTAATGTAAAAGGCATCAATAGTCCAATCAAAAGAAAGAAAATTCTTAGCTATCTTAATCATGAGCATGCTGATTTAGTGTTTCTTCAGGAAACGCATCTAAATTCCGCTGAAACACTGAAACTCAATGCTAAACCTTATCTGGTGGCTGCCTATTCTCCCGCCGTTTCCAAACGGTGTGGGGTGGCCATTCTGGTTAAGAGGTCTTTGCAAGCTACTGTAATAGATACTAGCTCTGATAAGGAGGGTAGATGGACCCGTGCACATTTTAAGGTTGGAGATAGTGAATTCACGTGTATTTGTATTTATGCTCCGAATGTGGATAACCCTGCTTACTATGCAAGTATTGCGCAGTTGGCACAGGCCTCTGCCAATACTCCATTAATACTTGGTGGCGATTTTAATCAAGTGCTAGACCCTTTGATAGATAGACAACCGCCCAGAACGAGTAGTCCACCCAAGAGTCTTGCTACCCTTACAGCTCTAATGCAAGACCTTGCGCTAGTAGATATATGGAGGCTGCTTCACCCCTCCGACTTAGAGTACACCTTTTTTTCTGCCCCCCATCACTCACAGTCTAGAATAGATTTTTTTCTCATTTCCAAAGCACTGATTTCTCAAGTGGACACGGCTAGGACTCATCCTCTTCATATTTCTGACCATGCTGCCATATCTTTTTCATTGCATGTCACTACGCGAGATGATCATCCCCGTGCTTGGTTTTTTGATAGATCCCTACTGGATCAAAAGGATTTTCAGGTTGACATAAAGGCCGCTATCCAAGATTATTTTCATTTTAACTCACCCCATGACACAGCGAGCTGGGCTTGGTGGGAGGGTTTTAAGGCATCTATCCGTGCTACTATAACCAGCTACCAAATTCGACAGGGGAAACAAAGAAAGCAGCACTTACTGATTCTAGAGCAACAGATACAAGCTGGGGAGCGTCTCCTTACGTCCCGTACTGACCCATGTATTTTACTCCGTTTACAACGCCTTCGCTTTCAATACAATCAGCTTTTATATACTGCTGCTGCTAAAAATATTGAATCACAACAAGGGTTGTATTACCGGGAAAATAACCGTGCTGGCAAACTATTAGCGAATGCCCTGAAAGGTCAAAAAGAAGCCAAGCGTGTTACCGCTCTCCGTAATCCGTCGGGGGGGGGGCCTGGTCACTAACGATACAGAAATTTTAGAACTCTTTCGTGATTTTTATACTCGGCTTTATCAATCTGAATGTGATTTTGAGCCAGAAGTATTTGAACGATTGCTCTCAGGGGTACAACGACCGACCCTATTTGACGAAGATAGAGAGGCCATGGACAAACCATTCACTTTATCAGAAATTCACTCTGCTCTCAAGAGATGTGCCACAGGTCGAGCTGCCGGCCCGGACGGTCTCCCTGCTGAATTCTACAAAACCTTTAACGCTGACTTAGCTCCAGTTTTGAAACTTTATTTTTCTGCTCTGGCCGAGGAGGGATCTCCTGCTGGGTCCTTTTCTATGGCAAATGTAGTAGTTTTTGAGAAAGAGGGGAGAGATCCGCAACTAACAGCCAATTATCGTCCAATTTCCCTCCTAAATGCGGACTATAAAATATTTGCCACCATTCTCTCCACCCGGCTCTCTGATAGGATGTCTACTTTGATACACCCAGATCAATGCGGTTTCATTCCCGGTAGATCAACCGCTGACAATGCTCGGACTCTATGTCATGTACTGACTACCGCAGTTAATCTTGATCGACCATTTGTCGGCCTCTCACTTGATGCTGAGAAGGCCTTTGATCGCTTAGAATGGCCTTTCCTGTTTGCAACTCTCCGCTGGTACGGATTCGGAGAAGGTTTTCTCCGTTGTCTCCACACCATGTACGCACAGCCTACAGCCAGTATCTGTGCTAATGCTTTAAAGTCTCAGCCATTTCCCCTTCAACGCGGTACTCGTCAGGGATGCCCACTGTCTCCACTTCTTTTCGATCTTGCACTCGAACCCTTAGCTTTACTAATCCGGCAATCGGAGGAGATTCATGGAGTCCCCTTCTCTCATAGGGAAATTAAAATTTCAGCATATGCTGATGACCTTATGCTCTTTGTCTCTTTAGACTCGGTGCCGGCTGTCCTAGAGCAAATCGGTAAATATTCACAACTCTCGGGGTATAAGATAAATTGGACCAAATCGGTAGCCTTCCCATTAAACTCTCTAATTCATCAAGCAGATATGCAATCCTTTCCCTTTCTATGGCAACCTCGCATGGTCAAATACCTTGGGGTCCACTATTGCTCTCCTTTGGAAGATGCTATCTCCTTTAATGCCAAAGACTTAACCTCTAAAGTCCGGGCGCTTACTCACCGTTGGACTCCTTTAACACTTACCTGGTGGGGTCGCCTAGAAACCATAAAAATGATGATTGTTCCTAAAGTGAATTACATTTTAGAAATGTTGCCCTGTCTCCTACCTCGACGTACATATAAAGATTTAGAGGGCCTTCTGACTAGATACTTATGGCAAAACAAGACACCTAGGATAGCGAAGCATCAGTTGCAAGCTGATAAGGACAATGGGGGTGTCCGATTCCCTGATTTCCTGAAATATCACCACTCTTTTCTTCTCAAACAAGGCGCTCGTTGGCTGGAAGATCTAGCACCGAGTAGACCTGTGTGGCTAGATATAGAGGAGAACCTTTGCAAACCGTTTCCTCTTACTTCTCTCCCTGGTATGACTCTCCAATCAGACTCCCACTATCCACCAATGCTTTTAGACACTTTAGGTGCCTTTAATACTCTTATTCAATCTCTAGACTCCCGATTCTGTCCGTTAGACAGACTCCCGCTCTGGTACAATACTCGATTTCAAATACAAAATAAACCGATGGCGTGGAGCCCCTGGTACACTAGGGGCATTTGGACCCCTACCCAGTTGTTCCATGATGGTCGCTGGAAAACTTTTAGTGAATTGCAAATTGAATTTGGTCTCCCAGCGAAACACTACTTTCAGTTGGTGCAACTACAGCACTGTCTTCGGAGTGCTAAGGTGCTCCCGCCATCGGAATCCCCTACCCAAGACTTATCGGAGACTATCCGATCTATCGGGAGCTCATCGGGTGTAGCATCTAACTTTTACAAAACCTTAAGTACTGCTGTAAATAGAGGTACCCCTATTGCACAGAAAGCATGGGAGCGGGAACTGCATGTAACTTTGACCCCGGAGCAATGGAGCCTTGTCTGGAGTAGAGTGACACGGGTCTCCAGATCCGCCTCACTCACTCAGACACTCTTCTTTCTAGCCCACCGGTGTTTCTATACTCCTGACAGATTAGCCAAATGGAACACCTCCCAGGGCAATAAATGCTGGACATGCCATGCGGCCATTGGTTCACTAACTCATGTTATGTATGAATGTCCCGCACTACAGTATTACTGGCGTCGGGTCTGGGGTCGTATCCAATCTATTTTGCACTTTCAAGAGCCCCTGTCTTGGAGGATAGTGGGACTCCGCTCAGCTGCGGGGATCCCCTCTCTTCCAAAATCGGCTTACTTCCTTTTAGACTTTATGTTGGGCATTGCTATTTCCCTAATTACGAAATACTGGAAAAATAGCTCCCATCTGAGCCCCAATGAATGGTGGAATCATGTCTGTCTTTACAGTAAATATGAACAAAACCTCGCATGTTTGCTTCTTCCGTTCAGACCCCCCATCATCTGTCTAAATGGAAGATGCTCAATGACTATGTTCACACCGCTAAATGCTCTCATCTGACTGTTTAAATCTGTATAAATCTCTGTCACATGATTATTCTGTATCGCAGATGCTATTTCTGTTCGTTTTGATGTACAATCACTGTTGTTTGGAAGCGCTCACATGCTGATACTTTCGACTTAGAGAAGCAGCAGGGGGGTGGGGGTAATAGGGTTTGTTTTTCCTTATTGTATACTTGTTTTGTCTCCTTTGGTGTGTTGTTTTTTTTGTTTGTTGCAAAATGAAAATAAAAGTTTAAAAAAAAAAAAAAAGAACAGGGTGTGCTTTGGGGACCTTACTAGTTCTTACAGGCCTCCTGTCCAACAAGGGGTCTACTGTGAGGTTGAAGTCTTCCCCCATAAAAGTCGGGTATCTGGCTACTTCTTGTGCCAAAGCCACTATAGAACCAAAGAAAGTAGGGCAATCTACATATTGGGGCATAAATATTGATGAAGGCCAGTTCAGTGAGTCTTATCTTTATGACAGCCATTGCCCAACGCCCTTCAATATCAGATCTGGTTTGCAGCACAATAGGGGATAGAGATTTCTTTAATAGGATGGCTACCCCATTTTTCTTATGATTTGCAGCTGAGAAAGCTATAAGTTTGAAGGGTTTCATATCTAGTTTTAAAGACTCCCTTGCATTCAAAAGTGTTTCTTGCAGAAATAGGATGTCAGCACATTCCTTGCGCCCATATAAAAATATATTTTTTCTCTTAATGAGATTGTTAAGAACTTAAGAAATGCCATACTGGGTCAGACCAAGGTCCATCAAGCCCAGTATCCTGTTTCCAACAGTGGCCAATCTAGCAGTCTCTCCAAAAGACACAGGTTCCTCAATGCTTGCATTGGGTCAAGCAGTGATATCCTGGGTCCCTTTTAATAATGGTTCATGGACCTTTCGTCCAGGAACTTGTCCAAACTTTTTTTAAACCCAGCTACACTAGCAGCTTTACTACATTCATCCGGTGACAAATTCCAGAGTTTGATTACATGTTGAGTGAAAAAATATTTTCTTTTATTAGTCTTAAATAGGTTACCCTGTAGCTTCATTGCATGTCCTCTAGTCTTTTTATATTCTGATGACGTAAACAATTGATCTACGTTTACCCGTTCCACTCTATTCATTAATTTATAGACCTCTATCATATCTCCCCTCAGCCGTCTCTTTTCCAGGTTGAAGAGCCCCAACCTTCTTAGCCTCTCTTCATAGGAGTATCCTTCCATCCCCTTTACCATTTTGGTGGCTCTTCTCTGCACCTATTCTAATAATGCTGTATCCTTTTTAAGATACGGCAACCAGAATTGCACACAATATTCAAGATGCAGTCGTACCATGGAACGATAAAGAGGTATTATAATATTCTTTGTTTTATTTCCCTTTCCTTTCCTTAGGATATCTAGCATTTTATTTGCTCTCTTTGCCGCCGCTGCACACTGGGCGGAGGGTTTCAACATGTTATCCACGATGACGCCTAAATCTTTTTCCTGGGTAGTGATTCCCAATGTAGAACCCTGCATCGTGTAACCATAGTGTGGGTTGTTCTTTCCTAGGTGTATAACTTTACACTTGTCCACATTAAATTTCATCTGCCATTTTGATGCCCAGTCTTCCAATTTATCAAGATCCTCTTGCAATTTTCCACAATCCTCTTGGGTTTTAACAACTTTAAATAGTTTTGTGTCATCTGCAAATTTGATAACCTCACTCGTTATTCCACTTTCCAGGTCATTTATGAACATGTCAAAAAGCAGTGGACCCAGTACAGATCCCTGGGGTACTCCACTATTCACCTTTCTCCATTGGGAAAATTGGCCATTTAGCCCTACCCTCTGCTTTCTATATTTTAACCAGCTCCTGATCCACAATAGTACACTGCCTCCTATCCCATGACTTTTTAGTTTTGCCAAAAGTCTCTGATGAGGGACCTTGTCAAAGGCTTTCTGAAAGTCCAGATACACTATATCAACCAACTCACCTTTGTTTTCCTGTTTATTCACACCTTCAAAAAAACATAACAGATTAGTAAGACAAGATCTTCCTTGTCTAAAGTCATGGTTTCTACCATTTTCCCCAGTTCTGATGTCAGGCTCAGCAGTTTATAGTTTCCTGGATCACTCCTGGAATCCTTTTTAAAAATTGGTGATCATCCAATCTTCAGGTATTACAGATGATTTTAATGATAGTTCACAGATTACTAATAGCAGGTCTGCAATCTCATATTTCAGTTCTCTCAACATCCTTGGATGTATACCATCCAGTCCAGGTGATTTGCTACTCTTCAGTTTATCAAATAGTTATAATACATCCTCCCGGTGTATCAATATTTCTTTCAATTCCTCTGCAGTATTACCTTTAAATACCACTTCAGTCATGGGTAATATCCCTACATCTTCCTCAGTAAAGACTGAAGGAAAGAATTCATTCAGTCTCTCCACTATAGCCTTGTCCCCTCTTACTGCCCCTTTTACCCATCTATCATCTAATGGTCCACCTGATTCTCTCACAGGATTTTGCTACGAATGTACTTGAAAAAGTCTTTATTACACGTTTTTGCTTCCACAGCAAGTTTCTTTTCAAATTCTCTCTTTGCCTGCCTTATCAATGCCTTGCATTTAACTTGCCATTGCTTGTGCTGTTTCCAGTTTTCGTCATTTGGTTCTTTTTTTCCATTTCCTGAAAGATGCTTGTGCCCTTAACATTCAGTGAGACTATCTTAAAGGAAGACATAGAGACAATATAGCACACAATAATGTACAATTGTTACAGAAGCATAGCAGGTTGTAACATAAAATTTTACATTGTTAATCCACATCTTTGAAACACCCAAATTGAAGCAGCATTAATAACCCAAGGGAAAAGACACAAGCAGAAATACCACATCTTTACCATAGCCCTTATAGAAGATCACCCAAAAAAGAACATGATTCTAAATACCAAAGGCCACCAAAACCCTGGGGGGCTATACCAAACTCTAAACTTAGTGGTTGAGCCCAAAAGACAAGACAGGCATGGAGGGTGAGCCCAAAAGGACAAGACAGGCACCAAATGATTTATTTCTTCTCCTCTGTCAAGTAAAACTCATTGTACTAACAATTATTCCCAACTAGTGTATCTTCCACAAACGCCGAAGCTCTAAAACACTAGAGCAGAACAGCCCCTCCCAAAGCATTCCATGATTGCAAAAAGATAAATATAAATATATGAGGGCCATCCTATCTTTCAATGCCCCGACGCCTTCTGATCTAGCCCAAACACCACAGACAACAAAAAAGAAATAAAAGACGAGATCAGTGTGACCAGAGCAATATTCTGTAGCTGCCCCAAAAGAGCCATAATGAATGTTGACTCCATTATGATTCAAATCACGACTTCACGATCTTGTAACCAGTTAAGGTTCCCACAAAAGGAAAATTAAGGAACTCTGCAAGCTTATCTCCACCACTGAGTGTAAAGCAGGGTTTTCACTGCATCAACACCAGTTCTTTGTCTTCCAAGAAAGCGTGCAACTCCCCTGGATCATCGAATGTCCTGGTTTGATTGTGCAGCGTGACTCTCATATGGGCAGGGTAACGCAGCCCAAAACGGGCCTGCAACTGCAGCAATCATGGACGTAGCACCAAAAAACGTTTCCTCCGGTCTACAGTTGCTTTCGCAAAGTCCGGAAAGGAGAGGAGTTTATGCCCTTGATATTCCAATGGAGAGTGCAATCTGGCTGCTTCCATGATTTGTGTGACTTGTTGAAATCGCAGAACCTTTAGTATGATTGTGCGTGGACGCTTGCCCAAGACCATAGACTGAGTAGGCACCCGATGGGCTCGTTCGATCTGAAATGGTATTGCATACTTGACTTTTAGCACACCCGGGATCATTGACTGCAAAAAGGCCATCATATCTGTGCCTTCAGCTCCTTCAGGGACTCCCAGGATCCTGATATTATTTCTCCGAGCGCGATTGTTACCATCTTCCAGGTCTTTGCTTGCTTCTCAATGGCCCTGAACCACTCCACGTGTGTTGCAATCATGTTCTCCACCTTCTCCAGTCTCACGTGATCGACTCCAGACTGTTTTTTAAGGCAGAAATATCTTCTTGCATTACGGTCAGCGAGTCTCCATTTGATTTAACCATGTCTTTAACAGCGCGGATCTCAGAGAGAAGTTCCTGCAAGGCCTCGGGGTAATCTCGGATGACCACCATTTTGTGAGGTGAGAGAGCTCCGTTTTAGTTTGATTAGCATTGGCACTTTGTGTTCCTTGATAATCCAGATGCGTCGGTTTGGGGCAGACATATCCGGAATTGACTGTTTCCACAATAAATGGGGTCCGCTCTAATAAAAGCAGCAGAAGTTAGGATTCTTAAACGACCCCTCTGGAGCAAAGCTCTCACATGTCCATCTTGCCCGAAGTTAGGCTCCACCTCCACTGTGTTGTTCTTCTAATGTCATTGTGCTGCTGCAGGTCTCAGAGAGGAGCAGCAGTGGCAGCGGGATTGGGAGCAAGGGAGGGGGCGGAAAGAATGAGGATTTATCTAGGGTGCCTCATATTTTTTATTTTTATTTAACAGGTTTTTTTATACCGCTTTATCATTTCAATCAAAGCGGTTTACATTGTAACTTAAACTTGGTAAATATTCTTGCATCAATTCTGGCTTGCCCTGCCCACTCTTTGGCCAAACGCCACACAGTTACATACACATAGTGGAAGTATGTGGAATGCTAACAAGATGCATTCTTCCACGCTAGTCAGTATTTTATGAGGCCTCTTATGCAAAGTTGGCCCAAGGATTTCTGCCACCCTATGCAGAAACCCTGACCTCGCTGCCCCCCACCGCTAATGCCACCGCCCCCAGATGCCGCTGATTCTATCTCGAGAGAGGGAAGCAGGCAGCAGCAGTATTTCCGAAAGCAATGGCTTTTTGCCACTGCTTTTAGAAATATTGTTGCTGCCCACCTCCCCCCCAAATGGAATCAGCAGCAACTGGGGGGGTTGGGGGAGGTATGGCTGCCTATGTGTTCCACTGCTATTGCTGCCCACACATGCTGCCGCCTAGCTCGCTTAGTGGACAGGCCAGCTCTGCTCTTACATTTATAAATGTCTAAAATACTGCCATTTATGCCCATAATTGTTGCAAAGGTCTAGACATCTTCTTATAAATTACCTCCATAATTCAGCCACTCCTGTCATCCATCCAAATAGCAATGATAATCAGTCACTAGTTAAGTGGTTTAATTTTGGACCTTTTTTTTTTTTGCATGCCTAAATTAAAACACTTAGGTATGTATATAGCAGCTAAATGTTGTCACTACATGTATAGCTATTCATTCCATCCCTGTCCTTCCCTATCTCCAGATACTCTAGCACTATCCAGATAGTTCCATGGCAGTTAGGGGGATTTTCACTGGCACTATCTGGATAGTGTCGTTGAAAATCCAGGGAAAACAGACTTTTGCTTTTAACAGTGGCTGCTAAAAGTAGAAGTCCATTTGAATATTGACCTGAATATGTTTTGCTAGTCTTGAGTAATTAAAAAAAAAATTGGAACCCCTTGTTCTGAGGAGAATAGAGAAATTTTCTCTTGCACGTTGATCAAGTAGAACTGGATCGTAGAATGCTGCTGGCTCAGACATTGACACCGAGTGATGGTTCCCTTGGTGATCCATTTTAACGTTATCTATTCTGGTCTGCCCACTACCAACTCAAACGGCTTCAATCTGCTCAAAATACCGCAATCTGCTTGCTCCACCGTGCCACCAGATCTGATCACGTCTCTCCGCTCCTTATCAAGTTCCACTATCTCCCTTTGACCCACTATATTCAATATAAGCTGCTTGCTCTCATTGACAAGATCATACGCTCTAGTACGCCTGCCGATCTATCATCTTACCTTATTCCATATGCGCCTCCTCGGGTCCTTCACTCTATTCCCGCAAATCGACTTCACCTTCCCTCAATGTCTCAGGCACATCTTAAATCCACTAGGCACTCTGTGTTCTTCTTCTAAGGTCCTAGTCTCTGGAACTCTCTCCCTCCTGATCTTTGCCTTGAACCCTCCTACCCCAACTTCAAGTCTACTTTGAAAACCCCTTTATTTCAGCTTGCTCAGCCTGCCCTCTCTTTCTCCCACCCCTCCTCTCACTCTGCCCTCTCTTTCTCCCACCCCTCTTTCCCATCCTATTTTAATGACACTCCTTTTCCTTTCTGATTTCTTTTATTTTGTTTTATTGATGTTATTGTACATCGCTCTGATGTTACAAAGGGTGGTACATAAAGTCTTAATATACCATAAACCATAACAATCAAGGCTCAGCTTTGGATAAACTGTATTTCTTTTAGAAGGGGTTTCCTATACTTTGGAGTATTTTTATAAAGGATAATTGGAGCATGTAAACCAGCATATGTATGTAAAATGTGGCTTAGAAAATTAGCCCCCACGTATAAGTGTGCAAGGCAGCAAGAATATTTGTCATATGTCACTCTGGTGTAGACGTGTCCAGGGGAGGATTTTGGTTAGAGCACAGGTAAAGTTGCTTACTGTTTGTACATAACATTTATACCAGCTCCCGAGTGAGCGTGGCTACATTATAATCACACCTTTTTCTTTTTTTTTTTAATTTGGTATTTATACTTTACAAATTTAAAGCAATTTATTTATCTAGCTAAATTTATATACCGCAAATCTAAAGGTCTAAGCGGTTTACAATAAAACAACAAGGCTAGTGAGGCTTCACATAGAACAAGGACATAAAAGAAAATATTACATAAAACTATGATAGACAAATTAAGAGCTGGTAATTGAATTATGTTCTTTAAGAAATATTCCGTATATAGGTGTATTTTCAGTTTTCTTTTAAAGTCCAATAGATCATTGATGGCATGAAGTCCACGAGGGAGCACGTTCCAAAGAGTTGGAGCAAAGAAAGAGAGAGCTCACCTTGATGTTGCCAAACTCACCCTGGCGCATGCTGGAGGCGCATGGAGTGAGTTGAGGGAACATGTCGTTCTGCTCCTACCATCTGGTGTTTTCAGAAACAACATAGAAATATTTTCTCAATATGTAATACAATAATAACAAAGGCAAAACAAACTCATGCTTCTTAGCCCCTGTTATGAGGAGAAGAAGTTACCCCATACCTTGAGCAAGATATTTATCACAGCATTAGGAACTACATCCTGAGAAAAAGAAAAGAAACCCACCTAAAAAGGAAAAATAAGAAGGTGTCAGGATATCAAACACTTATTTATCAGCAAGACAATTCTCCAGTTGCAAGGGTTCTACAAACACGCAGAGTCCAATTCCACATTGTGCATGTCAGGCCCATCTGGACATCCAAAATATCGACAGGGCACAGTTGTTCCAGATTCTGCAACCTTAGGCGCTATGCGTTACTGCGGTTGCAGAATCTTGGAACACAGATGGGCCAGTGTGCAGAGTATTCTGAGTGGGGGATGTACAGCATGCTGCCCATCTTCACCACTCGGTGCTCCTGCTGGTGTACCAGTGCTGTGGTGTCCCATCGCCATGGCACCCAGACAGTCAGCTGGAGTAAGCAAGGCCTGAGAGCGGGGTGTTTCCCCTTTCCCTGTTACCCAACCCTTAGTGGATCTTCCAGGGTCGGGATCAGGTGGAGGGGCCTTACCTGCTGTGGTTCCTTGTGTTGGGGGGGGGCTGCCTGGCCCGGTCACCACCTTTGCTTTGACTTATTCCACCTCCGAAGTGCCATCACTGGGCTTCTAGGAAGCCCAACAAAAGCAAGTTTCTACATGCAAATGAGTGGGGGGTGGGACCAGGATCACCAGTCACACTGGGCATATTGCTAACTTGGTACAGTCCTGCTGTTGAATATTAGCCCCTTTGGGGTTATTCCAGAAGCCGAATAGATGGTTGCACGTGCATGGGAGACGGGTATGTAGCGAAAACATCTACGAACGTATTCCAGTACCTGGCACCTGTGGACATTTATCTTGCATGCATGGGTATATCCAAACGCATCCGCAAGGTGGTGAAACGGGGGCATGGCCTGCTCCAGAGACGTGTACACTGTATTCCAGAAAGCCCCATGCATGTTTACAGCTTTTGACGCTAGATACATGGAACAAGGCGAAGACTTTGCCAATTTTCTGCTGTCTTCTAGGATTCATCCCTGCTAGTAAGAGTGTGTGTGCACAGTAAGGTTGGAGGGTTGCCCAGGAGGAGCTAGTGTTGGGATCTGTAAAGCATGGAGGGAATGAATGCCTGGTTTGCAATGGTCATGTACATACAGTATAGTGAAGATTGGACCAGAGGAAACGAAAGTTTAATGTAAAGCAAAACATCAAAAAATATTTAGAAAACTCAGTGATTTAAACTTAACCTGACTTTGAACTTGGCCTTGACCATCACATCACCAAGCCACTAAGTTGTAGGATTGTTGAAGCCTGTGGCTTTTCTGTTTCTGGCATTGGCTACTTAGTGGCTTCAAAGTTAAGTGCTCTTTTTTACAAAGTTGTATGTGATAAATCATATTGATACTTTGATTCCCTTTAAGTGTTTTGTGTATGGGAAGCTTTCGATGCCCAGCCTTTGGCATCACACACGAGCAATGATGAAGTAATGGAAATGGCGAGTGGATATATACATCGCCAGTAAGACTGCCCTTTGAGCTTGGTGATGTCAAGGTCAAGATCAAGATCAGGTTAAATTTGAATCACTGATTTTTCTAAATATATTTTGATTTTTTTGCTTTAAATTGAACTGTAGTTTTCTGTGGCCCAGTCTTCATTATGTGCGCTGTCAGATTTTTGGTCCTGTTTTTTGAGTGCAGTGATATTTTTGCACTGGCCATGTTGCATGAGGCAGAGAGAGAGAGAAAGGAGGAGGGCAGAAAGGAGGCTACCCTATCAGAGGCTACCTAGACCGAGAAGCCAGTACATTGACCTTAGTGATGAGCTCAGTGTCACCAAATTCCACTTTGATAGGGCAGCCATACATCAGCTGTGCCAGGAGCTGGAACCCCACCTCAATGCATTAACACACCGGGGACAGGCCCTGCCTGTGCATCAAAAGGTGACAACAGCACTCGCCGCCTTAGCAACAGGAACCTTTCAATCTGTGCTGGCAGCCACGGCAGGTCTGAGCCAAGCAGCAGTGTGCTAGTGCATCACCCAGTTTCTGTGTGCTTTCCTGATACGTGCCTCATATTATATTGCATTCCCTCACACAGTGCAGCAGAGGCAACAGACAATGTTTCAATTTCATGAGGTGGCTGGGTTCCTGTATGTGCTGGGGTTGAATGATTGTACGTATGTGGCCCTGAGGCCCCCTTGACAGAGGGAGGCTACATTCTGCAACCAAAGGGCATTCCACTCCCTCAATATGCAGAAAGTGTGCAATGCACTGGGAGAAATTACTGATGATGTTGCAAGCTTCCTCAGATTGTGCCACAATGTACAATATCTATCCTTACCCAGTCTATGATCTGCACAAACTTTGAGAGTGGTGGATTCTGCAGAGGTTGGCTACTGGGTAAGCTGACATTGAGATCCCACTCCTATGCCCACACAGGTTTGACCAGTGGAGCATTGACACAAAGCAGACTGTGAGATGGCAGGCAGGATTGCCCCACAGATAGAAGATGTGTACAAACTGAAATAAGCCAAGACAGAGGGGACATTTTATAGGATAGGTGTAGTGACATGTAGGGAGCTGCTGTGAAAAATGTCAGTAACCAGATCTGTGGAAACAGACGCTATAGTCAGAAATCCATAATTATTAAAAGAATATACTTTTGTAGCTCAGCAATGTTATACATCCTTTGGGAAACTGCAAAGTTAGTTTAGGTTTTCGTGAACTTGGTAAAGGACCATTCTCAGCATTTCAAATCATGTTCTTAGAGATGACCAATGATAGAATAACTAAAGCATTTTTCTACTGCCAAGTAATTTTTGATGCAAGCATGTCATGAAAAATATGTAAATTTTTACATTATCTTAAAATATATTAGAGTGCACTGAGATTACTTAGCATTTTTCTGGACATGATAAAGACCTCTATATATATCTAGTTTGCATCAGCAGAATACTATTAGTGAGAACAGAAGCTTAGGAGAAGCACTTTTAAACTGAGGAGGCATGACCATCCAAGGAGTCCAAGGGCACGGATCAGAGACAAGCAACTGTTTAGAATACGGTGAGCATGGGGACATCCAGGACTATTTCACCACCTACATATATCCTGGAATATTGGTGGGGACCTGTTTCTCTGCTTCTCTCTATAGCCCATGCCTGCACCCATGCCGATTTCTCACTGTCAATATGTGCATGATCCTGCTGAATAGCATGTTAGACAGGCCACACCAGATATATCTATGATCCCAATTCCAGAAACACGGATGTGGAATTAGCTTTGAATTGTCCCCGTGCCCAATTTAAATGTGTCCGTGGGAGATAACCAGCCTATATGGAATCTGCCTCTTTGTGTTTATGTCAAAAGCTTAAGGAAACACAACTTTTAGGAGGGTCATTTACTAACAACACTCACTAATTCTGTTAGTGCAGTTATCTGCCACGGGCTCCATAAGAATAAACTGGGTCTTGCAACAGATACTGCTCGCTAAATATGTGTATGTTTAAATTTATGTTTATGCAATTTCTTGATATACTGCCCAGGCTGAAGTGCATCAGAGCGGTTTATATACACTACAAGCTAACTGTTATTAAATGACTCCATCAGTTTCTAATTTGGAATCTTACCAAGAACATTCAAAAAATTATCTTCCTTGTTTCTTAGCACTATTGCTTTCTGTTTGGAAACAAAGAGTGATAGAAAATGATGACAGATAAAGATCGTATAGTCTATCCAGTCTGCCCCGCCATAAGAAATATTAAGCTCTACAATCTCTTCCTCTCCCTCACAGATATAGATCTTCATTGGCCTGATTTCCTTTTATCTAATACAGTTTATTTTTTTCTTCTTAATATTTACTGAATAAATTCTATGAGCCCTCAATAATACTTATTTTATAACATTACTGAATAGATGCAGTAGTGTACAATGATGATAAGCATTCAGGGGCAGTAAGTCCATTCCCCAAAGCTCTTACAACCTTAGTAGATACTTGAGACAATGGAAAACAAAGTGCCCTGCCCAAGGAGTATTTGGGGGGGAGGGAGAAGGAATTTATTTATTTATTTTTATTTTATTTATTTACATTCTCTTATATACCATGCTATTCTGCATCAGTGTGGTTTACATTGAACAAACTGAAATTACATTGAACAGGGCATTATAACTTGGAGATAACTATTTTACAGGGAACATGGGCTATGGAGGGTTACGTGGCTTGCCCAAGACCACAAGGAGCACCTATGGGACTAGAAACACCAGTCCTTCCGGCCCAAGGTTGCTGTCCTCTAGTGGGATTTGAACCCCCGACCTTCTGGCCTGAAGTACCTTGCCCCAACCACTAGGCCACTCCTCCACTGAAACACCCAGAGGACATTCGAGATAGCACAAAGTTCCAGGAGACTGATTTGGATTAGAGACTCTTGTGTTGTCCAGAGCCCCTGTGTGGACAGATTGCCCAGGTGTGCTCCCCAACCCAGTTTGGAGACATCCATCATCAGAGTGCATTGAAGTGGAGTCATCTGAAAAGATGAGCTTACGAGCAGATTTTCTGGAGAACACCACCACTGAAGGGATGTGGTTAGAGGGGCAGTGACTTGGATCCTGTCCCGGAGATGGCCTGAGGCCTGCGTCCATTAGGAGGCAAGAATCCATTGGGCTATGCATATATGTAGTCAGGCATATGGAACGATATGTACTGTAGAGGCCATGTGCCCAAGGAGCTGCAGCGTCTCTTGGGTGGTCAGATGGCCTCATAGGAGCGTCTGGGATGCTAGTTCGACTAGACAGGCACAACGGAGCTGGGGCAGAAATGCCCTGGACTGTTGGGTGTATAGTATGGCTCCAATGAACTCTAGCTTTTGAGTTTGAGCAAGCTGGGATTTTGGGAAGTTTATGACAAATCCCAAGTGTTGTAGTACTGTGATGGTACAATGCAAGGAAAGCAGAACCTCCTGGGAGATGTGTGCCTTTATCAGCCAGTCATTTAAGTAAGGGAAGATGAATATCCCCACCCAGAGACCTTAGGTATGCAGCCATACACTTTGTGAAGACTCTTGGGGCAGAGGTGAGTCCGAAGGGAAGGACTCTGTATTGATAATGTTTTCCTTGAAAGGTGAAGTGTAAATATTTCCTGTATGCTGGATGGATGAGGATATGTATGTATGCATCTTTCAGAGTCAGTCCTGACTCTGGAGGTAGAGAAGAAGAGTCATAGTAACATATAGTAACATAGTATATGATGGCAGATAAAGACCAGTATGGTCCATCTAGTCTGCTCAGCAAGGCGACAAGAGTAGGTGCACCTGCCGCTCTGTACAGGCCACCCTACCCCATGCCTTTGTTTAGGGGTGTACCCACTACTCTGTGCAGGTCACCCCTATTTGTTCAGATATAAGAGATAGTTATGTTTATTTTGATTTTATCTTGCTGATATAGAGGGATCTACTGTGTCTGTCCCATGCCATTTTGAATTGTGTCACTGTATTTGTCCCCACCACTTCCATTGGGAGGGGCATTCCAAGAGTCCACCACCCTTTCAGTGAAAAAGTATTTCCTGACATTGTCTTTCATTTTGCCCCCTTGCAGCTTCATGTTATGCCCTCTAGTTTTACAGTTTCCTTGTCTTTGGAAGGGGTTTATTTGTTCATTAAATACTTAAAATTTAAAGGTCTGAATCCCGAAAGAGATCATCTTGAACCTTTCGTGGACTAGAAACGTGTTGAGGTTTCTAAGGTCCAGAATGGGCCTGTAGCCTCTGGTTTTCTTTGGCATGTGAAAGTACGTTGAGTAGAAGCCCATTCCCTGTTGGGATGTTAGGACATCTTCTATGGCACTCTGTTTCACTCCTCGTCCTATAGAAGAGCAGTAAGTGGGGTTTGTATTTGATATTCCCCCATGCAAGTGGAGGGGGTAGAGTTTGCAGATGAAGTCTGTACCCTTCCTGGACTACTGTGAGTGTCCACTGCTCTAAGGTGACGAGGTGCTATCTGTGGGCGTAGTGACACAGTCTGCCTGCTATGTGGAGGGTATGAGGGTCCTCCAGAGGCAGGATGGCAATGTTCTCTAGGAAAGTCAAAAACCACATGCAGACTGTGGCTGCGGATCTGGTTGAAATTTAGCCACCTGTGACTTCTTCTGTTGCTTAGGATGCTGCTGCCTATTCTGTGGGGCCTGACCCTGGTACTGAGAAGTAGGAGGATAAAAATAATAGACTATCTTCTCATTGTAGAAAGATTTCTTTGCAGGTGTCTTTTTCTTAGCAGGGTCAGCTGTTGTTCTGGATAGTCTCTTTAGAGTTGTGCTTTCTGACTAACTGAGAAGCCTTATCTTGCCAGTTTGATTTGAAACCCATTTTGTTTGCTTTCAAGTCCATTGATCTAGGCACCCTTCTTGAGGGCTTGCTTCAGTTTTTTCTGCTGATTTCATGTTTCACGTGCACCAGTGTGATATCTGATGAGGATCCGTCCAGAATCCAGCCCTACCATTAGGCAAATTAGGCTTTGGGGGGGCAGCATAGAGCAGGGCATTCAAAGCTAAACCATATATTTTGACAGCCAGGGGGTGTAAAGCTTAAAGTCTATGTAGGATGGCAACATCTTAAACAAACTCTGGGGCCAGCTCTGACCCTGATCTACTCACAGCCACAATAGTGGGAAGCGAATACGCCAGAGGAACTTTAAAATACTGCTTAGCAATCAAATAAATAGCAGATGAGGAAAGAACAGTTTTGTAATGAGCTGCTTCTTATAGCTATCGGCTGAATAAGATTTTTTAAAAATTCTATTGCTTGAATGCCTTATGGAATATCCTTCAGAAAAATAATCTGCTGTTTTTAGGGGAGTTCCTTCAACTATTGCTTGAGCATTTTTTTGGAGTAAGTACCTCAGCAGTGGTTAATGACAGAAACGATCTAGCCAGACATGGTGAAACTGAGGACCTTCTGTCTGCTAACAGTCATTTGCTGCAGGATTTATGTTATCGTCTCAGCTGGAGTGTAAGTGTCATTAGGAATGGTTATGGTATTTTGGACAGCAGTGAAGGTTGCCAAAAATGAGTTGCTAAAACTTTGCATACACCAGTGACTTTTTCAAACTGATAGGAGATCATTTTATAGTAAGGTGCTTGCAAAAATGCTCAAAACAATGCCAGTTCTTTTGTCTTAGAAAAGAGAATGTATGTCACGCATACAACACATACAAAATCCTCACAATCACTTAGTAAACAAATCTTCAAACACAAAAACATTTTCTTTTTAACTTTTTTTTTTAGAATAATGCTTGAAAATATTATTTACTGTATATGGACTTCAAACCAATGAGCCAGGTTGTTTCAGGTAAGCCCACTCAAAGAGGATACTAAGGCTATTGAGCCAGGACTATGTTCAATTTATAATTTGTCCACACGTATGAGCTCAAATAGCCAAGAACTCATATAATAGGCACAAAGTATTACAGTTCACCATTAACTGACTTCCATATACCCCTTGGTTCATAGGTTCCAATAGTAATTTAAATAGCTTAATGACTTCTTTATTCCTTAATTTAATGCTCAAAATTAATCAGTGTCAGCTAACATTGAAAAAGAATACAATATCTGACACAGTATTGTGTTTTGAACTTAACTGCATCAGGGACAGATGTCAAAAATCATTCAGAGTACAGTAAAAATCCTTCAGAGGTCCATTTTTTCATTCATATTTTGTAAGACCGTTTTCCAAGGATGCCATGGCTTAACTGGCTCCTTATAAAAGAGACAAGAAACCAATCTGCCTTTATAAAATAAGCTTCTAAAATAATTTCCAATAATTTTACATAAACTTAAACCTGCTCTGAGGCAAGTATAAATGGGCACATGCAGTCTGTGAGCCTGATTTTATAATAGGATGCTGACGGGAGATGTTCAAGAAGATGCCATGCTACTTTAGGTTCGTTGGTCATAAGCGGGGCATCAAATACATGTAATAAATAAAGTAAACACAGACAGATCTGTGCCTTTATAAAATAAGCACCTTTAGATCTAAAAAATGGCAAAAAAGAGTGATCCTGGACTAAACCACATTTCAAAATATCAGTAATTGACAACAACAGCATCTCAGTACTGTAGGCCTGACGAAAACCAAGCTGCCATGGATTGAGATCATGTTTCTCAACAAAATCTTCCAGCTGACTTAAAACTGATTTCTCCAAGTTTGACAAGCATAGGCAGAGTGGAGATAGGCCAATAGTTACTCAACTCAAAAGGATTCAGATCCACCCTCTTTAAAACCGGCTTGACAGTAGCCACCTTGAGAGGCCCAGGAATTTTACCCTCAGTGTGAGAGGAATTTACCAATCTAGTCAGATATGAATGAAGGGAATTACATTTACATTAACTATCCAGTAAGGAAAGATTTTTACATCATCTCAAAGTATAGTTAAGTATCTGTATTAGCCTCCAGAAGCCATAAAGACCGTCTGGCATCAGATGTGGGTATGGTACGGACTGAACAGTTCTTGTATCCCTGCTTCACGATCTCCGCAGAAACTATGACAGGGGATCTACACTGATACTAGTGCTGCTTGATTCCTCTCTAACCCAGAGGACCACAATATCATGCTTGAATAGCTGGTGGAAACAGACAACAGTGACAGAGTATTATCTTGGTTCAAATCCCTTCTGTGACACAGACAACAATCAACTCTGTTCAGCAACACCTTGGGAACTGAATGACAGAGTACTACAGGGATCCATACTACCACCTATCATCCTGGGAACTGAATTACAGAGTACTACAGGGATCCATACCACCACCTATCATCTTGGGAACTGAATTACAGAGTACTACAGGGATCCATACCACCACCTCCTATCATCTTGGGAACTGAATTACAGAGTACTACAGGGATCCATACTACCACCTATCATCCTGGGAACTGAATTACAGAGTACTACAGGGATCCATACCACCACCACCTATCATCCTGGGAACTGATTGACAGAGTACTGCAGGAATCCATACTACCACCTATTTTATTTAGTATCTACCTCAAGCATCTAGCCAAATTCTTTCAGTTGATGGACACAAAATTCTGTATCTATGGCCATGATGTATAGTCAGTCATACCCATTAAACTATATTTACCCCAAGCTCTGAGTAAATTGCCTGTTTAACAGCAACTCAAGAATGGGCAAAAAACAACAAACTGCCAGAACCTAAGTAAATCAAAGATTCTGTGAGGTTTCTGACACAATTGGAAAGGTACCTGGCATCAAAATGTCTTTTGGGAACTATGAACTCCCCCTAAAATCATAGGTCATGAATCTTAGGATACTGCTGGACTCATCACTTATTTTGATCTCATGAATTCAGGCTAGCAGTAAAATCTGATGTTATCATCAGTAGCAACTACAAAATCCCTTTACCAACAAGATGAATCTGATCTTAGCGGTTCATGTTGCAATAACACCATATCAGACTATTTTAATATCATGGGGTAGATTCTGAGCAGCATTTAGGGGATGTACATCCAGTTTTGATGTACATCCCTGTGCTTGATTCCCTGCCCAAAGCTCCCCACACGTACAGGGGAGATGTGTGAGGAGCTCTGGATGGAGGTGGGCTGGCGGAGGAGCGAGGGCGGACCGGAGGCATGATCCTGACCCAGGGGTGGCCCAAGGGGGGTATGGGGCCATGTGCGGAGACTCGGTGCGGGGCCTCATTTGCATTAGAGGCCCCATTTGCATAATGTTACCATATACTAACTTTTAGTAAACATGCCTCTTAATGAGTGTATGGATAAAGAAAGACTAAAAGATTTCTACATTACTATAATCCAGTGCCAACCGCCAGACACATTAGGAACTACTACAAACACTGCCCATTTAGAACCCATAGCAAACCCGCCGTATCCTAACAGCACTACCAGGATTCACAAAGCACCATACTCTACCTATCAAAAGGAAACACTGCAAATATTAAACCAATACATTTCAGAGAATAACAATACATGACCTACTGGGGAAAGAGAACAAGTGGCAATGTCAAATAGGAATTACATAAACAGAATACCTCAGCTCAATTACACATGCAGAACATAGACCATCACCAAACAAGGAATCACAATTTAGAAATAGGAAGACAATAATTAAACTGGGAACCCCAAAAGCCAAACTTGGAAAGTACAACAACACTGTAGAAATAAAACTATAAATTAATTTCCTCTTGTACTAAACAAAGCGCAGACGTTAATGATGCACATTTCCCAGAGCTGACATATTCCAATTAATAAATTCAAAATAAAGAGATATTTTTCTACCTTTTGTGCATTTTTTTCAGCTGCAATTGCTCCAGCCACTTTCTTCGTGTCTTCTGCTAACTGTCCATCGTCTGCTGTCCATTTGTCCTTTCTTCTCTCCTAGTTTTTTTCCATCCTCTCTCTACATCTGCTTTAACATACTAATCTTTCTCCTTTTGCTCTTTCCTCATTCCTATTTCATCCACTCAAATTTTACCCCTCCATCCTCAATCCCCACTTACTCTCCCAATACCCGGCCAATTGTAGATTTTTCATCCCTCCCACACAAAATATTTTTCCCCTCCCCATTTTACTCTCCCAGCCCCATCCTATTCTAATCCTCCCCCAACATCAGCTCCCTTCTAGTTCCAGCCTCACCCAGCATCCATTCCCTTCTAGTCCCTGCATCAGCCCATTTCCAGTCCTAGCCCCCCATCAGCGCATTTCCAGTCCTAGCAACCCCCAACCCAATACTAGTCCTAGCCCCCCCATCAACACACTTCCAGTCCTAACCCCCCATCACCCCATTTTCAGTTTAAGCCCCCCCTATAACCCATTACCAGTCCTAACCCCCCATCAGCCTACTTCCAGTCCTAACCCCATCAGCCTATTTCCAGTCAGCCCCCCATAGCCCATTGCCAGTCCTAACCCCCCCATCAGCCCACAGCCCATTACCAGTCCTAACCCCATCAGCCCACCTCAAGTCCTAACCCATCCCCATCAGCCCATTTCCTGTCCTAGCCCCCCCATAGCCCATTATCAGTCCTAACCCCCCCCAGAGCCCATTACCAGTCCTAACCCCATCAGCCCACCTCAAGTCCTAACCCTTCCCCATCAGCCCATTTCCTGTCCTAGCCCCCATAGCCCATTATCAGTCCTAACCCCCCCATAGACCATTACCAGTCCTAACCCCCCATCAGCACACAGCCCATTACCAGTCCTAACCCCATCAGCCCACCTCCAGTGTTAACCCCCCATCAGCCCATTTCCAGTCCTAGCCCCCCCCCCATAGCCCAATACCAGTCCTAACCCCCCCCAACAACCCACAGCCCATTACCAGTCCTAACCCCATCAGCCCACCTCCAATCTTAACCCCCCCATCAGCCCATTTCCAGTCCTAGCCCCCCATAGCCCATTAACAGTCCTAACCCCCCAACAGCCCACCTCAAGTCCTAACCCCTCCCCATCAGCCCATTTCCTGTCCTAGCCCCCCATAGCCCATTACCAGTCTTAACCCCTCCCCCAACAGCCCACAGCTCATTACCAGTCCTAACCCCATCAGCCCACCTCCAGTCCTAACCCCCCTCATAAGCCCATTTCCCGTGCTTGCCCCCCCCCCCATCCCCCATTACAAGTCCTAACCCCCCCCCCCTCCATTGGCTCCAGGAAATCCCGGAGGTGTCTGGGGTCCGGAGCCTTAGGCCATTTGGGGCGGGTGCAGGGTGCCCTCGACCCGGACAACCCTTGGTAGACTTTTGCTAGTAATATGGTGAAGTCGGATAGGGGTGTTAGTAATTTGGCCGGTGGAAGTGACTGTGGCCGGTGCGGAGGCGAGGTCACCTTGCTAATAGGTGGTTGGTTATTGATTATTCGGGTTCAGTATTTTCTGTATGTTAAATTGGCAAATAAAGCTGTGACCAGTTGTTACCCAGGAATGGTTGTCTGTGCCATTTGTGAAAGGAAGGGGTGCCTTAGAAATGAAAGGGGGTACGCGAGTCAGGACGGTGAGCACCGAGTCCGACTACTCGGTTATTGCTTGCTCCATTGATTTTAATGGAAACAAATGAAGAGAAGCTGAAAACAAACTGAACTGAAAAAGATCCCATGTGCGTCCCTAGCAAACAGGGAAACCATTATCATAATTAGACCATGCATGTTTCAGGGGGCTGTTTTTGCAGATTACAGGTTTTTAAAAAAATTATTTAACTTGAATCACTAATTTAGAGGCCGTTCAGTGGCTTCCGATTTAGCGCTTAGAGAAAATGATGATATGGCTGATCTCTGATATGACCTGTCTTCGAATATCTCTGGTATCTTCCTCAGCGCCTTTCACACCAAACACTTCAGCATAAGCAGAGCATGCATTCAGTGAGCACCCCTGCAGTGGTGCCTGGATATACAGTACTTTTGCAGTGCCGTCCTGGATTCCAGTGATGTCATTTCAATTACGATTGCATACTTCATTTCTTCGTAACATACCAAACTGTTGATTTGGTTGTAAATTAAACAACATTTTTGTTTCTCTTATTAGCTTCACGACTCTCTGACTTTTCAATGAAGCATCTTTGAGTTTGGATTAAATATATGCTGCACTGAGGTTCACAATTTCCACTATTAAAGGGTCTTTGTTGGTCTTGTGTGACATCTGCTTCCTTTGTCCTGGCATTCTCGAGTGTAGCAAGTCATAATCTAGGCCACTTCCAACCAGTTGCTATGTATAGAACAGCTACTGAGTATATAAATAATGGATTCTAATGTCAGAGAAAGTAAAGAACTCACTGTACAACTCATCGATTATTCTCAAACATTGCAGCCGATGTATTAACTGGCAAAGGTTTTCGCTGGAATGTCCTAGTACCATGAGAAATTTTTGCCATGAAATTGGTTCATTTAAGTTTCAGAAAAATGTCTCTGCAAAGATTGTATGTACATAGATTTTATGGAAAATCATCACTTGTGTAATTTTCATATGTAATTTTGCTACTGCAAAATTGCTAGTAAACTGGTTTGCATGATTCATTAGCAATTTTGCATAATTTTTGTGAATGGCTTCATAAGTCCAAAATCACATGGAAAAAATATGGCAACTGGCATATGTAAAAAAAGGTGTAAATGTGCTTATGCCTGCTTTTTGTAGTATTCCCATGGATAATCACATTTGCAAAGCTGTTTGCACTCTAGTATATCAATCTCTGTCTGAAAAGCTAAGCTACTATAATACAATTTCAAAGACATACCACAAGTACAATAACAATTAAATTTCTATTATATATTCAAATACATTTTGCATAATGTTTTGTCTGTTATCATAGGTAGGCATCATAGCAGCAAAAAGACTTGATGCTCCGTAGTTAAAGTACATATATTCAAACGCAGCAATTTGTATTCCAGGTGTCTTGGAAGTTACCTTTAAAAAATGTAGAATGTTTTCCTTGTTTAAGTTCCTTGGTTTAATTTAATTTAAATTAATTTAGAACTTCTATCCTGCACCGTATCCTGCCATAGCATCCTGGCAGTAATACAACATATGACATACATAAAGAATAACAGTAATAAATACAGCAATATATTAACAATATAAACAATAACAATAGTGCATTTATATAAATGTTCACACTAAAGGAAAAACAAAGTTGACTTGGGTGAAATTAATTTCTTATTCATCACATCGCTGCTTACATCCAAATCACCACGTCCCTGTGTTCAACCCACTATACCAATGTTAAGTTTGACCCACCACACCAGATATGCTGAAGTTCAGTTCTCGACTGCTGTACACAGGCCAGGTTTTCAGGATATCCATAACAAATATGCATGAGATAGATCTGCACGCATACTACCACACTGTATGCAGATTTATCATATACATTTTCATTAAGGATATCCTGCAAACCTGGTCTGTTTTCAGCCCTTACGGACTGAACTCGTGCACCCCTGCCCTACACTAATGACTATAGTCCACCCACTCTAATAGTAGGGTGTACTAATAGCTATTGCTATTACAATTCAATTAACTCATCCCCTGTATATTTTTCACTCTCATTATGTTTTGTCTGTTTTGTTTCTTACACCGCCTTGATTGTATGATAAGGCGGTATATAAATACAGTTAAATAAATAAATAAATAAATTGCAGTCCCTGTGGCCATCAGGGACAGTAGGAAAGCAAACTCAGGTCATGCTGCTCGACTAATATTCCGCCAGTCTCGCCATGCCCACATTATTCCTCAAGTCACTTCATTGGCTCCCCGTCCAGTTCCGCATACAGTTCAAACTTCTCATACTGACCTATAAATGCATCCACTCTGCAGCCCCTCAATACCTCTCATCCCTTATCTCTCCCTACATCCCCTCTCGGGAACTTCGCTCCACAAACAAGCTACTTCTATTTAGGCCTTTCACTCAAACAGCTAACTCACGCCTTCGCTCCTTTCACCTCGCTGCACCCTACGCCTAGAAGACCCTACCTATGTCTATACGCCAAGCACCCTCACTGGCCCTCTTCAAATCCAAGTTGAAAACCCACCTCTTCACTGTTGCCTTCAGATCCTGACTTCCACCCTTATCCTAACCCAACTCCCATCAATCTCCCATGACCGAAATACACAGACCATATTATGCTTTGCACCGAACTGACTATCGCTTTGTATTGTTGTATTAGATTGTAAACTCAGATGAGTATTAGATTGTAAGCTTGGGTGAGCATGACTCTGAGCAGGGACTGTTTATTATATGTATATCTTTTATATGCATGTCTTACCTGTACAGCGCTGCATGCTCGGCGCTATATAAGTGCTAAATAGTAGTAGCGGTATTAATTTTGGCAAACAACACCTTCCAACAAAGGTAAAGAGGGCTAGAAAGAGCAATACCACAAATAATAATACTAGAGGTTAGAGAAAGAAAGCAAGACAAACACATTGAAAAGTCTTATCATTCCTATCTAACAAATAATTAAAATGTAAAATAAATTAGAACCATGCCTCTTCTACAGAACTAGTAGATTATTATTTGAACAATTTTAACACATATGAAAATCTAAACAACATTCATGTTAGCCTAGTAATAATGTGGCATATCAGTACTTTGGTGAATGCATAAACTGTACCATATGTTTTTCACATAAAAGCAATGGATTGACGTAGTTGCTTTCAATGTTAGGGCTTCCTAGGCAATCCTGCTTTTTGAAGGCAGAGCTCTCTAATAACATGACCATTCATTGAAGCATATCAGAAAGTACGCGGGCCAGTGCCTTATGGTACAGAATTTCTGTTAATATTTCAAGATCAGGAAAAATGAGAAATTATTAGCCCTTTTTTATTAGCAAAAAAACAACTCCTCCCCCAAATACAATGTGAATGGTTAAGTAAAACAATGCTTGCAGAAATAAATATATGAATGAAATTCTGTCATGATAAAATAAATTTGCTAAAACTCAATGCATTGTACTATTACGTTTCACTTGCCACGCAAACTCAAGGCAATTGGTGCAAAGAAAATAGCACAGCAAATTTGATTAATATAGAAAAGGTGTTCCTGAACAACAGTGTGTGTGTTCAGCTACTTACAGGTAATTAATGAAGAAAACAAAGTAAAAAAGGACATACCAACAATCTACACCACTGCAATTTTAGTTTTGGCTTCAATTTTATTTTAACCTTTAAAATAGTTAACAACAGTCTTCGTAGAGGATGCTTAGCAGTCTTTGCATGCCTAGTACACGACCCTTTGCCAAGAGGAAATAATACCAAAATGGCTGCCAAACAGGGCACAGAAATCCCTGCTGACTATGTTCTACTAAATGCAAAGCAAAACGTTGGAATGGTATAGAAGAGCATTTGCTTCAATTTCTTCGGGAGTTAGTGCTATTAAAATCCTCCTTGTGTGAGCAGAAATTTAATTAGGCTGCATTATACCGTTCTTGTGTTTCCTTTTATAAAAGCAGCGATAGCACAATGCCATTTTGGGGACTTGTTTTCAGAGGCACGTTGTGTATTTTTGTGCATGTAGGAACATATATATTGCCGGGGTTTGTTTTTCAATGGGCCGAAATTTTGCTTGGAAATTGGTTACATATCTGTAAATGGGCAGATACAATACTGAGTTTCATCAAACAATTCTTCAGCAATTGGGGCAATGGGACGTTTTATTTTTATGTTTTGATATTTGAGAGCATAAACCATTCTAGCTTACAAAATCTGTTTTTTTTTCCTCTCTCTTGAGCAACTTGAAATTTAATATGAAGTCATTTCGTGCAGCTGCTAGATAAAGGAGAACGTGAATTTTTTTGTAAGGCCACAAATACAAAGATAGTCTTTCCTAGCAGAGTTTTGATATAGACAAGGGCAATGTGTGTTCTTTTTCAAGATATTCTCAGCTCACGCATATTTCTCTTTCTTTTCTTTTTTTGGATGGATGAAGAGGTTGTGATTATTAGAGACTAATAAAAGGACGTCATTTGGCCCCAATATTCTTGATGAGTAATGTGCAGAAAAGCAGCATCCAGCCTCGGAGAACCGATCACGATGTTCATAGCAGGGAAGATCCATCTTTGCATTTAAGTTTCGCTTTGTCACTGTACTGTTCTTTCTTTCAGTAGAACAAAGGCATATCTGCATACTGAATTTATGCAAATGAGTCAAAAGCAGCCCAAAAGCAGTGTGGGAGGGGGTGGTGTGGAATCTGACAGGCAGTAAATAGACAAGGCAGGAGTGGAGGGTTTCAACATTCGAGGCTAGCATATCTGGACTCATTTCTCCCTTATCTCTGTGAATGGGTTGAAGCTGTACTTCTGCAAAGACCAACAAGGATTTTTTGGGAAGGAGGCAAGGGAGATGAGCATGACTACTGTTATCATCATTAGCACTGTTTTATATATGGCTTGCAAACTGTAATCTCTCACTAGTTAGAAACTGATCAGTAGCTAGCAATGGATATGCTGAGCTCTGTCTATCTAGCTGCACTGTGCACCAGCTACCATTCTCTCAACAAATCATAAGGGGTTCCAGGTACAACAAAAGCAGAACAAGTCTATGAATTGCAAATAGAGCTGATGACAAAACTCTCTATTAGTGACTCCCAGTAAAATGAGCATCTGCTAAAAATGCCTGCAGTTGCAAATTGCCTTGCTGTTGCTGGCAGCCCTTTGCAGAGATGTATGCTTTAAAATAAAGAGCCATATATAAACTCGTGTTGCACAAAAATTGTTTAGGTGACACCTTCTAACGTAACCTCTTGTTTTTCTTACATAATGCTTGTTTTATTATTTGCTGTGGCTATGTAAGGTCCTAGGATGTGACTTGCATAGATTCACAAGCATACGGGAATGCATATAAAATTCAGTATTTGAACCACTAACATTTTTGCATACAGGTAGTCCGTGATGTTCAGTTAGTTATGAATTAGCTGTTGAACAAAACCTATCCTGAAATGCTGTTTCCGCCCAATACTGTAGCCAAATGATTGGCACTTATTTTAAAATGTGTAATTAGAAAAATTTACTAGCGCTGATTGGGGCCAATGCTGTGAAACTCAGCTATGATATAAAAAGGACCTTTTTTGCTACTGTAGTGGATGAGGAGGCTGTAGATCCGGTGTGCCGGTACTGTCATAGCATAAAGGGTGGAAGTGCACATGCTTTTGCTTTTTCAACACGTGAATCTCTTTCCTAAGGGGCAGGCGTAGGACACGCAGTCTCTGCATTTTATCTGTGTTCCTGTTTTCTCTCTATAAACCACTGAGACAGAGCTACGGATTGACGGGATACCAAATAAAATGAAACTTGAACTTCAGCTCTTAATCTTTTTCTTCATTATGCTGATGTTGTCCGGCTGGAGGAATTGAACTTCATCGCTCCCCCTGATGGTTTTTTTTTTTCAATTAAAATGCAGACACAAAATCATGCACACCTAGGTAAAATCATGTACGCATATGGAAATCTATCATAGCTGCTGTGCAAAACCTCAGTTCTAAAATCAACCAGGCGGAGCAATCAGACAATCAAAGTGCTTTTTACATTACTGAAAATCGGTCAAATTCCTAAAGCTCTTTAGATTTCAAAAAGCAGCTCAGCATTTACAATGCAGAAGACCTTCCAGAATATTTGCCCATTATGTCTTACTGATTATTTAGAATTCTCAGAGCAATCTAGGTATAAGAGTATTATAAAAGCATGGAAAAAGGCATAAAGCCTAACACAGGGTCCTGTAAATAAAGCTGGGAATACTTGGGGAGGGGGATGCAGATACTAAGGGGGTCTTTTACTAATGGCAACGCATGTTTTGGCGTGTGTTAAAGGCAAACTGAGATGTGTGTTGCCAGCTAGTGTAGGATGATTCTCGCGCTAACTGTGCAACTGCGTTAGAGGTGCAAATGGGGGGGGGGTAGGGGTAAAGAGTGGGCTTGGCGCAGTTAGCACGTTGTTCATACCGTGCTCTAGCTGCATTAGCGTAGGCGCACCTAATACAGCAAGCGCTATGGCACAGGGCTGTACATTGACTGCCAGGGAGATGATTTCCATGCCTCTGACAGTCAATGCAGAGGTGTTATACCTAGCGCGCCATGGTTTCAGAGTTATGGGCACAATAGGTGCAACACCTTAATGCCCATTCGTAAAAGACCCCAACGTTTATATATTTTACCAGTATTCTGTTGTACTGAGAAGCCATCAGGCCAGGCATTTTTAAGATGCAATATTGCTAGCTCAGTAGAGAGGCTGAGACATAGAGGGAGAGGGTAGAAGTGAAGTGAGGAAGAGAGATACCAGCCGCCACAGTAGCACATTCCTGCATGTCTAACAGCTTAAATACATTTGTGTCTCACTTTACCCGCAGGTTGTCCATAATGGCACATAATCCTCCAATATATTCTTAAGAGTTCATCTCAACAAATATTTTTTGCATAACCATACAGGCAGCTTGCAGCAATGCAAAGAGCTCTGTCGAGCTACACTGTGTTTTCTGTGGAAAACTTGCTCATTTGGAATATCACAGTCTCTGCGTTGCCTGTAATTTGCAAAGATAATGGGAGCTGATTTTTGCGTGCATGTGTCACAGGAATGCCGAGCACCGTCTATAAACCCAACATATTCTTTAACTATGTTTTTCATACGGCATAATCTTGGATTTACGGCACGCGCTTTTGTAGCAATTGAGGGTTTTGTTTTTTAGTTTGTTTTGATTGCTGACTTGCATTTAACAAAGAATGAGTGAACTGGTATAACAAAGAACATGAACCCTGTATGTGCGGCGGTTGCTACAGGCTAACCACAGCACAGATCTCTTAAATCCACAATATATGTAGTATGGGTCCTGAGTGGCTTTTGTTTTCAATGTCTTTTGTAAGCTTTCAGGGTTTTTCTTCCCTCTGCATCAAATGTCAAGTTAATTTACAGGGCCCTATCAGTGATATGTTTCCTTGGTTTGTGGTTTTCTATGAAAAGCAGGCAGCTGAGACCCAAGTCTTAGGATGGAAGGGGAGGGGCAGAAAGAGACCCCATAATGCATGTAGTGTACCAGTGTCTGTAAATTTGCTGCTTGTGTTAGATCAGACCAAGGAAAACCTCTAGTGCTCATTTGCATACTGAAGAATAACAGGGATTAAACTAAACTGATTTTCATACAGGATTTAGACCTGGCATTTCGAATGCAATTCAAAGACCTCTGGCAGGGAAGTTTGTTATCCACTCACAGATGAAAAAAATATTCTAAGATAAATAAAGACCAGTTTAGCTACAGCAGTAAAGACATGAGGTTCAGTATTTCTTGTAAATTTATCTCATGCTTACCAGACAGATGCTTGCAAGCAAATTGTTCTGTTTTGCTGCTTAGCAGTTCTGTAGATAAAATATCCATCATCACTCTTCAGTCTCACTCAGAACTGGTGCTCTCTCTCTCTCTTATATATACATACATATATATATATATATATACATATATTATATATAGATATGTGTGTGAGAGTGTGTGTGTGTGTGTGTGTGTGTCTTTATCAAGTTAAATGGATAAGTTGAACTTTGTACCTGGTTATTTGTGTGGTCCCAGTTGGATGGATAACTTATCCAGAGCATGAGTGAATATCTATGCTGTCCATAGAAATATTTGCCCCATCCCAGAGTGCCCCAAATCCAATTTCCACCTAGACAGTTACATTTTGTGCATGTGGCAAAGTAAATAAATAAAATTTATCCTGACTGTGATTTTGTGTATGAAGGAAGTATATGGTTGACATCTGCTGCTAACCACTTACGACCTTTTGAAAACTGACTTCTTAGTTTCCAAAGCATATTATTATTCCAGAGCTGATAATTTCAAAGGTAATCATAACAAGAATTATTATCAGATTCTTTATTCTATACTTTCTGCTAAGGATATGCAGTCATTAGTAGGCATTCGGTTTGCTAGCACACCTTAAATATTTGAATATGTGCTAAATCAATTTAGCATGCATTGACCGATGAATTCATTTGCAGTACATTAGCACATGAGAAAAAATTTCTAACTTATATCAACAATTTTTTTAATTGAAATGAATGTGTGAAATGAATTATTGAAAAAAAAAGCCAAAATGAACAAAAAATGAGTCAAAAAATTCTCCCTATGTATACCCCCACTTGCAACATAATATATCAGGCACATGCAAGCTGTGAAATTTGTTTAATGTTTGACAAATCACAGTTTTATATACAATTTGGGGAAAAAAACTTGTACAGAAATTAATTAGATCCTGAATGTAAAAGATGTCACATTATTCTGAGGGTACGCACAAGCATTTCCCTCTGATTCTTTATTGTATACATATGATTTAAAATAATTTTTTGATGATCATCCTTCTACTGTAAATGACAAAGCAAGAATATGATGCCTGATATGTGTATTAGTATCTACAAAGGCTTATGTTTTAAAGGTTTGGGTGCTCACGTTATAACTGATCATTGTTATTAGGATAATATGGGAAATAATTGCACATGTTAGATGACTAAGTCTAATTCTAGAATTCCCACTCTGCTCAGCAATGATCAACATGTAATGACTGAGGCTTGGCTCACTTCATCTAATGAATTTCAAAGGAATGAATGTATTGTAAACAAGCGTAGCCCTCCATTTTTGCTTAAACCAGGGCATAGGAAATCAGTTATTTCTTTACCATACATTTTGAAAGGTGTACTGTGTTTCCTGTCTTTTAAAATTTTTTAGATTTGAGTTGTGGGATGAGTATCATATAAGGACAATTTCCAAAGTCATTTGCCCAGGTACATTACCAATTATTTGCTGGGGTAAAATACCTGAATTGAAAATTGTCTTCCTCTGCCCTGCTAAAAAATACATGCTGGTTGCCAGAGTATTCTTATTTTTAAGTGGGTGAAAAGAAGGCACTCCCAAGGGCCTGTATAGGCCTGGGGAGGAAAACAGCATGCCTACATTTGATTTTCAAATCTACACATGCTGTTTTGCTTCCAGGTGCAAACCATGTGAGTGCTTTTAGCACACTTCAAGGACCAATTTTGCACAGCATATCTAGGTCAGAAAAGGAATGTCCATGTTGGCACATTCAGAAGTGCCTGGGTATTTTACAAACAGCTCACTTAATGCAGAGCCTTTTCTAAAAGAGTTGAAGGATGCATAGGAATACAAGTTTATTTTGCAGCACGGCCAGCAGAAATAGCCAATTTACCTAAAAACATGTCCAAAAAGACAATTGGTACCATCAATGCGGGTTTTGAGTGTGCACATGTCAACCTTTACCTATGTAAGTGCCAATCTAGCAACCTACACAAATAAATGAAGGCACGTGGCAAAGTTTAGAAACTTGGATGTCCAGAATGAGCCAATGAAGGAGCCAAGCTAAAAAAATGTACAATTTGAAATATAAACATGGTTTTTCTACACCAAAGAGAAAGCACATCTGGCCTCTCAATGACTGGTGTGAACCCTAGGTACGAATGAGCATTGAGTTCTAGAATTCTTAGAAAGGAGCAGGTATACATGCTGATGTAGACATTTGTTTTCCCATTGTATAATAGAAAAAACTCACCTACAACATGCTCCCTTTCAAACAGGCCTGCGACTTTATCATGTGCAAATAGAGGCTTTATGAAACCATAGTTTGCATACATTGGCCATTTAGGGGCGTTAAGCATGCATATAAGTCTTATTGTGCATATTTTTGGTTTGGTTGTACACAGTGGTGAAGCTTTGGTGGACTATAGGCAGGGCCTAAATTTATGCACATAAGTTATAAAATATTCTGACTTATGTGCATTATTGACCAATCTAGTCATGTGCATTTACCATAACTGCCACAACTTCGTGAAGGCACGCCTGTATACTCTTATTCTATGGCGAGTTTATAGAATTGCCCTCATAATGTGTAAACTCTGCTATTTATGCCTGTGAATACTACATGAGGCTTCTAAAATGGCCTCCATATTTTGAGGTTGCTGATTTTCGAAGGAAAACAATATGCCTGGTTTCCCTTTAAAAATGTGCTATAAGCTACTGTAGGTTGACAAAAAAATACCGATGCAACACTCCCACTGCGAATAATACAGGCTACTCAAAATTAACCCCTATATCTACGGTCATATCTGTAGTATAGAGTCTGCTCATTCTCTCTTAATTAATTTTCTATTGTCATATAACTGATACATCATACTTCCTTTTATATGAAGTAAGATAAGCAACTGAGTTCTTAAATATGGTAGTCAATGTCTGTATTTGTTTTGCATTAGCACACACTAAGAAAGTCATTTTAGAAGTCATAGTCATAATTTCCACATCTGGAAATGCCCATTCAGATATGGAAATCACATGGAGATCACCAGAGGCATTTTAGAAAGGCCTAAATTCACATAAGAGCATAAGATATACCATACTGGGTCAGATCAAGGTCCATCAAGCCCAGTATCCTGTTTCCAACAGTGGCCAATGTAGGTCACAAGTATCTAGTAGTTTCCCCAAAAGACACAGGTTCCTTAATGCTTGAATTGGGGCAAGCAGTGGATTTCTTGGGTCCCCTTTAATAATGGTTTATAGACCTTTCCTCCAGAAACTTGTCCAAACCTTTTTCAAACCCAGCTACACTAACAGCTTTTACTACATCCTCCGGTAACAAATTCCAGAGTTTGATCACATTCAGGTCACACGGGGATATGAAAGATGTGTATCCAGGGTATTCCTACAAATATGAATGTGTGCATCCAATTTTAGAATGGCACCCATGTCTGAAATTGCTGGTGAGGGCTTCCAAGGTTATACCTGATTCTGGACACAAATAAGCACCAAAGGAGTGCTTGTTTCAGCCATATAATACCTATCAAAAAAGAGGAAAAAGTCCTCTCATTCCCTCAATACCTTTTGCTATTGGGAAAAAACCCCGAGACCGTTTTCCTGGCTGTCACACCACTGCACCTCTCTGCTTACAAAATGGCCGGCCTAGACGTGTACGTAGCATAGAATACATGAGTCCAATCTGAAATTATGAGCACATCTATGTTGTCTAGACTGCCGCAGTCCATAAGCAAGTTTCTAAAATCAGTAGACAACTTGCATGCATCTGGCCCATAATTCAGCGCATCCTCATTTCTTTATGTTTTGATGGAGACGTTTATCTTTTAGGGTGAAGACAGGTTGATTTTAGAAGGCATTTATGTGTGCCCACCTTTATTGCTACCCCTCCCGTTGAATTTTGGATCCCAGATTTCACCTACATGGCCTTTCTTAAATGCGCCTTCACATGTAGAAATGACTCATTAAAATATTTTGCTTTAAAATTTTGTATTCATTGAACAAATAAGAAAAAAACACTGATTATTAATTAGGCTCCTATGTAAAGCATGCATTGTTATATTATTGACAACATACCCTGATAAAAAACACCAGATAGTACTATCTAAATATGGTTTAAAAGATTTTATGATTGTACATTTTATTAAATTTTGAGCAGAGCCAAGCTTTTTATGTATAAAATCTGCCATTTTATATAATAGCAGCAATCTCAAACTAGAGCATTCATTGACACTTCACAGTTTTGCATATATTTCCATAAAATCCCCGGATGGATTTTCCTTTCACTAAATCCATAGCAACCAGAAAGGTAGGACAGAATTTGCTAGAAGTAACGTCCTCAGAATTTGTGGTACAATAGCGCAGTGTGCTTAATAGGTGGCGTAGTGCGTGTTTAAACAACAACCCAAAATGGGGTTCTGGATTTTAACCTTGATAAGCATGCAAATGGAATGTGTATTTTCATAGCGAGCCTGTCCATTACAACATGGGGAGACTTCCGATGATCATTATCCCAGACCGTTTAAGAATTTGCATGAATAGAATAACAAAAAAAGATGGAGACGTCCCTGCTTTAATAATCTCTCTTTCTTTTGCAATCGTTTTGAAAGCACTACGTTGCAATGCACTCCATAGGCTGTACAGTTACACAGATCATATATATGCAGTGAGGCATCCTGAGGCGTGCATGCAAATGCTCTGTATCATTCATTACTGTTTCTATTAGCATTCAGCTTCCACAGCAGGCTCTGCTAATTATGGGAGGTGGATTCATGCCAGTGTGACAGTGCTGCAGTTCTGAGCAGCATTCAATTGTAATGGCAGAACCTTGAAATCAAACTATAGAAAGGATACAAAGCCTTCAGTGAAAGGAATGGAAGGCGCTGGAGGATATATATATATATATATATATCTTTGCATTCTAGATATATATTTTTTTCAAAATTAGTTTGTGTGTAAATATATATATATATATATATATATATATTTAATATCTTTTCATAATCAACTTGAGTAGTTAGTATTATTAATGATCTAGATTAAAAATAATAACTGCACAGATATTGAATTGCATCACAACATTTGCAGCATACACATAGCAACAAAGGATCTTATTTAATGAGGAGTTATTCCGGGGGCACCTTGTAGCAAGAATTCCACAATGAATTAAGCTCAGGCAGAAAGAGCACATCAAATGAAAATATGCAAACTGAAACCGACTAAAAAAGACAATAGGAGTGCTATAACCGGGGAGCTGCACCGAGCGCTTCCCCTGCACAGCACCCAAATCTTCTTCCCACCATAACAAACTTAACACCACACATTACTTGGTATAACAACAGGTCGCAGCTTTATTGCTGCATAACTTCTTAACATAAACTTGAATAACCCCAACAACCAATCCCCGAGCGGAGCGTTACCTCACCAGCCATATAAATAGCAAGGTGACAACACTACCGCCCTTGCGCCGGTCAACCCACCGGTCAAGTTAATACCACCCTTGCCCGACTTCGCCATGTCACTAGCAAAAGTCTGCTAGGGGTTCTCCGGGCTGCGGGCACCCTGCCCCGCCCCAAGTAGCTATGGCTCCGGACCCCGGAAACCTCCGGGATCCCGCCACCTAGCTCCCCCCCCCCTCCAGCTGCAACACCCCAAACCCCACAAATCCCTCATCATTAAAGGGTGGGAGGGCGGGACACCAGCCAGTCGCCCTCCTTCACGCCATGTGCTCAGCGGGCGTCCTCGCTACCGCTGCACATGGCCTGAGTCGCCCCGGATTGGTTCCAGCCGCGCGCATCCCCGTGGTGGAACCAATCCGTTCAAATGATGCGCCCTGCGTCCACGCACACCCGCGCTTCCCCCCACCTCTGCTTCCCCTCATCAACCGCCTCCCAGCCACGCTGGTCGAGGTCCGCGCCGAGGCTCGCCCCCAGTTATTTACGGGCACCGGGACCTTGCCCGTGCCCTTCCTTTTTAAAAGAATAACATTCCAGTTATTTGAAAACGCACTGGCGCCGCCCTCTGTGAATACCTGTAACAGGGGTTACTTTTTGTGTGCTAGTTATGCAGTTAGGGACATGTTTACTAAGGGTTAACACGCATTAATGAAAGTTAACATGCTCCAAGAGCTGCCTTGGTCCATAGAAATAAAAGGGCCCTGGCAGAACTTAACACATATTAACTTTCATTAACGCACGTTATCCTTCAGCAACCATGCTCCTTAATACTGTTTCCAGGCATGTTAAAGAAAAGAAAAGAAATCTATCCACAAATTAATTGGTTGAGAACAACAGTCAGCATAGGAGTCCTCAACCTGTGCTTCTATCAATAGGGGGAGTTGCTGCAATATAGCGTTTTTTAGTCATATTTCAGCAACTCCCCCTACTGGCAACAACATAGATGGAAGACTGCTGCACAGCTTTGCAGAAATGTGTGAGAGGTCACTGTACATTAAGGAGCCAATGTGTGAGGCCATTAACATAAACTAGAAAATTCTTCCATACTTTCTAGATCTAAGTCCAACTTCCAGGTTCAGAATTGATAAACCTTTTATTTGTAATAATAATCGGGATATTAGTTAATGCAGTGGCTTCCTAGCATGCCAAACAAATATTAATTTTGCGTTCACTTCAAATGCTAAATATAACTGAAATTTCTTAACATTAAGAATCAATTTCTAAAGCCCTTATCAAGAGAACGGTGTAGGTTATCTGGATAAGGGCACTCAGACAGATATTCAATAGTACTATCCAGACAGTACCACTAAATAACTCTGCAAACCACCTTATCAGGGGAGCGACAGCGTGATGCAGGGAAGAGTTGAGGTGGTAGCTGCCACTATTGGGATAATCCTTGCCATTATCTGGATAGGAGCACTTCTCAGCTGCTGTCTGGATAATTTATCTGGATAGTTTAGGCCAGCAAAAAGCTGTCCTAAGTTGTCGTTTGGATAAATTTTCCACATCGTAGCTGAAAACTGCCATTCTTCTGATAATGGCGACGATATCCAGATAGTGGCTGCACAATCCACATATTCAGCAGCAGCCACTATCTGGAGACTGCCAGCGAATATCTGGAGGATATTTAAATGCCACAGCTAAATCACGTGACGTTAAAACATCCCATGCTCTGAATATCGGCCTCTAAATTTTAAAGGCGTTGGTTTTCAACAACAGTCTCAAGAAGGGCTTACACAGTGAAATGACTTGCACACCTTTGCTGGCTATTGGCAAGCGTTTCTTTTGCTTGTATGCAGTTTCTATATTTAATCCAGCATGTGCCCATGAAACTGTTCACTTAGCAAAAACATAACATGTGCTAATGGCCAGCATAGCTGAGCAGTGCACAGTGATAGTTTTCTGAAAAAGCAGGCGCTAGCTTAGGCCTTCAGCAGCCTCCATCATCCAGTCCATCTATAATGAAGAAATGGAAGAAAGCTCCAATATGTTCCAGATCAGGGGCCTCGCATGACACGGCAGAAGAACAGGACGAGGAGTACGTACTATTGCTCTGGCATTTGGTTTGCTAACCTTTGACAATAGTGTCCATAATGTCCCTCTGTCAGGTTTTATGTTTCTAAAAGTCATTTACCATACTTGCTAATTGTAGTAAATTTGCAGGCTGTGTGTCTGCTAGTTGTGGGAATATGTGAGAAAGATAATACATACTGGGAAGGTAAAAGTAAATAAAGAAAATACCAGGATCATGTATTTTCTGTTTCATCGCATCCAAGAGCTTTTTTTGAGGCCAAGTCCCTTTGAAGATACTGGTAAGAGATTTTGGGGCATTTTAACTAACTGTTAGCATGTGGCACTGCAGTAAGAATATCAAGATAACTGGTTAGCACAGGACTGGGTGCGTTCAGGGGGGAACACGGGCATTAATGGCACATCGCAGTTACCGCAGCATCATTGGCGTATATTAACCACCAATGTTGCACTTAGCACAGGTGAACTTCCTGCCTTCTCAAGGGGTGTTGGAAATGCACCCACATGCAGGGCCAGTGCAGGAAGATGAGGTGCCCTAGATGAACCTCATCCCTTGCACCCTTTCCCCCTCTCTGGTCCACATTGATGCCACTGTTACCCCTCTCCGAGACGACAGTGGCGACAATAGCCTCAAACAGTCCCACCGTGCCGTTTTCTTTTGCCCACTCTGACACCCGATGCCAACTTCCTTTTATATAGGGGTGGAAGCGGCTTTCGCCCCTCTATCACAAACTCACAGACGAAAGATCTATTGTTGATCCTTAAAATTCAATCTATGTAGACTGAATTTTAAGGAACAACACTGGATCTTTCGTCTTGACTCGATGGAACCCAATGGTCTTAACAATGAGACTGAGTGGTCTCATGTTTATGATTAACTTCAATTAGTTTGATTGGTCATTCTTTATATTCTGACGTTGCTTCCTGTGTTTTATAACAGCTGTGAGTATGTGATGGAGTTGCCAGTGTGAAATAGTGTTGTGAGAGTTTTCTCCTGAGGCAAGAGATTGTTTAGCCTGAAACATGTTATCATGTCGGGTTATGCTGGTGTTCTTCATCTAAGTTAAGTGAAACCTTATGTAATGTATTGTTTTAGGTAAATTTGATGGTAATTGTTTATGGAATTTTGATATGAACTATTTATATGTTTATTTATGCTGTGCAGTGTATGAGACCTATGAATGACATGTTTGGGACCTGACAATAGGGTCTATTACCCTTTGAGTAGTCCCTGTAATGATCAGATGGTTTCTCCATTTAGTTGTTAAGCTGTTTATGGTCTAGGAGCGTATAAGCTTATGATCTAGGAGTATAATTCTGTGGTATTATATATATTACTCCCAGGGGTGGCACAAGGCTGATGACTCATTGCGGAGCCTCATTGCGGGGCCTCATTTGCATAGCCACTAGACCTCATTTGAATAAATTTAATTTATTTTATTTTAAAATGTATATGTTGCTCATCTAAAATTTTAGGCTATTTTCAAAGGAGCCCTTCACAAGCCTCTTTTTTGTCCTGGCAATGACTTAGGGGAATGCTTGCTAAATATTAATGTGCATTGTACCATTGCGCCAATAGAAATAAATAGGTGTTGCTGCACTTAGTGCACATTAACATTTGTGAATGTGCATTAACTATTAGTAGACATGCCTCTTAATGAGTGTCTGCATACCATTTGCATGGACAGTGAGGATAAAGAGACTACCAGATTTCTACATTACTATATTCCAGTGTCAACTGCCAGGCACTTTAGGAAGTATTATACACCCTGCTCATTTAGAACCCATAGCAAATCTGTCATATCATAACAGCACTACCAGGACTCACAAAGCACCAAACCCTACCTATCAAAAGGTGACAATGCAAATATTAAACCAAAACATCTCAGAGAATACCAATACATCTCCTACTGGGGAAAGAGAACAAGGGGTACTGTCAAATAGAAACTACATGAACAGAATACCTCAGCTTGGTTACATATGCAGAACATAGACCGTCTCCAAACAAAGAACAAGGGATCACAATTTAGAAATAGGAAGACAATAATTAAACTGGGAACCCCAAAAGCCGTCTTGGAATGTACAGCAACAATGGAGAAATAAAACTATAAATTAATTTCCTCTTATACAAAACAAAATGCAAAACGTTAGCGATACACATTTCCCAGAGCTGACATATTCCAGTTAATAAATTTAAAAAAACATAGGTTTTTTTCTACCTTTTGTTATTTGAGCATTATATTTTTCAGTTGCAACTGCCCCAGTCACTTTCTTCTGCATTCTTCATGTCTTCTGCTAACTCTCCATTGTCTGCTGTCCATTTGTCCTTTCTTCTCTCTTCTAGTTTTTTTCCATTCTCTGTCTACATCTGCTCTGACATACTGATCTTTCCCCTTTTGCTCTTTCCTCCATTTCTTTATTTATTCTTTTTCATCCACTCAAATTTCACTCTTCCATCCACAATCTCCACTTACTCTCACAATACTCAGCCAATCATAGATTTTTCTTCCTTCCCACACAAAATATCTGTTCCCCTCTCCATCCTCACTCTCGCAGCTTCTTTTTTCTCCTGCCAGTCCCAGCCCATCACCTTCTGGTCCATTCCCAGCATTAGCTCTCTTCTAGTTCCAGCCCCTCCCAGCATCTACTCCTTTCCAGTCCCATTTGCCCATCCCCCACAGCAGCCCATTTCCAGTCCTAGTCCCCCAGTATCAGTCCTCCTCCATTCCTTCCCACCATACGTTCCCTTCCAGTCCCAGTCCCTTATCCCCACATCCCCAGGCCATTTCCAGTCCTAACCCCAGTATCAGTCCTCCTCCAGTCCCTCCCAGCATCAGCTCCCTTCCAGTCCCCCAGCATCAGCCCATTTCCAGTCCTAATCCCTCCATATCAGCTCCCTTCAAGTTCCAGTCCACTTCCCCAGCCCATTTCCAGTCCTAACCCCCCAGTGTCAGTTCTCTTCTAGTCCCTCCCAGCATCAGCTCCCTTCCAATCCCCCAACATCATCCCATTTCTAGTCCTACCCCCCAGCATCCGCTCCCTTCTAGTCCCAGTCCCCCATCCCCCAACATCAACCCATTTCCAGTCTTGCCCCCTCCTGTTCTAGTCCCTAGTCCCTCCTCATTCCATTCTAGCTTGCAGTCCCCCCATTCCATTCTAGCTCCCAGTCCATCCCATTCCCATTCCCATTCTAGCCCCCCCCCCCCAGCCACACACCAAAAGGGACCCTGCGCCTGATCGGCTTCAGAGGGATCTGGAGAGGCCGAAGTCCCAGCTCACCTTTGAACAGCTGTGGGAGTAAAGAGCAGCGTTTGCCTTCTCTCCTCTGTCTGTGATAAAAAGGAACCAACTGGCACACTGAGTACCAGGAGGTTAAATGGGGGCATGTCCGACTTGCCCCCAAGGTGTGGGGCCACATGTGGGCAACATTCCCGCACAATGAACGGGCCAGTCCTGGTTACTCCTGAAATACTGAGATCGTTGTAAGTGACATTTGAAGTTTTAAGGTAAGCAATATGGGGCTGTTTGAGGCCATTGCCACCAGTGTAGGTCCCAGAAAGGGTCAATAATGGTGGCGATGTACCCTGTGTCTTTGGCACCCTGGGCAGCCACCATGTTCACTTAATTGTCATGATGGCCCTGCCCGCTTGCTGTTTAGCATGGTGAAGTGCAGCTACAATGCGCTAATGACAAGGAGGTCTGTAGACACACCTCAAAATGTATAATGGGGTTCTGCGTTAATATTTGGGGTCAAACAAGTACTAATGACACCCACTATAGTAAACATGACCCTTTGTTATCTAAGTGATCAGATTATTAAGAGTAATCATGTCCTAAGCATGTTTCCCAGACACAAAAAAATGGGGTAAACCTACTAGTACATCTGGCTCTAAACGCAATGTCTTTAGCTTAATGGTCTCTGAAAATCTGGCTGACAGTCTGCTCTTGAAGTCAAATTTAAAAAAAAAAGAAACGTGTTCTAAGAATAAATTTAGAAAAGACTAATCATGCTGGTCAGAGCATATTGCTTTGAATCTGGAGGCTGCGCATGAGCATTTTACGTGTTTTTTTAATTTTCTTACTTGAAATCCTGGTAGTTTTTAGTGTTCCCCTGAGAGATCGGGGAAATATTAAAAATACTACAGAAATCGAGAGACCAAGATGTTAGTCTTCTGTCCTATCAACGTCACATCAGATAACCCTGAAAAATTACCATGAATCTCCATGATTACACATATTCATGATGCTGCTTTGCATAGCGCTTGCAGCAGACTGCATAAGGTGGCGGGAGAGGAGGTGGAGGGGGAGAATAACCTGGAGAATTTGACAGATGAAAATTATTGCCTGTATCGTAGAAATAGACGCTGCAACCACTGTCTTTTTGTTCTTCTTTCTAGGAGAAAGAACTGTCCAAAAAACCAAAAACAAATGCTAGTGTGACTAAAGTGCTAATTGCCATGAAAAAAAAAAACAAAAGAAAAAGCAATTCACCCAAATATTCCACCGCAGCAGAGCAATGAATGAATCAAACTGGCTAGAATGGTTAGGGTTAGTTTATTTGAAGGGTATTTTTTTACCACTTATGCATGGATCTTGGGGTTTTTTTTTGGGGGGGGGGGGTTCAGTTCTGTCCCTAGAAAAAAAATATAACATAGATTTGTTTTTACTGACCTGTGCCTAGAGGAGCCGAGTGAAGATCACGGTGGGACAATCCTGCCATTTGGTTTAATACAAGGCCCGAGCCACACTGTCGAATGCTAAAAGACTATGGGAGACAGAAAGGTTGTCTTGCGTCGAGTTGAATTGGCTTTTGTGCCGATGCAGAGAGCACAGTTAATCAGGGGCTCTAGAAGTAATTATCGATGGAGTTTGGATAGTACAAATGCTTGGATAAACAGCAATTGTTCTTTCCACAAGATTCTGGCTAGAAACAACAATGCTAGCATTGTCCTCCACTTCTCATTAAGGGGATTCAAGGATGGAGCTGCACACTCTGAGACGGATGGGAAACTGACAGGCAAACCGTGCTCTGAACGAATCTTTCATGATCCCACCATAACAGGCTCGAGCTTCTGGCATCAGCAGTGCCAGATGCAATGGGACAAGCCGAGCCTGTCATACCATCTTCATGTCAAAATCTTTCCGTATACAGAGACCATAGTATAGTCAGAGCTTAATGAGGAAAGAAACACAAAGAGAAAGACTAGGCCTTGTTAACACTTGCATTCATTTGGCCATCTAGAAACAGCGGTGGGAAGTTTGTTTTATAGAACTGCCGGGGGGAAGGGCAGGGAGAAGGGTTGTTTTGTTTTCTTGTGTTGTTTGTCCACATGTGGTGGGCAAGTTACATCGATGACATGTTTTCCTTTTTCAAATTATACGTCTTTAAAAGCCCAGAGTATTCCCATACAAATGTACACCAGTAGAATATGTCCAATATTTGAGTGTAAACAGGGACATCATCTGGAGAGAGCGTCTTTCTCTTTCAATGACTGCTTTGGAATTTTGTGCATATTAAAATCTCTGCAAATATTTTGCTTGTTCCATGCAGGCTATTTCTCTGTTCCCTTTTGTGTCATAAAAGTGATCTTCGTTAATGGGAAACAGTCACGCGGTATGCAACATGCAACAGGCTTCGTGGCCAAACATTGACATTTTGCGATAACATGTTACCGGAGAATCCATTTTCTCTCCGCATTAGCAGCATCTTGGAAAATGAGAAAGCATTTATAAAGTTCACAATAAACTACTCAGGAAGTTTGACTAGCGAATGCTGCAATTATTGTGTATTGCTCCAAGCAGTCAGTCAACAGCACAAAAGTGTATTATTTACAGACACTAAGTAAGACCCACTGTTGTTTATGCTACATTTAACAATCTACAATCCAAATCAATATTGATAGGATATACTTTAAACACTATTTTTCAAAAGGAAACTAGGAGACCTTAATTAAATAATAAGCCACGTAGTCAAACATTGTGTATAGGATTTCTAGGATTGCATACGAAAGACCCAGTAATAGAGTTGCGGTGTTAAGATCTCATGCTGCATGCATGATTAATGAAGACAATCTAAGCGTGCATATATTGAGGAGAAGGGCTGTACAGTGCAGTACTTTCAGCTTTGGTTCTTCTATACAGGGATTAATTTGTAGACGTAAAGGAAGTGGAGCTGTGGAGCAAGGAGAGGGGCAGGAGCAGAAGAGGAAGGGGACAGAATTAGAGAGTAGAGTGACTGTTCTCTGCTCTTCTCCTGGCTCCCCTCCTCCCCTCCTCTTCCTTGCAGGCTGCCTGGAAGAGAACAGCTGAGCAGAGCATCCCTGCTGCTCTGAAAAGAAGTGGTGGAACTGTGTTCCAGGCCGTTCTAGAAGAAACAAAGCCCTGCTTATATAGAAAACGAGCCAAGCTCAAGGCTTTCCCTCTATAGGCGCTACAGTCATCTTTTCGGTGGTTTTGGGCTTTCCATTGGTGTGCTTTGTGCAGGAGATGCTCTAGAGATGTTTCAATGCATGACCTCTTCTCATGTGAGACAGAACGAAAGCAATGTGCAAAGAGCCGTGCCTTTTCCGATGGCAGGAAAAGGAACGCCTCGGATGATCTGCTTTGCTTTTTAAACCTACAAAAACAGGACAGAACTGCAGGTTGTGTATTTAATTCTCATTGAAGATTGCCATGGCACTGATTTCTGGGCAATTGCAGAAGGAGAACATACTAAGAGCAAAAAAAGGGATTTGAGGCATGAAAACAGCATAGAGCGCTTTGTAATTAAGGGACCTCTACCGCAAATATTAACCAACAAAGCTCACGCATCCAAATGCCCCAGCGTTGATTCACATGATTATATTGTAGCACCCACTTTTTATAATAATTCGAATGACTAGTATGTTTTTAGCAACTGGTCAAACAAAAGCCTCAGTGTTGGGAGCCTGAATACATTGATCAACAATATACCAAATTTTATCCAATGTGAATCATTTATTCTGCTCTTAAGCCAGAAAGATGGGCCAACATTTCATTGCCCTCTATCACTGCAGGCCTATCTAAGTGACTGGTTCCTGCATGAAATATCTTCACAGACTGCAGTCCTTAGGAAAAGGCTTTGCTTGCTACTTTTCTGCTCTTACTATCATTGCCTGAGCTCTATATTATTCGCATTGTATAGTCATTAGTTCATTAGTGTGTTTATCACAACAAAATATAAAGGCAAAGCTGGTTGCTCAGCTATGAAGAGCAGCAACTGTACTTTTCACTGGTTAATGCTGCTGGCTGTTCCTAAGCCCTTGGTAATGAACATTATCGAGGTAGAGCTCTACTTTATTTTTCCTCATTGCAGTCCCTGGTGTTTTAAGGCATTGACATCAGCATTTTTGGTGGTAACCAGAAAAGCAAGCCTGTTTCTTTCCTTACTCAAGAAATTTTGAGATGAAATCCAGGCTGAGCTGATTCTATATGCTCCCAGCTTCCATGAGGCCAGGCATTAAGGCAGATCTTGGTGCCTGGACTTGACAGGCTAACAACATACCAGATGCAACCATATAGATTTCTGTGCTGCAGAGCTATGCACTCATGGGCCATAGCCAGATGCCAAGGACAGGCAGGCACAGCACTATCTATACTAGCCCTTGAATAAGGTATCGAAAGCGCAGAATGTACAGATTCGGTGTTTTCCATAGTATCAGAGTAAAAGGCATGAGTACGAATCAGTGCAATGCCATGCTCATCAGAGGCAGACATAAAAGAACATAAGAAATGCCATACTGGATCAGATCAGGCCCATCAAGCCCAGTATCCTGTTTCCAACAGTGGCCAATCCAGGTCACAAGAACCTGACAGGTTCCCACAAAGATACATAGATTCCACAATGCTTATCCTGGGATAACCAGTGGAATTCCCAGGTCCTCTTGATGAACCTTTCCTCCAGGAACCTGTCCCGACCCTTTTAAAACCCAGCTACACTAAAAGCTTTTACTACATCCTCCGGTAACGAATTCCAGAGACAGACTGCGCGTTGAGTGAGAAAACATTTTCTCTTATTAGTCTTCAATGAAAGCACCTTATTATCTTTCACCAAATGAGAGATTGCACAGTAACGTTCTTTGCGGCTAGGAAGTCATACTGGTGCAAAAAGCAACATGGAAGTAATTATAATTATTGGTACATTGCATGTTAAGCAGCTCATGACAGGACTGCACAAAGATGGATTTTGCATTTGCTTGCTTCATTCCGTTCCCTGTTACATAAAGCAGGTAATAAGCCAAGCTAATGTGGAAAGAATGCATGCTAGCAGTGAGGACAGCACTGATAAGGGATTAAGCCAGCAATCTTTTATTTTGTAAGTACAGTTCTGAGGAAAAGAAAACATCATGGCCAATGATTATAAGGAACAATGGAAGAGCTGTTCAAATGATTGTACTGGAAACCATAAAGCAAAGGTGAAAGCACTGCGCACACGCATAAAAGGAATCAAGAAAGAACAGGGAGAAATGAAGTAAAACCCTACCAGATACATTTGCAAAGTAGTTATAATATGCTATTAGGGTTTTCATGTACAATGTCAGTAAAAAAACTGGGAGTGTATGCTAAAAAATGTCAGCGGAATAGATAACATTGACACCTGGATTTAAGAGACCTGGAAAATCACTTGAAAGCAATTAATATTAGATAATGGTTTTTAAGGCCCTTTGCATTTTCATTTCCCTGAATGCAAATAAACTGGAATACACAATGGCAGTTAAAATCTGCAGAGTGCAAAATGAACAGAGTCGGGAATGCCATTGGCTGGCATCGAGAGGCTTTTGAACATAATAAAGCCCTTGCCTCTCTGAGATACGGAAATTCATTTTCAGGAAAAACTAAATATAGGCACTTTGCTCAGGAAGAAGCACAGTTTCTGCAAAGCATGTTGCCAATTTTTTACAAGTTTATTTAAAGTACCTCTTCTTCGTTTTATTCAAATACATTCCCCCATGCATAGTATATATGTGTGTGTGTGTGTGTGTGTGCGCGTGTGTGTGTGTGTGTGTGTATTATACACACATAGATATAAATTTTCCCTTTTATTTTTTTTGGCATTGTAAATATTAAAAATATAAGAAATAAGCCTTAAATACATAGAGGCCAGTTATCAAAAAGCTGAATATTCAACGGGTCGCCCAATGACAGTGGAGATCTGGAGATCTGGTGGCAGTATCCAGACAGTGACCGCCACTGAATTTATGGACTGCTGACTTATCCAGATATTGGTGATTTTCAGTGAACATGTTTCCAGATAAGTCACTTAGGTTTACTTTGTATGCGGCTTAAGTTATCTGGATAAGTGTCGAGTGAAAACCGCCACAGTAAGGATAAATCGGAACTTATCTAGATTTAAGGGATACTGCCCCAGAATGCCTGCAGACTACCCTGCACTAATTGGATAGTATAGGAGTGGTCTGTGAAGATCTTCAGTGCTACTAGCCAGATAGTACTACTGAATATCGCAGTCAGCACCCTTATCCAGATAGCTTTCTGTTAGCCATCCGGCTAAGGGTTCTGAATATTGGGCCCGTATTTTAAACATCTACAAAGCCTGAGTAATATTTCACAAGGTTTGCTAATGTGTATTTTATTTTATCATCAAAATATGAAAGCACAAGAAAAACAGCAAACCGGTAAAAATACACATGTGAAGTAGCATTTTAGAAAAAAACATCCATCCCAGGGCATTATTAGAACAGTATTTTACAAGAGGCTCTGCTGACACTAGAGTACTGAGGAGTAGCATAATGGCCTGGGAACTGGGAAATCAGGGCTTGATTCCGACAAGCATTCCTTGTGCCTCAGAAAAATCCAAGCTATCAATGTCCCTGTTTAATGTACATTGCTGAGTTTAAGCTGCAATATGAACTGCTTTGGCTAAGTGATATAAAATGCCTGCTAAGTAAAAATAGCTGCAGGACTGCACAGGCATGTCTCTGCATGCCTAGCAAGGGCAGTGAAGTTGCATGTATGAAAAAAAACTCATGGGAAACTCCCCCCACCTAGACTTGGGAGTAGCCTCCTAAAATTGCTGAGATGGCAGAGATGGCATAGCAGTATAGCACTACAGCTCAAGGCCCACCTGCAGCTGCCCCCAAGCTAGCAGGCGTTGGGGATGTGGGTCAAGGCCCCTCCCATATTGGCATTCACATCTTCCCCTTTATTTGTGGTTAGGTGCAGGTGTATATGCTGATGTCCACATTTCTTTCCAGATGTGGATTCCATTTATAAAACTGGGAATCCATGGAACTCTTTTACTAAAGGGCACTTTGGTATTGCACCTAACATGGCAAAAGCTCTGAAACATTGGCACATTAGGTGCAACACTGCGGTGTTAACTGATAGGGCATGGAAAGCATTTCCCTGGCAGTTAACATGGAGCCCTGTCCCATAGAGCGTGCAGTGTTAGCATGGGTGCACCTAATACCGCTTATTGAGGTGGCTTTAGGTGATCCTGTGCTATGCATTTAGCATGTGGTGTGAACACCGCACCTACTCTCCGCCTCTACCCCCCATCGCGGCCCTAAGGTGAATAAGTGCAGGAATCATCCCGCACTGTTGTGGCCCTGTGCCAGCTTGCAACGCCTGCCCCAACGTGCATTCAGTGTGTGCCAAAACACTCATTGCCAGCCAGTGCCCTTTAGTAAAAGACCCCCATGTCTGCATAGTGATCCCTGCCCACACCACTTCCGCTCTCCACCCTCACCACTTCCCCTGACAGGGTGGATGTGGTGAACATTCCCACGTCTACAACAAACATAATCTAAAATGGCATTGAGACGTTATTTCATTCTACATGTCCCAGTGCTTCTAAAATAACCCCCTTACCGTATACCATGTCAGGGTATACACACAGCGCAACTCGTGTAACTCAGTGAGGTACTAGGTGACAGGTCTCTCTCTTCTCCTTTATCAGTTTCCTGTGCAGACTGAACCCAGCTTAGGTGAACTGTGTGCTCTCAGACACAGGGAAATATTTTTGCAGTCTTCTAGCATACTCCTAAGTAACTGTCACCTGAGTGCATGAAAAATGTGCTTTACTATTTTATGAAGGCTGATGTATTTTCAGACATGACCACATACACTTGTGTTAAATCAAATCTGCTGACTGTATGTAGGCCAGCAAAAATGAATGCTGCAGCTGTAGGCATTGTGCTGACCTGTTAACCTGAGTTTTATTTCCGAATCTTAAGAGTATTTAAACTGCATTTTGTCACCTGTATACATCTCACTTATTAATTCTTATTTACCAGTTCACACCCAAGACGTAACTCATTCATACAATTGTAGGAAATACACATGAATTGTTTCACTTGGAACACCTAAGATTACAAAATGAAGTCACAATAGGAAAAGACAATGGAAGAAGCAAATATTCCTAATGGAGAATACTAGCACAGGACCATCATTGGTCCAAGATGCAAGCCTTAGACCAGTAGCATGCTCCTTTAGAGTAAATGCTGGCTTCTTCTGCAAAGCTGCTTTGCTTGCCTGCTTTCATAAAATTTATGGCATATCTGTATATGTCGTAAGTGCCAATATAAATACAAGAAACTTTAGGAATCATATTTTCTGAGTGGGCATAATCCACATAAATCAAGGTGATTCAAAAGAAAAAGGGGGTGGTGCTAGTGTCATCTTTCTATAACAGAGTGCTACTTGGATTTCACAAGCTGTAGACGAATGAACATAGGGAAAAGATAAGATAGAGAACACAAAAAGCCGACTGATGATGTCCTCTGTCAGCTATGGGGTTGGAGATGTGTAGGGGGTTCTATTTTCTAAGAGGCTTTCTTATATTTTCTCTCCATAAAAAAATCTTGGAAAATATTATCCCATATGTTCAGTGTTATAAATAAGTGAATTGCTGAACTACAGAATCGTGATGATGGGGATCAAAGCCTTAGACATGATTTGGATGTCGGAAAACAAGTATTATTTATTTATTTTATTTACATTCTCTTATATACCGCGCTATTCTGCATCAGTGCGGTTTACATTGAACAACTGAAATTACATTGAACAGGGCATTATAACTTGGAGATAACTATTTTACAGAGAACATGGGCTATGAAGTGTTAAGTGGCTTTCCCAAGACCACAAGGAGCACCTGTGGGACTAGAAACCCCAGTCCTTCCAGCCCAAGGTTGCTATCCTCTAGTGGGATTTGAACCCCCGACCTTCCGGCCTGAAGTACCTTGCCCCAACCACTAGGCTAGGATATCCAAATCATTGTGACATCCCCGAAGCCATTTTACAAATGACTTTTAATGACGTCTCTGGTATGAGGATGTCCAAGTAGATAGGGCAGAGGCATGTCTGAGGAGGTGCAATGGACTTAGACATCCCTGCTCAATTTCAGAAACATTAGGGAAATTTGTGACCCTGTCCAAGTTTAGAGCTGCTCCAGGCACAAATAGACATCAGGGAAGTGCTTGTTTTGTCTGTGGAACATCCAGAGGGTATAGAGAAGAAAGAGACTTAAGTGGCTTGCCCAAGATCACATGGAGCAGCAGCAGGATTTGAGCCTTGACCCTAGGTCACTGCTCTAACCATTAGGCTATTAGACATCCCCGTTCTGGGATGCTATTCTGAGGATGTCTGTATCGGGCCACATTTGTGAAATCGTGCCTAAACCTGGACATGCCTGTTTTTTGTTTTTTTTCAGAAATTCTAATATAAAGAATGCTCAATTCAATCAATATAGAACCAAAATCTTCTTTTCAGCAGTATTATCTCCTATGGTTACTCTTAGGATTATTCTCAATACAGATTAAAGGTCTCAGACTTTTTTAGCACTTATTTTCGGACTTTTAATGTGTCCAACATTAGTGCCCAATAGCATCAATGACCTTCAACCAGCTATCAGTATATATTGTGGATTTCTTAATTAAACCAAAATAATACTCGTGAGAGCGTATGGAATTTGTGTCTCCTTTTGCATTACTCAAGTATAAATTCTGTTATTTTAAACTTTCATGACCACTCTAATTGTTCAATATACAGCAAAACCTGAGCACTTAGCTTCAATTTTAATTTCCACTTCACGCTCCCTTTCCGCTCTCTGATCCCAACGCCTTCCCTAGGCGCCTTCGTCGCGTTTCACTGCAATCGTTTCTTCAGGGGATCACTATGTACTTTAAACTCTAAAAAATAAAACCCATTTCAGTAACCACTCGCTATCATGCCCCTCTCTAAGTTTCTAATAAACATCTCATTGTCTTGCCTCGTGGTTGTGTGGCAACAAAGCAACCTACCGGAAACATAAATGATGCTGCACAGGCAAGACAATGAAAGATAGGTTTACCAACAAGCTCCATTTTGTTCAAGACAAGCTGTTCCAGTCCCAGTTGAACCCCACTGCATGCATGAACCTGCAGTTTAGATTTCCCTATTGGACACTGCACTGGAAGTTGAGCATGTGATAAAGCTAGAACTGCATCAACTTGTCCAGAAAAATGGAAGTGAGATGGCAACCCTAGGAGAAGATCTAGGTTCAATTTCTAGGCCAGGGGGTCTGCTCCCAAGCTGACTGGGGATGCTGCAAAGACAGCATCCATAGCTCCTGGGGGTGGGGAGTCCCATTCATTGTGCAACAGCGACACTTAGTGGATGGATTTAGGGCCTTTGATTAGATAGTTCCAGAAGGAGTCAGCTTATCAATTAGGCAGATTAGGTGGTTGTCTAGGGAAGCAGCTTCTAGGGGGTCAGCAAACAACAGCTGCAATCAAAACAAAACAAAACAATAAGTCCTGACAGCTAGAGTAACTCAAAGAATCATTTGTGTACACTTTTAGTCGCTGGAAGGGTGGGCAGTGTTCATATATCCCATTTATCTAGGTGAAGGGCATTTGGAAATTGCCCATACTTTAGGTGGTAAAATATGCACCTAATAGGGGCTGTTTTAGTAATTTACACACATGTGTGGCCACATATGCATGTAAATGACATTTTTTAAAATAGCACTCAGTATAAAAGTACGGCATTGATTTTTTTGGCACATAATTTGATGGTGAGCAGGCACATGGGTAGTTTGGGCAAAGCTTAGACAAATCACAAAAATGCTTGCATAGATTGTAAAACACAATAATTTATGTGCGTAGTTGAATAATATAGGCACAGGCAGTTACACCAGCTCTAGGGTGTTCATGTGTTTTTTTCATGTTTTTGTGGATATTCATTTTAATGGTATACTTTCTATGCATGCCACAGCTTATTTGCACACTTAAATCAATTTGTACGTGTGTTAATTTGGAGAAAGTTGCATGCTGTTGAATTTTGTAAGTGTCCAAGCAAATGCTCAAATGAGCCTGAAATGCGCATTCCTAATATTAGCATAGTCTGATAAATAAATAGATCAGGGGAGATATTCAAGGGCATTTACATGGTTTGCAGCTTTGCAAACCCTCAAGTACTGCTCTGTGGGATACTTAGCGGCACTAACATGGTTAGTGCCGCTAAGTATCCGCGAGTGCCACTGCTACATTGAAGCATGCCGAGGGCATGTAGCGGTGCCACCCGTTGCTAACTGGGCAGCGACCCTGGCCTGAATAGTTTGTATAATTCAAAAGAGGGTCTTTGAGGAACCCTAATCACAATAACACTGTCTAAGGCTCACTTCTGTTATTATAGTATCAAAGATTCAGAGAGAATGGAATATTGTATTTATTTATTTATTTGTTGTTTATACTGCTTAATCAATGAATCAAAGCAGTTTACAGAGAACAAGAACAAGCTACAAGCAACGTAAGTAACAAAATAAAATATATAGTCTTACAAGAAATCAATTCAGTTGGCTTATTATAACTCTTTATGAAATGGGGAACAAACAGTGTAACTATCATGTATTATTAAAGAATATTAAGATATTGGGAATAAGCAATAAACTATAGTATAATCCGCATGTGCAGGTCTGAATAAAATGCAATGATCCATCATGGCAGAAACCTTCTGCTTCCCATATATGTCCAAACTTAAGGCCTGACATATTTAGTCAGTCCTACCATTTGATTAGCTAAATAATATTTCCTTGTTTTATCACTACAAGAAAATTTGGCTTGCGCTCAGTTCTGTGTTTGCTTATAAAGTTTTTAATATACAAATTTTGTATGAAAGAAAATTCCAGATCAGTTATCTGGCTGAGGTTGGTTTTCAAGTGCCAGTAAGAATAGGGTTCATTGAATATGAGAGCAAATATTTTCATATGAATTGCATTATATTTGTCTATAATAACTACAACAGCTCCTTCTATAAGGAATAAGGCAATCATTTGGCACAAAATAACAGTTACAAAGTTAAGAATATTGGGCTCTACAGTATATGAGGGTTTAACCATCCACTGTCAATATTTTAAGAAATCATCCTTAAGAAAGTGGAATTCAGTAGCTGCACTTCACTGAGATTCTCAAGGTACTCCCCTTTATGTCTACAGGAAAAGATGTTCTAAGTTGAGACCAAGCATTTTCCTTACTCAGTGGATTAAGAGTTGACATTAAGAAATATAGGATGTGACTATTATTTTGAAACTTTTATATCATACCTTGAGAAAAATACCAAGTTCATTGTTATATTTGATACCTGGGAAACAACACAGTTGAAAGAAAAGTAGCCTAGTGGTTAGAGCAAATGTCTAGTACCCAGAAAATCAAAGGTTTGATTCCCGTTGGCACGCCTTGTGACCTTGGGCAAGTCACTTTACCCTCCATTGCCTTGGAGGAAAAGGTCTGGCAATCTACTTCTGGTGATAAATTGCCAAGAAAACTCAGAGGCAGTTGGGTTGCCAGGAGTCAGCACTGATTTGATGGCACTAACAAAAAAAAAAAAAAAAAAAAAAGCGACATGTTTACTAAACTGTGCTACTGGATGTGGCACGTGCACTTTAGTAAAAAAGTATTGCTTGCCAAAAATGCAATTGCACCAAAAATCCCACACTACCTGAGCAGTGCAGGGTGGGGTGGAGGCTGGGCGACTCTGTGATGGCATGTGGACATCATGAGGAAGCGTAGGTGGTTTCGGCATTTGCCCCCTGGTGATGTTGCACTTAGCATGGGTCATGCACCACTCCTGTGCCATGTTCAGGTCTGATTGTATGTTACCAGCACACATCTTAGTAAATATGCCCCAAAGTTAGGAAAGCAATCTGCTCAATAGACATACTTGAAAAAAACAAAGCATAGACTGTAGATGTTATTCATCAGTGCCATGCAGTGACTTGGTTCAATTCCCACGCCTGGCACAGGCACTGGATGCTGCAAAATGAGTGCTCAGAGTTGTGGGAGAGGGAAGGGAAGTGGGGGGAGAAGTTTCAGCTTTTGAATGACAGCAACCCCCAGTAACCAGCTTAAGAGTACACACAGGTCCAAGAGGGAGGCGTGGCTTGTGACTCTTGGCCAAGTTCTTTTACTGTGATAGCTGGGCTAGACGGAAGAAGGGGGGAAATCCCTGGATAGTTGTGAATGGGGATTCATGACAATGTAGCCCAACTGAGGCTTCTCCAGCTGGGCCGGAAGCCGAAAGCAGCAGAAAAAACCACTAGTGTCAAATGAAAAGTTATTCAGATACCTGTACAAAGCAGCAGTGAAACCAGAAATGTTTGTAGCTAAAAATGTGGCATCAAAATATCTTCTACCATTTTAGGGACAGTTTCAAAAGTGCAGACTAATTTGCATAGAGTAACTTTCTGCAGACTTTCTTTTTGTCAATTCAGCCCTGCAAAAAACATTCATACAAATGTAGTCATGGGCTTGTCATCGGCTTTAACACTTCTTTTTCCCACAGCTGCAACTATGGGGCCCTATTGCTAAAGGGTGCTAGGGTGTTGCACTGAACGCACCAACAGCGTTGAAACTATGTTGCGTTAGGTGCAACACCACTGCATTAACTGTCAGTGTATGGAAATACGAATTAGATGGCGCAGGGGAATCATTCTGCGCTATCATGGCCTTGTGCTAGCTGACAACACATATCCCAATGTGTATTCACCACACGCCAGAAAAAGCATCGTCAGTTAATATCCTTTAGTAAAATACCCCTAAGTGTGTAGATTTAGCTTTCGAGGTGATGACAGTTTTCATCCCAGGTAAAACCCTCTGAAAATTGTTCTGTAAGGATATTTGAAGCAGTTTATTTATGAGGGGAGGGCTGATATGTCTCTGGCCTTGTAACGAAACAGAAAGTTATAAATCTCCTTTTCACTCTCTTCTTAATAACCCTCCTAACTCAACACATATACACTTACAAAACCAATCAATGTCCATACAAAAACATTCCAATCATCCACAATTATAACCGGAACCCTTATAATAATCTTCCAATCACATACAATCAGTACCAAAACCCAATATATAGCTCTACATACTCAAGCTCTCACAATCACCATTCGCGCCACACCTCACACAAACGCCAGCACCGTCTCATCCAAATAAAGCACCAACCCATAAGTGATAAAATTGACCAAAATGACAATACAATCACCAAATTACAACTCATCCTAATAAACATCCGATCCATAAGAAACAAAATACCAATAATTAATGACATAATTAAAGATACATCCCCTGACATTATCTGTATTACTGAAACATGGCTCTCACCCTCAGACACTATACTACTAAACCAACTTACCACAAATCAATATGACATATTCAATTGCCAACGGAATATAAAAAGAGGAGGGGGTGTACTGATTCTCACTAAAAATGACCTAAAATTCACCCTAACAAACCTAAATAATATAGATGGAATGGACATTGTTAACATAGAAAATAAAACCATGGCTCTCACCCTCATCTAGAGACCCCCTTCATCCGATCAGAAAAACCTCACCCCTATCCTAGAACTCGCATGCACAGCGCCACGAAGCAAGCCACTTATACTACTTGGTGACTTGAATCTTCCATCACTGAACCACTCACAATCAGATAACTTCATAGATGCTATGTCACAAATGGGGTTCACACAGATAATACACGCTCCTACACACAAAAAAGGTAACATACTTGACATAATTTTCCTCCCAGCCACACTCTACAGTCACTCACTACATTCCACCCCGAGTATAACCGAAGTACCCTGGTCAGACCACCATCTAATCACAATCCAGTTACCAGCACAAGTCCCAAGAAACAATGGGAACACAACCTCACATACATCACGCTTCATACGCTTTGACAAAGACACATTCCTCGACAAAGTACTACCCAAACTAGACACAAGATCACCAGACATCAACTCAACCATAGCACATTGGAATCTTACTATTCAAAAAGCAGCTGTCCAAACACAAGTCTTACACAAACAAACAAAAAAGACAGAAAAATGGTTCACGAAAGAGCTGACAAAACTAAAAAACAACTAAGGAAACAAGAAAAGAGATGGAGAAAACTTAAATCTGATGAAAACAAATCACAATACATGCTCCTACTCATAGAATACAAAAACACAATTAACAAATCAAAAAGAGACTACCACTCAAAAGTAATAAACTCATCCATCAACCGCCCTAGGGAGTTATTCGCGATAGTAAAAACATTAACCAAAACTAGTAACACCGAACCTAAACAACAAGCAATAAACATACAAACTCTAGCAAAACATTTTGCAGAAAAACTAAAAAACAAGACCACTACCCCAACCCCGCTATTATCAAACACGAAAACCACACATGAATGGACAAGCTTCCAGTTGGTAGAACAAAAGCAACTTCTCAAAATCATAACAATGATAAACACCACCACCTCCCCACTCGACCCATGCCCCGTTTCATGGATTAAGTGTGTGAAAGATGAACTAGCGGTAAATCTACAACACATAGTTAACCAATCCCTTTCACAGGGCATCATGCCTGATGCCCTAAAACTCACAACACTCCGACCAATAATAAAGAATAATAAGCTCGACTCAAAAGACCCAAACTCATACAGACCCATAGCCAGCATTCCATTCATAGCTAAATTAATAGAGAACACCATTCAAATTCAGTTACAGGAACACATTGATGAACACAAACCACTTGACTCACACCAATTTGGTTTCCGCCCTTTCCACGGAGTAGAAACCCTCCTAATCACCCTTATGGACTTCCTCATCAAGGGCACAGATGACAAACACCAAGGCTTCTTACTCCTATTTATAGATATCTCTGCTGCCTTTGATAACATTAATCACCAGACACTGATCAACAGATTAGAAAACCTAGGAATAGGCGGGATTGTCCTTAACTGGTTCAAATCCTACATCTCACATAGATTAATACGCGTCCAAATTGATCAACAAACATCAGAAACATTCCCCCAAGGACAAGGAATACCCCAAGGATCAGCCCTTTCAGCCCTCCTATTTAACTTGTATCTGCAACCGATAACAAACATATTTAAAAAACACAGGATTAACCATTTTATATATGCTGATGACATCATGCTAGCTATCCCCATAACCACTAAAAACCATACATATGACTCTCTATCCAAATGCATGGCCGAGACCTCCTCCTGGATGGAAACGAACTACCTCAGCATAAATCTCAAAAAAAACTGAGGCAATGTTTGTAAAAAGATCTTCTATGACTGAGAACACTTACCCGGAAACAATCACAATCAACAAAACTTCAATACCTGTCAGAAAACAGGTAAAATACTTAGGGGTAATAATAGACCACACCCTATCCATGCTGCCACACATAAAACAAACAGTAAAAACCCATTTTCTACAAACTCAAAACTATTCAGCACCTAAGGCCACTCCTTGAAACACAAGACTTTAGATCCGTAGTAAGTACACTGATCACCCCTCACTTCGACTATTGCAATAGTCTCCTAATAGGCCTCCCTCAAAAAAGCACATACCTTCTACAAAGAGCACAAAACATCTGTGCAAAAGTAATTGCTAAAGCCCGCCTAACAGACCACGTAACTCCAATACTGCTGGAACTCCACTGGCTTCCTATAAACAGCCGAATCAAATACAAAATTATCCTAACAACCTATAAACTCATAAACGACATAGCCCCCTCACACTTAACCACATTACTGCAATCTCCAACATCGACAAGGACCCTCAGACAAAACGCAGCCCACTCCCTCATCATACCTAAAGCCATCTGTAAAACCAAGAATACCACTAGCTCTAGAGCATTCTCATTCACTGCTCCTACACTCTGGAACGACCTCCCTATTGAACTTCGCACCATAAGAGACCTCATCCAATTCAGAAAAGAATTAAAGACCTACCTGTTCACTGAACACTTCGAAATCCCCTACTCCCCCAAAGCCAGCTCTACTACAAATGTGGGCACCCATGCACAAACTCCCTTAACCCCAACAATGTAACCACAAGCCTGTCCCCCCCACACACGCCCCAAAGATGACAAAAATAAAAGGAACTAAATTCCAGCACCTACGCCAATTTCTACCCCATACACCACACACACTACACAATGTAAATATACTTTTGTACAAAGTTTGATATGTTTGCTTTAATACCTACAAAGATTTTGCTTTAATACCTTCAAGTTGTTTTTGTTACAATACCTACAAAGTTTATATTTACTGTTCAATGTAAATAGTTGATTTCTACTGTTCTATGTAAAATGTATACAAATTGTGTACAAGACTGTTAATCTGTTATATGTAAACCGCCCTTGATCTCTGGAAGGGGCGGTATAAAAGAAATAGTTAAATAAATAAATAAATAAATAAAATAAAATAAAGTTACGGGCACACTTCAGTTCTGGAGCAGAGAGATCATTCGGACCTCCAGAACTGAAGTGTGCCCGTAGCTTTCTGTTTCATTATAAGGCCAGAGACTTATCAGCCCCCTCATATGAAAAAATTAAAATTAGGAAAATTATATTGTGAGAACATAAGAACATAAGATATGCCATGCTGGGTCAGACCAAGGTCCATCAAGCCCAGTATCCTATTTCCAACAGTGGCCAAGCTAGGTCAAAAAGATTTTCCTCCAGGAACTTGTCCAAACCTTTTTGAAACCCAGCTACACTAACAGCTTTTACTACACCCTCTGGTAACGAATTCCAGAATTTGATTATGCATTGAGTGAAGAAATATTGTCTCTTTATTAGTCTTAAATAGGTTACACTGTAGCTTCATTGCATGTCCCCTAGTCTTTCTAGATTTTGATGGCGTAAACAATCGATCTACGTTTACCCATTCCACTCCATTCATTAATTTATAGACCTTTATTATATTTCCCCTCAGCTGTCTCTTTCCAGGTTGAAGAACCCTAACCTTTTTAGCCTCTCCTCATAGGGGTATCCTTCCATCTCCTTTACCATTTGGTGGCTCTTCCCTGTACCTTTTCTAATAATGCTATATCCTTTCTAAGATACGGTGACCAGAATTGCACACAATATTCAAGGTGCAGTCACACCACAGAACGATGCAGAGGCATTAAAATATCCTTTGTCTTATTCTCCATTCCTTTCCTTATGATTCCCTGCATTCTATTTGCTTTATTGGCCGCCGCTGCACACTGGGTGGAGAGTTTCAATGTGTTATCCACGATGACGCTTAATCTTTTTCCTGGGTGGTGGTTCCTAATATGGAACTGCATTGTGTAACCATAGTCTGGGTTGTTCTTTCCTAGGTGCATAACTTTGTACTTGTCCACATTAAATTTCATCTGCCATTTGAACATCCAATCTTCCAATTTATCAAGGTCCCCTTGCAAGTTTTCACAATCTTCTTGGGTTTTAATAACCTTGAATAATTTTGTGTCATCCGCAGATTTGACTACCTCACACATTATTCCCATTTCCAGATCATTTACAGATATATTAAAAAGCAGCGGACCCAGCACAGATCCCTGGGGTGCTCCACTATTCATCTTTTCCATTTGGAAAATTGACCATTTAGCCCTACCCTCTGCTTTCTAACTTTAATCAGTTCCTGATCCACAATAGCACTTTGCCTCCTATCCCATGACTTTTTAATTTTGCCAAGAGTCTCTACTGTTACTATTTAACATTTATAAAGCGCTACCCCATACGCAGCGCTGTACAGACATATAAAGAGTGACAGTCCCTGCTCATCAGAGCTTACAATCTAATTAAGGCAACAGACAATATGCAGATTAATAATCTAGTTAGGGCAAAACCAGGGTTGGCTGTCTCCCATTACTACTACTAGTACTACTGCACATTTACTATACACACAGTATAAATAAATACATTACAAGCAGGCTGGGCATCATGGGTTAGATTCTATAACATCAAAGGTAAATTACCTCACATCAAGGGTACATTACATCACATCAAAAGATATATTACAGGCAGGCTGGGCATCATGGCGTAAGTTACATTACATCAAGGTTTACATTTAAAGGAAGCTTACATGCTGATGTTTCTAGTGGTTCCGTTGCCTCTGATCGGGTCTGCTCTTCGGAGGAGTTGCTAGAGAGGGGAGGAGGAGGAGAACGCGACCACTCCACAGTGCCACGCCTAAGGACCGCACCTAAGGGCCACATCAAAGGGCCCTTTGCTGTGGCCCTTAGGCGTGAGCCCACCAGACACGGGCGCACCTTGGAGTGGTTTTAAATTTGAAAGTCTGCAGCCAGTGTTTCTTCAGCCTGATTGGCCATGCGGTGGGGACCTTGTCAAAGGCTTTCTGAAAATCCAGATATACTATATCAACTGACTCATCTTTGTCTATCTGTTTATTCACACCTTCAAAAAACCATAACAGATTAGTAAGACAAGACTTTGCTTGGCTAAAGCCATGTTGGCTGTCTCCCATTAAGCATGAATATCTACATGTTCAGAAATTTTGTTCTTTATAGTGGTTTCTACCATTTTTCCCAGTACTGACGTCAGGCTCACCAGTCTGTAGTTTCCCGGATCACCTCTGGAATCCGTTTTAAAAATTAATGTTACATTGTCCATCCTCCAGTCTTCAGGTATTACAAATGATTTTAATGATAGTTCACAGATTACTAATAGTAAGTCTGCAATCTCATATTTCAGTTCATTGTATATGTCAGCTGACAGTATAGTGCATAAGGGTTTATATTTGTTTTTATGTTAATGTTTATGTTTATTTAATACTTTATATGCCATCTTTCAGATATTATCAACACAGTTTTCAATACAGTTTCAAATATATATAAAAAGAAGATAAAATATAAAAATAAGCTGTGAATAAACAAAAACACTACAAAACTAAAATACAATTAGAAAAGAAAACAGAAAATAGCAAATGCTCTCTACCCTGTGGGGAACCCACATTCAAATTCTAAGGCCTTTTCAAAAACAGGTTTATAGAGCTGTCTTGAATCTTAAAAAGGTGGATTCATTCCTAATATATTGTGGAATTGTATTTCATAAGTTTAAGGCCACAGGGCAAGGACCCTGGGCGGCCCCCTTTAACCAGGTGCATGGCCCAGAGAGGGGATCCTGCCTGCGGCTCACCTTGATGTGGCTGAAGGAGAAGTGGTACAGGCCGCAGGTCACAAGTGGCAGCATGAACAAGTGGGGGGGGGGGGGGGGGAGAGGGAGGCTTGGGCTGGCTGGCTTGCTGGCATCATTTAAATTCATTGGCTCCCTTCTTGTTTTCGGGAGGAGAGCCAATGGGTATGCGGGTTGGGCTGCCGGGAGGGGAGGGGAGGGGAGGGGAGGGAAGGGCTGAGTGACTCCTTCTGACTCAGCATCTCGGCCGCCTCCCTACCCTCTGATTGGGGCAGAGGCTTGAGCTGCTCCCCCGTTTCCATCCATCCTGCCCTATGCCATCATATTGGTCCTGTTATCCATGTTAAATTTGTTGCAGCTTTGGTGTTGGGCAGTAATGTGGCTGATGAAATATCAGATCCAGTGAGGATTGTTATTGTGGTTATTGTTGGATAGTATCTTTGTTGTATGATAAAAAGTTCTTCTTGTTATCAGTAAAGCTGTAACCAGTTTATTTCCATATGCTTGCCTGATGTTGTCTATGGTCAAATGATAGAAATAAGGGGGGGTGGAGGGTAGTGAGGGGGCTAGGAACAGGGCTTTTCCAAGTGGTTCTGGGTAAGGGGACGCACCGGGTTTGGGCTACCCTTGTTATGTGGGTGCCAGGGAAAAGAAATGAGATTGCTGGATTGTTTCAAGTCGTGAATTAGATAGTTAAGGTAATACTAGTTGATTATCATTTTTAAACTAAAATGCTAGGAAAAATAAACTAATTTCAGTTTTTTCCTGTTTCTTCAATAGTGCACACCATTTATAGCGAGCTTTAGTCTTCAAAAGTGCACGCTATAGAATAGTATACACTATTAAAGAATAGTACACGGTATTGAAGACACAAACTCAAAATGATTTTCTTTTTTAACAAAATAAGAAAAAAAACAGAAAAGCCAGGAATGCTAGGGGAAACAAAATTAAATGAAATAAAGTTTTTTGCCGGCACTTCTCTATGGTGCCTAGAGAAATTTATTTATTTGAGAAGTTTATATACTGCATTTCCAATGTTCAATATGGTTTACATATAACAGAACAGAACATAGCATTACATGGAACGTGTTAACATTTTAAAGAAAATTTAATGACATGTAAGGAACCACATACAGTAACTTTTCAGGGAACTATTAGAATCCAATAGATTATCATTAATGATAAACATTGGCAAATGACAAAGAGACTGATGACACCTCATAGGCTAACAATTACTGAGGTCTGAACTTGCAAGAACAAAAACTCCATTTTGTTGGCTGCTGTGTAAAATTTGAGGTGAATTTAAAGTCATAACTTGGGCTTATGTTGCCACAGTTTCTGAAATGGCTGAGGTATTTGGTTAAAGAACAGTTTGGCAAACTATGGTGCTAATTTTAGAAACCTTATTCGTGATTTGGACATCCGGAAATGGGCATGCAGATGTCCACAGCACAAAGACTTTTCCTGGACCATTTCACAAATGATGTCTAAAGACGACCCCAGCACAGGGACATTAATGTAGGCAGGGGATGCAGTGGAGCTGTGTCCAAGGTGGGGTTAAGGACTTCGACACCCCCTCTTAATTTCATAAATATCGGGGACATCTGATCCTTGTTCAAGTTTGGACCTGCTCCTGGCACGAACAGACATTGGGAAAGTGCTTGTTTGGAACATAAAACATCCAGAAGGTATAGAAAAGATGGCACTCCACCATCCACAGTGCTCTCCAAAATCGCAATGATATTTTTTGGGTAATTGGGAAACTTGTCTTGAATACTATTCCAGGGACTTCTATGTAGAAGGCCCTGCAAATGTCCATATCGGGCAGGTCCATGTTTGTTAAATTCTGCTGAACTTGGATGTACCTGCCCTTTTTTGACATTCTGGCTTGGACGTGATTTCTAAAATATGCCTTTATAAATATTATTCAGAATTCCTAATGTGCCAGAAATTATTATGAAGTCAAGATGCCAGAATATATCATAGTAACAAAGTAAATGATGGCAGATAAAGACCAGTATGGTCCATCTAGTCTGCCCAGTAAGATGGCAAGAGTAGGTGCACCTGCCGCTCCATGAAGACCACACCTCCCCATGTCTTTGTTTTAGGGGTGAACCCACCGCTCCGTGTAGGACACCCTTGTATGTTGAGAAATTAGTTAGTTAAGTTTATTTTGATTTTATCCTGTTGCTGTAAAGGGGTCCACTGTGTCTGTTCCATGCCATTTTGAATTCCGTCACTGTATTTGCCCCCCACATTTCTATCGGGAGGACATTCCAAGCATCCACCATCCTTTCAGTGAAAAAGTATTTCCTGACATTGCCTTTCAATTTACCCCCTTGCAACTTTATGTTATGCCCTCTAGTTTTACAGCTTCCCCGTCTTTGGAAGAGGTTTGTTTGTTCATTATTTCTCTTTAAGTATTTAAAGGTATGAATCATATCTCCCCTATCCCTCCTCTCCTCCAGAGTGAACATATTTAGGTCTTCAAGTCTCTTCTAATAAGGCTTCTGACGCAGGCTCCAAATCATTTTGGTCGCCTTCCTCTGAACAGTTTCCAGTCTTTTTATATCCTTTGCAAGATATGGTCTCCAAAACTGAACATAGTATTCCAAGTGAGGCCTCACCAGTGACTTATACAGTGGCATAAGTACCTCTTCCTTTCTGCTGGTAATTCCTCTTTGTATGCAACTCAACATCTTCCTGGCTTTTGCCACTGCCTTGTCACACTGTTTTGCCACCTTGAGATCCACAGAAATAATCACACCAAGGTCCTTCTCCTGGTCCATGCACACCAAGCTCTCGCCCCCTATCGCGTACATTTCCCCTGGATTTCTGTTTCCCAAGTGCATGACACTGCACTTCTTCACATTAAATCTTAACTGCCAAGCATTAGACCATTCTTCCAGCTCTTGCAGATATTTCCTCATGTTATCCACCCCCTCAGGGGAATCCAATCTGTTGTAAATTTTCATGTTATCTGCAAAAAGACAGACTTTTCCATGCAGTCCTTCAGCAATATCACTCACAAATACATTGAACAGTGCCGGGCCCAGGACTGAACCCTGGGACACCCCACTAATCACCCTCATTTCATCCGAGTGAGCTCCATTTACCATCACCTTCTGTCATCTGTCAGTCAACCAATTTCTGATCCAGTTCACCACCTTGGGACCCATCCCCAAACTACTAAGTTTATTGATAAGCCTCCTATGACGAACAGTATCAAAGACTTTGCTGAAATCCAGGTAGATGATATCCATTGCATGCCCCTGATCTAGTTCTCTGGTCACCCAGTCAAAGAACTCAATCAGATTTGTTTGGCAAGATCGTCCTTTGGTAAAACCATGTTGCCTCAGATCATGCAACCTGTTGGTTTTGAGAAAGTCCACTATTCGCTCTTTCAGAAGCGCCTCCATTACTTTTCCTGCCACTGAGGTAAGGCTCACGGGCCTGTATTTTGTCACTTCTTCCCTGTCACCACATTTGGGAAGAGGTACCACATCCGCCTTTCTCCAGTCCTGAGCTCTTTCAGTATCCTGGGATGCATCCCATCTGGTCCCATGGCCTTGTTCACTTTCAGTCTTGCAAGTTGTTCAAACACATCATTTTCAGTGAATGGTGTGGTATCTACTTCATTCCCATTTTTATATTTGGGAGTCAAAGATGGTCCTTCTCCAGGATTTTCTTTAGTAAAAATAGAGCAGAAGTATTTGTTTAGCAATTTTGCTTTTTCAATGTCACTTTCCACAAATCCGTTCCCAGCACTTCTGAGTCCTGCAATTCCATCTCTGATTTTCCTCCTCTCCCGAATATACCTGAAGAAAGTTTTGTCACCACACTTCACATTTTTAGCCATCTTTTCCTCTGCCTTTGATTTTGCTTTCCTTATTTCTCTTTTTGTCTCTTTTAGTTTGATCCTGTATTCCTTACTGTGTTCCTCTGTTTGCAAGCTTTTGAATTTTGTGAAAGCTGTGCTTTTTGCCTTTATTTGAGCAGGCACTTCTTTGGAGAACCAAATAGGTTTCCTTCTCTTCTTGTTTTTATTTACTTGTGACCTGGATTGGCCACTGTTGGAAACAGGATACTGGGCTTGTTGGATCTTTGGTCTGACCCAGTATGACATATCTTATGTTCATATGTTCTTAAATTTAGCAGCTATTGATTGGTTCAATTGAAGGTACTTAAGGTGTTACAGTTGTGCAGTTTGGAGATAACCAAGGAGATAACCAGAATCTTCAGCTGGGAGGCAGCAAGTAGAGAAAGGACAGAATAAATATGATGAAGAGAAAAAAAAAGGAAGATTTGATGACTGACCGGACTGAGTCTTAAAGGAAAGTGAAGAGTCAAGTATGGCATGCAGGGTCTTGATGGAGTCACGTTAGAGGATGTGAAGGCAAAAACAAAAGATAAGGAAGAGCATGACTGAGATCAGGCTCAGAGAAATAGATAGATTCACATTTGGTAATATTTAAGACCAAGCGATGGTTCTGAAACCATCATTTGACAGCTGCTAGGCAAGTCTGGAAGGAAAATATCATAAATTGTAGGGATGTGCTTTTTGATCTAAATGAAAGATGGATTCACAGCAAAACAGGAAATGATGATGTTGTTCATGCACTATTGATCTCTAGGATGCACTATTTAGAAAGAAAAGACAACTTTCAATTAGGGCAGTAGATAGCCAAGATAGGAGAGTCCAAGGAAGATTTCTTAAGAAGAGGAAAAATGATAGCATGTTTCCAGGAGGGTGGGCTATAACCATCGGAGATACTGAATTGGAGAAGAGGAAGAATTGAAGGACTGAGAGTGTTCACAAGTTTTGACACAAAGTGAGCAGGCCGGGGGTCAAGAGGAGAAGAGGACAGGCAAATAGCATGGAAAGTCTTATCCACATAAGTGAAAGAAAAAAAAGAAGGAAAAGAGGATCAAGAAGTGTGGGAGTAGAGGAGAGGTGAAGAAGGAACAGGAGGGAAGGAAGGATGGGAATAGAGAGGTGGAGGAGGAGTTCTCAGGGTATGAGGTGAAGACCACATGGAGGAAGAATATTTGGTTAGTGAGGTAGGAGACAAAGACATTGGGGAATAGAGGACAAATTTGGCAGGAGAGACCAAAGCTGAGGCATGAGATAAATGGTCAAGGGTCTGGAAACGTCAATGGGGAACAATAGCAGTGGAGGTAAGAAGCTTCTACACATGCAAATATGGCAGAACGACAGACCTTCCTATGAAGGGAGGCATGATTTTTCAACTGGCCCAGGACCAGGGAGAGTGATGCTTGCACCAAATGTGCTTGACATGATGCAGAGCAGAGAAAGATCAAGGTGGAACCAAGGCTGATGAGAGGGGGGAGTCAGCTATGGGGATGTAGGGGCACAGTGGAAGCAAGAATTGAGGATAGAATATTGTTCCAAGTAGAGAGCTTAGAGTCGAGAAGGGCAGAGTAGGAGGCAAAGGAAGAAGAGGACATTTTCTGAGAAAGATGGTCAATGTTATTAGCCTAGTAAAGATACCCAAAAAAATTGGACAGGGAAAGAATGTCCAGAACAAGGGGAAGATATTAAGGGAAAAGATAATTAGAAAGTATTTGGATCAAGGAAGAGGATGGGGGACGAGAATGGGGAAAGAGGGAGCAATAGGAGAGCATATTTACCAGGTGGGGAACAGAGGGGTAGTAGCTCCAGAGGATGGGAGAGCTGGAGACAGGAGAAACACCCCTCTGTGAAGAGGAAATCAAGGTTATGGCAAGCAACCAGAGAATGAAAAAAATGAGAGAGAGAGTGCAAAGAGGTGCCCCCAAGGATTGCTCTGCTTAGGTATGCACCCACGGCACTACTACGGGGAAAAATCATTATTATATGGAAAGGAGAAACTGACATCATCTTCAGGTCTGGGAAGGGTCAGTTATAGAGGCAGAGAAACAGGCAAGAATTGGGAACATCCCAGGAAGCACCTGCACAGACAGAGAACAAAAAGCACAAAGTAAAATAACAGCCACAGGAAAGGAATCGTTACTATGCAGAGAGGAGGAACTAGCAGCAGCTTGGAGTTAGGGTGGGTTGGATATGGAGGCGGAGAGACAGGCAGGAATTGGAAACAGCACAGGCAGCACCTGCAGAGACAGGGAAAAGAAGACAATTAAATACAAGATATGATTGAGGTGATATTTATTACATCATCACAATACTAAATATTAAACAATTTGCATTATGATATTCCAAATGTTCCTGAACAAACAATGGAATACAGTTTCTGGCTTTTAGGATATCACAATGAATATTAGGGATGTGCATTTTTTAGGAACACATTTGGGTCATTTGGGCACCTTAAAAATTGTAGGCACTGAAAACTGAATTAACATGCATTAACCTACAAATGAATATGTGTACAATAGATTTACCTGAATTAGAACAAACTGGAAAAATGCCAAAATTGGTAAAAATATGGACAAATCCTAGAGCAAGCCAAACATTGCTTGGCCACACACATCCCTAATAAATATGCATAAGATAGCTTTGTATGAAATAGAGGTAGTGCATGCAACTCTATCTTATGTCTATTCATTGCAAATATCCCAACGATCCTACTGACGGGGTGTCCCTCAGCAAAGGTTGGGAATACACTATCTGAGATATGGGAGAGAATCTATAAACGCCTCTTCTTTCTCTATGGCTAGCCCTCCCTCCTTCCTTCATGATCTCTGGATTGACTCTCCACAACTGGGTACACTGGATGTGTTAAGGCAGTCAACCTGTTTAGGGTTGCTAGCCTTCAACATTAATGTTATGAAAGGGATGCAATCACTTGCATATATTAATGGTACTTTGCTACAGAAAGGAATCCGCTTTCATAGCTTTTTTCCACACAATGAAGCTGATTATTTTAGACCGTTTATGCTAAAGGTGTGTTTGTTCTACAAATGAGACCTTTAAATAGATTTTTTTTTGAATTTCAAATACTGCATCATAAATTTTAATCATCCCTCCTATACTTTAATTAGCTAATCGTTGCTATTTGTGCAATGAAAGGTACAGAGCATATAATATAGGGCACAGATTGCCCATTTATCTGTAGTGAAGAAAATTTCTGCCTTAGAGCCCACTGAATCTTCTGTGACTGAATACACTTTTGATCAGCGGGGACCAGTCTCTGTTTTAATTTGTATTTTGTGTTTTGCAGATGCTCGTGCAGATCTGATTAGAATGCTCCACATATCGTTAGCTCTATCGCTAATAACGAAAGGTTCATTGATGCTTATTAACCGGATCTGGCAGGGTGCATGTGGTGGTGGTGGTGGTGGGGAGGGGAGAGGGATTTTTCCATTAAATACTGAGAGTCTGGACATGAGAAATGATTGGCTATACTGAGGGTCCAGCTGCAGTGCATGTCTCCACTGTTGCTGGAGTCATGGGAATGGCAAAACCAGTTTAGGTTCAAGGTCGTTGCTGGCATTCAGCTGTCATGACTTCATTGTCTGCAGGCCTTCTCTCCATTGACACATTCAAGGGTACTTTATAACAGTCACAAAGAACCAGTCAATTGATACCATTACACTTCATGCGCACACAAACCACAAGCCTGCTGAGGATTGTTGAAACAATCCAACATTTATTCATTACAGAATTTATTAAAAACTATATCTTACCATCTTCTGATCATGTAGGCTCTTATTTATGTAGTCCAAACATTTAGCTATCTCTTGTTTTCAAGTTTCCCAAAACATTCTCTAATTGACACAAGGGTATCTGTATTTTAATGCTGTGCTATTTGTACCCAAGAAAACGAATGCATGAAGAACTCTGCCGTCATCGTACCGGTTAAAAAATCCAGCAGTGGGATAGGAATAAAACACACAGAAAGGATGGAAGAAGGGAAAGGAAAAAGATATCTATTCATTCTGGGAGCAACAGGGAAATCCAATTGCAGAGAACTGAAACAAATCTTTAGTTAAAAGGAGTGGGTGGGGGCGGGAGGAGACGCACAAACTTGGGTCAGGGAGGAGACAGTGATTAGCTCTATTGTTTGAGGCTCTTTGAGCTTCATTGGGTCTAAAAAAACCCATTAATCTATTGAAGCTTGCCAGAATTTTGTATAGAAGACAACTTAAGTTATGGCACTTATCTGAGGCAAAGTAGTTAAGCATGTGAGTACAGAAAACAGCACATATGCATCTTTGTTAAGATCTTGTGACTGAAAACAAAACAGACAAGAGAAACAGAGTTTAAAAAATGGCTGCTTGGCATATGTGGGAATGTGCTGCTTTCTATGGCCGTCATATAATTTAGAGTAATTTTGTGGCAAAAACAAAATTCTAATGAAAGAAAATAAGTCTCAGAAAAGAAAATATTATGGTCTAGTTTGGCCGTTAGGTAAAATGAAATAGCTTCTAGCTGGTAGTGACATTTCTTGCACCTCTTCTTTTTGTTGCAACCACTTACTACATGTGGAGGCCAATTCCATAACATGCATGTCCGGGCCGCGGGCACATACAAATCAAAAACTAGCCCGATTTCACCCCGGTTCTGCAACCGTTCCAGAATCAGGGACAAGCATGAACAAACCACTGTGGAGGAACACAGGCCCTGCTGTTAGGATAAGCCACGGGTATATGCAGTAAACGGTTTGGATGTCCCCGCGCTCACCCTATTCTGAAAAGATGAATGTTTTCGATCCTGCCCATCTCCGCCATATACCCATAGATGTCTCTGACGGTCACACCTCCACTGTTAAAACGTGCATCTCCTAAAGTGCTCCTCTCTCTGACAGTGTTGTACTGCTGCAAACTACACATAAATACTGAGGATACATGAGTGTTGATGCAAACTAGACTAGATATGCTCGTCTGTTGCGTGCTCAGAATGGTGCAAAGTGATCTCAGTGCACTCAAAGATATAATAACAGCAAGTAGAAAGAGATGTGTTTGTCATGGCCTACCTTGCATGAAAACATACATTGCTAAGTATGGACCCTTACCAACCTCACACAGTATGGTGCTTGTGAGCATAGTTCAGTGCTGCTTGCGCTGCTGAATGCTCTTATTCTGAGGGTCTCTTATTATTGAAAGGGCTATGTTTTGACATTTAGCTGTGGATTTTTCTGCCCTATCACACAGGTACCTGGAGACGCTGTGGTCATCCATACGGTCCAGGTATTGGCTAGGCATTCTTATCAGCCCTGAATTGCAGATAAGCACACCAGATCCTCCCGTGCAACCCTCAAACCATCTCTCCCCCCTCTCAATTTCAGTCACAAAAAACCTAAAACTGTCAAAAAGATGCCCTTAAACTATAAATAACAGCTGGTATAACAGAATAGCATGGAGTCCCAGGACTAAAAATATGATCTTCATTTCTCACCCAATCAAGAATCCTTTCCACATACTATTCCTACATCAATAGTCACATTTTTTAGGACACAGGAATTGTTAGGGTCCCCTAGATTAGCTCCTTTAGCACAAACAGCGAATGTCAGCATGGCCAGAATAATCATTATTGCTCTTCTTTATATTTCTTTCAGGGTACTTAATAATGTCTCTTTAGCTTACAAGATTCCCACACCTCTGGTTTCTGTTCTTTATAAATGCATCTTGTGGTGTTTTTCCATACTGCAGTCCACCATTTCAGAATAGACTATTCACCACCTTTCTACAAACATAGCAGAATATTTTCTAAGTACTGTTCTTATTCTATGTCTCCAGCAGGTATAACAGGCACGTCTGTGGGGACCTCCCAAAACATCCACAGGCCTTTCCTGAATATGCTTTATACATCTCCATAGCAAATCCCGTCCCCGTTTCGTCCCTCCTGGACACGTTCTGAGATGCCTGTGTTAGCGAGATAAACGTCCGCGGATGCTATGTACCGGAATATGCTCCTAGATGTTTTTGGCAGATAAACATCCGCAGCACATGTACAAACCCTTATTCAGTTTCTGGAATGACCTCCATTCTAAATATGTACTCTCATCAATACAAGTTGAAAAGTTCATGGGAAAAAAAAATCCCAGGTCGCTAAATATTGCACAAGGAAGAGGAAATAGTCAATAAAAAAAACTTATTGTCTCCCATCATTAGCTATCAATTGACATCGAACAATCTCTCTTTAAACATTTATGAACCTGCTACACTTGAAAGATATCAGAGACTTCTGCATTTCAGGCTGATGGTAATAACACCACTTCTTTCTTCCATATGATACTTTGAACACTACCTTTTTCATATCGCCCGTTTCTCTTTTCACCCCCGGTTTACAAGAATTAACCCACACAGCATCTTTCTTGCCATTAAAACTGGAATATTCTGTCTGTCCTGGTTCTGGAATTATGCTGGTCAAGACAATCTCTGTGTATATTTGCTCTGGATATTTATGTTGAATGTTGTCAGAAGAACGTTTTATTCTATTTCCAAAAATGTTACACTGTCATACATTCCTTAAGGTGTCATCAATAAACTGAATTTTGATTCATAAATTCCATCAACTGGCTATGCTGTTCGCTTTTTCCAATTTAGGAGTCTAGATTTAGTTTTCTGTTCATATAGACAAGAGGTGTGCCTTTCCAAAAGTCAGAACATTCATCCCCTTGTTCTTTTCATATGATAAGTGCAATAATCCACTGAAGTGTGAAGATAGTGTTATAAAAGAGGGGGCCTAGTCAAAGCATATTTTTAACATGCCTAAATTAAGCCTATTTTATAGCTTACTTGTCTTTATAAAATACTAGCTCAAGTGGCATGAGAACGTGCCTTAAAGTAAGGTGTGATCACTTATACCAGCCCTTGAGTTTGGTGTATAATGTCTGCACCTACGTTTTGCAAGTACACACACATAAATTATCCTATTCTATAATCAATGCATGGGCTTGCTTGTAGTGCCTACACTCTTCCCAAATTCCGCCCCGGTGCATGCCCATAGTTAAAGCATGCACTATGCAGACAATGCGTGCACTTTTACGCTGCTTAGTATTTTATAGGCGGCCCATTTACAAGTGATGATAGTGCCTAAAAAAGGCACCTTCTTATAAAATGACTACCTTTATATGCTAAGATTAGAGGCCACTGTACTAAGTTGCACCAGATTTTACAGCTGGGATTTCCTGTGATAGAAGTGCTAGCATGCAAAAGTATTTTGAATGCACATAGTTTATCATTCTTGCTGAAATAATGTTTTTGTTGTGTGTAATTTATTTCTTGCAAATGGAAGTGCACAAATTCAACCTAATGAACTACTGCGATGGAAAATTATGAAACATATCATAGCTCATTACCTACAAACGCATAGATAAACTACATATGATAAGTGCTCCACAGACTAAGTGTTGCAAAAAATATCACTGCACCTTCAAAAGGTGTAATTAGGTTTTAGTGAGCAAGTCCTTAAAAACAATTATGTGCATATTTTTATCCAGGGTCATTTGCAAAGGCCAGAATAATGCATTGCAAATGTGCTTTAGTGCATATATACAAAATCTGGCATACCTTAGTACTTTTGGCTCAGAGTGACTGAAGGGATTTTGCTGTATCACTTTGTGCCTGATTTTATACATCAGGTAAACATGGAGTAACTTCTGCTTTACTGCACATCCTGTCATGTTATTGCCTGTAAGCCTGTGCCAGTCATAAGCTAATGAAAGTTGTCCCAGTAAGGTGAGATATATAACTTAGGAGCCCTTTTACTAAACTGCACGATGCAGTTAACGCACATTTTAGCATGCAGAAAACGTGAGCCTAGGGTCTACTGTAACCATTAACATGTGGGCATGACAGCTACTGTGTGCTAAAACACACATCAATTGCTCATCGCGCAGTGGGCCAGGGAATGGGCAGGCTAGGGCAGAGTGTGGGCATGGGGAATACATTGCAGTTAGCCCAGGAGTATATATCATGCACTCACTGTTCAGGTGGCAATTAGTGTGGCTGCATTAACGATACTTGGGACAATTTCTCCAAATGGGTGCGTTTTGCACATACTGTGACAGTCATGGACTTTGCTCCTAAGCCCGGGTATGTGGATTGCCCCATGAGTGGCATTTGCAGTTCCTGCATTAGTTGAGAAGGCTGTTGGGCAACAGTTCTGTGCGCTAATTGCTGGAGACACGCTGGGCATGCCCCTGAAACTTAGCGTACGACTGCTGCACTTAGAATGCTTTACATTTTGTTCTCAGCGCCTTTGTCAATGTTCAAGTGAAATTATTATTTTTGGCCAGATAATCACTATCCAAAATATTGGAAATTGCAGGGCATGTTTTTTACGGTTCCATGATGTCTTCCAACTTTTCTGATCTGTCATATAGGCAAAGCTAATATCAACTTACAAACCAAAATGCTTCATTTTGCATGCAAGTTTATAAGAGGATGGATACTTCATGATTTTCCAAACCTTACTTCTGCACTGCAGGTCAGAATAATATAAAAACGTATTGGACCTGGTTCCACATCTTCTAAATGGAGATATTGTAGTTTAAAATATTCATAGTGCCAATCTTTCAGTGAGGCATCCGCTACTGAGTTTCATTCTTCAAGCTTCACTCTCTGAAACCTATTGTATGACTTCCATTTTTCAGCCATGGGTGTGCATAGCGTAAAATGCTATGTGAATACGTTCTGACAAAAAAGGAAGTGTTTCTACCCTACAGGGATTTCTGTTCTAAAGAAAATTTACAATGAAATACAGATGTTCAAACTACAATAAATAGGAGCAAAAGTGAAGTTTGCAGGATCTTACTGGCTCATTAATCTGAACGCTCTTCTATGACTGCAAATCTTAGTAAGAATGCCTTTCATTTTTAGGGAGAAAACAAGATAAGAATCACGAAGACAGTCTGAAGCATGGCCAAAAAAATATAAAATCCGCTCTTTGTTGTCTTTAATGTTTATCCCTATGCAGTCTTCATCCTTTTTGTTTTAAACATTATTTCAAAAGTTATCTCACCGGGAGAGGCGGAGCCAGCAAGACTCCAACAGGAGAGGTGGAGCCAGCAAGACTCCAACATGGCTGCTTGAGATTTTTCTCCCGCGGATCCCACCTACTAGTTTCTTGCATCTCGGCAATAAACCCTTGCTAATATAGGCGCACCTTTCCCAGGCGACTCTAAGGATGGCCGGGAGCAAGCAAACCCGGTTGGAATTTACCAACCCACCATCATCTGGCTCAAAACGGTCCAAGACGGACCCGCTCTCCCCACAGAAGCAGGCCTCACCGCAAGATAAGTCCGAGGGCTTACTTGAGCTTCTGCACGAGGTGCGGGCCATCTGAACGCGTGTTGAGCTGAATGGGGATTCCCTGGCTGACCTGCAAACTAATATGAAGGAGATGCGATCACAAATGCAAACCCTATCTCTCCGACTGGAAAAGGCCGAAGCGGCAATAACCAAGTGCGAGACGGGAGCCCTCCATTTTGCAAAGTCTGCTAGGAAAGTGGAACATTTGGAGAAGTCCCTTGAGGACATGAACAACAGGGCCAGACGTAACAACCTTCGCATTGTTGGTATGCCGGAGGGTTTGGAAGGAGGCAACCCGATTCGATACCTGGAATCCTGGCTACCGGACTTTTTACATCTCGACTTCGCCCGGCCCCTGGAGATAGAAAGGGCGCATCGGATCCCAGCCTCTTCCAGTTCGCATAGTACTAGGCCGCGCCCGATGATCTTCTGTGTTTTACGTCACCAACACGCCGTCCAGATTTTGGCCGCGGCCAAGGGGAAACAGCTGCTGCTGCCCGGCAGGCAAAAAATTCTCTTCTTCCCAGACTATAGCAAACCCACAGTGGAAAAAAGGAAGTCATTCCTTGCTCTCAGACCTCGTCTACAACATCTGCAGGCCAGATATGGCCTTTTCAACCCTGCCAGATTTAAAGTTACTCTGAACAATGCGACCAAGACTTTTGAGGACCCGTTGGCTCTTAAAAACTTCATTGAGGAGCAAGAGGCTCTTATGATGCACCAGAACTAGTTGTTTCTGTCCCTGGTCTTGCATTCTGACCCTCGGTGGAACGGGGTGGGCCTTTTAGCCCGTGAATGCTTCCTTGCCCGATCATCGGCCTTTTGTTTCAAGGGAGCACCCCGGGTCTGCCCCGGGGGAAAAAAGTAGGGGTTTGTCTGTCTGTAAGGTGGGGAGGGAGGGCTTTGCGCTTTTCTAGCCCTGGGAGAGAGCTGTTTGGGGTATTGTGAGATGTATATATGGGTTTATTCGGGAGATGTTATTGTTGCTGCCATACTCCCACTAGTTAACCCTAGTGGGCTCGTGGGATCCCGTGACGGCCATGTTTTTATGGTCAAGCTGTCTCACCCATATGCTTGGTTGGGGGGGTGGGAGGTATATGCTGGTTCTCTGAGGAAAATGGGGAAGTTTTATTGTAAGCTTATGTGCAACTGGTTCTCTGTGTGGTGGATGCTACGTTTATCCTTTTTTTTCAGGGTACAATGACTGCTAGCTTAAAATTACTGTCCCTCAATGTTAAAGGAATTAAGTCTCCGATCAAGCACCAGAAAATCTTGTCTTACTGTGGGAGGCAAAAAGCTGATATAATTTTGTTACAGGAAACACACCTTACGCTAGACGAAACATGTAAATTAGGCAATAAGCATTTTTGTGTGATAGGTTCCTCCCCTGCATGTCACAAGAAAAATGGAGTAGTTACATTAATTAGGAAGGCCCTGGGGGCCAAGGTTGTAAGCTCCTGTCATGATGATGTGGGTAGATGGGCAAGCTCCTTAATCTTGGTCGGGAATGTTTCTCTTCTTATTTCCAATGTCTACGGTCCTAACTGTGATGATCCGTTTTTCTTTCGCTCTCTCTCAGGCCGGCTACAGATGGAGGCCTCGGTTCCCATTATTGTGGGAGGAGATTTTAATGTTGTCTGCGACCCGTTGATAGATCGTAATCCTGGGAGAGTTGAAAAACCTTCTAAAGCTACTTTAGCGATTCAAGCCCTTTGTGAGCTTAACGGGCTGGTGGATGTATGGAGAACGTTGCATCCAAAGGAGAGAGACTTTACTTATTTCTCTCCATTTCATAAATCCTCCTCGCGCATTGACTATTTTTTGACGTCTAAGTCCTTGGTCTCTTCGGGCTGTGCGACGGGAATTGAAAGCATGTGCATTTCTGATCATGCTGCAGTAACTTTGGAGATTGATCTTTCTGGGATAGAGCGGCCTGCATCGCCCTGGTCATTTAACAGATCGTGGTTAGCGGACCCCTCCTTTCAAACAGAAATCCGGGAGGTCATTTGCTCTTATTTTGCTTCTAATATGGTGGGCGATACCGCGACATGGGCCTGGTGGGAGGCTTTTAAAGCCACCCTGCGAGCCGCAATTACTAGTCATGCGATCCGGGAGCGCAAGAAGAACAAGGCCCGCTTAGTAACCCTTGAAAATCAGATCAAAGCAGGGGAAAGGTTGTGGGTGAAATGTCCTGATCCTAGTATCTTACTTAGACTCCAAAGGTTAAGGTATCAATATAACGAGATAGCTTCCTCAGAGGTGGAACAAACTCTTCTTAACCAATCGGCCAGATTTCATATTGAGCGAAATAGGGCAAGTAAAACTTTGGCTAATGCTTTAAGGGGTAGGCAAGAAAAAAAAAGAATTGTCGCTCTGCTAGATGACAACTTAATTCAACAAACCAAGAGTGAGCGAATACTAGATGAGTTTTCAAAGTATTATGGGAAGTTATATTCCTCGGATGTTGAGCCGGATTCAAATGCTCTCACAAGTTTCTTAAGAGGCCTCACTCACCCCTCTGTGTCGATTCAGCAGGCGGGCGATCTGGGGAACTCACTTACCTGTAAGGAATTGCGCGCTGCTATCAAAGCTATGCCCCGGGGTAAAGCCACTGGACCGGATGGAATTCCGGCGGAATTCTATCTGGTATTTTGTGAGGACTTAATTCCTTATCTTTTGATCTACTACTCCGAGTTGGTAAAGGGGCAGGGAAATACCGGTAATTTCTCTGAAGCCACAATTGTGGTTTTGGAGAAGCCCGGTAAAGACCCGGAGCTTGTGACGAATTACAGGCCGATCTCTTTGCTAAACTCTGACTATAAAATCTTTGCCAGCATTTTGGCACAGAGACTCACTAAGGTTATTGGAGATCTTATTCACCCGGACCAATGCGGCTTCGTCCCTGGGAGAGCTACATCAGATAATGCACGGCTGCTATGTAATTTACTGGAAAGGGCCTCTTTTAGTCCTTTGCCTTATATAGGTCTCTTGCTTGACGTGGAGAAAGCATTTGACAGGTTAGAGTGGCCCTTTCTCTTGCAGGTGTTGGATTGGTTCGGTTTAGGGGATGGGTTTATTCGTATGATCAAAGCCCTATATGCGAACGCCAGTGCCCGTATTTTTGCCAATGGCATTCTTTCCAGCTCCTTCTTGCTTCACAGAGGCACGAGACAGGGTTGTCCTCTCTCTCCTCTCTTGTTTAATTTAGTGTTGGAACCCCTGGCCTTAGCTATCAGGCAGCACGCAGGGATCTCCGGCTTCAGATTGGGAGAATTGCAGGTGAAAATCTCAGCTTACGCGGATGATCTTCTGCTTTTCACCCAGCCGGAAGAAGTTTCTGCAATCCTGTCTTTGATCGAGAGCTACTCCTCGATCTCCGGATATAAAATTAACTGGTCCAAGTCGGTAGCATTCCCAATGAATAACGTCTCCAATTCGCACTTAATGGTGGAGTTTCCCTTTCGGTGGGTATCGGATAAAATTTTATATTTGGGTGCCCAATACTGCGCTTCCCGGGCTGACACTATTACATCAAATTTGGCGGACCTTCTATTACTGATCCGTAAGCGGACCCTTTCTTGGTCCCCGCTCCACCTGTCATGGTGGGGCAGGTTGGAGACCATAAAAATGTCCCTTACTCCCAAAATAAACTATTTATTGGGAATGCTACCTTTTGAACTTCCCGTAGATATATACGGTGAACTTGAGCGAGCGTTGTTGGGCTTCCTCTGGAATGGGAAACGTCCTAGAATTGCTACCAAAAAGCTCAAGGCTTCTAAGGAGGCTGGAGGTGTCCAATTCCCTGATTTCCGACGCTACCACCAGGCCCTTTTACTAAAGCAGGGAGCCTTGTGGGTGGAGTCTGAGGGTTTGGGACATAGACCAATCTGGCTCGAAGTAGAGGAACAGTTGGCGGCCCCGTATCCCCTGCGATACTTGTTGGGCATGCAATTTCTACGAGACTCTCCGGCAGGGGGGGTCATCGGAGCTACACAAGCGGCCTTTTTGCAACTGGTTAGATTTGCGGGCGACGGGACCGCTCTCTTTTGGCATACCCCTTTATGGTGGAATCCACTGTTTAAGATTCGGAATCAGGTGTTTGCCTGGCGCAAGTGGATGCGCTGTGGTATTTGGGTAATTGGACAAGTGATAGACAAGAATGGATGGAAGGATTTCTCGACCTTGCAGAAGGAGTTTGCCCTCCCTTTGTCCTGTCACTTTCAATGGCTGCAACTCAAGCATTGTCTAGACGCAAAAGGTGTCAAGGGAATAGACCTGGACGCTACTGGGTTCCCCCTTAGTCTCGTTCAGGGGTCCCTCAGCCAGCGGGGCGCTATGTCCTTTATTTACAGGTCTATTAGAGATTCTGGGCTAATATCCTTAAAGGGCTTAATTAAAACCTGGGAGGTGGATCTGGCTGTTGAGACCCTCCCCACCTTATGGAAGCTCTTGTGGAGCCCTGTTACGCGGGCTTCGCGCTCAGCAGCTCTCACTCAATCGATGTATTTTTTCTTGCATAGGGCTTATATTACCCCTGTTAAGCTAGCTAAATGGGACAAGCAGTCGTCTGGCAGATGCTGGTCATGTCAGCAAGAGTTGGGCACTTACAGGCACATGTTTTTTGACTGCCCCCTGCTCCAGGGTTTCTGGCAGAATGTGGGTGCTCGGTTTCAGAGCGTACTGGACATCCCCTTCGTTCTTACAGGGCCGTTGGTCCTTTTGCGCTCTGCTGCACCCTCATTGGCCCTTTCTAAGGAGCAGGCGTTTCTTTTGAACTTCATGATAGCTATTGCACTAAAGCTTATTCTTACTCATTGGAAACATTTTCGCTCCATACACTTTGATTGCTGGTGGAATTTAGTATGTTATTATGCTAAGCTTGAAAAATTGTATAGTAAGCTTCACTCTCCAAACGCTGCAGATTTAAATGTACATAGATGGACACTTCTTGACCAATATTGTGCCCGTTCCTTTGTTCCCTGATGCGGGGATACTGCACAATTGAGTAGCAGGGAGCAAGCATCCCTTACATGTCAGGCCATCTGCTGTCGCCTGGTTGCAGAGTGGTGGCATTATTTCTCAGAGAACCGGGGGGGTGGGTGGGGGATTTGAGTTGCTGTTTTACGTGTCTTATTTGTTAGATTTGATTTCCTTGTTTGTATCTTTGTTGGTCATGATTTCTTTTGTTTTGTGGCTTATTAAAAACTTAAATAAATGTTATAAAAAAAAAAAAAGTTATCTCACCAAACCTAATACAGACATGGATCAGAAAACGAATCATGTTAGCCACACTAATACCATTAATACTATATCTTTGACATACATAGTAACATAGTAAATGATGACAGCAAGACCAGCATGGTCTATCAAGCCTGCACAGTAAGGTTACTAGCGTTGTAGAGTTTTACCTACCACACTGTGCAGGTTACTTCCCCTCTATGCCTTTGCTTAAGATTCTACCTGCCGCTCCAGGCAGATTATCCCTCTTTGTTTATGAAGTTATATACATTTGCTTTGATTCCGTCCTCCTGCTATATAGTGATTCTCTGTATCTGTCCCATGCCTTTTCGAATTCCATCACTGTTTTTGCCCCCTCCACCTCCTTTGGCAAAGCATTCCATGTATCCACCACCCCTTCCATGAAAAGGTATTTCCTGATGTTGCTTTTAAGTTTATCTCCTTGCAACTTCATTTCATGTCCTCTAGTTCTCCCAGCTTTCCCAGCTTTGAAAAAGGTTTGTTTGTTCATTAACACCTTTTAAATATTTAAATATCTCTATCATATCCCCCTGTCCCCCGTTTCTTCTAGGGTATCCATATTTAGGTCTTCAAGTCTTTTCTCATATGCCTTTTGGCGCAGGCCCCATATCATTTTGGTGGCCTTCCTTTGCACCATTTCAAATCTTGTTATATCCTCTGCAAGGAAGAGACTCCAAAGCTAAGCATAATACTCCAAGTGAGACCTCACCAATAACCTGTACAGTGGCATTAATATCTCCTTCTTCCTGCTGGCTATTCCTCCCTGTATACAGCCTAAAATCCTTCTGGCTTTGGCCACCATCTTGTCATACTTCTTTGCCACCTTGAGATCCTCAGACATTATCACTCCAAGGTCCCTCTCTTGGTCCATACACACCAGACTCTTATCTCCTATCGTGTACTGCTCCTTTGGGTTTCTGCATCCCATTGTATCACTCTGCACTTTGTATTACATCTGAATTACCAAGCATTAGACCATTCTTCTAATTTTTGTAAATCTTTTCTTGTGTTGTCTACTCCCTCTGAAGTGTTCACTCTATTGCAAATCTTCATGCCATCTGAAAAAAGGCAGCTTTTCTTTTTAATCCTTCGGCAAAGACATTGAACAGTAGTGGTCCCATGATCCCCGAGGCACTCCACTACTCACTTTCCTTTTTTTCAGAGTGAGTGCCATTCACAACTACCCTCTGTATTCTGTCAGTCAACCAGCTCTTGATCCATTTCCCCACCTTAGGTTCCAAACCCAAGTGGTTCAGTGGGCAGTGTGATAAACTCATTTTTCAATGTACTTCATAAAACTGGAGTTTAGATTTCTTTGGGGCTGATATTCAAAGCAAGTTATAAATTTACCAGTGACAGATGAACATATAACATGACTACCCATGGTTTTCGGCTGCTATAGGATTGTATCAGGTCAAAAATCCATCTATACAGCCCAATGCTATCCATACAGTAAAGAGGTAGATGGAGGACTGAATGAGGGCAGATATTGAAAACTATCTAGATAGGGGTGGTGGTGACTGTGCTGAACATAGATTCAGTGCTGCTGACTATGGGGGTTCTTACACGTGTAAATATGAACACTTTTAAATGTGCACATTGTATCCATGTGCAAATGGCCAATATAGAAATGGCTCATTTTACACTTGGAGGTATCACATCAAAATTGTACGGGGATATGTCAGGGTTATGTCAGGGTTATATCAGGGGGAGAGAGAGAGAACAGAACTAACCAAGCAGGTACACAAGGACTGGCGACAATTCTATAGGTGAAGAATCTTTTTTATTATGCCCCAACGCGTTTCGGCTAAAGAGCCTTCTTCAGGGGGTCTTTAAAAATAGCACACCTTGAATCTGTCATGTAGAACACTAAAAACGTTCAATGCGTTAAAATGCGTTAAAACTGTTATCTTACTCATTTTTGGGCCATCCTTTGGCAGGAGGGATTAAGGAGGATATTCCCCTTAATCCCCCAATTTTTATTTCCTCCTCCAAATTGAAATGAGGTAAAAATAGAGTCCTCCATGACAGTAGTTCACCTTTAGAGTTGCAAAATGGCTCAGACACATGTATAAATGTTGCCATTTACATGTGTACATTGTAAGATGCCAGCACTTACACGTATAAGTTGCCAGGCTGCCTGCATCGATTTTTCCCACATGTATATTTGTAAAATGGCTCTTCCCACTGCATATAGATACAAATCCCTGTGTGTTTCCACACTTTATTCATATTTTATATATGTATAGCCCCTGCGGGATCAGAATCGCATCTAGGCCTGTACATGCAGCCTGGAACCCGATTCCCATCGGCCTTCATGACGAGGTAAGGGAGAGAAGCTTTAAAGCAGGGGGATCAGAAGGGCTGTCAACATGAATGTTGAAGTCACCAAGAATAAGAGTGGTGAAGGAAGGGTGAAGAAAGATAGAAAGCCAAGAATCAAAATCAGAAAGAAAAGTAGAGACAGAAATATCAGGAGGACGATAGATAACAGCGACTCGGAGTGGAAGAGGAGAGAAGAGGCGGATGGAGTGGAATTCAAAGGAGAGAGGGGAATGAGAGTGAGGTGGCATGAGGGTCTGGAAGTGACAGGAGGGAGACAACAGAAAGCCATTACCCCCACCGCAACCAGTAGGACGAGGAGTGTGGGAAACTTATAGCCGCCATGACATAGAGTGGCAATGGATGCAGTGTCATCAGAAAGAAGCCAGGTCTCAGTTAGGGCAAAGAGGTGAAATGAGCGGGAAATAAAAAGATCATGAACAAAAGCAAGTTTATTAGAGATAGAATGAACGTTCCATAAGGCACAAGAGAAGGGGGAGGGCAGACGGGGAGAGAAGAGGAATCAGAACAAGGTTAGATAAGTTGCGAGACGGCCTAGACCTAACGTGAGAGAAATAATTAGGGAGTGCAGGAAGCTTAAGAGAGTGAGAAGTACGTCTAGGGAGACCAGAACTAGGGAAGACATAGATAAGGTTCGCTAGATTACGTAAAGGCCTCATTATAACAATATAAGACTTGGGAGTAACGTACCCGAAATGAGGAAGAAAGGAGGAGCAGAGTACAAAAGAGACAAGAAGGGCAAATCAAATGTAAATAAAGGATCAAATACGTATGGGAGCATATAGAATCAGCAGGTTAGGGAACATGAGAAAGTCACAAAGTAGAGAGAGCATAGTTCAAGTTGCCCAGCATACCAGTGGAGTAGATGTCGCTGGAAGCGGCTAAGGTCCCGCGCCTAAGGGCCACGCCAAAGGGCCCTTTGGCATGGCCCTTAGGCACGGGCATGCCCTCTGGCGCTGCAGTTCAAAAGATGCCGATCAGCTGGGCTGGGGGAGGGGACTCTCTTCCGGCTCCCGATCAGGTGATCAGCTGGTGTGCACTGATAGAGTGGGACACAAACCGCCCTCTGGCGCTGCAGTTCAAAAGATGCCGATCAGCTGGGCTGGGGGAGGGGACTCTCTTCCGGCTCCTGATCAGGCAATCAGCTGGTGTGCACAGTATCTAAGAAGAAAATCCAGAATTGTTCTCTCAAGTTCAATGTAGTATCACAGTTTCCCCCACCGTCAGGGTTGAGGGATATGTTGTAAAATCTGCCATCTTAATCGATCAAAGGTATGTTGCAATGGAAGACAAGTATTAATACAGAATTTATGTTCTCAGAATCGAGCTATTATACTTCTCCGAATACGTCCCACATATAATTTCCTGCAGGGGTACATTATCAAATAAACTACATGTGATGTCTTACATGTAGTATATTCCCTGAGGGTAATCATGCAGTGGGAATTAGGATTACTCCAAGTACTACCCTCTATCGTAAGATCATAAAATTCACACTCCCCACAGGAAAAATGCCCAGAGCGATTAGAAGCATCCTTATTAACAAGCCATGTCACTGATGGGCTTATATAATTGGCAAAGTTCATACTTCTATGGAAGGCTACAATTGGACATTCACTAAAACACTCATGCAATTGCAACACTAGCCAAGGCTTATAGATCACCGAAGATATCTGTGAAGCACACATTGAGAATGGTAATGTACATAGTAGTAAATCATCCTTTTTTTGACTACCAGTGTTTTTACTTGCCAAGAGCAATTAATGTTGAGCATGCAGCCCCCATATGTATGCCTTTTTAACAATTACATATGGATAACCCTGATCCAAGTACTTTTGAAAAAATTGTTTTGATTCTTTAATATAATCCTCCCTTAGGGAACAGCAAGGCAAAGAAACTGGCTGAATGGAAGCCCATTTTTTAATATCATGGGATGATGACTCGTGTATTTTAACAAATTATTTCATGTCATTGATTCCTAGATTAAAATTGCCTGAAAAAGAAAGTATTCTCATATAATTAAAATATCCTTAAAGGCCAATTGTGTTAGATGATAAGTACTCTTGAATTGTATGTTGGATTTCAGAGAATTAAGCCAACAAGTACATTCTATTAATGATTCCAAATCTCCTTTCCATACACAGAGAATATCATCCAAATACCTCTTCCATATATACTCAGAACATCCAGCTCTAGAGGTACAACAAACTTTCTTTAAATGAAAAGATAAAAATAGTGGCCACTGTGGGGGCCACAATTGCCCCCATGGCCACCCAAATTTTTGATGGAAAAAAATACCATTATATCAGAAAAAAATATTCTCCAAAACTAGACTTAATAGCTCCATTATATAGACCTTTGGTAACCTGTCTGGTAAAATTGTACCCCACTCGAGATTATTTATGACTTCCAGTGCTTCACTTGGATTAATATTCGTAGATAACAATTTCATATCGAAGGTTACAAGCCAGATGAAATGAAGAAAATATCCTTTTATAACTGTCTCATTAATACATTTTGAGAGGTGAGAAGAGGGATCCTCAGTAAGATGTTGATAATATTGGAGATCTTCTAGTTGCCGAAGATTTTCCTGATCATACTGATCCTTAGATTGCATTATGATTGTGTCGCCCTTAGTGCGTTGTATAACTATATCCCTATGGTTCTGTAAACTCTTAAGAGCTTCCAAACATTCTTGAGACATCTTCCACTTGAGGACCATATATTGTTCCTCTAATTTCTCTAAATCCCATAGAACTACAGTAGTTTTTATGAAGTATCTCTGACATCAAGACATTCAAAAGACATCTTTAAAACTCACCTATTCACTGAACACTTCTGCCCAAAGACATAGCTCCGGCAGCTTCCCAATTGCAAAGTTACACACACCATCCTGTAAATATGTACATAGTTTAAACATACAAAGTAATCCAAGTTGCATATACAGTAGTTCTACTGTTCACTGTTCAATGCAACATTGATATTTTATGTAAATTGCTTTGATCCGGCAAAAGGCGGTATAAAAATCCAGCTAAATAAATAAATAAATGAAATGTCACAATCAGTGGATCAATGGGGCCACTTAGTATCTATTTAGATTTTGGCTAAACCAAAGACAAATCTGAAGGTATACTGTGAGAAAAGATATAATGCCAGATCACTAAACAGCAGAAGAAGCCAAAGAGGGCCACCTGTGCCTCAAATGCCTTATATCGTATAGTGGGCATGAAAGACATGCCAAGATCTAGCACTTGAATCACTACAATTCTCCAATGTACAATCAGTATATTCCTGTAACTGAGTGGCCTCAGATTTATTCATCCATGAGAAAATAAATTTACTTTGAAATTTGGTCTATTCCCGCCTAAATTTTTTTAGCTTAGTGGCTTTTATCGTTTCGTGGTACTTCTGCACTGTATCTTTTGTCTCTTGAAGTTGCTTCTTAAAGGACTCTGCTGTCATAGATTGTTGTAATTCTGTTTCCAGTGTTTTAATTGATTCGTTAACTGCCACATCAGAGGATGAAAGCATTTCTACCAATAACAGCATTAGGTCAAGTATACGTTTCATGAGTATGCCATTCCATTTTTGCAGGAAGGCATCATCCTTATTGAACAATTTAAGATATTTAAGGACTCGTAAGCCCCGAGGTGAAAGACCAGACCTAATATATTGGGATAGGATTGAACTATGTAGCTGTGTCCTTTCTTGTTTTTTATATAAATCCAATAGTTGTATCCATTTTTCTGTATTAGTAACATGATCTTGAGGACCTAATTTCAATACATTTTTAAGTATTTTCTGCATTTGTTCCTCCGAATATGCATAGACTTCTGAGTATTTTGCAGTAGCCATTGTAAGAGTTAAAACTATAAATATCAATGTTACAATGGACCAATATAGGATATATTTTCTCACTAACTGTGAATCCCATAATTCTATATTTAACAAGTGCTCCACTTTCTATGATATATAACCACTGATATAATAGACCCCTCACTTGGTTTGCAGCTTGTCATGCTGTGAGGTCTTGTGTGCATCAGTGATGCTGAGAGGTCTCAACTGAGATGCCAGACTAAGACAAACCACCCATCTGGGCAGCAGCAGAATGAGACGGTGTTGTAAGCGGAGGATCATATTTCTGTGACAAATGCAACAGCACTGGAATTAACTGCGCAGAAGAAAAGCTTGGCAAATCTACTTCTGTATCTTGCCCCAAAAACACAATGGATAGTTACAAAAGAAATTTGACTATAGTGCTGGAAGATGAGACTCTCAGGTCGGAAGGCACTCAAATGGCTACTGGGGATGAGCTAAAGACTTTTCAGAGTAAAGCCAGCATTTATGATGTGGTTGGATCTGCTGATGTAGTTGTGCATGAAAAGAGAGTCAGAAGTTGTAAAGATGTTTTACATATTGGGACATGCAATTTATGAAGCATGAACCAAGGAAAGTTGGAGGTGGTCAAGAATGAAATAGAATGTGTATAACTCGATCTGTTGCATGTCAGTGAACTGAGATGGATTCGCTTTGGGCACTTTGCATCTAATGATCATATGGTCTACTATGCTGGAAATGAAAGACAAAGAAGAAATGGTGTTACATTTATAATTAAGAAGAAACTTGCAAGAACTGTAATGAAATACAATGCAGTCAGTGAATGCTTAATTTCTATTCATTTCTAAGGAAAGCCCATCATCACAGCCATAATTCAGGCTAATGCCTCAACAACAGCTGCAGAAGAGGAAGACGTTGATGAGTTCTATGAACAAGTACAAGCTGAAATTGACAGAACATACAAACAGGATATCCTGATAGTCATGGGTGACTGGAATGCAAAAGTTGGCATCAAAGAAGAAGGCAAAGTGGTTGGAAAATATGGACTTGGCAACAGAAACAAAGCTGGAGAAAGACTGATAGAATTCTGCAAGACCAATGATCTATTAATCTCAAACACCATCTTCTAGCAACACAAGCGCCGACTATACACATGGACTTCACCTACAGAAATCAAATTGACTATATCTGTTGAAGACAATTTGATTTCTGTGGGTGAAGCCAAAACCTGGAGCTGACTGTGGTACAGATCACCAACTACTAGTATGTAAGCTAAAGCTAAAGTTGAAAAAGAGCAAGCCACTCATGAATGTAGCAAAATATGACCTTGAGAATATATCACTGGAATTTAAAGACTGCCTGAAAAATTGATTTGCTGCTTTAGATACAAATGACAGAGTTCCAGAAGAGTTATGGGATGACATCAAGAAGGTTGTGTTGGAAGAAAGCAATAAGTCTCTACATAAGGTGAAAAATCAAAAATGGCCAAAATGGATGACTGAAGAAACTCTGAAAATTGTCCAGAAACACAGAGACACTAAAGTCAGAGGAGAAAGAGAGGCAATCACAGGATTCAACAGAGAATTCTAACGTGCAGCAAGACAAGACATGGAGAAGTACTACAATGACACATGCAAGGAAACAGAATCAGAAGTTATTAGAAGAACAACAAGATCGGCTTTTCTAAAGCTACGAGAGTTAAATAAAAAATTCCAGCCTCAAATTGGAATGCTACAAAATGCTCAGGTACCCATGCTGAATATTGCTGAGAAGATCAAGAAAAGGTGGAAAGAATATACAGAGTCATTATACCATAAAGATCAAGTGGACCAGCAGCCATTTCAACCTGTACCTTATGATCAGGAACTATTGGTGATGAAATAAGAAGTAGAAGCAGCACTGAAAGCCTTATCAAAGAACAAAGCATCAGGCATTGATGGCATTCTCATTAAACAGCAATCGGATGAAGCTGTTACCATACTTACAAAGCTCTGCCAGGAAATTTGGAAGACAAATTCATGGCCAACTGACTGGAAAAGATCTGTGTTTATACCAATACTGAAGAAAGGTGATCCAACTGACTGTAGAAATTATCGCAAAATCTCTCTGATCCCACATGCCAGCAAGATTCTACTCAAGATTATTCAGCAGAGACTACAACCATACCTTGAACGAGAACTGCCTGAAGTGCAAGCAGGTTTCAAGAAAGGGCGAGGAACGAGAGACATTATCGCAGATGAGAGATGGATCCTTGAAAAGACAAAAGAATACCAAAAGGATATCCATATGTGATTTATTGACTACAGTAGGGCTTTTGACTGTGTAAACTATGAGAAACTCTGGGCCATATTAAGAAGCATGGATATACTAGAACACCTGATAGTTCTTTTGCATAACTTTAACATTGATCAAGAAGCAACAGTTCAAACGGAACTAAGAGAAACAGAATGGTTTAAAATCAGCAAAGATGTATGACAAGGCTACATACTTTCCCCCTACCTCTTTAATTTATATGCAGAACAAATCATCAGAGAAGCAGGACTGTATGAAGACAACTGAGGTGTGAAGATTGGTGGAAGACTCATCAACAACCTTCGCTATGCTGATAATACCACATTTGCTTCTCAAGATCAAGGAATATAGTCTTAAAATGGGTCATCACCTTAACGTTAAGAAGACAAAGATCCTGACAACTGGCAAAATCACTGATGGAGAAGAAATTGAAATAGTTGATAGCTTTAACTTATTTGGATCAACAATCAATAAAGAAAAGACTAGCAGTGAAGAAATACGATGATGTATTGCTCTTGGTAGAATGATTATGAAGGACCTAGTCAAGATTCTCAAGAGCAGAGATGTCTCTCTCCATACAAAGATTCGACTTGTCCATGTCATGGTATTTTCAATAATGTCATATGGATGCAAAAGTTGGACAGTGAAAAAGACAGACAGGAAGAAAATTGATGCCTTTGAAATATGGTGCTGGTGACTAATACTGTGTATATCATGAACTGCCCAAAGAACAAACCAGTCAGTACTAGAGGAGATCAAACCTAAGCTTTTCTTGGAAGCTCAGATGAGAAGACTTCGACTTTCATACTTTGGACACATCAGATCATTGGAGAAAGACATAATGATTAGCAAGGTAGAAGGTCACCATAAAAGAGGAATGCTGTCAATGAGATGGATCGATACAATAACAGCAGCTATGGTTACCAGTCTATCAACAATGTGCTGCTTGGCTGAAGACTGAACAAAGTTTAGATCAACAATCCTGAGGGTGGCAAGGAGTCGACACTGACTTGACGGCACTTAACAACAACATATTGTCGTCATATTTCTATGTTTCTATGTGCGCTCTAGCCTTATAAGCTAATGACATTCAGTGACTTGATTGGTCCATTTTCTTTCATGGCATACAATGATAGGTTGTCAGTGATTTATCAGCTGGGGATTGGTTGTTAGTCACCAGGAAGTGGTGGGAATGGCAGATAAAGGCATGATGGGTAGACACACCATGTTCCCGCAGTAGGGATGAATGTGTGTGATGGAATTGATAATGCACTGGTTTGAGAAGAATTTCTGAGTTCAAAGATAGGGAGGCTGCAAAACTAGAGGTCATAACATGAAGCTGCAAGGGGGTAAACTGAAAGGCAACATCAAGAAATACTTTTTCACAGAAAGGGTGATGGATCTTGGAATGCCCTCCCGATGGAAGTGATGGGGGCAAATACAGTGACAGAATTCAAAATGGCATGAGACAGACCCAGTGGATCCCTTTATAGCAACAGGATAAAATCAAAATAACCTTGTCTCAGCTATTCTCAATAATTAGGGGTGGCCTGAATGGAGCGGTGGGTGCACCACTAAACAAAGGCATGAGTAGAGGTAACCTGCACCCAGTGGTGGGTACACCTCTAAACAAAGGCATGGGGAGGGGTGACCTGCATGTAGTGGCAGCTGCCCCTACTCTTGCCACCTTGCTGGGAAGACTAGATGGACCATGATGGTCTTTATCTGCCGTCATATACTATGTTACTATGTTAATAATAGACAGTAGTACTTGGAGTGATCCTAATGCTCAGCACATGATTACCCTCAGGGAATATACTAGTAAAACATCGCATGTAGTTTATTTGATAATGTGCCCCTGCAGGAAATTATATGTGGGACACACTCAGAGAAATATGATAGTTTGACTCTGAGAACATAAATCCTGTATTAATACTGTAACTTGAACAGCCCCTATAGTGGAGCATTGTCTTACATTGCAACATACCTTTGATCAATTAAGAAGGAAGATTTTACAACATATCCTTCAACCCTGGCATTGAACTTAAGAGAATAATTCTGGATTTTCTTCTTAGATACTGTTCAGCCCGAAGGGCTCAGCATGCATATTGATTGGCATATGGTAATTTAAACTCCTAGGCTGTTTAAGAATGGAAATGGACAGAGTTTGGAGGAGTTTAAAAAATGCTGCGGTCATTTTTGTTTGCATAAGCCAGTTGAGCTCTGATATGATACATTTGGATGGATGCTGGAGTAGAGCTTGGATAAGTACTATCTGCCCTGAAACAGATCTGTTATAGCTGAATAATGACAGTGTTTAATGCATGATCACTTAAAATAAAATAAAAGGACTCAAATGGAGGACACTGTTTTATAGCACCCTCAGTTTCATAGTCTGACAAAAACTCATTGTATTTTATCATTGGTTATATAATATAGAGAGTGGAGCATTTGTTGAATATATGAACATGGGATTCACAGTTAGTGATAAACTATATCCTATATTGGCCCATCATAACAAGAACATAATTATTGGCACGCTTATAAACAATTAAAATCAGTTTGAACAGAAGAACCACATTCCCACTGCAATAAAATTAGACACACTTATGATCAATTGTCAGTACTCACAGACTTGAATCAACCAATGGATGATGGCAATAAATGTTTAAAATGGCCACATTCTCTCCCTGTTCCATTTTCAAAATGGTGAAGACAAGAGAGCTGCCTGAGACTTTCAGAAAAAAACATTATCACCAAACATCAAACTTCTAAGGGGTACAAGGTGATCTCCAAAAACCTTGGGATTCTTATGTCTATAGTTCACAATGTTATTAAGAGGTTTTCTGCTCGTGGAACTGTTAAGAACCTCCCAGGACGTGGTGGGATGAAGAAAATTAATCCAAGAAGTATTCGAAGGTTAATGCGAACTGCTGGAAAAACACCATGTACAACATCCAAAGAGCTTAAGGCTGACCTGGAGCAATCTGGAGTGGTGGGTTCAACCCGCACCATACGCCATGCACTAAACAAAGAAGGACTTCATGAGCGAAAGCCAAGGAGGACACCACTGCTCAATGACAGACAAAAAAAGCACGCTGATATTTGTCCAAACCCAACTTGAGAAACCACAATCCTTCTGGGAAAATATTCTGTGGACAGATGAAACCAAACTTGAGCTCTTTGGCAATGCAGACCAGTGATACTGTACATTTACAGGTGAAGAAATGAAGCTTATAACGAAAAAAACCACCCTTCTTACAGTCAAATATGATAGAGGTTCCATAATGTTGTGAGGCTGTTTTGCTGCCTCAGGAACTGGAGGCCTGGAACATATTAAAGGAATCATGAAGTCAGAGGACTACCAAAGTATTTTGGAGGAAAATGTGCTATCTAGTGTCAGAAAGCTAGGTATGGGTCAAAGGTCATGGGTCCTTTAGCAGGACAATAACCCAAAACATACATCCAAAAGCACAAAAGAATGGTTAAAAAGGAAAAACTGGGCTCTAAGGGTCAATTGGATTGAGATCAGGACAACAGTGAGTCCTGATCTCAATCCAATTGATAACCTTTGGAAAGAACTGAACTCTGCCATTCGTAAAAGGAACCTTGGAATCATTCATGAGTGGAACAAATCACAGTTGATGAGTGGGAGAAACTACCAGCAGACACATGTACAAAACTTATAGATGGCTACAAGAAACATTTGGAGGCTGTCATCCTTGCAAGGAATGTGCAACCAAATGAAGGGTGCCATTAATCCTGTCCAGGCCATATTTTTTTTCTCAGAAATTTCTATGTCTAAATTACACAGACATTTTTTTTTGTTGTACTACCTTTGAACATACTATTAAAATATTATGATGGCATACAATTGGAACATTTCCAATAATTTCTCAAGATATTGTATACAACATACCTAAAATGCAAGGGTGCCAATAATGTTGATCACAAGTATACATGATAAAAATAGATGGTAGGAAAGCATATCATCTGTTTTTATGCAATACATATGTAGTGCTACTGAGCGGAGTGGAATGAGCGTAGCAGGGGCAGGATCAGCACTTCTCCATGAATCTTGTAAAATATACGCATTAAATACAAGCTCTGATTATTACCGGTATATACATTCACAAAGTTATTTTCCATTAACAAGCAGGATCGAGTCAGGCATACAAGTGAGTTGATGTCATCGCATGTTGCTGAGATGGAATAGCTTTCTCAGACCTCAGAACTTAATATGAAATTCTGAACTTATATGGCCCTTTCCAAACACAGCAGTCTCCTCAGCTCCTCAATTTTGTTTTTTACACTCTGCCAAACAGACTTGAAAACAAATCTCTCCCAAAAGTTTTTGAGGGGTTTTAATTTCAATGTCTTCTGGTGTTGCTTTTTGTCATAGTCCCTTTTATTTCTTTCTAAAAAGAAAAAAAGAAGTTAATTTAAATTATTTATAGCCACCAAAATCATGGTTCTACCTGTTTGCAATGTAGCAGAAAACCCCAGTAAGTGTCTCATCTGCCTTGGTTATGACCACATTCAAGCTGTTTGCATACATTGTACTCACATGTCTCCTCGAGCTCAAAAGGACCATCTCAACCATCTTTGCAACCACTATGAAGCTGATAAGAAGCTGTTCCTGGTGCAGAAAGAAGAGACCTTCCCTTATATAGAAATTGGTAGACTGTGCATTTGAGCAGAAATTCTGTGGTGGAATTGCTGTCTACCTCCCGATGGAGGGTCTTTAGTGTTCAGTTACCAAGAATAAGCTCCTGGCAATTTCCTCAGAAAATATAACTGTCTCTTAGGGGCTGAAACAATTCATCTGTTCCAAAGTCTAGGCTTCATGGTGATCACCAGATGGTGTGGTTCAGTAATAGGACTAGGGCTGTTAGAATCCATTCCAAGGTGAGGATCTTAGACTTTAGGAAGACTAACTTTGCGAAGATGGACCAATACCTCAGGGAGTCGTTAGTGGGATGGGAACAGCTGGGGGATGTAGAAAAATAGTGGGCAAAACTGAAAGGGGGTATTTTAAGGGCAACCAACCTTTTTGTTAAAATGGTAAATAAAGGCAAAAGGAACAGGAGACCGCTATGGTTTTCGAAGGAAGTAGCTGAAAAAGTGAAGAAAAAGAGGGAGGCCTTCATGAAATACAAGAGATCACAGAGAGAGGAAGACAGGCATCTGTATTTGGAAAGAACTTAGAGAACCTAGCAAAGTAGTCAAGAAGGCAAAGATTCAAAAGGAGGAGGAAATAGCCAATGCAATAAAATGGGGGATAAGACATTTTTCAGATATATTAGTGAGAAGAGGAAGAGCAAAAGTGGTATTGTCAGACTCAAGGGTGCAGGGGGGGGGGAATATGTAGAAGCTGATAAGGATAAAGCGGAATTGCTTAACAAATATTTTTGTTCTGTGTTCAAAGATGAAGAACCAGGAGCAGGACCTCAGAAAACACCCACAAATAAGAACAGAAGCAAGGGACATCTTGAACAATTTTCAGAAGACTGTGTTCGTGAGAAACTAGCTCAACTTAAAGTAGACAAAGCAATGGGACCGGATGGGATACACCCTAGAATACTGAGGGAACTTGGGGACGTTCTAGCAACTCCACTGACTGACCTTTTCAATGCCTCGTTGGAGTCGGGAGTGGTGCCAAAGGACTGGAGAGAGGCTCATGTGGTGCCTTTACACAAAAGCGGAAGTAAGGATGTGGTTGAAAACTACAGGCCGGTGGTGAGTAAATTATTGGAAACGCTGCTGAAAGAGAAAATAGTGAGGTTTCTGGAGTCCAGCGGATTACAGGATCCGAGGCAGCATGGATTCACCAGAGGCAGGTCTTGTCAGACAAATCTGATTGATTTCTTTGACTGGGTGACCAGGGAGTTGGACCGAGGGAGAGCTCTAGATGTGGTGTATTTAGATTTCAGTAAAGCCTTTGACACTGTTCCTCACAGGCGACTTATAAACAAACTGAGCACCCTAAGGATGGACCCTAAAGTTACTGCTTGGGTTAGAAATTGGTTGGGTGGGAGGCAACAAAGAGTACAAGTAAATGGAGCTCACTCTGAGGAGAAGGATGTTACCAGTGGTGTGCCCCAGGGTTCTGTCCTTGGTCCGATTCTTTTTAACATCTTTGTTAGTGATATAGCGGAAGGGCTGTCGGGTAAGGTTTGCCTCTTTGCAGATGATACCAAAATCTGTAATAGAGTAGACACCCAGGAAGGTGTAGATAACATGAGGATGGATCTAGCTAAGCTTGAAGAATGGTCTAGAATTTGGCAGCTGGGATTTAATGTTAAAAAATGTAAGGTCATGCATTTGGGCTGCAGCAATCCAAGGGAGCAATACAGTATAGGAGGTGAAGTACTTTTGTCCACTAAAAAGAGTGGGACCTAGGCGTGGTTGTGTCTGATGATCTTAAAGTAGCTAAACAGGTAGAAAAGGTGACGGCAAAAGCTAGAAGGATGCTTGGGTGCATACGGAGAGGAATGGCTAGCAGAAAAAAGGAGGTGATAATGCCTCTGTATAAGTCTTTGGTGCGACCTCATTTGGAGTATGGTGTGCAATTCTGGAGACCGCACCTTCAAAAGGATGTGAACAGGATGGAGTCGGTGCAGAGGGTTGCTACTAAAATGATTAATGGGCTTCATTATAAAGCATATGAGGACAGACTTAAGGATCTTAATATGTACACCTTAGAGGAAAGGCGGGATAGATATGATTGAGATGTTTAAATACCTCCGTGGCATAAATGTTCAGGGAGAGAGCCTCTTTCAATTGAAAGCAAGTTCTGCTACGAGGGGACATGGGATGAGGGTGAAGGGAGATAGATTCAGGAGTGATATGCGGAAATATTTCTTTACAGAAAGAGTAGTGGATCCATGGAATAGTCTCCCAGTGGAGGTGGTAGAGATGAGGACAGTAATTGAATTTAAAAAAGCATGGGACCAACACAGAGGATCTCTAAAGGTAAAAAGTGGACTGTTGTAGTTGTTGTTATGGAAGGACAGACTAGATAGGCCATGTGGTCTTTTTCTGTCATCATGTTTCTATGTTTCTATGGTAAAGTTCCAGACATCAGTCTTGCATCCGACATGCAAGATTTTGTTTATAGGAGTGATTCTGGACACAGTATATGCAGAAGCTTTTTTTGCTGATCAACAGACTGCAATCCCTGATTTTATATGCCTGCATGGAATAACAGATCTGGGAGCCCTGGGTGCATGGAATAACAGATCTGGGAGCCCTGGTTCCAGCATTCAGAGCTGTCAGGTTCTTAATAAGCTGTTGGCAGTGTTATTGGATGAAAGGCTTACCTTGGAAAATCAGAATTCAGCAGTGGTTAAATCTGGATTTGCAGCTCTGCACATTTTAAGACGGGTTTGTTGTTTTCTGCAGCGGAAGGATTCGATTATGCTTGCCCATGCTTTTGTCACTTCAAGAATTATTGAAATCATATGTCCTGCAAATTAATAAAGAAACAGTCTCAACTTTTGCAGTTGATTCAAATTGGGCTATATTAGGGGATTGCATTAGCTAGCTGTTTTTTATAGGGTTTTATAGTCCTCCAGACAATTGGTTCCTTACATCGCAGGGAAGCTGCTTAGAATACCCCATTAAGCTCTGCTGTAGTTGCTCAGCATGGTGCAGCTTCAGAACTCATCAGGGTACTTTGCAGTTTGCTGCCCACAGTTGTAGAATTCCATTCCATTAGACCTGCCTAAGGGGACTAGTTAGTCTTTTGGAAAGGGTTAAGGGATGGTTGTTTCTCCAGGCTTTAGAGGTGGGAGGAGATTGAGGATTTTGTGATGAGTTGGAGGGTAAGGGTACTTGGGTATTGTACTACATTGTGCATGCCTAGTTTTGCTATATCATATCTCATTTTGAATTTTGTGGTAAAGCTAGTAATCAAATGTAGAAAATAAATTGTTCAAACTTCCCTGACGGTCATAGTTAGAGCCTACATACAAATGCTGAGTCATATGGCCACTGTTGTCTATGTTGTTCTTTTTGCTCATATAAAAATGAGAAGGCCTCAATGGGATCTCAATTTCAATGGAACCAGTGTACCCAACTTCTTCCACCATTGTTCTTTCCTCAGTTGCTTGCCCGGGGATGAGCATTGTGGAACCTGTGTGCCTCTTTGAGAACCTTCCAGGTACTTGTGGTCTGGATTGGCCACTGTTGGAAACAGGATACTGGGCTTGAAGGGCCTTGGTCTAACTCATTAAGGCATTTCTTATGTAAGAAACAGAATTTGCAAGAATCTGGCAGGGTCCTTTGCAACAGGCACAGCTACCCTGAAACTTATAAAAAGCCAGGAACACTATCCTCTAGGGTAAGAGAGTTGGGAGCAGGCATCTGGGAGGAGAGTTTTTTGGGAACCCAGTTTGGTAAATAAGAGACCATTCCTAGGGGAGGAATAGCCTATAGACCATGGAAGTGGGGGAGTGTTCAGCAGTTTGCCAGGCAACTGGGGAGAGGGCATGGCAGATGAGCCTCCCTTAGAATATAACCAATATGTTATGAAGTCCAGAGAGAGCAAAGACATACCACCATGGAGCTGTCCTCTTTCTCCAACTGCCCAGCAACAGGAATTACCAGAGCCTAGACTTCAAAGGGAGATTATTTAATTTGCTTTGATATTCTTTAGAGAACTTACTAAAGCAACATTCATGAGCAATATTGATTTATCTCATTGCTCCAGTTTCTTTTAAAAGTGAGAGTCCGGTTTATTCGCTATACAAATTGTTTATGGTTGGAAATGCCTCAGAAGATGGATCATGGTCTGCGCAGCCTCAGAGGATATCCCACCAATTTTAGATTCACATGCAGAGTGCTGCCCTTGACACTTGATGACAATGTCTCTAGTATGGCTCTTGGAATTGGACTGAGACTACTAGTTCTTTTCATATAGGCCACTTTTTGAAGTTCCTATTAACCTGCAGTGAATTTGAAATGGTCATTTAGAGGCAAAAGGCTCTCTAACACTGTGTCAATGCCTTTGAGTCATTCAGTTTTTTATTCTGATTTGATGGTATTTAGAATTCTAATATTTGGCTTTCTGAATCTTTGCAAAAATGAAGCCCAAATGAGTGCAGTCAGTAGCTTCAGTCACATTGGAGAAGTGAACTATCTCATAGAAGTTTTTTCATACCTCTCTCTTCTGCCTTAGACATGCAAGAAATTACAGTGTCTAAAAAAGAGTTTGCACATCTTGAGACAGAGGACTGACCAATACCAGTTACTGTATATCTCCCATCATCTTTTGGAAGATGTCAGAGCAGTGAACATATTACATCCTCAGTCAAACTGTGAAAATGCCTTATAGGAGGCCCAGATATCCACACAACTGCTCACATAGCTGGGAAATGCAAGGTCTGGTCAGGCAAAACCTAGTCAGGCACTCTTTGTTGACTCATCCAGATAAAAGAGAAGAGTCACTTTTAGAGTAAATGGCTTATGTACTGAAGACAAACACATACTAGCTAGTACAGGTAGGGTGGAGGACAGAGCCTGCATCTTGGTCTGCACATGTAAAGTCACAATATGGTCAAAATTTAAGCATTTTGTGGTAGAAGGGGCTAGGAACATTCTGGAGGTTGTGTTACAAGTCAAAGAGAGAACAATGCAATTCAGGTGTATCTCTTGAGATACAGAAAGCATTTTATCTCATATTTCAGTACCTGTGTAGTGCTGGCGGCCAGAAATGGCTAAAGATATGCAGAACAGTGAAACAAAGGAACAAGTTCCACCACTCTACAGAAGATTGTGGTAATCTAGCTGCAGGTGGCAGAAGGGGACTGATGCCAGGACTGGGAGTAATGTCTGATTTTGGGGTTGGGAGAAGAGAGCTGGGGGGGGGGGGCGGCAAAGGCTCATGCTAGGGATGACAGAAGGGGACTAATGCAGGCAGATTAGGGGGGAGTGACAGAAGGGGACTGATGCTGGAAGAAGGTGGGAGAAGGGTGTGATGTTGGAGTTAAGGCTTGGTGAAGGTAGCTGATGCTCACAGATACTTGGAGTGGGGTGGGAAAATGGGGCTGCTTCTGGAAGAGTTAGAAGGAACCGAAGGAAAGATATTATTTGGGGGAGAGTAAGTACATAGGTAGGGGAAGGTGGAGAAGAAAGGTTAGAGGGTATATATACTGTGATACTGAGAAAAAGCAGGGCAGATAAATAGTTGAGAAGCAGATAGGTGGGAGGATGCTGAGGAAAAGGAGAAGGAGATATGGGGAAGAGGCGAGAAGATGGATACTGGGGTTGAGGGAGTGACTGTGCAATGGATGCTGGGGAAGGGGAGAAAGGAATATAGAACTATGGAGAGAGTGAGAGACAAAGAAAGAAAGAGAACAAGTCTTTGAATATTCATTGGTATGGTGTTCTAGAATATTCATTGCTATGGTTGGTGCAGTTTGAGCTTGGACTTAGTGCTGGTATGGTATGGAAAGCTTCAGAGAGTCCATTTTCCAGCTTTTGTGTTTCTTCAAACAGTATCTGGGAATGGGGGAATTTAGGTTGCTGTTACTGATGTGACACCAGAATTTTAAAATTCCTCTCCTCTCCCAAGGCACCACCCGTATCTCCTTGCTTCCCCCTTCCCCCATTCCAGCATCTCCTACTTCTTCCTCTTTCCTTCCTTCCTATTCCATTCCAACATCTCCTGCATCTTCTCTCCTTCTCCCCTTTGCTATCCCTCCACAACTGCTTCCTTTGCAAAGATCTTAACTCCATGTGAGCCACTAATGGCTCTACTGGTCCTTCCTCTTTGACATACACTTCTGGTTCAGAAGGTGGGACCAGCAGAGCTATCAGTGTCATGGAAGGAATGAACGTCTCTATACTTTTTTAGGTATTTCACCATTGCTGTAGGTCAAAGGAAGCAGCACCGAGGGGGATGGGGGAGTGGAAAGGAAGAGCTTTTACCAATAGTGAGTCAAACTGGCAAGCAAATTAAATCACAGTGCTGACTGCCACTTTGACTCAAAATTGTTGGGTGAGGTCATGGTTGAGGCTGGAAAGACTTAGCCTCCCCAAGCTTCATATGTGGTGCCTAAGAAAATAAATATTTATCTGTTATCCCAGCAGCTCAGGAACTGAAGTATGCCTCTATATAGATTAGCAAAATGAAAGGTAGAGCACCGCAGATCATTCCATAGACATTTAAAGACCTGTTCTTTTGGGCAGCCTCTGCCTTAGAAGTATGATAGCTTAGGCCTTAATGGAGAATTGTCCTATCAGATTCTCTTGATGGAAATGGCAGGCTATGAGTTCTGAATGGATTTGATGATTTCCCTGAGAGAACTCATTTTATTTTGGAGGTATGTTTTAACTTAAATTGTTAGTGATTCTATCATTATTCACTGGTCAACAAATATTTACAAAAGTCATGTTACTGAAATAAAAATAGTCATTTCTTATCAATTTTTATATGCTGAACACGAATATGACCGTGAAATTGCAAAGTTGGCTCTAGGTTTTTTGAAATCTACAAGAATTAATGTTTACATCATGAAATGCATGTCAATAGTAAATATAATAGGCCTTCGGTTAATACTTGTAAAAAAACCAAGTCATAGACTACTTCTTAGATTTTTTTTACCTGTCTCTTGTACAGCTGTTCGGGAGCTTCTCTGGGGAGTGTCCAGCAGTAGTCAGCCAGCATTGTAGTGGACCATTTTCCCTGGTATCTTTGCTCCATCGTTGCGATATCCTGGTGAAAACGTTCATCCTGTTCATCACTAACCATACCACAGTTGTCAGGAAAGAAATCGAGATGGGAATCAAGGAAATGGATCTTTAGAGACATATTGCAGCCAAGTTTCTGATACTGCATCAGCATGTCTTCTACTAGTTCCTTGTAGATTTCTGCCCTAACATTCCCGAGAAAGTTTGTTGACATTTTTATATGCTGAACACGAATATGACAGTGAAATTGCAAAGTTGGCTCTAGGTTTTTTGAAATCTACAAGAATTAATGTTTACATCACGAAATGCATGTCAATAGTAAATATAATAGGCCTTCGGTTAATACCTGTAAAAAAACCAAGTCATAGACTACTTCTTAGATTTTTTTAACCTGTCTCTTGTACAGCTGTTCGGGAGCTTCTCTGGGGAGTGTCCAGCAGTAGTCAGCCAGCATTGTAGTGGACCATTTTCCCTGGTATCTTTGCTCCATCGTTGCGATATCCTGGTGAAAACGTTCGTCCTGTTCATCACTAACCATACCACAGTTGTCAGGAAAGAAATCGAGATGGGAATCAAGGAAATGGATCTTTAGAGACATAAATAAATAAAATATTGCAGCCAAGTTTCTGATACTGCATCAGCATGTCTTCTACTAGTTCCTTGTAGATTTCTGCCCTAACATTCCCGAGAAAGTTTGTTGATACTAGGCGAAACGCATTCCATGCTTGTTTCGCATCACCCTGCAGCAAGTTGTTGAACCGGTCATCTTTGAAGAGCTCTCGAATCTGAGGACCCACAAAAACTCTCTCTTTAATCTTTGCTTCGCTGAGTCGAGGTAATTTTTCATGCAGGTATTGGAAAGCTGGCGAAGTGCGGTCCATGGCTTTCACAAAGTTTTTCATCAAACCTAGTTTGATGTGAAGGGGTGGTAGCAGGATTTTGTGAGCCTCAACCAGAGCTGGGTGCTGGATATTCTTCTCTCCAACTGTTACATTTTGTCTGCGATTCCATTCCTTCCACAAATAGTGCCAATCCCTTGCTCGGCTATCCCACTCACATAAGAAACACATGTATTTTATATATCCCTGCTCAAGTCCCATTAAAAGGGCAACTACCTTCAAGTCACCACAGAGGTGCCAGCTGTTCTTGTTATAGTTAATGGAAGTCAGTAGATGCTTTAAGTTATCGTATGTCTCTTTCATGTGGACGGAATGCGCTACTGGAATAGATGGAAGACGGTTTACATTGTTCAAAAGCACAGTCTTCAGACTCAGTTTCAAAGAGTCTATAAATAGTCTCCAGTCTTGTGGGTTATGAGTGATTTTTAAGGCATTCATGAGGCTTTCAATATCAGAACAGAATACCAGATTACTTTCCGACTGCGTATAGTACACTGCTGACGTCAGATGGCTTCAGCAGCCGTCTGGCAGTTGTATTGCATTGCATCAGAAAATGATGCAATCAATTCTGGATGATGTGCGCATGCTGGTATTATGCAATGTGATGCAATATTACATCATTCAAGGCTTATTTGGGATGCTGTTGATGTCCTACTGGACAAATTTACACGGTGAAACGTCAAAAATGAACTATATGCAATATCTTCAAAACGAGAGCCAATACAATTTTTTTTAATGTTATATTCGTGTTCAGCTCACCAACATACTACAGATAGGGCCTTTTAAAGTCAGTAACGATTTCAGTGTTGACCATCTGCCTTGAGCTTGTTATCTTTAAGCAGAATACAGATTTGCTTTTAAATGAATTCAAAAGGAAAGGGAGTAATGGATAGTAATTGGCCAGATACAGTTTAAACTGTAGCAGCTTGGGCATCAAATTGGTAAATGCATTTTGTGACCTTCCCTTACACAGGCAAAGTGAAACTAAACTAACCTATTGAACTTAATGAAAATAGATATCAGAGGTAAACCAAAATAATAAAAATAGAGGATTCTGAGACTCCCTGATGATGCCAACTTTTTCCCTGTAGAAGCCAACTAATTAAAGCCAGAAAAAGATAATATTAGTGTTCCTCTAGCACTGGGATTCCCAAAATACATTATCCTTCATGCAGTACTATAGCATCCTAAGGAGTCCCTCCCACATAGAAAATAAGAATAGATGCCAGGCTAGCTTCTTTGTGCACCCTACTACTACTACTACTACTATTTAACACTTATATAGCACCACGCACACAGCACAGTACAGACATGACACTCTTCCCCAGCTCCTTATATTCCCATTAATTTATCAGTTTTTTCTAAATTTTCTGATGGATCCATACTGCCTTATCACTGAAAAAAAGTTATTGAGTTTAGATTGAGTTAGTCTAAGGTGTATGTTTACTAAAGATCAGCAAGGGAGCAAAGGTGTTGTTAACAGGCGTTATCAGCACCTGTGAGGGGTTAATGCTGCGAAAAGCGCAGATAATGCTGGATTTAAGAAGCTGGTTCCTTAGCGTTAAGGTAAAAAGAGGTGGAGAGTGGGAGATAATGGTGCGGATACTGGGTGGAGATAGCTTGTGCCCCTGTAACGCCGGTTTGTGTTACCATGCTTTAGAAGCACTGCCACTTGGAACCCTAGCGCCAGCTGGAAGCTTGCGGTAAGAGCTATTTCTGAGAGGAGAGAACCTATTTAAATGTATGCAATGTGCTCCTCCCATTGTATCTCTCAAATTAGTGATAGTAATGCTCCATTGGCAGTAACAGCATGGTACCCTTTTAAGGAAGGGCAGGATATTGTTGGTGACAAATTGACAAAAGAGATGTCATGTGAGCAATGCAGTGGGGCTTGCTGGTCCACTAGGCTGACAAGGCGGCTGCCTAGGATGTACATCTGTTATGTCTGGTGACTTTGCTGTGACAGTGGCAGCATACTTTCATGCTGCCTCAGTCAAAAAGGAATTGTGCCTCCACCACTGCCACCATACTGCCATGTCAGCATTGTGTGAGGGTGGTGGTGTCAGTCACAGCAGCTACAGCCTGGTGCAGAAGAAATCTGTGTCCCAGCCCTGCATCTCAGGTGCAACACTGCAATTGCCACTATCAGTGGCATGCAAAGCCTGTCATCAGCAGGTATAGTGGAGCACATGGTGATCCCTCCCTTCCAAGGTCTGAGGCAATAACACATGTGCCCACATCCCCCACTGGAGGGAGGCAGGAGTGGCATGCTGTGACTAGCTGCATGTGTGAAACTGCAATAAGACCACCTGCAGCACTGAAGCAGTGACTGTGCCATGCTTGCAAGGAGGGAGGGATTGGCCGGCATGCTGTCTACCATGATTGGTGGACTCTGGCACCCAGCTAGTTGCCTGGTAGATGGGCTGGCCCTGGGATCAGGGTGCCCACAACTTATACATATTGAGTAGATATATGCAATGTGGGGCAAAAATATGCCGCTGAGACAGGAATACTATGCAATATGATTATAGCCCATGTCAGAGGAAAAATGAATACTATAATTTGTGCGTGAACCAGTAACCCCTCCATAAGTAAGTACTCAATTACAACCATCTAAGCCACATGTGAATCCAAAGTAGTCACTATGGTCTGCAAAATATGAGATTATGACATGACTGGCGTACAAGCACACATCAGGAAATGCGTACATTGGTCTTTCTGCTAGGTCACCCATAGTCTGGAATGTGTATGTTCATGTAAGCCCATTTGGCTGGACAGATCCCATATGTAAGACATGAATGTCAGTTGAATCAGCAGCGTACCACTGCAGTGTAACATACAGACTTAACAAGATATCCCTTTCCCACCCCTGTCTAAAATACCTTGACATACAAGTATCTGATTATCTGATTATCCCTCCCCCCTTATGTTACACTGCTTTGACCCGGTGAAAAGCGGGATATAAATACAGTTAAATAAATAAATAAATAAATAAATAAAATAAAATAAGTATAGCACAGAGCCTGCAGAGATCTAAGCAGACACAAACATACCCCAACTTATGCCCGCATGAATCCTGACAAAGGCCACATGTATACCCATGGATTGATTAACCCATAGAGTTACTCTGTGGCTCCAAACACATGCCAGTGTGCGGATCAGGAATGGTATGTCCAGGTGTGTTAACTTTATCCTACATTTCCAGAACTGTATCATCAACTGTAACTGCAGGAGCATGCCCGGGAGAAGCAACAACAACAGGAAAGCAGCGGCAGCCATCTGAGCCTCTGCCCATGTCCCTCTCACCACCAGAGCAGGCCAATCGGCTTGGGGAACCAGCAGCCCTAACCGCCATTGCAGGAGCATGCCTGGGAGAAGTGACAAAATGGGAAAGCAGTGGCAGCCATCTGAGCCTCTGCCCATGTCCCTCCCACCACCGGAGCAGGCCAATTGGCTTGGGGAACCAGAAGCCCTAACCGCCACTGCAGGAGCACGCCCGGGAGAAGTGACAACCACGGGAAAGCAGTGGCAACCATCTGAGCCTCTGCCCATGTCCCTCTCACCACCAGAGCAGGCCAATCGGCTTGGGGAACCAGCAGCCCTAACCGCCACTGCAGGAGCATGCCTGGGAGAAGCGACAAAATGGGAAAGCAGTGGCAGCCATCTGAGCCTCTGCCCATGTCCCTCCCACCACCGGAGCAGGCCAATTGTCTTGGGGAACCAGCAGCCCTAACCACCACTGCAGGAGCATGCCTGCACCTTGCGGGCCTGCGCCTGAGGGCCCTTTGGTGTGGCCCTTAGGTGCAGGACCGTGCGGGACCAAGTAATAGTTACTTTATGTTTGATTCTGTTTTGTTGTTGTTAAGTGCCGTCGAGTTGGAGTCGACTCATGGCGACCCTCTGGATAGCTATCCTAAATTGTGTTCGGTCTTCAGTCAATGTAGTTTAAATGTAATGCATTGTATGCAGTGTTTTTTCCCTATGTTATGTACCCCTATTTCCCACTACTTTGATGTAATGATAAAGTGGTGTATGTTTCCCTTACCTCTGTATAACCTAGAATTGTACTGACCGCTTTGATTGAAGGAAAAAGCGGGATACAAAACTTGTCAAATAAATAAATCATGTGCAACCTTCAACATTTCATCCAGCATGATCCCTCACATTCAGCTGCCACACTGAAACGCTGTACCACCAATGGCTGGATGGTAGAGCACACCAATAGCACCAGCACACTGAGTGGGCATTGACAGCATCAGAGCATTACAGAGTGCGCTAATAGCACCTGCACCTTGAGCAGGCATTGAGAATGGTGAAGTATTAAAGGAGACCCATGGGGCAGATAAGAATGCCAACTTGCACCACTTTTGGACAGTGGAGTCATATGTGTGTATGTGTGTCTCCAGAGTACTGTGAGCTGCAGCAATGCACTGTGCATGCATGAGGTGCTTAGGCTTTACGGCTATGTATACAACATACTGCAGGTCAGCTATTCAGCAACTCCACATACTGTGTGAGACACCATTTACAAACAGAAAGTTAGTTTTCGTAAGTTGCAACCTGTTGCTGTGACACTGTAATGCATTCCCAGTTACACAATCATCAAGACCCATCCCCACAGCATTCCCCTACACTTACCTCCCAACATGACACTGCTGTTCAGCTCCCATATCACCTGTTGGCTTGACTGGAGTGAGCAGTGGGGGGACACTTGAGTTTGTGTTGCAACCCTCACCTCTGACTGAGCCTCCAGGCCTCAGGAAATACCAATTTACACAGGTAAGAGGCCTGATTAATGGCAACTGCCATAACAGCTGTATCAGTAGCAGCATTGTCAGCCCACTTGATGCAGCTGCAGTCTATAGGGAACTAAGCTCAAGTGGAGGGCTGGCCTCTGTGAATGTCCAATTCAGTCACCTAGTTGGTGATACTGGAAAGATACTGCAATCTACCTGCATGCACATTGCTCTTGTCCTATGCTGCAGTCGCAGAGTACAATCCATGCACAGTAGGAACATACAGGCAGGTCCATATCAGGCAAATCTGCACACAATATACGCCATCTCAATACCGTCTACTGATCATTGGCCAAAGCATTCAGCAGTACATTACCTATTACTCCAAGAAAGTCAAAATGCACTTCTTTGCCTGATTGTGACTGTGGGACACTGACCTCTGAATGGCGTGTGCACAATTCCAGCAACCAAAATGTGCCACAGGATGTCATATGGTTCTCTGCATCTCCTGCCACCATATGGGAAGGCAGTGCCTGCAGATGAATGTTGGGATGGGGGCAGGGGTGGGGTGAATAGTACCATACATGTTTAGAATGTGCCCTTCATCGGTGGCATTGTTGGCCAAAGCCTATGTTCACATGCCCAGAAGCTATGTGGCCTACTCAGTGTCTGCATGTGTTACAACAGAGGGCCTGCATTACAGCCTTACCTGCTCCCCATGGGAACTGTGTGACAGACACATGGATGCTGTTAGAGTACAAAGAAGCAGGGAATGGTGGCGTATGTGTAGACAGCAACTGTACCAACATCTAACCCTATGTCCAACCTGCAATGCTTCCATGCGCTCTTGGTGGAGGGGCACTGCATCTGTAGCGTGGGAGAGTGGATATGTTTCACTGGCCGGTTTTGCAGTGTCCATGGCTAAGGACTTGATGTTATATGGGCATACAAGCATGGCACTATGTTCAATGCTTACTGCCAAAAGCAGTGTAGGGGAACACTGTATTTGGGTATGTGACAGATGTTAGCCACTGTGGGCTAGACTGCACTCACAGCCTGTCTCTGACCCACTTTCCACTGTACTTTACATTGCATAAGCTGTCCCCAAGTTCAAAATAAAAGGGAGCAAAATGAGGAGCAGAAGATTCTGGGTAATGCCTAAAACTGAGTGGTTTGCATAGGAGGGTTGGAGGTTAGGTAAATGGCTGATCCATCTTTATGTGTGTCTGCCACGGGCATGGACTGGGTGCACACATCTGTTCATGATAAGAGGCCACTCTCGCTCTGACCAAGCTGTAACCATGTCACAGCTTTGTATCCACATGTGCTATATAGGGTCAAGCTGAAGTGATATGGGTGCAGTAAATTTGAGAGACTGAAATCATACTCCACATACTTTGGGTTAGGGATGGGAAGGCCCTGCCACAGAGAAGCCCCAGGTGGTACAATTATGGAGAGGACACCTGAGGAAGAGGGTGCAGTTGATATTCTTCCCTGGCAGGATGATATAAGGCAGCTCCCTAAGCACCACAGGACTCCTCTAGCCTGGAGGCAGCCCCCATGCAAGCTTAGTACAGTTCCTGAGATGCCAGAACTTATGAAGCTGAGATAAGCAGAACCCTGGGATTGTATCTCCGAGGACATGGAATATCAGAAAGCTGGACCTTCAAGTATGTGAGTTTCCTGAATTACCTTATCGTGGATGTGGACTGGGCCTGGGAATGCCTAGGACAGGTATGGGCAGAAGGCTTCCCCAATTTTAGTCCAGTCCATTGAGGAGTAAGGGATTGCCCAGGTTTACAACAGTGGTTTAAAACTGTGGAATGGACTGATCTATTGATGAACTGCCTCGGATATTAGTAGCTGTTAATAGCTGAAGGAATATCAGCAAGAAGCCCTCTTGATGGGGCTGAGCCAGTGAGGGCCTTGCCACTCTTTGTGGTAGCCAGGAGGGCATGTCCGGCTAATTCCAGGTAATGAACTGGGAGGAAAACACATATCAGCTCACTTTGAGGCTTTGCTTGTTACTACAGAGACTGCTCCTACCGTAACTGGGTTTTGACTAATGGACTGTTTTACTTCTGGCTATCGATTTGGTGTGGCGGAGCTAGGCTGCACCCCAGTCTCGGCCAGGGACTCTGCTAAGCCATCTACAAGGGATAGATAGGCTGGTTGCTGACAGCAGAACTAACTCTCCTTTTCAGCAGAGCACATGGAACCTTGAAGCAAGTGCTTCACTCAGAACACCTTTCTCTCCCACATAGCACACGCCGGACTCAGGCATGTGACAGTACTGCATAGGAAAAAGTAAACTTTCTCAGCAGAACAGATACAGCTACCTTCACAGCTCCAGCGTTTACCCTCTCGTCACTGCAAGCCAAGTCAAAAGATAGCACTGTATATTCTCTGACCCAAGAGATAGGGATGAAAACTTCAATGTCCTGGTTAAATACTTTAAATAAAAAGACCACAATCCCCAAATCATCTCCAGGAAGATTGCTTCTTCATTTAATGCACCCAGGGCAAACCTACTGCAGTTCAAAGAAAAGACAACCACAGAGAGACCATCCCTTGTAGTGCTATACAATCCAGAGCTCAAAAAGGTGAGGAAGGCCATAAAAGACCTAAACCACTACTTCTGGAACCACTTGAAAAATGAGTAGAAAGCAAGTTTCTTTTTTTTTTTTTTTTTTTTTAAATTTTATATTTTCTACACAACCAGCAATACAAACAATATATATATAAGACGTGTTTAAACTCTTAGACATATTTGACAATAAACACATCCTAACCTTCTAACAATACTGCTATTACAATATCTCTATTATCACTGAAACACTTAACATCCCCTTGCAACAAGTGCCACCCCAGGTAAGCTCGTGCAGCCCAATCTCAATGTATTAGCAGTTGATCGAGGGCGCCCCATTTTTTTAGCGTAGTTTGAGAGGCCAAGTTGTGGCTCACATAAGATTTTTCACAGGTATGATGAAAACATACTAGACTCCACCAGTACTCCACTGTTAGATTGGCAAAATTCTTCCAATTACACAATATGGCTTTGAGAGCCAGGCTTAGCAGCAAGTCAAACATAGGATAATCCAACTTTTTTAAGTCCAGAATCTCTGCCAACGATTTGTAAACAATTATACGGTATGTCAAGGGTGCACTAATATCTAGCATTTGCGTAATTTGTGACCATACTTGCTGCCAGTACTTTTGCAGGAACGGACAGTAGTACAACATGTGGGGTAGCGTGCCTGCTGTTTTTTTACACTACCAACATGTTGCTTCTTTGTCTGCGGACCACTTGGCTATACTCACAGGCGTCAGATAAGCCCGGTGGGCAAGAAAGTACAACGTCTGGGTAAGAGAAGCCGCTCTCGTTATTCTTATCTGCTTTTGCCACAGCGTGTCCCACTGTTTCGGTTCTGCTAATGCACCTGCCTCATTCTCCCAATGCAACTGCAGTTTTGCACAGTTCTGCCCTTTAGCTGTACGGAGAATAGTAGCAAATCATGAAAGGAGTTTACCTCCCACCTTGATCTCTTGAACTGCCAGGTGAAAGGGGACTTCTGAGCCAATCGCAGCCGCGATTACCCCCGCTTTACTTAAGCAGTATCTTAGTTGGAACCATTGATATATACTGTGCTGGGGTAATCCAAATTCCTGTTGTATTGTCTGGAAAGACTTGAATGTCTTATGATGTATGAGCTGGCCCAAGTTGTATATTCCCTTCAGCAACCAGGGGATCCATATGAAACTAGTACCATCAATCCGGAACTTAGCATTATACCATAGGATAGTACTGTCAGAGTATTCTCGTCTTTCCGAAGCACAAGTCTCCAGCACTTGATACGCCAATTGAGATCCCGCATTATTTCATTCCCGAAACTGGACGTAGTGTATTCTGCTCCTATTCGAAGCCACAACGGTATGGCTCTACTCAGTGCTGCTTCAATCCGTAACCAAACTGGATCGTCAGCTTCAACGACCATCTCACTCCACAGCGCACCTTGTTTCAGCAATGCAGCTAAGTGATACCAATAGAAGTCGGGAAAATGGACTCCTCCTTGCTTATTAGGAGACTTTAGCTTCCATGCCGCAATCCGAGGTGTCTTATTCCGCCACAGAAAAGTTATCAGCAGCTTCTCCAGTTTCTTATAAAATTTCCGGTCAAATAGCATCGGAATCATGGCGAGTATGTAATTAATTTTTGGCACTATTACCATTTTAATAGTTTCAAGTCTGCCCCACCAGGTCAAGTTTAGCGGGGACCATCTGCCGACATAGTCTCTGACAATATTTTCGCATTGTACCATGCATCGCTGCAGTGTATCCTGCATTGTGATCCCATAAGTTACTCCTGGGTATTTAAAGGATGCCGATTCCATCTGAAACGGGTAGGCTTGGAGAGACGAGAGCAGAATCTGTCCGTTCAAAGGGATTATTGTAGTTTTAGATAAATTCAACTTGTATCCAGATATGTCGGAGTATGCCGTGACGACCTCTAATGTCGCTTGTAACGACGCCGGGTTTATGAATAAAAAGAGGTCGTCAGCATATGCCGACAATTTAATTTGATGCTCCGCGACTCGTATACCTTCTATATCCGTCCGTTGTCGTATCTTCGCCAGCAGTGGCTCCAGCGCCAGGTTGAACAACAAGGGCGACAAGGGACAGCCTTGCCTCGTTCCTCTTGTGAGGTTAAATTCAGTAGAAAGGCCCCCATTCGCGGCCACCCGAGCCTTAGGCCGTACATATAAAAGTTTGACGCTGTCGAGAAATTCACTGGGTATATTAAACCATTCCATAACTTTGAATAGATACGGGAGTTCTACCCGGTCAAATGCCTTTTCGGCATCTAGTGCAAGACCCACTATCGGCCCTGCATGGCGTTGCATTTGAAGTAGGAGATGCGCCAGCAAGCGCCTGTTGTCCGCCGTGGATCTTCCAGGCATAAAACCACATTGATCTGGCCCTATCAGCGTCGCCATTACTTTCCTGAGCCTGTTAGTCAGGACTTTAGCATAGATTTTATAGTCAGCATTGAGCAGTGAGATTGGTCTGTAATTCCCCACAATTTGCTCATCCTTACCCGGTTTCGGGTGAATTACAATCGTGGCTGCCGCTAGGGATCCAACTTCCGGACATTCCTTCTTGAGCTCCGCAAAGTACAGAAATAGTTCCGGGAGTAGTTCTTGCGAGAAAGCCCCGTAAAATTCCACAGGCAGACCATCTGGGCCGCTAGCTTTCCCTTTAGCCAATTGCCGCATTGCTTGCTGGATTTCCTTACAAGTGATATCCTGCGATAATTCCCGTTGTTGGGTCTCAGTAAGTTTAGGGCCTTCAATATCTGCCACAAAGTTTGCGAACAACTCTTCGCTAAAGATACCTTCAGAGCGGTATAACTGAGAGTAAAACTGTTCACATTGCTGCAGTATATCCTCATCCTTTGTATGTAAGAACCCCTGAGCATCTTTGAGTCCAGTGATACGAGTCCGTATCTTTTTTGCACGTAGCGTACGGGCCAGCAATGCGCTCGCTCGGTTACTTTCGTGGTAGTATACTCCTTGTTGGAGCCTTATCTGTTTGATTGCCTCCTCGTTGAGGATAGAGTTATATTGATATCTTAACTTACGTAGTCTTAGTAGTATAAGCGAATCTGAGCGTTTAGCTAGGAGCCGCTCGCCTACCTGTATCTCTTTTTCTAGATCCAGTTTCCGCTTTAAGGCCGCTTTTCTACTTCGGGCACTATACACTGTTAAGCGGCCGCGTATGGTGGCTTTGAAGGCTTCCCATCATGCCCATGTCGAAGAATCATGTAGCTGATTGAAATGGAAATACTCTATTATGTCCCGACGCAGCACTTCCAGAAGCTCGCCATCTTTTAGCCAATCCCGGTCAAAGTGCCATCTCAGTTGTGGGCTCTTAGTTTGGCTTACGTTGAGTTCGACTAACACCGCCGCATGATCTGAAATTATTTTGGCTAACACCTCTGAGCGAGCAACTGTAGCTATTAGTGTCTTAGAAATAAGGAAGTAATCAATCCGCGTTTGTGTATTATGGGGCATTGAGTAGTAAGTATATGCTCTTTCTTCCGGACACAAAAGTCTCCACGGATCCACCAGTCCGAGTTCATCCATCATACTTCTGACAATTTCCCAAGATCGCGGCTTATGTTGCTGCTTATAGGGTATACGGTCCAGCAAAGGATCCTGTATTAAGTTGAAATCACCACCTAGGACAACATTTGTGGCTCCAGCTTGCACCAATTCTTTTGCTACCGCTTCAAAGAAGCTAGGATCATCCTGCGTGGGGCCGTAGATGGCCATGAAGGTATAGACAGTTTCAGATATCTGGACTTTTGCCCTGGTCCATCTCCCTCCCGGGTCTATGGCTGTTTCCACTACAACCGGTTGTAATGCCTTTCTGGCTAGTATTACTACGCCGCCTTTCTTTTTAAGTGCAGGAGCGGCCAGTATCATTTGGAATCCCACGCCATTCACCTTATTAGATTCAGGTAATGTCAAGTGTGTTTCTTGTAAAAAAACTACATCCGCTCGCTGATGTTTACAATAATTCAGGATTTTTTTCCGTTTAATCGGATTGTTGATTCCTTGCACATTAAGGGACACCACTCGAATATTTACATTAGCCATAATAGCCAGCACTCGCCCCCATGGTGATGGCACTCGTCGCTCGCCTTACCAAGAGAATTAAATTCAAAACAGTTTCAAAAATAACACTTTTTATCACTATGTAGTTAGAACAAAACTGCAAGATATACATGGTGAAGCTCTACCCGCCCTTCGTACAACCTCACTGCCCTTGAACCCCCCCCCCACCCATCCTATATCAGTTTAACATTTCTTACCACCCTCTGTCCATCCCATCATTTGAAACATCATCCCAGCTCCTTTAAACCATAGCAACACATTTGCATGGAGTGTGCTGACTTCGCAGTATACCCCCTAAGCAAGTGTCAATACAGTTAGCTCTCAGCGTCTCAGACATTCAATTTACAGTCTATGTCCCCACCTCCATGTGGCTATATTCCTGTAAAAATTGTCGCAGATTCTCAGTGGAGTCAAATGACCGGGTTACATTCCCCAGTGTTACCTTCATCCGGGCTGGGTAGTACAAGCCATAGCGCGCCTGCAGTTTCTGCAAATCAGGCCTGCATTCCAGCAACGCTTTCCTCTTCTCAACTGTTTTCTTGCAAAAGTCCGGAAAGAAGGCAATTTTCGATCCGTCAATTTGCACTGTAGGCTTCTGCTTAGCAGCTTGCAAAATTTGTAAAACCTGTGGATACCGCAGCACCTTGATGATAATAGGGCGCGGTTGTTGATGTCTCACAGTCCTCTGCGATGGGACACGATGTGCCCGCTCAAGCTCAAAGGGTAAAGCAAATTTTAGATGTAGCATTTCTGGAATCAGCTTTTGCAGATATTCTTCAGGACATACTCCCTCTCGCCCCTCTGGTATGCCGGTAATCCGCACATTATTACGTCGGGCTCTATTGCTCTGCTCTTCAATTTGTTCTTCCAGCATCGCCATTTTCTTGCTCAGAGGGCCCATCTGCGTCAGCAGTTCATGGTGCTTCTCAACCATTTCCTCCACTGTGTGCAGCCTTTCATTTACTCCCGACAGACGTTCTTTCACTTCCTGGATATCTTCCTGCAATTGCACAAGTGTCCCATTGCTAGAGGCGACCATTTCTTTCACAACCCGGAGCTCTTGTAGTATCTCCCTCACTCCTGCCGCATTCATTTTGTCAGCATCCATTTTTTGCGGGGAGACTGCCTCCTGTTTCGTACGCTTTACCGCATGTCCAGTCGCCGGAGCAAAGTCTAATTTTGCCGGTTTTAACGCAGCCATCGTTCACTATTCTTAGGCACCGAATTCGAAGGTTCAGCCGGTTTCCAGTAAGTGAGGGTGGTCAGGGTTCCATAGCTCGGGCGGGAGCACGATTCTCAGGCAGCCATTCTTGCCGAGGTTAGCTCCGCCTCAGAAAGCAAGTTTCTAACAGAAATTCTAAAAGGAGAGAATGGCACCAAGTTTCTGCAATATACCAAGCTGCAAAGCGTGCCAGCACATATCACAGGACCCCCCAGTTATCCACATAAGAAAGACATTCAGCATAAAGGAGTTCTATTTATATTCCATCTCTACTGAGGTATATTTTATTCAATGCAGAAAATGTGAAAAGGGATACCACACTGATGAGACAAGACCAGATTTTAAAGACAAGAATCAATTCACATAGGCATAAGATCAGATGCCACAAAGCAGACCAAAGTATCGATATTCTTAGAATTAGGATAATCAAAGGAAACTTTAAAACATCCCAGAAACATTTTGATAGCAAAATGTTTAGATACTTTACAACTAAAAAGAAAAACTATAACAAACCTTCTCTTTCCCACGCATTATGGGGTTATTTTAGAAACACTATTCATGCTTTGGATGCCTGAAAATGGGCATAGAGCACACTGACATCCCAGGAGCCGTTTTAGACGTCATGTCTGTGGATGCCCCCAGTGCAAAGACGCCCAAGTCGGAACAGGGCTGTGGTATAGTCGTGGCCAGGGTATTCCCGAGAACTTAGATGCCTTCGCCTGATTTCAGAAACGTCCTGGACGTCCTGAGCTACCCAAAGGTTATACCTGCTCCAGGCATGAATAGGGATCTATAAAGTACTCATTTTGTCTGGCAGACATCTGGAATATGTGGAGAAGGAGGTGCACTCATACAGGATCCCCTTTATTCGACACTGATCACTGACAGGGAAGGGGGGCCATGCCACTGGGCATCCCCATATGCAGCTTTGACTGAGATGGACATCCCTGCTCTATGGCTTCATAGCAGGGACACTGAAACGGGGTCCCATGTCGGGAGCATCTCTGTTTCTAAAATAGGGCTGAAACATAAACATCCCGGCCTTTTTCTGCATGTTCTGCCCTGGACATCCCAGATTGCATGAGGACATCCTTTCTAAAATGCCACTTCACAAGTCAAACAATGTTACTGCCTGTCACCTTCTGATCACTGATCCATCTCCGCCACCCTTTTCCCCTTCCGACTGTCACTGGAATGCTTTTATGCTTCACTTCTAATTTCAAATATTGTCATCTTTTGCTTATTCTTGAGAAAGGGTGTGCTAGGTCCTGAAAGCTAATCAAAAATATAGTGCTAAAAAAGTATCACCTTATATTTGTTATATTTTGGGTGGGGGATTGCTTTTATTAACCTTTAGTTCTGTCTAAACTGCCATATTAAATGGAAACACATCGTGGCTTAAGCCACTGATATATCTAAATGGCTCATAAACGTTTATCCTTTTATCTGTCCCCAGCAGCAATAAGGTCATTTTGCTGCTTTTGAGAACCTTTTTACCATATGAGCATGAACAGACAAAAAGACTTCTGTTTGTGCTTGTTTAAAATGGATTTTCAGGCATTTGTTTTATTTTTGTTTTGCCTGTTTGCTATTTGCACACACATTGTATGCATGCTACAACTTTTTAAAGTGTGCAAATCAAATGGATGTGCATTAGTTCCCGTATATGGATGTACAAACAATTTGCATGTGCTTTCCATGTTTAGGCGGCCAAATGAACTGAATTTATGCCTACAAACGATCCATTTTTCTACTGTAGTATTATTACTTAAAGAGATGAACATGGCATGCTCGTTTCCCCCTCTTCTTCCATCTCCCTCTGAGCAATCCTTGCATGGGTGGACTTGAAGATATAGGGTCTTTTTTTTTTGCCCATTGGTCAATATCACCAGCTAGTTCTGCTAAATAAATGTGTAGGCTGCTAGTTGATTAGAAGCATTCAAGATTCTAAAGGATAGCAGCAATTGATACAACAGATTTCTAAACAGTTAAAAACCGCATTGAAAGTAGTTGGAAATGAATCTGCCTTCCCTCCTGGTATTCAGCTTCTGTTTCTCTGGAGGTCAGAGGGAGGGAGGCCTGCAAATGCAGTAGGAGTAACTATCAACAGGTTAAGTTATTTAAGTCAATTTCTGTATCAGTTCTTGAATAAAAAAGAAATAATTAAGTAAAACGTTGTTCCCTGCTATCTTTACAAAAAAGATGTTCTGCATTCGAAGGACTTTAAAGCTGATAACATACTGTTGGGGTGGGGGAGACATCACAGGATGGTGACTCTGCAGCTGCAGTGATCCACTGGATGCTCAATGTTTGTATCAGTTTACCTGATGGTAAAGAAGAAAGGGAGCCTCTGAGACTTTCATCCTGTGTTCAAGCAAATTTCAGGGGTAGCCCTGACATCCAGTACCATTAACACCTGTGTGATCCGTGGGATAGTTCATGTAGCTTTGCTGGAGTGCTTGGGGATGGAGGGTACAGCAGACAGGCTGATACAGTCTTCTGAGATGGTGTCATCTCCCGTGATGCCAACAAAAAGAGGAGCCCCCTCCCTTTTCCCATGGCAGAGAGTGGTGATGTTTTCTCAGCCATGAGCACCGTGGTGTGGGGAGGAGGTGGAACAGCTCAGACTAGTCTTGAGAGGAGTGAGCGGCTTGGCTGTCATGAGAATAGAGGGAAACCTTGTAATATATGATGCAGAGGACTTGAGTCAACAGCCCCATAAAGATACAAGCCCAGAGGTCTGTTTCTGATTGCTCTGGTTCTATCTCAGATTATTCCTTACAACAGAATTTGCTTTGGGAAGCTATTTCATTCATGCAAACTTCCCTATCTGGGTAAATGCAGACTACCTAATCAGATGAGCCAGTTTTAGTGAAAGATGCTATAACCAAGTTTGATGTTAGATTTCAAAGGTGTGAGCTAAATCCAAATTCAGATCCAAAAATCTTGAATCTAGTGATTATGTTTGATGAAACCTTCAAGGGAAGGTGGACAATATGCATCATACAGTTGAGCAAAGGATTTAATGCCTGATTAATTACCCTAAATTATTTTTGTCTCTACACAGGTATAAAAGGTTTAAAAGGTATCTTCTTGAAATACTGGAGGTGCCCAAAAAGTCTCCTCCTCTTCTCTAAAATTTGTTATCTTCCTTATGGTACGAAGACATCATTCTGCATTGCCCCTCAACAGTCTGTTTGGACTGGTTTTCTGAAGATGGCAGAGATGATGCTGTGATACCCTCTAATTTGGTTGTTCAGGAAAGTCTTGGGAAGCCATGTACTATCTGAAGTTTAGAGATGTGTTTGTAACTGTAAAATTCATATGTTTCCCGATGTTCCTTGTAACACGCAAAAGAAATGGAAACTGTTTTTGTTCTTGAGACCTAAGTTATTTCAGATTGGAGCCTCCTTTATTTTACATTACTCTTGCAAATGTACTGTATTATTGTGTATCGGGAGTTTTTACCCTTTACACTTTTACGTCTAACAGGGAGTCTAGTCCTCACAATATTGTAGCCTTCTCAGGGTCTTTTGATATCCCTGCATTGAATGATGAGGAACTGTTCACTGTGCTGCACTGTCATAGTAACATTATAAAGGGCACTGTCACCCTTCCCCCTACCTACTCTTGCAAAGAAAAACTAGCACGTACAATGTTTCATCACAGTTTATTGGCCCTATCATGGTGCATTTTAACTTCCTTGGGCCGTCACCCACTTGCCCATTCAATTACTCACCTTAACCAATCCCCTTTCCATGACAGTTCTTTTTTAACTTGGATTTTCAAATTATGCCTGGGACACCTCTATAGAGAGCTCGGTAACATCAAAATTAGCTCACTCAGGTTTTTCAGAACCATTTCAAGAAATTCCCTGCATGTTCTTATGCCAAAATCATTCCACCAGGAATGTACAGTTATAACATACAGTGGAGCCTACATGCTCAGTTTTTGCAGAATCAATGATGGATGGACTAGATGGATTATAATGGTCTTTATCTGCTGTCATAGACTATGTTACTTCAACAAGGGAAAAGGAATTGGATTTAGCTCATGCCTTTCTCAGATGTTTACGACAAGCCACATTATGGTATTTTCCTGTTCTCCCAGTAAGGCTTACAATCTAAGCTTCTATCGGAGTCAGTGGAAGACAGTGGTGTACTAAGGGCAGAGAGGAGGGTTCAGCCCTCCCCGGGGGCTGGCCAGAAAGAGGGTGCCACTTCTGGGCCCTCACGGAGGAGGCACACGTGGTAAGCATATCTTTGCTGGCTTGCCACTCTGCCTCCTCTACATGCCCAGCAGCTGTTCCCTCCTGGCCAGTCTCACCATGCAGCTGTTGTCATGTGTCTTCAGCTGGAAGGAAACAGCCACCAGGCATGGAGAGGAGGCAGCATGGCAACCAACAAAGGTATGCTTCCTCTGCTCTCTTCCTCCATGAGGGCTTAGTGGGGGGGGAGGGGGGAGCATGAGCAGCATCATAGGGGGAGCATTGTCCCAGGAGGGCCTCTGCTCTGCGTACCTAATAACATCGAGATGCCACTGATGGAGTCAGTGGTGTACCAAGGGTGGGGCAGAGGGCATGGCCCATCCCAGGTGCCAGCTAGGAGTGAGTGCACCCCCGCCTGGCTCACACTTTGGAAGCAGCGTGGCAAGCATTTTCTTCAGGACAGATGGATTGCCATTGTGAGACTTAGCCAGAGTGAAGAGCCGGTCTAGATTGGAGACAGCATGGCAATCCACCTGTCTTGTAGGTATGTTTGCCACACTGCCTCCAAAGTGTGGGTTGGGAAGGAATGTGGTCATACTGTGCCATAGAGCGGTGTGCCATGGTGGGGGGGGGGGGGCTTATGCCCTGGGTAGAAAAGGGGCTATGAACACCACTTGATCGAAGATTAAATGATTTTCCCAAGATCACAGGGAACAGCGGTGAAATTCAAACCTGGCTTTCCTGGTATCTCAGGCCACTAATTAACCATTAGGTTACTCTACCCCACTAATGAAATTGACTGGCAAATGATATTGAATGCCGCCCAAATATCCAAAAGAACTACAATTACAGCAGAGTCATCATCAATAATACGACATAAAGAGCAAATCACAGAAGCCAGCATCTCTGAACTATGCCCTTCTCTGAATCCATATTGAAAATCATCTAAAAAATGATGGTTATCTAAAAAAAATGGACTAATCAATGCAAAGACTTCTCAAGCACCTTGCCCAAAAAAGGCAAGTTAGAGATGGGTCAAAAATTAGCAGCATCCGTAGCATCTAGATTTTTTATTTTCAAAATAGACTGCACTATGACCCATTTTAAGTCACCAGAAATTTCCCCTGTGACTAAAGAAGCATTCAAATTTCCACAATTACAGGCCCCAAAACCTCATTCAAACAGTTTACCAGCCAAACCCTGAAAGGGTCAACAGGACATGTTGAGGCAGCTAAATTTGAAAAATTATGTAATCCACAATAATGAGATTGAATCAAATGGGTCCCACTTTGAAGTGCCCATAGGAGAAACAATTTCTAGTGGAGTAATCAATAGAAGAGCAAATAGCTCTTACGTTGTTGGATAAGTCAGCCAGCTTTTCACAACTCAGCAGCAATTGCTCTTTAATATGATCCTTGCACAATTGCTAATTAATATAAGTCTATTTGGCAGTATAAAAACTAGGCCGATGATTTCATGTAGCAGTCTCAAATTCAGCTATATTCTGAGAGACTTGATTTTATGCTAGTGTCATCCAAGAGAACGTAAGAATGTTAGATTTGCCATACTGAGTCAGCCCATTGATCCCAGTATCCTGTTTCAAAGAGTGGCCAATCCAGGTCTCAAGTACCTGGCAGGATTGCAAAAGGTAGACAGATGTCATGCTGCTTATCCTAGGGATAAACAGTGAATTCTCCCCAGTCCTCTTTAATAATGGTTTATGGACTTTTCCTCCAGGAACTTGTCAAACCTTTTTTAAACCCAGCTACACCATTGGCTTTTACTACATTCTCTAGCAACTAATTCAGCCTGCCGCATCTTATACTTGATACTTCTCCCTTCAGCAGTAAACCATGGGACCTAGTTTTTAATGCTCTGGCACACCAGATTACTAATGGACATCACCCTCACAACTGCTTCAAAAAGGGTATCATGCCATAAAACAACCAGATCTGAAAGTCCACGCTGGAGTGAATTTCATTTAGGGCTACTAAATGCCAACTCTGGTGACAGGGTGCAGATGGAAAAAAAATTCTTGTTTGTTTTTGGATATGTAGTTTTTTTATCCCCCAATATTTGGGCATTTTTTCTGTTTAACAAACTCCTTTTAATGTGTCATTAATGCCCCTAAAACTGATTTTGCATATGCATGAAGGTAAAGTTTAGTATGTGGTGATTAGAATTGAGACATCCAGGTTGGGACGTACACAATTCTGGCTCTGCCAGTCATGGAGCCTTTTAAAAAATATGTACTCAGATAAGCAGGAGTACATGTGTATTTGCCAACACATAGAGATGGAGGAGCCATTTCACAAATCCACACAAGGGAAAAATCAACAGAGGCAACTCAGCAACATACATGTGTAAGATGGTATTTTGCAAATCTATGCATGGGGATGCTGCCAATTAATTACAGAGGCTGCTCTCTTTAATTCATTTCAATTTGGAGGCTGGCTGAAATGGGCACTTTTTGAAATCCTTTATATGCCAGGGAGCTGATGTGTATCCCACCATGGGACAATTTTGGTCATACAGCTGCATTCCCTATATAAAGTGGGGAACACACGTGTAGATTTTGACCAGGGCCAGCCCAAGGGTTACTGCCACCCTAAGGAGAAACGCTGGTCTCACTGCCCCAAGCAGAAACCCTGGCCTTGCCACACCTCCCAGCTGCTGCCCCCCTCAGCTGCTGCCGGGAGGGGGAGGCGGGCAGCGACAGCAGCAATATTTAAAAATTCAGCAGGTTTTTGCCGCCAGTTTCTTGCCCGTGGCAGGCCATGTCTTTCAGCACACATGGCCTGCTGCTTCTGATCCCCTTCTGATGCAACTTACTGTCGGAGGGGAGTCAGAAGCAGCAGGCTATGCATGCTGAAAGGAAATGGTCTGTCATGGGCATGAAAGTGGCAGCTTTTGGAAATACTGCTGCTGCTGCTGCCCCCACCCCCCTCAAACGGAATTGGTGACGGCGTGGCTGGTCATGTGCGCTGCTACCACTGCCCATCCGGGCCACCCACTCTAGGCGTCTGCCTAGCTCGCCTAGTGGACAGACCGACCCTGATTTTGACCTACCCAGACCACACCTCTGACATGTCCTCTTGCAATTTCTTTGTATTATGGACATGCCTGTATAAATTTTAAAAAACCACGCCGTTTCCACATGGATGCCATTCCATGTGTAAACGCCTGATTTTCCAGGTGGAAATTGCAAAAAAGGCTTCTAAAATAACCCCCTAACATGCATGTATGGCTTAGATAGCAGCAATAGCTTCTGTTATGGGGAATGTGCTTCACTGATGCATGCAGCTGCATGACAACCTGAGTATATAAAACCTTACAGGATAGAGCAGAATCATTAAAGCTATTATTATCATCCAATCATATTTGCATGAGCCAAAGCACAAAGATATAAAATAGCTTTTATATGGCTTAGTAGTCTGGATGTCTACATGCAATTAACACATACAGTGATTTAACACACACGGAATTGTACAACCAAGCATCACATCCATGGGGTAAACCAGTCTTTTTTCTTCACATTAGAAGTCCATGCCCTACCAATTGTAAGAAAAAGAATTTAATTAACTTCCTGTTAGGTTCTCTTATCTTTTTCATCTTACCAAATGGAAAGATATGTTCTGACTGGTCAGCAGATTGAGGGCCAAGCATTAATAAACAATAATTATTGTATATCAAGTCTTCCTTACTCTGCAAGGTAAACATTCTTTGCAACACTAGCCTTTCCTCATATAGGAAACATCCTCATACCCTGATTAACTTACTTACTCTTCATTGCACTTTTTCCTAGCTCCATTACATTCCTTTTAAAAGAAGGGAAAACAAAACTGTACATCATAGCCATGTGAGTTTTTCTTGCCCAGACCAAGAGACGAGGCACATTCCTACTCAGCCAGCACTGAGGGACAAGGTGGGCTATAAAGGTTTTCAATAAATCTATTAATTAAGGGGGCCATTTACTAACAGCACATGATAACGCCCTTAACGTGTGGTATTTGCTACAGGCCCAGTGCATACGATGGGCCATGTAGCAAATAGTGAATATTAATAGCATTATCATGCGTTAATGATTTGGTAAATAATCCCATAAATAAGGTGACAAACGTCAACATAATAACACTTCTGGAAATAGTGCTATTGTTATCAAGCAGATACGAAAGATGTCTCATTGTATGTGAAAGATTTCACTTACATGAAAGCAAACACTTTCATTGCATTAGCTCAATAGCCTACAATTATGTGGAAGGGTAAAAGGTCCGCTGGATATCATTAACTCCATTTCTAATATAGTGGTAGACAGAAATCGAATTTACATTGCAAGGTTACCCTGAATCTTCCACCCTTTCATATTGAAAATATATATAAGAAGTTATTCCCCCCCCCAAAAAAAAAAAAAAATCTTTTTTTAAATTTGCATATTGATGAAAGTTAGTTTTTAGGAAGGAGAAGTTTATGATTTTTGTTGCAACCTCAGTAACTGACAGGCATGCAGACAGTGCCTCCCTTTATCATGGCATACACAAGAAGCCTGATTTACATGTTTCAAAGCATGCAGTCCTTTACTTTGTTAGAGGAATATGAATCCTGCTTTGCTGGGGATAAAAGAGTTGTGAAAGCCCTGAAATACCATTGATACAGTGATGCAACAGAGTCAGCTTGTGTTCGGAATATGCAGAATCCCGGCACCACGGTTAACCCGGCATGTTTTCTTTCTACTAATTAGGTGAATTGCATCAGAAAGGTGGAAAATAAGTCTTAATGGAGGACCCCATATCAAATAATTCTGAATAAGATGGGTTTGTTGTTATTTCCTGAATCTCTGACTGCAGATAACTGTAGTTTTAGGGTTCCTTATTTTTCTTTTTCACTTCTTGCTGATGCTTAATGAAGGAGAGTCTTATTTTCAGAGTCTGCTCTAAAAACCCTAGGGCTCTGTTCCAGGCAGTTCTGGCTAATGGAATTAAACCTGACATCTTTCAACCCTGTTTCTCTATAAAATAAACATAAAACAATGATTCAAATTTTCAATAAAACTCTTGAACCATGTGAGGCTCAGACTTTCCCCCGTTCTTTTTACACATATGTAAATACAAGGACATAAAAGAGTAGCCCAATGGGATAAATCAACACGAAGTTGAAATCCACTGCAGCATATTAAATGCTGCAGTCTCACTGAAAGAGAGGGTGACCCCATGGGTCTTTGCAGTTTGAAGCTAATTGTTTTTGGCAGGGTGGGAATGTCTAGAGGTCCACCACAGTGTCCCACCAGCAAGGCTTCAGTAACTGAGCCAGCCTGCACAGAAAGAGACAACTTTGGAGCAACACAGCAGGCTCAGAGACAACCACCTCTTCACACTGTCATGCATAACAACTTTATTGTGCTAAATTGAACTTGAAAGTAACCAAAGGCTATGAGAAAAGTGTGTTGTCAACGCACGGCAAAGGCAGACCTGGAAAGCAGGGAATAAAAGACCAGGACCCCTCAAATGCACCATATTGTTTCATTTTAAACTAGGACTCCCATACCCGGGATGAGGGGTGGGGGGCTGGGGGAAAGTAGCAAATGAAATGTAAATTTATTTAAATGGATTCCATGGCTTTAAAGTTTGACGACCACTCTTCAGCAACTTTCCCAGCTCTTTGATTCATTACTTACAGTGGGAATATAATGACATAGAGTCATCATTGTAACGGCTTCTTTGCCAGGGTAGATTTTCACATGGACTCTGAAACGCTATAGTGTTAAGCAGCCAAACACTCCCAAATCCCCCTTTTCTGTTCCACTGAAAAGTCCTCTCCTTGTACCTTGCAGATACAAACAAAGCCTATCTAAATTCCAATCAGCTTTCCTCATTCAAAGGGACCTTCTTTTTCACAGTGGATTCATGTGCATTTTCTGCTCTTAGACTGAAGTTCAACTACTTTGCTCCTTTCTCTGTAATTTATTTTTCTTTTTATTTAGTGTGGGGGGGTGCAGGGAGCAGGAAGCAGAAATATCTGAGTGCTTTCCATTTTTTTCAGATTATGTATTTAAAAATATTTCTTAAATAGCTGAGCTTTTCAAAAAGGCCTTTCTTGTTCAATCAAATTATGACTTTTTATTCCAAATTCTGTGATTGTTAACCCAGCAATAAGTTGTAGCAGAGAGGAGGCCCTAGTACATTATTAGAAAACAACATAACTGGGTCAGTCAATCTATCAGCTTTCATTCCCATGGGAGATTTACTGTAGGGAAAAAATATCCACTTTTTGAGAGACTACTTATTCTCCTTATGGACAAAGCCTGTTTTTTTGTTTTGTTTTTAATAAATCAAATCACATAGCTTAAATTTAAATAATAAATGATTAGAAAATAACTCCTGAATGTTCATACATAGGTGCAATACTATCCACATTAACTAACTGGATGCTTTATTAAAGTGACCAGAAAAGCCCAACAGCAGAGCTCATAATTTACTTTTGCATGGTTTCATGTTAATTGTTGGGGCATTTTTCAAGTAACTGACACAACCATAAATTCCACTGACACTCTTAGTCCCTGGATGCTGGTAGCTAATTTTCGAAAGACAGCTTCCTGTGTAGTTTTCCTTGAAAAATACCTACAAGCATGGACAGCTGAATGCCATGGGATGGGTCACCGGGACCTAACCAACATTTTGCCCTGCAGGTCATTAGAAACTGGGTACTAGGCCAAGGAAACACCAGCACAGATGATCAGTTGACATAAGAAATACTGTTAAAAAATTCAACTCAGGATCAACACTTGCTTACAGGCCCTGCAGTGGCCTCATTTCTGCCATATTTTTCTATGGTAATAAGAAGTGCTAAATATGAAGGGGGTGGAACTGCTGCAGGGTCTATGAGCACAAACTTGCTCATAGTCATCCTGCTGATTTGTTTAAAATGCTGTTGTTGCTGCTGCTGCTGTTGCCACCAGACCAAACCAGCCAAAGAGTTAAGGGGACTTAGCTGGACTTCAGACGAAACCATGAAGGGAGGAGGGTGAGTGAGAGGAACTGGAAAGGCGGGGCAGAAGAGGGAGAAGTGCAGGAAAGGCCAAGAGGGGGAGGGGGTAGTGTAGAAGCAGGGCCGGCCACAGGGTTTCTGCCGCCCCAGGCAGAAGTCCTCTATGTGCCACCCTCTCCTGCTGCCTGCTGCAGCCCTGCAATGCTGCCCCCCCCCCCCCAAAGGCAACGGCAGGAGCTGTGGCTGCATTTGTGCTCATGTCAGGCCATGTGGTCCTCATTAACTGGCAAGGTGAAAAAGTGGGAAAATATACTAGCCAATGAAAAGAGAGACTTGCATGGCTAATCGGAGGCCGTCATGAAGGACCAATCGGAAGCTAGCTTACATCGGAAGGCCATGTGCTTTGGCACACATAGCCTGCTACTCCTGTCCCTCTCTGACAGGAAGGTGAGTTGGAGGGGACAGGAGCGGCAGGCCACAGTTTTCATACCAAAAGTCATGGCCTGCCACAGGCACCAAAGCGGCGGCACAAAGTCACCACTTTAAAAAATCCTGGCCTGCTGCCTAGCAGGGTCTGCCACCCCAGATAGCCACCTAGTACACATGGTTGAGGTGCCGGCCCTGTGTAAATGAGTGAAAGGAGAGGACTAGTAACGTAGAGGGTCATTTTGGAAGATCTATTCATCTACTACTTTTTAACATACTTATATACTGTATAATCTGGAAAAAAAGCAATCAAGGAGGTAATGAAATTTGCAGATCACACAAAACCGAAGTTCTTAAGTTCCAAATGGATTGTGAGGAATTGCAGGAGGACCTGTAGAGGCTGGGAAACTGGGCATCTAAATGGCAGATGAAATTTAATGTGAACAAGTGCAAAGTGATGCAGATACAGAAAAATAATCCTAACTATAGGCATATGATGCAGGGTTCCATATTAGGAAAAAGATCTCGAGGTCTTGTGGACAAGTGAGCCAATATTCAAAGTTCACCAGCAGCCGGTAAATGCATAACTTCACTATCCATATTATTTAAAATCTTATATAGATAGTGATTTCTGAATGCTATCTGAATAAGAAGGGACAGGATTTGGAGAGGAGCGAGGGCAAGCCAAAAAATGATTCAGATAGTGCTGATCTTCAGCTGCTATCCGGAGAACTTATGCATTTCGCAACGACCTCTTTGATAAAAGGCTAATACTGAAACAGTGAGCACATTATATGCATATGAAGGATTGCTACTTAGGTAAGAATCTGCACTGAGTATACAAATTAATGTAAGCATGAATTTGCATATTTTGCATCTCATTATTTGCTAATATGCATTGCCTTAAACTGACATGCCTTATGGTAAAATAATGCACAATTTTGTCATTTAACCTGAATTACTTGGCAAATATCGTGTGTTATTCCCTTACGGGGTCATTCTGAACCACAAATAGTGGGGATGGACATTCCAACCGGACGTCCATCTCCTCTATTTGTGGTGGCTGCAGGCCACGACTAACCTCCTCGCTGGTTGTGCAGGGAAGTTAGTTGGGGGCAGGGAAGAGGCAGCCTGGGGGCGCAGAGTTGGCAGGAAGTGGGCAGTCACCGTGATTCTAATGTCGGCCCTGTATGTCCACGGCCAGGGGCTGGAATAACTTCCCTGGACATCATTTGTTTTCAGCATCTGGGTGTGCATGGGGCTGGGGGGCCAGAGTTAATTCCCCACAGCTTGACCCTGGCCTTAGGAGGCCGGATTGGGGATCGGGCTGTGGGGAATTAATTCTTTTTGTGGGTGGCCAGCATCTCGTCTTTTAAATGGAGCCGCGGTGCCATGGCAACATGACGCTATGGTACCTCGGCTCCATTTAAAAGCCCTGACTGAGTTAGTCGGGCAGGGCATACACGTGCAAGCCGGGACTGAATCGCAGTCCCGGCCAGCACGTACATGCCTGTTTGCGATTCTGATCCCACGGGGCAAGATATGCCCTGCGGAATCAGAATCGCAATTTCATTTGTACGTCCGGCTCAGCCCGGACATACAAAGGAGCTCTACGTCCAGGACAGAATCTGGCCCTTAATGTACATTGCTAACTACTCCGAGTGTAAATGTAAAGTAAGAAATTGGTGGTGGGAGATGGGGGGGGGTGGGACAGGTCAATGTAAAAGTTCATTTTTGTCCTCCCAACTATAGAGGCATTCTTCTGCCCTTGCCTATATGGTTTACTGGCTAGAAGGTCCCATAGACTTTGCAACTGCAATTTATCTTGGGCAAACTTTTGCTGGAAATAACAAAAATAAATTTGAAAATCAAATCTATTTGTAGTCATTCCATGCCGTATCTCACTAGTACTGCCCTATCTCACTGGTACTTCTGGGAGCCTATCTCCTCAGTCTTGCCTAAGGTACATGCAGTGTGGAAGTTGGTGTACTTTGTAAGTTGGGCATAGGAAGAAAATTTTCAGATAAGCTGATTTACCCAGATAAATGGCTCGATGGATCATTGTCCTGACCCAGTATGGCATTTCTTGTATTCTTATATTTTTAGGGAAAAGTTGGAGCTCCAATAGAAGCTGCTAGAAGCCAATGGTCATGCTATGAAAAGACTTGATGTCCCTGCTTGTGCAAGTGAGCAGTCACCACAATGAAGCATTTCGTGAAAACTTTAGAGACCGATGAGAGACCAAAGGTGAGGACTTTCTGTTGATAAAGGTAGTGTGCTGAAGGAGCCAACGATATATTTTACAATTGGAATGAATTCAGATGTTTGCACAATAATCCAGTGAGCACAGCCAAATTCCCTTTGTCAAGCAGGAGAAAATAAATATGTCATGCCTACTGCTGTGATTAAGCTGTAGGCCTAATATGGATTTAAATCTATCTTTTTACTAGACTGTGATAGTCTAATGTTCTATATATTCTGTGAAGAACATAGCATAATGGTTGATATTGAATAAGACTAAGGGGTATGTTTACTAAAACCCCGGTAATGTGCGCGCCGCGCTAGTGTGCAGGTGCCATATAAGGAGTGGGCATTTCATTCTGAAAAAGCAAAACCGGGATTAATCATGCGCTAAAGTGCGTCCTGCATGAGAAAGTTGCGCGGGAGGCATAAGGCGGCGCGCTGATACACAGGCACAGGAACAGAGCCGCAGTACAATGGTTAAGACACTGACCAGTGGTGCAGGGATCATGGGTTCAATCCCCCACTGTGCCCAATGAAGAAGGCTGGCTGAGGCATTACCTATTATGGGGAAGATTGCTTTAGGGGGCATTTTATTTTTATTTTAATTATCACTACTAGCAAACGCACTCTCAAAGCGTGTTAACATAAGGCACCCCATAAGGCACATTTTAAAGTGCACTGTCCGCCAAGGCACCCTAGAATGTTGCTTAAAGGGTGCTTTTTAGGGTGCCGTATGAGTTACTGCAAGGTCACAGCACTGTTTTTGATAGCAGCACTGTGCAGTTTAAGGAATGAAAATCATAAGTAGGTGTGCTGACATGCAAGGAGGAGCAGCAGTGGAGCACAATGGTTAAGACACTGAGCAATGATAGAGGAGTCATGGGTTCAATCCCCCACTGTGCCCAATGAAGAAGGCTGGCTGAAGCATTACCTGTTATAGGTAATATTGCTGTAGGGGGCATTTTATTTTTATTTTAATTAGTGCTGCCAGCAAACACACCCTCAAAGTATTGTAACATAAGGTGCTGCATAAGGCGCCTCCTAGGGTACCCCAGAGGGCACATTATAAAGTGCACTGTCTGCCACGGCACCCTAAAATGTCCCCTATAGGGCACCCTATAAGTTGCTCCACAGGATAACGTATAGTGCACCTTATATGGACGGTAACCATAAGGTGACCTATAAGGCTCCCTATAAAGCGCCCTCTGAGGCACCTTATGGGTACAGTACGCTGAGGGTGTTTTTGCTGGCAGCAATAATGTACATTAAAAAGAGATAATGCTTTGGGCAGCCCTATCAAATAACCCCACTGTGGGTTTGAACTCACAACCTCTGACTCCACAAGCAGTGAAGTAACCATTGCGCTACAGCTCTATAACTGCAAGCAAGCCCCTGGCTGGCTGCAGAGGGAGTGCACGTCACCACACAGACAGTCTGCTGTGGCCACCAGGATAGGGTTAGCACACCCGTACCCATGATGCACTGCACATGCAAATCAGCTGTCCATAGATAAACACAAGATGGGGTATGCACCCCCACAGCACCTCGGCCTGGTAGGGGGTACTGACCGTGTGTTTTACTGGCACAGAGCAGTTACACACCGTCACATTGTGCGGGTACTGTGCTCACCCTGAGGGTGCGGTGAGGCGCCCAGCACCAGGTCCACAACACCTTCCATGGCAGAAATAGGCTATGCTGGAGGTCCAAAGCAGTGTTAGTGTGTGAGATAGGTAGTTTCTGCAAAAACACCTTGGATATATCTGTCTGTCTCAGTCAGGTGTAGCTCCTAGGAGGATCATGTACCACCATCCTCATTCTCCAGGGCTGAGGGTGGTAAACAGGGTCTCCCATCAACAGATCCACATTCTACCTCCCTTCAATGGTGGCAGTAGAGAGGACCATCAACCCCAGTCCTGCGGGGGAACAGACACCCTACAGGGCAGTCAATGCAGCTCTGCACACATCCATAACAAAATAGCAGACAGACATTAGGCCTGGATATGCTAAGCTGCACCCCACCACCATCTGCTATTCTCCTGCAGCAAGCCTTTCAGCCACTGCACCCTGCAAGGCACTCCATCAAGACACATACCAGCTGCAAACAGTCTGCTAGCTAGTCCATAGTGCATGTTCCTGGTGGAAATGCATGTACCCAGAACTGGTATGTCAGCATACACAACAAGCAGATAAATCAGTGACTGGGCCCCAAAAGGAAACCCATATAGCAGTATGGGGGTGCCTAGCCATGCTGTCATCACTGCACAGTCAGGGTGAGAGTGATCTCCCAGCAGGACATACTTAGGTCACCCTGTCTGTGTAGGTGGTGGCCGGGCACTAAAATGTCCCAGCCAGTGCCCTATGCCCTGTGCAGATGCATCCTGGCCAGGCCACCCTGTCTGGGCTATACCCATGGTACCTTACTCCTCATTATGCACATTGGCAGGCCAATACTGGCAACAGTGCTGGCAGTGTGTGCTGTGGAAGGTGTTTGCAGCCACCACACACTGGATGGACAGACACACACTCCCACACCTATGCCAGCATTGTGCTACTATAGAGGAGTTTAGCAGCCCTGCCCACCACACCAGTCCTGGGCACAGTGCAGGCATGGATATGGTACGCAATACTGTTGGGGGTCACTCCCCAGGGTGGTAAACACTGTCAGAGACCAGACCGCAGACACACCGCAGACATCAGAAAGATTGTTATGATGAAGCTCAATGAGCAAACTGTGCTTAACGTAGGACTTGCTATCTGCCAGTAATCATAGGAAACGTTTGATAGCTGTGTACCGTATACCCAGGTGTAGGGTGGCATTGCTAAGGTATGCAATTGCTAGTATTGTGAGATGCACGCAGGGCCCAATGTCCTGCCTCTCCAGGAGGCATTGGCCAATGGGGCCTGTGGGTGTGGGTGTGTCTGCCCCTGTTGGCTGCTGCTTTACGGCAGAGGTTCCCAACTCCAGTCCTGGTGTGCCAAACACTGTTCGGGTTTTCATGCTGTCCCTCATGAATATGCATGAGCTACATCTGCATACCATGGGGGTGGTGCATAGATATGCAGCACAGGCATCTTTATTTGAGGCAGCATGGAACCTGAATGGTGTGGGGCCCTCCAGGACTGCATTTGGGAGACTCTGCTCTAGGTAATGCACCTGTTTATGGTGTCTGTGCTCGGTGGGGTGAAATATAGGCATATTAACCATGCGTATGTTCTCAGCAATAAAGGTTTGTCCTTACTATCACAGTTTAGTTGTGGGGAAAATATGTGGACTGGATTGGCAGTAGCCCCAGCTGGGCTTTGAACCTGTGACTTTCTGTTCTTGCATATACTGTCTGTGTGCATTGCACCACCATGTTGCCAGAGATGTACTGCATTCCCTGGGGAGTCCATGACTGTACATCCAACAGGGCCTGTTTGTTGCAGTGCATGGCACCCACCTGGACAGGGCTAGGCCATGGTCTGCTGTGGCCACCAGCTGCTGCCACCTCCACCACCAGTACCGCTCCATCCGTAGATTGGAGACAGCATAAACCCTGCAGGATTTTTGGCCCTCCAGGACTGCATTTGGGGTAATCTGCTCTAGGTAATGTGCATGTTTCTGGTGTCTGTGCTCTGTAGGGTAAAATAGAGGTGTTTGAGCCATGCTTATGTCCTCTGCAATGAAGGTTCGTCTTTACTATCACGATATAGTTGTGGGTAAAATATGGGGACTGCATTGGCATGAGCCCCAGCTGGGGCTTGAACCTGTGACCTTCTGTCTCCAAACATGCTGGTTGTGTGCATTGCACCACCGTGTTGCCACAGAGACAGTGCATTCCCTGATGATACCATGACTTTGTCCAGCAGGGCCTGTCTGTTGCAGTGCATTGCACCCACCTACACAGGGCTAGGCCATGGTCTGCTCTGGGCAGCTGCCACTGCCCCCCTCCACCTCCAGTACCCCTGTGCCACCCTGCTGACATGCCCTTCTGCTGTTGGTGCTGGTGGTATGCAGTCTCAGGCCATCCTTTGTGTGGGTAGGCGGCTGCCTATGGTGGGGGTTCTGGGGTAGGGGTGCCTGCAAATTTGTCCGCACATCCCCCAATCACCGCCTGCCAATGTTCTGTGCCCTTGGGGGTACCTGCTGGGTACTATCCCCTGTGACACTGTGATAAACACTTTCGTGCCCATGTTGGGCCCTCATCAGTTGCTGTCTGGCTGCTGTTCAGTTTCAGCATTCCTAGGTGCCATCTAGGCATCTGCCTAGTCCGCACTGTGCCCCAGCTGCACCACAGCATGTGCCGCCTGCAGCCCTCTGTATCCCCTTTCCCTGCATCTGTCCAATTGCCCATTCCAACCTGCCCACCCTGCTGTTGTGGAAATGTGCATGCCATAGGTAACCTGTCCAATGGAGAGGGAAACCCTGATCAGTGCTATTTCACTGTGGGATCATTCACCTTGTATGGGGACGGAGCGTAGACCCTTCTAAAATTCATATTTATTTTTTGGGGCTTTTTTGGGAGTGTTTTTTGATGTTTCCCATTACTATCACTATTGACCAGCTTGATTATAATTTTATTATATTTTGTTAGGGTCATTTTTAATGTTTATTTGCCCTTTTGTTCCGTGCACATGTATCACACTGCTCACTTTTTGTAGGTTTCCCTGGTTTTGCTATACATTGCTGCCAGAAATGGTTTCTCTTCCCTTTAAATCGGCTCTACCGTGAGGTTTTCACTCGCGGTATTTTTTAGCTTGAATTTCAGCCACGCTCCTGTGCGGGGAGCCTCTCCCCTCCCACTCTCCACCCATTGACCCCGTCTCTCCGCCCCTGTGGAGCCTTCCTCCGCCCTCCGGGAGCCTTTCCACACCTCTATCGCTCATTTGCGCGCCGCGCACATGTGCGGGCCCGTTAGTGCGGCGCGCACGTGTGCGGGGCACAAAAACGCATCATTAGCGTGCGCTAAGGTACCTTAGCGCATGCTATTGTGCGCCACGCACTTGAGCGCGGTTTAGTAAACAAAACCCCTAAATATGATCAAATCCTCCATCACTAATCCAGCTACATTGACTGTAAGTTTATTATCTTGTTAAATATAAAGGGCTCGATATTCAGCGGCGGCAGCTAGCCATTGCTGCTGAAGACTAACCCCGGATATTCAATGCTGGGGCCATATCCAGCCACTGGCATTGAATATCTTGGGTAGCTGCATACCCTGGAATCTAACCAGGCAGTGGCAATATCAAGCTGCTGCCTGGTTAGCTTCCATGGGTAAAGTTAGACCAGTATTTGCCACGCTTGACTTTACCTGTAGGTCGCTAACCAGGCAGCGGCTCAATATCGCCGCTGCTTTCTTAGGGACAGGTGCTGCCTTTGGTCCACCCCGGAATACCCACAACATGCCCCCGATGTTAACCACATAGCACTGGGGCATGTAGTGGCGGCACCTGCAGAATATCCCACTAACCGGCATTTACATGGTTTGCAGGTCTGCCAACCATGGAAAGGCCTTTGAATATCGGGCCCCAAATTATGTTATTCAAGATAACCCATGAGTTGTCTGCTGATTTTTGGTGCCTTTGTTACATCCAGTTGCGTCAAAATGCCCTTTACGCAAATGGCTGCAAAATACGTTTGTTTTTCCATCTTTGAATTTTGGAAAAATTGGGTTTGCTCATGCATGAGCATTTACACTTTATCAACCAATTCAAACCACAATGCAATTATCAAAATTATATTGACAAACATTCATACATAAACTATAAAAATTCATATTGTAGCCAAAATGATACAATAACAACCATATTTCATTATTTCTTAAATTATTTATTACACATTCATTTTTACAAAATATAATACACAAGACACAACATTAAATATATTACCCCACACTTTAAAAAAAAACACACACACCTCTATATAGATATACCTTTTAGAAATCCTAAACAATTCATTCATATAATTTATACATTCAAATATGATACTCATTCAATTGTAACCCATGTGTCATCAACTTTTATAACATATAAATATCTTCTCATTGGGCCATATGTCCAAAAACTCTATGGTCTTGTGGAAACATCACCGTACTTCCTTTATAATGATGTAGCTAAATCCCCTCCTTCTATTTGAAGGATCACGTCACATTAGATGATCCAGTCACATCCTCTACACTGTTATAGCCATATCCCGACTTTTTCTCATGATACTTCCCAATACACTCTCATCAGGATTAATCATGTCTTTCAAACATCTGTATATTGTTACAAAAAACGAGAAAAATCTGCATACATTCCCCTAAAAAGATAAAACAAACCAGTAAGAAAAACGCAAAACATAATATAAACATTTTCACATTCTCTTGTGTATTATATTTTGTAAAAATGAATGTGCAATAAATAACAATTTAAGAAATAATGAAACATGGTTGTTATTGTATCGTTTTGGCTACAATATGAATTTTTATAGTTTATGTATGAATGTTTGTCAATATAATTTTGATAATTGCATTGTGGTTTGAATTGATTTCATTTATTTGCAATTTTGTGATTTGTTTATATATACACTTTATCAACCAAAAATGTGGAACGTGTTTCCATATTCATTACGAACAAAGGAGGATACTCAGGCGTTTAGGAAATGTTTAAAGATGCATCTGTTTCAGCAGGCTTATAATATATGATTTGTTTTAGGAACGTTATATGATTTTGTTTTGATTTGTATTTTATGTTTATGTATGCTGTGTTGTGATGTTTGAATATTGATGTTTATTGTAACTTGCCAAGAACTTCAGTAATTTGGTGTGTCATAAATAAATAATTTTGAGAAAATATCACCCAGATTCATTTTATTTATTTTTCTCCAAATATGCTTCTATTTATGTGCTGATAGGAAAATTCTTGCTGAATAAGCTAGGCTTAAAGACAATTTTATGAATAGGTACAGCATCAGAATTTCATTCTTTAGCTGTGTTTATGGGGAGTGCTTTATAACAGGTTGCCACGTGAGGACGCCAGATGGATGTCTCTTTTGGGCCTTTTTTTTTTAAATTTAATATTTATAAATTTTATAATATAACTCAAGCAAACATGCGTGTCAGAAAAGGAGGTACCATCCGGTAATAATACATCATTAATAACTAATACAGGAAAAAGAAAACATACTGGTCCACCTATAGTCCACATAAGGGGGGGGAGGGGGAGTGAGCGAAAGCAAAACACATGGTGAATGAGGAAACCACCATGATTATTCCAAACAGTAAACTTTAGAAGAAAAGAACAGATTGACCATTGGGCAGAGGAATCAACAAATTAGGCAAGGTACTTCAACCAACAGCTGAAAGCATAACCGGGGGCATCCGAGAACTAATAAAAGCAGATAATGCTTCAGGCTGATAAAATATCAATTTCTTTGAATTATACCCAACAACACATTTACATGGAAAATGTAAATGGAATGTTCCCCCAATCTGCAATACCCCAGACTTTAACAATAGAAATTGTCTACGCCTTTTCTGAGAGTCTCTGCTAATATCAGGAAACATTGAAACTTTTATCCCATAAAACAAGGAAAAACACTTTTTAAAGAATAGCTTTAGCAGCCACTCCCTGTCGGAGACCAAATCAAGGGAAACCAACAACACTGACACTTTGATAGAGCTTTCAGTTGGAGAGACTAACAAATCCGAAACATTTAATACATCTGTGGTCACATCATCCATAAGAGATCCTGGCTCCTTATTTGACTGAGGCAAGTAGAAAACCTTTGAAATTGGAGGCATTAAGTCATTAGGCACTGCTAACACCTCGAACAGAAACTTCTTAAAAAGTTCCAACGGAGTAATTCCCGATATAATGGGGAAATTCAACACTCTCAGGTTTGCAGTTCTTGCAGCATTCTCCAGACCTTCCATCTTCGCATGAAGAAAATTGTTATCCTTAATAAGAGCCACATTAGTCTCAAACAGAGAATCCAACTTTTGATGTGTTTCTTGAGCTTGCATTTTAAGGTGGTCCAATTCAGTACAACAACTCTGTACTTTTTTCTTCAATCTGGCACACCCTCGCTGAGGGAGGAACTGGCTACAATGAAGCACACCTCTTCTAGGATACAAACTGATCAAAGTCCACCACCGCTCCCACAAAGAATCAAACACCCCAGGAACAAATGGATCACAGTGGGTTCTGATAGATTGCAACCTGTAACACAGAGACATCCTATACATCAAGAGATATCCCTGCACAATGCCTTCTCTGCCTTGGCTGATGAGGATGCCCAATCCAAAGAAACTGAAGAGCCCTTAAATGAGTCAGACAATGCCCAATCTCCTGCTAAAGCACCAAATATGAAGAAAACATCACCAAACAGAAAACTTCTACTACTTGGAGATTCCATCATCAGAGGTATTAACTTGGGAACACAGTTCAAAGGAGAGAAGATAGTCATGTGCCTACCAGGCTCTTCAGCCAGCAGGAATACAAACCAAGTTGTTGAAATACTTAGCGCAAAAAGTGAACACTCCAAACTTGATGTTGTTATCCACTTGGGCACAAATGACCTGGCTAGAAACAGTGCCTCTACAGTCCAAAAGGACTTCCAATCTCTGGGAGAGAAACTCAAGCCCATTGTTAAAACTGTTGCATTCTCAGAAGTTCTACCTGTTCTTGGTAAGGGGATAAAAAGGCTGCATCACATTAACAGCTTTAATACATGGCTCCAGACCTGATGCAAACAAGAAGGATTCAGATTTACTGGCGACTGGGGCAACAGATGGACCAACAAGAGACTATAATATGCTGACGGACTTCATCTCTCTGTCGCAGGGAAAAGAATCCTAAGTGAAAAATTCAGGCAGTATGTGGATATGCATTTAAACTAGGAAAAGGGGGTGACGGATGTGGAAGGTCAAGATCTGCATGCCACCCCCTGCAAAAGCAGAACAACATCAGAAACAGCCACACTTTTAAACCACACATCAAAAACAAGTGGGAAGAAGTGGGCAGAACAAAATCAAAGCAAAATACACACAAGCCAGGTAAATGCTGGAAAGCAATGAGCACAAATGCTCAAAGCTTAGCCAACAAAATTCCAGACCTGGAAGCCCTAATGGTGGAAACGGATATGGATATTGTGGCCATTACAGAAACATAGTTTAACGAATCGCATGATTGGGATATAGCCATAGCCGGCTATAATCTATTCAGAAGAGAAAGAGAAAATGGAAAATGAGGGGGAGTAGCCTTGTATGTCAAAAACAATATTAAAGCTACTGAAATGCAGGGGATATGGGGAAAAGAAGAAGCGCTCTGGATTGCGTTGGAAAGGGAAGATGGCACTGCTGTAGTCTACAGACCTCCGACTCAAATTGAAGAGAGTGATAACGAATTGATTATAGATATTGCCAAGATAGCAACAAAGGGGCAGGTGATCATATTGGGTGAATTTAATCTACCTGAGGTTGATTGGATTACTCCTTCTGCACATCTGGAAAGAAGCAAAGAAATTGTGGATGCTCTCCAAGATGCGTTACTTAGACAAATGGTGATAGAACCAATCAGGGAAACTCAACGTTGGATTTAGTGCTCACCAACGATGATAGCGTATCGAATGTCTGTGTGAGTGCCCCTGTGAGCAACAGCGATCATCACACAGTGTGGTTTGAGATAAAAGCCATGGTACAGGCCAATCATGTTGTTGTTGTTGTTGTTAAGTGCAGTCGAGTCGGAGTCGACTAATGGCGACCCTCTGGATAGCTATCCTAAATTGTGTTCGGTCTTCAGTCAGGCGGCTCATTGTTGACAGACTGGTACCCGTAGCTGCTGTTATTGTATCGATCCATCTCATTGCTGGCCTTCCTCTTTTGCGTTGACCTTCTATCTTGCCAAGCATAATGTCTTTCTCTAATGATCTCTCTCTTCGCATGATGTGTCCAAAGTATGAAAGTCGAAGTCTTGTCATCTGAGCTTCTAAAGAAAGCTTAGGTTTGATCTCCTCTAGTACCAACTGGTTTGTTCTTTGGGCAGTCCATGGTATTTATTTATTTATTTATTACAATTTCTTATATACCGCACTATTGTCAGCGCGGTTTACATACAACAAAATGACCATAACAAACTGTTTGGCTTCACATAGAACAGGAGAAAACAACTTGGATAACACAGTATTCGCCGCCAGCACCATAATTCAAAGGCATCAATTTTCTTCCTGTCTATCTTTTTCACTGTCCAGCTTTCACATCCATATGATGTTATTGAAAATACCACGGCTTGAACAAGTCAAATCTTTGTATGGAGAGAGACATCTCTGCTCTTGAGAATCTTATCTAGGTCTTTCATAGCCATTCTGCCAAGAGCAATGCGTCGTCTGATTTCTTGACTGCTTGTTGCTTCTTTATTGATAGTTGATCCAAGTAAGTTAAAGTTGTTCACAATTTTAATTTCTTCTCCTTCAACGATGAACCTGTTGATTATGCCAGTTGTCATGATCTTTGTCTTCTTTACATTAAGGTGCAGGCCCATTTTGAGACTATGTTCTTTGATTGTGAGAAGCAAATGTTTCAGATCATCTTCACTTTCAGCCAGTAATGTGGTATCATCAGCATAGCGAAGGTTGTTGATGAGTCTTCCACCAATCTTCACACCTCTGTTGTCTTCATACAATCCTGCTTCTCTGATGATTTGTTCTGCATATAAATTAAACAGGTAGGGGGAAAGTATGTAGCCTTGTCTTACACCTTTGTTTATTTTAAACCATTCTGTTTCTCCTTGTTCCGTTCGAACTGTTGCTTCTTGATCAATGTACAGACTGTGCAAGAAAATGATCAGGTGTTCTGGTATACCCATGCTTCTTAATGTGGCCCAGAGTTTCTCATGGTTTACACAGTCAAAAGCCTTGCTATAGTCGATAAAGCACAAATAGATATCCTTTTGGTATTCTTTAGTCTTTTCAAGGATCCATCTCACATCCGTAATGATGTCTCTCGTTCCTCGCCCTTTCCTGAACCCTGCTTGCACTTCAGGTAGTTCTTGTTCCAGGTATGGTTGTAGTCTCTTTTGAATAATCTTCAGTAAAATCTTGCTGGCATGTGGGATCAGAGCGATTGTGCAATAATTTCCACAGTCAGTTGGATCACCTTTCTTTAGTATTGGTATAAACACAGATCTTTTCCAGTCTGTTGGCCATGATGTTGCCTTCCGTATTTCTTGGCAGAGCCTTGTGAGTACAGGCCAATCATAGCAATCTCAAAGTCCTAAATTTCAAAAACACTGACTTCAATAAAATGGCCGAGTACTTAAAGGAGGAAATGATGGAAGGAGATAAGGGAAGTTGAATTGCATTGGGCTAAACTAAAGGTGGCAATAAAAGGGGCAACAGATAAATATGTAAGAAAAGTAAATAAAAACAAGAGGAGAAGGAAACCTATTTGGTTTTACAAAGAAGTGGCTGCTCAAATAAAGGCAAAAAACACAGCTTTCGCAAAATTCAAAATCTTGCAAACAGAAGAACACAGAAATGAATACAGGATCAAGCTCAAAGAGTCTAAAAGAAAAATAAGGATAGCAAAATCAAAGGCAGAGGAAAAGATGGCTAAAGATGTTAAGGGTGGCGACAAAACTTTCTTCGGATATATTCGGGAAAGGAAGAAGATGAGAGTTGGAATTGTAGGACTCAGAAGTGCTGGGAAAGGACTCGTGGAAAGTGACATTGAAAAAGCGAAATTGCTAAACAAATACTTCTGCTCTGTTTTTACTAAAGAAAATCTTGGAGCTGGACCAGCTGTGACTTCCAAATATAAAAATGGGAATGAAGTAGATACCACACCATTCACAGAAGATGAGGTGTTAGAACAACTTGCTAAACTGAAAGTGGACAAAGCCATTGAACCGGATGGGATACATCCCAGGATACTGAAAGAGCTCAGAGAGGTTCTTGCAGGACCGTTAAAGGATGTCTTCAACAGATCCTTGGAAAAAGGAGAGGTTCCTCAGGACTGGAGAATGGCTGATGTTTTACCTCTACACAAAAGCGGTGACAGGGAAGAAGTGTCAAACTACAGGCCCGTGAGCTTTACCTCAGTGGCGGGAAAAATAATGGAGGCGCTCCTGAAAGAGCGAATAGTGAACTTTCTCAAAACCAACAGGTTACAAGATCTGAGGCAACATGGTTTTACCGAAGATCTGATTGAGTTCTTTGATTGGGTGACCAAGGAACTAGATCAGGGGCATGCAATGGATGTCATCTAACTGGATTTCAGCAAAGCCTTTGATACTGTTCCTCATAGGAGGCTTGTCAGTAAACTCAGTAGCTTGGAGATGGGTCCCAAGATGGTAAACTGGATTAGAAATTGGTTGACTGACAGACAACAGTAGGTGATGGTACATGGAGCTCACTTGGATGAAAGGAAGGTGATTAGCGGGGTGCCCCAGGGTTCGGTCCTGGGCCCGGCACTGTTCAATGTATTTGTGAGTGATATTGCTGAAGGACTGAATGGAAAAGACTGTCTTTTTGCAGATGACACAAAAATTTGCAACAGAGTGGACTCCCCTGAGGGAGTGGTTAATATGAGGAAAGATCTACAAAAGCTGGAAGAATGGTCTAATGCTTGGCAACTACGATTTAATGTGAAAAAGTGCAGTGTCATGCACTTGGGTAGCAGAAATCCAAGGGAAATGTATGCGATAGGTAGCGAGAGGTTGGTGTGCACGGTTCAGGAGAAAGACCTTGGTGTGATTATCTCTGATGATCTCAAGGTGGCAAAACAGTTGGACAAGGCGGTGGCAAAAGCCAGGAGGATGTTGGGTTGCATACAAAGAGGGATTACCAGCAGAAAGGAGGAGGTAATTATGCCACTGAACAAGTCACTGGTGAGGCCTCACTTGGAATACTGTGTTCAGTTTTGGAGACCATATCTTGCAAAAGATGTAAAAAGACTGGAAACTGTTCAGAGGAAGGCAACCAAAATGATTTAGACCTGCGTCAGAAGCCTTATGAGAAGAGACTTGAAGACCTAAATATGTACACTTTGGAGGAGAGGAGGGACAGGGGAGATATGATTCAGACCTTTAAATACTTAAAGAGAAATGATGAACAAACAAACCTCTTCCAAAGACGGGGAAGCTGTAAAACTAGAGGGCATAACATGAAGCTGCAAGGTGGTAAATTGAAAGGCAATGTCAGGAAATATTTTTTCACTGAAAGGGTGGCTGGATTCTTGGAATGCTCTCCCTATGGAAGTGGTGGGGGCAAACATGGTGACGGAATTCAAAACAGCATGGGACAAACACAGTGGATCCCTTTACAGCAATAGGATAAAAACCAAATAAACGGTACCATCTAACTTCTGAACCATCTAACATCTCAACAAATAGGGGTGTCCTACATGGAGTGGTGGGTTCACCCCTAAACAAAGACATGGGGAGGGGTGGCCTGCACAGAGCGACAGGTGCACCTGCTCTTGCCATCTTGCTGGGCAGACTAGATGGACCATGCTGGTCTTTATCTGCAATCATTTACTATGTTACTTTGTTACTATGTAGGACCCAGCAACCTGGGTAGTGACTGCAGTAGATAGCATAGTAATTGCATCCTATATATTATCTAACGTTATTATCTTGGGGCGAACTAAATCAAATGAAGAAACAGGGACTTCAGCAACAAATAAAGTACCTGTGGCTTGAGACGGGGCTTGCAGATCCAGCTGTCGGGAACCAACTACCTCCAGAACATCACCGAAGTCCTTGTTCACTCTTTCCACATCGACCTCAACTGCTTCCCACCCTGCCCCAGCGGAGACACCACATTCCGGTTCGCCAGCTGGAAAAGCCAGAGAGGAGAGCGGAGAAGACGCCGGGGGTTGCGGCAGGGACTTTGCACCAGGAAAGAGCGTAGTGTCCAAGCTAAATCGCCTCCTCTTGTGAGCCTCCATGCCCGGCTCTAATCACCTGAATAATTCCTTTGGTTAACTGAACGAACCGATCCATGGGGCCGGTGATGGTTTCGGGCGGGAACACCCTCAGCTTGCCCTTCCGTCTCGGCATGGTCTTACTCGGTGTTCACTCCAGTGGCCATCTTGATTAGACCACTCCCCCATTGGGCCTATTTATACAAGACATGGAGCCTAATTCCCTAAGGGGCATGTCCGGGCCGTCTGTGCACCCCCAGGCAGGATGGGGCCATTAGGACTTGATTCTGTACCGCGAGAACACGGTAGCCCTGCAAGTGCAGGATCTGGCCCTGGGACGGCCCAGCATGCCCCTGCACTGCCACAGCGATGTCCTCCCTGTGGCACTACATGCCTGCTGCCCACCGAGACCCTGATTCCCCACCACCCTACCCGAAGGGGGCTGCTGGAGCTCGGATTTGAAGGTGGGGACTCACCATCGGTGACCCTTTGCTCGAGTGGAGGGAGCTTCTGGGCTCAAGGAGGGTCTGCCAGCCAGGTTTGGAGGGTGCCTCACTCCTATTCCACCTCATAGGTGGAATAAACAGGGTGTCCCCCCCGTGATCTCTGAACGTACAGGTCCATCACTGGAATCGGCCCTGTATGTCCCGGGATCGGTCCTGCCCACGCTCTGCCCCCATTCCGCCCCCGTCACCTGCAGCATGCACAGAGGCTCTGTGCATGCAGGAGGGATGGGAGACAGCATACTGCAGCCCTGCTGCCTTATAGAATCGGGGCCATAGGGGGTTATTGTAGAAGCCTTATTTGTGATTTCCATGTGTAAAATCAGGAATTTATATGTAGAAATGGCATCCACGTGGAAATGGAAATAATACATGGTTGTCCTTACTAAAGAAATGTTGCAAAAGGGATATGACAGAGTGTGGATAGGGAGTGGACTGTGTGGGGTCACAAATTTATGATGGGGCATATTCAAAGGGAGTAACACAGCAGACCAACTAACCATGTTACTCCTGCAGAGCGGGATATTCAGCAGTGCTTAGCCAGTAGGTGCCGCTGAATATCCCTTCTTAGTGCCGCTGAATGACTCAGAAAAAAAGCTGGTCTAACTTTAGTTGGTTTAGCTATCTGGACAACCCGAATAGTCAGTGCTACTTGCCAGATATGGCCCCTGCATTAAATATCCAGTTTTAATTTAAAGTGGTCTTGGGCAGCTGCTTTACTCATGCTGGTTGCCACTATTAAAGATTCTCCCCTATGTGTATATTCTCTATTTCATATGGGGAATGCATGTATATGACCAAAATTGTCAATGTCGGGATCTACAACTGCTTTCTAACATTAAGGTTTTTAAGAGATGCTCGTCTTAGGCAGCCCTTTACAAGAAAGATTAGAGAGGGTTGTCTTCCTTAATTCCCTGCTCTTTATTTCCCCCTCCAAATTAAAATTAGATAAAAATAGCAACATTTATAATTAATTGGCAGCATTTATATGTGAAGGCTAGCAAAATGGCACACATACATGTACTCCTACACCTCCTTATTCATGTTTGGCAGAATCTTTTTCTAAACTACTAGTGGAATTGTGCAGATCACAGTCTTGATGTCTCCTTTCCAGTCTCCACGTCCTTTCTAAAATGCTCCTCCTAGGAATCTTTGTGGCTTTATAAAATACTAAGGGCAAGCCAGCAAAAATCATGAGTGAAGTGAAGCCGCAGATATTTATTCCTGTTTGGGAACAGGCATAAATGTTAAATGGGAGGCCGCGGGCCCACGTGCCCGACGGCCGATGATAACCGGGGGGGCGGGGTGGCGCGCACTCCTTCCGCGGCAGGGTGAGGCGCGCGCCCGCGCGCGTTTTGATTTAAATTGATTGGCTCCCGCTTGCCAGGTGGCCGCGGGAGCCAATGGGGGGTGATCGCGGGACCAGGAGGAGCGAGCGCGGTCGGACGCCAGTCCGTTGAAGCTGGGGAGAGAGGACGGGCGTCCGGCTGCAGCTCCGCGTCTTTTTCGGCTCTGCGGGAGAGCTTCCTGCCGGTGGTGTGTGACCGGTTGATCGCGGCGCTGTCCCGGGGTGCAGAGAGGAGCGTCGGAGCTGTGCTGAGGCAGTGTGAGGAGCAGCGTGCATTGGCCGGCTGAGGCCTATTGCAGGTGGAGGGGGGGCATTATTGGGCTAGGGCTTCGGTCTGGCCATACGGTGCTCAGGGGATAGTTTTATTTTGTGAAGGGTTAGTGTCATGGTGGGGCAGAGGGGCAAGGAGCAGAGGGGCAAGGAGCAGAGGAGGGGGGGCAAGGAGCAGAGGGGGGGGCATGAGGAATGGGGGGCAGTCCACGGGGCGGTCTTCTAAGGGCTCAAGGGGGCAGGCCAGGGGGAAGGCTGGGGCTGGGCGCAAGGCCCCTAGCAGCGGGGGCCCGCGGGGGCGTGGGGCTGGCAGGGGCCGGGAAATGGCTTCCGGGGATATGAGGGGATCAGTGCCTGGTGGGGTTATGGGTGCGGGCTCCGGCGGGGGGGCGGCGGGGACTGTGGCTCTTCCTCCTCCGGTGGTGGAATCCCTGGGGGTGGGAGGGGCTACACCGTTGCCAGCGGGGTTGCAGGGTCAGGAGGGATGGGATGGTGGAATCCATTGGGGTTGGCCTATGGTTCCAGGGGGGGTGGGCATGTCAAGTTGGGACTATTGGCGGGGGGGGACAGGGTTCCTCCAGGGCTGATTGGACAGGGCCTTGGCAGCTGCCCTGGGGCTTGTCTGGTTCCCCTTCCTTGTTTTCGGTGTCTCCACAGGTTCCGGTGGGAGACGGGGGAAGGACGACGCTGAGCGGAACAGGTCGGTCTGTGGCGGAGGTACCTATGGTGCAGCGCGAGGACTTCCAGGAGGGGCTTCCAGCTTCTGCGTCCACCCCATCAGAGCCCCGGACTTCGGCGGATGGTGAGTTACCTGAGCCTCGGGCCGAGCAAGGCGCGGAGTTTAGTCCGGCTGCGGGGACGGGTGGCAAGGCAAGGAAGAAGAGCCGCAGCTCCCGCAAGCGTCGGAGGAGGGGGGGCTCATCGTCGTCTTCATCGTCTTCGTCCTCGTCAGTTGGGGGAGGGGGCGGGCAACCTGTCGGTGGCGGGGGGGTAGTGGGAGGGGGCGGTGGGGGGGCTACATTGGCATCATTTTCCGAATTATGGGAGGGGGTGCCGCGTAAGCTTAGGCGCAAGATATGGAAGCGGAAGTACATAGATATCTTTCGCTTGCTTGAGGGGAGGAAGCGTTCGGGGGACAGCCGGCGGAAACGGAAGGCGGATGAGAAGGCGGGCAGGGTCAAGAAGGCTTCGCGGAACGTCCTCAATTGGACGAGGGCTTTTCTTCGGTTAGCTAGTGTCTGGGGACAGCGTTACCCGGGGCACTACGGGATGTTGCTTGCATACGCCGACTCGATTCTGGAAGCGGCTCAGACTCATGATGGTTGGGCATGGCTCAACTATGATGAGAAGTTCCGCGATAAAATGGAGGAGAATCGCGCTCTGTCCTGGGGGACACAGGACATCAGCCTCTGGTTAACGCAGATGTCTGCCAGAGGAGGGGCAGGTGCGGGGGGGCAAAAGGGGGCCGCTGCGTCGGCGAGTACGGGGCGGCCATTTCGGAGCGCCCCAGCTCCCGGGGTCCCAAAAAGCGCTGGGGAGGGGGTTGGGGACGTCTGCTGGCGCTTTAATAAGTCGTCTTGCCCCTTTCCGGACTGTAAGTTCCGGCACAGTTGCTCCTTATGTGGGGGAGGACACTCGGCTCTCCGTTGCGGGAAGAAGGAACCCGCCCCCCCAGCCGCAAAGCAATAGTATTAGTTCGAGTGAGTTGGCCCCTACCCCCATAAAATTTTCGGCACTCCGGCCTTGGTTGCTGCGCTATAGGCGGGTTATGGCTCGGCGAGTCTTGGAGGGGGGTTTCCAGTACGGGTTCCCCATACCGGTAGTTGGGGAGGGGGGCCCGGCGATGGCCCGCAATGCTCCGTCGGTGAGGCGTCTAGCTCAGGTGGTTCGTGGTAAATTGGATGCTGAGTTGGCCCTTGGCAGGGTGGCCGGGCCCTTTCTGGACCGGCCATACCCGAATTTAGTAGTTTCTCCTTTGGGCATTGTGCCTAAGAAGGAGCACGGGAAATTCCGGCTCATTCACAACTTGTCCTTCCCGGTGGGGGCTTCGGTGAATGATCTCATTCCGCGGGAATTGTGCGCGGTGCGGTATGCGTCGTTTGACGAGGCTGTGCGGCTGGTACGGGAGTGTGGGCGCGGGTGTCTGCTGGCGAAGGTCGATATTGAGTCTGCTTTTCGCCTGCTGCCGGTACATCCGGCTTCCTTCCATTTATTGGGTTTTGTGTTTGAGGGCTGCTATTACTTCGACAAGTGCTTGCCAATGGGCTGCTCCGTCTCTTGTCGTTATTTTGAGATGTTCAGTTCTTTCATGCACTGGGTCCTGGAGGTGTCCGTCGGCTCTCGGAATGTGGTCCACTATTTGGACAATTTCTTATTTGTGGGTTCGGCGTCATCCGGGCTATGTCGGGCGTTACTCGACGGGTTCATGCGGCTCGCGCGTGAATGGGGGGTGCCCATCGCGGCGGACAAGACTGAGGGTCCTGCTGTGCGCCTCACGTTTCTGGGAGTGGACTTGGACTCAGTTGACATGGTGGCGCGATTGCCTCCAAGCAAGGTGGAGCGTTTAAGGGTGTTAGTGGCGAACGTGCTGGGGGCGAGGAAAGTTACGTTGCGCGAGATGCAGGCTTTGTTGGGCTCCCTTAACTTCGCATGCAAGGTTATTCCAATGGGTCGGGTGTTTCTACGACGCTTGTCGGCGGCTACTTCGGGAGTGCGGCGTCCGCATCATCGCATCCGGATATCACGAAGCATGAGGTCAGACCTCGGGGTTTGGGATCAGTTTTTGAGAGAGTTCAATGGCGTTACGGTTCTCCTTGAAGCGGAGGTGTCTTCCTTTGATTTACAGATTTATACTGATGCGGCGGGCGGTTTCAGGCTCGGTGTTTATTTTGGTGGAGCATGGTGTGCCGCGCCGTGGCCATCCACCTGGCGGGCAGCGGGATTAACCGACAGTATTACGTTTTTGGAGCTGTTCCCCATCTTGGTGGTTTTGGAGCTGTGGCCGGATAGGCTTCGTAATAGGCAATTGTTGTGGTGGTGCGACAACGAGGCGGTAGTTCACATTATTAATCGTTATGCGCCTCGTTGCGCATGGGTGGCGGCTTTGATGAGGGAGGTGGTTTTTGCCTGCTTGAAGCTGAATGTGGTAGTGAGGGCTCGGCATGTTCCGGGTTATGCTAACCAGATCGCCGATGCTCTTTCTCGTTTCAAGTGGGACCTGTTTCGGCGACTGGCTCCAGAGGCGGACCTGGCGGGGAGGTCGGTCCCAGAGCGTTTATGGCATCTTGGCCTCCGGGTATCCTGAGCTTGCTGAGAAGTTCCGTATCGTCGGCGACCTGGAGGTCCTACTGCAAGGGATGTGACTGTGTAGTGGCCTTTTTGGCGACTCGGGGTTGGCGGCTGGGCCCGGTGCCTGATCACCTCATGGGGGAATACATATTGGCTGCGAAGGCTGCGGGGGTGGCCCTATCCACTGTGCGGGCTCACCTGGCCGGCTTTGCCTTTTTCTCTAAGGCGGTCGGGTGGGCAGTGCGCGGTTGGGGGTTTCTTTCTCGCCGGCTTTTATTGGGTTGGGAGCGGGCTGTCCCCCTCCCGTCGGACAAGCGTCGGCCCATTACCCCCGATCTGCTGGTTCGGATGAGCACAACCTTGCCTTTGGTGGTGGAGTCCGCTTACGAGGCTCTGCTGTTCCGGGCGGTGTTTTGTGTGGCCTTCTTTGGGGCCTTCCGGTCGGGGGAATTGGTGGCGTCCAGTGGGAGGTCGGGGGGGGCAGCTCTGCAACTCCGTCATGTGCGTTTGGCACAAGGGCAGCTGAGCATATGGTTGTCCCGGTCTAAGACCGATCAGAGAGGGAGGGGCGTATGGGTGCACTTAAGGCCGCTTCCGGCTTCGGTGATCTGTCCGGTGGCGGCTATGGCGGCATACCTGCGCGTGCGGGCTCTGGGTAGCGACCTGCTCTTTGTACATGAGGATGCGCGGTGTTTGACGCGTTTTCAGTTTGCTGCGGTCCTGCGCATGGTGGTCCGACAGTTGGGCTTATCACCGGGTGACTTCGCACCGCATTCCTTTCGGATTGGGGCCGCTACTAGTGCAGCCCTGGCTGGTTTGCCGGGTACCGATATTCAGCGGATTGGCCGCTGGCGCTCCAATGCCTTTAAGGGATATGTACGTTGTTGAGGTGGGCAGTGGGTGGCTCGGGTACTAACTATGTTTTTTCTTTTAGATGGGATCCGGGTGCCCGGTGCCTGCTGGATGGTCGGCCATTCTTTTGTGCACTGGGCCGGCCAGCAAGCAGCTTTGCGGCCGCTTGGTGCGAACTTGGGACTGCCTGCTGACGAAGTGGTGCTATCATGGCTGGGTGAGCGCGGTCTGCGCTGGTTACAGCTATTACCCTTGCTTCGGCACCATCAGCGCGTCAGAGGATCCCCGGACTTCTTGGTGCTGCATCTCGGAGGCAACGATTTGGTGTCATGGACAGTGAAGCAGCTAATCCGAGCGGTGCAGCGGGATTTGGGGGAAGTCTTATTGATGTTCCCCGGGGTCATTTTGCTGTGGTCTGACATAATTCCTAGGCCTGCTTGCTGGGGCCAGCGGCGGTGGTCCCGGGGTTTAGTTAAGGTTAACCGGCAAGTTGGCCGTTGGGTGTTGAACCATGGGGGGTATCAGATTTTACATTCCTGGGTGGAGGTCGAGTGCGCGGGCCTGTATCGTTCGGATGGAGTACATCTTTCCCCGATCGGGGTGGATTTACTCCTGAATGATTGGCAGGAGGCCTTGGAATTAGGATGTTTAGGGCAGGTTGGCTGGTCGCAGCTTTGATTTGGGGGGGGGGGGGGCTCAGGGACAGGTGTCACTGAGCACTGAGCCGGTGGCGGGATCCCGGAGGTGTCCGGGGTCCGGAGGCATGGCAATATGCAGGGCGGGGGTGGGGGTACCCCCGACCCGGAGAAGCCCTCGGTTTTTGCTAGTAATATGGCGAAGCCGGATGAGGGGGATGGAATTGCCAGGGATGGTTCTCGGCGGAGGCGGGAAGGAACTCACTTTGCTACCCATATGGCTGGTGAGGGATTGTCCCGCTGCCGGAACCATAAGTTAACAGTTTGGTTGTAATGTTATGTTGTGCTTGTTTAATAAAGCTGCGACCAGTTATTTTGCCAATAAGTGATCATGTGGTGTTTATTTGTGAAGGGAGAGAGAGGGGGGAGGGGTGTGTGTGTGGGAAGGAAGGGAACTGTGGGCCACCTCCGCCTTACCTGGTTATGCATTAAGCGCATGCTTACGGGCGTATTTTATAAATGCATCTAAATCACACCCATGCCCATACTCCATCCAAATTCCTTTCCTGAACATACCTACTCTAAAGTCACATACAAGTACGTGCCTAAGAGTAGAGTGCACTTTTACATGTGAGGTCACGTGAGACGAGACCTTCTATGCACCTATACTGTAATGCATGTGCTAAAAATCCTTTAAAAAATTAGCCCCTTAAAGTCATAGAAGTTCAGAGCTCTCAGCCTTATCTAGACATCAATAGAAGCAGCTCTCAGATTAAAGTAAAGGATGATCTCTATCTTCTAAGGTTGTACTGTTCCCTGTTCATTATTTGCTATCCTGAAAGAACGCAAATATTAATATCTAAGGTCAGACTAGTCATACTTCTAAAATTCTGTCTCAAATTTTTATTTTCAACTAAGCGATCTCTAGAGGATAATGGGCCAGTAGTGGCGGTTAGGCATTCTAAGGCAACTAGCCCTTGCCGCTGAACCTAAGATCTGAATATTCAGTGCTGGGGCCATATCTGCCGACCAGCATTAAATACCCAGGTCAGCTGGATAGCGTTGAAGCTAACCAGAGAGTAGCAAAAGCAGCGAAAGTTAGACCAGCCTTTAATGTGTCCAACTTTCACTGCCGAGAAATAACCGGGCAGCGGCTATCCACATTTATTCTTAGGTGCCACCCTGGAATTACACCCTGGAATTACACCCTGGCTAGCATCATGTCACCCAGAGGCTGCATCCATAGATATTCAGCAGAAACTAATCAGTTTTGAGAATTTATTTCCCACCATGCGCTTTGCGCTCTCAAGCTACCCTATGATAGGAATTGCCATTATTTCATGAAGTGCACTTTTGGGAAGTTAGGCGGAAGATGGTCTCAATGGAAGCGCCAATGGAATTCACTTCTGGTAGAGATGCGCCTTTTCCCTGATATGGGGGTATTTAGGAAGCGTCTTAAGAATGGTCTCTTCAAACAGGCATATGCAGCAATTTTTAGTTAGGGAGTAATTGTTTAGGGGCAGATGGTCTATTTCTGCTTCTTTATTTTGGGCCTGATATATTGAGGGTGGCAGTTAGTGCAAGTACAGCACCCAGCCATCACTGCTGAAGAGTTAACCATATTCCGCCCCCAGCATTGAGTATCATGGTCTGCTGCACATGGTGCAAAAGATAACCGGGTAGCGGCGATATTCAGCCACTGCCCAGTTAGCTTCAGTAGCAAGTTAGGACCTGCTGTACCTATCTTTCACCTCTGAGGGTTAACTGGGCAGTGGCTGAATATTGTTGCTGACCCGTTATTCCTGGGTACCACCCCTGGAATACTCCGATGCTAACTGTGTAGCATTAGGGCGTATCGCGGCAGCATCTGGGAATATTCAGCAGCACTAACCGTGTTAGTGCTTCTGAATATTCCACTTAGAGGCAGTTCTATAGTTTAAGGGTCTATAAACATTGTAACAGCTTTGGAATATTAGGCCTTTTATTTTTACTTTATTTATTTATCTTTTTTGTTTATTGTTATTTTTATTATTTGTAGTTTTAGTATTTTGTGTTTTATGTTTTCAAATATTGTAACGTAAGTGAAATTATTGTGTATGTTTTTTGCATTCCACCTAGGATGTTTGTGCGGAATAGAAATCCTTTTCAATAAATAAATAATTGCTTTGAATACTGGGCCCAATATCTCCAAATAGGTTAATTTTGTACATACCATGACAGTAATGACCTTCACCCCTAAGTCAGGATATGTGGCATTTGATCTCCGTCTCTCAACTTTACTACAAATGCTAGCAACAGTACTTGCATTGTACCAAGGAGAGCTTCCTTTTGGCATTCATAGAATGTAATATGCAAAGGTAACTTATCAAGGTGCACTTAGAAATTGCTTCTAATCAAGTCTGAGGTGTACAATACAATGTGAAACATTTCTATATCTTTTTGCTACATTTCCTTGCTCTCAGACTGTATTTCTTGGTTCCCAGAGATCTTCTGTCTCTCTACACAATATACAGAATAATCACATGGCACTGACATTTCCATTAGCAATGCTGTTCTCATGTTTTACTCCTTTACTTTCTTGCATCGAGCTTTCTATTATTTGGAATGTGAATGTCCCAGATGGTCACAACCTCTTCATTTTCCACAATTCTCTTAGGGTCATGTTCCCAGTGCTTTTCTAGCACAGCAATGTTATAGTGTTTGCACAGTTTCCAGTAGATGAAACATGCTACCTTATTGCGCCTTTCTGTATACAGATTGTCTCCCATCAGAGATTTGCAGCCCGAAAGGACATGTGTAACTGTCTCCAGCTCTTTCTTAGAGAATCTGTATGTGTCTGTTTTAATTAGTATTTTCTATGCTGTGAACCATCTCATCCATAATCCACTTTTCTGGAATTATTATCAATCCTTTACCTTTAGGTATCAGTTTACCTTTCCTTAACTATTTATATGACTAGTTTTGATAAATGCAAGCTAAAGTGTGAATGGCTTTTGCTGCTAACGCCAGGCAATAGCTGCAAAAGCCCAGCATTAGCAACAAATGTCCTACGGTATCTGCAAGAAGTGTTCTTAGCATTTCCCCTGAAGATACCACATAGAAAATGCAGGAATCATAGTTTTGACAGCTTTGTGAATGCCGCTACAACCACCCATCAAAGTAGCGATAACGAAATCCGCGAAGTCTGCAGAAGAAGTGGCTACCGTACAATGTCAATGCCTGCAGTAGCTTTTCGAAACGGCAATGCCCTCTTTCTGCTCACATCCCGCCCACTCAAGCAACCACCACGTGAAATGCAGCTACTGTGGAAAAAGGCTTGCAGTAGCTGCATTTTTCTTGCGCTACGGTAGCTGTCTTCACGGCATAATGATCATACATTAACACCATGAAAACAGCTAGCGCTCTTTAGTAAACATCTCCCTTGGTATGTCCCACTGTATTTGCCACTTGTTTTTTTAATTGTTTACTGATTAATTCTTTAAAGAGTTTTTATTATTGTTTTGCTAATTCTGTTGCTTCCTTCTCTGCCTGACCTGGTGAATTCTACCCATTCCTTCTGTTCATCAGAATACTTGACCAAGTTTAAGAATGGAGATGGACTTTAAATGTTTGCCTTCATATTTCAGCACTTTTCCACATTTGAGTCTGTTGATGGTGTTAGTATGCCTGAATGCCTATGTATAATTTATTTCTATAAGTCCTATTCCTCCTTCCGCTCTTGGCATCTACAGCCTAGGCATGCACTAATTCTTACAGATTACCTTATGGACATAGAGGAGTTTTCTTGTTCAGACATCCAAGTATTAACAATATTTATGAGATGAGTCTAGAATTCCAAAGTTGGATGAAAGTCTAGGAATTGCAGACTAACCGATGGCTTGTATCTTATTCAAAAGTGGGGCAATTATAGTTACGGATAAGATGCAGTATGATACTGAAGTACAATGACAGTTATCAAATGATTATAATTATGTTAAACTAAATTGTGATGCTATGCCTATCCTACAAAAATTAATTGAGTTTATTACATCTATGGCTTATGATCTGGGAATTCTAACCAGTAAAGAGAGGGAGTTTTTGAACCCTGCTCATCCAAATGTTCCTGTGTGTATATGTTACCTAAGATAAACAAATCATTGTGTAATCTGCCCGGGAGACCTATCTTATCTGGAAATGATTCATTATTGGAACCTGTAGGGAAATATCTGAATGAGCTTCTTAGATATGAGGTTCTGTGTATTTCCTCTTATGTGAAAGACACTACTCAAAAAAGATTTTGAGTACAGTTTCTGACCTTGATAAGGTGAGTTGATTAGTTACTATGGATGTTAATTCATTGTATGCCTCTATCCCCCAAGATGAGGCTTTGTGCATCCTGAATGGAGTATGGAAGACACTACCATAACATCATAGAGTGCCTACAAGCTTTTTGGGCAAGAAGATCAAAAAAAGGTGGAAAGAATATACAGAGTCATTATACTATAAAGATCAAGTGGACCAACAACCATTTCAACCTGTACCTTATGATCAGGAACTATTGGTGATGAAATAAGAAGTAGAAGCAGCATTGAAAGCCTAATCAAAGAAAAAAGCACCGGGCATTGTTAGCATGCCCATTGAAGTATTACAGCAATCAGATAAAGCTGTTACCATACTTACAAGGCTCTGCCAAGAAATTTGGAAGACAAATTCATGGCCAACTGACTGGAAAAGATCTGTGTTTATACCAATACTGAAGAAAGGTGACCTGACTGACTGGAAATTATCACACAATCGCTCTGATCCCACCTGCCAGCAAGTTTCTACTCAAGATCATTCAGCAGAGACTACACCATACTTTGAAAGAGAACTGCATGAAGTACAAGCAGGGTTCAGATAAGAGCGAGGAACAAGAGACATTATCATGGATGTGAGATGGATCCTTGAAAAGACACAATAATATCAAAAGGATATCCATATGTGTTTTCTTGACTACAGCAAGGCTTTTGACTTTGTAAACTAATGAGAAACTCTGGGCCACATTAAGAAGTATGGGTATACCAGAACACTCGATCGTTCTCTTCCACAGCCTATACATTGATCAAGAAGTAACTGTTCAAACGGAACTAGGAGAAACAGAATTGTTAAAATCAGCAAAGGTGTATGACAAGGCTGCGTATTTTCCCCCTACCTCTTTAATTTATATGCAGAACAAATCATCAGAGAAGCAGGACTGTATGAAGACAACCAAGGTATGAAGATTGGTGGAAGACTCCAACAGCCTTCACTGTGTTGATGATACCACATTACTGGCTGAAAGTGAAGATGATTTGACACATTTGCTTCTCAAGATCAAGGAATATAGTCTTAAAATGGGTCTGTACCTTAACGTTAAGAAGACAAAGATTCTGACATCTGGAAAAATCAATAAGTTCATCACTGATGGAGAAGAAATTGAAATAGTTGACAACTTTAACTTACTTGGATCAACAATTAATAAAGAAAGGACTAGCAGTCAAGAAATCCAACAATGTATTACTTTTGGTAGAATGGCAATGAAGGACCTAGACAAGATTCTCAAGAGCAGAGATGTCTCTCTCCATACAAAAATTTGACTTGTCCAGGCCTTGGCATTTTCAATAATGTCATATGGATGCAAAAGTTGGACAATGGAAAAGATAGACAGGAAGAAAATTGATGCCTTTGAATTATAGCGCTGGCAATTAATACTGTGTATATCATGGACTGCCCAAAGAACAAACCAGTCAGTACTAGAAGAGATCAAACCTAAGCTTTTCTTAGAAGCTTAGATGACAAGACTTCGACTTTTCCTACTTTGAACATATCATGCAAAGAGAGAGATCATTGGAGAAAGACATAATGCTTGGTAAGGTAGAAGGTCACCATAAAAGAGGAAGGTCGGCAATGAGATAGATCAATGCAATAATAACAGCTATGGATACCACTCTATCAACAATGAGCCACTTGGCTGAAGACCGAACTATCCAGAGGGTCGCCAGGAGTCGACATAGACTTGACGTCACTTCACAACAACAACAACAACAGCAGCAGAAACTGCACTTCAGAAAATTTATTTTATATATCAAAATTATTTTTTCTTACAAATTTCTGGTACAGCAATGGAGGCTACATTTGCTCCCTCGCTAGCTAACCTCTAAATGCAGTCTTTTGAGGACTTGTGGTTTATAGCTCCCCATTCTTTGCATTTATCTTAGAATAGAGAAGATACATTGATGATATCTTTTTGTTATGAGGAGGAACAGAAGATCATTTGCAGCATTTTGTGACTTTTTTAAAATAGCTGCAATCCGGCATTTAAGTTTGATATGAAATATGATCAATCTATTATTAGTCTTTCTGAATGTTCAGATAAGAAAAGAGGGGGATAGATTGGAAATAACAGTATTTTCAAAACCTACTGATCATAACACATTATTGAAATATAATAGCTAAACTACATATACATTTCCATTATACACATTTGAGGGACAGTCTCCCCTACTCTCTGTTTCTAAGATACTCAGTAGTTGTAGAACAAATATGTCTGTATCAAGTGCAAGCAAGTAGTTTGAAGAGAGAGTTCCAAGAGAAAGGTTACCAAGTTAGGGTGATTAAGGCATATGAGAGCATGTAATAACCATCGTGAATGGCTGCTGAGGCCGCCTTTGAATGCACCAGAGAACAATAAGGAACCAGTTGTCTGTTATACAGTATTCTTCTTTTTCTGCCCAGATAGCCTCTATCATTAAATGGCAATGTCCTGCAGGTGCATCCCTGTTTGCATCAGAAAAGAGTAAGGATAGTATACAGCAGGGGTAAAAATCTGAGAGACTACCTGTGTACAGTGGTCTTACGATCACAGTGTGATATTGGCTCTATTGACCACTATAAATATGGCAGATGCCAGATTTGTGAAATTACTGTTATGATATGCAATATCCTATACATTTTCTATGTGGTATATGTGATTAAATGCCCATGTTCTAAAGTGTACATTAGGAAGATTACACAGCAGTTACGTACTAGATTGCAAATTAACTGAGCATAAATAGTACTTGAGTAAACATAAAGAGGAAGCACCTTTGGTGCATCATTGTGTGTTTCCACATTTCTTTGTTGATTTTCACCGTATGATTATAGACCATGTAAAAGGGGATGTTTGTGGAGGAGGCTGAGGTAAAGTTTTAATACAGCAAGAGCAGCATTGGATATTTTCATTGCAAACTCTTGAACAAAACAGTCTTAACAGAACGAGCAAATGGGGAGTGTTCCTCTAGTGAATTGATTGTGTTGGGGAAGACTGTGATTGGTGGATTTGAACTGTGTGGACATTTCAAAGATGTGCCTATGACATCAGATGCTAATGCTGGAAGTTTAGAATTCTGGAATCCCCTGATACAGTGAAGATTTCACAAATCTGGCATCTTTGTCGGGTTTGGGCTTGTATGTGGAATAAATCGAAGGTTGCCAGCAAAAGGCTCTAGATACAGTAAATAGTTTTAATACCACTAGTACTAAGTGAGGCTTCAAATCGAATGATATAGTAGCAGTGATTACAAATACGATGAACTGTTTCAATGTGGTTTTGCACTGTTTACAAAAGGTATAATTTGTTTTCTATATGGTTTTAAAAGAAAAAGAAAACAATATTTTTGTATAGTGTTTTTTCTGACCAGTGATGTTGGTATGAACATTTAACTCTCTCTTGCTAGGGCATTGTCCCAAGTTTGGTAGAGGGGTAGGTGATAACACTGAAGTCTTTTTCTCTTTATATGAGTTGTTTTGCTTATGGAAACCTTTAAAAAATAATAATAGGGATTCTTTGCTTTATTATTTTTTTGCTAGTTGAAAAATGCCATCTTTCCTGTAGATCAGCGGTTCTCAACCTGTGGGTCGCGACCCCCACGGGGGTCGCCAGAGGATTTAGCGTGGATCGCCTCACTCCACCAAGTTAAAAAAAATAATAAAAAAGCACACAAGCTGCTGCCGCTGCTGAGTCCGCTTCTCGGTAGTGGCAAACTCACCGCCTCCCTTCTAATGCAGCCGCGGCTTCCTGCCTCTTAGGGCACCATGGCTATGCCTGTAAAGCCGTTGTGGAGCCTTTCTGTCTCTCAATGGGCTCCATGCAATATTATCCTGCCTCCAAAGGAAATTGTTTACCACTTCCTTTGGAGGCGGGACAATGCTACACGGAGCCCATCGAGACGAGAGACAGGAAGGCGCCGCAACGGCTTCACAGGCATAGCCGCGGTTCCCTAAGAGACAGGGAGCCGTGGCTGCAGAAGAAGGAGGCAGACATGGGGAGAGTGGTGGAGGGGGCAGGGAACCTGCAACGGGGCTGACATGGGGGGGGGGGAGGGAGGGCTGACATGGAGAGAGGGAGAGGAGGGGCTGACATGGAGGGATGGAGGGAGGGAGAGGGGGCTAACATGGAGGGAGGGAGGGAGGGAGCCTCACATGGAAAGATGGGGGCTGACATGGATGGAGGGAGGGAGGGGGCTGACATGGAGGGAGGGGCGTTGACATGGATGGAGGGAGGGGGATGATATGGATGGATGGAGGGAGGGGGGCTGACAAGGACAGGGGGACGGACATGGAGGGATGGAAGGAGGGGGGCTGACATGGAGGGAGGGAGGGAGGGGGGCTGACATGATAGAGTTGGGCTGACATGGAGGGAGGGAGGAAAGGGGGCTGACATGCACCAAGGGGAGAGACAGGGGGATATACTGGACAGACAAGGGATGAATGCTGGACAGAGGGGAGAGACAGTGCGGGTTAGGATTATAATGGGCTGATGAGGGAGCTAGCACTGGTAATGGGCAAATGGGGGGGGGGGGCTAGGACTGGTAATGGGTTGATTAGGGAAGGCTAGAACTGGAAATGGACTGATCAAGGGGGGTTGGGACTGGTAATGGGCTGATGGGGGGCTAGCATTGGAAATGAGCTGATCAGTGAGGTTAGGACTGGAAATGGGCTGATTAGAGGAGGCTAGGACTGGTAATAGGCTGATGGTGGGGGGGGGGCAAGACTGGTAATGGGCTGATGGGGGGTAGGACTGGTAATGGGTTGATTAGGGGAGTCTATCACTGGTAATGGGGTTGAGGGGGGGGACTAGCACTGGAAATGAGCTGATTAAGGGAGGCTAGGACTGGTAATGAGCTGATGGGGTGGGGTAGGATTGGTAATGGACTGATGGGAGGCTAGCATTGGAAATGAGCAGATCGGGGGGGGGGCTATGACTGGAAATGGGCTGATTAGTGGAGGCTAGGCCTGGTAATGAGCTGATGGAGGGGTTAGGACTGGTATTGGGCTGATTAGGGGAGGCTAGCACTGGTAATGGGGTTGAGGGGGGACTAGCACTGGAAGTGAGCTGATTGGGCGGCTTCGACTGGGAATGGGATGATTGTGGGGAGGGGAGGATAGAGCTGCTGGCCCTGGAAAAAACTGGGGGCTAAGGCTACAAATGGGCTGATACGAGGGAACGGGAGAATGGAACTGGAAGGGAGTGGATCTGAGAGGGGCTGCCATGGTATTTGTACTAGAAGGGACTGGTCAGTGGGGAAGGAGGGGGGGCTGGAAGGGAATGGACACCAGTGGCAGTCATAGGAATGCAAGTTGACATTGGAAGGTACTGGGAGTGAGGACTGGAAAGGGGCTGATACTGGGGAGGGTTACTGGGACTGGAAATAGGCTGATGGAAAGAAGTGAAAAAAAACGAAAGAAGAGATAAGAAATGGCAGATGGACCATAGACCACAGAAAGAGAGCTAAGAGAAGACAGGAAAGCAGAAGCCTCAGATCGGGACCAGCATGATCAGAGAATAAATTGGTCAGACAACAAAGGTAGAAAAATTTTTTTTATTTCATATTAGTGATTTGATTACAAAATCATAATAATTTTGAAATCAAATATTGTTACTTGTTATTGGGATTAATTATTGTGTTTTTTTTATAAGTAAATTTTATAAATAAAAACATAATGCAAAGACCTATAATATAGTAATAATTCAACAAATGATTACAGCGACAATGCTTTAAGGGTAAAGGAAGAGAGACACATTTGATTTTATCATTGGGGGTCATCACAAGTTGACCAATAGTAAAAGGGGTCACGGTACAAAAAAGGTTGAGAACCACATACCCTGAGGGTTTTTAGTAATGGGGCTCTCTGGGCCTACTGTTTTGCCTTGGCTGGTTTGCCTAATGGTTAAGCCGGCCCTATGAAAGACTGCAGCTATTTCGAAGGTAGCATTGGAAGCACATATCAGGAGAAGTTAACGGTGTTAGATAAACTGGTGGGGAGCAACTTGCAGGTGGTGAGGGAGGAGAAAGAGTGGTTTATATGTGGTGAAGACCACAGCTGCTCCTTTTTGCATTTCTTTGTAGAAGAAGTGAAAACTTTGCATGGGAGGGAAATCTGCCCAAATCCTGTGCTGAAGAGGTGTGCAGAATTTCCATGGAAGTAAGTAATTCCTGGCGAGCACTATCCAAAGAAATGTACTGCAGTCGACCAATAAGAAAGTGCCAAGCAGAATGTATTGCCTATCCAAAATAAGGATCTTGCTAAGAAAGACCAGTGAAGGTGACAGATTTCACCAAGAGATTCTCTGCACCTATGGCTCCTCTCACCCCACCCACTCTGTTCTTTTAGCAACCTTTGATAGGGTTAATCGTTAGCATGGGCTATTTTCAACTAGGTTCCATGTTATTCAATGGAGCCTATGACCAATGACCTTCGACCCAGACCTAGCTTTCTAACACTAGGTAGCACATTTTACCCCAAAATACTTTGGTAGGTCTCTGACTTCATGATTCCTTTAATATATTCCAGGCCTTCAGTTCCTGAGGCAGCAAAACATCCCCACAACATTATGGGACCTCTGCCATATTTAACTGTAGGAAGGGTGTTTTTTTCCTTATAAGCTTCATTTCTTCACCTGTAAATGTATCGCTGGTCTGCACTGCCAAAGAGCTCAAATTTGGTATCATCTGTCCACAGAACATTTTCCCAGAAGGGTTGTGATTTTTCAGGTGGGTTTGGGCAAAGATCGGACGTGCCTTTTTATGTCTGTCTTTGAGCAGTGGGGCCCTCCTTGGCCTTCGTCCACGAAGTCCTTCTTTGTTTAGTGCACTGTGTATGGTTCAGGTTGAAACCACTACTCCAGACCGCTCCATGTCAGCCTTAAGCTCTTTGGATGTTGTGTGCTGTTTTTCCAACAGTTCACACTACCTTTGAAGACTTCTTGGATTAATTTTCCTCTTCCCACCATGCCCTGGGAGTTTCTTGACAGTTCCATGAGCAGAAAACTTCTTAATAACATTGAAACCTGGAGTGGAGTGGAGGAGTAGCCTAATGATTAGAGCACTGCATTGGGAGTCAAGAGACCAGGATTTGATTCCCACTGGCACTCCTTGTGGCCTTGGGTAAGTCACTTAACCCTCCATTGCCTCAGAAAATTCCAAGTTATCAATGTCCCTGTTTAATGTACATTACCAAGTTTAAGTTACAATATAAAGCACTTTGACTGAAATGATAAAGCGGATGAAAAACCTGCTAAATAAAATAAATAGACACAGGAATCCCAAAGTCTTTGGAGATGGTCCATTATCACCATGTTTGGTGATTTTTCTGACATGGAGCGGTCTGGAGTAGTGGTTTCAACCTGAACCATACACAGTGCACTAAACAAAGAAGGACTTCGTGGACGAAGGCCAAGGAGGGCCCCACTGCTCAAAGACAGACATAAAAAGGCACGTCCGATCTTTGCCCAAACCCACCTGAAAAATCACAACCCTTCTGGGAAAATGTTCTGTGGACAGATGATACCAAATTTGAGCTCTTTGGCAGTGCAGACCAGCGATACATTTACAGGTGAAGAAATGAAGCTTATAAGGAAAAAAACACCCTTCCTACAGTTAAATATGGCAGAGGTCCCATAATGTTGTGGGGATGTTTTGCTGCCTCAGGAACTGAAGGCCTGGAATATATTAAAGGAATCATGAAGTCAGAGACCTACCAAAGTATTTTGGGGTAAAATGTGCTACCTAGTGTTAGAAAGCTAGGTCTGGGTCGAAGGTCATTGGTCATAGGCTCCATTGAATAACATGGAACCTAGTTGAAAATAGCCCATGCTAACGATTAACCCTATCAAAGGTTGCTAAAAGAACAGAGTGGGTGGGGTGAGAGGAGCCATAGGTGCAGAGAATCTCTTGGTGAAATCTGTCACCTTCACTGGTCTTTCTTAGCAAGATCCTTATTTTGGATAGGCAATACATTCTGCTTGGCACTTTCTTATTGGTCGACTGCAGTACATTTCTTTGGATAGTGCTCGCCAGGAATTACTTACTTCCATGGAAATTCTGCACACCTCTTCAGCACAGGATTTGGGCAGATTTCCCTCCCATGCAAAGTTTTCACTTCTTCTCCATGTTTGGTGATAATGTCTTTTCTGATGGTTTCAAGCAGCTCTCTTGTCTTCACCATTGTAAAAATGGAACAGGGAGTGAATTTTAAATATTAGAGCCATCATTCATTGATTGATTCAAGTCTTGTGAGTAGTGACAGTTGATCACAGGTGTGTCTAATTTTACTGCAATGGAAATGTGTTTTTTCTGTTCACACTGATTTGAATTGTTTATAAGGATGTCAATAATCAAGTCCTGGTAATGTCCCTGTTTTTATACTATTTCCTACTCTTTCCTTTTTTAATTGGTCTTTTTGATTCTTTTATGTGTCAAATATATGTGCATATATAGTCCAGAGCCATTTTACTGGCCGCTTTTTTTTAGGAGATATTGGACATTAACGGATTGAACTGCAAGGCTGCCAATAATGTTGATCACAACTGTAGTTACAAAAGCCCATGGTAATGATTAGCCCAGCTTAGTAAGCACACCCCCGTATGTAAATACCATGTCTTCCATTGACAAAATGCTAATAGACCAAGTATAGGCCAGAAGAGTGTTAAATCTAGGGGGTGATCGTATTATGAACTAGCATTGTTTTACAAAAGAAGATTAAGCAACTAGAAAACTTCTCAGAATAAGTCATCGCAGAACAGTTTTGGGTCTGGTCAGTTATTAGTGCTCTCCACTCCCAAGCAGGAGGTCTGAATTCAATTCCAGGTCTGAGCTGTTCTTCCTCAATCTAGTCAGGACTGGAGCTGGTTATGGGAAAGTTTTATTCATTTTTCCTTTCGTTCTTTTTCTTGGCATTTTACCCATCATATTGCACTTTTCCTAACCACAGAGAGCTAAATTGCCATATCTGTTCAAGAACAAAGTATGAGCTGTCTACATGTAGAGCATTTTGCTGTCAACAGCTTTGGAGACATATAATTTTTAACTTCCCTTACGTAGTTTTTAACTTCCTGGAATGGTGTTTAAACACCTCAGTGTGCACTGTCAGGTTAGCTTGGTTATTCTTACTAAGGCAATAGCTTGATCTGTTATCTGGCAGCAGATCTAGTCAAGTCACTTTGGAACCATAGGAAATCATTTCAGATCACTAGTTTAAGAAAAATATGTACTTCTGGCCAAATTCCAAGTGTTGGGGGCTTTATTTTATGCACAATCTAAAACAGACAACTGGATTCATTAATTCAGGTTGCTCTGGTGGATAAATGGTCTCTGCATTACAACTCATGATAAAATAACTTTTGTGAGATAATTTTATAAACCCAATTTTATACACAGAAAAGACTATAATATTGTGCTAACATGAGCATGCATATAAGTATGTGTGCCTTCAGGATTGCATTTACTTATACATGCATCAGAAGTAAGCATTGCTGGGGACGTAGTTCAGATGGAGTAAAAATGGAACTGTGATATATGCTCGTATTATATAAAATATGCGGGTTGTCACGCCCATAGCCCCTTACATGTGTATGGAGGGGTGTGCTTGTTAGATAGAGTTCCTCAGTTAAGCAAAGTTCCAGACTGACTAACTTGCAAAGGATTATGGTACTGGTAGTCCAGTCATGCGGTGCTTGCTTTGGAGGTAAATGAAGAGAATGTAGTTGGCTCGAGTGTAAGGCAGTAACAGAATATTTATTTATGAGGTAAATCCAGATGCACACAGATTCTATTTGGTAACACCTTAGGATGTATTTTCCAGGATTTATATTCAAAGTAACAAAACAACTGAAGGATAAAGCAAGTAGCTTGTAAAGTCCATAACAACAGAAAGTCCTTCTCAGTCACTGCTGACACACCTGCTCAGCAGGGCTGGAGTAAAAGGAAACCAAAAAGTAAAAGCTTCTTCACCAAAAACAGCTTTTCTTCTCACATTTAAAACACTTTTGTTTCCAACGTGTGCATAGCCTGCGCTGTGTGCTGCTCTGATACCACCTGGCTAACAAGCTCCAATCAACAGCTTTTTCCTTCTCTGCACAAGTATTTACACAAACTTCTAGTGCCAGTTATTAGAACGTTTCCCTTTTGATGTTTGATCCTAGTTTCAGGATTTCTCTGTGCTAGCAACCTTGCATAAAGAACAGTCCATGAGATTATCGTCTTCCTCTGTAATTATAGCCTGTTCTTCTACTTGCATTGGCTCTATATCAGGAGCTGGATCAAAGGGCTTTACTAACTGACCTTCAATAGGACAGGAACTGTGTCTAAACACTCTGCCTTGCTTTAGGTTAGATAAACGTTCATAGTTCATACCTGGGTTAAAGGTGGCATTATGCTGTCCTCTCCAATATTCTGGCCAGTATGCATTGGAGCTTTTATAACCTGTCCTCCAGTCTATATTCCTGGACCTCAGGGCATCTGCTCCATACCTCTTCTTAGGGTTCCTAGCTGCAGTTCTCCAAGCCTTTGGATTTCTCCAATCCCCTGAAGCTGGCTTCTCCCAGGAATCTCTCCAAGAATATGAATCTCTTAGAGCTCCTCTCTCCTTGCTCTCAGGCTTGCCTTCAAGCCTCCTCTCAGGCTCCTCGCTCTCCTCGTCGTCCAGGCTTTCCTCCTCGTCTTCTTCTCTCTGCATAGTCTGTTCTAGTTTTAAAGTTCCCAGTTTCCAACCCCTCCCTTGCACTCCCCAGGTGTTGATGATTAAACTCTCTCCTGGCAGCTGAGTAATTAGAGTGACGTAAGGGTTTCTCAATCCGGGCTCAAACTCCTGCACCTCATCTCCACTAGAGGCTCCCTGCAGGCCACTGTAGCCTGGAATAACCTTGTCGTTTAGGTAAATATGCAGTTTTACTTCTGTGACCTGCCAAAACAGGTCCCTTGATTAGGGTAAATTCCCTACCTTTATCAGTATTCTCTAGGCCCTGGGCAGCTTCATCATCACAGGGTACACACATGCATACATTTTTTTATCAACTTTGGAGTAGGTGTAGCGGTGTGAGTTTCGATCTTCCCCCCCACCCCCCCTTTGGAGTTGGTTCTAAGAGCTTATTTTATGATTGCACAAAGGCTTCCAAGCTTAAAATAAGTGCCTTCTTGTACTTTAAATATAGGCATCCTGCTAGAGAATTAGTAATTGTCCCCTTACTGTGCAACTCAATAGCATATTTATCTGCATGTTAAAACAGGATATAATGTGCTATGCAAAAATTTCACCAAGGACAGAATAAAATCTATCTGAATACCATGGTCACAGTACTAATGTGGACCTTAACACGAAAAAGACAAACATTCATATTAGCTGCAGCCTGAAATCCCCTGAGCTAAATGGGCTTTTCATATTTAAGTGCTTAATATGCATAATTCCTCTCCTTAAGCCAGTGAAGAAAATTGCCCCTCCCTATCACCTCTCCCTCCAAGTACTATCAATCTCCATCCTATAGCCATAACCCTCCTATTCCCTAAATACACAGTACCCCCCCCCCTCCTCTGAGAAGCATGCCCCCTTCAATAATAATAGAACTGCCTCAACCCCTTTGGAAACATGCCTTCCCCCTTCCAGGGCACTTGAAGCTTCACGGACAGGAGGGAAGTCAGTATCCTTCTGCTCACACCACTGATGAATGACATTGGTAGAGTCTCTTCAGCCCTATCATGCAGTGAGTGTAAAGCATTTATTCGATTTATCCTAATATCTAACCTCTTAGGGGTATGTTTACTAAACCTTCTTAATGTGCGCCCAGCGTTAGTGTGCAGGATGCCATATAAGGAGTGGGCGTTTCAGTTTAAAGTAGCAAAACGGGATTAGTGCGCGCTCTTGTGCGCCACGCACATTAGCGCACGAGTAACGCACGCGGGAAGCATAAGCAGGCGCGCTGATGTGCAAACAGAGGAACAGGGCTGCAGTACAATGGTGAAGACACTGACAGATGGTGCAGGGGTCATGGGTTCAATCCCCCACTGTGCCCAATGAATAAGGCTGGCTGAGGCACTACCATTTATGTGTAATATTGCATTATGAGGCATTTTAATTTTATTTTAATTACTGCTGCTAGCAAACGCACTCTCAAAGCGCTGTAACATAAGGTGCTGCATAAGGCACCCCATAAGGTACCCCAGAGGGCACATTTTAAAGTGCACTGTCCGCCAAGGCACCCTACAATGCTGCTTAAAGGGTGGCCTATAGGGCACCATATAGGGTGCCCTATGAGGCATGGCAAGGTCATAGCACTGTTTTTGATGGCAGCACTGTGCATTTAAACGCATGAAAATCTTAAGTAGGTGCGCTGATGTGCAAGGAAGAACAGCAGTGTAGCACAATGGCTAAAGCACTGACTGATGATACAGGGGTCATGAGTTTGATCCCCAGTGTGCCTAATGCTTAAGGCTGGCTGAGACACCAGCTTTGACATGCAAGTATTGTTTCCTGCCGCACTTTATTTGTATTTTATTAATTGCTGCCAGCAAACACACCCTCATGTGCCGTAACCTAAGGTGCCGCATAAGGCACCCTATAAGGCACTCCATAGGGCACATTATAAAGTGCACTGTCCGCCACAGCACCCTATAATGTCCCCTATAGGACACCCTATAAGTCGCTCCATAGGATAATGTATAGTGCACCTTATATGGACGGTAACCATAAGGTGCCCTATAGGGCGCCCTCGGAGGCACTTTACGGGTACAGTACGCTGAGGGTGTTTTTGCTGGTAGCACTAATGTACATTAAAAATAGATAATGCTTTGGACAGCCCTATCGAATAATCCTACAGTGGGTTTGAACCCATGACCTCTGGCTCTACAGGCAGTGAAGTAACCAGTGGGCTACAGCTACTAGCAAGCCCCTGGCTGGCTGCAGAAGGACAGCACGTCACCACACAAACAGTCTGCTGTGGTCACCAGGATAGGGTTAGCCCACCCATACCCATGATGCACTGCACATGCAAATCAGCCATCTACAGATGAACACAAGATGGGGTATGCACCCCCACAGCACCTCGGCCTGGTAGGGGGAACTGGCCATGTGTGTTACTGGCACAGAGTAGCTACACACCGTCACATTGTGCGGGTACTGTGCTCACCCTGAGGGTGCGGTGGGGCGCCCAGCACCAGGTCCACATCACCTTCCATGGCAAAATTTGGCCATGCTGTAGGTCCCCCGCAGTCCTAGTGTGTGAGATAGGTAGTTCCTGCAGACACACTTTGGATACATCTGTATTTCTCAGTCAGGTTTGACCTTTATGGACCCATAGGCAGATTATGCACCACAACCCAGCCCACCCTCTGGGGCTGAGGGTGGGAAACAGGGTCTCCCACTGACAGATCCACATTTTTACCTCCCTGCAATGGCAGCAGTAGAGGGGACCACCAACCACAGTCCTGCTGGGGAACAGACACCCTACAGGGCAGTCAATGCAGCTCTGTACACATCTATAAAGCAATAGCAGACAGACATTAAGCCCAGAAATACTCAGCTGCACCCCACCACAATCTGATATTCTCCTGCAGCCACTGCACCCTGCAAGGTGCTCCAGCAAGACACATACTAGCTACAGACAGCCTGATAGCTAGTCCATAGGGCATGTTCCTGGAGGAGATGCCTACACACCAAGCAGATAAGTCAGTGATTGGGCCCCAAAAGGGAACCCAGAAATAACACATGAAAGACATATTATAGAGCACTATGGGGGAACCTAGCCATGCCGTGGTCACTGCTCAGTCAGGGTGAGAGTGAACTCCCAGCAGGACATACTGTGGCCACCCTGTCTGTGCAGGTGGTGGCCGGGCACTACAATGTCCCAGCCATTACCCTATACCCTGTGCAGATGCATCCTGGCCAGGCCACCCTGTCCGGGCTATACCCATGGTATCTTGCTCCTCATTATGCACATTGGCAGGCCAATACTGGCAACAGTGCTGGCAGTGTGGGCTGTGGAGGGTGTTTGCAGCCACCACACACTGGATAGACAGACACACACTCCCACACCTATGCCAGCATTGTGTTACTATAGAGGTATTTAGCAGCCCTGGCCACCACACCAGTCCTGGGCACAGTGCATGCATGGATATGGTACGCAAAACTGTTGGGGGTCACTCCCCAGGGTGGTAAACACTGTCAGAGACCAGACCTGAAGCACACCCCACAGACATCAGAAAGGTTGCTATGATGGAGCTCAATCAGCAAACTGTGCTTAACGTAGGAATTGCTATCTACCAGTAATCATAGCAACCTTTTGATAGCTGTGTACCGTATTCCCAGGTGTAGGGTGGCATTGCTAAGGTATGCAAGTGCTAGTATTGGGAGATGCACACAGGGCCCAATGTCCTGCCTCTACAGGGGGCATTGGCTAATGGAGCCTGTGGGTGTGGGTGTGTCTGCCCCTGTTGGCTGCTGCTTTACGGCAGAGGATCCCAACTCCAGTCCTGGTGTGCCAAACATTGTTTGGGTTTTCACGCTGTCTCTCATGAATATGCATGAGATACATCTGCATACCATGGGGGTGGTGCATAGATATGCAGCACAGGCATCTTTATTAGAGGCAGCATGGAACCTGAATGGTGTTTGGCCCTCCAGGACTGCATTTGGGAGACTCTGCTGTAGGTAATGCGCCTGTTTATGGAGTCTGTGCTCTGTAGGGTAAAATGTAGGTGTTTTGGGCATGTTTACGTCATCTGCAATAAAGGTTCTGTCTGTATTAGCATGTTGTAGTAGTGGGTAAAATATGGGGACTGGGTTGGCAGGCACCATAGCTGGGACTTGAACCTGTGACCTTATGCCTCCAACAGTGCATTCCCTGGTGATACCTTGACTGTTTGTCCGGCAGGGCCTGTCTGTTGCAGTGCATGGCACCCACCTACACAGGGCTAGGACATGGTCTGCTCTGGGCAGCTGCCACTGCCCCCCTCCACCACCAGTACCCCTCTGCCACCATGCTGACATGCCCTTCTGCTGGTGGTGTGCAGTCTCAAGCCATCCAATGTTCAGGTAGGCGGCTGCCTATGGTGCGTGTTCTGGGGTTGGTGTGCCTGCATAGGCGTCCACGCTTCCCCCCAACACCGCCTGCAAATGTTCTATGCCCGCGGAGGTACCTGCTGGGTACTATCCCCTGTGATACTGTGATAAACACTCTCGTGCCCATGTTGGGCCCTCATCAGTTGCTGTCTGGCTGCTGTTCAGTTTCAGCATTCCTAAGTGCCACCTAGGCATCTGCCTAGTCCGCACTGTGCCCCAGCTGCACCACAGCATGTGCCGCCTGCAGCCCTCTGTATCCCCTTTCCCAGCATCTGTCCAGTTGCCCATTCCGACATGCCTGCCCTGCTGTTGTGGAAAATGTGCATGCCATAGGTAACCTGTCGAATGGAGAGGGAAACCCTGATCAGTGCTATTTCACTGTGGGATCATTCACCTTGTATGGGGACGGAGCGTAGACCCTTCCAAAATTCATATTTATTTTTTGGGGCTTTCTTGGGAGTGTTTTTTGATGTTTCCCATTACTATCACTATTGCCCAACTTGATTATGATTTTTTTTATTTTGTTGGGGTCATTTTCAATGTTTATTTGCACTTTTGTTCCGTGCACATGTATCACACTTATCACTTTTTTGTAGGTTTCCCTGGTTTTGCTGTACATTGCTGACAGAAATAGTTTCTTTTCCTTTTAAATCAGCTCTAACGCGAGGTTTTCACTTGCGTTAGTTTTGGCCTCGGATTTCACATCGTTAGTGTGCGGGGAGCCTCTCCCCTCCCACTCTCCACCCATTGACCCCTTCTCTCCGCCCCTGGGGAGCCTTCCTCCGCCCTCCGGGAGCCTTTCCCCGCCTTCAGCGCTCATTTGCGCTGCTGCGCGCATGAGTGCGCACTAAGGCACATTTGTGCCCCGTAAAGCATCATTATCGCGCGCTAAGGTAGCTTAGCGCGTGATAATTGCACAGCGCGCACGTTAAGAAGGTTTAGTAAACATACCCCTTAGTTCTTACTGATAATGCTGTTTGAATTGTGACCCATATTATACATATGTTATCACTCTACTTCCCTTTTCTGTCTTACTTATAGACTGACTAAATTGTAATATAATCACTTTTTGTGGAACCCTGTAGGGATGTAAATTCTTTTGAAATTACATGAAAAATGACAATGACATTTCCCATGTCATTCCATGTTTTTTTTTTTTACCTGAAAGGACAGGAAAAATCCCCAAATTTAGTTTATTTTTGTGTTGGCAATAGTGCATGGTAGTGCCCAATAGTGCTCACTATTGCTCAGTGTGGATTATTGCTTGATAAATCCACACTGATCCCTGTGAATAATCTGCCCCAGCACATCACCCAGCCAGGTTGCCAATGCATGCATAGATCTTGCAATCTGTGTTAATCAAAGAGCTGAGCATGTAGTTACTTGCCATCGATGGATCTATGCCTTGCTTTTCAAAAAAAAACACATTAACAACAGCTCAGTTTGTTGTTTTGCTGCAATGTTTACCTGCTGAGGGATAAATCATGGTACTTGTGTATTATTATTTATTTAATTAGGCTTATGTACTGCTTTTCTACCATTTGGGTACTGTATATATAATTTTTTTTCCTCCCTTGTCCCCGAAGGGCTTACAATCTATGGGGTACGTTTACTAAACTGCGTTAGTGCAAATCGCGTTAGGAGCCGCGTTAGTGAAAGGAAAGCCAAAAAAGGACATGGGCGGGACATCCTAACCACTAACGCACGTTCCAAAAACTAACGAGCGTTACAGGGCGCCGTGGCGCGTTACTGTGCATTAATCGTATGAAGGCGTACAGACACAAAGCACTGAAACAGAGCTGTAGCACAATGGTTAGTGTACTGACTGCTGTTACAGGCAGCGTGGGTTCGAGTCCCCAGTGAGCCTAACACAGAAGGCTGGCCCAGGCATCACCCTGTACATTACATAGGGAATGAGGGGGCATGTTTTTCTTTACGTTGAGTAGTGGTGCCAGAAACACACCCTCGCAGTGTGCCTAGCCACGTGCATGGCTGCGTGCGTTGGTACGTGCGTAGCTATGTACATTGGTGCGTGCGTACAATCGTGCGTGGGTACGTGTGTTTTTACCAGCGTGGGCACCTAATATTACAGACTCTTTAGGGTGTCCTGCACCTATGCATTATGCTAACAGATGTACGTGTGATGGCCTATGGTGTATCTGAGCCTGTGAGCAGGTGCTGGATTTACCCAGGGTTGGATTGTGCCAGTCACACCCATGATGCACTGCACATGCAAATCAGCCGTCCACAGATACACACCATGGGGAATGTACCCCCACAGCACAGCACCTCAGCCTGGTAGGGGGGAAGTGATCAGGTGCACCCCCACAGTACCTCGGCCTGGTAGGGGGTACTGACCATGTGTTGTACTGGCACAGAGTAGCTACACACTGTCACATTGTGCGGGTACTGTGCTCACCCTTAGGGTGCAGTGAGGTGCCCAGCACTAGGTCCACAGCACCGTCCATGGCTGAAAGAGGCCATGGCACAGGTCCAAAGCAGTGTTAATGTGTGAGATAGGTAGTTTCTGCAGGAAAACCTTGGACATCTCTGTCTGTTTCAGTCAGGTGTAGCCCCATGCACCACCACTCCTCCTCCAGGGCTGAGGGTGGCAAACAGGGTCTCCTATCAAAAGATCCACAGTCTACCTCCCTGAAAAGGTGGCAGTAGAGGAGAACATCAACCCCAGTCCTGCTGAGGAACAGACACCCCACAGGCAGGGGCGGCCCAAGGGGGGTGCGGGGCCATGTGCGGAGACTCGGTGTGGGGCCTCATTTGCATAAGGGGCCTCATTTGCATAAATATTTGCATAATGTTACCATACACTAACTTTTAGTAAACATGCCTCTTCATGAGTGTATGGATAAAAAAAGACAAAGATTTCTACATTACTATAATCCAGTGCCAACCGCCAGGCACATTAGGAACTACTACAAACACTGCCCATTTAGAACCCATAGCAAACCCACCGTATCCCAACAGCACTACCAGGACTCATAAAGCACCATACACTACCTATCAAAAGGCAACACTGCAAATATTAAACCAATACATTTCAGAGAATAACAATACATGACCTACTGGGGAAAGAGAACAAGTGACAATGTCAAATAGGAATTACATAAACAGAATACCTCAGCTCAGTTACACATGCAGAACATAGACTATCACCAAACAAGGAATCACAATTTAAAAACAGGAAGACAATAATTAAACTGGGAACCCTAAAAGCCAAACTTGGAATGTACAACAACAATGTAGAAATAAAACTATAAATTAATTTCCTCTTGTACTACACAAAGCACAGACATTAATGATGCACATTTCCCAGAGCTGACATATTCCAGTTAATAAATTCAAAATAAAGAGATATCTTTGTACCTTTTGTGCAGTTTTTTTTCAGTTGCAATTGTTCCAGCCACTTTCTTCTGGTTTATTTGTGTCTTCTGCTATCTCTCCATCGTCTGCTGTCCATTTGTCCTTTCTTCTCTTCTAGTTTTTTCCATTCTCTCTCTACATCTGCTTTAACATAATAATCTTTCTCCTTTTGCTCTTTCCTCATTCCTATTTCATCCACTCAAATTTTACCCCTCCATCCTCAATCCCCACTTAGTCTCCCAATACCCGGCCAATTGTACATTTTTCTTCCCTCCCACACAAAATATTTTTCCCCTCTCCATTTCATTCTCCCAGCCCCATCCCCTTCTAATCTCCCCCAACATCAGCTCCCTTTTAGTTCCAGCCCCACCCAGTATCCGCTCCCTTCTAGTCCCCACATCAGCCCATTTCCAGTCCTAGCTCCCCCATCCATTTCCAGTCCTATCCGAGTCCCTTCATCAGCTCATTTCCAATACCAGCCTCCCATCAGCCCATTTCTAGTCCTTTCCTAGCCCCACCATCAGCCCATGTTAAATCCTAGCTCCCCTCCACTCAGCCCATTTCTAAACCAAGCCCCCCATGAGCCTACTTCCAGTTCTAGCCCCTCCATGAGTCCATTTCAATCCAAGCCCCCACCAAAGCCCATTTCCAATCTTAGCTCCCCCCAACACCCAATTCTCAGTTCTATCCTAGCCCATCCATCAGCCCAGTTCCTGTCCTAGCTCCCTCCCCTAAGAGCCCATTCCAAGCCCCCCTTCCCATCAGCTATTTGCAGTTCAAGCCCCTTCCACTCAGCCCATTTCCAGTCCAAGTCCCCCGCCCCAGCAGCTATTTGCAGTTCAAGCCCCCCACTTCCCTCAGCCCATTTCCATTCCAAGCCCCGTCCCCATCAGCTTTTTGCAGTTCAAGCCCCCCACTTCCCCTCAGCCCATTTCCATTCCAAGCCCCATCCCCAACAGCTATTTGCAGTTCAAGCCCCTTCCACTCAGCCCATTTCCAGTCCTAGCAACCCCCCCAACCCATTACCAGTCCTAGCCCCCCCCATAGCCCACTCCCAGTCCTAATCCCACCAGCCCATTTCCAGTACTAATCCCCCATCACCCAATTTTCAGTTTAAGCCCCCCCATAGCCCATTACCAGTCCTAACCTCCCCATCAGCCCACTCCCAGTCCTAATCCCCCATCACTCAATTTTTAGTTTAAGCCCTCCCATAGCCCATTACCAGTCCTAACCCCCATCAACCCACTTCCAGTCCTAATCCCACCAGCCCAGTGCCAGTCCTCCTGCCCCATCACCCCAGTTTTAGTTTAAGCCCCCCAGCACCCATCACCACTCCTAACCCCTCCCCAGCGCCCATCACAACTCCTAACCCCCCCAGCGCCCATCACCACTCCTAACCCCCCCCCGTCCAGCACCCATCACCACTCCTAACCCCCCCAGCCAGCCCAGTGCCCATCACCACTCCTACCCCCCCAACCAGCCCAGTGCCCATCACCACTCCTAACCCCCCCCAACCAGCCCAGTGTCCATCACCACTCCTAACCCCCCCCAGCCAGCCCAGCCCATCCCATCACTACTCCTAACACCTCCCCCCCCAGCCCAGCCCAGCCCAGCCCATCACAACTCCTAACCCCCCCCAGCCCAGCCCAGCCCATCACTACTCCTAACACCCCCCCCCCCGCCCAGCCCAGCCCATCACTACTACTAACCCCCCCCCCCCCAGCCCAGCCCAGCCCAGCCCAGCACCACTTCTAACCCCCAGCCCAGCCCAGCCCAGCACCACTCCTAACGCCCAGCCCAGCCCAGGGAAAATTTTTTAAAAAAGAAAACCTGTCTCCTGCCGCTATCGGGGCCTCCGCGGCAGAATCGAGGGTGCCGCGGGGCCCCCCTGTACCCGGCACAGCCTCTCCTCCCTGTAGCAGCTCTCTCGTTGGAGTTGAAGTCAGACGCGCCGGCTTGCAGAGTGCGAGGGAAGAGTTTTTCCCTCGCTGCTCTGTTAAGCCCGCGGGGGCTGATGGGAAGTTCCCATCAGCCCCGCGGGCCTAACAGAGTCGCGAAAGGGAAACTCTTCCCTTCGCGCTCTGCAAGCCGGCGCGTCTGACTGCAGCTCAGAAGAGAGAGTTGCTACAGGGAGGAGAGGCTGTGCCGGGTACAGGGGGGCCCCGCGGCACGCTCGATTCTGCCGCGGCGGCCCCGACAGCGGCAGGAGACAGGTTTTCTTTTTTTTTTCAATTTTACTTTTACATAAGAATGTTTTTTGCGCGGGGCCCCCTGAAACGCGGGGCCCTGTGCAAAAAACATTCTCGCTCAATGGACGGGCCGGCCCTGCCCACAGGGCAGTCAATGCAGCTCTGTACACATCCATAACACAATAGCAGACAGACATTAGGCCTGGATATGGTATGCTGCACCCCACCACTATCTGATATTCCCCTGGTGCAAGCCATAAGCCACTGTACCCTGCAAGCCACTACATCACAACACATGCCAGCTGCAAACCATCTGCTAGTGCCCAGTGGAGATGCCTGCACCCAGAACTGGGATGTCAGCATACACAGCAAGCAGATACATCAGTGACTGGGCCCCAAAAGGAAACCCATATCTATCACATGAGAGAAATACTAGATAGCACTATGGGAGTGCCTAGCCATGCTGTGGTCACTGCACAGTCAGGGTGAGAGTGATCTCTCAGCAGGATATACGGAGGTCACCCTGTCTGTGTAGGTGGTGGCCGGGCACTACAATGTGCCTGTCACTGCCCTATGCCCTGTGCAGAAGCACCCTGGCCAGGCCACCCTGTCTGGCCTATACCCATGGTACCTTGCTCCTCATTATGCACATTGGCAGCCCAATACTGGCAACATTGCTGGCAGTGTGGGCTGTGGAAGGTGTTTGCAGCCACCACACACTGGATAGACAGACAGCCACCCCCACACCTATGCCAGCATTGTGCTACTATAGAGGTGGTCAGCAGCCATACCCACCACACCAGTCCTGGGCATAGTACAGGCATGGATATGGTACACAAGACTGTTGGGGGGTCACTCCCCAGGGTGGTGAACACTGTCAGAGACCAGACCTGCAGCACACACCGCAGACATCAGAATGATGTTATGGTGGAGCTCAATGAGCAAAATGTGCTTAACGTAGGAATTGATATCTGCCAGTTATCATAGGAAACGTTTGATAGCTGTGTACCATATACCCAGGTGTAGGGTGGCATTGCTAAGGTATGCAACTGCTAGTATTGGGAGATACAGGCAGGGCCCAATGTCTTGCCTCTCCAGGAGGCATTGGCCAATGGGGCCTGTGTGTGTGTGTGGCCCTGTTGGCTGCTGCTTTACGGCAGAGTTCCCCAACTCCAGCCCTGGTGTTCCAAACACTGTTCGGGTTTTCATGCTGTCCCTCATAAATATGCATGAGCTACATCTGCATACCATGGGGGTGGTGCATAGCTATGCAGCACAGGCATCTTTATTAGAGGCAGCATGAAACCGGAATGGTGTGGGGCCCTCCAGGACTGCATTTGCGGGACTCTGCTTTAGGTAATGTGTCTGTTTCTGGTGTCTGTGTTTGGTGTGGTAAAATATGGGCGTAGTAACCATGCGTATGTTCTCTGCAATAAAGGAGTGTCTTTACTATCACTGTTTAGTGGTGGGTAAAACTATGGGGACTGGGTTTGCAGGAGCCCCAGCTGGGATTTGAACCTGTGACCCTCTGGTCTTATAGGCACTGGCTGTGTCCCTTGCACCACACTGTGGCCACAGAGACAGTGCAGTCTCTGGAGATAAGAAAACTGGCCTGACGAGTCAGAAACCCTGCTCTGCACAATTTTACTGTGGGCTCATTTACCTTGTATGGAGACAAAAGTGCAAATAAACCTCAAATAGACCTCGAAAAAAGGGGCAAACACCCATAACAGAGCTGCGCAACAATGATATCATTGGGCAACAATGAAAAACACTCCCAGGAAAGCTCCAATAAAATGAAATGCTTTTTGAAAGGGTCTACGGAGCGTAGACCCTTCCAAACATCATTTATTTTTTTTTGGAGCTTTCCTGGGAGTGTTTTTCATTGTTGCCCATTGCTATCACTGTTTCCCAGCAGGATTATACTTTCTACAATATTTCTTGTGGTCATTTTTAAAGTTTTATGTGAACTTTTGTTCTGTGCACATGTATCACACTGCTCACGTTTTTTAGGTTTCCCCGGTTTTGCTGTACATTGCTGACGGAAATGGTTTCTCTTCCCTGTAATATGCCTTTAACGGCAGGTTTTCATTCGCGTTGGAATTGAGCTCAGAAATTCAGCGCGTTAGTGAGAGGGGAGCCTCTCCCCGCCCACTCTCCGCCCATTGACCCCTTCTCTCCGCCCACTCTCCACCTTCTGCGTTTTAACGCGCCGCGGGGCTTTACGATCGTTACGTGCGGTTAACGCGCGTAGTATGACGTTAACGGTCGTTGGCGCGTGATTACGTGCGTTATACTGCACTTACGATCGTTAACGTCATACAACACGCGTTATTCAAGTTTACCGCACTTTAGTAAACATACCCCTATGTTTTTGTACCTGAGGCAATGGGTTAAGTGGCTTTCCCAAGGTGCACCTATGGGATTGGAAATCCCATTCTATCCAGCCCAAGGTTGCTTTCCTCTAGCAGGATTTGAGCCCCTGACCTTCTGGCCTGGGGTAACTTGTCCCAACCATTAGGCCACTCCTCCCTCTGAGTGCTAAAAGGTAGAACTTTGAATTGCTATGTTTAAAGTGTCATTTATATTTTTGCTTGGAGTATTTTTTCTTTAATGAAACTGCACTGTTAGACATGAAGTAGTTGAGTAGTATTTTGTGTCAGACCTGTCTCTTGGCTGTACGGAAGACACAAGGTGGGGGGTATTTTGGAAGTCCTATTAGTGCTTTGGACATCTGAAAGTCAGCATAGAGATGTCCAAAGCACAGCGAAGTCTCCAGGACTATTTTATAAGCTAGGTCAGTGGACATCAAAGTCTGAAAGGGGGCATGATGGAGGCATGGCTGGAGCTTTCCCAAGAACCTGGTCATCACCACCTGATCTCAGAAATGTCTTGCACTTCACCTAAGTTTAGACCTGCTCCAGGCACCTGAAAAGTGCTTGTTTGGGCTGAAAAGCATCCAGAACGTACCTCATCATCCCCAGTACTCAGCACAAATTCAATGACAGCAGCAGCAAGATTGTGTTCCCTGCCTTCCCTGTTCCTAACTCACTACTTAGGCTGTTCCTAGATGTCCAGGTTCTGAAATGCTATTCTGGGAATGTCTGTGTAGACACCCCTGTGGGCACATTTGTGAAATCATGTCTGCACCTTGACGTGCCTGCTTTTTTTCAGATATTCTGGCTTAGATATTCCAGATTGCATTTGGACATCCTTTCTAAAATGCCCCTCTAGGTTTTTTTTATTTATTTTTTATTTATTTTTGTATTTTTCCTTTTTCCCTTTTCTTCATTCACCCTCTCTGTATAGCTGACACGTGCATCTTAGCTTTCTTCCCTGGCTGAGAGCTAAAGGGAAGGTTTCCTGTAAGTTCTCAGTGTTATTCTTCTGCCAGCAGGATCTTCTAAGTATAAATCACCATTGCCCCTCCATTCCAGAGCCCAAGTATGTCAAGCTCTGCTGACCCTTTGTCAAGCGAGGACACTCTTATAATATATTGCCCTAAGGCTAAGAATAGGGCAGGTGGGGGGTTAATTTCTTAGATCAAAAGTTCTCAATGGGTCTTTGAAGGCCACCACCGGTTGGGTTTTCAACATTTCCACAATGAATATTGTCGCCCCCGCCTGGCCAGGTAGATAACTGGCGGCAGGTGAGGTCGCCTTTTAACCTTAGGATAAGATTCTCAGTAATGGCTGCCAGAAGGGCTGATGGGAATCGTAGTTTATCCTAAGGTAAAGGAGTTGTGATCCGAGGGTTTAGGCACGAGACAGAGAAAATTTATATTTTTAGTGTAATCAGGGGTTTCTTTCATACACAGGAGGCGTGAGGCACAAAGTAGGGAAAAAAGGAACTTTTAATCCACGCTACTGCTTCAAATCAACAGGAACAAAATTAGGCTTTCAATATAACTTCCAACACAGATGGCATCACTTTGCTTGAGTAAATTAAACTGGCTTTTTCAGAGCTTTTAAACAAACAATGCTTTCCTCTGAAACAGGAACAACTTCTTGTTGCCCAAAACAAAAACTTTTAAATGTTCCTTAGACATATGAATCAGCTTCTCACTACGTCAGCACAATCAGCTGCTTCTTGCAGTTTGTGACGTCTTCACAAAATACGTGCTTTCTGAGCATGGCACAGCTATAAGAGCTTTCTAGGATTCTTCACCGTCAGAGGTAAAACACATAGTACACTGACAATCCATTATACTATTGTCTACATGCGTTGTATCCATTTGTTCTTCTCTATCACCCTCCCTTATATCATAAGGTAGGTGGCATAGAGAGCTGACTATCTTCCTTCCTTATTAAATCTTTGAGCCTTCTTAATAAAGTTTGCTTCTGCAGTAACTCATCCGTTAGCTGAGCTACGTGCTGATTAGACCAGCTGTCTCCCTTTCCTCTGGGACTCTGGCTATGCTTACAGTTAGCTTTCTCTCCTATGGGTAATTCTCTGGGGCTTTTCCTCTGTGAGGATTGATAAGGACAGACTTGCCTTTGTTCTGTGGTATTTAGGGATTCCTTCCGTCCTGCAAACCAGTCATGCTTTTCTTCCAGGGCAGACTTTCCCTTTGCTGACGGCACCCTCTCAATCCCAGCTGTATCAGGCAAGCTTTCATCAATCTTCTCTTCACAGCAAATAGTATCTCTCACACTCTGTCTCTCAGGCTCTGCAAACACTCTCTTACTTGCTCTGCCTCCTGGACTCTGTGTGGCCCCTCTCCTGAACTCCCGATTGAGTTCTCCTCTGTATTTCCTGAGCTACCCGAGCTCGAGCCTCCCGAGCTCCAGCCTCCCGAGCTCCAGCTTCCCGAGCTACCCGATCTAACTTCTGTTCTGTGAATCTGGTTTTTAAACTTTCCTTCTCTTTGAGGCACACCCTGCTCCCAACACATGTGACCAGAGTCTAGCTTCACTCTTACGTGCTGCTGTGGGCGGGGCTTAGGTATGACCAGCTTCTGAGTCCTAGACTCCTGGTTGCTAGGGAAACCTATGATACAACCTGATTTAAAGCGACAGGAGTCTTTTTCCTGTGCATTTCTGTAATCAGCCGTGGTTTCCTTACCACATATTCCCCTTCTTAAGACATTTCGTGCTGGGGTTCTCCCAGAATCACAGCACGTAAATCTCTTATATCTTTCCTCGTTGCTTTGTCTTCCTCGCCTAGCCTGGGTAATGGTGACCACCTGCCCTTGCGCTGTTCGCTCCTGCCAGGGTTTGAGCAAGTTTATATGAAATAACTGTTGGCGTCCTCGTCTGGTTTGTACTAGATAGGTCGCCGGTCCCACTTGCTTAACCACCCGGAAGGGTCCCTTCCACTGGCTCTCAAACTTAGGGGCGGTGCCCGTTACCATTACTAGTACTTTCTCATCCACCTCTAGCTGGCGGGGTCTTTTATTACGGTCATAATACACTTTCTGTTTTTGTTGGCTTTCCCTCAAATTGTTTTCTGCCAACTGGGAGGCCCGCGTTAAGCGTCCTCGCAAATCCCGCAGAAATTGGGGTATATCTGTTTCCTGGACTCCCGGCTCTACCCACTGATCCCTCAGAATGTCTAGTATGCCCCTAGGGCTCCTACCAAACATAAGCTCGTAGGGGGAAGTTCCTAACGAGGCCTGAATTCTCTCTCTACAGGCATAGAGGGCGAAGGGAAGCATCGTGTCCCATTCAGCCATCTTTCCTTCCAACCCCCTCCTTAACAAGCTCTTTAGGGTTTGATTGGTCCTCTCAACCAACCCGTTCGTCTGGGGATGATAAGCCGCCGTTCTAATGTGCTTGATGCCGAAGGCATCCCACACTTGAGCTAAAGTACCGTGACATGAAATTGGTGCCACGATCGGACAACACTTCCTTGGGGAATCCGACTTCGCAAAACAATTTTATTAACTCGGCTGCTACCGTGCGAGCCGAAATATTACGAAGGGGAACCGCCCAGGGGGAACCTGGTGGCGTGATCCACCATCACCAAAAGGTATTGAAATCCTCGTGGCGTCTTTATCAGGGGACCCACTATGTCAATAGCTATTCGGTGCATGGGAACCGGCACCACTGGTATAGGAATCAGGGGAACCTCCACAGGCCTAATAGCAGTGACCTTCTGGCAGGCCGGACAGGCTTCACAGAACTTGGTCACTTCTTTATAAACTCCGGGCCAATAAAATCGGGTCAATACCTGATCTAAGGTACCCTGAATGCCTTTATGAGCACCTACCGGATGGTCATGGGCTAATCTTAGGACCAAAGCCCTAAAGGTATTTGGAACTACTAATTGCCTCCGAGCATCCCCTGTAAAGGGATCTCGGCTTTCCCTATACAGAACGCCTTGATCTATCTGGAATCTGGGCAACTGTTCCCGGCCCTCTCTAGCAAATTTGAAGGCATATTTTAGAGCAGGATCTGCCTCCTGTTCTTTGCTAAAAGAGGGAAATTTTTCCATTAGTTCCTGCGGAACCCAAGGTAAATCTATACCTGCCCGAATCTCATCTCTGTTTTGAGAGCGTATTTGCCTCTCATGGCGCTTCTCTCCCTTTGATTTCCTCACTTTCCTCTGAGGAATGTTTAGCAAATCCTCGTGAGAGGGTAGAACCTCTGCCTCCCCCTCTGCGGATTCTTTCTCTAGGACCTGTTGAGCTTGGGACTGGGCTCGCGTAGATACTAAGCCTTCCTTAACCCCTAACCCTTGCTGAAAATGGGGCCAGTCTCTTCCAAGTACTACCTCCTGGGGTAGTCTGGGAACAATGGCCACTGGTACTTTCTTTTCTACGCCCAAACCTTTTATTCGGACTGGGTAAACAGGGTAGGTGCTTGTGGTACCATGAACGCACCTAATGTTCACGCTGCCCGTGGGTGTCTGAGGGGTATCTAAACTTGTGGCATTTATCCTCCTCCATAACCTTTTGGAGAGCATCGATTGGTCCGAACCGGAATCCAATAGTGCTTTAACTGGAATGCCTTGGACTATTACCTCCAGTAGAAATCCTTCCCTTTTCTTACTGGGGTCACTCAAAACTAGGGCCGTTTTCATTCGGCACTCACGCATCAAATGTTGCCCACTTCCACACCGATAGCACGCACGCTTCTCATGCACCCTTCTATTGGTGGGAACACCAACATTTTGTCCATTCTTGCCATTTACATCCACCCTATTCATAGACATTTTGGTATAGGCTGAAGCCCTGTCACTAGCTATCACCTCAGCTTCCAAGAAACGTTCTGACATCTCTATGGCTTCTCTGGTGTTTTTACAACCCTGTAGCAACAAAAATTCTCGTAACCCTTTTGGTACGGCCTCAAAATACTGTTCCAGAACAAGCTCATCTATCAGTGTTTCCACCGATTTATGTTCTGGTTCTAGCCACTTTAACACTAACATTTTTAACCTATGGTATAGTGCTCGTGGTGTTTCATCCACGCGTATTTTTGCATTCCTAAGCTGGCGTTTATATACTATAGGTGTTAGACCAAACCTATCCTTAATAGCCTTTTTTACTTCACAATAGTCATTGGCCAACTCAGGTGGAACGGTTTGGTAAGCTGCCAATGCCTCGCCAGAAAGCGAGAGAGCTAACCTCACCGCCCACTGTTCAGGTGGCCACTTGGCTATTCGTGCCACTTTTTCAAATGCATCAAAATATGTGTCCACATTTTCACCATCCCTTAATTGTCCCACACCAAAGGTCTCTCTGGACCCGAGTCCAAAGTTATGGGCTATTCCCACAGAAAAACCTGTCTGAGCTGGATCAGGCGCTGGTGGTTTCTTCAGTTCCTTCACCCAGGCCTCCAGAAGCTCCATCAGTGGTTTCTGCTGTGCTTGCGTCTGGCTCACTGCATGCGCTAGAATTTCCAAAGATAAGTCCCTTTGCTTCTTGAGCTCTGCTGCCGCCCAAGCAAGGACATCTTGGCTCTCCATCTTGGCTCTGTTTTCTGCAAAAAAAAAACACACACACCCTAGTGCGATTCCACCACACAGATATGCGTTCCTCTCTATCTGCTGCTATTTGCCCCCACCCAGTACCAGTATCCTTTAACTCTCTCTAGTTATATACGGGTTACCTGGTACTAGTGGTGCATCTCGCTCAGCAACAGCGTAGGACCTCGACAGATCTCTGGACCCTCCGGCTCTGCAGGACTCTGGACTCCTCAGTCTCAGGTGCTTGCAACCCTCCGGTGTCCCTCTGTCGACTCTGGAACCACTCTTATGCGTCTCCTGGTGTGTAGTCGTACTTCCGCTGTAATCCAATGAACTGCGCTCCTTCGTGGCGTGGCCCACTCCGCATCCAACTTTATAACACTTTGTGGTGTGGCCTGCTCCGCATCCAAACTTTTACACCAGCCTGTGGCGTGGCCTGCTCCGCATCCGAACTATTACGCCAGCCTGTGGCGTGGCCTGCTCCGCATCCGAACTATTACGCCAGCCTGTGGCGTGGCCTGCTCCGCATCCGAACAACTACGCCACTCTGTCGCCCCCGCCTGGCCAGGTAGATAACTGGCGGCAGGTGAGGTCGCCTTTTAACCTTAGGATAAGATTCTCAGTAATGGCTGCCAGAAGGGCTGATGGGAATCGTAGTTTATCCTAAGGTAAAGGAGTTGTGATCCGAGGGTTTAGGCACGAGACAGAGAAAATTTATATTTTTAGTGTAATCAGGGGTTTCTTTCATACACAGGAGGCGTGAGGCACAAAGTAGGGAAAAAGGAACTTTTAATCCACGCTACTGCTTCAAATCAACAGGAACAAAATTAGGCTTTCAATATAACTTCCAACACAGATGGCATCACTTTGCTTGAGTAAATTAAACTGGCTTTTTCAGAGCTTTTAAACAAACAATGCTTTCCTCTGAAACAGGAACAACTTCTTGTTGCCCAAAACAAAAACTTTTAAATGTTCCTTAGACATATGAATCAGCTTCTCACTACGTCAGCACAATCAGCTGCTTCTTGCAGTTTGTGACGTCTTCACAAAATACGTGCTTTCTGAGCATGGCACAGCTATAAGAGCTTTCTAGGATTCTTCACCGTCAGAGGTAAAACACATAGTACACTGACAATCCATTATACTATTGTCTACATGCGTTGTATCCATTTGTTCTTCTCTATCACCCTCCCTTATATCATAAGGTAGGTGCATAGAGAGCTGACTATCTTCCTTCCTTATTAAATCTTTGAGCCTTCTTAATAAAGTTTGCTTCTGCAGTAACTCATCCGTTAGCTGAGCTACGTGCTGATTAGACCAGCTGTCTCCCTTTCCTCTGGGACTCTGGCTATGCTTACAGTTAGCTTTCTCTCCTATGGGTAATTCTCTGGGGCTTTTCCTCTGTGAGGATTGATAAGGACAGACTTGCCTTTGTTCTGTGGTATTTAGGGATTCCTTCCGTCCTGCAAACCAGTCATGCTTTTCTTCCAGGGCAGACTTTCCCTTTGCTGACGGCACCCTCTCAATCCCAGCTGTATCAGGCAAGCTTTCATCAATCTTCTCTTCACAGCAAATAGTATCTCTCACACTCTGTCTCTCAGGCTCTGCAAACACTCTCTTACTTGCTCTGCCTCCTGGACTCTGTGTTGGCCCCTCTCCTGAACTCCCGATTGAGTTCTCCTCTGTATTTCCTGAGCTACCCGAGCTCGAGCCTCCCGAGCTCCAGCCTCCCGAGCTCCAGCTTCCCGAGCTACCCGATCTAACTTCTGTTCTGTGAATCTGGTTTTTAAACTTTCCTTCTCTTTGAGGCACACCCTGCTCCCAACACATGTGACCAGAGTCTAGCTTCACTCTTACGTGCTGCTGTGGGCGGGGCTTAGGTATGACCAGCTTCTGAGTCCTAGACTCCTGGTTGCTAGGGAAACCTATGATACAACCTGATTTAAAGCGACAGGAGTCTTTTTCCTGTGCATTTCTGTAATCAGCCGTGGTTTCCTTACCACAATATACTGTATGGTATATCTCCATACAATGGAAGAGGGCTTGCAAAGAAATCTCATGATGATGCATTGTGGAAATCCTGATAATCAGATTAGCTTGTGGCCCTGTATCACAGAATTGTATTTAAGGGCCTGTATCACAGAATCTCCAGGAACAAGCAGGAATGTAATCTTCACATATGGGTGATGTCGGTGCCGATGGAGTCCGCGTGGGAACACTCCCCAGCGTCCAATATGAAAGCTTTTGGGAGCTTCCTACTGAGCCCATGTAGCTGCCTTCCTGCCTTTCCAGCATTTTCCATGGAGTCGACAGGAAGCAAATCCTGTCACCACAGAAAATTCCTGTTTTTCATATTTTTGTGGTTCACATCTGTCTTCCTGTAGACACTGGTACCAACTTCTGTTGGTACTTTCTTTCTTTCTTTCTTTCTTCTCTTAAAAAAAAAACTGTGAAGAAGAAGGTTTTGCTTCTTCAGGTGCATCGATGCCATCTTAGGTCTAGGTCTTCCATTTGTCTCTGACAAAATGGAGAAACCATCCAGTGGTTTTAAGAAGTGTTCTAAGTGGCGGTACTATCTCGGCCACCGACACCCATGACTGGTGTCTAAAGTGCCTAGGGCCTGATCACCAACCATCAGAATGTCCTCTGCAGAAAGATGATAAAGAGAGGCCTACAGAATCGAGCAGCAAAGCTGGGCACCTTCTTCTCCTCTGAGGCCGTCTCTTTAGCATCAATGTCATCGAGAGCTTCATCTTCCTCCTATGGATCTCAGGTATCAAAATCTAAGTCTTCATTGAAGGCTGGTCACCTCCCAAAGGTATATCTCCTTCTAAGTATCGAGATGCCTCAGGCATTGCCCTGGAGGGGGACACACTGGCCAAACAACTCCAAAGCCTTAATGGGGTCCCAGGATGCTCCTGAGGCCTCCACCTTTGGAGAGCTCCTGGTGCCATGCTCAGGGATCATGGCCCTCAATTCTGGTACCGATACCCAGGCATCGGCAAGCTCCATGGATCAATGTATCCTTGCCATTGAGCGGAGCTTAGTGACCCTACTGACGGCCTCGGTTCCAGTGAAACCTTTACAGTCGGTTAAGCAGACATCGGCCTTCTTGTCGCTTTCCACACTGCCTCCCATGCTGGCCCTAGAATCTGTTTCCGGTTCCGAAGTTCCTACTACATAAATTCCAGGTACCGGCTTCGACTGGTACCAAATTTGTATGAAGCGGGAACACCCTGCCTGACGATACTTTGAGTCTTCGGATTCGGATTCGTTGGACAATGAATTGGCCGATACTCAAGACATGCAAACTCTCACGGAAGACCTGTCTCCGTCTCCACAATGCTGCATGTCTCCACCAGAGGACATGTCTTTCCAAGACTTTATTTGTGATGTTGCTAGAGGCCTGTCCATAACAGTAACATCGGAGAAAGAGCCTACGGCCGAAGAATTGGAAATTCTTTAATACCCAACAGCTCCAAAGGAAGCGCCTATGCTTCCTATCCATCGGATACTTCACGACCTCATGCTTCCTATGTGGGAGACACCTCTTACTATTTCTCCCCAGAACCGCTGACTGGAACCATGTACCGGGTACCAGAGTGTCCCGGTTTTCAAAAGACACAATTGCCGCATGACAAAAGAGACATGATAATGGAATCAGCAATGCGTCGAATCAAGAGTGAGAAAACACATTCCTCTAACCCTCTGGGTATGGAATTGAGAACCCTTGATGATTTTGGTCTACATTGCTTTCAGGCTTCCATGCTATCAGCCAGAATCAGTTCCTACATACTCTATATGGGTATGTTCCTCAAAGAGGTGGCTAAGGATTTGGTATTCATGGCGCCTCTTCTCCCCAATGACAAGAGGGAAGATTATCTCACCCTTGTAAAGCATGCTCAGAATGTCTCAAAATTTGTCAATAGAGCAACTTTTGATTACTTTGAGTGCATCAGCAGAACTACATTCATCTGCATCAGTGCACACGGGATTGCTTAGCTCCAAGCAACTGATCTTGAACAATGGGTTCAAGATAAGCTGGATAATATTCCTTGCACCGGCGAAATCCTTTTTGGCAAGGATTGGCAAGACAAGGCCTCTCAGTTGGAGTCTGAGAACACTACCCTGATTAGGCTCTCTAGATCTGCTGCCAACCCAGCTAAGAAGAAGGCAGTAGCAAAGAAAGCCTTCTTGAATAAAAAGAAGAAGTATTATCTTTCTTATACTCCTGCTGTTCAATGTCAGCATCATGCTCCTCAGAAGGGTCAGCAACCTCCAAAACATCAAAAACATCAAAAGAAGGCTCAGACTCCCAAGTCTCAGCCACCTTAGCAGGCTGAGGCTGCTCCAGGCTTTTGACTCCTTTCTAGAGAACATAGCTGTCCTGCCTCTGGAGAATCCTAACCCTATCCACATTCCCAGCAGACTCTGCTATTATGCCCACAGATGGCATCTCATCACCTCGTAGCACTGGACATTAACAATAGTACTGGAGGGAAACAGACTTCATCTACGAAGCCTACCCCCCCCCCCTCCCGACTTCACCAAGAGAGTTCCATTCTCAGCCCCCTCTCACTGCTCTATTACTACAAGAGGTCACCTCCTTTCTACTGCAGGGCACAATTGAGGAGGTTCCAACATTCCAGCAGAGAATGGGTTTCTATTCTCTCTTATTCCAAAGAAAACAAGGGTATACAGGCCCATTCTGGATCTCAGGGACCTAAACAAGCATCTCCTACAGGAGAAGTTCAAGATAGTCTCCCTGGGGGCCCTACTTCCCTATCTCCAGAGTCAGGACTGGCTCTGTTCTCTAGATCTAAAGGAAGCATACACTCATATTCTTATCCATCCAGAAAATTCCTGAGCTTCGTGTTTCAGGGAAGACTCTATCAATACAGAGTCCTACCTTTCAGCTTTGTCTCTGCCCCAAGAGTCTTCACAAAATGCATGGAGGTAGTAGTTGCATTTCTAAGGACTCTAAGGATATTTGTCTTCCCTTAGTTAGATGACTGGCTCATAAAAGCAAACACCTCTCAAGAGGCCAGTCTGTCCCTCTTGTGCCCCATGCAGGTGTTACACACTTGGGATTTGTCATAAATCTTCCAAAGTCCCAGCTCATCCCCTCTCAAACTCTAGAGTTCATAGGAGCCCTCTTAAATGCTCAGCAGTCAAGGGCATTTCTGCCCCAATTCTGCTGTGCTCATCTTAATCAGTTAGCATCTCAGGCATGTCTCAAGAACTATCTTACTGCTTGAGAAATGCTACAACTTCTGGGTCATATGGCATCAACAGCGCATGTAGTTCCATATGCCTGTTTACACATGTGTACATCCCAATGGACACTAGTATCCCAGTGGTCTCATGCATCAGGTCGCCTAGGGGATAAGATAAAAGTCTCTACCCTTCTGGTCTCATCTCTCTAGTGGTGGTGTTCCCCAGAAAATCTCCTTGTAGGGTCACCTTTTCAGATGCCTGCACATCAAAGTGCCCTGATGACAGGCACATCCAAACTGAGCTGGGGAGGCCATCTGGGATCTCTCTCCACTCAAGGCCTCTGGTCTCAGCAGGAGTCACAATTCCACATAAATCTGCTGGAGCTCAGAGCCATTCTCAATGCTCTCAAAGTGTTCCAGGACCATCTTCATTGCTGCAGAGTCCTAGTCCAAAACGACAATCAAGTAGCAATGCTCTACGTGAAAAAGAAAGGCAGAATAGGTTCTTGGACCCTCTGCAGCGAGGCTCTACATCTATGGTCCTTTGTCATACACTGCTTGGAGGTAAATGTGATGCTGTATCTCCCGGGCAAGCACAATGTTTTAGCGGACAGACTAAGTTGAATCCTTCTCCCCCACGAGTGGTCTCTTCATGTAGACACAGTCTCCTACATTTTTCAGATCTGGGGGACTCCAGAGATAGACCTTTTTGCAAGTCCTCAGAATGCCAAGCTCCCTCACTTCTGTACTAGGACTCCTGAGCCAGATAGCCAACAAGTGGATGCTCTTCATCTCCACTGGGGACACGGCTTCCTATATGCCTTCCTTCCCATTCCCTTAATTCCCAAGACTCTTTTCAAACTCCATATGGACAGGGCTTCATGATACTTATAGCCCTACGCTGGCTACATCAACCAGGTACGCTCTTCTTCTACGTCTGTCTCAGGCTCAACCCATAGATCTGGGATCTGCTCCAGATCTCCTTTCTCAGGAGGAGGGGACGCGGCTCCATCCCAATCTGCAATCTCTCCATCTCACAGCTTGGCTGCTGAAGGCATAGCCTTCCAAGGTATTAACCTTCCCCAGGAGGTTAAGGACATCCTCTTAGCTTCTAGAAAGCCATCCACCAGAAGGTCCTATGCTTTCAAGTGGCGTAGGTTTTCTTTCTGGTGTTCTCAGAATAATCGTAATCCCTTCTTAGCCCCAGGGGAGGCACTGCTTGAGTATCTCCTCCACCTATCTTCTTCTGGACTCTAAACCAATTTGGTAAGAGTACACCTAAGTGCAATTGCAGCCTCTCACAGGCCCTTAGATGGCCAACCCATCTTCTCTCAACTGCTCATAGCACACTTCATGAGGGGTATTCTATTAACCAATCCTCCCATTAAGCCAACACCAGGGGCATGGGACCTTAATGTTGTTCTGGGACAGCTTCTCAAGCTGCCTTTTCAACCTCTAGCCACTAAGTCACTTAGGTTTCTCACATGGAAAGTCATCTTCCTCATTGCCCTCACTTCAGCAAAGCGTATTAGTAACCTCCAGGCCTTAGTAGCTGACCCACCTTACACACGGTTCTACCATGATAAGGTAGTCCTTATGAGTCATCCTCACTTCATGCTGAAGGTAGTCTCACCCTTCCATTTGAACCAGTCAGTCTACCTCCCTGTGTTTTTCCCTAGACCATACTCACCTAGGGAAGAAGCAACCCTCCACACTCTGGATTGTAAATGTACCTTAGCTTTTTATCTTCAGAGGACTCGAGAGCACTGGAAAGCTTCTCAGTTGTTCATCTCCTTTGACTCTAGTCACCTCAGGTTGCCAGTCTCCAAACGTACTCTCTCCAAGTAGATAGCAGACTGCATCACCTTTGCTTATAAGAAGGCAGGACTCTCCCAAGAGGGTCATGTCACGGCCCATAATGTTCGAGCCATGGCTACCTCAATGGCAAATCTACGATCTGTAGCTATTGACGAGATCTGCAAAGCAGCAACTTGGTCTTTGGTCCATACTTTTGCTGCTCATTAATGTCTGGACAAGGACCCTCACCGGGATGCCATGTTTGGCCAGGCTATTCTTCATCATCTCTTTTTTTTTTTATTTGCATTTTCTTGAATACAATAACAAACTACAGGAAAACAATTGTACAATATCACTGAGAAAAAAAGAAAAAAAATCAAGAACTTAATCAATCACATAACACGAAACCACATCAAGGAAGGAGAGTAGCATCAACTAACGAAAAAACCAAAATCCAAGAAAAAAGGAGTCTGGAAAACCATACTCCACACTAGGGAGCTCAAATAAACCATCCCACCCTACTAATTCTCCACCCTTTCCTTATCAGACAAAAACTTCTGTAGCTGAATTACATCTGTGAAAACGTATTTTTGCCCCTCAAGCGTTATAAGACATCGACAGGGAAATTTAAGGAAAAAAGAGGCCCCCAAAGCTAACACTCTGGCTTTAAAGTCCAGAAATAGTTTACGCCGCAGCTGAGTGGTCCGGCGCACATCTGGGAAAACCTGAAGCTTAAACCCACAAAATATAGCTTCCCTGTGTTTAAAATAAGCACGTAATACCTTTAACTTATCAGACTCAGAACAAAATGTTACCACCAAGGTGCAACGCTTAGGGATAACATCTAAAGAGTCTTCCAAAAAGGCAGTTAGATCCTGGGCAACCGAATTAACAGGGGGAGGACCCCCCCCCTCCAAATTCGGAACCACCGAAACAGCTGAAGAAAATGAGAACATTTGGGCAATTTCTAAAGTTTCTTTCAACTGCAATACCTCGGTAAAATATTTTTTAAGTAACATATCTGAAGATAACAAGTGAGTTGAGGGGAAATTAAGGAAGCGTAAGTTTCGGGCCCGAAACTGATTCTCCAAAAGCTCCAGACAATAAGAAACAGCAAAAGACTCTTTAACTAAAGCAACATTACTGTCGCAACAAGACTGAAGCTGTGAATCAGTACGGGCCATCAAACTAGTCAAGGAATTTAATTTCTGATCAATAACTCTAATTTTACCGACAACATCATGGGTAAATTTACAAAGAGAAGAAACAGTACCAGACAAACGAGTATCAATTTTTTGTATTGCAGTCCAAATGTCTGTGAGGGTCACCTCCCGAATGGGAGGGGCAATCAGGTCCTCAAATGCGACCGGATCCACTGGACAAGGAACTGGGGCATCAATAACCAAGCAGGTGTCCAAGAAAGTAGAAGAAAGTGGAAATTGGGGAAGAGGAGGTGGTGACCGGTTCTCGAAGCTTAAAGAATCTCCGTCCGGTGACTGATTAGCAGGCTGCAAAGAAGTTACATGTTTGTCCATGGGACCCACCTTGCCTCCATGCACACCAACTCGCGTTGTCGCCGGGGCTGCTGATTTCGCTTTCTGCTTTCCCATGGGCTAATCACACCAACTTCCAACAAACTCAGGAGCGTCAAAGGGGCGTATCTTGCCCCTTGAGACACGCCCCTTAGGACACGACCACGCCGGCCACGAACACGCAGCCGCATGATAACAAATAGCGCGGTATATAAGAGTTGTTAAATAAATAAAATAAATAAATAAATAAATGTAGCACTGGCTGGGCTTTGTAGGGTTCGGGGGGGGGGGGTCCTCAATGCCTGGGCCATCCACCCCATGCCTGCAGCTGACCCAGCAGGCTACCAGCTCCCATCTGCTGCACTGCTCTGCGGCAAGATGAAGAAACCACGCCAGCTCCCAGGTAAGGCTGCTCTCCTCCCTTCATCATCTCTTTCAGACTTAGAACAACTTCTACCCTCCATCCCGGATTTCAATACCAGACATCCATGGAGGAATCATGACCTCTAAGCATACCTTGAACAAACCACAGCCAATTCTGAGGTCATTTCTCTGGCATCTTCTAGCTAGGGAGTCCCATATGTGAAGACTACATTCCTGCTTGTTCCTGGAGATAGCATAGGTACTCACCTGTAACAGATGATCTACGGAAACAGCAGGAATTTAGTCTTCACAACCCACCCACCTCCCCTAGAAGGTCTACGTTTTCTCTTTTTTCTCTTTCTCTCCTTTTATCTCAGCTACAAACTCAACTGAGGAAGGAGAGCTGGAAAGGCAGGAAGGCAGCTACACAGGCGCAGTGGGATGCTCCCAAAAGCTTTCCTTTTGGACGATGGGGAGCGTTCCCACACGGGCTCTCTCGGTACTGACGTCACCCATATGTGAAGACTAAATTCCTGCTGTTCCCAGAGATCATCTGTTACAGATGAGTAACTACACTTTATCCTTTTAACTGAATATCAAATACAAATTCTTCGTCAGCATTGTATTCTTTACTTTTTCTTTACTTCTTACATGGTGCAACAAAGAGGGATCTTTGTTTTCAAACATTAAGTCATCCAGTGGCAAACATTCATTCACAGATCAAAGTCAGACATTATCTTATAAATAGAAAAATCTAAAATGTCAAAACTTACAAAAGAGATCTTCATCTTAGACTATGGAAGTCGGGTAGGAAAATAAGTTCCTTTGCATACTATACTAAAAATTAATTATGATTTGTTAAGGTATATTTCATTGTTTTAGTGGTTTTACAAGTTTTTTAAATGTACTAAGTTTTCTTTTGTTTTAATAGCAGAGATGAAAAGAGTATCTAGGGGACTTTGTCTTCTGAGAGATAGCTTCCGGCTTCAGTTTACTTTTATTGTTAGGAAGGTAACCAGATGCTTTGCTGGCTTGTTTGATCCTCTGCTTTCCCCAGTGAAAAGCTCCTTTTAATGATGGATATAGGCAGGTCAGAGGAAAGCCATGCTTTTGCTTTTTAGAACAGAGGAAATAATCTGGGTGCATGTTTTAGAGAGATCTTATTTTACACTTAGGACTAAAGTGAAATCTTATGCTAGTTTTAAGTTTAATATCTTTCACTGCAAGTTGGACTGACTGCCTGAAATTCAATGTAGGGCAGAAATCACAAGCACAAATTCTTCACTGTGAAAGCCTCAAATTGCACCAGTTAGCTCATTTCTAAGTCCAGCTACCCCCACTTCCCTTTGGTCTCTTTCCAGTGCTGGTGTTGTGCAGTGTCAGTACAAGGTTATGAACATCATGCGTACGTTTAAACAGCTATAGATTAACTTTACTTCAGATAATACAATTTACACCATTCAAGAAGGACCTAGAAAATCTTACCTCAAGGATGGCACTGCAGGAAAATTTGACATTAAATGATATTAATGGGAACAGCTTTATTGCAGGCGTTGCTAATAGGATATTAGGATACAAGGGAAGTTTTGTTAAGTGCACTAGCCTTTATTTCTGATCTCCATTCGTAGTGTATAGACACTAGTTCTGTCTGGCTTGCTATCCATTCAGTTATACAGTGTCCTAATAAGTATGGCCAACCCCCCCCCCCCCCAAACTTTTCGTCACCATCAAAAGATTAGATTTCTTAGGAGAGCACATCTTTTTAAGCAGCACTGCACTTAAATGATCTCAAAATGAGAAGATGATTGCAAATTTATGCATGTGCAGGCATATTTTCTTTTTGTTTTGCTATGTGCCTGTACGTCACTTCTCTTTCAGATGCACTGGAAATATTCTCACAAGCTTAGAGCTTTGGATATACTATTCTAGAAAAAATATTGTTACCACCACACTGTAGAATGGAAAAATTCCTTTGAAAACAAGGCATGTGGATAAGGTTATACAGTAATTTTCTAAGTCATTCTATCATCGGCATATATTCCTGCATGTTCCTTTTCATGTTTCCAATTAGTTTCATTATTTTTTCTCAACTTTTTGTCTTCCTCAGTAGAAGAAAAATGATTCAAAGATTGCAGTATGCTTAGAGTTCACTCTTGCAACACCAAGTGCCCAGTCAAGGACTCCAGTTCCCATCCTGATACCCTGCTGCAATATCAAGTACTGTGCCAAGGCCCACCACCAATCAAAGAATACATTTCATCTGGGGCCACCCCCATCCCTCCTGAATGGCAACCTATCACCAGTCTGAAGTCCCTCTGGTCTCCACTGTCAGAATAAACTAGAGATCTCCTTTGCTGATAGGACGCATTCCTAATGATGATGCCTTGTGGTAGTTCAGAAAATATCAAGGCACATGGTTGGATACACTGGCAAACAATATTACGTGGTATCACTTAGAGAATAGCAGTTCCATAGGATGGGAGGTGGGGGAGTTCAAATGGTACAGCCGAATGTAGACTCTCTTCCGTTGACTGGGAAGGAGATGGGGAGTCTTGGATTGGCCCCTGGAGTGGCAATACTCTTGACTGAAAGAGTGTCTGAGTGCTACTTAATGTTGCACTGATATGCTAGGTGGGGTTAAGAGGCTTCAGAGGCGTACTTGAAGTTACATTGGTATGTTGGGTAGAGTGTGGGAAGTTTTGAGGAGTACTTGGACTTGCATCAAGGCATTGGGAGAGGGATAGGAGATTATTACTACTACTACTTTTCACTATACACATACACGTAAGAGACAGTCTTCACTCAATGGAGCTTAAAATCTATTCAAGACAGGGAAACAGAATAAACAGACGGAAATATTAAAATACACTTGGGGGGTTAAACAAAAAAATAATGGGGTCAGGATCCAAAATCAGTTTCAAAGAGGTGGGTTTCTAGTCTGTATTGAATAGGACGAGAGATGGATCCTGATGCACTGACTCAGGTAGTCCATTCCAGGCATATGGCCCATCAAGGTAAAACAAATTGAGTCTGGAGCAGGCAGTAGAAGAGAAGGACATAGATAAAATAAATTTTCCTCTACAGCAGAGAACACTTGATATTGAATAGAGCTCTTAGGAGGTTCAGAGAGAACATTTAAATGTCAGCTGACAGGTGAGAAGTAAGGGCAAACTCCCATACTAAGCAGCTGTTAAACTTTGGTTCAGTAAGTCTATGAGATTGCACTGTGCTCAGCATTTATTTATTTATTTAGCCCTATTTATATACACTGTAAAAGGTCCACATGGGTCTTCTACCATGTAATACTTTCCTAGCATCACCTTAAGTGAATCAGATGCTAATTCAGTTCTAGCATGGACACTAAAAGAGGTATTATTCCCACACTAAATTTTTTAGCATCTACTTTAGTGAACTGCCGCCATAATTATACATTGACTGTATTAACTTTAACTCATTTAATACAAGTTCCATGTTTCTCAATGGGGCCTATTTACGAACTTAAAAGATAACTTGCATTAATGCATTTTAATAACTCTTCTTATTAGTTTGTACCTGAGTCAATGAAGGGTGAAGCCCAGGAGTGTCAGTGAGATTAGAATTCTGGCTTCCCTGGTTTTCAGCCTGCTGCTCTAATTACTCATCCAAAAAATGTGTAAATTGCTAGAAAGAAAAAACTGGAAAGGACCAATATATAATGTACAGTGACTAGAAATTGAAAATTATGACAAATGATGAACACAAGGTATATTTTGTCTGTCCATTCTGCCTTCATTCTCCTGTACTACAGATTCTACTTGGTTTCTAACTTTACCGTCATCGCCCAACCAGTAGAATTTTATATTTTCTTGAATTTGGCTCCCATTTTGCTCCATTAGCACCACTAAAAAGTTATTTCATTTTATCCTTTCTGTGAAGAAAATCTTCCGTACATTCCTCCTTGACCTTACACTATCCTCCCTGCCAGGTTTCATTTCATGGTCCCTTTTGTGGAGCTTCTTCTCCATGGATGCATTCGCGAAACGTATGTACTAGGGGGCATACTTACTAAAGTATGCTAACAGTGCAGGATATACTAAGTGCTGAACTCGCTGCAGTAATCGTTACCGTGTCCTAAAAATTCATCTGTGGAAAAAATATGTTTAGTGCGGGTTGGGATGGAGACTGGGTGGTTCAGGGGCAGAGGGTACTCACTGCAAGTAGTTCAAGCACTTTTGTTATACGCTAATGGGCAATGTTGCAGTTAGCGCGGGTGCACTTACCGCCACCTCAATGGGTACTGGTAAGTGCACCCACATTAATCGTGACAAATGGCTTAGTGTGGGGGCACAGCCAAACCCACACTAACTGCATGGGGACATGCCGGGTACTCCCCATCAGTTAGCATAAGTCTGGCCCTGCCACAACTTTAAAAAATGCACCTCAATTCATGCCAACTTAGTGCATTTTAGTAAATATGCCCCTATATCTATCTATCTATATCTACATCAATCTATATATCTATATCTCTATATATTTCCTTAACTTGGTGTCCACCTGATTCAGAACCTATCATTTCAAATACATATTTCCAAATCAACAAAAGCGGCATACTTTAAGCTGAATATAGTGTGAAGGTTCAAGTCACTACTCGACCAGACATACTTTCACACAGATCGTCAGGCCAAGATTATGCCAATACTAAATTATTGTGATACAGTGTTCCCTCGCCACTTCGCGCTTCATGTTTTGCGGCTTCAGTGCTTCGCGGGTCAGCAGCCACATTGTGGAAAGGAGCGTTGTTTCATGTTGATGCGCGAGAGAGAAGGATCCCTGCATGTCAACCAAAGAGATGAGTTGACTCAGAGTACTGTACATACCACGGGCTTTCATAAAGGCGCGTGATTGGTTTCCGGTGTGACATCGACCAAGAAGAAGTTCATCACTCAGCGGTGGAGAAGGCGGTGAGGCTGGCTCACATCATAAGGAATGAAGGATTTGTCGACATGACAGAAGAAGACATCAGCGCCCTTATCGATTGCCACTCGGACCCACTGAGCGATGAAGACCTCCTTGAGATGACAAAGTCTGCAAGTGAGGAAGAAAACGAAGAGGAAGACGAAGAAGAAACTGAAAAGCGTGGCCTTACCCTAGAGAATCTGCAACAATTGTGCAACATGGCAAGAGCGATGCAACAATTTGCACAAGACATTGACGACAATATGGTTCGAGCTGTCGAGTTCAGCAATCGCGTTGACGGGGTTATGTCCTTGTACAGGGGAATTTTGAAGGAAAAGAAAAAACAAAGACAACAACTACCCATCACCATGTTTCTCTCCAAGGTAAAGCCCCCGGCTCTACCGTCAGCGCCTCCAGCAGAAGAGTCTCCGAGTCAAGTGAGAGCCTCTCCTCCGCCACCAACACAAGACTCTTCGCCTCTCTCAGAAAGCAATGTTGATTAATGTTTATTACTGTATAAGGTTTTGTAATTAACCCTATTGTAATTAGCACTGACACGTTTAAGTAAATACGTATACAGTACTGTTGTAATTTTTGTCTTAAATGAGTAAAGTATGAATACTGTTTACATATTTAAAACATTCTTGTACAGTACCCGCATACACAAAAATTCCTAGGGGCAAATACTACTTCGCGGTTTTTCAGCTTTCGCAGAAGGTTCTGGTCCCCATTAACCGCGAAAAACGAGGGATCACTGTATATCAAGGACTCCCAAAAACAAAGCACATTCCCGTTACAACTAGTACAGAACACAATTGCTTGAATAATTGAAGGAACCACAAGAAATGATCATATTACTCCAACTTTGAAGCAGCTCCACTGGTTACCGATAGACTCCCTCACCAAGTACAAATCATTACTCATAATCTTCAAGATCAACCAACAGCTATACCCAGAATCTCTTCAGTCACTGGTCACCAAGGATCCATCTCTGAGAGCAAAAAGATCAATGTAACAGAACCAACTACTCACCCCCCCCCCTATAAATACCAGAGGAAGGCAAGCAACATGCAAGCGGGCATTCTCAATCTACACGCCAGTGATCTGAAACACTCCCCCTGTAAACATAAGAGAAATCAAAGACCTAATGGACTTCAGGAAGGCCCTGAAAAACTTTATTTTTCAGAAGCATTATGAACAACCAATGAATAATTCACACACTAATAAATGAATTCCCCAAATTATAGTGCCTCATTCTTTCTGGGTTGAAAAAACACCCAGAGCACTTGTTCAACCCAATCTTTTACCAAAGTGCTTGTTCAACCAACTCTTTTATGACCACCTGTGAACTCCCTTCTATAACACCTTACACTTAACACACAAAGGCAGATTTGTAACCGCTTTCCCAGCATACCCTACCCCTCAACATTGCTTTTACCCATTGTAAATATTGTGTAACATTAATTGTTACTCCCTGTTATAAATCTTGTTCTGTATTTCCCCTAACTCTAAGTTTGATTACCTCTTCTATGTAATTTCTTAAAGTTGCAATGTTCTATATAAACCGCTTTGAATGCAAGAAAGGCGGTATATAAAACATGTAAAATAAATAAATAAATAAAATAAATAGCTATCTGTATAGATATAGATATCTTTCAGTTATTGAAATGTGTCTATCATTTTCCCCATCCTTTCTTGGTATAGAATTGGTCTTACATCTCACCTCATAGGGGTTTGTAGAATAGACTTTGGTAGTCCTCTTCTGAACTGTCTCTATGGTTAGCATACTGGATTATGAACCAAGAGACCAGGATCCCGTTTCCACTAACACTCCTTGTGGCCTTGGAAAAATCACTTAATCCTTCATTGCCTCAGAAAAATCCAAGTTTAATGTACATCACCAAGTTTAAGTTGCAATATAAACCACTTTGACTAAATGGTATAAAAAACCTGTTAAATAAATTCTCTATCTATAGCATGTCTTTTGGAGATCTGGGCACCAGAATATGACACGGTACTTTAGGTGAGGTGGCACCAACGATTTGTACAGAGGTATTAACACATTTATTTTCACCATAGCATCCTCATGGCTTCCCTCACAGCCTGGCCACACTCTTTGGCCTTGGAAACGTTTCTGATATAATCATTCTTATATCTTTCTTCGCTTTGATATTCTTCATAACCTACCTAACCAACTTGTATTGCTGGCATTACCATGTCTGTAAGGAGGAGCTCAACCAGTTTACAGGACATGCAAGTCCTTGCAAATGGTGATATATTTATTGAAGGCCGTCTATAAAAATTTCCAAAAATGTGCAAGAGGCAACATGGGCATCTGTTTCTTTTTAAGCAGGCTCCAGCAATAATTCCCAATAGCACACAAATGCTCTTGCACAAATTTCACCTGCTCTGAGGCAGGCGTCAATGTGTGGGTGTACTCTATGCATGTACACATTCATTTTATGAATAGGGCTTCTGATTGTAGGGATTCATAAACTGTATATTTAGGTGTTTATTTTCAATCCAATCAGGAGTATTTGGAAAGTCTTAAAATTCTATGTGCATCGGTTTTTGTGTCATGAAATTAAATTTTAGGCAAGTGTTTTGATGAATTCTGATGTTAACAATATATTATTACAAATTTCAAATTGGTGTACTCTCTCTCTCTCAATCCCCTCATCATCCCCAGCAATTGTGCTATCTTTAGATCGTCAGCATGACCCATAGCAGTCACACTTCCCCAACAGTCTTTTTGTTACTTTCATTCCTGTCTTCACTCTTATTCCTTCACCTATTCCTAGCAGTCTCCCTTACAAGCCCAACAAGCCTTTTGGAACATGGAATGTAAAGAAAAAATGAACGTGTGTGCCGTCAAATCAATGCTGACCTCTGGCAACCTAGCCCTTGGGTTTTCTATATTTGGTCTTAAAAGCCAAATACCATTTTTATACATGACGTTAAGTGCACCTCTTAACAAAATGTAATTATTATGTAGGTTGATGATGTAAACTGTATATAACCTAACCATGGATTTACACAGAGCTCTCTATTCTCTTACTGAATTTTTCATCTATTTTTATACTTGAAAATGTGGCCCACCCATTTCAGTTGCAAACCATGGAGGGTAATTTTATAACAGGGGTCCTAAAACCGAATAAAGCATCTATTTTATGCTTATTTAAAAAGGCACTTATTTAAAAATGCCTAGTAGTTAGAGCAGTGGTCTGGTAATCAAAGAGACCAAGGTTTGAATCTCACAGGCACTCCTTGTGGCCTTGGGCAAGTCACTTAACCCTCCATTGCCTCAGGTACAAACTTAGATTGTAAATCTTCTGGAGCCAGGGAAATAATTACTGTACCTGAATGCACAATAACTTGCCTTGAACTACTACTGGAAAAGCATGAGCTAAATGCTAAATAAATGAATGTATCCAATAAAAAAAACCCACCGCAAACCAATATCGGGAGTGAATTCGACCATTGTCTTCACTTCAAAAGTTTGTAAACATGAGGATATTATAGATAAGAAACAACATTATGTTCATCTCAGCTGCTTTTCATATAGCTTTGCTTCTGCGCTTTCTGTTTAAGCACTTCGGATCCGATATTGTACTGAGACAGCTGTACGCCACTATGGCGCATAGCTGTCGTCGCCAAACTCTAAGCCCAGATATTCAATGCTAGGGTCATATGTGGCCCTGGCATTGACTATCCAGTGTCACCGCACAGCCTCCGAGGCCACAGAAGCTAATCAGGTAGCGACGATATTGCACCACTATCTGGTTAGCTCCCGGGGATAACACTAGGCCAGCTTTTGCAGTGCCTAGTTTTACTCACTGGTCGCTAACCAGGTAGCGGTGCAATGCTGCTGCTACCTGGTTAGCTTCTGCAGTGACACCAGATATTCAATGTCGGGGCCTTGTAGCGCTATATAAATGATTGAGAGCACTAGTAGCAGTAGTAGTAGTAGTAGAAGAAGAGACAGAGAGGAAATGGAGAGAGTGAGATAAATAAGGAGGCAAGAAAGGAGAGACATCAAACGCATCTTTTCAAAGTCATTGCACATTTATTATGCCAAAAAGGTTTATTCTAGAGCCAAAGGTTCACAGATTCCAACTGCTTTTCAAATATTGTTAGTCAGTGCGCAGTATATAAGCCCAATGTGGTCACCACCGCAACCAAAGACTCATCTCTCAGGTTCCAACTCAATGTGTCGATTGTGCTGAAGAGGGCTGGCGTTGGGGGTGGGTGGGTGGGTGGGGGAGATTTAGGGCAGTTGTCCTGGGCCTCATAGCTACAAGGGGTCCCTGGAGTGCTTACTATTGGATTCAGCAGACATCCTGTCCATCTCACAAGCACAGCCTCTCATTTCTTTTACCAGCAGATCAGCAGTGGTGCAGTTTAAATATCTGCCTGCACGAGCTCAAAGCATCTGGGCCCGGCCCATTCGGCCCCGGCAGTGATTAACCCAATTACCTATGCCATACCCTAGGACCCAGACGTATAATGTACTATTGGGAGGGCAGGAGGAGGAGGGGTGCTTCACATGGGCTGTGCAGAAAGTGCAATATGTGCCAGGGACGTCGCTATCAATGGGCAGAGTGAGGGGGCCGCCTCAGGTAGCAATGTGTTAAAATGCCCCCTAGACACCCTACCGGCGGCCACCTCACTCTGCCTTTTCTTTAAAAAAGAAAAAAAAATCATTTACTTCAAAGGATTTGCTGCCATTTCATCTGAGTTTGCGGCAGCAGCGGCATTACCCCCTCTCCACCGCCACTGATTCAGACCTGACGAGAAGCAGCAGCAGCTCCAAACCCCCTCCCCCAACAAACAAAAGCAGAGGATCTTCGAGCCTCCAGTGCCCTTGAAATGCTGCACTGGTCCTGCCACTTCTGATGCATGCTTTGCGTCAGAGGGGGTGGGGCCAGCATGGCCTTTCTAGTGCACAGTAGACCTGGAGATCCCGTGCTTTTGTTTGTTTTGGATTTTTAAGATGCCGCTGTTGCTGCTGCAGACGTCAAGAGAGGAGGTGGCTATGGCAGCAGGCAAACAGAGAGGCAGTGCTGAACATCGGCAGGAGCAGGGCTCTAAGAGGTGCATGAAGCGTTCTGAAAAATGGGGGAGAACATAGAGGGGGATGCAGGGCAAAAAGACATAGGATGAGGGTGGGGCACAGATGCCAGACAGGGGGTGAGTGAGGGTTAGAGGGTAGATGCGGTCACAGGGAAGTGGAGGGGGTTAGAGGGTAGATGCTGACCATAGGGTGAGGTGGCAGAGGACAGATGGTGGCCACAGGGGGCAAAGATGGCAGATGCTGGGCATGGGAAGGGGAGAAAAGTACTACTACTACTACTAATCATTTGTATAGCGCTACAAGGTGTACTCAGCACTGCACATATAGATGTAAGACACAGTTCCTGCTCATCAGAGCTTACAATCTAATTAAGATGAAAAAATATTGTAGAACCGGGGACTAGAGTATGGCAAGATACACATAAGTAGTGGACAAGAGAATGAGGAGCATCGGGATCTAAAAGAAGCCTCATAGAGATGGTCTTCAGCCTGGACTTGAATAGGGCCAGAGAAGGAGCCTGATGTACCGACTCAGGTAAACTGTTCCAGGCATATGGAGCAGCAAGGTGGAATTAACAAAGTCTGGAGTTGGCAGTAGCAGAAAAGGGTACAGATAAAGGGATCTGCCAGAGGAGCAGAGTTCCTGAGGAGGAGTGTTGAGTGAGATAAGAGGGAAAGGTAGTGAGGGCCTGCAGAATGAATGCACTTGTGAGGTGAGGAGTGGTCTAGTGGTTAGGACAAGGTACTTCAGGCCGGAGGGCTGGGGGTTCAAGTCCCACCTGGGGACAGCAATCTCAGGCCGGAGGGACTGGGATTTCTAGTCCTATAGGCACTCCTTGTGGTCTTGGGCAAGCCACTTAACCCTCCATTGCCCATGTTCCCTGTAAGTATGAATGTGTGTGTCTCTCATCCCCTTGTGTTAAATGTATCCCCCAATTGATTGCTTTGACCTGGTGAAAAGCAGGATATAAATACAGCTAAATAAATAAACTTGTGGGTAAGTAGAAGATGTTTGAACTGGATGTAGAAACAGATAGGGAGCCAGTGAAGTGACTTGAGACAAGGGGTTACATGAGCATAGGGACGATGGCGGAAGATAAGCTGTGCAGCTGAGTTTTGAACAGATCAAAGGGGAGAAAGATGATTCAGAGGGAGACCAGTGAGGAGCAGGTTACAATAGTCAAGACAGGAGGTGACTAGTGAGTGGATGAGGGTCGTAGTAGTGTGTGTAGAAAGGAAGGGATGAATTGTGCCAGTGTTATAGAGAAAGAAGCAAGAGATTTTAGCTATGTGTTGGATGTGTGCAGAGAGAGAGTAGAGTCAAAGATGACCCCATGGTTGTGAGCTGAGGAAACGGAGCGGAGTGTACTGTTATCCACAGATTTAGAGAAGGGAGAAAGGGGGAAGGTGGGTTTAGGGGGAAAGATAAGGAGCTCAGTTTTGGCCATGTTTAGTTTCAGAGTCATCCATCCAGCAATGTTCGATAAGTAGGCAGAGATCGGGGCCTTGATTTCCGGTGCAGATCAGTGTATCTGAGAGTTGTCAGCATAAAGATGGTACTAAAAACCATGGGACGAAATAAGTGCACCAAAGGACTGATTGTAAAGAGAAAAGGAGAGGTCCCAAGACAGAACCCAGAAGTACACCAACTGAAAGTGGATTGTGGGCATGGAGAGCAACTGCTGGACATGGGGAGAGATGGGAAGAAAGGGCAGATGCTGGGAATGGGGGCATAAAGGGCAGATAATAGGCATGGGGGGAGATGAGGATAAAGAGTGATTGGAGGGCAGATGCTGGGTATGGGGGAATAGGGCAGATGATGAGCATGGGAGAAGATGGATAAAAGACAAATGTTGGGCATGGGGAGGAGAGGAGGAGCAAGAGCAGATGCTGAGCATGAGAGGAAAATAAGGAAGAAAGAATAGATGGTGGGCATTGGGGAGTTAGGGGAGAAAGGGCGGATAGTAGGTAAGTGGTATGGAGGGCAGATGCTGGACACTGGAGGGTGGGAGAGAATGAGAGAGAGATGCTGGGAATAGGAGAGAGAGAGAAGAGGGATGCTGGACACAGGAGGAGGGAGAGAGAGAGAGGAGAGATGGTGGGCATGGGGAGGGAGAGAGAAAGGAGATGCTGGGAATGGGTGGAGAGCAACGAGGAAATGCTAGACAGGAAGACAGGCAGAAGGAGAGGAAAATGTGAAAGTCTGGGCATGGAGTGCGTGGAGAAGCAGAGGAGAGATGTGGGACACAGGACAAGAGAGAGAAAGGGTTGCATACGAGGGGAGGAATAGGCAGAGAGGGGAATAGTGTACATGGGATGGCATGAGAAAAAGGGTGTGAGGTGCTAGATGGAAGAGAGAGAGGAAAGAGACAGTGGACAGGGGAGGAGAAAAGGGGAGACCTGATTTATTTATTGATTTATTGATTTATTTGTGTGCTTTTCTATACCGCCCTTTCCAGAGATCACAGGATGGTCACAAGATGAGGAAGAGAGAAAGGGGAGCATTAGTTAAAAACTGGGGAATAAGAGGCTGGGAAAGGATGGAGAGATGGGAAATGAAAGGACTCTGTTAAGGGTTGAAAAGTGATAGATGCAGTAATGAGGGGGAGATTGAGGACCGGATGGTAAGGAGGAGGTATAAAATCTGAGTTGATAGAAAAATAAAAATAAATAGAAGAAACATGAAAGGAAAAGAAACATGCCAGAAATATAAGGAAAGTGGCAATGACAGGCGAGGAGGGAAATGGCAGATAAGGGAGAACCTAGAAAGTAAGTTAAGAGAAGACAGAAGAAAGCAGAAACCAGAGACTGAGATCAATAAGAATAGAGAATAAAATGGCCAGTCATCAGAGGTAAAAAAAAAGGCAGATGCATCTCTGTCTTTGCCTGGTGTTCTGTATGCAGGGGTGTAGCCAAGGATTGGCCTGGGTCAATGTTCCCTCTAATTTTCTGTAGGCTGTGTGCGCATAAAATATCAGCTGTGCAGCTTTTGAAGAAAGGTTAAATTTTTGTGCACCACATAACGACACTCAGAGTTATATACTTTAAAATTTGACTACACATCTGAATACAGTATGTACACCACATTGATTGCACTAGAAAACATTGTAGAACTTGTGAAAACCATAAATACATAACAACTTTTAAATTTTAAGAGGTCTGTGTTGTTTTCTATCAGAATCAGAACCGTAATTTTTGTGCGATCTGTTGTAAAGTATGTGCGCTCGCTCGGTGAGGTGTGTGCGCGCGCACACGCGCACAGCTTAGAGGGAACAGTGGCCTGGGTGGGCGGGGACCTGCCCACTTTGGCATCAGACCCACCCAGTTAGTGGTAGAAAAACAGTTGAATGAGAGGATAGCTGGAAGAAGTGTCAACATTCACCCTGTTTTATGCCCACACATGTTAATCTCAAGCCTCACCAAAGAGCAGTCCTGACTACACCACTGATCCAGGGTCTGGCTTCTTGGGGTTTCCAGTTTAATTTTTGTCGATATATATATCTGTTCTGAGTTGAGGAGTAGCCTAGTGGTTAAAGCAACAGCCTAACATCTAGGAGATTAGATGGTTGATTCCTACTAGTACGCCTTGTGACCTTGGGCAAGAGACTTTACCCTCTCTTGACTTAGAAGAAAAGACTTGGCACTTTATTCCTGGTCATACCTTGCCAAGAAAATTCAGAGGCTGCTGGGTTGCCAGGAATAAGCATTAACTTGATTAAAAAAAAAGTCTGTTCATGGTAATTTATTCCCTACTTGGTGATGCTCTATCTCTATTCTAAGTGTGTGACTAAGGTCAGGAATTGCATTTGCATGCAGTTTCTTTGTAGGGATTGTTAGTAATCCAGTTTGTTCGGTTTTCTGAATACGTATATGGATGTTCTAGGCAGGGTATACTGCAATATTTATAGTGCTGCTTTTTTCTGGTTAGGCCCCCAGTGTAAGTTTTGGAAGTTGATGCTGCTATGGTGTGATATGATGCTGCTATGGTGTGATAGATTTTTCTCTCTAGATCCTGAATAATTTTGTAAGGTTTTGTATTACTTCACAATATGCCCAATACTGATGAGGGTTGATATTGCTGTTACTGAAATAACAGCAGAATCAGAAATTATTTTTGGTATGTTGAGTTCTGTGGGAAATGTCATAGTTCTGCTCCGCACTCATCATTGGAAGAGTTTCTTTGGATGAGGAATAGGTTCAAAAAGAAAAAGTGACAAGCACAGAACAGTTTAAAATACCAAAATAAAATTCTTATAACTAATTTTATTTTGGTGTTATAAACTGTGCCGTGGTTCTTTTTGTTTTTGTTCCTTTGGCGTGTGACCACCTTGTATCTCCTTTGTCTTCTGCAGAATATATATTTACGTTTAATACCATAGATGTCAGTGTGCAGTGTCAGGAGTCAATATGTTTTTATATTAGATTTCCAGGTTACACAATTAAACTGCTACAATTTTGGCTGCATATGAACATCAGTGCAAAGATTTTTTTTTTAATGATATAGGCTGGGAAAACTTTGCTTTCTGTATTCTTGGGGCAAACACTTAACCAGTGTTCTGATTGAGGAGACCTTCTGACCCCTGACTATAGCTCTGAGGATCCCCTCCGTTTGGTTGTTGGGACAGGGTGCACCAGCTTATCCCTCATCTCATGCAGTAGATTGTCCTGCACTACCCCTGTCAATCACAGAAAACAGAGTCAGAAAACAAATATCACAACGTCCACTGGAAGAAACAGAGAGACCTGGGCCACCACCTGCCGATGTGGAGTTAAACCAATCACATCAGTGGCAGCAGCAAACCCAGGGCTTTTTTTGAGTCTGTTTGGAGTGATGGCACCTATTTTGCCACCTGCTGAAATTCCACCTGATCTTATCCCACTACTGCTTCCTCCCTTCTGTGGCCGGAAAGCGAACCGCAGAGCATTCAGTGTGAACAGAGTGTCACATGATTCAGACATCGGCTGTTTGAACCACACAGCGCTGTGTAGTTCAGACAGCAGATTTTGAACCATGCTTGCAACACTCCTTGCTGTAACTGTGTGCAGCCACCTCCTCAGGACGTCCGCCATTGCTGAAAGACAGTTCTGATTCTGATGGCGATCACTGTCCGCTGGTGTTGCTGCTGCCCTGGCCAAATATGTTTTTAAATTGAGGATGGTTGCTGCCACAGTGCTGCTGCTATTACTGCCAACCTGTGCCAGGTCCACAGCACCTCTCCCTCCACTAAAGTGGCAATTTGATTTTCTTGTGCAAATATATTGTTTTGAAGTCATGGTAATGTTGACCAAAAAAAATCCAAACACAAACCTCTCTGCCGCCACCTCATTCACTAGCAGAGTGCATGGTAGCAGTGATGTGAGAGCAGAGGGGGGGGGGGGGGGGAGGAATGGAAGTGCGGGGTGATTTTTTTGCCACTTTTGGGTTTTTTTTTCCTTTTTTCTAGGTAAGGGAAAAAGCAAGTGGAGGGGGAGGGGAGGGCGGATAAAGCAGGGACTTGGGGAAAGAAGAGAGTGGAAATATGGAGATGAAGCAGGGATTTGGATGAACAGTGGGAACTTGGTGATGGGGAATGGTATGAGCAGGTTTGTATGTTGTGTTAGATCATGATCTGTGAGTGTACATTAGGGGGTGAGATTCTAAAATAAGGATGCATAAGAGAAGTGTAAAGTGGTGTGGATGACCTGGAGGATTGGAGAGAGGGGAGAAGCAATTGAAAGGGATGGAGATGCCGTGGAAGGGTAAGAGAGGAAAGACTTAAGAGAGGGTAAGAGGATGAAGTGCTTAAAAAAGGGTAGGCGACTAGGTAAGGGTAAGAGAGAAGGAGAGAGAAAAATTGAAAATGGAAAGTAGATATTTTTAAAGAACTTGGGAGAAGACTGAAAGACCAGGATCAACTCAACTAAAAATAAAACAACACAAGAAGAAAAAATATTTTATTTTCACTTTTTTAAGAGATTGGCATATGTCAGCTCCAGAAATGTTCTTTTCTTATATCTTTGCATAATGCTCAGTTAAGGGAGAAATGTGCTTCTATTTCTCTCAGTGTTGCACTGTTTATAGCATGACTTTCCAGGGTTTCTATTTCATATTGTTTTCTGCATTTATCTTTTTCTAGTTTGTGTGCCTTTATTTTGTACTAGTTGAAGGTCTGGCAATGCTGTGGGCATGTGGCTGAAGTGAGGGATCCTAGTATTATGCTGGGTTTGCATAGAGATCTATAACAGTCTTGCTTGCTCAGTGTTCCCAATATTAGGTGTGGCGGTTTAGGGACTGGGGTAATATTTGCAGTGCTGTCTTTTCATAGGCTCTATGACTGATTGTAGGAGGCATAGCTATGGCAGGGGGTGGGATTTTCTAGAAAAAAAAAGCACTAAGCAAATCAATCAGACCATTGAGAAGAACCTGGGTGTTTTTGCATTATCTTACTAAAGAAGGGTTTTTTTGTTTTGTTTTTTTAAATAAAACGTACCATCACTTCACTAATTTTTCATTTGAAATGGGAAGGCATTAAATATAGGATACAACAGGGTTGGGAATGGAAGGCGAGGCAAAAAGAACAAAAGGCTTTGCTGTATGGACGATTTGGAAGGAAGGAGAGAAGGAAAGAGGGGGTGAGTCTGTCTTGTTGAGGACCAGAAATGGGGGGGGGGGGGAGGGAGAGAGAGTGGGAATGAGAATGAATGGTTACACTGGATCGAAGAAATTTGTTCTGATTTTTCTATTTCCTGAATACAAGCTATTTTTCATGTTGTATTATTTGTAGAAGCAGTGGGGAGATCATGTGACACAGAAGAGATTAGGGGCCCCCTCCTTAGTTTCTTCCCTGGACCCCATCATGCCTAACACTGGCCCTGGTGCTGAAATGTTGCACTGCAAGTGTTCAGAGGCCAGTTGTCATAGCTGCGTAGTTGCAAAGTATGTGGGTGCTTTTAGCCTGAAGACTACACTAATTTTCAGAGTAACCACCCCAGTAGTTTCCTTTTGAAAACTTGCTTTAGATACACAAGTTAAAAGCACCCATGTACTTTACACCTGCTATTTTGTGCGCGCAGTCAAAAGAGGTTAACACAGTGTATATACTTCTGCAATGCGATGAATGTAGGCTATTTTCTTCTCCCAGGAATGCATCTTCGCAATCCAGCTAAAAAGACACATTCTGTGCTAGTATTGGCTGAGCAAGTTAGGCACATTATTCCATTTTAACTCAGATTGAAATTTGGAAATTGTCTTATGTCCTGCATAGTTTCAGATGAGATAAATGGTCTGAAGATGTTACCACAGAGACAAGGCTACAACCATTGACATGTAAGTCCTTTACAAAGGACACGATGGGGGGTATTTTAGCAGCCCTGTTCATGAGCTGAACATTTGAAAATGGGCTCTTGGACGTGCAAAGTGCAGCGACTTCTCCGGAACCATTTCAGAAGCTGGGTATACAGATATCCCCAGCATTAGAATGTCCAGGTGGAAAGGGGTCATGTGGAGGCGTGGCCTGGGCGGAGCAGAGGAGATGCACATCACAATGCAATTTCAGAATGGCGTGAGCATGTCTGGCCCTGGTTGGTGAGATGCCGAGGCCTATACCTGCTCCTGACCATGAATAAAGTGAAAAAAGGTGCACATTTCATGGATGTAGTTCTTTCAGGGGAAAGCGCATAATGACCTTAAATGCAGGCTCCAAACATACTGACCCACCACCATGTGTCTGAGTATCTGAAATGACAGGGCAGGATGTACACCTCTCAAAGCATAATTGCCCCCAGCATGCCCAAATATCCAGTTCTGAATATGTGCAATTCGGGGACGTTTACATTCGCGAAATGGTCTATACCCATGCACTTACCCAGTCTTGCAATCTGCATGGAGCCCGCCTCCATAACCACTGAGAAGGATATTCATTTTTCTACATGCAGACAGAGTGATTTCAGAAGCCACTCATATGTGCCTCCCTTCACTACTGCCACTCCCTCCCCCCTTCCTCACTCCCCCAATTTTCAGAAATTTTGCTCTGGACGTTCCAGATTCTTACTAGATTCCCTTTGTAAAATCCCACCTCACCAGGGGGGTTTATAAACTCCCATGCAGTTAACATCTATTTTTCTAAAAATATTTCACTACAGTTTTATAAAGTCAAATAAGCACCTACTTGATTTATAAAATACAGGCGTAAATCGTTAAGAACATAAGAACATAAAATATGCCATATTGGGTCAGACCAAGTCTACCAAGCCCAGTATCCTATTTCCAACAGCTGCCGATCCAGGTCACAAGTACCTAGCAGCTTCACAGTGCTTGTATTGGAGCAAGCAATGGATTTCCTGGGTCTTCTTTAATAATGGTTTATGGACCTTTCCTCCAGGAACTATTCCTGCTCCAGGGCACAAATAGGCATCAGTAAAGTAGAGAAGGAGATACTCTGATATCCTCAATGCTTTTCATGACCACAAAGAAAACGGAAGGGAATAGGGGACACTTGTTTGCTGGTTGGCATGCCAATGCACATCTCCGCTTGAAAAAAAGCAGGCAAGAATGTGTATGAAGCATGGTAGATGGTCCTGTCCTAAAATTTTGCCATGGGGACATTTGTGTGGCCGTAGCTATCGGCTGGCCATGTCAAGCATTTGCAAGTTTCTAAAATCAGGCCGAAACTTGCACGAGACTGTCCCTTTTTCCTATGTTTTGATGTGGACGTCCCAGTTTGCACCTAGACATCATTACTAAAACGTGCTTTCACAAATCTAGCTTATCATATGTTAAGAATATTTTATCATGCATGCTACAACGTTTACTACACACAAGCTAAAAACATTTTAACATGAAGTCCCTGTTCTATAAAATAGTGCCCCTTCTACTCTGTGGGTTTCAGTCATTTATGAATTTATCACTAAGCTTTCTTGTGAAATGCTTGTCCTTTTAGTTTATAAAAAAACGTCAGAAGCACCATATCTTTTCACAGCCTGCTATTAGTCATTGACTTATCAATTGAAGGTCAATGTAGGTGCCAATGAGTGAAGGCATAGCAATGGTGCTAAGGTCTCTGCAGCAGTACTTACGGCAGAGAATCAGAACAGAGTCAGATTTATGAATGTAGGCCTGGTGCTGGCACAGTTTAACCCTTGCTCGCATAGTACTGGATTAGGATGCTCCCATTCTACCATGCCTAGGGTATGAGAAGGAAAGATGCATTTTAGAAAATGGCCATAAGGACAGTAATTTTCTAAAACATGTGGGTAAGACAGCACTTGGCCAGTGGAAACAGACTTCATAAAATGGCAGCTCAACACACAGGTAAACGTATGTGCATATAGCCTGTACGTACATGACTTCATCTGGGCTGGACAGACGTGTTTCTGGGGTGGGAGTTGTTGCGGGGTTTCCCTTTAAGCATCTATTTTTTAACATATGACCATACACACACAAGTATGCGCAAATATTCTGAGTTTATTTAAGATATACGTTTTCAGCATTTAATTCCTTTGGGATAATTTTCTGCTGTGTTTCACTTCCAATCTCAACAAAAGAGAAATATGTATATTTATGTATATACTCGTATACAGGGTGGCCCAAAAAGTGAGAACATCTCGTAAATTAAAAGCTTAAATAGTTTACTTATCACCTTTTTTAGCTATATAACGTCTGTATTTCGACAATTTCCGGTTGCCATCTTTTTTTTTTTAATTTGTCAATCGTTTACATCTGTCTTTTTGAATTTTTAAATAACTTGTATGCTAGGAGATGTTCTCACTTTTTTTGGGCCACCCTGTATATGTATGTGTGTATGTGATCATATTTCATCCTTAAATCAAGGCTGGATTAAAAACCTGGTTCTGAGTGTGCCTCTCATTGAGCCAAAGTCTTCAGCCAATCCTTTTTTTGGCACGCCTCATATGTTTGGCTTTATGTTTCAGCTGTCTCTGGTTGAAATTGTTGTCCAACAATCACCTCCTCCCTCGCATTTCTTTGTCCTGTCCTGTCTCCACTGTGTTTTTAACTTGTTTCCCTAACTGGATTGTAAACCACTAAGATATTGTTTACCATTAGAAGTATAGAAATGGTGCAAAGAAATAAATTAAATAGAATGACACCCTAACTTAAGTCATAGGTGAAGGAAATTGTGCTGTGGAAGGTTCGATAATTTAGTACTATTTAAAACCGAGGGCAAGTGGATGTCTCTTCTGCTATTTTGAGTTTTTGTAAACATAGACAGTGATATGATTCCTGTTTATAAAGAATTTAAAACACAAGAGCCCATTAGTAAACACTGTGGTCAACGTTTTTTTTGTTTTGTTTTGTTTTTTTAAGCACCATCCAAGGCATTTAAATGTAATTGGATATTCAGAGCTGGTATCCAAATTGTGGCCAGCACTTCTTCTTCAAAGAGAACAGCGAGCACTTCCAGTATGTGAACAGTAGAAATATTCAGACTGCTCTCTCAACTACTTCAGGGCAGCTTTATTGCTGTCCTAAAGATAAATAGTTATCTAGAAAGCACAGTAACATAGTACACTGGTTCTCTGTCTACCCAGTCCTTGGGGCACACCCATCCAGTGGGGTTTTCAGGATATCCATAATGAATATGCATGAGATGGATTTGCAGACCAAGGTGGCAGTGCATGCAAATCTATTTCATGCCTATTCACTGTAGATATCCTGAAAACCCCACTGGATGGGTGTGCCCCAAGGACTGGGTAGAGAACCACTGACACAAAGGCACATTTTACAAATGACATCCAAGTGCAAACTGGGACATCCAAGCCAGAGTGTCTGAAAAATAAAGCAGGCATATCCAGGTTCAGGCCCGATTTCACAAACATAGACATATGTGGCGTGTCAACATAGATGTCCCTGCAATAGTATTCAAGATCAGGGATGTCTGGGAATAGTATATGGGGCAGAACCAGGGTTCAAATCCTGCTGCTGCTGTCATTGTGATTGGGCGAGTACTGGGGATCATGGCATGCCAGCTTCTCTACACACTCTGGATGTTTTATGGCCAAAACAAGCACTTTCCAGATTTATTTATTTATTTATTTAACAGCTCTTATATACCGCACTACTTTTATCAGCGCGGTTTACAAATAACAAAGAATACTCAGATCAGCAAAGACTGATTGGGTTTACATTAAAACAGGGAATAGAACTTGGGGAACATGGGAATTTTCAGAATAACATAAGTCCAAACGAGTTGAAATAAAATAAACTATATACATGCTGTTGTGTCATATTCGCTAATTGTTGGTATGAGAGAATGTGAGAAGCTTCCAGGATGGGGCGGAAGCTTGGGATTTGAGCGTTATGTTGTGTGGAGGGATTTAGTGGGGATAGGGGATGGTTTCTTGGTGGTAGGGGGGTAGCTTAAGAGAAGTGGAGAAGAAAGAGATGGTGCTTTATTGCTTTCCGGAATTGTAGCAGGTCTTGGATTGCTCTGATATCAGGAGGCAGGTCGTTCCAACATTTTGGAGCATAGTGGGCGAATGTTCTTCTACTGGTTGATAGTGAACACCTTATGGAGTCTTTGGGGATCGCAAGTGTGTTATCTGATGTCATTCTTCTAGATCTGGTTTTTGGGGTAGGAGTGATAAGATCCTTGAGAGAGTTGGGAGCGATGTTGTTAATAATCTTGAAAGTTATTAGCAGAATCTTATATGTTAGCCTGGAGCATATCGGTAACCAGTGTAGATCCTTAAGTACTGGTGTGATATGGTCGGATCTGGATAGACCGCAGAGGACACAGGCTGCGGTGTTCATGGCTTGCTGTAGAGGATTGAGGGTGTTTTTTGGTAAGCCATACAAAATTAAGTTTGCGTAATCTAGGTGAGGTAGTATGAGGGCCTGAAAGATGGTCCGGAAGTCGTCAGCAGGTAGCATAGGTTTGATGTCTATTCGTGCCTCGAACAGCTTAAAACGTTTCATGCTGGAGCAGGTCTAAACTTGAATGGGGTTGCAGATGTCTCTGACATTTCTGAAATCAAGCAGGGACCTCTAAATCCATTGAAGCACCCCAGACACACCTCCGTCATGTCTCCTGCCTACTTGGCTGTCCCTGCCATTTGTAAATTGGCTCCAGGGACCTATCTGTGATTTACATGCCCGCATGCACATTTTCAGACTCCAAACCGCAACTACGGCTTTTAAAATGACCCCCATAATAAATTATGGCAGATAAAAACCAGCATGGTCCACCTAGTCTACCAGTGAGGTGGCTGAAGTTGTAGAATTGCATCTTCTGCTCCTTGTAGGCTACTCCCCCTCCATCCCTTAAGGTTGTACCTTCTACTCGTTGCAAGTTACCTCCTCTATTAATGAAGTTATTTAAGTTTGCTTTGATAACATCCTCTTGCTATATAATGATCCCCTGTGCCTGTCCCATACCTTTCTGAATTCCATTACTGTTTTTGTACCCACCACCTCCATCAGGAGAGCATTACAGGCATCCACCACCCTTTCCATGAAAAAGTATTTCCTGAAGTTGCTTCTGAATTTACCTCCTTGCAACTTCATTTCATGTCCTCTAGTTCTACAGCTTCCCCATCTTTGCAGAAGGTTGTATGTTCATTAATAACCTTTAAGTATTTAAATATCTGAATCATATTCCCCCTCTCAGGTAAACATAGTTAGGTCTTCGAGTCTCTTCTTATGTATCTTCTGGCACAGACCCCATATCATTTTGGTTGCCTTCCTTCGATCTGTTTCAAGTCTCTATATCCTCTGTAAGGTATGGTCTGAATGTTCTTGCTCCCCAGATAACTTCAAACTCTGCCCACACACCACTGCGGCACTCGCCCATCAATATCGAGGAGATCTCTAAGGATAGTAAGTCACAATATCCGGATCATGCTATTGAATATCCACGGATAACGGTAGCTAATGGAAATATCCAGATATCGGCAGCCTTTATCCAGATATTTCCCTTGGGCTGATATAACTATATACCTACATCTAAATACATAGATCTGTAGATCCATATAGAGAGACGTGTATGCTAGAATACCATTCAAAAGAAATCCCTATTTAGAGCTATTTTTGTAACTCTATTAAATCATTACTGGCCCATTAATAGCCCCGGTGCAAGAAGCTTAGCCAGTGCTTCATTAGTTTAGTTTCAGACTATCCATTCATCTGGTGCTAAATTATTCAAACTAGTGAATCACAGAGCAAAATAATGGTAGCATTGAAATCATGCATCAGTCCCATGCATTTGACTGATTCTATTTGATTCCTTTAAACTACAGTCGACAGACATCTTTCTCCCTGGTACTTTTCCAGCAAAGGAGGTATATGTACAGGTCAAGACTAGCAAGATTAGCACGGGGTAAAAAAAAAAAAATTAGCATCACCCAGTGTAAAATATATGGCAACAACAGATGGGGAATACAATGACAGTATTATTATTTATCAACTTTATTTCCCCATTGGACCTGAACAACAAGAACATTTAACCATAAAATAAGTATTTGTGAAATAAAATTAAGGTGACGAAATCAGTCTTGGCAGATTTGAGTTTACCGGCTAAATATTTTTTTTTATAACTGCTCAAATACCCCTAAGACAGGAAAGCTGTGAAAAGGAAAGAAATATCAGCATGTCTCGTATATTATTTGAATGGAAAGTAATTTATCGCTTCTGAAATAAAAGCTGTTTATTCTTGTGTTTCCCTGGCTGCAACAATCTTTACAATTTATCAGGGGGGGGGGGGGGAAATGTGAGGAACTGTACCTCGATTAGCATACGAATACTTGGCACATCAAATTGGCTGTACAGTGGCAGAAGGACATTTACTACCGGTGTACGCAAAATGACAAAGCAGCCATTTTGAAAAAAAAAATGAAATGGTGTGGGCGTTAACCCTTTGCCTCCTTCCCTGTATTCAAAGAGGTGAAAAAGGATGGATTACAGAGAGCATTCTATATGCTTAAACGGGAAATATTAAATGCTAGATCATCTGAATCACATATCTTAAATGGGGAAAAGGTAAGACGGAATAGGTTAGGCTAGCAGATGTGCTTGTATGTATGTAATATGGAAAAAGGGAACAGAAAAATAGGGATCTTAGGGAGTCTGCCATTATGCAGACTGTGAAAAAATGACACAATGTCCGTATACAATTTTATTGCATGGCAGAAATGTAGTGTGCCTTGGGTCAGACGTGTGAAACTATTCCTCAAAGAGCCTGCATGCATAATTGAGGCCCTGTGAAGGGTCTTCAGTTCAAGTTGCCAGGCTACGTTCATTGAGAAAGGAGAGCCATTTGTTGTCAAATTTAAATTAACTTCCAAAGCGCTGAACTTGTGTTTAAGAAGCACAGCTGTTCATACACCACTTCAGCTATCGATGGGACCAAAATTATGGACTGAAAACAAAACGATTGTCACCAAGCCCTAAAATATGGTTTTTGTGCCCACTGTAAGACGTCCTTCCATAGAATACCTAATTTCTCTTTTATTGCTATCCATGTGTATCGTGGGATCTCATCATCTTCTGAAAAACATGCAAATGTATTAGTCTTTCAGATCATGTGTTCAGAAACAATGTAGGATAGTCTCCTTTAAATGTTTTTATGTTGTTGTTGTTGTTATGTGTCAGTGATTCTCAACTCCCGTTCTCGTTAGTCCCAGAGAGATTTGGTTTTCAGTCATACCCAGTGTTTTTTCCTCATATGCAGGGCTTTTTCATTAATACTGAGGATCATGGGTCAGTTTTAGCAGACAACAAAAAAGGTGTCAGTACTCAGTACCACCAAGTGCCCCCTCAAAAAAGCCCTAGTCCTACCTATGTATTCAGGATGTTCTGAAAACCAGACCTGTCTGAGAGTCACAAGGTGGAGGGGTGAGAGCTGCTCAATTGCCTGCATGCTTAAATACGTAAAGCACGGAACTGAATACTATTTACTATGCTAGCATGTTAGTAGGTGTTGCAGTGGCTGACTGGGTATAATATTATTATTATCATTATTTTTTTTACAAAAATGTGAAGACCTTTCTACATTAGTTTTTGCAGTCTTAAGATTTAATGCCACCAGTAATTAAATCCCAACACTCATAGATATATATAGGGCTATTTTAATTATTTCTCCTTAATTATTTTCCCATGTGCTCTTTCTCATCTGTTTTCTGTGGAATTAAAAAGGTTTATAAATCAAGCATTGTCTCTTCATCATTTTTTGCTCTCATGGCAAACCAATAAATGTATACCAATGATATATAATGTACATCTGGCAAACAGCAATATTAATTCTTTGCATGAAGAAACAACTATGTATAGGTTCATTGCTTAAATACACAAGAGAAAACACAATTCTCCAAGGAAAAAAATAATAGTAAGTTCTCACAACATGGGCGACGTTGCTGACAGAGCCTGGCACAGGAAACCGCTCTATAGCTTAAGGTCTCTCTTAAAGCTTTTGAGAGGTTCACCATGCATGTTCAGCACTTCCTGCCACTGCTTATCATGCAGAACCCCTCACTTTTTATCTTTCCATGGAGCAGAGAGGTTATGCCACCAGAAGCTCCTGTCAAGACTTTTCTGCTTTTTCATTTTTGCCTGATTTCTCAGTTTTAATTCAACTTTACAGCTGTCATCTGGTCACCAATTCCTGGGAGCACCTTAAGTAGGTTTTCAGCTGGTTTTTAAGTTTTCTTCATTTTTTCAAGTTTGCCTGATCCAGACCTCAGAAGTAGGCCTTGGTTGTCCCAGCTGCATTCACTTCTCAAAATCAGCTCCCTATCAGGTTTAAGAAGTGCACCCAGTGCCCTCACAGTTGTGCTTGCAGTGTCTGGGGTCCACCATTTATTATTTGTTTAAAGGCTTTTAGAAAAAAGGACTAAAAGAAGGATCAAGCATCAATAAAGGTGTGCAAATTAATTTTTTGCATCAATAAGTGTCTGGTCCATCGACATCAGCATTAAAAACATTGGTCTCCACGTGTCCTAGAGCTCATTGGACACTGGGGATGCAGTGAATCGAGAATGCAACCAGCCTCTCAGCTAAAAGTAAGGAGAATGTTTTGACTGAATCCATGAGAACAGAACCATTGATCCAGTATCAGAACCCAACAACCTTCCAGTAGGAGGGAGGCTGGAGTTTTACGCAATCTGCTGTCCCCCTTATAAACTTCAACTGAAAGGTACTAAAAGGTCATCCAGCAAGAATACTGTCTTCATCCATTTGATGTCTACCACCATCTTGGTCAGGTTCTCTGCATCAAGATATATTTACCAAGGAGATCTCTTCCCTATTAGAAACCAATGTGGTCAAACACAGTCCACCAGGGGAAAGAGGGCAGGGATTCTACTCCAAGTATTTCTGATCGCAAAGAAAGCAGGAGGATTCTGTCCCATCCTAGACCTAAGGGGCCTGAACAAGCATCTAGTGAAAAAAAGTTCAGGATGGTTTCCCTCCAAAAGGGAGGACTTGAAGGATACATACATCCACACAGATACTTTCCAGTCACATGAAATATCTTATATTTGTAATAGGAAAACACTCCTATCAATACTGTTCTGCCCTTTGGCCTTGTGTCAGCTACTTAGGTATTCACTAAAAGAGTGATTTAATAAGCTGCACCTACATCTCCATGCCTACCTATGTATATAAATCACAGTGTTTTAGTGATTTATGAGTGAAAATGACCGTTTACGCACGTCATGTATTCTGAAATGCTATTATGCAAGTACGCACATCAGACCAATGCACTTGCTTTCACTGGGAGTGTGCATGGGTGCAAATTTTGGGTGGAACTTGGGCAGAGTGTGAATTTACATGCATAAATTATAACATACTAATCTACGCTCAATCTTGCAAATTCTAGGTGCAGGTATTTATACCAGCCATAGGGCTGATGTAAGTGCTCGCACATTAAATTTATTATTTATTATTATTGGTATTTATTTATTAAGCTAGTTTTATATATCACCAATCTAATAGTCTAGGCGGTTTACAATAAACAAAGGTTATACAGAAAATATTAGAACAATTTATGCCAATTGTCAACCACTTATGCCCATAATTAATGAAGTAAAAAAATGTGCCTATCTTACTTTATCAAATAGGTATGAAATATGTGTGTTAAAACATGCGTAATCTAGCTGACATAAAATTACCCTCAAAGTGCCTTACCATATTAATAGCATATTTGCTTTTGCAATCAAGTTTTGGAGAAAGACTCAAAATATCTGCAGATAAGGAAGTCGCTGAAAAACTAACTAAGCATGGTGCATTTACAAGCATTGCACTTCTGTTATGGAAATGGTCACCTTTGAAATAAAAGGAAGTAGAAGGTACATGTTTCGTCAAAAGCAGCTAAATACCTGGCTTTTTCTAATATTTGAAAATTAAGCCCATGGAAGACTTCAAAGGGTCAAAACAAGTTAGATACAGGATAACAGCAATAATAGAGGCCATAAACTGAGGATTTGGAGAAAGGGGGCAATTAGCACAGGTTTTATAGTTTATATTTTTTAAATTAGATTGTGATTTCAATTGTTTGATGTATCTTGTTGCTTTAATATGCCTTGTCCTGACTTATAATTGAGAAGAGCACTAGGTGCTTAGGCCCTTATTTTAGAAGCATCCCCACATGTAAACAATGGCTTTTAAACGTGTAGATCACCTACACATGTAAATAGCAATTTTAGAAAGACACTATTTACATATGCTGAGCTACATCATGCAGAAATTGCAAGGATGCGCAGTTAGGGCATGGAGAGGGAGTGGTTTGGGTAGGCCTATTGCCAATTTTACACATAGATATGAAAAACTCTATATGTTGGCATTTAACCCTGCCCCAAAGCATGCATAAAGGCCTGCTTGAAGGGGCAAGTGTAAAGGCTGAGGTCAGCACCCCCATCCATCCCCCATCATAATCATCCCCTCCTGACATCCTCTGATAGCATGAATTTCCATTCTGATCAACCTAATACCCCCCCAAATGCAAATAGCCTTCTCAAATCCCCTGAGATCAAGACACACCCTCCCCATTTGACCCCATCCCCAAGTCAACCCCCAGCTCTTACTGGGAGTTCCTGGAGCAGAAGCAATCCTCAATCACTCCTGCTCCAGGGGAGTCCCAGATTCAAATCGGTACCCATAACCCCAGCAGTAGTATTGTAGTGCTACTGCTAGGGGGTCAAATTGCCAATAAGGGCAAAATGGCAGCTTAATCCAGGCGGTATCTAAAGTTTAGAGAGATACTTTTTTTATTTCACATTTTTTAATGAAAACTCACTGAACCAAATTTGATCAAATTCGGAAGACTGATGGAAATGGAAAGCAAGAATATGTAACCTTTCATGTAACATATACTGAACCTTCTTCATGCAACAGCAACTAAGAACCACAAGTTCATATGAGGTTACCAGATTTTATGCAGGCAAATCTGAGCCTCTAATCCAAAGTGTGAGACACCTTAGTTCCAGGTATGAGCAAAACGGCATGGAGGAGGGAAGAGGACTTGCTGCCCCCCCCCACCCCATCCCATTCCAAGCAGACAGATCAGCAGAGACACAGAAACAGTGATGCACTTCCCCCATACTGTGCAAAATATAAAGATAATGGATGTACATTCTAAAAACTGACATATGCAAATCACTAAATTGAAAATAAGATTTGTTTTCTACCCCCTCTGTCTCCATTGCTGGAATCATGGACAAGAGACTGCCGAACAGGTGAGAGTCAGGGACATAGCTCTAAAATCAGGGCAATCCCTGAAAACTGGGGAGCTATGGTAACCTTAGTTAGTACCAACAAACACTGACCCGCTGTGATAGAATCACTGGGCAATAGTGTCTTTAGACATTGCTATAAAACAAGAACTTAACATGAGAATTTAAAACAGAACAAAAACAGAATGTGACGTGGGATTTAAAGCAGAACTAAGAAATCCGAAATTAGTTTGCTTTATACTGTTTATACGGTTAATACCTTGCAAAAGCTAAATTGGCAAGTCTTCAGCCTTGACACTGTTTAATCTCCATTTCATATTGCAGAAAATTCCAGCAGGGAATGTTGAGCTTCATGTCTTCTGGATCCTTCCGAGTTTTACTGGCTATATATAATCAGTGGGTGGCTCTAATACGTTGACATAGTTCTGGCAAAATTATCATGAACAACCGGCCTCTCTTCCCATAAAGCTGCATTTCATCTCTGGAAAAGCTGCTGCTCTTTAATAAGATTTAGGTGCTCACATTTAATCTCATATAGCACTTGCAGGAAAAGACTTAGTACTGCTCTGACATGTTACATTGTTGTCATGGATACCCAAGTGTGGTACATTACTTGTACCAGGAAATAAACAAGATTCTTGCAAGCACACTTGTTAGGATTTAGTAGCCCCATAGTTTGGTTCCATGCATGAAGCTTTAAATAAGCAAATGAAATGTGATTTTCAAACAACCCAAACTAAAGTGAGGAAACACACACTCGTTTCTGTCTTGCAGACCACATAGATAATACAGCATTTTAGTTATTTATTATGGAGGTCATTCCAGAACACAAATAAGTTGGTTAGACGTGTGGGATAGACGTTTTTCTCGCTGAAACCACACGGCCCTGCATGTACACGGCACTAGCACGGGGACCACAGAACGTGGGCAGGAGGTGGCAGAATGGGGGACTGGGAATCCACAGAGACATAGAAAGTGTATTCAGGAAAGGCCTGTGTACGTCCTGAGTGTTTCCTGCGGACATTATACTAGTGGCAACGTGGAATAAGGCCAGGATTTAGAAAGATTTCTGCTCTGATCCTCAACACATCATAGAGATGAATGGCTGTGACACGTCTGTATTGAACTGGTGTGTCTGATGTCTGGGAGGGCACAAGATGCAGTTGTAAAGAATAGAATGCACAGGTGAGGGACATTTGTAAGGTTAAAGAATAATAAAAAACACCCCTACAGAAATGCAAAGCACTGCGATAGTCATTATTCTGGCTATCCTGACATTTGCTGTTTGTGCTAAAGGGACTATTCTCGGCTTCCTTAACAATTCCAGTGCTCAGAAAAATGGGATTGTAGATGTAGGGATGAAAGGTGAGGTAGTGTGGAGCAGAACCATGTTTGGCTGAGTAATGCAGAGCAGATGTGTTGTCCTGAGATGCCATGTCATTATATCTTCATAGCAATTGTTTGTAGATGTGGGGCATATTTTGGCAGAGGTATGTTATTTGTGATTACAAGTGAGAGTGTGTATGTGTGTGTGGTTTGAGTGTTGCATGGGAGGATCTGGTATGCTCATCTGCAAATCTAGGGGACACATTCATGCCTGGCCAATATCTGGACCGTAGGGATGACCGCAGCATCGCCAGGTGCCAGTGTGATTGGGCAGAATAAATCAGAACAGGTTCTCTATAGCAAAATGTCAAAACATATCCCTGTCGCTAATAAGGGACCCATAAAATGAGAGCATTCAACAGTTCAAACAGCACTAAGACATGCCCAGAAGCACCATTATTGGTCTATAAGAATGTGCACATTTGTAGAGAGCAATGATGGTACCTTTGGGCATGTATTAGTGCTGCTTGCACTGTTGAATGCTCCCATTCTGAGGGTCCCTCATTAGTGACAGGGATATGTTTTGGCATTTCGCTATAGTGAACCTGTTCTGAATTTTTCTGGTCCATACTAAGCACTGTACAGACTGTTTTCAGAGATGACCAATGCAAGCATAACTAAGGATGTCTTCTACTGCCATGTATGTTGTGATGCAAGGTATGTCATGACAAACATATCACTTTCTACTTACTTTTATACTGTCTTAGAGTGCATTGAGATTAATTTGCCGTGTTCCAGGCATGCAACAGACTGGTATATATTGTCAAGTTTGCATTAACATTTATATATCATCAGTATTTATGTGTAGTTTGCATCAGCACAACACTGTCAGTGAGAGTAGCAGCTTAAGAGATGCATGTTTTACAGGGGGCGTGGCCAATTGCGGATATACAGTGGAAACAGGCGGGATCGAAAACATCCATCTTTTCAGAATACAATGAGCGTGAGGACATACAAAGCCGTTTGCTGTGTATAGTCGTGTCTTGAGTCCATAGTGCTTTGTTAGTGCCGCGCCAAAAATATCTGGGTCCCCAATTCCGAAACCATGGGTGCATCTATCCCCGCAGTGGAGGAATTGCGTTTAAATCGGGCCCGTTTTCAATTTGGAAGTGCCCATAGTCCAGATGTGTATGTTCTGCAATTGGGCTCTATATTTATAAATATTTGGTCAAAAAGCCCAACAGCATTTGTGGATGTCTTGGATTCTTCAGCTTTATTTTCCATATGACTTCTGTTTTTCCTATACTACTAATTAAGTGATATTTCCCTCATCGTGTATCTTTTGCTAGGAAGTAAGGGGAAATTGTCTGTGAATGAGGCTTTTATACATGGAGCTTCATTTAGTAAAGTGTTCTATGGCATTAGATGCTGTAATTCTATTAACCATGTTTAGTGCATTCCAAGGTATTTAATTGCCAATATTACATGCTAACAGCATTACTGAGTGCTAACGCCACAGCAGACTTCAGTATAATTGGGGGTGGGGGGTATGTATTATGTGGCAATAGTGTCTCCGATGGTGCAGTGAGTCTGGGGTGAAATGGATTACATTGATAATAAGGGGGGATTTAGGCAGTTGTGGCTTGTAATATATTCTGGAGTTGAGGTAAGAAGGTTTATGTTCTGATGGGAGAGCCTGTAGCAGCAAAGCGCAGACAAACCAATGATACCAGGAGTCTGTTCAGAAGGTCCAAATCATTTATTTGTGCACAAGTCTCGAACCAGTCAATTTCAAAATGGCTGAGCAAAGTTTTCAAGCATTACAACAACTTTTATAGACTTTTGTTCCATTCTAGGTATAGAAACACATTTCATTGGTCCCGGTAACCTCCCGTACCTCCCGTACCTCTTCCATTGGTCCCGGTACTGATAAGTTTATCCAATTATGTCCCTTCTGTGGGCATGACACCTGCCTGCCCCCCTTCTAGTCCCAATTACAATGGTCAGTTCATCAACTTGTTACTTTCACACTCTCAAGGCCATAGAACCAATTTGTGCGTGTAGAAGAGCAAGGTTCTGTAACTCATCTGTCAGCACTCCTCATTATTTCTTTGCAGATGTACTTTTTCTTATCAGTAACTTTTAAACATGTCTTTTCTGTATTTTTCCATTTCTCAGTTCTACAGTTCTGCCTACCTAAGCTAATTCAATACTTCTACTGAGTTCTATCTTACAATAGCAGCATATTGGGGGATGTGCAATCCTATATGCCTCTCCACAGGCCTCATTTACAGGTCAAGCTAGCCATGCTGGCCTGCTTATGTCAGACACCGTGGGTCACAGGCCTGCACCTGCCACATTCCCCCCTTTGATTAATCTCACCCTATTACTCAATAAGGTGTGAGAATTAAATCACTTTTAGAAGAATCACATCATGATTGAAGGATTTCTACTAGGACTAGCTTTGTATAAAGCCATTATTTTAGTTGCGGTCTTCCGCTCTACTGTACTATCGATAGCATTATGAATGGAACGCATACAACATGGAATTAAACATGGTAATAAGAAGATAACAGCAACAAGGATTAGTACTAAAACAATGAAAGTCTTAAATCCTCCCAGCCAAGAGAAAAGGTTAGCAAACCAGTTAGGAAATTTCAATGCGTGCCAAGTCTGTACTGGCACATAAGCATGTCTTTGCATATCTTTAGCAATTTCTTCAACTACTTGACCTTTATCATCTATTTTCAAACAGCAATTAGTTAAATTCAGCTTACCACATACTCCTCCTTCAGCTGCTAACAAATAATCAAGTGCTAAGCGGTTCTGGTATATAGCAGTGCGCATCTGAGTACTTTGTCTAGCTAAGAGCGTAAGAGCATGACTAGTTTCATTAGTTATTATTTCAACTACTGCTTGTAAGCGAATAATACGATTGATCATATAAATTGGGGTACGATAACCATACATACCATCATCATTCCAAGTGGCAGGTCCATAATACTCAATAATTCTTTCTTGTGGCCAATCATCACCTTGCCACTTCTCCCACTTGCCTATCTGTAAGGCTTCTCTTTTCTGTCTCAATGCTCTTTTGTGTCGGTGGGTAGTGTATACAGGGTATCCTAATTGTTCTCCATGTTCAGTGTTTAACAGGAAGAAAGAAGGTCTGATGGTTCCTAAGACACATGCTCCTCCCCATTGTGGTGGGAGTTGTGCATATGCTCGGTTTCCACAGATCCAATATAGGCCAGGTGGGGCTTGCCAGGCTTGGACTTTGGCAAGGTTAGTCCATAGACCTGCAAGTTCAGGAAATCTAGCTAATGGGTTTGGAGGTTCAGGATGTCTAATTCCTGACCACCAAGCTGTCTTTTTGGTCGTGGCATTATAGTACTTCTGGCTAAGACAGACCAGCTGTCCTACCTTTTGGGTGAACTGGGGTCCAGTTCTGGCATAGCAAAGACGTCCAACGATTGAGTGCGCTAACACCCATTCACTGGTAGTCTTGTGTAATTCAGTCTGGTTGTAAGTCATAGAATAATTTAATTCTTGGGCTTCCCATGGCCATTGATCTCCCATTTGGGTTCCGCCACAAAAATAGCAATCTGAGATCTTAAGACTAGATACTACTGCTCCGGCTAATTCTAGAAATAAATTCTGTGAAGGGTGAGGGATCTCAAACTTATTTACATGCATGACTTCATAAAAGGTATTATGAATATGATACTTAGATGACTTGTGGGCTTGGGTATTCAATCTGATATACACAATGGTCCCTGGATCTATTGCTCCTCCAGCAATACGTAAACCAAACTTGTATCCTTGTTTCCATGCATGGGGATTGTGTATACGTAAGTGTAAGGGGTTACAAGCATCTTTCTGACATTTATCATTAGTGGTTGGCTTGGTTAGGGTAGCCATCCGTTTATCTATTTTCTCATCAGTTATACCAGTGTTCCAGGTAGCATAAAAGACACATCCCCAATACGGGCAATAGTAATCTGCCGCTGTAGCAGTACTATAGCCTGATCCTGTTTTACCTGTACACTTCCACCAATTTGTGGCACCTTCTGGACACATATACTTATGGTCATTTCGATACGCTTTCTCCCATGTACCACAGGTGGACTGACTATCTCTATTAATGGCATTACATGCATCAAAATTCAAAACAGCAGGTTTAGTAATGTCCTTAAGTGGTGGTGTAGCAGCTAATATAGGTCCATCTGCATCCTTCCATCTTATTTCCAACGTGTAATAGGATGGATTCTGATGCGGATTATAGCATGCTTTGATTTTGCCATGAGTGCAAACATTTAGTTCAGTGGTGTTATAGATACACCGAGTTATTGTTCCCTTGCAGGTATAGTAAGAATGGTAAAGCAAAGTCTGAGTTACTTTCAGTCCAGTTCTAGTAGAAGTAATGCAAGCAGTGCATGGAGGTAAAGCATAAGTCAGTTCCAAACCTCCAAAGAGGGAAACCAAGGCAAAGCAAAAACAAAGATACATGTTGATGTTGATTGGAGTTCTTCTGAATCCTCAGCTTGCTGATCTTGATCACGACGGTCTTTTATTCTTCGTCCCGTTTGCTAATGAAGCAATTTAACGGGTGCTGAGTGTTGATTGAAGATCCTCAAGATGTCCAGTACACATTAACCAACTTTTTAGCAATTTCAGTTGGCTTGTGAAGTCTGGCTTAGTCAATGTAGTCTCAAAGTAGTGTGTCAAATCACACACAAATTTGGTTCGTTGAAACAAAACTGTTGCTGCATGGGAAACAGCAATCCTCTTCGAAAGACTTGGCTACTGCAAAGCACTTGTGATGAAGTGTCTAGGCTGCTGGTTGCCGTCTTAGAGTAACTCGCAAGGGTACATCAGGATGCTGTTCTGCTGTCCACTGCTCTGGTTCAGGATCAGCGGCGGGCTTGACTCTGCTGTGGTGGATCCAGGCGTCGATCTCGGCTACCTTTACTGCAGTTGGGGTAGACAGGATGACGGTGTACGGTCCCTTCCAATGGGGTTCCAACGGTATCTTCTTCCAATCTTTGATCCACACCGAAGTACCAGGCTGGTAGGGATGCAAGGGTTCCGTCAAGTTGATAGGCAACTGGTCTTGGATCCACGTATGGAGAGTCTGCAGAACAAAACTAAGAGCTAGGAGTTCTTGTCTGGTTACTTCTGAACCAATCTGGGCTAAACTTCCTTTGACTCCCTGCACTATTGGTGGGGGTTTACCATACAAAACTTCAAAAGGGGAAAATCCTGTTGACTTTACAGGAGCTGAGCGTATTCTGAGTAAAGCTATGGGGAGCACTTGGGGCCATTTCAAGTGTGTCTCCTGACAAAGCTTGGACATTTGGGCTTTCAAGGTACGATTCATTCGCTCAACTTTCCCTGAACTTTGGGGTCTGTATGCAGTATGGAGTTTCCATTGTATCTGCAAGGCTTTTGCTAACTGCTGAGTAACTTGGGAGACAAATGAGGGTCCATTGTCTGACCCTATTACTGCTGGGATTCCAAATCTGGGGACAATCTCTCTCATTAAGACTTTGGTAACTTCTCGGGCTTTCTCAGTTCTGGTTGGGAATGCTTCTACCCACCCAGAGAAAGTACAAACTAATACTAATAGGTAATGGTATCCATTGGCTTTTGGCATTTCGGTAAAATCAATTTGGAGGTTGTGCATGGGGGTGACACCTCCTGACTGAACTCGGGGTGCCGTAATAAGGCCTTGCTTGGCATTATTTTTGGCACAGGTTAGACATTGACGCGCTACTGAGGCTGATATGGTTGTCATCAAAGGGATGTAGAAATGTGGTCTGAGTGCTTTTTCCATAGCACTCTTCCCATAGTGGGTGGCTTCGTGGAAAGCTTTGACAAAAGATGGTCCTAATAGTTCAGGAATTACTATTCGTCCTGGAGGTTGACTGCCCTCTTCTGGTGGCAGCTCAATCCATCCATCTTTCAGTACTCCATTTTCTCTGTCACAATAGTAATCCAATTCTTTGGTGGTATATCGTGGGGTCCATAGATTCAAAGGTACTGGAAACAATGCTGCTTGCATTGGCATAGCTTGTGGGGCAATCTGTCCTGTCATAGCTGCTTGTCGTGCTGAGGCATCTGCAAATCTATTCCCTCAGGCAACTTCTCCTTTTCCTGCTTGATGTCCTCTGCAATGCATGACAGCTACACGTGTTGGGGCCCAAACTGCATCAAGTAACATCAATATCTCGGGACCATATTTGACTGATTTTCCTCCGGATGTGATGAGTCCTCTTTCCTTATAGAGAGCTCCATGGGCATGCAAGGTAGTGAAGGCATATTTGGAATCTGTATATACATTTAGCACAAGTTTTTCTCCTAACAACAATGCTCTGGTGAGTGCTATCAATTCGGCTTTCTGGGCTGATGTGCCTGAGGCTAGAGCTGATGATTCAACTACTTCGTGTTGAGTGACGACTGCATATCCGGCACAGCGTCGTCCATCAAGGATGAGACTGCTCCCATCAACGTAATAGATCTGGTCGGGATTGTCTATGGGCACATCTGTCAAGTCAGGTCGACTGGAGAACACAGTCTCCATGACTTCGATACAGTCATGTTCTGGGAGTTCTTCACTGATGGGTATCAAGGTGGCTGGATTCAAGGCATGGCTCACTTCAAGTTGTATCTGTGGGTTTTCACATAACATGCTCTGGTACTTCAACATTCGGGAATTGGTGAGCCAATAATTTGCTTTTTGTTCCATAAGGGCAAGAACTGCATGTGGCACAGTGACTCGTATGTTCTGTCCTAGTGTGAGTTTGTCTGCTTCACTCACTAGTAGCGCTGTAGCTGCAACTGCTCTCAAGCAAGGTGGCCATCCTTTGGCCACAGGGTCCAATTGTTTTGATAGGTAGGCTACAGGTCGCTCCCAATTTCCCAATTTCTGAGTCAACATGCCTAAGGCATTTCCCTGTGCTTCATGTACAAACAAGTGGAAAGGTTTGTGGACATCTGGTAGTCCAAGTGCTGGTGATGACATCAATTCTTCTTTTAACTTCTGGAAGGCTGTATCCTGCTCAAGTCCCCACTCCAGTGGTGACTTTTCTTCTCCTTTTGTGGCTTCATACAGTGGTTTGGCAATTTGGGCAAAGTTGGGTATCCAGATTCGGCAATATCCTGCCGCACCCAGAAAGGCTCTGACTTGCTTTCTGGTTGTTGGAGTTGGAATTCTACATACTGCTTCTTTTCTTTCTCTGCCTAATCTTCTGCTTCCTTGGGTGATACGAAAACCCAAGTATTTCACTTCTTTTTGGCATAGCTGTGCTTTGGCTCTGGAAACTTTGTATCCAGCTTCATCTAGTAACTGCAAGAGGTCTTTGGTGGCTAGTATACATTCACTTTCTGATATGGCAGCTATCAACAGATCATCCACGTATTGGAGAAGCACTCTCTTCCCCGGGGCTACTGGATAGCTTGAAAGGTCTTGATTCAGTGCAGCACTAAAGATGGTAGGTGAATTCTTGAATCCTTGGGGTAATCTTGTCCAGGTAAGTTGGCCCCCTCTTCCAGAGATGGGGTCCTGCCATTCGAATGCAAACAATATTTGGCTTACAGGGGCTAATCTTATGCAAAAGAATGCATCTTTCAAATCCAGTACAGTGAAATGGGTAGCTTCAGCAGGTATCAGTCCTAGAAGAGTGTAAGGATTGGGTACAACTGGATGTATGGTTTCAGCTGCATCATTTACTCTTCTCAAATCTTGCACTGGGCGATAATCATCTGTCCCAGGTTTCTTTACTGGCAAAAGTGGAGTGTTCCATGGGGATTGACATACTTTTAGTAGGCCATACTCGAGCAATCTTTGTAGGTGGCGATGAATGCCTTCAATTGCAGTTCTTGGGAGAGGGTACTGTTTGACGTGCACTGGTGTAGCACTAGGCTTGAGGGTTACAATCACTGGAGCTATATGCTTGGCTAGGCCTGGGGGACTGCCTTCTGCCCATACTCCAGGTGGTGCATCGATGTTCTTTAGAGTTTGTTCAAAATAGGTATCTTGGATGGCGTCATCAACGTAATACCTCCATTCTTCTTCTCGGGGCACGGTCAGCAGCATTACTCCTGCTGGTTTGGCTTGGGAATTTACTGTCATTTGCATTTCTCCTTGCTCAGAGAAAGATATTTGTGCTTGAAGCTTGGCTAGCATATCTCGTCCCAGCAGTGGTACTGGATATTCGGGCATGTAAAGGAATTGATGAGTTACTTGCTGTCCTCCTAGACTGCATATTCGGTTTTGAAGAAAAGACTTTGTGGTTTTGGCACCAGTTGCTCCTATAATGGTGACTGCTTTTGTAGTGAATGGGGCTATCTTTTTGTCTATTACTGAATGCTGTGCTCCAGTATCAACCATAAAGTTCATAATTTGGTCTCCTATTTGTATTCCGACCATAGGCTCCTGGAGACCTAAAGCAAACTTGGAGCCCGGTCTGTCCTAATCCACGTCATCCTCATCATGGGCTGGTGTGGCCAATGCTTGAATGGCTCCTCCTCTCTCTCGCTGGTATTGTTCTCGATTGGCTCCTCCTCGGCCTCGGGGACGGCCTCGTCTTTCTTCTCGCCACTGATGATCGTTGTCGTCATCTTGCTGGGCGTCTTCGAGTTGCGGGCACGTATCTCTCCAATGTCCTTCCTCTCTGCAATAGGCGCATTGGTTCACGCCTAGTCTCTGGGTCCAGCCTCCGCCTTGACCCCGCCCTCTTCCTCTGCTCCTTCGACTAGGGACACCTCCCCTTTTCTTTTCAACTATGGCCGCAGCCAAAAAATCAGCTTTCTTCTTCATCTTTCTATCACATTCTCGCTGTCTTTCAGTATCACGATTCACATACACTTTATGAGCGACTTCCACTAACTGTGTTGCATTCATGCCCGCAAACCCTTCTAATTTCTGTAATTTACGTCTAATGTCTGGTTGAGACTGGTTTACAAAAGCAGAATTCACCATACATAAACTTCCTGGTGCCTCGGGATCATAGGGAGTATACATTCTGTAGGCTTCAGTTAATCTTTCATAAAAATCTGCTGGGCTCTCATCTATCCCTTGGATAACTCCTGCAACTTTGGAAAGGTTCATAGCTTTTTGGCCCCCCCTTTTCAGGCCTTGTAAAAAGCCTTGGCGAAAACGGGCTAGGGCTGTGGATCCTTCATCTGTATTTGGATCCCATTGGGGGTCTTCATTCGGGAATTCTCTCTGAGCTGCTTCCCGACGGTCTATTATATTCTGCCCTGGTCCCGGAGCTACGGGGTTCTCTGCCATCCATTCAATAGCTGCTTTTCTAATTCTTGCTCGTTCTTCTGTTGTGAATAGGGTGGTCAGGAGCTGACGGCAATCTGGCCAAGTGGGTTGGTGAGTTTCCATAATACTAGTTACTAATTCTGTCAGCTCCTGGGGCTTACTAGTATAGGAGGCATAATGCGACCTCCAATTTAATAAATCAGTTGTAGAAAAAGGGATATATACATAAGTTAGGGGTCCTGCTACCACTTCATCATTATCATTCTTTACGGGCACTCCCGGGACTTGCCGTAAGGGAAACAGTTTGGCTGCCATAGGTGTCTTTTGGGATCTAAGGGTTATTGTCGTTGCCTTTGCAGGAGTCGCTTTCTTTTTCTCAACAGGTTTTGCTTTGGGTTTCTCTTTTACTGGAGTGCTAGTGCTAGCGCTGGCTTTCTCAATTACTTGTACACTGTCCTCTTCGTCTGGGGGATTCTCCCTTTCTCCTTCTTCTATCTCCACTTCTGACTCGCCTTTTATGTCCTCCTCTTCTCTTTCCACTAATTCTTCCTCTTTCTCTCCTCCGGGAGGGGGATCAGGGGTTGGGTCCCGCCTCGGCTCTGGCCGTCTCTGGGGTTCTGGGGCAGGACGCCGAGCTACTCTTACTGGACCTGGGGTTCGGGGCTGCCTGAGGATTATTTCTGGGGAATCAGGATCTACCAGGATGGGCTTCTTTCTGGCTTTCTTATCCTGCTCTCTCATTCTAGGCTGTTCCGTTTTCTGTCTAGAATCTGTTTTAGCTAACATTATTCTGCACTGTTCCTCATAACAGCGCTGCGCCCAGGGGGGCGGATCTTCACAAATACTTAACCAGGAATCTATATAGGGGTACTGATCAGGGTGCGCTACCCGCACTCTACGGTGTATTGACTGAATAATCTCTACATTGAACGTTCCCTCTCGGGGCCAGATGGGGTCTAGATCGGGCCACTCCCTAGTACACAAAATCTGCAAACGGGCTGCTGTCATTTTAATACCATAATCTCCTGAATATCCCTCTTTAAAATGTGCGATCATACATTCTAATGGAGTGTTTCTAGTGGACCCCGCCCCTCCCATTTCGATGTGTGCGCGCAACAACAGACAGAAGGGAAAAGGAGGGCGGACCGTGGGTAAGGGGTCCTCACGGTCCTGGAAACGTATAGGGAATACAAATAACAAGACAAGATGACAATCGCTTCCCCCTTTTCGCGACCTGAACGCGGTCGCCCGGTCAGGAAATGCGCTACTCAGGGGTCCGCCTTCACTTGGTCCGTGCTGCCAGACCTCTCATTCACACTTCGTTCACACAATCATGCTAGCAACGTATCCCAGAATGCATTCGTTTCTATCTGTTCTGACTAGTCTTTTTCCCAATTACAAAAAGGATGAGGGTTTCACCCAGCGAATTCCCATGCAGGGTTACTCGGCTCTTCCTTGAGAGTTGATCATGCTCTCTTACCAATTCCCAATATCTCGAGATTACAAATTCCAAATTCCAAGTTCCAATGGCAGTACTGCTCTTTCTATTTCTGTCTAGACCCAAAATCAAAACTATACTCACCGGATCCGGTCCTCAAACTTCCCAAGCAGGCGCATGAGTTGGACCTCGGATTCCCCTCACTCGGGTTCGAGGCGTTGGCTCCAACCGGGCCCGGCACCCGCCGAGGTCCGACCAGCTCCCTCCGATACAAGGGACCGGTGGCGCCAGGGAGCAGCCCTCGTCGGAAGGGCGCGATCCCGGCAGGACCAAGCCTATAGAGGCGGAAAGTCGTGGTATATTGCCCTATATACACTTTGATTCCACAACTTCCCGGCCAACGCACCAAGGAATATGTAGCAGCAAAGCGCAGACAAACCAATGATACCAGGAGTCTGTTCAGAAGGTCCAAATCATTTATTTGTGCACAAGTCTCGAACCAGTCAATTTCAAAATGGCTGAGCAAAGTTTTCAAGCATTACAACAACTTTTATAGACTTTTGTTCCATTCTAGGTATAGAAACACATTTCATTGGTCCCGGTAACCTCCCGTACCTCCCGTACCTCTTCCATTGGTCCCGGTACTGATAAGTTTATCCAATTATGTCCCTTCTGTGGGCATGACACCTGCCTGCCCCCTTCTAGTCCCAATTACAATGGTCAGTTCATCAACTTGTTACTTTCACACTCTCAAGGCCATAGAACCAATTTGTGCGTGTAGAAGAGCAAGGTTCTGTAACTCATCTGTCAGCACTCCTCATTATTTCTTTGCAGATGTACTTTTTCTTATCAGTAACTTTTAAACATGTCTTTTCTGTATTTTTCCATTTCTCAGTTCTACAGTTCTGCCTACCTAAGCTAATTCAATACTTCTACTGAGTTCTATCTTACAATAGCAGCATATTGGGGGATGTGCAATCCTATATGCCTCTCCACAGGCCTCATTTACAGGTCAAGCTAGCCATGCTGGCCTGCTTATGTCAGACACCGTGGGTCACAGGCCTGCACCTGCCACAAGCCCATGTAGGATAGAGCACTATAGAGGGTCTGCGCATAAATGCTCTTGAAAGAGGTAGGTTTTTAATTTATTTCTAAAGTTTCCAATTGACTCGCTGTTCCGTAGAGTGGGAGGTAGTGAGTTCCAAATAGCGGGTGCGTACAGAAAAAATGCTCTTTTGCAGGTGCTTTGTTTTTTCTTGCTGAACTGAGGTGGAACGTCAAGGAGATTTAGGGCCCGATTCCATCCTGGATGTCTCAGCTCTCTGTGCTCCTGGTTGGAACCGGACGCAGAGTTAGATGGGTTTCTAATCTCGCGGGACACGTCTAGCCCCACAGGATCAGAATCACGTCTAGGCCTGTACGTGCAGGCTGGGACCCCTATCCCGGTCAGCCTGCATGTACAGGCCTATCCCGGCTAAATCAGTCAAGGCTCCTGACTGGAGCTGTGGCGCCATGGCATCCAGTTACCATGGCACTGCAGCTCCATTCCGGAGCCACAATCCCCAGTCACCTACCAGACTTGTCATTCCCCGCAGCCCAACCCCCGATCTGGCCTCCCAAGGCCAGGGTCAGGCTGCATGGAATCTCCTCCACCCCCTCCTACCTCCTCCACTGCCCGGGCCTACCATCCTCCGCCGACTAGGGGAACTTATTCCACCTCAGAGGTGGAATAAGTTCCCCATTCAGTCTGCTGGCCCCGGACGTACAGGGCTGACATTGGAATTGGCCCTGCATGTCCAGGGCCGCAGACCACCCACTGCCCACCCTAACTTCGCCCCCACACTGCCCCTTCCTGCCCCCGTCTAACGCCCCCATACAACATATGGGGAAGTTAGTCAGAGTCAGCAGAGGGGAATGAGGGGAATGACCCCGTTAGTATATTGTGTCTTCTTGACCTGTTACTCTTGGGTTTGTTTAACAGCATATGCAGGTGTTCGGAGTATTGGTTATTTAGCACCTTGTATATGTTCATTATGGTTTTGCATTTGATTCGTGAGGTGATAAGGAGACAGTGGAGTTGCTTCAAGATGGGTGTGATCTGTGACTGCCGTGTTGCTCTTTGAATGATCTGTGCTGATGTATTTTGTGCTAATTGAAGGGGGGTATGCTTAGGTAGTCGAGCAGGGGGTGATGAGTGCTTGACAGATGGAGTGGAAGTCTTGCAGATCCAGGAGGGGGCGTAGATTTTTTTAGAGTTCTGAGCTTGTGGTAGACGGACTTGGTGGTGCTTTTGACTTGGGCTTGGAAGTTTAGGTTTTGATCAAGAGTGACTCCCAGAGTGATTTCTGATTTGACTTGGATATCTACGTTACCCGGTTTAACTAGAGAGAGGGGCTTGAAGTCAATTGTTAGGTTGTGGAGGTGGAGCCAGTGACAGTCTTGGAGAAGCAGTTGGTGAATTTGGAATAATCTGGTATGGTTGTGGAGAACGGAGTGTAGATCTTGATGTCATCAGCGTAGGACTGGTAGTTAATTTTGAATTTCTGGATGTGTGCACAGGGGTTGGATGAAGATGGTGAAGAGTAGGGAGATCATAAGAACACAAGAACATAAGAAATGCCATAATGGGTCAGACCAAGGTCTATCAAGCCCAATTTCCTGTTTACAACAGTGGCCAATCCAGGTCACAAGTACCTGTCAGTTTCCCAAAAAGACACACAGGTTCCACAATGCTCATCCCAGGACAAACAGTGGATATCCTGTATCCTCTTTATGGACCTTTCCTACAGGAACTTGTTGAAACCTTTTTAAACCCAGCTACACTAACAGCTTTTACTATGTCCTCTAGTAACGAATTCCAGAGTTTGATTATGCATTGAGTGAAAAATTATTTTCTCTTATTAGTTTTAAATGGGTTACACTGTAGCTTCATTTGCATGTCCTCTAGTCTTTCTACTATGTTTACTTGTTCTATTCCATTCATTCATTTCTACAGCTCTATCATATCTCCCCTCAGCTGTCTCTTTTCCAAGTTGAAAAGCTCTAACTTTTTCAGCCTTTCTTCATAGGGGGTATCCTTCCATCCCCTTTACCATTTTGGTGACTGGTCTCTGTATCTTTTCTAATTCTGCTATATCCTTTTTAAGATATGGCGACCAGAATTGCACACAATTTCAAGATGCAGTCACACCATGGAACGATACAGAGGCATTATAATATCCTTGGTTTTATTCTCCATTCCTTTCCTTATGATTCCTAGCATTCTATTTGCTTTCTTGGCCGCCACTGCACACTGGGCAGAGGGTTTCGACATATTATCCATGATGGCACCTAAATCTTTTTCCTGGGTGGTGGTTCCTAATGTGGAACTGTAATTTGGATTGTTCTTTCCTAGGTGCATAACTTTGTACTTGTCCACATTAAATTTCATCTGCCATTTGAACATCCAGCCTTCTAATTTATCATAGTCCTCTTGCAATTTTTCACAGTCCTCTTGCATCTGAACAGCTTTGAATAATTTTCTGTCATCTGCAAATTTCATCACCTCACTTGTTCCCATTTCCAGGTCATTTATTTATTTATTTATTTACAGTCTCTTCTATACCGCGCTATTTGACATCAGTGCAGTTTACATGGAACATTTATTTATATGTTAAAAAGCAGCGGGCCCAGCATAGATCCCTGGGATACTCCACTATTCACCTTTCTCCATTCAGAACACTGGCCCTTTAGCCCTACCCTCTACTTTCTATCTTTTAACTAGTTCCTAATCCACACTAGTACACCTCCTCCATTCTCCTGACTTTTTAATTTTGCCAATAATCTCTCATGAGGGACCTTGGCAAAGGCTTTCTGAAAATCCAGGTACAATATATCAAATGGCTCACTTCTGTCTACGTGTTCATTCACACCTTCAAAAAAATATAACAGATTAGTAAGACATTTATAACAGATTAGTAAGACATTTGGCCATGACTATCTACATGTTCAGTAAATTTATTCTTTATAATGGTTTCTACCATTTTGCCTAGTATTGATGTCAGGCTCACCAGTCTGTAGTTTCCCGGATCACCCCTGGAACCCTTTTTAAAAATTGGCATTATATTGGCCATTCTCCAGTCTTCAGGTACTACAGATAACACAGGTACACTACCAAAAAACTGCCTCCAGTTTTGCAACTGATTCCTATAGATTTTGGGGTGCTGAATCCAGGAAAAATAGCCAAAATGTTCCATCACGTCACGTTTTCTTGCAAAATTAGATTTCTTACCCATATAAGGAATGTTCACATAATTTCTTTTTAGCCGACTGCAGTTTATTTTCTTGGCCCAAAATAGAGGTTGTAATGGTTAACTAACTAGAAACACTCCCTCATGATATTTTAGAGTGTTTTGTATTCATTTTATACATTAACAGGACAATTGGGAGGCGGGGGGCTAAATCCAGTACTCGCGCTGGCGCATGTTCTTTCCTGTGCACCTCGCCTCGTTCGCTCGCTCAAACACAGTGGTTGCGACATGAACGTTCCTGTCAAATTTCAGTTTCTTGCAAGTTTATTATTACCTTTTGTTTGCTCAGTCGTAATCCAGCTTTATTCCGAAGTGGTTCACTACAGTTGTAGTTTGCAGTGCTGTGTATTTGTGATGGCTCACAGAGCCAGAGGTTGCGTCAACTCTCCGGACAGTTTTTGTTTTATTTGTGGGGAATATACCGTGAAAAAGCGGCAGAGGAACATTTCTGCATTTATTAAAAAAGTATATTTTGCCTATTTCGGTTTGAAGTTAGGCGATCAAGACAAACCGTGGTCTCCTCACAAAGTGTGCAAGACACCTGAGGAAGATCTACGCTTATGGATGAAAGGTAAAAAACAAGCATTTCGTTTCGGAATACCTATGATGTGGCGTGAACAAAGAGACCACAGCAGTGACTGCTATTTTTGCTCTTGCATTATGAAGGGATACAACTTAAAAAATAAGAACGTAATAAGTTACCCCAACCTTCCCTCAGCAATTAGGCCTATGCCTCATAGCAACGAAGTACCTGTGCCTGAACCACCAAAATCTTTGGATCATATTTGTGTGGACGGTTCTGATCATGATGAGACTCATCAGATGGCTTTTCCCGATGAGTCCAGTACTTCCGAGTTTGAAACTGAACCAGATCCGAAACCTGAACTTTTCTCTCAAGCTGAATTGAATGATTTAGTCCGGGATTTAGGACTCCCAAAAGATGCTGCCCAACTGCTAGGTTCTCGGCTTAAACAGAAAAATCTATTGTCACCAGGAACAACTTTTTATTGGTACCGCAACCGCGAGACACAATTTTTGAAGTATTTCAGCAAAGAGTAAGATTTGGTATTTTGCAACGATATATACGGAGTGATGGAAAAGTTTAAACTCAAGTATGATCCTGCTGAATGGCGGCTGTTCATTGATTCGTCAAAAGACAGCATAAAAGGTGTTCTTCTTCATAATGGCAACACATTCGCTTCAGTTCCTATTGCTCACTCTGTTATTCTCCAAGAAAAATACGAGAATTTGGCCCTGATTCTTCAGAAGATTCGTTATGATGAGCATAAGTGGATGATTTGTGGAGACTTTAAAATTCTATCCATGCTATTAGGGCAGCAATCCGGTTTCACCAAATATCCCTGCTTCCTTTGCTTGTGGGATAGCCGGGCCCGCGACCTACACTGAGGAAAAAAGACTGGCCAATTCGGGAGTATTTGAGACCCGGTGAGAAAAATGTTCTTCATGAGAGCTTGGTACCTCGTGATAAAATTCTATTACCACCTCTCCACATTAAGTTGGGTCTCATTAAGCAATTCATCAAGTCCCTTCCAAAAGATGGTGAGTGCTTTCGGTACCTTTGCTCAAAGTTCCCCCGACTTTCTGAAGCAAAGCTAAAGGAAGGAGTGTTTGTTGGCCCTGATATAAGGAAACTCATTTCAGATGGAGCATTCGCTGAAACGATGTCTGAGAAGGAAAAAGAAGCCTGGGATTCCTTCAAGGATGTTGTTCTAAAATTCTTGGGGAACAGGCGGGATGAGAACTATAAGGATATTGTTGCCAGGATGCTCAATGCCTTCAAAGAACAAGGCTGTAACATGAGCCTGAAAGTCCATTTCTTGCACTCCCATGTGAACTACTTTCCTGAAAACTTGGGGGCGTACAGTGAAGAACAAGGTGAAAGGTTTCACCAGGACATCAAGGATGCAGAGAGAAGGTACCAAGGAAGATGGAACACCACTATGATGGCTGATTTCTGCTGGTTGCTGCTGCGGGAAACCCCAGATGAAAAATACGCCAAGCAGCGCACCAAGAGAAGCATTCGGGGGAAGAAGAAACGGGCCCACCAGGAGATTGATTGACCCAAGAATGACTTTAAAATCTAAACTGTGTTGACAAATATCGTGTTTTTACTAAACTTTGAAATAAAAATTTGCTAGTTATTACCACAGTGTCGGATCTCATTTATTAGAATTTTATTTTCACACCATCGGGTGTTTGTCTTCATGTATTGCAATGGTGCGGTTTGCGTTTTCTATTCTTACATAGCATTTTTTGCACATTTCTTTGCTTTGCTTTGTGTCTAACCTTGCTCTTATATGCTCAATGTTTGTGCACATGTATGTGGCTCTTTTAAGTGCAGACAATTTTGCTACCATCACAGTGTGTTTTGTTGACATTACTCTATTCTTATGTGCTGCCTTGTTACAATTTTCTTTATTCTTATTTGAATAACTACTAAACAATTAGTATAAAGAATTCATCCAAGAAACGTTTATCTCGATCGCACTCAATCTGAAACATTCACCTCAAACTGCTAACCAAATGTAGCAAAAAATCTGTACGTGATGGAGCAAATTGGTTACCAGATTTGGATTCAGCGCACCAAAAAACGTAAAAATCAATCGAAACATTAGAGGCAGTTTAAAAAAAAATTTTTTTAGTGTACCTGTGTAATTTTAATGACAATTCACAGATAGTAGTAGGTCTGCAATCTTATCTTTCAATTCTTTCAACAGCCTCAGATGTATACCATCCGATCCAGATGATTTACTATTCTGTACTTTATCAAATAGTTATAATACATCTTCCTAATTTATTGATATTTCTTTCAATTCTTCTGATATATCACCTTTAAATACACTTTCAGTCATGGGTAACTTTCCTACATCTTCTTCACCAAAGACCAAAGCAAAGAATTCATTCAATCTCTCCGCTATGGCCTTGTCCTCCATTAGCATTCCTTTTACCCCTCTATCATCCAATGGTCCAACTGACTCTTTCACAGGTTTTTTGCTATGAATATACTTGAAAAAGTTTTTATTATATGTTTTTGCTTCCATGACAAGCTTATTTTCAAATTCTTTCTTTGCCTGCCTTATCAATGCCTTGCACTTAACTTGCCAGTGCTTGTGTTTCCCGTTTTCATCATTTTGCTACTTTTTCCATTTCCTGAAAGATGCTTTTTGGCTACAACAACCTCACTGACCGCTTTTAAATCATACTGGCAGTTTTTGGATTTCCTTTCACTTTTCTTAAAGCATGGAATACAACTGGTCTTGTCTTCCAAGATAGTATTTTTAAACAACGCCCATGCTTGATGTAAATCTTTAACCTTTGCAGCTGCTCCTCTTAATTTTTACTTAAATATTATCCTCATTTTATCATAGTCTCCATTTTAAAAGTTAAAAGGCAGTACTGTGGATTTCCTTGCCATCCTTCTTCCATTTATTAAATCATATGCGATCATGCTATGATCACTATTGCCAAGTGGCCCCAACACCATTATCTCTTGCACCAGATCCTGTGTTCCACCAAGGACTAGGTCCAGAATAGCTTCCCCTCTTGTTGGTTCATGAACCAGTTGCTCCAAGAGTCAGTCACTTATTTCATCTAGAAATGTTATCTCCCTAGCAAACCTGCAGTGACATTGACCCAGTCAGTACTGAGATGATTGAAATCACCCATTATTACTATGTTGTAACTTTTCTTAGTTTCCCTAATTTCTTTTGGCATTTCATCATCCATTTGTTCATTCTGGCCATATGGTCGGTAGTACATCCCCACTGCCATTGCCTTCCCCTTTTTACATGGGATTTCTATCCATAGAGATTCTACAATGTATTTTGTTTCATGCAAAACATGAGTCCTGTTTGACTCAATGCCCTCCCTAACTTAGAGCGCAACCCTCCACCAATTTCATCTACCCTATCATTAGGATATAGTTTGTACAAAGATATCACAGTGTCACATGGATTGTCCTCCTTCCACCAGGTCTCTGAGACGCCAATCATATCTAACCTTTCATTTAGTGCTATATATTCTAGCTCTCCCATCTTATTTATGGACATTTTAAAGGTTGTATTTTATTCATATTAATCTGGTTATCAGTTGATATGGGTAATTTGGAATCTTTCAGCTCTTTACTTAAGGGTATCTGGATTACTTTTATCTTTATTGAAACCTCTCTGCTGGGATAGCCTAACTTCCCTCTTTTGCTAGTATCCTTCAGGAATACATCCTTCCAAACCATGCATTCTTGGGCGACTGTCGGTTTTCCTCTATTATTTAGTTCAAAAGCTGTTCTATCTCCTTTTTAAAGGTTAATGTCAGCAGCCTAATACCATCCCAGTTAATGTAGAGTCCATCCCTTCAGAAATGTCCCTCCTTTCCCCAAATGTTGGCCAGATCCTAATGAATCCAAAACACTCTTCCTTGCACCATCATCTCATCCACACATTGAGAATCTGGAGCTCTGCCTGCCTTTTGGAATCTGCACGTGGAACAGGAAGCATTTCAGAGAATGCTACCCAGGAAGTTCTGGATCTTAACTTCCTACCTAAAAGCCTGAATTTGGCATCCAGAACCTCCCTCTCACACTTTCCTATGTCATTGGTACCAACAAGTACCAAGACAGCAGATTCCTCCCCAGCACTATCTAAAACCCTGTTTAGGTGGTGCATGAGGTCCGCTACCTTCGCACCAGGCAGGCATGTACCCAGGTGATCTTCACATTCACCAGCCACCCAGCTATCTACATTCCTAATGATCAAATCATCAACTTTAATGGCTGTCCTAACCCTTCCCTCATGGGCACATGGCCCTGAAGAAACCTCCTCAGTGCGAGAGTGTTTTACATCACCTGGAGGACAGGTTCTAGCTACAGGATCATTCCTGTCACACCAAGGTGATGCTGTCCTTTCATGTGACCTCTCTCCTCCATGCTAACTACGAGGCTTCCAGACCTGCAAGTGGCACTTTAGTACTATGTCCCTGTGGGTCTCATCTATATACCTTTCTGTCTTCCTTATGTCCTCCACCACTCTAGCCTCCAGAGATCAGACTCATTCCCTGAAGGCAAAGAGATCCTTGTACCTAGTGCACACGTAAGACACCTCACCACCTGGGAGAAAATCATATATGTGGCATACAATGCAAAAGGATGGATAGCCCCCCCCCCCCCCCCTCTCACTGCTGGATTGCTGTCTGCATCTAAGCTTTAAGGTTTTTTTTAGTTATTTAAGTTGTCTATGTACTTAAAGTTGCTAGGGATACTAATAGGTTTAAGTGGCTTAGTTCACCTCAAGATTAATCAATCTATTCCTGGTGAGGATAACCAGCTGAACTCGAAGTGAATTGACCAGCTCTTCCTCTTTAATAGGCTTAAGAACCTATAAAGCTAAGATTATGCCTGGGGTTGGTAGGAGGGGAAAACACCTAGTAAAAGCTGGCTTGCTACCTAATGCCCTGACATGTGGCAATTTCTTAACAATTTCCAGGGTGATTCACACTGCCTTTGGTTTGATGAAGGGAGCCTTTCCAATTGCCCCTTTCACCTGTCACTTGGCTTTAACACCTATCTAAAACTGTTTCACAGGTCTTTTGCCCCCTAACTGGAAGACCTCTTTGTAAAGATCTCTAGAAACAATTTCTTTCTTTCTATTCAAAGAATATTTGCCCTATTCTTCCTTCAATGCTAAGCTATACTTTAATTTGAATTAAATTAAAAGCCCTATGTGGCTACTGACTGAGGCTTAAATTTAAGCTAAAAGCCCCCTGGGGCTACTAACTGAGGTTCAAATTTAAATTAAAAGCTCTCTGGGGCTGCTGACTGAGGTTTAAATTTAAGTTAAAAGCTTTCTGGTGCTACTGAGCCCTGAATGAGTTACTAAATACACTGTATTCTAATACACAGATTTATTAGCTTTGACACAAAGAATTCCCCTTTCCCCAAGATTTAGAGAATTTCCCAGAAGTTAAGCAATACTTACAAGTGCAAATTTCTTTCCAGCAGTAGGAGTCTCTTTTGTTAGTCCTTCAAGACAGAGGAAGGAGAGGGATAAGCCTTGGAGGACTCCTTGCAGTAAAGAGAATGGGTAGGATTTGTGGATTCCAACATTTACTAGATGGCTGTGGTCTGAGAGGTAGGAGTGAAACCATTTGAGCGAGGTGCCTTGCACTCCGATGTCATTGAGTCTCTTGCGCAGGTTGTGGTAGGGCACAGAGTCAAAAGCTGCAGATATATACAGGAATAACTGGATGAATCTGTGTGTGAGGACTTCTGTGCCAGTTAGGAGCTTGTCTAGTAAAGATGTGAGGACGGTTTCAATGCTGTGACCAGGACGGAACCCAGTGTGCTATTGTTCAATGTAAACCGCTTTGGGTTAAAGGTGGTATATAAAAAACTGTTAAATAAAATAAATAAATGTTGATGTTGGTCCAGTGGTGAATAGTTGTTTATATTTATTTAGCATATGTGGTTCTGGAGTTCGGTTTGTACAGCCTTTTCAATGATTTTTGCTATAAAATGAATACTAGCAATAGGTTTGAATAAGGCTGGTGAGTTTGGATTTAAGAGTGGTTAATGGATGCTTGTTTTAGTGAGGATAGTATTTACCTTGCATTAGGGAGGTCTGTAGTATTTTGGAGATGAAGGGTATGAGGTGTGTTCTTGTGATTTTTATCCCAAATACTTGGCAGGGGTCAAGTGGGGAGGTGGCGGTGTTAACGTTGGTGATGATTTTGTGAAGCTCTTTTGGGGACATGGTTCCAAAGCTGGAACAGGAGTGTTTAGTGAAAGTGTTTATAATGTGAATGTATGGACCAAAGTCCACGTTGCAGCCTTGTAAATTTCCTCCTTAGAGGTTGATCTTAAGTGGGCTACTGAAGCAGCTATAACTCAGACGATATGAACTGTGATGTGCTCCTCAACAGTCAAGCCTGCCGGGACATAAGCAAAGGAATTGTTTGCTAACTGTATAAAGTGTGTTTGTTGATACCAGCACCTGGCTTATTTAGGTCAAAAGAAACAAAAAGCTGGGTGGACATTTTAAGAGTGTTAGTCCACTCCAAGTAGAAGGCTAAGGTCATCTTGAAGTCCAATGTTTGCAATATACTTTCACTTTTATGTGCATGAGGTCTGGGGTTAAATAGCAGGACAATTGACTGATTAAGATGGAAGTTCGGCATTATCTTAGGAAGGAACTTTAGATAAGTGTGCAGAACCATCCTGCTGTTGCAAAACCTAGTATAGGGTGGAACAGTTACTAGAGTCTGGACCTTTATTTACTCTATATGTGACAGTTACCACCACCAAAAACAAGGCCAGGTACTTTTGCAGCTATTCAGTACCTTGAAAGGAGTTTTCATCAGCTGGGTTAAGACAATATTGAGGTCCTATGACACCGGGGGAGGCTTGATGGGAGGCTTCAATAAAAGCAAGCTCCACATGAACAACCAAAGGCTGTACAGAGATGGGGTTGCCTTCTATAAAATGGTGATATGCGCCAATTGCAGTAAGAGGAGCACTAATGGAGTTGGTCTTTAAACCTGGCTAAGACAAATGTAGAAGGTATTCAAGCTGTTTTTATGTGGGAGAGGAAAGGTGATCTGGGGCCTTTCTGTCATACCATCTAGTAGAATCTCTCCTAGAAGTCAGAATAACTTGTGAAACATTGTCAGGCAGGTTTAGAAAAACCAAAGTTACCCCACATCAACATTCAAGCTATGAGGGCAATGGACTCATTGTTGGGGTGCAATAGAGCTCCCTGAGTTTGCTTGATCAGCATTGGAGAATTCTCTAGTCTTATGGGGTTTCTTGTGGAAAGTTCCAATATAAGAGGGAACCACACTTGTCTTGGTCAATAGGGGGCTATGAGAATCATGTTTCCTTAGTCTCTTCTGAGTTTTAGAAGAGTTTTCCTTATCAGGAGGATCAGAGGGTATGTGCACAGAAGTCTCCCCTCAATCTAGGAGGTGTCCAAAGGGTTCTTTGAGCCTCTTCCATGTCCATAGACCACTCATGTAGTTCGAGCATATGCTTAAGCTTGTCTGCCAGGGCACTGTCCTTCCCTGCTAGGTATGTGGCCTTGGATGACCCAGTATATGACCCTGAGATGACCTAGCTATTTGGCCTATTAGAGATGACCCAGTTCCATATCGTGACAATTTCCTAACACAGAAAGTAGAACCCTCTTCCTCCCTACTTGTTGATGCAATGCATCACAACTTGATAGTCTATTTATATTAATATAATTAGGTTGGTCAACCAATCTCTGAAGATATTCCAGATTTCCTTCAGCCCCAGTAAAATTATATAACAAAGTTCTTCCTAGATGAAACATAATTATTTTGTGAAGTTCATCTGCATGAGTTTCCCAGTCCAGTCTAGACAATCTGTCATCAGAAAAGGAGGAATTGGAAGGGGATGCCTTTGCCAAATTGGAATGTACTGTCCACCAAGTCAGAGAATCTGGTAAGAATGCAGTGATTGATATGATATCTCTGAGACTGAGTGGCTTGAGTCCACTGTGTACACCAGGTCCATTGAGTTTGTCTCATTTTGAGACATGCCAAGAGTGTGATGTGTACCGTTGAAACCATATGTCCTGACATCCTTAACAAGCCCCTTGATGATGCCTGTTGACTCTTTTGAATTTCCTCAAATATGGATATCAGAGTGGTAATCTTTTCTTATGTAAGAAAGTTTTTTGCCTGAGTCTTGTCTAGCAGAGTTACTATGAATTCCAATCAAGTTGATGGACTTGATTGAGACTTCGGATAATTTATGATGAATTCTAGTAACTCCAGCCCTAGATCCCTTTTCCTGTCCCACACAAAAACAGCTTGAATACCTTCCATATTTGTCAGAGTCAGGTTTAAAGACCAACTCCATTAGAGCTCTCTTTAATGCAATCAGCTCATATCACCATTGTAAAACTACGAGTCATTGCAACTGAACTCAAGAATATTGACGTTGCCCATTTATTGCCAGGTGCTGCCTGTGCTCTGCCCCCAGAATGCCCCAATGCTAGCTGGCCCATTTATTCCATGAGGCTGGCTAACCTAGCCCCATTTCCCAATATGGCCATTTCCTGAGGTCCATAGACCTGTCCTTCCTTTGCCCTCCCACCCAATCACTTGGAGTCAATGTGACTCCTTCATCCTTCTTTCCAGATTTGGACATCTGAAACACCTACCTTCAATTTATCTGGGTAGGCTTTCACCTAATACTCTTCCCATTTGGCTCTGGAAGAAACTCGCCCCCTCCCTTACAGACTAGATTCTACATTTAGTCAATACCAACTTGGCTGAAGATATTGATCCTTCATCCTGGAAAGAAAGCATTGTCTTCCCACTTTTTAAGAAACGTGGCCTTGACACACCCATTTTGTCCAACTTACAGCTTATCTTCAATTTGACTTTATTAGTTAAAATAACTGAAAAAGTAGTTTTTCTTTATTTTCCATTTAAAGTTTATTAAATTATACTACATAACAGCATTATCTTGGTATCAGCAATCAAATAGTTCGCAAAAAACAGAAACAACAAACTCACCTAGTGGTGAGGCTTCATCACACTACAATGAAAGACATCTAGCATAAACCTCCAAACACAATACCATACAATGCTGCATTATTCAACCCCCACCCTCCTGCCCTCCCTTCCAATTTCTAACATTAGGACGGTGTAACAATATAAACCTAAAGCACAACATAGATAGGGCAGGGTAATAACCCATAGAACAAGACAGGTAAGGAGGTAGATATAATACAATAAGTAGATATAATACAATCAATTAGAAATTTGTTTAGAAATGGGACAAGTGTCCCCACCTCCTATCATTGCGGACCCAGATGCCTTACTGAAACCATGCTGGGTGTACCCCTTTTTTGTTTGTATTATTTATGGGTTGCCCTCTACTCTATTCTATGCCTCAAAAGGCTCATTTTCCGCCATTGTTGGAGATCAGATTTCCATAGGGGATCGAAATTCAAAGAAAGCAGACGGTCATGGCTATGTTCACCCCGAATAACGAATGTGAGACTTAACATACTTGAAGGGGTAAGATGGCCATATAGCTTGCTGGATGGTCTGGCTTGTGGATAAATCTAATATCTCGGACTTGGACTAATTTGACTGAACCGTTCCAGTTATTCCCAAACACCAGCTAGGGAGTGTACAAGGTTTGATAGGGTCAACAATAAATCATCTGCAAACATTTATAATTTAGAGGTTTGGGAGCCCTCCACTATTCCCATTATATCCACCCACGATCTAATATATTGGGCCATTGGTTCCACAGCTAAAACAAATAGAAGAGGTGACAGAGGGCACCCCTGTTGGGTCCCTCTTTGGAGTTCAAAAGGGAAAGTATGTGCTGCATTTATTTTTAAACAAGCTAATGGTTTTGTATAAAACATTTGGATCCATTGTTGAAACGGTCCACCATGACCAAATTTTTCCAGGACCTGAAATACGTAGGGCCAGTAGACCCTATCAAAGGCCTTCTCTGCATCAACAGTTAATAGGAGGGTCTGGTCCCCAGTGTGTTTAGCATTCTCAATGAGATTTAGAGTTTTCTGTACATTATCTGTGCACTGTCTACCCGTTACAAAGCCCGACTGATTGTTATGCACCAGCTTTGGGAGCAGTGGTTGTAAACAATTTGCCGAAGCTTTTGCAAATTTCTTCTGATCTATGCCTAATAAGGATATTGGGTGGTAGGCACTGTTCCCTCTAAGCTGTGCGCGTGTGCGCGCAAACACACCTCGCCGAGCGAGCGCACATACTTTACAACAGAGCGCACAAAAATTAAGACTCTTATTCTGATAGAAAACAACACAGACGTCTTAAAATTTAAAAGTTATGATTGTAATTACTAGAAATTTCCCGCTTCATTTAGTAATCATCTATTTTCATTTAACTTGATTAAAATCAGTGTGGTATACATACTGTATTCTGATGTGTAGTCAAATTTTAAAGTATATAACTCCGAGTGTCGTTATGTGGCGCACAAAAATTTAACCTTCCTTCAAAAGCTGCACACAGCTGATATTTTATGTGCACACAGCCTACAGAAAATTAGAGGGAACATTGGTGGTAGGAGCCCTTCCTTAGGCAGGATTACAACCCCAGCCTCCCTCATAGATAGGGACATAGTGCCCTCTTCTAAGAAGCTATTATAAACCTGCACCAGAAGATCTACGATCTGATTCTGGAACATCTTATAAAACAAGTTTGTGAATTCATCAAGCTCTGGTGCTTTAGAGCATGGGAAAACCTTGATCATCTGAGGAATCTCCACTGCCAAGATAGGGCATCTCAGGAGACCTTGATCCTCCTCAGAAATGCTAGATAAGATGCACTCCTATAGGTAGTCCCTACTTGTATCTGGTGTGGTTTCCCATTCAGGGGTATAAAATGTCTTGTAAAATTCTACAAAGCGCTGTTGAATGTCTGCATGTTCCGTAAGCTCTACCCTGTGTTGATCTTTAATTTTCCAAATCATGTTACTGGATTGGTCCTTTCTCAATTTGAATGCCAAAAGCTTCCCTGCTTTATTCCTGTATTCAAAATGTGTTTGGCCCAATTGGTCAAGGACATGCCAAAATTCAACTAGTTGAAGGTCGTTCAAAGATTTCCTTTTATCCGCTAATGCCCTCTGTAGTTGGGGGTCTCGACTGCCTAGTTTCAGCTGCTTTTCCATTGTTAAATCCCGTCATGTAGTACACTAATTTCTCACTCTCGCTCTTGTTTCTTATGGAACCTTATGCTGATGAGGAGGCCTCTCAATACCACCTTTAGACAATCCCAAATGGTCCCTAGACCACACAGACCAGTATCATTAGTATACATATAGTTTTGAATGACCCCTCTAAGCTGATTACACACCTTAGGGCCCTCCAAGAATGTGTTGTTGACACCCCCCCCATGGTCTAAAAGGAGAACCCAACTTCACTCGTGCCCATACTGAGGCATGATCCTACCACGTCCTATCGGAGATATGGCACTCACCAGTGGTTCCATTACTGCCTTGCTTGCCAACATATAATTTATACATGTGTATGATTCATGTACAGTGGAATAAAAAGTGCAGTCCCATTCCTCTGGGTGATTCACATGCCACAAGTCCACCAAATCAAATAGTCATGCCCATGCTCTGAGACCCTGATGGCCCTGTGAGTGGCATGCACCCACCCCCCTCGAGATATCTATTTTTGGTTGCAGACTAGGTTGAAATCTCCCCCTACTAAGACCACTCCCTCCACAAAAGTGCCCATCACCATGCTGACCTGGTCAAAGAAGGGACCCTGATTTATATTCAGGGCATAAAGGCTCCCTATTGTAAGTTTTTGACCCCCCAGTTCCCCCTTGACAAACAAGAAATGGCCCTCTTTATCTCTGCAAATGTCAAGCACAATAAATTGAACATCAGAGGCCATCAAAATTGCAACTCTACCCACTTTTTTTTAATATGATTAGATGCAAACCAACCATATTTATAGTGCATATGTTTTATCGTAAACTCATTCCATTGTAAAATGTGGGTTTCCTGCAGACAAGCTGGAGTCAGGAGAGCTCTTTAAATAGTAATTGATGCTTGAATGGGGAATTGAGCTCCCTAACATTAAGGGACTTGTTTACAAAGCCGCGGTAGTGGTTTCTGATCGTTATCGGAGCCACGGCCCCATTGAAATCAATGGGACCGCGGCTCGGATAACGATCGGAAACCGCTACCGCGGCTTTGTAAACAAGCCCCTAAGGGTCCCTATCTTCATATCCCCCATCTTATCCAATTTATAAAATTCTCACCATCCATAAAGTCTATTACCCCCTCCCAAAGCCTCCCACTCCCCAAACAAACCCTCCCCCCTACCTCCCTCCCCCATCCATCTCCACAACCAACCACTCCACCTGAATTCCATGTACAACCATAATCGCCACCCATATGCACTCACATCTAATTCCCTAGCCCAAAATGCAAACAAAACCAAGCACACAGACACACACACCCTCGTTCCCCCCAATTATCAAGACGCCCAGGAAGCCCCATAGCCACAAGTCATAAGCATCAAAATCTGGGGTGGGAAGCAGCTCACACAGTACTATATAACATTGTCATCTAGCCAAGCATTCTTGCAATTTTGTCCTTGCCCCTCAAGCCTTAAGGTATGGTTCACGCTCAGCTCCCAGTGAATCAACATGATGCTGGAGGCATTTACCATGGGCTCTTTCCCACTGGGGCTTTGTGTCCCCAATTTTCTTGGCCTCTAGTTGCAGCTGGGTCCCTGTTGGTAAGTTTGTCCATCCAGCATCTTTCAGCACATTCAAAGCCTCCTCCCAGGTCCTGACTCGAGCTGTACGACCATTTACAGTATATTGAAGGCCAAACGGAAAAGTCCATCGGTATTTCACCTTTTCCACTCGGAGATGCTGGGTTACTGGTTGAAACTCACGCCTTTTCTTCATTGTTATAGCAGACAAGTCATTGTAGAATTCAAGGTTGGCATTGTCCCAAGAAAGTTACCCAGTTTTCAGGCCGCCTGTAAAATCACCTCCTTAGATGCAAATTCATGCATGCAGGTCAAGATATCACGTGGTTTCCCACTCCGCCACTGGCCCAAGGTATGATGTGCTCTTTCTACTTTGAAGCATAGCGGCCCTGGATCCACCTATAACACACCTTTGCATAAATGCTCCACAAGATCTATATAATCCACAGGTCCAGATGCTTCCGAGAGGCCCCGAATCTGAATATTGCAGTGTCCTCCAGTTTTGACGAGATGTCTTCCTGAGACTCTAGCACCACCAACAACTTTTGGGACACAGCCCGATTCCATCCCTTATGTAGATCCCCTCTGTACATCTAGTCTGAGCCGGACATACAGAGGGGATCAGAATTGCGATCAGGCATGTACGTGCAGGTCAGAACTGTCATTCAGTCTGGCCTGCCATACATGCACAGCCCAATTAACTCAGTCAGGACTTTTAAATGGAGCCGTGGCACTATGGCATTCTGTTGCCATAACATCACAGCTCCATTTAAAAGCGATGATGCTGGCCACCTGCAATAAATGGAGTGGAGGAGTGACCTAGTGGTTGGGGCAAGGTACTTCAGGCCGGAAGGTCAGGGGTTCAAATCCCACTAGAGGACAGCAACCTTGGGCTGGAAGGACTGGGGTTTCTAGTCCCACAGGTGCTCCTTGTGGTCTTGGGCAAGCCACTTAACCCTCCATAGCCCATGTTCCCTGTAAAATAGTTATCTTCAAGTTATAATGCCCTGTTCAATGTAATTTCAGTTTTTTCAATGTAAACCGCCTTGATATCATGAAAGGCAGTATATAAGAAATGTAAAATAAATAAATAAAATGCTAATTCCCTGCAACCTGACCCCTGATCTGGCCTCCTAAGGCCAGGTTTGGGCTGCAGAGAATGTCCCCTGGCCCACCTTGCCCCATCCTCGCAATGGCAGCCACAAAACTAAACATCCAGGGACGTTATTCCACCTCAGAGGTAGAATAACTTCTCTGAACATGTCACCGACCCTGGACATATAGGACCGACATTAGAATCGGCCCTGTATGTCCAGGACTGGCGACCGCTCGCTGTCCGCCCAGACTCTGCCCCCGGGCCGCCCATTCCCCACCGTATAACCTTTCCGCACAACCGGTGGGGAAGTTATTTGGGGGCAGGAGAAGCAACAAATAGCATCCATCCCTGCTATTCGTGGCTTAGAATAACCCCGTTACTGTCCAAGCTGTTTTCTGAGACTCTCCCAGTCAAATCTTCTGATTCTTCCTCCATCACAATGTAAGCTTGAATTGACTCGTACAGTGGCTTTTAGCTTTTTAGCCCCATCATTGTGGAATGCTCTCCCCTTTGATCTATGCCTGGAGATCACCACTAAGAACTTTAAATTAGGAATTATAAACTGGCTTCTCTTGAAAGCCTTCGATGAAGATTGACCTACTGGCCCTTCCATCTCATTGGCTGACCTTGCATCTGCATTTCCTCCCTCTCTGCTTCTTTCTCTGATATTATTTCAACCATTCTGGAGTGATTGCTGTGCTATTTGTCCTTCCATCTCTTGTGTCTCCCTGCCCTAGGTTTATATTGTCAATTTTTTCTGCTGCTTTGTAACCAGCTTGTAAACTGCTTTGATGACTACCTTGTAGCCAAATGGAGGTATATCAAGTACCAATAAAATAAAAAATAAAGCAAACATAAAAATAGACCTCTACATGCTGCATTTTCTAAAATTGCTACTTATATGTGTATGATGATTTACAAGTATAAATCTATTTTTTATATGCATGAATGTCACCTCCAGCTTCTAAACTTCACTCCTAATTATGAAGCAAACTTTTCATGAAATTTAACAATGGGATACTGACAACAAATACAACTCTACTTCACTGTATCTTTTTGCGTGAAAGTCTTTTTCATGCACTTGTTTTCGTAAAATCTATATTTAATTACTCACTCTACATGCTTTTGAATCACAGCAACTCGTTATTTATGAACCAAGAGTGAAGGTTTACTATCAAGAAGGGTCAAAAAAGGGGACAAGATGTGACAAAGGGAGTCATTTTAGAATGAGACATCTGAAAATGCACATTCAGGTGTGCAAATTACAAAGACAACCCCAGAGCTATTTTAAAAAGCAGGATATATAGGCATCCCCGGCATGATCACATCCATATCACACAGGGAGACGGTGGAGGCATGGCCTGGGTGGTCCTATGGAGATGCAAGACACTGCATGATTTCAGAAAGCCCTACGCATGTATGACCCTTGCTTCTGATGCATCCAGGCCTATACCTGCTCCTGTCCATGAATAAGTTACAGAAAAGTGCATGTTTCATGACAGCAAAACTTGCAGGGGTAAGAGAGAAATATGCTGTCACCACTACAGTACTTTTTGCTGGGTCAACAAAACTAATGAAATGTCCCCAAATTGAAATTGGTAACCAAATAGCAATTAGTTATTAAAGAAAGGTTCCAATATTAATAACAGCTGGTAAAGTTAGAATATTGAAAAATTTGTCGGAGTCTCATTCAAGAGGGGGGTGAAAAAATGGCTCACCTCCTCGCTGTAGAGGTTCCTTTTGCTTTTTATTAATTCAAAAACATATATTTTTTTATAATTTTCTATTTATTGAATTTATTGAATTTCTAATTAACAATCAAGACATAATCTCGAAAAGAAAAGAGATACAGTGGCACAAATTACCAAAATACAGAAAAAAGGAAAAATATAACCACAGTCTCTTGTAGTCCACATTTGTTGCTACCAGACAACATTTGAAGGGGGGAGATAAAAAAAAACAAAAACCTTAGCTCAGAAATCCCAGGCACATATCAAGAATAAAAAAGTATATAGAAAACTAAGATAGACACTGCATTCTCCAAGACTATCCTAATACAAAGAGAGACTGTACTAGGCCATCTAACCTGACTCTTTAAGTGATAGTTTAGCATTAATAAAGGCAGCAAGGTCAGTAGGTTGAGAGACAACATATCTAACAGAAATATAAAATACGAAACATTTACAAGGAAATCTTAAATGAAAAGTACCCCCAATCTGCAAAACACCAGATTTATGAAGAAACAACTTCCTTCTCTTTTGTGTCTCTTTTGGAATATCTGGAAACATAGATAATAGTAAAACCACAAAAGGTTTCCCTCCGTTTCTTGAAGAACATCTTGAGAAGTCAATCTTTATTTATTTATTTACAGTCTCTTTTATACCGCGCTATTCAACATCAGTGCGGTTTACATGACAACAAAAACTTATACGGTGCAGGAATCTGCTCCGCATTACAATAAACAGGTGCTTTATCTAAAGACAAAGCGCAGGAGACCAAAAATGTAGCAGGAATATAATTTTTGCCAACCGCAGAGCTATCCAAAAGTTCTGAGACATTCAAAACTTCCAAAATAAAATCTCTTGCCGTCGCTGGCACCTTTTTCCCTGTAGGGAGATAATAAACCTTGGTTAAAGGTAGAATTAAGTCTGGAGGTACTTTCAAAACTTCATTTAGATAGCGCTTAAACATATCCAGAGCAGGAACAGCTTGCATCTTAGGAAAATTTAAAAGCCAAAGATTTGTAGCCCGTGCAGCATTATCCAACACCTCCAACTTATATCGAAGAGCCAAATTATCTTTAACCAGTTCAGCATTTACATCAGATATTCTTTCCAAGCAACTTCCATAATCCTCCATCTGTAATTTAACAGTATCCACTTAACATTAGTGTCTATATGAGCAGAATTCTCCTGAGCCTTAGAAGAAAGAGCAAAGGTTTGCTTAGTCACTGCTTCAGAAAGAAATACAATAGCTTCCCATATGAATTCCAAAGTAAACACCTGAGAGCGAGAAGGGAGCGTCAGAATTGGTGTAGAACTTGCAGTGGAGGTAGGAAAAGATAAGGTTTCCTCAGAAACAGTCTTGCTAGTCAGGCGAGGCACAGCCTGTGGCAAACTGCCCAAAACCTCCCCAAACTCCACGGGGGTCACCTGTGCCGATTCACCGCTTCCGTCCTCTCAAAAGACATGAACCTTTTCACACATCAGTGTAATAGGCAACGCTTGACTCACCGGGGCAAGGCACAGGGAAGCTTGACATTGTGGTGGCACTCTTTGAGCAGGAGACAGAGAAGTATCAAGGTCTGAAGGCAGCGGCATTCCTTCCTCCGATGCCGTCGTCAAGCCGGTCCGAATCTCCTGTTTCTTCTCTTGAAACGATCCATAGGACCTCAAATAGAAGGCAAGGGCTCTGAGAGAAAAACCCTCACTTTCTCCTTTCGTTTAGACATCCAACTAGCAGTAAAATGTGGCAGCCATCTTAGTTAGGCCACCCCCCCCCCCCCAAACATATTTAAACCAAAGTCCAAACTATATAATGACTTATCAGGTAAAAATGCCAAATGTCAAGAGATCTTGTATCCATCACCATCAACGATGTGCCATGTTTCGGACCATCCAAAAAGATCCAGCATCAGGTTTAAAAGGGCTCTGACAGTCATTCCTTCATTCATGTAAGAAGGAGAATCAAACCCGTAGACGTTTGAATAGAATGGCATCTGACATCATGCTTATAATGGGAACTGTTCAACCAATAACTAGAAGAAAGCTTTCCACCAATAGGAAAGACTATCTGGATTCTGATGGTCCGTGCTGTAGTTCGACAGGAGAAAAAATGGGGGGAATTAACAGATCACAGATCTTATAATGAGCTAAACCATTCAAGGTCAGCATTGAGACCAGAGTGAGTCACCATTTGTAAATGGAAGATCCAACGCTATTCCTTTTTTTGTAATTTCTATAATCGATCACTCCCCCGGGGATCCACAGGTACAAAGTCCAGCATACACCATCATAGCTGATCAAAAGTATGTCCCAAGTATAGGCAATATTCCACAATTGGGGCTGATATTGTTTGCATTTAAAGTCGGGATGCATGTTCACTTAGCCACACCTTTACGGGTCTAATAGTGCGTCCCACATAGTACAAACAAGGACAAAAAATGAGATAAACCACAAAGGATGATTGGCATGTGTATTTGCTCCCACCACTTCCATTGGAAGGGCATTCCAAGCATCCACCACCCTTTCAGTGAAAAATAATTTCCTGATGTTGCCTTTCAGTTTACACCTTGCAGCTTCATGTTATGCCCTCTAGTTTTACAGCCTCCCCGTCTTTGAAAAAGGTTTGTTTGTTTATTGATACTCTTTAAATATTTAAAGGTCTGTATCATATCTCCCCTGTCCCTCTTCTCCTCTAGCGTATACATATTTAGGTCTTTTCAAGTTTCTTCTCATACATCTTCTGGCGCAGACTCCAAATCATTTTGGTTGCCCTCCTCCGAACCATTTCCATTCTTTTTATAACCTTTGAGATATGGTTTCAAAAACTGGACACAATATTCCAAGTGAAGCCTCACCAATGACTTGTACAGTGGCATTAGTACCTCTTACATTCTGCTGGTAGTTCCTCTCTGTATGCAACCCAGCATCCTTCTGGCTTTGGCCACCACCTTGTCACACTGTTTTGCCACCTTCAGATCCTCAGAAACAATCACTCCGAGGTCCTTTTCCTGGTCCATGCACACCAACGTCTCACCCCTATCACATACAATTCCCTTGAATTTCTGCATCTCGAGTGCATGACACTGTACTTCTTCACATTAAATCTTAATGGCCAAGCATTAGGCCATTCTTCCAGCTTTTGTTGATCTTTCCTCGTGTTATCCACTCCCTCAGGGGACTCCACTCTGCTGCAAATTTTCATGTCATCTGCAAAAAGGCAGACTTTTCCATTCAGTCTTTCAGCAATATCACTCACAAATACATAGAACAGTAATTGTCCCAGAACCGATTCCTAGAGCATGCCAATAATCACTTTCTTTTCATCCGAATGAGTTCTTTTTACCATCACCTTCTGTTGTCTGTCAGTCAACCAACTTCTGATCCAGTTCACCATCTTGGGACCCATCCCCAGGCTGTTCAGTTTATTGATAAGCCTCCTGTGAGGAACAATATCAAAAGCTTTGCGGAAATCTAGGTATATCACATCCATTGCATGCCCTTGATCTAGTTCTCTGGTCAATCAGATTTGTTTGGCATGATCATCCTTTGGTAAAACTATGTTGCCTCAGATCATTCAACCTATTGGTTTTGAAAAGTCCACTATTCTCTCTTTCAGGAGTGCCTCCATTACTTTTCCCACCACTGAAGTAAGGCTTACTGGCCTGTAGTTTGTCACTTCTTCCCTATTACCACTTTTGTAAAGAGGTACCACATCAGCCCTTCTCCAGTCATGTGGAACTTCTCCTGTCTCTAAGGATCTATTAAAAGTATTCTTTAAAGGCCCTGCAAGAACATCTCTGAGCTCTTTCAGTATCCTTGGATGTATCCCATTCTGTTCCGTGGCCTTATTCACTTTCAGTTTTGCAAACTATTCAAACACATCATCTGTGAATCTGTGTATCTACTCCATTCCCATTTGTATAACTGCCAATCACAAGTGGTCCTTCTCCAGGATTTTCTTTAGTAAAAATAGAATAGAAGTGTTTGTTTAGCATTTTTGCTTTTTCAATGTCACTTTCCATGAATCCGTTTTGAATCTTGCAATTCTACCTCTGAACTTCCTTTTCTCTCGAATATACCTGAAAAAAGTTTTCTTATCACACTTCAGATCTTTAGCCATCTTTCCTTCTGCCTTTGCTTTTGCCATCCTTATTTCTCTTTTTGTCTCTTTTAGCTTTATCCTGTATTCTTTTTTGTGTTCTTCTGTTTACAAACATCTGAATTTTATGAAATTTGTGTTTTTTGCTGTTATTTGTGCAACCACTTCTTTGGCGAATCATATGGGTTTCCTTTTCCTCTCATTTTTATTTACTTTCCTTACATATGTATCTGTTGCCCCTTTTATTGCTTCCTTTAGTTTAGCCCACTGCAATTCCACTTCCCTCACCTCCTCCCACTCTGCCAACTCCTCCTTCAGGCACTTGGCCATTTTACTGAAGTCAGCATTTTTGAAGTTCAGGACTTTGAGCTTGCTGTGATTGGACTCTGTCTGGCTTTATCTCAAACCACACCACATGATGATCGCTGCTGCTGACAAGGGCACCTACCTGGACATTTGACATGGTATCTCCGTTGGTGAGTACTAAATCCAGCATTGAATCTTCCTTGGTCAGTTTTATCACCATTTGTCTAAGCAATGCACTTTGATTTGCAGAAGGAATACTCCAATCCACATCAGGTAAATTAAAGTCATCCAATATGATCACTTCCCCCTTCATGGCTACCTTTGGAATATAAATCATCAAATCTCTATCCACTTCTTCGGTTTGAGTTGGAGGCCTGAAGACTACCCTGTATGGATGATAGTGTCATCTCCTCTTTCCAACCCATTCCATAGTGCTTCTTATTTTCCCCATGTTTCCTGCATTTCAGCAGCTTTAATATTGCTTTTGACATACAGGGCTACTCCTCCTCCTTTTCTGCCTTCTTTAACTCTTCTCAATAAATTATAGTCAGTTATGGCTGTATCCCATTCATGTGATTCATGTGATCCATTTGTTCCTTGATTTGTGCTGCTTGATTTGTGGAAGTGGTGGTGGATTTTTTTTCAGTTTGTACCCTAGGGGAGATGTGTTTAATTACAGCTAATTCTTCCCTTAAAAGAATCAATTCTTTATGCATAGCAGATAACTTGAGACATATACCACTACCTGCCAGAATCACCTACAAAATTCTAATACTAACATTCAAAGCCCTCAAGGACCAGCCCCCCATGCCCATCAACACACTTCTCCATCGCACCCCAGTCAACAGAACCAGGAGAACTACACAGATGAACACAATTGAAGTCCCCAAATTTTTAACAAAATGTACGAAGTCAACAGCCAACAGAGCATTTTCCATTTTTGCTCCGACTGCCTGGAATGCCCTCCCAGCAGAACTCCGAGCCATCCCAAACCTGATTTTATTCCGAAAAGCCATCAAACACCACCTGTTCATACAACACTACCCGGCCTCCAAGTGCGAAAAGAACACACCCACCTCTTTTACCCCCCACCTATCTCCCCCCATTGAACATCCTACCACTGATAACGGCTAATCAGCTTTTCCCTCTTCCTCCTCCCTGACCTGACCCATGTGTACCAGTACTCATTACAGACCCTTATATTCCCATGAGATTAATCATTATTATAATATGTATATAATTTGTATATAGTTTCCCTCGTTCATCCATGTTTTGAATACCCTGTTTCATGTAAACTCAATGTGCCTATTACATTGTAGTATGTTTGTTGCAACTGTAAACCGCGCTGATTATAATAGCGCGGTATATAAGAAATGTAAATAAATAAATAATAAATAAATAAATAATATAGGGCAAGCTCTTAGACTGCACATGATTCTTCTTAGAATGAAGGCACCACAGCTATTGCTTTGAATATATGACATGCTGCTTAAGATGGTTATAAAGCAGTTTTAGGACAAGGAGAAAAGGTGGGTGTTACACCTAATTGGAGGACAGGTATCGATCTAAATGACAACCATATAGGCAATGCAACGCCGAGGTGGGTGGGGTGAGGGGTAGGGTGGATGGGAATTTAAGTGTTTCTTGCAAGTAGACCTTATATGAACTGAGGGCACACTCAGATTTCTGATTTAAAAAGGCAATGCAAGGAATGTAGGCAAGCTAAATTTTCCTAAACTTATAGCCAAAATTTAAGTTGTTTGCCACTATACTGTAGTTCAAGGTGGCTGTGAACAGATAGAAATGTGATACAGAAAGATAAGAAGAGCAAGGTTTGTGGGGTTTTTTTTGCTTTTTTGGTTCTTTTGTGTTTGTCCTCCTCCCTTGGTGCAGTTAGCATAACACACCACAGTGCCTAAGTAGTTTTATAAGAGAATAAAACAGGTAATAAATAGGAAGGAAAATTTATTTTTAAAAAAACCAGCCAAATAGTAAAGTTAGAGAGCTTAGCTTTGTAGACTCCCTTGAAGTTGTGATGGCAATTACTGGATCAGACTGCTTGTTCTGGCAACAGAGGTTGATTGAATTAACCACATCCTGTGAGGCAGGCTTGTAACAGAACAATGGAAACTCTACTGTCTAGCATTTAATGACTGTATATAAAGGACTGTATATACTGTATATAAAGGAATACTGAAGACAGCTATAAGCAGTGATGCTCATTTTGTTTGAAAATAACATGTGAAATGGAAGTAGCATTTTCCATATCTTTACATGTCATTAAAAAGCCAAAATAACTGAAGGAAAAACAAATTTTGTTGTTTTTCTATGTCACCAGTAGTGCACACTATTGCTCAACAGTTCATCCATTGCTCAATATGGTTTCAGAGTTACACTATTGAGTTGTAAGGTGCACTCTTTGAGCAATAGGACACCCCTATTGAGCAATAATGTGCATTGTCAATGACATTATCCTGATATGAATAAATGTAAAAAAATGGAATATAATGAAAAATCCTGTAAACAACACAGGAAATTAAATAAAACAACAATATTTGGCCTGCTTACTTACCACTAACGCTCATACTGGTAAAATATTTTCATGGATGGAGACCTATTAATTTCTGAAGGCCAAGGTTTTATTTGCCATGACATCTACAATGACATTCATGACAATGTGGCATTACCTTAGAGATAGTTACTAATTAGCAATATCTCGTTTATAATACATGAAAAGCTGTAAATGATGGGGAAGGGAGTCACCAGTCCTATGGAAATGGTCTGATAAAACAAAACCAAACAAAATAAATGTTGTTGCTTTTAAGTTTAACTCATCACAGAGGACATGAAATGAAGCTGCAAGGAGGAAAACTTAAAAGCAACATCAGGAAAGACATTTTCACGGAAAGTGTGGTGCATATCTAGAATGCCTTCCTCAAGGAGATGATAAAAACAAAAATGGTGACGGAATTCAAAAAAGCATGGGACAGACACAGAAGATCATTATATAGCAAGAGGATGGAATCAAAGTAAACATAAATAGAGAGGACAAGTACAGCCTTAAGCAAAGGCATAGAGGAGGAGTAACCTGCACAGAGCAGCAGTTGCAGCCCTACAAATCTAGCCACCTTACTGGGCAGACTAGATGGACCATGCTGGTCTTTATCTGCCATCATTTACTATATTACTATGTGAACTGGAAATTCACTGCAAAGAAAACTGTGTTGGATATGGGTCTCAAATAAAAGGCACAACAGTCAGGAAATTTGGAGTTATTGCCCTTCTACCATCTCTAACTCCACACCCTTTTTCATGGTCCTTACATCACAAATAGTTTTATTTGACATTACCCCAACAGTTACATGAATTATAGTTCAAAAGCATATTTATTTGATTTATTTAACAATTCTTTTATACTGCCGTATCTACTAGTCACAGCAGTTTATATGGAACAAATTTTAATGGAAAACTTGGATTTTACATGGAACACATTAAAAATTAAAATGAAAATTAAAACCATGTAATGAAACTCTGGAACATTTGAACACTGTAGACTGTGCAACGTGAATTATGGGAAACTATGATAGAAGGTAACTGTAGAAGATGAGTATGCAAGCAGAAGTCTCATGGGGACAGCTGTGGTTTTCTCTATGCCACGTGTTTGTGGGGTGGGTATAATCCATGAGCTGTTCTTTGTCGTGTGTTTGTGGGGTGGGTATAATTCATGGGCTGTTCTTTGTCATGTGTTTGTGGGGTGGGTATAATCCATGAGCTGTTCTTTGTCATGTATTTGTGGGATGGGTATAATCCATGGGCTGTTCTTTGTCATGTATTTGTGGAATGGGTATAATCCATGGGCTGTTCTTTGTCATGTATTTGTGGGATGGGTATAATCCATGGGCTGTTCTATGTCATGTGTTTGTGGGATGGGTATAATCCATGGGCTGTTCTTTGTCATGTGTTTGTAGGGTGGGTATAATCCATGAGCTGTTCTTTGTCATGTGTTTGTGGGGTGGGTATAATCCATGAGCTGTTCTTTGTCATGTGTTTGTGGGGTGGGTATAATCCATGGGCTGTTCTATGTCATGTGTTTTTGGGGTGGGTATAATCCATGAGCTGTTCTTTGTCATGTGTTTGTGGGGTGGGTATAATCCATGGGCTGTTCTATGTCATGTGTTTGTGGGATGGGTATAATCCATGGGCTGTTCTTTGTCATGTGTTTGTGGGATGGGTATAATCCATGGGCTGTTCTTTGTCATGTATTTGTGGGGTGGGTATAGTTCCTTTCAATAAGACAGGTTGGAATATGGTGTAGGTGAAGGGGGAAAGTTATGAGTGTCATCCCGATCCAGACGACCAGACCCGCTAAACATCCACATCATGCTGGCAGCCACAGAGCTCCCCACACATTTAGTCAACTTGTATGGGGAGCTCTTTTTGTGGTCGGGAGGTGGTGATCTGGAGGAGGAGCGAGGGTGGGCAGTGGGCGGGAACACGACCCTGGACATACAGGGCCGATTCCGAGGTTGGCCCTGTATGTCCTGGGTCGGCCAGGTAGACATGGAATTTATTCCACCTCGGAAGTGGAATACGTCCCCCTGGACATCGGGGGATAACAGAGGTGGGAGGGGGTGCAGGGGATTCCCCACAGTCCGACCCTGGCCATGGAAGGCCAGATCGGGGGCCGGGCTACAGAGAAAGAATTTTATTTTCTGTGGCCGGGGATTGCAGCTCCTGAATAGAGCTGTGGTGTCATGGCAATGGGATGACATGGCACTGCAGCTCCATTCAGGAGCCTGGCTGAGTTAGCCGGGTATGTAGCTGGGCATGCAGCCAATCAAAATTGAGGCCCGGCCTGCATGTCCAGGCTGGTAGACTTGATTCTGATCCCACGGGCATGTCTAGCCCCTGTGGGATCAGAATCAGGTGCTACCTCTGCACGCCCCGATTCTTCCCGGCCATAAAGGGGCAGGACATGCAAAACGGAATTGGCCTCTATGTGTCTGAGCCAAAGAATTCCAGGAACAGAAGTGCCTTTAACTTGTGGCAAAAGTCTCCAATGTCTGAGAAGGAGCAAAGGTCAGGGGGGAGAGAGTTCCAGATGGTTGGCACGTAAAAGCAGAATATTCTGTTGGAGGTGGAAGCACTAGTGTGGGTGAATGTCGTAGGTACTGCGAGGCAGGTGTTGTTAGCGCTTCTGCGTGATCTTTGGCATTGGGGTTTGACAAATAGTGACTGTAGTGTAGCAGATGATATCTGTAGGATTGTCTTGAAGGTTGTTAGTGCAACTTTGTATTTCACTCTACTGTTGATAGGGAGCCAGTGTAACTGCTTCAATATTGGTGTTATGTGATCGAGACGAGTGTTGCTTGAGATGAGTCTCACATACAGTACATTAATTTCTGAGCTGAAGGACCTCAAATAGCTGTGGAGGCATTGTTGGGTGCCTTCCCCCAAGAGTTGACTGGAAATGTTACTATTTTAGACTCAGCTGTATGGCATGATGGCAAAACTATCAGAAGGTGCATCAATGGGAGATACTGGATATTCATGGCCAATAGGGACATCCTCTACCTGTAACTCTGGACAGTTGTTTATGTGTCTCGTGCAAGCCGTTTGTGAGCATCACAGATTACCTACACATACAAGGAATAAAATGCAAAGGAACCTTTCTTGTCACTGAGTTGGATAAACACTACATGTGTATATAAATAGCACCCATCATATTAGATAAGCCAGCAATGATGTTTAACCTCTCCCTACAGGCTCCCCACTGCTGCCTTCCTTGGGGAAAAGATTGTAAATCCTAACCTGGTTCTTCATGGCCCTTAGCACCTGGTAGAGACATCAAGTAACACCAACTATGCCCACAGGTATCTCAGCTTCCATCAAGTATCATGCCAGAAGGAACAACATGTTAGAGAAATGCATGACAAAAGACCTGCTACACTTTTTTTGATGACTTTTGTAAAGGCTGTTCCAAGGGAAAAGGTCTCCAGGTCTTTAATGAGCATTATTTGTAGTGCAGCTTCCACTGGTGCCTTTAGGGCCTTCTCTAGAGGTGGCATTAAGGGAGTAATTGTTTACTAATGGCTTTTAAAGACATCTCTGGTTAGGGGTCGTCCAAGTAGGCAGGGGGCATAGTGTGAGTGTGTCTGGGGCAATGCAAATGACTTAGACATTCCTGCTTTGGGATGTCTGCAACCCCATTCAAGTTTAGACGTGATCTAGGCTTGAAGAGACATCAGGAAAGTGCTTGTTTTGGCCACAAAACATCCAAAAGGTATAGAGAAGATGACACTATATCAACCCCAGTGCTCTGTTCAGTCACAATGATAGCAGTAGTGGAATTTGACCCTTGGCTTCCATGGTCCTAGCCCACTAACTACTAGGTTATTCCTAGACATCCACAGTCTGGAATACTATTCCAGGGACGTCTATGTAGATGCCCACACAGATGTCTATACTGGGCACGTCCACATTTGTGAAATAGTGCCTGAACTAGAACATGTCTGCTTTTTTTTCAGACAGTCTGGCTTGGACATCCCAGATTGTACTTGGATGTCATTTGTATTTCAATGTCCCATCTAACCCGGATTTTCCATATTGGGGTCATATGCGACATTGAAAATCCAGGTGTCGCCGTACGGCCAGGTAGCCACAGGAGCTACCCGTGTAGCACTGATTTTTGATGCTACATGGTTAGCCCCAGCGCCTTAAAGATAGGCGAGGTTTTTCCATGCCTATCTTTAAGGCACAGAGCGCTAACCGTGTAGCATTGAAAATCGGTGCTACATGGGTAGCATCATGGCCCGCCTCCGCTCCACCCTGGAATGCCCCCAATGCTCCACGATGCTATGTGGATAGCATCTGGGTGCGTTAGGGATATATCTGGGATTTTTGAAGGGCGCTACCCATGTAGGTGCCCTTCAAAAATCCTGGATAAGGCCTTTACATGGGTAACTAGGGAAGTTACCCATGTAAAGGCCTTCAAAAATCAGGCCCTCTGTTCTTTAAGGAACACATTGAAACTGAAACACAGTATATACAAACCTAACTTGGAACTTAAAATGCTAAACCGCAGAAATGAGTCAGCAACAACCCTATGATTGTGTTATTCACTATTATCCATGTTAACTGAGTTAGAAGTCTGATGTTATATGTAAATTCAAAGTTACCACTGTTCATTGTAAACCACTTTAATTCAAGAAAAGCGGTATATAAAAGCAAATAAATAAATATGTATAAGTGACACTAATTTAGTACTGATGCTACAATATGTGCTAATTTTCATTTTGGAAGAGGAAATAAACAAATGGGGGATTAAAACGAATAGCACTCTTAATCCTTTGTGTAAAGCCTTGATGAAACAAGCACTTCCTAAAAATCTATTTGTGCCTCAGAGGAGGTATAAATCCTGATATGGACAGTTTTAGACATATACATGGATTCCCTTTGTAAACTAAAGAATACATGTGCAGATTTTTGGACCACTCAGCCACTCTGAAATCATGCCTTCATCACACCCTTTGAAATCTATACATGGTGTACATATCCACATGGTGGCTTTCTGAAATCACATTTACATGTGTATTCCAATCTACGTGTGTAAATGCTGCTATTTATAGGTGGGGGTGCTTCTAAAATAGCCCCTGAAAGGCAAATTTTAGATAGAACATGGACACTGGAATTGAGACATCAAGGTCGGGATGTGCACAGTTCCGGTGGTATTTTAGAAAAGGTTCTGAAAAATGTGGAGCCTTTTCTAAAATATGTATAAGGATGTGTATGCGACACATAGGGGCATATCTACTAAAGTATGCTATATTTTTTGTTTTTCTTTAAGTACCATCAAGTCAATGCTGACTCTTGACAACTTGGTAGACACTGGGTATTCTTGGCAAGGTATGCCCAGGAGTAGATTACCACACCTTTTCTTCTGAGGCAATAGAGGGTAAAGTGATTTGCCCAAGGAGTGCCAGTGGGAATCAAACCCAGATCTCTTAGGTACTAGGCTGTTGCTCTAACCACTAGGTTACTCCTTCACTACATCAGTGTGTGTTAAACCCAAAAGATAGTGTGGAGACCCTCACTAACAGTCCCCCTGCAGTTACTGCTTTGGAGCTGCATCTCACCGTGCTGAATGGCAAGTACACTTAACATGGGTGCACTCACCGCCAGCTCTTGAAGAGGTGGCATGTGCACCCACGTTAATGGCAACATTCATAGCTAACCACAATGTGCTGTCAACACCCATATTCCACCCCTAACCTGTCCAGTCTCCGTCCCATCGCATGCTAAGTGGTTTGCATGGGATTTTACCATACTATCTCATACTAACAGCACAGCACAATTAGTGCATGATAAACCCTCCACTAACCATTAGTGCACTTTAGTAAACATGCCCATAAACCTGAAGGAGCGATTTAACAATATTTATGCAAAGGCAACTTGGCAACAAGTAAGTTCGCATTTTGCAAACCTATACATTTAAATGCTGCCGATTAGCTGCAAAGGACACTGTCTTTCAATTTTGAGAGGGAAATAACAAATGGTGGATTAAGGAATCTCTTCTGTAAAGGGTCGGTCAACATGAGTGCTTTTTGAAAACCTATACGTACCAGGGAAGCAGCTGTAAATGCAGATGTGGTCATCCACATGTATGCCCTATATGACAAGGGTAATGCACATATAGATCTGTGGCCTGTCTAGGCCATGCCCTTACCACGCCCTGACATACCCCCTTGCAATTTCTATGTAGTATGGACATCCATGTGTAAATTTAGCCCTTTATAACAACCATCTTCACATGTATATGTTGGATTTTCCATGCAGAAATTGCAAATTAGGCTTCTAAAATAGTCTCCAGTGTGTGTCATTGAAAATATCATTTACTCTAGAATAAATTCTGTTCCCACCACCTCCTATTGTCAAGCACACAAAACATTGAATTCAATTGATAAGATGCAATCGTTGAATACAGAGAAAACATCTGTGACTTCTATCTATTCTGTATATACAATACATTTGGGATGGGACAGTAGTGTCTGTTGGCAATGGCGGGCACACACATTACACACCAAGTTGTCAGACACTGGCAGTCACGGGGATCTAGCATGCGGGATAGACCTAAAAGTTGAGATGGCAGGACATTTTTGGTGCAGGTCACCAATGAAAGCAATATCAGCCATACTGGCCAGGGGAGGGTGAATGGCTGCTGTAGGAAAAGGGAAACTGGTCAGCTGAAGGAGTAATGCTGGGGTCAGGCTAGGTGGGAACTATGCAAATGAGTCATTCCCATGCAAGTTTTGCAGGTTTCATTTAGTATGTGTATATTCACCTAGTATCATTCTTACTAAATTCCTGTAACAATTTATTTATTCTCTCCCTTAGCTGGCATGTTACCAAATAATATAATTTGTGATAGTTTTGGAAAAATATACAAGGCATCAGATATTCTTTCTGGAGGTAAATGGAAAAAATTATTCTAAAATCTCTGCTGTATGATCCTTATTCCAATCATCCTATAAACACATAAAAACAGTTTCATCCCAGTGAGTTCTTAACACAGAAGTCGGTCGCAAATAATGGGTAGTAAAGCAAAATGAAGTATGCCATGCAGAAGAAAAATTTATGGCCCAGTCTAGACAGAATTCTTGCATGACACATCATGCTGAACACGTTCATAAACCTAGGGTGGGTCAGTTTGTTTATGGTTCAGTCTGAACGTACATATGCGTAAGGCACCCTGGACAGACTAAATTTCTGTCTGGTTTGGGCAATAAAATATGAAACTCTGGATTTCTGTACAAAACCATTTAGCATTGTTCTACAGTTCTTCCAGTCGGGGTGATGCTGATGGTCTGCAGTAAACTATTAAGGATTTATTTTCTCAGAGTTTGTATTTATTAAATATTGTGTAATTTTTATAGAAAAAAAACATTTTACATATGATCGTCTGCACAGATAGTTAAGAAGTATGAACGAGAAACAAAAAGGAAATATTTAAGCTTCTCTACATATAGCTGGACTAAGGTAGAACCTAAAAATGAAGAGGGCAAGCTTCACAAGTTTAAAACAAATAAAAAATGACACATCAGCACAGCAGGATAGGACTAATGTCCAATATGCTGACACATCACTCAAAGAGGGAAACCTAGGATATGAAAAGTAAACAGTGAAATGAATACACCCAGAAGGGTCAGCAATATTTTCTTAAATAAAGGCAGACCGCTGATCTGGATGCTAAAAGAGAAAAATGTAGGGTCCCTTTTACTAACGTTTACCATGCTCTATCTGCTACCATGGTACATTTTATTCACATGTCATGTGACAGATAGTGCAGGCTAATGTACACACTAATGGGCATGTTTACTAAGCTGTGCTGCTTTGCAGATATCGTGTATAGAGTATAAACAACATGCAATACATGCAATAGTTCTGCGCTACCTGTTGGAGGCATGCGCAGCATGTCCCCAGCAGATAGCCTAACGTGGGCCAACAGTATTTGCACTTAACACAAATGCACTTAGCGCAACCCATCAAGCTACCACTGAGTCCACCCGTGCTAATTGCAACAATGCCGATGAATGTGTATTAGTAAACCCTGTGCTAACCACCATGTAAAGTCAACAGCCATGCTCCGTACCCTTCCCTACCCATTTTCCTCCCAGTCACAAACTAGGCAAGCAGTGCAGAATTAACCATGTGCTCTTTGTTTAGTATTCGCACTGTTAGTGTGGCTCTGTGCATGCTGAGTAGCGCATGTTAACAGCGCTGCTTAGTAAAATGTCCCTAATCATTTTTGAAAAGACCCCTTAATTTGCCACACACACTGGAGCAGGATATTCCAAACAAAGACCGAGATGTGATCCAGAAAGCTTTGTTTAGATTCCAAAAATGTTTCCCAGCCCTCCCACGCAGGAAAAGATATGAAATATAGCTTATTTTTAGCTCCTAAAGGAAGAGAATCCCATATCTGGAGAGAGATTTTTAATAAACCGTTTCAGTCTATTTCCAGGGTGAAGGGAATCAAGAAGCAGATTTTTCCACACCAAGATTTGACATATCTTTACGCAGAAGTAGGTTCAGTTTTGCGGTGCATCTACTTTTTCTGTGTGTATATCACTGCACAATTTTTGGAGTAATTTTTACACATAAAACATGCTTTTCACAAAGAAAATTAAACCAGAATGCTCAGAAATTAGTAAATTTACAGTAGATCCTGTTCCCTTGCAGAACGTATTTTGTTTTTTTGTTTTTCTCTTGCAGCACATACTGAAGACAAAACCAAAGCTGGCCCATAGTCTTTCATCTTGCTGTCGCTAAAGAAACTGCATTCATTATTACATAGGGTTCTGGAATTGCTGTAGTTCGCCTAAACAGAGCTACAACAAATTTAATCCTTTGGTGTAAAAGTTTATGTAATAATTAGAAATGCCAGACTGGGCTAAGAAAGTCATAAAAATAAAACAGGCCAGGATTTTACACACGCAGGTACAAACATTAAGCAGATCATTGTGTACTTTTCATCTTATCCGTATTTCTGAAAGATAAAAATGCAAGGCCCAGTATTCAAAGGCATTTGTGTGGTTTACAGACTTGCGAACCGTGTAAATGTTGCTGAGCAGGAGGTTTAGTGACATTAATATGGTTACTGCCGCTGAATATCCGCGGGTGCCATCGCTGCACATGGTCTGAGGGCGGCAGCCGAATATAACCAGGCAGCAGCTGAATATGCAATACCAGGGCTTGAATACCCTGACATTGAATATCCAGGTTTACAGTTCAGTGGTGATGGCGGCTAGCCGCTGCGACTGAATATCAGACCCACACAGTCTACCCAAACTGCCTTTAGGAAGTAATTTTATAAAGTCATTCCCACGTGTGTGTGGCCACATTCACCTAAGAATGGCCTCTTGTACTGTAAAATACCCATCAGCCTAAAAAGTACATGGGTTGGCATCAAAGTGTATATTTTGCTGGGGGGCATGCACATGGGCATTTTGAACAGAGCGTGGGCACAGTGCACAAGTGTGTGCATATATTATAAACTACTATGCGGCATATTTACTAACGTGCAATAGGATTTTGTGCTTACCACATGTTAAGAGAAAAAGCCACCCCCCTAATCACAACTCCCTGGATCACTGACCACTCCTCCGATCATTATCCAACCCCTGATCATTGACTCCCCCAAAGCAGCACAACCCTCTTGCAGAACCTCTCCCCCTCCCAGCACACAACTCCCCCCCCCTCAGCTGACACTGTCAACTGATAAAATGGTATCCCTGATAGTCTGCTCTGCTGTGTGGTCTAGGAGCAATCTTCCTCCCCCTTTGTCACCTGGGATTAAAATAGCGGCTCTGACCCTTAGCCATAGTCTCACAGTCTCACTGCATTTGAACCTGGGTGGCAAAAGGGCAAGAGTGGAGGGCAACCACTCCTGACCTGTACACTAAACTACCAGGGATACCTCTGGAAAAGTGGCAGGAGGGGGGACATGGGAACATATCGGGTGCTCAGTTGAGGAGGGTTGCGCTTTGGGGGGGGGTGCTATAGGAGGAAGGGTGCAGTGATTGGAGCATTGACAAATGAGCCCCAGTTTTCTTTTCCATTGAACTTTGGGCAGTGGCCTCTCTATGCGCTTGAAGGAGCATAGGTGCACTTAGCATAACCTCTTGAGATGGCATTAAGAGCACTCGCACTATTGACAGAGGTGCAGTAGCGTACCACACAGTTGTTCTCAGTGCTGGTCATATCCTAATCTGCCCTGATCACATCACAACCCATGATAAGCAATTAGCATTGGATTTTTACCATGTGGCACTTTTTTTTTTTTGCACATGGTAGCCATTAACACAGATGTGCGCTAACAATGCACACTAAAACGCATATTACCTGCTCACCACAGTTCAGTAAGCTCTAGGGCTAACATAAATGTGTCTGTGTCTGTAATGTTGGCTACTAGTATTTTGCAAAGACAGGTAAGGGTCTGCTTGCCTTTAGAAAATAGGCTTAACATAGGCGCTCTAAAATATGCTTTAACGAGATGGCTCCTTATAAAATCACTCTCTTAATGGTCATCACTGGCAAGCTAATAATATTACAGGAGTAATACCAGCATTTAGGATATTATTTTAAAGTATAATCTTCACAAATATTAGCACAAAATTCAAGCAGGCTTTGCACAGGCTTAGGATAATAATTTAAAAGTGATAAATCTGAAAATGCATTTTTTAAATGTGAAAAAAAATAGAGAGAGAAAGGATGATAGATTTAGATAGAGCCTTATCTCTCATTCACACCTCGTGCCTTGCAAGCACGGCATTATAAATGTGGCACACTTCAGATAAATATAGGGCCCGATTCATTCAGATTTTGCCCCATTGACCCAGAATGAGAAACAAGCCATTCTATTATTTTACAGGATATGCTATTGCACAGTCTGTATTTTGTTATTTACACAAAAGTGCTTGATATACACTATTTGTACACCATACTGAGTTGTGTTTTGATGGGTAATAACAATGTAGGAAGAATAACCTAGTGCTTAAAGCAGCGGATAGACAGCCAGGGAATCCAGGGTTCAAATCCTGCTGCTGCTCATTGTGACCTTGGGAAGTCGCTTAACTCATTGCTTCAGGTACAAACTTACTTTATAAATCCTCAAGGGACAGAGAAATACCCATTGTACTTCCATGTACCTCACCATGAGCTACTAATTAAAAGAACATAAGAAATGCCATATGGGGTCAGACCAAGGGTCCATCAAGCCCTGTATCCTGTTTCCAATCCAGGTCTCAAGTACCTGACAAGTTCCCAAAGGTATGCAGATTCCATGCTGCTCATCCCTGGGGTATGCAGTGTATTTACTGAGTCCTCATTAATAATGGTTTATGGACTTTTCCTCGAACTCATCCAAACTTGTTTTGAATGCAGTGACATCAACAGCTTTTACTACATCCTCCAGTAATAAATTCCAAAGTTTGATTACGTGCTGAGAGCAGGCCTGGCCCAAGGGTTTCTGCTGCCCAGGTAGAAGCCCTAGCCATGCGGCCACCCTTCCCAGCTGCCGCCGATTCCATCTTCAGGGGGGGAGGCGGGTGGTGTCAGCGGCAGTATTTTAAAAGCGGCAGGCCATGTGCTTCAGCACACATGGCCTGCTGCTTCTGACCCCCCTCTGACACTAAGTTGCATTGGAGGGGGGATCGGAAGCAGCAAGTTATGTGTGCTGAGGCATATGGACTGCCGCAGGCAACGAAGTGGCGGCACAAAGCCGCCCACTAGGATCAACCGCCCTAGCTTGTCTAGTGGATGGGCTGGCCCTAGCTAAGAGGAAAAATGTTTTCTCCAATTAGTCTTAAATGTGCCACATTGTATCTTCATTGCACGCCCCCTAGTCTTTCTAATTTTTGAAGGAGTAAATAACCGATCTATGTTTACCCGTTCGTCTCCATTCATTATTTTGTAGACCTCTATCATATCTCTCCTCAGCCCTAACTTTTTTAAGCCTTTACTCGTAGGGATATCCTTCCATCCTCTTTACCATTTTGGTCACTGCTGTTTGTACCTTTTTCGATTCTTCTATATATCATATTTAAGATATGGCAACCAGAATTGCACACAATATTCAAGGTGGGGTCGCACCATGGAGCAGTACAGAGGCATTGTACTGTAATATCCTTGGTTTTATTTTCTATTCCTTTCCTTATCATTCCTAGCATTCTATGTGCTTTCTTTACTGTGGCTGCACACTAGACAGAGGGTTTCAATGTACTGTACTACCCATGATGATGCCCAGATCCTTTTCCAGAGTAGTGAGTCCTAATATGGTACCTTGCTTCGTGTAACTGTAGCTCAGGTTGTTCTTCCTTAAGTGCATAGGTTTGCACTTGTACACAATAAATTTCATCTGCCTTGCCCAGTTTTTCAAGGTTCTCTTGCAATTTTTCACAATTCTCTTGTGTTTTAACAATTCTGAATAATTTTTTGTCATCTACAAATTTGATCACCTCACTCGTTATTCCCATTTCCAGGTCATTTATGAATATGTTAAAAAGCAGCGGGCCCAGCACAGATCTCTGGAGTACTTTACTATTCACCTTTCTCCACTTTTGTCCTTTTAGCCCTACTCTCTGCTTTCTATCTTTTAAGCAGTTCCGAAGGTTTAAGCTATATCTAAATCAATAAATGACACCTTATTGGTTGATAGCTCATAAAAGTGGTTTCTTTAACTGCCACGGATAAATTATACTGTATATTCAGTGGCAGTAATCAGATAGCGGTGATATTTAGCCACTATCCAGATCAGCCTTTATAGATACTTTATCCGCAAAACTTATTTGGATAGTGGTTGAATATCACTGCTATTTATTTATTTATCTTATTTAACAGGTTTTTTTATACCGCTTTATCATTTTAGTCAAAGCGGTTTCCAATGTAACTTACAGGGACATTGATCACTTGGATTCTTCTGAGGCAATAGAGGGTTAAGCGGCTTGCCCAAGGCCAGATAATCACAAGCTACTTCTCAGCCCCACCCACAGACTGCCCCAGCACTATCTGGATAGTGCCACGGCAGCTAGAGGACATATTCAGTGGCCCTCTCTGAATAGTGCCACTGGATACTGCTGTCACCTGGGTCCTGCTAACAGATAAACCCTCTTGAATATCGGGCCCTTAGTGAATCAGGCTCATAGAGGGCAGTGGTAGGAACGGGGTTAACAGGCTGAATGAAAGAGATGGGGGAGGGGATACTGGATATGCTCACAAGATTTCCAACTAGTTCCATATGCACTTGACAGAGTTGAATCAGTCCTGGGTTTATCACATTATGTGCAGGGATTTGTTGCTCTGATTTCCCAATTGTGTTATCTGAGAAAAGCAAAGCTACTAGACCATAAGTGTAGTTGGGTAAACCCTGAACTGTGCCAACCCTGTTGGGCAAATCTGGAACCAGTTCACAATCCTGTGTGCTCATCTCCTCGGGATTAATGCGTGAAGAAGATGAAGACTAAGGGACATGTTTTCTAAGCTGGGCTAACGGTTAGCATGCGCTATTTGCAACTAGGTCCTATTGAATAACATGGGACCCATTACAAATAACACATGCTATCCATTAGCCCAGCTTAGTAAACATGTCCCTAACTATGTTCGATAAGAAACAATATCCTTCTGGCCTTCAAGCTTGTATAAATAACAGCGGGGCCATATCCTTAGCTAGAGCATTGTAGATGATAACAACGATGCTATATGACTATGTTAAAGCTAGGTATTCAAACAGATTACAAATGCAATGCACCTCCATTTAATGACCACCGACCAATGACATATACAAAACATTTCAGTAGAATTATTATTTTGAATTGTACATTCCTCATTGCAAAATTGATTTTCAGAATATGCAAGTGAGCATTAGCACAGAAACCTTCTCTTTGACACATCTCATGCATAAGAACAGATGACATACATTTGCAGCTTAACACACATATCAAGGTTTCAGCCTCATCAGAAATTCTTTTTATGTGTTATATCATGCAAAACATCAAGATTAAAATGACATTTCTTTTACAAATTTTTTTGAAAGAAAGAAGTTAAAGATATTCAGTACTCTCTGTTCCCTTCCCTTGGGTGTGCTAGATTCCATTAGCACCATGGTTCTCTGTCCAACAAGTGAGGGGATACAGAGACAAAGGAATGGGAATACAGAGACAAGATGTGTCAAATAACACAAGATAAACAAACGATGGCAATTATCTAATAGGATATGCCAATCAAGGAAAATACCACTGAAAGTAATTTGCAAAAAGAAAGATCAGGGAAAGCATTATAAAATCGCAGGAGAAAATATTAGATTTTGTTCTTGTAAGCTTGAAGAAATTTGTTGTTCCACAATTAAATTCCTTTATATTTTCTTGATGTTATTGTTGTTATTTGATGTACCACTCTTTAGCCAATGACCCTCCGAGAGGTTGACAAATCCCAGTTAAAAGGCAGGAACAATGATAAAACCAAAATACAGCTTCAAATGTGAGAAGGCAAAAGGAGGGAAAATTATAGAACGACATTCATACGAGTTTACAATGGCCAGTGCAGTTAATTTGGAAGCACCACAAACAGTATCCCAGTATAGGGCTCAGTATGGCTATAAGGTTTTTTTTCAAAGAGCCATTCTTTAATACCTTGTTTAAATGCCTTTGTGGAACTTTCTAATTGATTAGTAAGGGAAAGAGCATAGGTAGAAGCTAAAAAAATAACCATCGCATTTCTAGTCATTTCAAGTCTGAATTGAGAAAAAGATGGTAATACTGACAAGTTCTGTTGTGAGGATTGTAACATTCAAGTTGGACAGTAAGAAATTATCAAAGATTGTAAATACAATGTAATTCTTGTATAAGGGGCATGTTTACTAAACACCGTTGCTGTGCAGGTTCCCGTTAGTGTGCTGGTGCCATATAAGGAGTGGGCGGGCCAGGCAGAAAAAATAAAAAAACCGGACTGTACGTGTGTGCGTCGCGCAAATGTGCGGGGCCCACATTAGCGCGTGGGAAGGCTAAGTGGGGCGCTGCTATGGAACCAAACAACAGAGCCGTAGTACAACGGTGAAGACACTGACCTATGGTGCAGGGGCCAGGGGTTCAAACCCCCATTGTGCTCAATGAAAAAGACCAGCTGAGGCATCAACTTTTATGGGCAAAAGTGGTGTAGGAGGTATATTGATTATGGGCGGCAGAAGGCGGCGCACTCTTTTTTTTTACGGCATGAGGCGGCGCACTGTTCATTGTGGGCGGCAGATGGCGGCGCGCTGATAAAATGGGGCAACAGAAGGCAGCGAGCCTGTGGGCAGAAGGCGTCGCGCTGTGTGAGGGGGCAGCCCAATAGTGGGAGGGATAAGTGGCGCGCTGATGTGCAAATAGCAGGAATGAGCCATAGCACAATGGTTAAGACACTGACCACTCGTGTGGGCATCATGGGTTCAATTCCCCACAGTGCCCATTGAAGACAGCTGGCTGAGACATTAATTTAAGGGGCATGCCCATGTTGGGCGGCATAAGGTGGCGTGCTGTTAATGTTACGTGGCAGTGCACTGCTAATTTTGTGCGCCACAAGATGGCGCGCCGATGGCTACAAGGCTGCGCGCTGCTACTCAAGCACAGGAACAGAGCCACAGCACAATGGTTGTGACACTGACCAATGGTGCAGGGACCAGGGGTTCAATCCCTCACAATGCCCCTTGAAAAAGACTAGCAGAGGCAGTATGTTTTATGTTGTGGAGTGCTGTAGTAGGCCCACTAATTTTATTTTGTGATAACAACTAGAAAACGCATGCTCACAGCATGTTAACATAAGGCAGCCCATAAGGCACATGTGACAGTGCACCGTCCGCCAAGGCACCCTAGAATGTCCCCTATAGGGCAGCATGTATGTTGCGACACAGGATAATGTATAGTGCACCCTATATGGATGGCAACCATAAAGTGCCGTATACGGCGCCCCATAAAGCGCCCTCAGAGGCACCTTATGGGTACAGTACGCTCAGGGTGTTATTGCTGGCAGAAACATATGTACAGTAAATTAAAAAGATGCTGTGGACACCCCTATCACAGAACCCCACTGTGGGTTTGAACCCATGACCTCTGGCTGCACAGGGAGTGATGTAACCATTGAGCTACAACTCCATAACTGCAAGCAAGCCCCTGGCTGGCTGGCTGCAGATAGCCTGCACGTCACCTCACAGACAGTCTGCCGGTGTAAACAGGATAGGGTTAGGCCACACGTACCCATGATGCACTGCACATGCAAATTAGCTGTCCACAGATGGACACAAGATGGGTAATGCACCCCCACAGCACCTCGGCCCTGTTGGGGGGAGTGACCGGGTGCACCCACACAGTACCTCGGCCTGGTAGGGGGCACTGACCGGGTGTTTTACTGGCACAGAGTAGCTACACACCGTTACATCGTGTGGGTTCTGTGCTCACCCTGAATGTGCAATGAGGCGCCCAGGACCAGGTCCACAACACCTTCCATGGCTGATGGAGGCCAAGCGGGAGTTTCAAAGCAGTTTCTGCACAAACACCATGGATATCCCAGTCAGACTCAGCACCCCCTGGGAACCCCCAGCAGCAAACATGGTCCCCCATCAAGAGATCCACACTGTACCTCCCTGCAAAGGTGGCAGTAGAGGGTAACATCAACCCCAGTCCTGCTGAGGAATGAACACCACCCCCACACAATAGCAGACAGACATAGGACCAGGATAAGGTAAGCTGCACCCCACCACCAGATATTCCCCTGCAGTAAGCCAACAGCCACTACACCCTGCAAGCCATTCCAGCAAGACACATACCAGCTACAAACAGTCTGCTGGTTAGTCCATAGTGCATGTTCCCAATGGAGACACATGCACCCAGAACTGGTCTGCCAGCATACACAGCAAGCAGATAAATCAATGACTGGGCCCCAAATAGAAACCCATATCTATCACATGAGAGAAATCCTGCATAGCACTATGGGGTGCCTAGCCATGCTGTGGTCACTGCACAGTCAGGGTGAGTGTGATCTCCCAGAAGGACATGCTTTGGCCACCCTGTCTGTGTAGGTGGTGGCCGGACACTACAATGTCCCTGCCAGTGCCCTATGCCCGGTGCAGATGCATCCTGGCCAGGCTACCCTGTCCTGGCTATACCCATGGTACCTTGCACCTCATTATGCACATTGGCAGGCCAATACTGGCAACAGTGCTGGCAGTGTGGGCTGTGGAAGGGGCTTGCAGCCAACACCCACTGTATAGCCAGACACACACTTCCACACCTATGCCATCATGGTGCTACTATTGAGGAAGTAATTAGCCTTGCCCACCAAACCGGTCCTGAGCACGGCAAGGCATGGATATGGTACGCAGTACAGCTGGGGGTCACTCCCCAGGGTGGTAAACACCGTCAGAGGCCAGGCCTGGAGCACGCACCGCAAACACCTAACAGATTGTTCGGATGGGGTCAACTAGCAGTATGTGCGTAACGTATGGATATCTAGCTGCCTGTGCTCCTAGCAAACGTCTCAGAGCTGTGTACCATATACCTCAGGTGTAGGGTGACATTGGTAAGTTATGCAAGTGCTATTTTTGGGAGATGCATGCAGGGTCCAATGGTCTGCCTCTCCAGGAGACATTGGCCAATGAGGCCTGTGGGTGTGGGTGTGTCTGCCCTTGATGGCTGCTGCTTTACGGCACAGATTCCCAACTCCAGTCCAAGTTTGCATCACACTGTTCTGGTTTTCCTGCTGTCCCTCATGGATATGCATGAGCTACATCTACATACCATGGGTGTGGTGCATAGATATACAGCACAGGCATTTGTATGAGTGGCATCATGGAACCTGACTGGTGTGTGCCCCACCAGGACTGTATTTGGGTGATTCTGCTCTGGGTACTGGCCCTGTTCATGGTGTCTTTGCTCAGTGGGGTAAAAGATAGACGTATTGCCATTGCATATGTCCTCGCCAGGAAAGGTGTGCCCTTACTATCACTGTTTACTTGGGGGAAAAATATGTGGGCAAGATTGGCTGTTGCTCCAGTTGGGCTTTGAACCTGTGACCTTCTGCTCTTGCATGCAGTGTCTGCGTGCACTGCACCACTGTGTAGCCACAGATTGGGTGGATTCCCTGGCATGTCCATGACTGTGGATCCTGCAGGGCCTGTCTGTTGCAGTCTGTTGCAGTGGATGGTGGCAGCCTGCACATGGCTAGCTAGGCCTCTGTCTTCTGTTGCTAGCAGCCACTGCCCCCTGCACCACATGTACTCGTCCGCCAACATGCTGGCATGAGCTCCTCCCATAAAAAGCAGGTGACCTGATTGGAATGTGGCAGTACGGGACTGCATTTGGGGTACTTGGCTGTGGGTAATGCCCATTGTTGTGGTGTGTGTGCGTTGTTGGGTAAAATATGGGTGTTTTCCCCATGCTTATGTCACCTGCAATACAGGGGTGTCTGTGCTATCTGTATTTAGTGGTGGGTAAAATATAGGGACTGGGCTGGCAAGTGCCCCAGCTGGGCTTTGAACCTCTGGTCCTAGAGGTACTGACTTTGTCCGCTGCACCACACTATGGCCACAGAGACAGTGCAGCCCCTGGAGGTAGTAAGCCTGGCAGGATGGAGTCACAAACCCTGCTCTACGCAATTTTACTGTGGGCATATGCACCCTGTCTGGTGACAAACGTGCACATCAACCACGGAACTGGGGGAAACAATATCACCACGCTGGGCAACAGTGATATTAATGGGCAACCATAGCAAACACTCCCAGGACAGCTCCACAACAGGAAATGTTGTTTGGAAGAGTCTCCGCTCCGTAAACCCTTCCAAAATTCATTTCTTTTTTCTGGAGCTTTGTTGGGTGTGTTTTCTGTATTTGCCCATCACTATCACTGTTCCCCAGCTGAATTACTATTTTTAATAGTTCTGTTGTGGTCATTTCCTATTTTTATGTGCACTTTTGTGCAGTGCACATGTATCACACTGCTCACGTTTTGATGGTTTCCCCGGTTTTCCTGTACATTGCTGACGGAAATTGTTTCTCTTCCCTTTAAATGCTTTCTACCGCGAGGGTTTCACTCGCGGTAGTTTTTACATGCAAATTCGGGCCCGATACTGTGCGGGGACCCTCTCCCCTCCCACTCTCCACCCATTAACCCCGTCCCTCCGCCCCTCCGGAGCCTTCCTCCGCCCTCCTTTAGCCGTTCCACGCCTCTATCGGACATTTGCGGGCCCGCACTTGTACGGGGCCCGTTGGTGTGCCGCGTACCTGTGCGGGGGTGACACGCACGTGTGCGGGGCGTTTAAACGCGTTTATGCGCGTTTCAGTGGCGCGTTGCCATGCGCTATTTTGCGGCGCGCAAATTTGCGGACTTTAGTAAACATGCCCCTAAGAATTGTATGTGTCAGTTTCAGAATTTTATATTTTATCCTACTCACAACTGGCATCTTGTTTCGATGAGGCATGAAACGATTGCTTGGTTTAACAAAGTAAAAGTAGTTTTATGGCTGGTGGCACCTAGATTTGTGCATTGATGCAGGAAAGTCATAGTATTGAATAATATATGTGCATCAATCAAGCCTGAGTCTATGCTCTGCCCAAGCTCTGCTCACGCACATGACCCAATGGAAGTTCTGTGCGATCAGCACTTCGACGTGTCCTTATAGAATAGCAACTGGCCACAACACACATGGAAGTGCCCACTCACATGCTTAAGTCCTTGAAAACAGGAACTTATACATATAAATAGCATGTAACTTTCCATGCAGCAGTATCAAGACTCACTCCTAGAAATGAAACTGATTCCTTTCAAGGAAGAGGAAAGTTAGCCAATTTTGGAGAGAATGAAGAAGTCCCAGTCTTTCTGCTGTGCCAAAGTGATTTGTATTTAGAAGGATTTAAGATCAGTTGTTGTGTCTTGATTCCATATTCGATTTGTTGTAGTGCATCTAGGCATTGGGTTAGGAAAGTCATATCACGGGTATTATGTGCCACTAAAATTTGTATATCATCTGCAAATATATGCAGGCTAAGAGCCAATCTCCAAATTAAATTGGCTAGCAGAGCAAGAAATATGTTAAAAAGTAGGGGTGCTAATACTGAACCTTGCGGTATTCCACAGATCAATGAGTAGGACTTTGAAACAATATTATCAATGACTACTCTAAAGGATCTTGAAAGAAGGATCTCTATGTCCAGTCCCTTGGTGTTCTCATCTCCTCCCATGGTTTTCAGTATTATTTTTATGCTAATGACTCTCAGAACTATCTAACTTCACCTGATATTTCTCTGACACTCCAAACCCACATCTCTGCCTGCCTATCTGACATTGCTGCATGGATGTCTAACCACCATTTGAAAATGCATATGTCCAAAAGTGAACTCCTTATTTTTTCCCCTAAACCCTCCTCCCTCCTTTCTCCATCTCTGTAGATAACACTCTTCTTCTTCCTGTTTCCTCAGCTCACACCTTGGGGTCATCTTTGACTCCTCCCTCTCCTTCTCCACACATATCCAACAGATAGCTAAAACCTGTTGTTTCTTTCTCTACAACATTAACAAAATTAACCCCTTCCTTTCTGAACACACTACTAAAACATTTATCCATTCTTTAATCACTTCCCATCTCAACTATTGTAACCTCCTCCTTGCTGGTCTCTCTCTGAGTCACCTTTCTCCCCTTCAATCTGTTCAGAACTCTGCTGTGTGGCTAATTTTCTGCCAGCCCTGATACTCTCATATAAGCCCTCTTCTCAAGTCCCTTCATTGGCTTCCCTTCCATTTCCGTATCCGATTTAAACGTCTCCTTCTGACCTCTAAATGCATTCATTCTACCGCTCCTCACTACCTTTCCTCTCTCCTCTCTCGCTACACCCCTCCTCATGAACTCCGCTCTTCCACTGGCTGCTTCACTCTGTGCCCTTTTCTTCCACTGCCAACTCCAGACCTTGGTCCTTTCACCTTGCTGCTCCTTCTGCCTGGAACAAGCTACCCGAGTCTGAGCATCAGGCTTCATCCCCTTTTCAAATCCATGCTGAAGGCTCATCTCTTTGAGGCTGCTTTAGGATCCGGATCCCTTGTTTTCCTTGTGTCTCTTCACTTTTCCCTATTTGTATCCTTAGTCTTAGCTACTGTACTGTCTTCTTAATTAGATTGTAAGCTCTGACAAGCAGGGACTGTCTTTTATATGTGTATGTACAGCGCTGTGTATGCCTTGTAGCACTACATAAATGATTAATAGAAGTAGTATTAATAGAAGATAAGGAGAGAACCAGCACTTTATCGGATATCCCTGCTTCTGTTAGATGTCTTAATAACAAAACACGGTTACTAAGATCAAACATGGAACTAAGGTCAAGTTGTATTAGGAGGACGTTGTATCCTCCTTCCCAATAAGAATTGGTTGCATTTAACATTGTTAATAATGCTGATTCTGTACTATGGGCCACCCGGAATCTTGATGGTCTTGGGTGGAAATAGTAATTTCCAAAAAAGTAGATAATTGACTTGCCCCTCCTTTTCAATAATTTTAGTTAAAAGGGAAAATTCAAAATAGGACATTAATTAATGGATAATGTAAGATCAGACCCAGGTTTCTTTAGTAATGGATGAACAATAGATTCTTTCCAAACTATCGGCATAATACCTTCTGACAGGCTAGTGTTGATTAAGGTAGAGATTTCTTCAGTAAAGAATTGCAAAATTATTTCCATGAAGCAAAAGGCAATGAAGCCAATTCCGAATGAGGCATGTCAGGGCCGTCTGCACGTCCAAAATCTGGACAGCCTGGACCTGCACCCAGTTCTACACCTGCGGGAGCTATACATTTTCACAGGAGAAGAATCAGGCCCCCGGACATATGAGGCCATGACCGGAATCTGCCCTGTACGTCCAGGGTCAGTGTCTCACTTCCACCCTGCACTCGCTCCTCCTCCTTCACGCCCCTGTCCAGAGCTCCCCGTAAGTGTGGGGAACTCTTTGGTCCCTACGAATAGCAGGAGCTGAATGTCCAAACTGGACGCTCATCCCTGCTATTCAAAGGGCAGAATCTACCCCACTGTGTATAGCATCACTGCACTAGACTTAAGGCAGGAAGCTAATTTCATTAGTCCCAGACTTAAAGTGACTCTAAGGCATTATAAACAAAGAACTAGAAGGAAGCCAAGGTTTTGAGTTTTCTGTACTGTTAGCTGGGAGCCTACTGTATCTGGACTGGAGTAGCGATGACAGATGGAAAAGCCTAAGGGACATGTTTACTAAAGAACTTAATGTGTGTTGATTTCATTAATGTCCATTAACCTTTAGTGAACATGACCCTAAGTGTGAGTCTGAAGTTTATCAATAAAGGAGTCTTTCTTTGGCTTTCGTACCTGAGGCCAAATTGGCTGCAATCCTGAAAAGCTGATGGAACATATCTTGTAAATTAGATGCTGAATATAGGAATTTTTTTGCTTGCCTAAGCATTGATTTATTTTTGGATTTGAATACTTCTACAATTATTTAAGAAGGCATGAGATTTCTCCTCGCACCAAAGGCATTCTGCCTTCTTTCCTATCTCTTCACTGCATGTAAGGAACTGTTATACCAAAGGTGAGTGGTTTGTTTTTTAAATATAGGGCCTGATTCAGAGATGTGGGTTGTGGGGACCCTATTCCCCCTTCTTCTCTACCCAGATGTCCTGAGAGGTAGGATGGGGAGAGCTGGCAGGGTGTGGGAGGAGGCGGGGTCGGGGCAGAGCGGGGGCAGGCCAGCCCAGCAGGACATACAGGGCCGATTCCAGTCATGGCCCTGAATGCCCTGCCTGGTCAAAGAGGACATGCTGCTTATTCCACCTCGAAAGTGGAATAAGCAGCACTAATCCAGCGATCGGACCCGGGGATCCCTGTTGGGGTTGAGGCCGGATGTGGGGGGTCCCCGCCACCCGATCCAGGCCCCTACTGGCCAGCCATATGTTGGGTGATGGGGAATAGGGAGGCCTGCAGGGAAGGCATCCCCATAGGTAGGCAGCGGCACGTTGGGCCATTCTCGGGCCTGATTCTGTGTACCGCAGGAACGTTTTGTTCCCATGGTCCAGAATCAGGTCCTAATGAGCCTGTCTTCCTCAGGGATGTCCTGTGGTCCAGATGGCTTGGACATCCCCCTCTCTGAATCGGGCTCATAGTATATTGAGATGGGGCAATTATTTAAAGTACCTTCCAGAGCCTGATGGAAATCAGGAAGAATATGGTCAAAATGTTCGAAGGGTATCTTTAGCTCTTCTAATCTGCAGTGTTCTAAGAACTTCTCTGGCCTCAAGGAGTTAGGCTTCCTCCAGAGTTAGGGAGTTATTTTATGTTGGATGATAGTAGAGATATATAATTTTAAACTGACTAGAACTGGTCTGACTAGGAAATTGAGAGAGTATTAGCCATATGTAAAGAACGGTGAAAGATTTTAGAGTAAAGTAAATCTATTCAGTGCCTGATTTATGTGTAGCTAGGCTATAGAATAGTTGAAAAGAAAATTTATCCATGTAACCCCAAAATTCTTGCTTGATATCTGTGGAGGGATTGTCCACATTTATATTGAAATCTCCCAATATAAGAAATTCACCAGGTAGAATGTCCATTTCAGCAATTAGTGATACCAGCTCATCCACAACAAAAAGAGAAAGTGTGTATTGGGGGGGAGGGGGGAAGGTAGTAAACAAAAATATTCAAGGAAGGGCTACATGCTATATGAATTAGCAAAGTTTCAGCCAAAATCAAAATATGAAGAGACATTTCCTTACAGTACAATTTCTTAGAAATGATAACTGCTGTACCACCTCCCATTTTATGGGAGTGGGAGGCTGAGAAAAATGAAAAGTTATCCATGCATGCTGTACTAAAAAGTGTGATTCACCTGGTTCACCTCTGCTTTCAAGAGTCTACTTAACCAAACAGGGGCCAGTTCAAACTGTTTTCACAAAATGTTACCAAATGGTTGATCCAGTATTGCGTTACCCATTTCATGTATAGACTTGTAGTTCTGATTTCCCAGTTGAATTCTCTAGGAAATGCAAGACTGCAAGCCCCTGCATGCAGTGAGGTAAACCCAGGAATTTATCAACCCTGTCAAGCAAATCTGGAGACAATTGGAAGATATATGACTGTGCATTTTGACTTCACAGAAATGGGCAGCTTTCCTGAATAAAGCCTATATGTATAGCTTCTTATCGACCAGGGCAGGATTTGAGATATTGATGCCGGTAGGCAGGACTGGGGAAGAGTGGGGAGAGGAGGTTTCTCCCCCAGAGATCATAGGTCATGTTTCTGAAGCAAGTGAAATTGGGTTCTTCTATAGCCCAGGTATTTGATGCCTTCACAATCTGGTGCTCTAAAGCAGTTGTCTTGCTTTCAAACGGAGATGTGGCTTTTGTGCAAATATGATCAATAGTTTGCCATCAGCTTCCCAAAATATTCCACATAGCCAAATACTCTATCAGGTCAATAGTGAGCTGTGTTGGTCAACTTTTTTTTTTTTTTTTTTTAATTCCAGGTGCCACAGCTAAAAGGCACCAGTATCCAGATTGTGGCTGGCACTGAATATTTGGAGACTGTGACCAGAGCTGTCGCTATCCATAAAGCGGTGATATTCATTCTCACTGAATAGATAGTTTGGATAGACTTAGGCCAGCTCTTTTGCAAACCTAAGTCATCTGGATAGTTAATTATTTATATATTTACGCATTCAGGTGTTTACTATACAGCGCAGGAGCACAGCGGCTATCAAAGCAGTTTACAAGCATTTAAAAATGGGGGTAGTGAAAGCAGGAGAGAAAAAGAAAAGATAAATTAGAAGGGGCATCCAATCCAACGGACGACAGAGAAATGAACACAGAGACCGATCAAGGGAAGGCGGGAGAGACAGTGGGGTTGGTCAAAAGGGCAAGATTGTTGGAGGTGAGGAAAGGGATGAAGGAAGAGAAACAGTGAAAACCAGTGGAGGGGATGACAAGGAGGTTGTCCACATAGCAGTGCTGAATATCTCTGTTATACAGGTGGAGGCCAATTCTGATTTGTGCATTCCCGAGCTGTCTGGTTGTCCAAACATCCAGTTGGCCAGGGGATGCACTCGATCCTGCATCCACGAGGGCTAGATGTCCCCACGGGAGCAGAATCACAGCAAATGGTTAGACGTCCAGGGGGTGGCCCAATTCTGGCACCCTGGATGTCCAGCCACAAGCTCGCTAACTCAGTCAGGCTCCTGAATGGAGCCACAGTGCCATGGCATCCTACTACCAGGACACCGTGGCTCCATTCAGGAGCCACAATTGCCAGACGATGCCAAAAACCTCATTTCCCTGCAGCCCGACCCATGATCCAGCCTCCCATGGCAAGGGTCAGGCTATGGAGATGCTCCTGCAGCCCTCACCAGCCCATTCACACCAGTCGCTGCTGTCACCCTGTGTCTAACAGGCTGAGCCCCGACATACAGGGCCGACCTCAGAATCGGTCCTGTACGTCCGGGGTCACAGCCCATCCTCGCTCTGCCTCCAGACCTCCCCCTCCTGCCCCCCATCACAGGCTCCCCATACAACACCGCTGTACGTATGGAGAGCCTTTGCACCAGGAGTGGCAGGGGGATGAATAGCAGGGATGTATGTCCAGACAGGACGTAGATCCCCACTATTCATGGCACAGAATGACCCCCAAAATCTCTGGTTCTCTCCCAGCTCTGCTCACAGACTACACATTGTTCTATGTGCAAAATGTTATTCACTTTGTTCATTGTAAACTGCCTTCACATACTGAAAGACTGTATCTAAAAACAGTTAAACAAAATAGCTAAATAATGGAGTGGAGGAGTAGCCTAGTGGTTAGAGTGCTGGCTTGGGAACCAAGAAACCAGGGTTCAATCCCCACTAGCACTTCTTGTGGCCTTGGGCAAGTCATTTAACCCTCCATTGCCTCACAAAAATCCAAGTTATCAATGTCCCTGTTTAATATACATTACCAAGTTTAAGTTACAATGTAAACCACTTTGATCTAAACCATAAAGCGGTATAAAATAAATAAATACCCTAGCACTAGCCTGAGAGTGCTGCTGAATATCCTAGTTGATGGCACTTATCCCATAGCAGGTGAGGCTGACCAAATAAGTGCCACTGAATATCAGCTCTATCATTTTTATTTTACAGGACATCTGTAATTTAAGTAAATCTAGAGATAAATCTGGCAGAAATGAGCTTTTCCTCATGTTGTAGAGGTATTTATCTTTGGTTGCTTTCAGTTTTTTTTCAAGATTCTTTCTTTCTCTTAATAGGAGGAGATACTGGAAAATTGAAACAGATCTGGCTGGTCACATATTTGAGATCATCCTCCCTCCCTCCCTGCCTCCCCCCCCACCCCAATCAAATGTTGAGAAGTAAAGAGCTTGGAGATATTCACTTACTATTACCGACAAGACTGTATTAAATGAATCACAACCTGGGTCTCTACAAACGATTACACTGTAATATATTGCCAGTTCGGTTGGTATGCTAACATTGACATCAGTAGAATATATTCCAGTTGTTTATTTTGTTTTAATTGATAAAAAATTATGATTGATCCTTTGAAGTAATTATTTGTAGTCACTTTTCTTTCAAAAGTTTATAATTGCACACCATTTTGATTGGCTATTCAGAAAAGTGCTATAAACTTTTATAAATAAATTCTGTTTTGAATAAAATGTATCAGGAAACACTGAAAAAGCAATAAAGTAAAATAAGGAAGCTTAAGAATGTTTATTTCTTTGTAACACATCATATTTTATTTCATAATGTTGTCTGATTACATGAGTTTTGTATATTGAGAGTGGCTAGACCATACAAACTGTGTGGGGGGGGGGGCTGGGGGTTAATAGCAAATTTAAGAAAAACTACATTTGTGAAATCAACTATCTTGGTATGTGGATACAAATAACATTTCAGAAAATGGTTCCCATGTTCGATTAAATGTATGACTGCAGGAAATGGCTCCTATGTTTTCTGCTTTAAAGGGACTTTCTGAGATTGTTTAATTTTGAAGGAAATGGGAATACTGAATTTGGTTGTCATGCCCCAAGGAGGCAATGCCAGAGGTTTCTCTGTAAACCATATTACCAAGCATGCTAACTTGTTTCCATTCTTATGAAAGATATTTTCTTTTGGTGAATTTGAGAATGGCAGGGAATTCAGGAAACATAAATTTACATGAACTTACTGACCCTCGTTCGTGAAGTGGTCTTAGTTTTCAAAATATCAAATTTCTGATTTCAGAATCTGAATTATCCATCTAAAACACTGAATTATCCATCTAAATCAATTGAGAAAACTTGAACATTGTGGGAGCCCAATTTCCCCTGCCTTCACAAATAAAAGAACTATGGACCAACTGTTTATATTAAGGGTCCTATTCATTAACATGCGGTAAGATTTTGCCGTTACTGCAAGTTAACGGCCCAAATGGAAATGCGGTAACTGCAACATTTTGCCATTCAGTTAAAACCTAGAGAAGTTCTTTACCACCCATTTATGTAATGGCAGATAGTGCAAGTCTGTTAGTTGCACTATTCAGGTGGTGGTAACTGCACCACGTTACGCAGTGCCAGCCCCAGAGTCGGTTCAAGGTGTTGGCGTCCTAGGCAAACCTTTATGCTGTATGCCCCCCTGGTGGTCAGAATCTATTGTTTAGGTTTGATTGGCTTGCCTTTGACACCCCCCCCCCCAGATGCTTCCGTCCTAGGCAACCCCCTAGTTTACCTAATGGAAGGGTTGGCCCTGACAATGCCCTCCTCATTAATGGTTGATGCATGGTAACTTCCTGTACATTAACGGTAAGCTCATTCCCCTCCCATTCCCCAGCATATTCCACATTAGCTCTTAATGCAGAAATTACTGCACATTAACTGCTAAGACACCCTGCTAACTGTTAGCACATGCCAATTGCCATGTTAAGAGCTAATAACGTTTAGAGGTTCGTTCCAAATGGGACATCCAATTGCAATCTGGGATGTCAAAGCCAGAACATCTGAAAAGAAAAGCAAGCATGTACAAGTTCAGGCACAATTCCAGAAACATGTATCAACTATCTATATAAACCAGGAGAGGATTTTGGAACCTAAATGTCTAATAGCATAAAGGTTATAGTAGTGGCTGAAGAGCTGAGTGGCCAGGGTTCAAATGCCAGTGTGGGATTTTGTAATCTAAAGCTACAGTAGTCACTTAATTCTCTACACTCTCTGGATGTTTTAAGGTGAAAACAAACACTTTCCTGATACCTATTCATGCCTGAATCAGGAATAAACATGCACATGCCTGCAGACAACTCTGCTGCTTCTGGGATCAAACAGGACGTGTAAGTCCATTGCCCCACCCCAGACATGCATCCACCACACCCCTGTGCCTACTTGAATGTCCCCATACTGGAGACATCTGTGAACAGCAGTTGTGGAATGGTTACAGAGTCGTGACGGTGATTTTGACATCCATGTGCATGTCTGCAGACATCCAAACCATGACGAAACATTTCAGAATGGCCCTCTTAGTAAACAGGTCTCTACATGCTTATATTGCTAATATGAGGTATTAACTCTTTTTGCTAGTTGAACTCCTCATAAGGTTGCTTGAACCTTTAGAACCACGAAGAAGCAAAAAGACACACAGGATCTTTAAGAGGCGGCACCTTGATAACAAGAAAGAAAAAGCTTCCAAATGACCATATACACTTATTATTGAGTGATGGAACATTGTGGGGCGTGTTGACTAACCCACGCTAATAGCATGGGATTTAGTGTGCTAGCTAAAAATGCAGCGTGCTACAAACCCCACACTAATCACCGGGGGTTGGAGTCATGGTGGGTTGGGGTGGGGCGTGGGCAGTGACTGCTCGTGGCTGTTAGCATGGGTGTCAGTGGCACACGCTCTCTGTCAATGTCAAGGTTAACGTGGGTGCACTTAATGCCATCTCAATGGGTGGTGGTAACTACATGCATGGTAACTGCAGCAAATGGCTTAGCACGGGAGGCGCTGGTCGCATGCTAGCTGCATGGGGACATGCTCTGCACATGCCCACTTCTTAGCGTGGCTCCGACGTCACCCCTGCACTAAGGTTTGGGCCTGAACTCATGGTACACTGATGCATTTTAGTAAACATACGCTGTACAGTATGTAGAAATCTAGCTTCAATCATTAACACAAAACAATTTGTGTCTTAGCTTTTGTTTCATGATGGCACAATTAAAAAAATAACTGTATTTATTGGTCTGTTGGAGAACCAAGCTAATGGTTTTCCCTTGGGTTTTGTTTTGCCAGGATGTCAAGGCCTGCTTTACATGATGCAGAGTCACACTGCCACCATTATTCTAAGAGGATGTAGACATTTAACATATGGGATAGACTGGCCAAGAATGTCACCACCATAGTTGGATCTTTTTGCTGTATGTCTTTCTTTCAAATTATTTGGTATTCACTCAAATATAAATACAATTTACTAGTGGCAAAAATCAGTCAATATCAATAGTAAAATAGCAATGGGAACCAGTAAAGAAAAAACAAAAGTTATGGGATCTGTTTGCACTATTGTTACATAGCCTCATTGGTTGACACTGCACTGTACCCACTCTTGGTGAGCCCTAGACATACTGCATAAACCAAGATTTAAAACAAACATGATGGGACATTACAAGGAAGAAGAACAAAATTTCAGCATGTGCTTTCATTTTGAAACATTTTCTTTCATTGTAAAATAAAATGGAAAAAATGCTAGCAAATTTGATTTTTTTTCTTTTATTTCATTTTGTGCTTGGTGTGTGCTAAAACTGAAAGAAAACAAAATGAAATAAAGAAAAAAAACCCTCAAAAAATCCTCCAATACCACTATGAAAATACCAGGTTATGAAGGTCTGAAAATGCGAGATTATCACCAACAGGATACCTAATATGGTGTCATGGTGATTAAAGAAGCAGCACTTTCTGGTAAGACAACTTCAGTCTCAAGGGTGGAACGTTAATGTATCTTCCACACTGTCTGATGAGTCCAAACACTTAGCCTGAAACTTTGAGGCACGCTTATGAAGCTGTGCAAAGTGTGCTTAGGTGCCCGCTAACCAGAATGGGGCTATTTCTAATCGGGGCACATCCAGGCCATTTGGATGGCTGCTGTGGAAGATGTCCTTCCTCATGCCCGGCTAGCCCACCCCATGCTCCTGTTGGAAGGCAGTGCTATGGCATCCCAATGCCATGGCACTGGGACGCCCAGCAGGAGCACAGTCAGCCCAACACTGAAGCCGGGGCCTTCACTGCTGCTCCTGCAACACTTTGGAGGGTCTTCATGCCCCAATCGCCTTGGCCCCTCTGAGGTGGAATAAGACCCCCATCCATCTTGGCCTCGCCGAATGGACAGGATGATGACCTAAATAGGCCTTGTATGTCCAGGTTAATGGGCCCGCCCCCACCCCACCCACTCTGTGCCTCTGGCACTCCTCCTCCTGCCCTTGTCCAGTGCTCCCTGTACAAGGCTGCTGTATGTATGGGGAGCCGGGGACTGTAAATACGGTGGTTATATGTCCAAACCGGATGTACATCCCTGCTATTCACTGTTCAGAATGACCTCCAATGTGCGGAGACATGTTAACAGCATAAACTCAAAACAGAGAGGCCGTGGTTACTTCTGTGCCATCTGCTTAGTGCGCAATGGGAAGGGAAATGGGTGGGTAGCAGCAGAGAGTGGGCGTGACAGTATAATGCAGTTAGCATGGGGTTGGCAAGGTATGTTCTTCATCAGTGTTGCAGTTAGCATGTTTGAGCTTAACATAAACTCACTGGGTGGTGTTAAGTGCTTTCATGTTAAGAGTGAATGCTGCTGGTGCACATTAATGGGGTCAGCTCGTCCACTAGGCAAGGGCGGCTGTCCTGAGTGGGTGGCTTTGTGCTGCTGCAGCTTTGTTGCCTGCGGCAGGCCATTTGCTTCAGCACACATGACCTGCCATTTCTGATCCCCTTCCATGGCAACTCACTGTCAGAGAGGGATCAGAAGCTGAAGCACATGGCCTGTCATGGGCAACAATACAGCAGTACAAACCTTACACTTTTAAAATACTGCCACTGCCGCCTATCTGCCCCCCTGAAGATGGAATCTGTGGCAGTGGAGGGCAGTGGCGTGGCTTGGCAGGGGTGGCTTGGTTCCCCAGGAGGGTGGCGTGGCTGGCATTTCTGCCTGGGGTGGAAGAAACCCTTTGGGCTGGCCCTGCACATTAGGATTGGAATCAGTGCAGTATCTGCTGGGGACATGCTGTACTTCCCCCAACTGGTAGTGCATGACTGTTGCACATACCATATGTTGATTTCTGCTCTCAACGTACAATACCTGCAAACCAGCGCAGCTTAGTTAACATACCCCTTTGTGTGTTTAGTAAAGGAACTCCTGAAGAATGGCAGCCAGAGGACGGTTTCTGGGGAAGTCAGAGATATTAGACAATAAGTTCCTGGATATCTGGTGATGTGATAGTTTAATTCATGCTAGGAGCAGTAAACATTCTTAACACATGACTTCAACCACAAAAATAATATATCATAAAAGCAAAGGGTCATTTGACTAAACTGTGTTATGCAGTTAATACGGGAATAAGTGCACATTGTTAGCACATACCCATGTTATTGGTTAACACAGCAGCATGACAGCCCATGCTAATTCCTGTGTTAACTGCACGAGGAGTGGGGCCGAGATTGGGCAGAGAATGACTAGAGATTAGGTGGGGACAGAGCCTTATGGTACCATGTGTTAACTGCTAAGACAGCAGTTGTTGTCAAATCAGTAGGTGGAGCTAAGTACAGTGCAGTTAATAGGGGTTATTTTTGAAGCCCTATTTGTGCTTTGGATGTCTGGAAATGAGCATAGAGATATCCAAATCATGGAGATGTCTCCAGAGACATTTTGGAAGCTGAATTTGTGAATGTTCTTAGCGTGAAAACATCCAAGTCTGAACATAAGCATGGTTTCTTCAAAACCCTACTGCAATTTAGTAAAAGACCCCTATAACAAACATTTAAAGGCAAAAGATCATTTTACCACAAATTAATACAACAAAGTCCTACATGTTCTCAGCAACTGGAGTTCCTGTCTTCAACCACTACATGTTCCTATTCCTTGTGTCTGTATCACACCAAATTATGAGGCAACCAAGATTCCCATGAAGCTGTGCAGGCATCCCCCACCCATTCTGCTGCCGATAGGGGAGGTTCTGGCAGCAGTGTGGGTGGTGGATTCCCATTCAGCTTTGAGGAACATTGAAGATAAACCTCAATTTGTTTGGCAATTTGCTCTAAAACGGTTGGACTTTATAGAAAAAAGTTTGCAAATGGCTACATATTAACCTTGCCTCTCTTACAGCAAGTACTTTTAACAACTTTTCCTCCTCTGTGTACAAATGGTGGCTCATTTCATATTGCACTAGTTTCTCATGAAAACACTGCAGGGACATTTTGGATAATGATATAAAGGCCAGGACCAAAGCCTTGTATTGAGCATGACTCCAGATTGGGAACCATTAAAGTTGGTAGTTAAAACACCATCTTTATTATCCTCTTTCTTCCTCTGCTGTGTATTGACATTCCTGCAGAGACTAGTTGTGCTTAAGGTTCTTGTAATTAAATATATATTATTAAAAACCCCTGTCTGAATTACTGTCTGTGGATTATGGTCTGCCAATGCCTGCTCACTAGTGAGATACTCAAGGATCACAAGCTGTCTATGACAAATCTAAGTTTGCATTTCCAGAACGGCAGCAATGTCAAAGAGAAAAAAGTCAAGAACATTTGCATTCCAAGTGCTAAAAAGCTGAATGCTAGTAACACCAACAAAGGAGAAACGTTGAAGAAAGGCAGTGCTAATATAAGGGGCTAATGAGTGCTATGCATGGAGAGAGCGAAGATCATCAAACATCAAGAAAACCTTTCAGAAAGGGCCAGAGCTACTCTTGGGTGCCATTGGCATGGTTAAAAATAAAGTTCATGTGCATCTCAATATATTGCCCATATATGCTACATCTTTTGAGCCCTGAACTGCTCTTTGGCACAGTGCAAATATTAAGCAAAACAAATCAGTCTGAGAAGACTACTTCAAAAATGTCAATGCTTGGTAATGGTTCCCTCAATAAAGAAAACCGTGGTTTACACCTCACTCTGGACTGGTTGCTGTAATGCTTGGTAATTACTACTACTACTACTATTTAGCACTTATATAGCGCCGAGCACACAGCGCTGTACAGGTAAGACATGCATATAAAAGATATACATGTAATAAACAGTCCCTGCTCATCAGAGTCATGCTCATCCGAGCTTACAATCTAATACTCATCCGAGTTTACAATCTAATACAACAGGTTTACAATCTAAAACAAGAATACAAAGCGATAGTCAGTTCGGTAATGGTGCCATATCTATTTTATTTTATTTATTTATTTATTTATTTAGTATACATTTGTATACCGCTACTTCCAGCGATCAGCAGCGTTTTTTGATTACAGATTGGAAATTGTCAAATCATGACAGGAAATTTTTTTTTTTGAGGTATAAACACATTGATGAGACAGGAAAGCACAGCACACAGAGAACTATTTTACAGGGAACATGGGCTATGGAGGGTTAAGTGGCTTGCCCAAGACCACAAGGAGCACCTGTGGGACTAGAAACCCCAGTCCTTCCAGCCCAAGGTTGCTGTCCTCTAGTGGGAGGACATGTTGAATATGTCCTCTAGTGGGAGGACATGTTGAATATGTTTGAATATGTTGAAAAGTTTAGGATTTGTAAATTAATCACAGCACGTTCTCATAAAAAGGATTCACAAATCCCGATCCCTAACACAGGACCCAAGCAAGTCATGCCTCAGTAGTCCGAAGGTTCATGCCTAACAATTTGCTGTTGACAAATTTTGAATCAGCCCATTTCTATTTAAATGCTCTTTCCATGCAGAATCGCCCTAATATACAAGGTGAAGCAGGAGCATAGCATGAATTCAAGAATGAACTCAGGGAAGGAGATTTTTAAAATAGGCAGTACCCACAGTAGGTCTAAGCCTGTAAAAAGGTAGAGCATGTGATCTTTACCCAAAGTAAAGGATAAATTGCTCAAATTTAATAAATCCATAAATGAAATTATATAATTCAAAAATGCACATATATTCTCCCCTCTGTCCCCAGTCCAAGGATACTATGACAAACATATCTTGGGGCGACTGTGTCCAGATTACTAACTAAGAAACCATGACCTTCTCAGCCTAACCTCTGACATTAAGGGAGATAACATGAAATAATCTAGTTCTTTTTACAAACTGTACTTGATATCCAATTTTATGCATTGTACTAGATGTTTTTTGAATCTACATTAAAATTTGCTAGGTCATTATGAAAACGTAACTAGTTTGCCGTTCATTTCTGGACCCGTTGATGTTTTGCACTAGTGTGCACCTGGAACATATTTGTGTAACACACAGTTAGCATGTGTTGCTAGGGATGCACATGCAATTTGCTCTCTTTTTAACCATAGCACAGGGATAGTCAATGAATATGTTTTGCAAACAAGTATGTGGATCTGTACATATTTGTTGGAATATTTGTGAGTTTAAGAGGGTTGTTTACTAAACTCTATGAAGCAGTAGGCTCGCAAAATACCATGTGCTGTTAGCACAGAGGACAGTAACTGTAATAGCACTGTCATAGCAGCAGGAAATGGGCAGGTTATAGGTGAAGAATGGGCATGGACTGCACATTGCAGTTAGCACATGGTACTTTACCGCGTGCTATCACTCATGCATTTAGCATGGATGCACGTATTGTGTCCAGAAGAGAAGGTGGGTGAGTACACCCGTGATATCAGCAATGTGCATACCATACCCTTGACATTGTAAATAGAACACCCTGATACTCCCCCCCCCCCCCCCAACATCTGTATAAAAAAAAACAGTACCCTGGAAACCAAAGTCCCCCTATATCGGTATCAACTGCCTCCCACCACCCAAGACTTCCTCCCAGATTTTACTAGGGATTCTTGGCAGTAATGATTTCCAATTCCTCTTACTCCATTGAGGACCTAGGTTTAACACATTCCCTGTACAGGCCAGCATCAGGGCTACGGGATGTTTGTTGAGGGTGGAAGATCAGAGGCCAGGGCTCTCCAGAGGCAGGACTGCCAGTTTTACTTCTCTGGTGTCAATGGGAGTGATGTGCTGTGGCTGGTCAAGGTATCTTCTGATGACAGTCAGTTGTTCTACTTCTTAGCAGAGTTCTGAAGTGAAGTCTCTTCTCATCTTTCACCTCCTTACCTGGAGTGCTCTCCAAAAGCAGAGTTTCCCATGCTTATTTGTAACTGACAACAGAATCCCAATACCAACTGTTCCTAAGACAATCTCTATGAAAAAGCTTCACTTATGCAAATCAAATTTGGCACAATACCAGAACAGTTGCAAAGACGATGGAACTTTATTTCACATGTGCTCGGATTGTTCACTCATAAGAGAATCCCAATCTTCTGTTAGAGAATAAGTAAATCACAAGTCACAGACTCATGCAAGACCTAAGAATATTTCTATATGGATTCAGAGACGAGAACGAAGGCTTAGACTCATACATTAAACTGATTCTACATTTGTTGACGGTAGTTGAACTAGGAAAACACCAATTGGCCCAACAGTTATCTACTAGTGGGCCAGAGACTCAGAGATATCAACACTGGAAAAAAATTACTTCGTGATTTAGGAATTGGTTTATGGAATAAAGAGTTGAAACACACTTTTGCTATGTGTATAATCTATATTGTTCCTACAGAAGGACAATGAGCCTCTCTGTTGGAAAAGTAAAGAAAAGTAAGGCGGAAAAAGAGACTGAGTATTTGAAAGTAGTAGCCGAAAAGGTAAGGATTAAAGGCTAGTATTCATAAATTACAAGAGATCACAGAACGAGAAAAACAGGCAACAATAACTGGAAAAGCTAAGAGAAAATGGGAGAGCAAACTGGAAAGCAAAGAAACAAATGGAAGAAAAATAGCTAATATAGTGAAATTAGGAGGCAAGACTTTTTTTATATGATAGTGACAGGAGGAAATGCAAAAGTAGTTTTGTGAGACTCAGAGATGAAGGGGAGGAATATATAGAGTGTGCTGAGAAAACAGAAGAATTGTTTAACAAATATTTTTTTTGGTGTTCACAGATGAAAGTCCAGGAGTAGAGCCACAAAAAAAAAAAAAAACACAAATTAGAATGGAAGTGAGAGAGAACTTGAACAATTTTCAGAAGACTGTTAGTGAAGAGTTAGTTAAGCTAAGGGACCCTTAAAAAGCAGTAAAGTTTTGCAGTTACCATACAGTAAGTTCCCAAATTCAGAGCCTCTGCAGTGACTGGTGGGGGCCTTCACAGTCCATATTGCTATGACAGGGACTAAGGGGCATGTTTACTAAACTCCGAAATTGTGCGGGGCCCCGTTAGTGTGCCTGTGCCATATAAGGAGTGGGCGGTTCAGGCAGAAAAAAGAAAAAAAAACGGGAGAAAGCGATCGTACTTGTGCGCGTCGCGCAACTGTGTGGGGTCCGTATTAGCGCGTGGAAAGGCTAAGCATCGCGCTGCTGGGCACACAAATGAACAGAGCCGTAGTACAATGGTGAAGACGCTGAGCAATGGTGCAGGGGCCATGGGTTCAAACCCCCACTGGGCGCAATGAACAAGGCTGGCTCAGGCAGTACCTATTATGGGGAGGATTGTTTTAGGAGGGAGCCTAATTTTGTGCAGCAGAAGGCGGCGCGCCGATGTGCAAGTACTGGAACAGAGCCACAGCACAATGGTTACGACACTGACCAGTGGTGCAGGGGCCATGGGTTCAATCCCCCAAGGTGTCCAATGAAGAAGGCTCACAGAGGCATTATGTATTATGGGGATGAATGCTGTAGGGGGCAGGATAATTTTTTATCTCAGTTAACACTACTAGCAAACGCACTCACAAAGCGTGTTAACATAAGGCGGCCCATAAGGCACATGTGAACGTTCACTGTCCGGCAAGGCACCCTAGAATGTCCCCTATAGGGCCCCATATATGTTGCGGTACAGGGTAATGTATAGTGCACCTTATATGGACGGCAACCATAACGTGCCCTATAGGGCGCCCTATAAAGCACCCTCAGAGGCACCTTATGGGTACAGTACGCTGAGGGTGTTGTTGCTGGCAACAACATATGTACATGACAGTTATAAAAAACATTGGACAACCCTCTAAAAGAGCCCCACTGTGGGTTTGAATCCATGACCTCTGGCTTCACAGGCAGTGACATAACCATTGGGCTACAGCTGCCAGCAAGCCCCTGGCTGGCTGCAGAGAGCTGTCATTTCACCACACAGACAGTCTTCTGTGGGAACCAGGATAGGGTTAGGCCACCCGTACCCATGATGCACTGCACATGCAAATCAGCTGACCACAGATGAACACAAGATGGGGAATGCACCCCAACAGCTCCCCGACCTGGTAGGGGGAAGTGTCCGTGTGCACCCACACAGCACCTCGGCCTGGTAGGGGGGTACTGACCGGGTGTGTTACTGGCACAGAGTAGCTACACACCATCACATTGTGTGGGTACAGTGCTCACCCTGAGGGTGCGGTGATGCACCCAGGACCAGGTCCACAACACCTGCCATGGCTGACAGAGGCCATGCCGGAGCTCCAAAGCAGTAGTAATTTGAGAGATAGGTAGTTCCTGCAGAAACACCCTGGATTACTCTGTCTGTGTCAGTCAGTGGAACCCCTTATGGACCCCTAGGTGGGCTATGTACCACCATTCCCCCCCCCCCCCCCTAGGCTGCAGGTGAAAAACAGGGTCCCCTGTCAACAGATCCACATTCTACCACCCTGCAATGGTGGCAGTAGAGTGGACCATCAACCCCTGTCCTGCTGAGGAAAAGACACCCTACAGGGCATCCAAAGCAGCCCTATGCACAGCCATAACACAATATCAGACAGACATTAGGCCAGGATATGCTAAGCTGCACCCCACCACTATCTGATATTCTCCTGCAGCAGGCCTTCAGCCGCTGCACCCTGCAAGGCGCTCCATCAAGAGATATACCAGCTGAGAACAGTCTGCTAGTTAGTCCTGGTGGAAATGCATGCACCCAGAACTGGGATGGCAGCACACACAAGCAGATAAGTCAGTGACTGGGCCCCACAAGGAAACCCATACATATCACATGAGAAAAATACTATATAGCACTATGGGGGTGCCTAGCCATGCTGGCATCACTGCACAGTCAGGGTGGAGTGTGCCCCCATCAGCACATACAGAGGTCACCCTGTCTGTGTAGGTGGTGTCCGGCCACTACAATGTCCCTGCCAGTGCCCTATGCCCTGTGCAGATGCATCCTGGCCAGCACACCCTGTCTGAGCTATACCCATGGTACTTTGCTGCTCATTATGCACATTGTCAGGCCAATACTGGCAACAGTGCTGGCAGTGTGGGCTGGGGAAGGTGTTTGCAGTCAACACACACTGTATAGAGACAGACAGACACTCCCACACGTATGCCAGCATTGTGCCACTATAGAGGGGTTTATCAGCCTTGCCCACCACACCAGTCCTGGGCACAGTAAAGGCATGGATATGCTACGCAGTACTGTTGGGGGTCACTCCCCAAGGTGGTAAACACTGTCAGAGACCAGACCTGAAGCACGCACCACAGACATCAGACAGCTTTTTATGTTGGAGATCAAAGAGCCAAATGTGCTTTAAGTAGGACAGTCTACCTGCCAGTACACATAGCAAACGTTTGAGAGCTGTCCACCGCATACCCAGGTGTAGGGTGGCATTGCTAAGGTATGCAGGTGCTAGTATTGGGAGATGCACACAGGGCCCAATGTCCTGCCTCTCCAGGAGGCATTGGCCAATGGGGCCTGGGGGTGTGGGTATGTTCGCCTCTGTTGGATGTTGCTTTACGGCAGAGTTTCCCAACTCCAGTCCTGGTGTGCCTACCACTGTTCGGGTTTCCCTGCTGTCCCTCATGAGTATGCATGAGCTACATCTACATGCCATGGGAGTGGTGCATAGATATGCAGCACAGGCATTTGTATTAGCGGCAGCAAGGAGCCTGAATGGTGTGTGGTCCTCCAGGACTGCATTTGGGAGACTCTGCTCTAGGTAATGCCCCTGTTCATGGTGTCTGTGATCGGTGTGCGAAAAGATAGGCGTAATACCAATGCGTATGTCCCCAGCAATCCTGGTTTGTCCGTACTATCACGGTTTAGTTGTGTTAAAAATATGTGGACAGGATTGGCAGTAGCCCCAGCTGGGCTTTGCACCTGTGACCTTCTGTTGTTGCACACACTGTCTGTGTGCACTGCACCACTGTGTTGCCACAGATTGACTGGATTCCATGGGAAGTCCATGACTGTGCATCCGACAGGGCCTGTCTGTTGCAGTGGACAGTGCCAGCCTGCACATGGATAGGCCACTGTCTTCGGTGGCTAGCAGCCACTGCCCCCCACCACCTGTCCCCTTACGCCAACATGCTGGCATGTCCTTATTTTGGTAAAAGCATATGGCCTGATTGAGTTGTGGCACTCCCGGACTGCATTTGGGGGACTTGGCTGTAGGTAATGCCCATTGTCATGGTGTGTGAGCGGTGTAGGGTAAAATATGGGTGTTTGCACCATGCTTCTGTACTCTGCAATATAGGGGTGTCGTTAATATCTCTGTTTAGTGGTGGGTAAAATGTGGGGACTGGGCTGGTAGGTGCCACAGCTGGGATTTGAACCTGTGACTCTCTGGTCCTATAGGTACTGGCTCTGTCTGCTGCACCACACTGTGGCCACAGAGACAGTGCAGTCCCTGGAGATAGGAATCCTGATCAAAAGAGTAGGGAGCCCTGCTCTGCACATTTTTACTGTGGGCTCATTCACCGTGTCTGGCGACAAAAGTGCAAATAAAACCCGCAAATGGCCGCGGAAAATGGGGAAAAAATATAACCAAGCTGGCCAACAGTGATATTAATGGGCACACATAAAAAGACACACCCCGGAAAGCTCCACAGAAAGGAAATGATTTTTGGAAGGGTCTCCGCTCCGTAGACCCTTCCAACATTCATTTCTTTTTTTTTGTAGCTTTCCTGGGTGTGTTTTTTATTTTTTCCCATTGCTAGCACTATTTCCCAGCTGAATCATGATTTTTAAACATTTTCGTGGTGGTCATTTTGGGTTTTATTTGCACTTTTGTTCTGTGCACATGTATCACACTGCTCACGTTTTGTGGGTTTCCCAGGTTTTGCTGTACATTGCTGACGGAAATGGTTTCTCTTCCCTTTAAATGCCCTCTACCGCGAGTGTTTCACTCGTGGTATTTTTGCTTTGAAATTCGGCCCCGATAATGTGCGGGGAGCCTCTCCCCTCCCCTTCCCCGCCCATTAACCCCGTCTCTCCGCCTCTCGGGAGCCTTCCTCTGCCCTCCGTTAGCCTTTCCACTCCTCTATCGGACATTTGCGGGCCTGTACTTGTGCGGGGCCCATTAGTGTGTCACGCACCTGTGCAGGGGTTCATCGCACGTGTGCGGGGTGCTTAAGAGCACTTAAGTGCTGCTTTTAGTGCGCTATTGTGCGGCGCGCAATTGTGCGGTTTTTAGTAAACATGCCCCTAAATCTTTACTGCATGCTAAGTGAATTGACAAATAGCATAAATGCATATTCTATTGAAGAAGCACTAAGCCCGTCTGCACTATCTGCAGTGGGACAATTAGCTTATGAAAGTTATCATGCACTTACTGCAGGGTGCAATCCATACCCACTTCCTGTCCTTAACCTATCCATATCCTGCCCCTTTCCATGATATGTTGTTAGTGTGTATATTAGCATGCACTATCATTCCAGTGCGGTGACTGTTACTGTGGTCTTGTGCTAACGGCACATTAGTGGCAGATGGGAAACATTTGATGGTACTGAAGGGACTTAGGGAACTTTTTCAATGCTTCTTTATAGTCAGGAGTGATCCCAGAAAATTGGAGATGGGAGCCTTCTGGAGCTTCTCCTGCTGCCAGAAAGGAGTTAAGTACCCCTGTTCTGCCTTTTTCACCCATCCTTTTCTCCAGGAGCTCTGCCTTGTCCCTGATGGGATTTGTTTGGGATGAAGATGCGGATTCCCTTTTTCCAGCAGGTGAGTCAGTGGAGGAGGGAGAATTTCCTCTGGTGGAAGGTGAGGATCCATCAGTGATCTGTCTATTTCACAGGGAGGATCTTCTCTTATTCGGGATGCTGTGGCGGTCTTATGCATGTTGTAGCCTACCCTATTCTGGAGGGCTTGAGGCAACCTAACCGCCTTCCACGCCCTCCCCCCCCCCCCCAAAGTTAATGTGTAAACTTGTGAATTCTGTGGGAGACACTGGCATTGGCCTCAGGAATTCTAGGATCCTGGTTCAGCTGTATCTTTTACCCCAGGATGAAATGGAACAGCTTTTTGGGCTCCCTTGTTTGGATCCCCTGATCACGGCTGCGACAAAGCACATTTCCATTTCAGAGTCTTTCGATAGGAGAGTGGAAGCTGTCCTTAGAATGCATTTACAGCTTTGATTTTCGGAACTCAAGTGACGCTATGTGCAGGCTTAGTGACCCAAGCTCTCTTATACTGAATCTAGCCATTGTGGCAGCCCTGTATGGCTTAATCAGAATTTCCTCCAAGTCCAAGGCATTGGTAGAGGATGCAGTTCCTCTACAAAAAGCAAAAGTAAGGAGGAGGCTGGCAGCTACAAGCCACATATTCTGACCTTGGTTGTGAGTAGATTAATAGAACTTATGCTAAATCTTAGGATAGTACAGATGCTCTAAATCCAATAGATCAAGGGCTCCAAGGTAACATGGTTTTACTAAGGGTGAGTCTTCATACATGAACCTGTTTGGAGTTGAACTGGGGAGAGAGCACCAAATGTGGTACACTAAGATTTCAGCAAGGCCTTTTGTATGGGTCCTAAAGTGACAGGGTTAAAACACAGGCTCTCAACCCAGTTCTTGGGACACACCTAGCCAGTTAGGTTTTCAGGATAACCGCAATGAATATGCATGTAAGAAATGTATGTACACTGGAGGCAATGCATGCAAATCTATTTCATGCATATTCATTGTGGCTATCCTGAAAACCTGACAGGCTAGGTCTGTCTATTTCCAGTGATATTTTGCCAAGAAAACCCAGGGGCTGCTGGGTCACCGGGAGTCAGCATTTATTTATTTAACTGTGTTTATATATCACTGATCTATGAGTTTAAGCAGTTTTCATAACAACTTGGCCAAGCTGGCTTCATGGAACAGTAACAATTGAGGTACATAGAACTGGTTTACAAGGAACAGTAACAACTTACTAGATAACATGGAACTGTAAAATATTAAACAATTGTGGTAACATAGTATACAGTGCATTGCAAAAGTATTCATCCCCTCTGTGTTTGTCCTGTTTGTCGCATTACAACCTGGAATTAAAATGGAGTTTTGGGGGTTAGCACCATGTGATATACATAACATGTCTACTACTGTACTTTGAAGATGCAAAATATCCTTTATTGTGACACAAACAATAATTAAGATTTTTAAAAAACTAAAAGCAGGAGTGTGCATATGTATTCACTCCCCAAAGTCAATACACTGTAGAACCACCTTTTGCTGTAATTACAGCTGCAAGTCTCTTGGGGTATGTATCTATTAGCTTAGCATATCTAGCCACTGGGACTTTTACCCATTCCTCAAGGCAAAACTGCTCCAACTCCTTCAAGTTAGATGGGTTGCATTGGCGTACAGCAATCTTCAAGTAATGTCACAGATTCTCAATTGGATTGAGGTCTGGGCTTTGACTAGACCATTCCAAGACATTTAAATGTTTCCCTTTAAACCAGCTTTAGCAGTATGTTTAGGGTCATTGTCCTGTGAGAAGTTGAACCTCCGTCCCAGTCTCAAATCTCTGGCAGAATGAAACATGTTTTCTTCAAGAATTGTCCTGCATTTAGTGCCATCCATCATTCCTTCAATCCTCACCAGTTTTCCTGCCCCTGCCAATGAAAAGCATCCCCACAGCATGATGCTGCCACCACCATGTTTCTCTGTGGGAATGGTGTTCTCAGGTGATGGGAAGTGTTGGGTTTGTGCCACTCATGGCGTTTCCCTTGATGGCCAAAAGATTCAATGTTCGTCTCATCTGACCAGAGAACCCTCTTCCAGGTGTTTGGGGGGTCCGTCACATGCTGTTGTGCAAACTCCAAACGTGTTTTCTTATTTCTTTCTTTAAGCAATGGCTTTTTTCTGGCCACTCTTACATAAAGTGCTACTCTGTGGAGTGTATGGCTTAAAGTGGTCCTATAGACAGATACTTCCATCTCCGCTGTGGAACTTTGCAGCTCCTTCAGTGTTATCCTTGGTGTCTTTGTAGCACCTCAGATTAATGCCCTCGTTGCCCGGTCTGTGAGTTTTGGTGGGCAGCTTCTCTTGTCAGGTTTGCAGTGGTGTCATTTTCTTTCCATTTTGTTGTAATGGATTTAATGGTGCTCCGTGGGATATTCAGAATTTGGGATATTGTTTTATAGTGCAACCCTGATCTATACTTCTCCACAACTTTGTCTCTGACCTGTTTCTGCTCTTTGGTCTTCATGTTGCTTGTTTAGTGGTGTTGCAGAGTCAGGGGCCTTTCAGAACAAGTATATTTATACAGGCATCATGTGACACTGATTACACACAGGTGGACTCTAATCAACTAATTTAGGGGTTTCATAGCAAAAGGGATGAATACATATGCATTCACAACTTTTCCATTTTTATTTGTTTTTTATATATTCAAGGTATTTTATTGTCATTTAACTTCACCAATTTGGACTATATTTTTAGGTGCATTACCTAACATCCAAATTAACCTCCATTTTCATTTCAGGTTGTATGTAATGTGACAAAATAGGACAAAAATCAAGGGGATATATACTTTTGCAAGGCATTGTAAATAAAGATACGAACAACTAATAAGGTGTTGGAATGCTGGTATGTGGGGCAGGGGGGATGAGGGGAGGAGAGGGGTAAGGAGGGCTGGGGGAGGGAGTTGGGGGGTTGTGACGGGACAGCTATACTGGCAAAACATTGGCTATGTATTCTCATTGGTGAAATGTTCAAGGAGCAAATGAGTTTTTAGGTTTTTCTTGAAATCTATGTGATTATTCGTGGTGCGGAGATAGTCTGGTATTGCGTTTCACAGTGCCGGTGTAAAGAGGGAGAAGGCTCTTCTGGATGTGGTGGAATTGGTTTTCATTTTTAAAGATGGCATGTGGCACGTACTGAGGTAGTTGGTTCTCCTGGATCTGTTATTAGGAGTTTTCTGTATTAAGGATTGGAGGTAGGTGGAAGACAGTCCATGGAAGAGCTTGAAGATGGTTTGGATAGACTTGTATTTGATTTGTTGAGTGATGGGCAGCCAGTGCAGTTGTTTGCATATTGGGGTTATACATTCCATCCTTGGTGCATTGCAGAGGATGCATGCTGCAGTAATCATGATTAGCTGAAGTGGTTGAAGAGCAGATTTAGGTAGGCCTTGTAGAATGAGGTTACAGCAATTGAAGTAAGAGAATATGATTGCTTAAAGAACTGTGTGAAAATCATTTGGGTCCAGGAGTGGTCTTAGATGTAGTACCGTCTTAAGCTTGTGGTAGTTGGTTCTTGGATATGTGATGGGAAATTGTGAGGTGTTGATCAAGGATGATCCCCAGGCACAGTACTTGAGGTTTGACATGTAGTTGGGTTGTGGCAACAGTGATGTGAGTAGATGGCATAAAGTTGGTGTCCTTGAAGATATATAAGACTTCAGTTTTCTTGAAATTCATATTCATGTTGTGTTCAGTGAGCCAAATTGATATGGAGATGAAACATTTCTTTACATGGGTAATGGTTGGGTTAGTGGTGTTGATTGGAGCATAAAACATGATATCATCTGCATATATGTATATAGTAAAGTAAGTTGTGTGTTTGTATAGAACAGACTGGCTGGAAGAAGAAGTTGAGCAACAACAAGGATAGGACTGAGCCTTGGTGAACTCCCTGCCGCTGTAAGTAAGGCTCTGAGGTTTCATTGCCCAATTTTACTCCGAGTTAACGATCTGATAGGTATGATATGAACCATTTCAGTATGGCGCCTTTCAGTCAGATTGTTCACAGACATTGAATGATCAGATTGTGTGAGACGGAGGAATATGAGGATGAATCCTTTGTTTGTTTTGTCGATGCCTTTTGTGAAGTTGTTGATTAGAGTGGTAAGGAGGGATTCCAATCCATGTTGAGGCCTGAAGCCATATTGCTGGAAGTCAAGTGGGTAGTTAGCATCCGTGTATTCCTGTAGTTGTGAAAGTACTATTTTTTCTGTTACTTTTGCCAGGAATGGCAGACTGGCAATTGGACAATATGAGACTGGCTGTGTTGGATCAGATGAGGCTTTTAATGTTGGACAAACGGAAGCTAGCTTTAGGTCAATGGGCACGTATCCATGTCGCAGTGATAGTTGTGTGATTTTAAAGTATTATAGGTAGTAGTTCTGTTCGTGCAGCCTTGATCCATCTGACTGGAATGAGGATGTAGAGGTATTAATGTTTGTGATGATTTTTTCCAAGTGTTCAGGGAAGATGGTTGAGAAAGAGTCCCAAGTGATTCTGGAGGTTACTGTATGTGGTTATGAGCTGGTTGAGTTGTTGTTGTGTGACTCTGTCTTCCTGGTGGATGTGTCAGTGCCTGGAAGTGATCTGCCATGGCTTGTGGGGTGAGATCTGTAACCTCTTGCTTTGGCACAGGGTCTTTTATTAAGCTTTTGACCAAATCAAACAGCTCTTGGGGACGGTTTAAAGACATGTGAATCATGTTGGTGTGGTACTTCTTCTTTGCCCTGTTTGTGGCTGTTTGGAAAGGTAGTTTGTCAAGGTTGATAGCTGGATTGTTGCATCTCCATTTCCTTTCTAGAGCTCTTAGGTAACGCTTCATGTTTTTGAGTTGTGTAGAGTACTATGTGGCTGAGTTGTGGTTATGTTTGTTAGCTGGAGGGTGCTGGTTTATTCATATACTGCTTATAGGTTTGTTCCAGTTTTTGATGAATGAGTCTAAGTTCTCAGAGGAGTCCAGAAGATGTGGTAGTATTTTTGTTAGGAATTGTTGCGTTTCTAGATGGTGAAAACTGAATAGTGGATTGAGTGTTTGGTTCCTCTTGAAGGAATGTTTTATCTGGAAGGAAGAAGTGTCTTGTGGTCGGACCAGGGGACGATGGTTAAGGTGGGTGGTGGGAGGTTGTAGTCCCTGAGCAAGGATGGTGGTAGGAATATCAGGTCTAGGGTGTTGCCCTTGTTGTGAGTAAGTTGTTCGATGATTTGTGTGTTTCCAAGGGCATCCATTGCATCTACAAAGGCTTTTGATGTTTTAGGGGCAATAGAAGTGAGGTTAAAATTATCCAGGATCAGTAGGTGGTTGGAGCTAGATTTGTGTTTACAGGCTATTTCAATAATGACATCCAGGACATCTGGGCTGGAATTTGAAGATCTATAAACCAGGAGGAGGGTTGTGGCATTGTTCATGATGGTTAAGGTATCTAGGCTTCTGCTTGTGCTGTTGTTGAGGAAGCACAAGTTGAGGTGTTTCTTTGTCATGATGATAACCCCACCGTCTCTATGTTTTGTTCTGATACAAGTGAACAAATCATAATAGGGTGATATAAGTTGATTCATGAGGACATTGTCAGAATCTGTGAACCAGGTTTCAGTGATACATAGAATGTCTAGCTGGTTGTCTATGAGGCCATTGATGGTAAAAAAAAATCCTGAAAAGCTGACTGGTTAAGTGGGTCCCAAGGATTTGGTTGAGAATCACTGGGTTAGAACCTGGCTGAGTGGGAAGCGACAGAGGGTAGTGGTAACTGTTAACCCTCAGGGGCATTAGTAGTGGTATGCCACAGTTATCAGTCCTTGGTCTGAGGTATGCATTTTAGTAAGCTAATTTGCAGAAGGGCTATTGGATGATATCGATACCTGCAACAAGAAAGACAACATGGAAGGTGTGGATAATATGAGGAGGGATCTAGCAAAGCTTGAAGAATGGTTCAGAGTTTGGCAGCTAAGATTTAATGCTATAAATTGCAGGGTCATACATTTGGGCTAAAAAACCCTACGGAGCAGTGCTTTTTTAATATTGCCCTCCCCCCCCCCATATGTGAATAAAGTGTTCACATACAAATTAAGTGCACTGGGTTAAGGCAGTTACATGCATACTTTTGAAAATTCACATATATGTACATATATTAACCCAGAAAACTTTGTGTTGCCCAAAATGCTGGTGTAAATGTTAGCAGAAAGCTTTCCTAGGCTAATTTTCAAAGCAAATTGATGCTCAGTATGTACCTTCAGTCTCAAAATCTAAGCAAGTCCCCACATACCTTTGAAGCATGCTTGTAGTTCTAAAATTAAACCCCAAAGTGACTCATTTACAAACTTCAAAGCCACTCATGCCAGTTCTACGGGCTAAACTGAGCAGACAGCAAGGAAGTCTAGAAAACCGTGCAAGAGTGACCAGTTTTGTTAGGAACATTCTTTTCAAAGTTGAGGTTCTTTCAAAAAGTAATACAGGCAAAGGCAGCCCTGGTTTGGAGAAGCAAACGTTCAAAGGCAGAGTGCCTTTTTATAACTCTCACTGAATTGCATGGGGAAATTTGTCACAATTCATTTTCCTGCATCAGAATATTTTGCACGTTCATTTCCATTTCATTTCCATATTTCCACATGAAGGTGCGTAAGCTAAAGCAGCACCGTTAAAAACACTGAGTTCTTCCCAGTGCTGAGGTGACCACACTGCATGTTCCTAGGTATTTATATGCAGCTACCCCTCTAATTATTCTGGGATAAGGTAAATCATTGTGCCCTCAACGAATGGGGCACTAGGGCATATTTCATAACCCTCACCAGTGCTGACAAGAGCCCAGAACAGCAACATAACAGATCTTAAACAGATTAAATTATAAATGTATGAGTTGAGCAAGTTAGCTTAAATTGCAAAAATACATAGTTGACCTATGTGCTTTGAAGTCAAGAGACGTATTAAAACCTATCAACCACAATCTGTTGGAAGAAATATACAGTCCTCTCTTCTTCACCTCTACAGTATAACTATAATGCAAGTGATATTATTTCTACACAGCTAGAGCCACATGGAAAAAGAGCCTATTAAACACTCATTTGTGTTTTCCTTTTGCCACTCTTATTTTAGTCCTGGAGCCAGTAGATCAAGAAGTTAATAAAACCTCACTGCTATAAAAGGTCATTACAGAATCAAATGCAGCAATTCAAAATGAAGGCCGGAATGAGTGTCAAGGAGAGGTTTAATGAAGTAACATTCTACATGTGTTCTTTAAAGTACATTTACAGAATTGCTTGATTGCTTTAGAGCAGCCAGGAAACAATAAGCCCTCTGTGGCACCAAGGCAGACTCAGGCAACTACATTATTATACCAAGACCTTGCCAGTCCCCACCAGAGTATCTGGCATCAAGACCTACCTAGAACTTTCAACACAGGTATTAGGTGTAACAAATGTAGTCTAGATTTAAAATAAAGAGTTCTTTTTCTGTAATTTAATATTCAAACTATATATCCAAATTAACAACCAAATATTCAAACATTCATTATGCCAGTTTTTAATTCATTCTTATTTAGGCAATAGACTAATTAAAATATATGATATAAAACCTGCTCCAGTGAATATCTAGACAGTGACTCTTTTTGACATTAACATTCTTGAAACTATTGTACAATCTTCCTCATATACTTTCATCTATCTCAAGAACAACAAAAATGTGCTTTGGTCCAGTAAACCAAAGATTCACAGACATCCCATTTGTAAGTGGAAGAGGTAAATATAGTTTTCATAGACCACCAAGTTCAAAGGCCCAAATAACTAGTGACATCCAAATATATTTATTTAGACAGTTTTGTGTACCACCTTATCCTTCAATCAAAGTGGTCACAACACAATTGGGGGGTATATTTAACATGAGGGGATGTGAGACACATACACTAATGCTTACAGGGAACATGGGAAATGGAGGGTTAAGCAGCTTGCCCAAGGCCACAAGGAGCACCTGTAGGACTAGAAACCACAGTCCTTCCAGCCCAAGGTTGCTGTCCTCTATTGGGATTTGAACCACTGACCTTCCAGCCTGTGGTACCTTGCCCCAACCACTAGGCCACCTCCCTGCCAGAATGGCTATCTGCATATCTTTGTCTAGACACCTCTATCACTAACAGATCACTATTTGGAAACTTAGCCCTAATGAATGCCAAGGTGACCAATAGGAAATTTTCTGTGCTTCCCGATATCATCAGTAAATATCACGTAGACTCTTGGGAATAACTGAGACCTGGCTGGATAGAATGGGGAGTCCCACTGACTGAACTATGCCCAACAGACTTCATATCCAGCACAAAGCAAAATCAGGAAAGTGGAGTGGAGGGGTAGCGGTCCTGCTATGAAAGAAAATCAAAGTGTACACTACTACTACCAATCATTTGTATACCGCTGCAAGGTGTACGCAGAGCTGTATATAAAGATGTAAGAAACAGTCCCTGCTCATCAAAACTGGGGACTAGAGTATGGCAAGATATACAAGTAGTGAGGAGCATCAAGATCCAAAAGCAGCCTCAAAGTTGTGGGTCTTCAGCCTGGACTTGAATAGGGCTAGAGAAGGAGCCCAACGCACAGACTCAGGTAGTTTGCTCCAGGTATATGGAGCAGCAAGGTGAAATGAATGAAGTCTGGAGTTGTCAGTAGGGTTGCCAACCGGCTGGTTTTCAGCCGGCCTGGCCGGTTTCCTGTGGCTGGGCCGGTTTTCCTGTGGCCGGACCGGCTGCCGGCAGAGAACCGAAACTGGCCATTGAAAAGCCGTTTTTTTGCTCTGGCCGTCAGATCAGGAGTGGCCAGAGCAGAAAACCGGCTTTGTGCTTGTGATCGCAATTGCGATTGTGATTATAGTCCTGCCCCCCCCCCCTTGCAGCCACTGCTTCTGCTTCTTACAGCTGCAATAAAGTTAATTTTAAAGTAAGGAAACCTGTGAGGAGCCCTCTGCTCCTATGAAACTCCTTCTACAGGGTCCCTGGCTGAAAAGGAAGTGACATCAGAGGGGCGGGCACTGCAGGAGTTTCATAGGAGCAGAAGGGTGGGGCAGGGGTGGGGTTGGGTGGGCATGGGCAGAGCATGACTAGCCACAGGTGGCGGGTTTTTCTCCTTCAAAAAGTTGGCAACCCTAGTTGGCAGCGGCAGAGAAGGGGACAGATAAAAGGGATCTGCCAGAGGAGTGGAGTTCCAAAGCAAGGAGTGCAGAGTGAGATAAGAGAGGAAAGGTAGTAAAGAGCTGTATGAGCCAGAATGGGGCATGTTTACTAAAGTACGGCAGGTAGCGAGGGACAAACATGCATTTAGCACACACCTTTACTACTCTGGAGGCATAGCAGCCATGTGAGATGCAGGGTGTGTGGCCACAGTAGGATGTATCACCATGCTAGGCGTGTCACTACTGCAGCACTTGCAAATGCCTGGCCATAGCACATGCACACAGTAAACATGCTAACAATATGTGTCTTGCAATTCTAATTACTTTCTTAGGGTAGCAGTGGACTATAGAACCACTGCAAACAGCAATAAATGTCCCCGAAACCCACCTATAGGATAGTAGTAACAAGCCAGTGCAGAACAGAGAGGGATGACCAGGAATAGGCACAACTGACTGCACAGTTCAGAGCAATGGAGTGAAGTACAAGAGGGCGGGACATGCAAATGAGGAAAGTAAGCACATGTGCTGTGTCTCTAACCGTTAGAGATAGGGTACAAGCATAGCATCTGAAAGTGCACGGGACCTTATATAGCAGCTATGTCCAACTTCAAACAGGTCATGATCTACGTTTTCCGGCCAAAAGTGCCAGTAATCTACCACCATGAAAATTAAGTTTTAAATTAGTGTCAAATTAAATTTTAACCCAGTAAAGTTGGAGGATTCCCCCCCCCCCCATTTTTAATGAACCTTCTGTCATTTACTTGGATGTGATCAGCTGTTAAGCAAATTAAGCAAAAATAAAACAGAGAGATGAAGATCCAGTAAGAACTGCGAGGGGAAATGGAAAGTACATTTTTTTCTTAAAGTTTTATTGAGTAATAACTTTCTTAACTGTCTTAATAACTTTCTTTAACTTTTATTGAGTAATTTGTGTTAAATTTAGGTCGAGTATTGATCCAGGCTAATCTTACACAATCTTTAATATTTCGCTCTTGCTCATTAGTGAGACGTCTGCGCCTGCATTTCATCCACCAGCTTTTTAAAGTTGGGTGAATATTGTGCGAGGGCCAGTCTCAGGGAATCTTGGAGATGTTCATCTGTCATGTTGGAACATTGTATACTCTTTGTCATTTTCAGATGGGAAAATGCAGATTCACACAAATAAGTTGAACCGAAACAGGAGTGTACAGCTTCACTGCATCTTCTCAAGCTGAGAAATTTGTCTCTAGGCACTAGCTTCCAAAACGATTCTTGCTCAGCACGGGTCTTGAGAAAAATGTCATTTTTAAGGGTTAATATTTTGTTTTCAAGAGATGGCTTGTTCAATGAGTAATTTTTACTGATAGCAGCTGCAGTTTCTTTAATGTCCACATCTACTTTGAAAGGGTATGACAAGTACTCCACAACTGTTCCAATTTTTTGGAAGTCACAGAATCTATTTTCAAATTCCTGGATAACAGAACAGATTTCTGTCACATACTTCTCGTTCTGAAAAACAGAATTTGGATATTGTCCCAGATGGTCCTGCATATTAGGAAAATGATCAAAAGTGTTGTTTGCAAGGTCTGTCATCATTATCTCAAATTTGCTCTTGTAGGTTGAAACTGTACTCATTATCTCGTCAATGCATTTGTTTTTACCTTGTAGTTCAAGGTCCATATCACTTAGTTCACCTGTAAAGTCAGCGAGAAATGCCAGATCAGATAACCACTCCTCATCTTCCAACTCTGCTTGGTCATCTCCCCTCTCCTTCAAAAAACTTCTTATTTCATTCAGCAAATCACAAAATCTTTGCAGAAATTTGTGCCTACTTAGACACCTTACATCTAGAAACATAGAAACATAGAAATATGATGAGAGAAAAAGACCACATGGCCTATCTAGTCTGTCCTTCCATATCAACAACTATAACCATCCCCTTTTTACCTTTAGAGATCCTCTGTGTTTGTCCCATGCTTTTTTGAATTCAGTTACTGTCCTCATCTCTACCACCTCCACTGGTAGACTATTCCATGGATCCACTACTCTTTCCGTAAAGAAATATTTCCGCATATCACTCCTGAATCTATCTCCCTTCACCCTCATCCCATGTCCCCTCATAATAGAACCTGCTTTCAATTGAAAGAGGCTCTCTCCCTGAACATTTATGCCACGGAGGTATTTAAACATCTCAATCATATCACCTCTATCCCGCCTTTCCTCTAAGGTGTACATATTAAGATCCTTCAGTCTGTCCTCATATACTTTACAATGAAGATCACTAATCATTTTAGTAGCCACCCTCTGCACCGACTCCATCCTGTTCACATCCTTTTGAAGGTGCTGTCTCCAGAATTGCACACTATACTTCAAATGAGGTCGCACCAAAGACTTATACAGAGGCATTATCACCTCCTTTTTTCTGCTAGCCATTCCTCTCCATATGCACCCAAGCATCCGTCTAGCTTTTACCGTCGCCTTTTCTACCTGTTTAGCTACTTTAAGATCATCAGACACAACCATGCCTAGGTCCCACTCTTCTTTAGTGGACAAAAGTACTTCACCCCCTATACTATATTGCTCCCTTGGATTGTTGCAGCCCAAATGCATGACCTTACATTTTTTAACATTAAATCCCAGCTGCCAAATTCTAGACCATTCTTCAAGTTTAGCTAGATCCCTCCTCGTTATCTACACCTTCCTGGGTGTCTACTCTATTGCAGATTTTGGTATCATCTGCAAAGAGGCAAACCCTACCCGACAGCCCTTCTGCTATATCACTAACAAAGATGTTAAAATGATTTCCACTGCCCCTTCATCAAGAGTAAGATTGAAAAGCCATCTTTGAAGTGATCTTCCACAAACTGAATTTACAATTTTGAAAGTGATGTCCATGACAGTCTTTGTATTGAGTCTTTTGCTTGCCAAAACTTGCTGGTGAATGATGCAGTGGTAAGAAAGGAAATCTGGGAAGTCATCATGCTGTCTACAGAGGGCTATGAAACCGTTAACCTCACCTGTCATTGCTCTTGCTCCATCAGTAGTGATGAAAACAAGTCTATGCAATGGAAGATTACACTTTGTCACAAAAGAATGGAAAGAACTAAATATTTCCTGATCGGTAGTTCTCCCTTTTAAAGAAATCATTCCAAGTAGTAGTTCTTTAAAAAACATCCGGATAAAGACTAATAACTGGTCTATGTCTCTTATGTCTGTAGATTCATCCAATTGGAGTGAGAAAGCAACACAATTTGAAACATCCTCCAACAATTGTTCAGTTGTGTCTCCACACATCTTTTCTATTCGCCGCACGATGGTGTTTCTTGACAACTGTACATCTTGAATAGCAGCTATGAGATCTTTCTTATTTTTAAATTCTTCAAAAAGATTGTCAGCTGCTTCAAAAAAACAATCTTTTACAAATTTCCCTTCAGTGAAAGGTTTGCATTTCTTTGCGATCAGGTTGCTGACCTTTTGATTTAAGTTCTTTGAGCTTCAGTGTACGAATTTCACTTTTGGATGGAAAATCATCATCAAACTTATTGCTATGCAGAGCCTTATAATGACGTTCCAGATTACCCTTTTTGGGCAAGGATACTGGAGTGTTACAAATTAGACAACGCCACTTGTCTTTCACCATGATGAAGTAGTAGTCCATTTCCCATTCATCATGAAAGTGGTAAGTTTTGCTCTTCTTTGGAACACTCATCTTCATTATACTGGGGTGGCTGGATGTAAGAAGGCCAAATCTGCTGTTAGTATAAACACTGGCTGAATCTGGTCCAAAGCTGTCACTGTCCCAAACTATTAAAGATCAACAGGAACTGAAGACCTCTGGATGATGTGTAATACAAGGACTGGAGATGCCAAAACCACACATGCAGTTCTAAAACTAAAAATAAGAATTCATCATATTGGCACCAATAATCAAATACTGCCAAACAATCATCAAAAAAACTCAAACACCTGTCCAGCAAACCAGATAAAATCAAATACCGCCAAACAAGTTCAAATACCACCACACGCGATTTAATAAATTCTGCACACAATGTAGAATCAACGCAAAGGCAAGTCGAAATAAAATTGCAGTGTAGAATCAACTCAAAGGCTAGGCAAAATAAAATTGCAGAGGCAAGCCAGAGTCACAGTAGTTTGAACCAATTTGAAGGCAAGGCATAGGCAAGTTAAAACAAAATTGGAAAAGCCTGCCAAAATCACCAAATTCTTGACACTTTGTTGTGTCTGCCCGAAAAAGTTTAATGAAAGCGAACTATAAAGCAACCAACGACCAGCACACGGCACAGCTAATACGGTAAGTGTATTCAGGTAAAGCCCGGGTGAATGGATATCGCCCGGTATATAACACACTTCTAAGGGGCATTGGGGCAGGGGCAGAAATGGTTGATTCTGAGAGGCAGGAGACCAGGTATGACGCCGGGCCTGTGGTATCTCATCTTGGGGTGCGGGTGTGGCCCCCCCTGTGGTACCCACAATCTATTGGCACAAAAACAAAAGGCGCCCCAATACACCCACAGGCAAGATTCCCACAGGCAGGGAAAAAAGACAGGCAAAGGATCAGCAGCAGCGGCAAGCCCTCGCCAGACAACCTGCCGGCATGAGCTCTCTCCTAGCAATGGGTCGAGCTGCTGGAGACATGGAGCCAAGTGGGGCTGGAGATCTACCTCTGACCCCTGCGCGATCTACAGGTAGATTGCGATCAACCTGTTGGACATACCTGTTATATAGGATCAGGTAGGGCGTTTGCAGTGTCCATCATGTGGGTGTCTGTTGACCTAGGCTTCAGAGAACACAGTTCAAGACATCTGGTATGTGGGGAAGGAATCCTCCTTTCATAAGGCTTGTTTTCTAGCCATTGTGTAGGGTGTCCCCCATCTGGGGGTAAAGGGCGTGCTACAATCTGTGGAGCTGGAGGTCAAACAGAATAAGTAGACAGATTTTTGGGGGGAGCACATACTCTGGGGCAAGAAGCACTTCTCAGGCCCACCATATAGAATACCCACTCCTATGTCCTGACATTGGCAAAGGGATGGAAGGCAGTCCACATAGATCACCCATGCTCTCCCTTCTGGGAAGAACTCTGGGGGACAATGCAACCCATACATCCCTATGGAGGTGGCCAAAACCAAGCATTGCTCGGGCTGAACAGCCCAGCTGTTAGGGAACCAGAGTCTCACAGGACTTTGGAAGCCCATAGCAGCTCCCCAGATCCATGGAACAAACTGCCTGATTCTGTGAGTCGGATCCCTTCTCTAGCCCTATTCAAATTCAGGCTAAAAACCCACCTCTTTCAAATCGCTTTTGGATCCTGATGCATTCCTAACAGGGTCTCCATTGCAGGCAAGATAATTTATTTATTTAACATCTCTTCTATACCGCGCTATTCACATCAGTGTGGTGTACATTTAACAGAACCTTATACAATGCAATCGGGGCTGCATTGTATTTACACTAAACAGGGACTGTAACTCGGACATAACTGGGGTAACTTTCTACAAATTATTTACACTAATAAATATACTATACACCTGAAGTCTACTTGGAGTTGCACCGGTGGGACTAGTTGCCCTCCAGTGTGTTGGGTGCGCTATTGGGAGAGTCAAGGTGATTAGTGAGAGTGTTTGCAGGTTGATCTTTGAGGCTGATCTCAGGGTAGTGCCGTATGAATAGGTGGTGCTTCAGTGCCTTCCTGAATTGGGCCAGGTCGGTGATTGCTCGGATGGGTGTGGGGAGGGCATTCCAACATCTGGGTGCATAGAGCATGAAAGCATTGTTATGATGTGTTCCACTTGCCTGAGCATTGGGATAGTGAAGTCTCCCTATGTTGTAGTGTGTCACATGTTATTGGATTTGCTTGGTGTTATCTTTGTTTATGACTGATTGCTGAGCTGCTTCGACATTAGGTGGTCTGCTATTTGTTGCGGATGTATGTCAGTGGAGTTTTCTTGTGAGGGTTCTTTTGTTAGCATGTTGACTATGTAAAACCTTCTCTTGGTTTGTTTACTGCCTTCATTACCAGATCCTGTTTGCGTCTGTTGATCATATTGTTATAATTGTTTGCATAGTTTTGTATTTTTGTAGTGTATCATGGTCTTTTGTCTGTCTCCATTTCCTCTCTATTCTCCTGAGATTCCTTTTGGCTACTCTGATTTCTTTTGAATACCAAGGGGTTTGTGGTTTTTTGGTGCTGTGGTAGTTTTACATTGTACCTCTTCTGCATTTTTAATGGAGTGGTTCCAGTTCTCCATTATGCTTTCAAGATCAGTGTGGTTGTTGTTCAGTTTAGACAATATTTCGTTCAGGAATTGTTCTTTGTTATATGTCTCAATGTGCTGCTCCCAGGTGGGCATATCTGGGGCGGGAATCACTATGTTAAATATTATCATGTAGTGATACTGGGGGGTTGGTGTTATAGAAAGGGGGGTTAAGCATTTGTCATTTATCAGATTGGATGGGATGAAGGTGAGATCCAAGGTGGAACCCTGTCTGATTGTTGGTTCGTGTTTAATTGGATTTGGTTCATGGCTTCCATGGCTCTGAGGAAAGAATCAGCCTCCTTTTGGGTTGTGGATTTGAGGTTGATGTCCTCCATTGTCAGCATGGGTTTGTGATGTGAGGCCAGGGTGCATACATTTGTACCAATGTGGATGTTGCTCATCTGCATTGGCACAATGATACTGCATGGCTCTGAGACAGAGGATGAAGCAGATAAGTGCACAGGTGGTGTTCTCTTCAATGCTCCCTGTTGAGGGTAAAGGCTGAGACAGAGAAGTTCATATCATGGAGATGAATGTATGGATGGTGGATGGTGTCATCGAGAGCATTTTGGTTTCTTGGACCATGAGATGATGTTACAAGGGCTGCAGAGCAGAGATGGTTTCTATATGTTCAAGAAGGGTCAAAGTGACTTTCACAGCAAACTGACTAATCTACTGAAGAGGGTTTTAAACTAGATTCATTGGGGATGGGTAAAGAAAGTTTTAAGATAAGTGAAAGGTCCCAGGTAAGTGAAACATTAAATACCTCTGCAGAAATGGCTAAATGGGGCACCATCTGGAAAGCAGTGTGTATAAATGTCCATAGCATGGGAAAGAAGATCTCAGATGTTAGGACTTTAATGGAAGAGGCTGATTTGGATTTAGGGGTATGTTTACTAAACCGTCTTAACGTGCACCCGGCGATAGTGTGCAGGCTGCCATAAAAGGAGTGGGCGTTTCAGTCTTAAAGTAGCAAAATGGGATTATTGCACGCTGCTGCGCACATTATCGGGCGAAGCGCCGCTAAGCGCGTTAACGTGCGGTAATCTTAAGTAGGCACCCAGACACACAAACATGGAAACAGAGGTGTAGCACAATGGTTAATACACTGACTGATAATACAGGGGTCATGAGGTTGATCCCTGAGTGTGCCTAATGCATAAGGCTGGCTGAGGCATCACCCTTTACTTTTAGGTAGTGATTTTTGAGGCATTTTACTTTTATTTTAATTAGTGCTCCCAGCAAACACACCCTCATGGTGGCGTAACCTAAGGTGCCGCATAAGGCACCCCATAACGCACATTATAAAGTGCACTGTCCGGCAAGGCACCCTATAATGTCCCCTATAGGGCACCTTATAAGGTGCTTGATAGGGCACCTTATAAGGAGCCTTATAAAGCGCTCTATAAGGCACCTTAAGGTTACAGTACTCTGAGGGTGTTTTTGCTGGCAGCACTAATGTACATTAACAATAGACAATGCCTCAGACAGCCCTATCAAACAACCCCACCATGGGTTTGAACCCATGACCTCTGGCTTCATAGGCAGTGAAGTAACCAGTGGGCTACAGCTGCCAACAAACCTCTGGCTGGCTGCAGAAGGACTGCACGTCACCACACAAACTGTCTGCTGTGGTTACCAGGATAGGGTTAACCCACCCGTACCCATGATGCACTGCACATGCAAATCAGCAGTTGACAGATGGGCACAAGATGGGGTATGCACCACCACAGCACCTCGGCCTGGTAGGGGGAACTGATCGTGTGTGGTACTGGCACAGAGTAGCCACAGACCGTCACATTGTACGGGTACTGTGCTCACCCTGAGGGTGAGGTGGGGCGCCCAGCAGCAGGTCCACAGCACCTTTCATGGCTGAAATACACCATACTGCAGGTCCCCATCAGTGCTACTATGTGTGATAGGTAGTTCCTGCAGACACACCTAGGTTACATCTGTGTCCTTTTGTATTTCTTAGTCATGTCTAGCCCTTATGGCAGGGGTGGGGAACCCTGGTCTTGGAGAGCTGCAGACCAGTCAGGTTTTTGGGATAGCCCTAATGAATATGCATGAGATATTTATTTATTTATTTATTTTATTTACAGTCTCTTATATACCGCACTATTCAGCATCAGTGCGGTTAGATAGAATTTGTCACATGCCTCTTTGCTTCTCACCACCACCAAAATATTGTCTATTAGACAACATTTTGGTGGTGGTGAGAATTGAGGAGGCATGTGACACATTCTATCTACCCTTTTGATGTCTAGGACATCTGCACCTTGCCCACTCACAATCTTAAATGACAGAGGTGTAAGGCAGGGGTCTCCAAATCCAGCCCTAGAGGGCCACAAACCAGTCAGGTTGGCAGGATATCTCTAATGCATATATATCTCATGCATATTCATTAGGGCTATCCCGAAAACCTGACTGGTCTGCGGCTCTCCGGGACCAGGGTTCCCCACCCCTGCCTTATGGGCTATAATGCACCCAGAATAGTGCATATCCTGTGTTGGTGCCATGGTTACATGATGTAGGTGAGGAGGAAGAGGAGGTGTTTGGACCCATAGGCTGATTATGTACCACCACACAACCCACCCTCTGGGGTTTAGGGTAGGAAACAGGATCACCCACTAATAGATCCACATTCTACCTCCCTGCAATGGCTGCAGTAGAGGGAACCATCAACCCCAGTCCTGCTGGGAAACAGACACCCTACAGGGCAGGCAATGCAGAGCTGTACACATCCATAAAGCAATATCAGACAGTAGGCCTGGAAGTGCTCAGCTGCCCCCACCACTATCTGACATTCTCCAGCAGCAAGCCTCCAGCCGCTGCACCCTGCTAGGTGTTCAAGCAAGACACATACTAGCTGCAGACAGTCTGCTAGCTAGTCCATAGTGCATGGTCCTGAAGGAGAACTTGAATGTCAGCATACACACCAAGCAGATAAGTCAGTGATTGGGTCCCAAAAGGGATCCATAAACATCACATAAAAAAATACCATACAGCACTAAGGGGGAGCCTAGCCATGCCGTGGTCACTGCTCAGTCAGGGTGAGAGTGAGCTCCCAGCAGGACATGCTGTGACCACGCTGTCCATGCAGGTAGTGGCCGGGCACTACAATGTCCGAGCCATTGCCCTATCCCCTGTGCAGATGCGGCCAGGCCAGGCCACACTATCCAGACTATTCCCACAGTACCTTGCTCCTCATTATGCACATTGGCAGGCCAATACTGGCAACAGTGCTAGCAGTGTGGGCTGTGGAGAGTGTTGGCAGCCACCACACACTGGATAGACAGACACACACTCCACACACCTATGCCAGCATTGTGCAACTATAGAGGTGTTTGGCAGCCCTGGCCACCACACCAGTCCTGGGCACAGTGCAGGCATGGCTATGGTATGCAATACTGTTGGGGTCACTCTGTCAGACACCAGACCTGAGGCACACTACACAGACATCAGAAAGGTTGCTATGATGCAGCTCAATCAGCCAATTGTGCTTAACATAGGAATTGCTATCTGCCAGTTATCATAGTAACTTTTTGATAGCTGTGTACAGTTTTCCCATGTTTAGGGTGGCATTGCTAAGGTATGCAAGTGGTAATATGGGGAGATGCACGCAGGGCCCAACATCCTGCCTCTCCAGGAGGCTTGGGATAATGGAGCCTGTGGGTGCGGGTGTGTCTGCCCCTGTTGGCCACTGCTCTAGGGCAGAGGTTCCCAACTCCAGTCCTGGAGGGCCAAACACTGTTCGGGTTTTCATGCTGTCCCTAATGAATATGCATGAGATACATCTGCATACCATGGGGGCGGTGCACAGCAATGCAGCACAGCCACATTTATTAGAGGCAGCATGGAACCTGAATGGTGTTTGGCCCTCCAGGACTGCTCTAGGTAATGCACCTGTTTATGGTGTCTGTGCTCTGTAGGGTAAAATGTAGGTGTTTTGGGCATGTTTACGTCATCTGCAATAAAGGTTCTGTCTGTATTAGCACGTTTTAGTAGTGGGTAAAATATGGGGACTGGGTTGGCAGGAACCACAGCTGGGACTTGAACCTGTGACCTTCTGCCTCTGAACACAATGGCTGTGTGCACTGCACCACCGTGTTGCCACTGAGACAGTGCAGTCCCTGGTGATACCATGACTGTTTGTCCGGCAGGGCCTGTCTGTTGCAGTGCATGGCACCCACCTACACAGGGCTAAGCCATGGTCTGCTCTGGGCAGCTGCCACTGCCCCCCTCCACCACCAGTATCCCTCTGCCACCATGCTGACATGCCCTTCTGCTGGTGGTGCTGGTGGTGTGCAGTCTCAGGCCATCCAGTGTGCAGGTAGGTGGCTGCCTATGGTGCATGTTCTGGGGTAGGGGTGCCTGCATAGACGTCCACGCTTCCCCCCCCCAACACCACCTGCCAATGTTCTGTGCCCTTGGAGGTACCTGCTGGGTACTATCCCCTGTGACACTGTGATAAACACACTCGTGCCCATGTTGGGCCCTCATCAGTTGCTGTCTGGCTGCTGTACAGTTTCAGCATTCCTAAGTGCCACCTAGGCATCTGCCTAGTCCGCACTGTGCCCCAGCTGCACCACAGCATGTGCCGATGCAGCCCTCTGTATCCCATTTTCAAGCATCTGTCCAGTTGGCCATTCTGACATGCCTGCCCTGCTGTTGCCGCACATGTGCACGCCATAGGAAACCTGTCCAATGGAGAGGAAAACCTTGCACAGCGCAATTTCACTGTGGGCTCCTTCACCTTGTATGGGGACGGAGCATGGACCCTTCCAGAATTCATATCCTTTTTTTGGTGTTTTCTTGGGAGTGATTTTTTATGTTTCCCATTGAGATCACTATTGCCCAGCTTGTTTATTTTATTTTTCCATTTTCTTCTGTTCATTTTCACTGTTTATTTGCCCATTTGTTCCGTGCACATGTATCACACTTATCACTTTTTTGTAGGTTTCCCTGGTTTTGCTGTACATTGCTGACAGAAATGGTTTCTTTTCCCTTTAAATCAGCTCTAATGCGAGGTTTTCACTTGCGTTAGTTTTGGCCTCGAATTTCACATCGTTAGTGTGCGGGGAGCCTCTCCCCTCCCACTCTCCAACCATTGACCCCTTCTCTCCACCCCTGGGGAGCCTTCCTCCACCCTCCAGGAGCCTTTCCCCACCTTCAGTGCTTGTTTGCGCCGCTGCGCGCGTTACCGCGTGCTAAGGCTCATTTTTGCCCCATAAAGCATCATTATCGCGTTCTAAGGTACCTTAGCACGTGATAATTGCACAGCGTGCACGTTAAGAAGGTTTAGTAAACATACCCCTGAGAGAACTTTTAGGTTTGGCAAATAACAACAGAAGATCATCTGTGTAAGCCACGACTTTACAGTAGCAGCCACTCAGGCCTAGCCCCTGAATTTCGAGTGCAGTTTGATGGCAATAAATAACAGTTCAAGAGCCAAATTAAAGATCATAAGGGACAGGTGCAATTTTGGTGGGTACCTCTATACCATTAGATGGGTTTGGATTGCTTACAATTCACCACCAGTATAGAAAGAGGACAGGACCACAGTGCTTGCAATCACTGTATAAATAAAGTTTCGGCCAATCCAAACTAGTCCAGTGCTTTAAACAAATAACTCCATTCTATCCTATCAAATGCTTTTTCTGCACAAGTGATCCGGCAATGGAGGGGATAACTTTCCATTTTGTGATTGCAAGGAGATCATGAAAAACCCTAGCATTGTCGCCTATATATTGATTTTACATGAATTCAACTTGATTTTTATGGATAAGGTTACTAATAACCTTAGCCAAAGTTTTATAATCTAGGTTAAGTAGGGAGATCAGTGGAAAATTCTCAGCCCATTGTGGGTCATGGCCAGGTTGAGGTATTAATGTTATACTATCTCTCCCCTTACAATGGATTAGAGTATAAAAACTGTAAAGGTTTTTGCAGACATGGAGCCATAATCCTTCTGCCATGACGCTATCTCAACCTGGGCTTTATTGGCCAGCAATCCCTTCACAGCATCCATTATTTCCTTTATTGTAATAGGAACTCCTATTAAGAATTTACCTATATCTGACAGAGTTGGATGATGCAGATCCTGAAGAAATTGTGTACAGACCTCATCTATATCTCTACACTGGGACTGAAATAAGTTGGTATAGTAAGTGATGAAAACATGAACAATCGCCTCATCAATGTGAACCAATTGCTCCTTACTATCAAAAATATAATTTGCCTCTGCTTACAGGTTTTAAGATGTCTCACCAATAGAAATAAGATCCCAGGTGTTGAGGCTTTAATGGAAGAGGCTGACTTGCATTTAGTGGCAGTTGTGGGAACATGGTTCACAGACAACTATGGGGTATGTTTACTAAACCGCGCACACGTGCGCGGCGCACAGTAGCATATGCTAATGATGCACTTAAGTGCTCTTAAGCACCCCGCACGCATGCACGTCACACTAACGGGCCCCCGCACATGTGCCCCTCACACTGACGGGCCCACGCAAGTGTGCGGTGCGCTGATGTGCGATTGAGGCGTGGAAAGGCATTTCGAGGGTGGAGGAAGGCTCCCGAGGGGCGGGGGGATGGGGTCAATGGGTGGAGAGTGGGAGGAGAGAGGCTCCACGCACAGGAGCGGGGCTGAATTTCGGAAAAAAAAATACCACGAGTGAAACCCTCGCGTTAGAGCCGATTTAAAGGGAAGAGAAACCATTTACGTCAGCAATGTACAGCCAAACCGGGGAAACTTGAAAAACGTGAGCAGTGTGATACATGTGCACAGAACAAAATAGCAAATATAAATTGAAAATGACAACAACAAATTCCAAAAAAATTATAATCCAGCTGGGCAACAGTGATATTAATGGGCAACCATAAAAAACACTCCCAGGAAAGCTCCAAAAAAAATAAATGATTTTTTGAAGGGTCTACGCTCCGTAGACTCTTTCAAAAATCACTGCATTTTATTGGAGCTTTCCTGGGAGTGTTTTTTATGGTTGCCCATTAATATCACTGTTGCCCAGCTTGGTTTTGGTTTTCTTCCCCTTTTTTGGAGGGCATTTGTGAGGTTTATTCGCACCTTTGTCCCCATACAAGGTAAACGAGCCCACAGTAAAATTGTGCAGAGCAGGGTGTCTGACTCATGCGGCCAGGTTTCCTATCTCCAGAGACTCCACAGTCTCTGTGGCTACAGTGTGGTGCAGCAGACACAGCCAGTGCCTGTAGGACCAGAGGGTCACAGGTTCAAATCCCAGCTGGGGCTCCTGCCAACCCAGTCCCCATAGTTTTACCGACCACCAAACAGTGATAGTACAGACACTCCTTTATTGCAGAGAACATAAGCATGGTTCCAACACCTATATTTTACCCTACACCGCACACAAACCATAACAATGGGCATTACCTACAGGCGAGTCCCCCAAATTCAGTCCTGGAGTGCCACAACTCAATCAGGTCATATGCTTTTTCCCAGATAGGGACATGTCTGCATGTTGGCGGAAGGGTACAGGTGGTGGAGGGGGCAGTGGCTGCAAACCACAGCAGACAGTGGCCTAGGCCTGTGCAGGCTGGCACCGTCCACCGCAACAGACAGGCTCTGTCGGATGTACAGTCATGGACTCCCCAGGGAAAGCAACAAATCTGTGGCAACACGGTGGTGCAGTGCACACAGACAGTGTGTGTGCAGGAACAGAAGGTCACAGGTTCAAAGCCCAGCTGGGGCTACTGCCAGTCCACATATTTTTCCTACAACTAAACCGTGATAGTACGGACAAACCTTTATTGCTGAGAACATACGCATGGTTCATACGCCTATATTTTACCACACCAAACACAGACACCATAAACAGCCGCATTACCTAGAGCAGAGTCTCCCAAATGCAGTCCTGGAGGGCCCCACACCATTCAGGTTCCATGCTGCCTCTAATAAAGATGCCTGTGCTGCATATCTATGCACCACCCCCATGGTATGCAGATGTAGCTCATGCATATTTATGAGGGACAGCATGAAAACCCGAACAGTGGTTGGAACACCAGGACTGGAGTTGGGACTGACTGGGACATTTTAGTGCCCGGCTACCACCTACACAGACAAGGTGACCTCAGTATGTCCTGCTGAGAGATCACTCTCACCCTGACTGTGCAGTGACCACAGCATGGCTAGGCACCCCCATGGTGCTATATAGTATTTTTCTCATGTGATAGATATGGGTTTCCTTTTGGGGCCCAGTCACTGCTTTATGTGCTTGCTGTGTATGCATCTCCACTGGGAACATGCACTGTGGACTAACTAGCACACTGCTTGCAGCTGGTATGTGTCTTTATGGAGCAGGGTGCAGTGGCTGATGACTTGCTGCAGGAGAATATCAGATAGTGGTGGGGTGCAGCTCACCATATCCAGGCCTAATGTCTGTCTGCTATTGTGTGATGGATGTGTATAGAGCTGCATTGACTGTGCTGTGGGGTGTCTGTTTCTCAGCAGGACTGGGGTTGATGGTCCCCTCTACTGCCACCTTTGCAGGGAGGTAGAATGTGGATCTATTGATGGGGGACCCTGTTTGCCACCCTCTGCCCTGGGGGGGGGGGGTGCATGGCCCACCTGGGGGTCCATGGGGGCTGCACCTGACTGATCCAGACAGGATGTTTGTGCAGAAACTACCTATCTCACACATTAACAGTGCTTTGGACCTCCAGCATGGCCTTTTTTAGCCATAGAAGGTGTTGTGGACCTGGTCCTGGGTGCCTCACCGCACCCTCAGGGTGAGCACAGTACCCGCACAATGTGACGGTGTGTAGCTACTCTGTGCCAGTAAAACACACGGTCAGTACCCCCAACCAGGCCGAGGTGCTGTGGGGGTGCATTGTCCATCTTGTGTTAATCTGTGGACAGCTGATTTGCATGTGCAGTGCATCATGGGTATGGGTGGGCTAACCCTATCCTGGTGACCACAGCAGACTGTCTGTGTGGTGACGTGCATGCTCTCTGCAGCCAGCCAGGGGCTTGTTAGTAGCTATAGAGCTGTAGCCCAATGGTTACTTCACTGCCTCTGAAGCCAGAGGTCATGGGTTCAAACCCACAGTGGGGTTATTTGATAGGGTTGTCCAGTGCATTATCTTTTGTTAATGTACATATTTTGATGCCAGCAAAAACACCCTCAGCGTACTGTACCCATAAGGTGCCTCTGAGGGTGCTTTATAGGGCGCCCTATAGGGCACCTTATGGTTCCCGTCCATATAAGGTGCACTATACATTATCCTGTGACGCAACCTATAGGGTGTCCTATAGGGGACATTTTAGGGTGCTGTGGCGGACAGTGCAATTTATAATGTGCCCTATGGAGTGCCTTATAGGGTGCCTTATACAGCACCTTCAATTACGGCATGTGAGGGCGTGTTTGCTGGCAGCAATTAATAACATAAAAATAAAGTGCTGCAGGACAAAATATGTACAATGCAAAGCTGATGCCACAGTCAGCCTTACGTATTAGGCACACTGGGGAGCAAACTCATGACCCCTATATCAGCAGTCAGTGCCTTAACCATTGTGCTCCACTGCTGCTCCTCCTTGCCTGTCAGCGCACCTACATATGCTTTTCATTCCTTAAACTGCACAGTGCTGCCATAAAAAACAGTACACTGACCTTGCGGTACCTCATACGGCACCCTCTAAAGCACCCTATAAGCAACATTCTAGGGTGCCTTGGCTGACAGTGCACTTTAAAATGTGCCTTATAGGGCGCCTTATGATAACACGCTTTGAGAGTGCGTTATTTATTTTATTTATTTATTTCAACTTCTTATATACCGCACTCTTTGACATCAGCGCGGTTTACAAATAACAGAAAGGAACCAGAACAACAGGCTGTTTGGTATTACATATAACAGGAGTATCAACTTGGATAACATGGGAGAACTATTTACATGGAGTATATAATCTATTAGCTAGATAGCATGCTCGAACTATTTACATAAAATTAGCAGTGATGCTTGGAACAAGAGGGATATTGTGGATTATACTAGGGTGAGGCTGTTATGTTACGGTTCATGTAGGGTAGTATTTGATGAAAAGGTGCAGTTTAAGGGCCTTTCTGAACTGGGTTAGGTCGGTTATGGCGCGGAGATCAGGTGGGAGAGCATTCCAGTATTTTGGTGCGCTAAACATGAAAGCTCTGTTTGATGTTGATAGGCTGCACGTTGTTATAGCCTTTGGGGTTGTTAGTGAGTTTAATGCTGCATGTCTCCTATTTCTATTTGATGGGACGGATTGGATGAGTTTGGTAAGTGATGTGGACGATAAACCATTTAAGGCCTTAAATGTGAGAATGAGGGTTTTGAATGTAAGTCTTCCGTGTATAGGGAGCCAATGGAGCTCTTTGAGGATAGGTGTGATGTGTTCACTTCTGGCCGCTCCTAGAAGAACCCTGGCAGCGGTGTTCATTGCGAGTTGCAAGGAGCTTATGGTGGATTGTGGGAGTCCTTGTAGAATGGAATTGGCGAAGTCGAAGTGCGGCAGTATCAGTGCTTGGTAGATGGTTCTGAAGTCTTCGTGGTCTAGTAGGGGACGCAGGTGTCTAAGAGTGCGTATTTTGAAGTATACAGATTTTACGATATTGTTTATGTGTGATTTCATGTCGAGCCTATGGTCTAGTGTGACTCCGAGGTATTTTATTGTATCCTTGGTGCCTAGGTCAGCTCCCTTGACACTTATATGTGGTGGTGGGGTGAAGTTGGGGTCTCTTGTGATAAAGAGAACCTCAGTTTTCTTATGCTGAATGCGGAGGTTCTGTGACAGGAGCCATTGTGAGACTGCATCGAAGCAGTTTGTTATAGGCAGTAAATCCATTTGCATTGTGGAAAATGGCATGTAGAGTAGGATACCGTCGGGGTATATCATACATTTCACATTGAAGGACCTGATGATATCGCAGATAGGCTGCATATAGACGTTGAACAAGAGGGATGAGAGTGAGGACCCCTGCGGAACGCCTTGTGTTTGATGGAAGAGTTTTGATTCTCCTGTTGCGGATTTGACGTATTGCATTCTGGTGTCGAGGTATGATTTACACCATTCAAGTGCTGAGTTGCAGATGCCTTTTCCTTCCAGTCGACCGAGGAGAATCTCGTGATTTACCGAGTCAAACGCTGCTGCTATATCCAAGAAGATTAGCACGACGCCTTGTCGGATGTTGTCTATGGTATTGAGAATATCATTGAAGAGGGTGGTAAGCAGTGTCTCGACGCCATGGAATTCTCTGAAACCGTGTTGAGAATAGTCTAGAGGGGCTGCGGAGTCGATGTGGTCTTGGATTTGGCGCTGTGCCTCTTTCTCAAAGATCTTTGCTAAGAGGGGGATACTGGCTATTGGCCTGTAGGAGTCTGGCCGTTTTGGATCCAGTTTAGCGTTTTTTAGTAGTGGCCTGATGGATGTGAGTTTTAATGCAGATGGGAAGGCGCCAGTAGTGAAAGAGAGGTTCATGATTCTTGCAATGAAGGTGCTAAAGTCACACCGCAGATCCTTTATCCAAAAGGCTGGGCAGGGATCGGTTTGCGCAGTGGTCGTGTTGAGTGAGGAGATGGTGTCTTCAATGTGTTTAGAAGAAGGCGTGTGAAGTGCGGATAGGGATGTTGGGCAGGTCGTTTCTTGTATATTGTTTTTTGAGAGTTCATCTGTCTGTAGGAGTTTTGATTGCAAGTAATCAGCGAATTCTTGCGGGTGGATATCATTATTTTGTTCAGAAGATGGTTCCTTTGATAGTGACTTAACCAGGTTGAAAAGGTCACGAGGTTTGTTCAATGACCTCTTGAGCATATCTGAGTGGTATTGCTTCTTTCTGGCTGCGATTGCCTCGCGGTGAGTTGAGAGGTGAAGAATGTAGGCTTCGTGGTCGTCGGTAGCTAGTGAGCGGCGCCAGCGTTTTTCTAGCCTTCGTAGGTACGTAAGAGAGGCCCGTAGTTCCGGGGGAAACCATGGTGCAGAGGTTCTTTTCCCTGATAAGGTCTTTTTGTTTGGTAGTTGAGCAACAGCGTTGAGGCTGTCGTTCCAGGCAGCAATTGACTCGTCGAGGTTGAGTGATGTGTTGTTGAGGATTGGTTGGGTACTTGACAGAATAAGGTCTCTGTTGAAAGGTCGAAAGCCCCGTGTTACTCTGGATGTATTGGCGAGTTTGCTGGTGTTCAAATTATGACTGTTGTTCAGAGGGATTCGTAGGTTTATGAGTTTATGGTCAGACCATGGGACATCGGTGACCGATGTTACAATGTTGCTGTTTTGTTCGGCGACATGGTGTGGGGCAAATACCATGTCAAGAATGTTTCCTTTGGAATGAGTGGGTTCAGTGATCATTTGTTTATAACCAAGATTTTCGATGGCATTGAGGAGTGAGGAGGATTGGTTTTGTTGTAGTGATGGGAGGTTCAAGTCTCCCATAATCCAGTTGGGAGTGTTGGGGTTGCTGGTGTCAGCGGCCAGATCCAATATAGTGGGCAGATCGTCTGGGGAGCTCGAGGGGGCTCTGTAGACCAGGTTTATGGAGCATTGTTTATTGGCTATGGTGATTATGTCCAGATTGTTTGTGCTATGGGAGTTAGTCAAGTTGAAGAGGAGTTCAGACTTGGTGAGTATGAGTGCTCCTCCTCCTTTCTTGTTTTCTCTGTGGGTTGTGTGTATAGTGAAGTTTGGTGGAATGAGTTGGTTGATAAGGACATTGTCTTCTTTAGATAACCAAGTTTCGGTGATCATGAGAGCATCAAGATCATAGAGGGTAACTATGTCTAGGATTACAGGCCATTTTTTTCGAATTGATCGAGCATTTATAAGGGCACATTTTAGGTTTTTTGAGGGCGATGGTTTGTGTTGCTTCAGGTTGCTGGATTGCAATGTGGATCAGGTGGGAGTATCAGATATGCGCTTCCCTAGTCGGATACTGAAAAGGGTTGCCTGCCCATTGCTTTCCGTGGTTTTTGAGGATGGGGATAAGACTGTAGGTGGGGGAGTAGGCAATGGTGGCTCCGAGCCAATCTGTGAGAAGATAGAAACTGAGGAGAGTAATGAAGTGGAGAGACATTTTGGTTTCTGGGATATAGTATGAGGGGGTAATTGAGTTTTGGGTGGTAAGAATACACAATACAGTGGTAAGAATACACAATACAGTATACAGGTAATTTCACAGTACAGTATACAGACTATTAGGTGGTAACAAAGATATCACTGATTAAGGTGTATGTTACAAGGCTAGTAATGACTATAGCAAAATATAGGCTAGTAATGACTAGTAATGACTATGGCAAGGCTAGTAATGACTATAGCAAGGCTAGTAATGACTATAGCAAAATATAACAGATGACGTGTGTGTGTGCGTGTGTGAATGCTATACAGACAACTGTAAGAGTAAGACCAATGGAGAGAGACAGGTGTGAGGGTATGTGAGTACAGGCAACTGTAAGAGTCAGGCAAATATAACAGGGTCAGGTGTTTGTGTGAATGCGATACAGACAACTGTAAGAGTCAGGCTGATGAAGACAGTGTTTGTGAGTGGTGTTGCTTGGTGAGGGTGAAGTGGGAGGTCAGTTGGGAGTGAGTACTGACAACAGTATAAGACAGTATATGACAACATAAAACAGCAGAATCTTGATGGTTACTGACAACAGTATGGGACTAGTCAGGAGTATAGGCAGTTCGTTGGAATTTAGGGTGTATATTCAAGGGACAGTCATGAAATGCTATAAGTGGCAGTAAGTGGGATTGCTTTGAACTGCTGAGTGAATTTCTTGGTTAGAGAGCTGAAGTATACTTGCTGTGAGGTCGGACAATACGCTGGAGACGACTGAGGGTTCAAGTTGGGGGTCGGGTGTGGTTGCAGACTTCTTGGCTTAGCTGTTACTCGGTGACATTTGAGAGTGCCTTTGCCTAAGGGCCGTGCCAAAGGGCCCTCTGGCGAGGCCCTCAGGCGCGGGCCCGACAGGCGCGGGCCCGCCTGACGGCGGCTGCTTTTCTGAGGCAAGGCTCCGCCTCCCACAGCCCCGACTGGGCCGGAGGTCTCCTGAGCAGGCTAAGATGGCTGCTGCCTGCTCAGGCGTGCTCTACCCCGATCGGGGAGCACAGAGCCGGTTGGGAGCTGAAGAGGGATGATTTCCTGACGGCGGCTGCTTTTCTGAGGCAAGGCTCCGCCTCCCACAGCCCCGACTGGGCCGGAGGTCTCCTGAGCAGGCTAAGATGGCTGCTGCCTGCTCAGGCGTGCTCTACCCCGATCGGGGAGCACAGAGCCGGTTGGGAGCTGAAGAGGGATGATTTCCTGACGGCGGCTGCTTTTCTGAGGCAAGGCTCCGCCTCCCACAGCCCCGACTGGGCCGGAGGTCTCCTGAGCAGGCTAAGATGGCTGCTGCCTGCTCAGGCGTGCTCTACCCCGATCGGGGAGCACAGAGCCGGTTGGGAGCTGAAGAGGGATGATTTCCTGACGGCGGCTGCTTTTCTGAGGCAAGGCTCCGCCTCCCACAGCCCCGACTGGGCCGGAGGTCTCCTGAGCAGGCTAAGATGGCTGCTGCCTGCTCAGGCGTGCTCTACCCCGATCGGGGAGCACAGAGCCGGTTGGGAGCTGAAGAGGGATGATTTGCTTGTAGCGTTTGCTTGTAGTGATAATTAAAATATGAATAAAATGCCTCCTAAAGCAATCTTCCCCATAATTTGTTATGCCTCAGCCAGCCTTGTTCATTGGGCACTTTGGGGGATTGAACCCCTGATCCATTGGTCAGTGTCTTAATCATTGTGCTGTGGTTTTGTTCTTGTGATTGCACATCAGCGCGCCGCCTTATGCCGCCCAATATTAGAAAGCCTCCTAAAACATTAGCGCGCCGCCTTATGCCCATCAGCGTGCTGCCTTATGCCGCCCGTCATTTAAATGCCTCCTAAAATATTGCCTCAGCCAGCTGTCTCCATTAGGCACTGTGGGGGATTGAACCCTTGATCCCTGCACCATTGGTAAGTGCCTTAACCATTGTGCTGTGGCTCTGCTTTTCTTGCTGCACATCAGCGCGCCACTTATACCGCCCAGTATTATAATGCCTCCAAAAACATCAGCGCGCCACCTTATGCCGCCCAGTATTTCTGCGCCTCATAAATTAATGCCTCAGCCAGCTGTCTTCATTGGGCACAGTGGGTGATTGAACCCCTGATCCCTGCACCATTGGTCAGTGTCTTAACCATTGTGCTGTGGCTCTGTTCTTTTTCTTGCACTTCAGCGCCCCACTTATGCCTCCCGCGCAGCTATCTCATGCGCTAAGGTGCGGGGCGCACATGGGCGCCGGGCGCCGGGCGCCACGCACCTTAGCGCATATGTAAATTCCAGCTTTTCTTTTTCAGGACGGAACGCCCACTCCTTATATGGCACCCGCACTCTACCGCGGCACGCACTTTACCGGGGTTTTAGTAAACATGCCCCTATGACTAGGATGTAAATATACTGGGCTATTCAGGAAGGACAATGCAGAAAGAAAAGGAGGTGGAGTGACACTATATGCAAAAAAATAATATTAAAGCTATAGAATTGTAGGGCTTAAAAGGAAGAGAGGAGGCACTGTGCATTAAACTAGAAAGAGGGAAAGGAAAATCCATTTGCATTGGAATTATATACAGATCTCCCTCACAGGGAGATGAAGTAGACAAAGATTTAATAGAAGACATACACAGTATTGCCATGAAAGGAAAAGTGCTACTGATAGGTGATTTCAATATGTCAGATGAGGATTGGCACATCCTTGCTGTGGTGTCATCTAGAAGTAAGGAGATCCAGGATTCTCTACAGGGAGAACTATTCAGGCAACTAGTAACAGAATCCACATGTGATGGGGCCATACTGGACTTAGTGCTTACCAATGGGGAAAGTGTTTCTGATATTACAATGGGTTATCATCTTGTATCCAATGATCACCAGATGGTATGGTTCAGTATTAGGACTAGGGATAATAAAATCCATTCAAAAGTGAGGGTCTTAGACTTTAGGAAAACTAACTTTGTTAAGATGGGACAATACCTCAAAGATTAGTTAGTGGGATGGGAACAGCTGAGGGATGTAGAAAAACAGTGGGCAAAACTAAAAGGGGATATTTTGTTAGAAAAGTAAATAAATGTGAAAGGAAAAGGAGGCCACAATGGTTCTCAAAAGAAGTAGCTGAAAGGTGAAGAAAAAGAGGGAGGCCTTTATGAAATACAAGAGATCAAAGAGAGAGGAAGACAGGCATCTATATTCGGAAAAGCTTGGAGAAACTAGCAAAGTAGTCAGGAAAGCAAAGGTACAAAAAGAAGAAGAAATAGCCAATGCAATAAAATGTGGGGATAAGACATCTTTCAGATATGTTAGTGAGAAAAGGCAGTGCAAAAGTGGTATTGTCAGACTCAAGGTTGCAGGGGAGGAATATGCAAAAACTGATGAGGATAAAGCAGAATTGCTTAACAAATATTTCTGTTCTGTGTTTGCAATGAAGGGCTAAGAGCAGGACCTCGGAAAACACCCACAAACAGGAACAGAAGTGACATAGATCTTGAACGATTTACAGAAGACTGTTCGTGAGGAATTAGCTAAACTAAAAGTAGACAAAGCCATGGGTCCAGATGGGTACATCTAAGAATACTGAGAGAACTTAAGGATGTACTAGCAGCTCCGCTGTCTGATCTTTTCAATGCTTCTTTGGAGTCAGTACTGGAGGAAGGCATATCTAGTCCCTTTACACAAAATTGGATGTAAGGATAACATTGAGAACTATAGGTTGGTTAGCCTAACCTCTGTGGTTTGTAAATTATTGGAAAGGCTACTAAAAGAGAGAATAGTGAGGTTTCTGGAGTCCAATGGATTGCAGGATCTGAAGCAGCATGGATTCACCAGAGGCAAGTCTATTCAGACAAATCTGATTGATTTCTTTGATGGATGACCAGGGAGTTGAACCAAAGGAGAGCCCTAGATGTATTTAGATTTCAATAAAGCCTTTGACACCGTTCTGCACAGGCAACCTATAAACAAACTGAGCACCCTAGGGATGGACCCTAAATTTACTGATTGTGTTTGAAATTAGTTGAGTGGGAGGTGACAAAGGGTACAGGTAAATGGAGCTCACTCTAAGGAGAAGGAGGTTAACAGTGGTGTGCCACAGTGATCTGTCCTTGGTCCGATTCTTTTTAATATCTTTGTTAGTGATATTGCAGAAGGGCTGTTGGGTAAGGTTTGCTTGTTTGCAGATAATACCAAAATGTGCAATATAGTGGACACCCAGGAAGGAGAAGATAACATGAGGAGAGATCTAGCTAAGTTTGAAGAATGGTCTAGAATCTGGCAGCTGAAATTGAATGCTAAAAAAATGCAGGGTCATGCATTTGGTCTGCAAAAATCCAAAGGAACGGTATGGTGTAGGGAGTAATCTTTATCTTTATTTTTATCTTTATTTGACACACTTGATATACCGCCTAATACCGGAGTGTTAAGGCGGTGTACAATAAAAAAAAATTAGAACTGCTTAAAGAAAGGTAGAAAGGAACGCCAGTAAATGAATAGGAATGTAATGGAGAAAACAGGAAGAAAAGAATAATAAAGAACAACAGATAACACAACATGTACTTCTGTCCACGAAAGAGGAGCGGGACTTGGACGTAATTATGTCTGATGATCTTAAAGTTGCTAAAAAGGTAGAAATGGCAACTGTGAAAGCCAGAAGGATGCTTGGGTGTAAAAAAGGAGGTGAAAATGCCTCTGTATAAGTCTCTGGTGCGACCTCATTTGGAGTATTGTGTGCAATTCTGGAGACCATACCTTCAAAAGGATATAAGCAGGTTGGAGTCGGTGTGGAGGGTGGCTACTAAAATGGTTAGTGGTATTCATTATATAGCATATGAAGACAGACTTAAAAATCTTAATATGTATACTTTAGAGGAAAGGCGGGATAGGGGTGATATGATAGTAGAGACATTTAAGTACCTCCGTGGCATAAATGCACAGGAGGGTCTTTTTCAATTGAAGGCAAACTCTGCTATGAGGGAACATAGCATAAGAGTGAAAGGGGTAGACTCAGGAGTAATATGCAGAAATATTTCTTTACAGAAAGAGTGGTAGATGTGTAGAATAATCTCCAGTAGAGGTAGTAGAGATGAGGACAGTATCTGAATTCAATAAAGCATGGGACAAACACAGAGAATCTCTAAAGGTAAAAAGAGGATTATTGTAGTTGATATGGAAGGGCAGACTAGATAGGCCATGTGGTCTTTTTCTGCCATCATGTTTCTAGTCATGCACATATTGACCAGTCTTCTGCACAAATTTATTTTGGCCATCTGTTCGTTCATCAATTTATTGTACTGATATCTCAGTTGGGTCAATAAGCTAAAAGGTGACCAACATGGCACTTAATATGTTGGCTTTCAAGCTGATCTATCTACTCCTCTAAGCGACATAGTTCCTGTTGTTCCTGTTTCCTTCTCCAAGATGAACAACTGATAATCTCACCATGTAGAGATAGTTTAAAAGCCTCCCAGGCCACAGCTGGGCTGGTATCTATAAATCATTTATCAATAAAAGCCTCTTCAGTAAACGCACAAACTTTATCACAAAAAGCATTTCCCGCAAGGGACCTATTATTGAACTTCCAGCAACCTGGGTTCTCATTCAGAGAGCCGATTTTCATTTGTACAGAAACTGTTGCATAATCTATATTTTGTCATCCAGGACAGCACTCATACTAGAGGTAGATATCAATACATAATCAATCTGAGAATAGGTTTTATGTGGGGCAGAAAAATAGGTATATTCATGGCCAATTGGATGGAGAATTCTCTGTGCATCCGCTAATCAAACTAAGGATATCATATGTTTAAGTTTACCACAGGGCTTGGTTTTTGTCACCTTACAGTTTTATCGCTGGTCTAAAATAAAATCAAAGGGATATTAAAGTCTCCAGCAATTACTTTCTCTTCAGCTACTGCCTCCATCGTTGGCTCACAAATTACTTTCATGTCATCTCTAATGGAAGTATAGGTGGACATAACAAAGTATATCTTGTCTTTAATGAGATCTCAGTCCCCTCCCCTTCCCATCCTGAGGATCAGATGATTGGTTAAGAACTTGTGCCTATAATGAGTTCCTAAGCAGTATGGATACACCCCATTTCTTACAAATGGTGAAAGAAAAAGATGTTGCATAGCCCATTTCATCTTTAGCTTCTAAATGGCAGCCTGTATTAAATGCATTTCTGGCAGACATAAAATGTCAGCGTTGAGGCTCTTAAGAAATTAAAAATTTTCTCATGTTTAATAGAATGATTGAAGCCACTGACGTTCAAGGACACAACTCTCAGAGTAGCCATTGATCAACACAATAAAACCTAAAAGACATATACTCAATTTCCAGTGCGGAACAAAAATATGACCTAGCAATCCAATAACACACCACATCCCATCCCCTTAGTCACATGCACACAGTACAGCACAACTAAGCAGTCAAAAACGGCTGCCCAAACAGCCATCCTCACACACCGAGTCCCGAGCAGTCACCTGAATACACACATACTGAGCAGTTCACATTTATCACAACCCCCCAAATATAGCCAAACAACCAGATCAATTATACTCATATTAGTCCTTCTAAGACCATAAAAAATGATTGCAAAAAATGAACTGAGGCCAGAAAGAGTAGCATAAGCTATTACATACACCTAGCACCCTGTCAATACAGTCATTCCTTGTACACTCAAACACATTCATACCATGCCTAACATTCACACCCTCATAACAATTAATATTCCAGGGCAGATCAGAGGTAAGAACTCTTAGCACCGCCACGGTGTGGTTTTGCCTGAGCTCTTTACGTGTTTTCCTTTGAGTTATTTTCCTGATGGGCAAATCTAGATGCATAGGAAAAGTTCTGGAACAACCTCTGAAGACTGCTGAAATGCCACAAATCAGCACTTGATTCGGCAGCAACACTCCAGGATGCTGTTTCTCTGAGTGTGGCTATGCGAGTCAGTGCTCTGATGCTGAGCTCTGAGCTAGAGACCACCTTGAATCCAGTGATGCAGATTCCACCTCCAATGCCAGGGGTAAGGTGAGAGGGAAAAGGAGCTGCTGAAGAATCACTGATGGGAGAATAAGGAGGCAGTGCCCGAGGTTCCCTGAGGAACGGTCAGCTGCACACTAATACCTCAAGAGATATGGATAGAATCCCCGGTTGAGTCAATTAAACCCCTTTCCTAGGGTGTGGGGCAGTTTGTTGCTGGTGCTAATGTTAAATTGACTTTACCATCCAAGCTTTCAGTTATCAACCTGAAAGTTATATGGGAGACTTTAATGACTGTATCCTCTCAGATTGGAGTACTTTCTGCCAAGATTGAGTTCCAGATGATTACTGTAAAGACTCCGCAGGAGGACATTAAGAAATTATCTGGGAAGTTACAATCCCTCTCCTTAAAAGTATCTGAAGATCAAGATTCTGTCATTTTGTTGATAATAGGGAATTTGTTGGTGTAGAATAAGCTTGAGTTCTTGGACAATATTACTAAGAGAGAGAATCTTTGGTTGATACATTTTCCTAAATCCCAAGGTTTAAAAAGTCTCTTAAAGAGTTCTTAAAAGTACCTGAAGCAGCATGCCCACTCATATCTAAAGTTCTTTACCTACCTGTATCTAAAGGTAAAACATCTCTCCATGCTCAATCTACTGAAACCTTGGGTCTTACAGCTCTTTTGGAGAATTCTGCAGAGAAGTGAGATCTAACTATACTTGTGGTGACTTTGGTTCTTGACTCTGATCATGGTTTTCTCCTGTGGTTATACTTTTGGCATCATATTGAGACTTGTAAACGGGGGCGCTGGATGAGAATGTCCACAGTCTTGGCAAAGGCAAATACTATTATGACTTGCAAAGGATTGTGGGGAATGTAGTCCATTCATACTAGAATCAGCCGTTCACAAAATAATGAGTTGTGTTGCTCGAGTGTAAGCAAAGAAAATATATTTTATTTATGGGGTTATTTCTCCCACACAGATTTACTTGGTAACACAAAAGGATACTTGCTTTCAGTATTATACTTAGGAAAAACAAATCATGATATCAGCAACTGAACTTCTTAAGCAATCAATCAAACAATAAAGACCTTGATGGGAAACAGAAAGGTCTTTCTGAGGGCTCCTGCTAATACCTTTTTAGCAGTGCTCCAAAAGCAAAAACAAAACCCAAAAAGTAACCAAAAACTGTTCTTTTTCAAGGATAACTTTCTTGTATTTTCACACACAAACAGTAGTTCCCTTTCAGAGCTCACGGGCAATTGTGCATGGCTTACTTGCCAACAATTAGTCAGCTGCAAACCCCTTTGCTGGTTTACTTTCTATACGTGGCTCAAATCCTACCCTAAAGCTTTCTTGTAAACTTTTCTGGGCAGATAAAAGAACAAGTTATATTTCTTTTTGATGGTTGTTGTATTTGTGAAAGTATTTTACCACAGCAGCTTATTCAGAGAGCAATCCATGTATTCATTCTGATCATTTAAAATATCTCCTTCTTCTTCAACTATCATAGAATCAATATCATGGTCTGGCTCAGAGGAATTCCTTAATGGAGCACTCTCAGGACAATACTTGTTTCCCTGCTGTCTTCCAAGTGAAGAGCTAGGGCATAGATCAGTGTTCATACCTGAGCTTCCTTTGTTGTTAGGTTTCCTCTCCAGATATCCTGGCCAGTAAGTAATCCAGCTTTTATGTCCAGCCTTCCAATCCAGATCCCTGGACACTGGGTCTCTCTTCACATACCTTCTTGCACTGGTCTTAGGGCCCCTTCCAAATGCAGCCGTCTCCCTCACAGGTGCCGTCCGGGGATTCCTGGCTCTGTAACCCCACTCCTCTGGCGTCCTCCAGTCCAATGGAGTATGCTTGCCTCTGGAATGACTCCCAACACACGTACTGCTATGGGCTCCTTCGTTAGACCTCCAAGATGTTTTTCTCTTCTTTCTTCCACATTGTGGCTGCTGCTGCTTCCTGATCCTCAACTCCTTCTCATTCTGTGTAGAATCTGTTTTACTTTTAACTTGTTTAGAGGGATACTCCACCCTAGCACAGCTCAGCTGTGCTGAATCAAGCCCTGCCCTTTGAGATGAGTGATTGGGGATTACCTCATAGTTCTCCTGATTGAACACACGTTTCCCCACTTCAGCTCTTCTAGTGGTTGTTTGAAACCTGGTGCATTCTGGGACTGGTAGTCTTTTATGAGAACATTCTGTTTTATTATTTCTACCAGCAAAGACAGGTTGCTTGTTCAGAGCCAATTCACCTCTATTATAGCTCCCTCCTGAACTATGATAAGCTTCCTTATCACAGACTTTTCTTGGCTACTCTGGGAGAATGTTTCCTCCTGATTCTAAAGTCACACAACAAAAAAGGTGCCATTTTCCCTTAATGCGCCCTGCTGTGTTACAGCTCGGTGCTTTATTTTGGCTTAATTTCCCCTATAGATGTGCCATAAAAAAATAAGAAAGTGAAATATGTTTTTTTAATCTGCTACAATTGACACACTTTCTCTCTGGTTCAGGGGTGAGTGTCCCACTGGTGACTTCTCAAAGAATAGGGTTGTAAGAAGATAAGGGACATGTCTTCTTTTTTTCCCGTATATTTTTTACTTTAGGAAAGTGTTTTATGGTGTTCTTCTTTAGTTAATGCCTGTGAATAATGGGCTCTGCCCTCTCTATTATGGTGGACTTTATGTTAGTACCATGTAAATATGGCCACTGTATTTTTGTTTGATTACGCTATGTATAATGATTTTCCTGTCTGATGATGCAATGTACTGGTCATGGTAGCTTGCATTTCTATACAAGAGTTATTCTTGGTATCTTATATAGACCTGCAATAAAATAAAAGTTACTAAAACCTCATTATAGGATTGGCCTTATCATATTGAATATTTATTTATTTAACATTTCTTATATACCGCCTTTCATGATATTAAGACAGTTTACATTGAACAAACTGAAATTACATTGAACAGAACATTATAACTTGGAAATAACTATTTTACAGGGAACATGGGCTATGGAGGGTTAAGTGGCTTGTCCAAGACCACAAGGAGCACCTGTGGGACTAGAAACCCCAGTCCTTCCGGCCCAAGGTTGCTGTCCTCTAGTGGGATTTGAACCCCCGACCTTCCAGCCTGAAGTACCTTGCCCCAACCACTAGGCCACTCCTCCACTATGAGCTGCCAGTTTGTCATGCATGTGGCAGATCTGATTTCTGTCTCTTCAATCCAGAGGAAAGCACAGGAGTTGCATCCAACTTGCCCTCCTTACTGCCCGACATTACCCACACTTACTCAGATTGAGTGGGGTTAATTCTCCAGGCTCTGGGCATTGATTTTCTACAAAAGCATGTCTCCCAGAAGGGAGCAATCAGCACAAGCGTCCTATCCGGATGAGCTTCAGAGCGTTCACCCCTCCCCCTCCCTTCCTAAGTCACAGAAAGGAAAAAAAGCCTCAGAGGCCCTTTAACTAAAGCTCACTAAGCAGTTAATGTGCGATTTTGTGCTCTTAACTGCATGCTTGAGCCCACGGTGACTGTTCCTCTTGGTGTATAAGTGTTACCATATGCTGATTCATCTGCTAACCGCCACTCAAATGTTGGGGTGCTGAATAGGTAGCATAAGCACAGAGAGTGGGCATAAAAAGAACATTGTAGTTAGCTTGGGTGGGACATATCATGCACCGTCAATGTTGTCATTAGTGCAGGCATACCTAATGCCACCACAATTAGGGTATACATCCACGTATTAACTGCTAGGAATATGCTGGTCATGCCCCCCATAGTAATTGCAGAAGCTTTGCATGTAAACGGGTGTTAGTTTCTGCACTAAATGCATCTTAGGTGCAAAAACCTAACACACTTTAGTAAAAACTGACAGACGCCCAAGAGTGCATGTCCTCACTTGGTTTTAGGAGCTCTGTACTGTCCTGGTTCTCTTCTTATCTCTCCCATCGATCCTTCAGTGCTTGTTCTGGTGATTTGTCCTCTACTGCTATTCCTCTCTCAGTTGGTGTACCCAAGGGGTCTGTTCTGGGCCCTCTCCTTTTCTCCTCTATATCCAGTCCCTTGGTGCTCTCATCTCCTCCCATGGCTTTCAATATCATTTTTATACTGTTGACTTCCAAATCTATCTATCTACACCAGATATTTATCTGACACTCCAGGCCCATATCTCTGCCTGCCTGTCTAAAATCACCACCGGATGTCTCACTGCCATTTGAAATTGAACATGGCCAAAACTGAACTTCTTGTAAGGTGCCTTGTAAGTTGCATTATAAAGTGCCTTGTAAGGAACCATAGGTTAAGGTGGCCTAACAAGGTTACGGTGCCCTAGGTTAGTGTGCCCTAAGGGCTGCAAGGTGTCTCAGGATGACATGCATGACCTGTGAGGAACAGAGATAGATGTAGCCCTAACACTAGATAGAGCACTCAGGAAAGGATATGAACAGGTGAGTGAAGGAGGGAGAACTGGGAGCCGCTGGACCTGCCATATCTGCGGGCATCCCATGTGGCTGCCAGTACTGATGACAAACATGGTGGGGGCAACTGTACCACAGCACAGGGTGTTGGCAATATAAAGTACTGGAAAGACAGTTGGTGGCAGACGATGGGAATACGTGTCCCCCAGTGGAGGCGGAGGTGGCAGGATAGTTACAATGATGGGTGGACAGAGGAGTGGTGGTGCCATGCAGATCAGGCACAGGCGAGGCAAGGATGAAGAGGCGCAATGCAGGAAAGGGCAGCAGTGCAGGACATGGGGTGGCAGCCTGCACAGGCAGACAGGACTCTACACAGCTGACAGACGCAGATAGATGGACCGAGGGAATGTTGGCAATTGTGGCGAGGGTATTATGGGCTGGCAGCACAGACCTGCAAAAATATGACTGTTATAGACATGCACACTATTTGAGTATGATAGGCATAAGAGAAGGGAACAATGAGGAATTGAACCCATGAACACTGCTGAGAATGACATTGTATTAACCAGTAGGCTATACCTCTGTGGTGTATGTCACGGCAATGGCTGGGTACAGAAGGACTGCAGGTTACCACACAAACTGTCTGCTCTGAGTACCAGGATAGGGTAACCACACCAGTTCCCATGATGCAATGCACATGCTGAATAGCAGTCTACAGCTGATCACCAAATGGGGTCTGCACTTCTCCGGTACCTCAGCTTGGAAAGACGAACTGAAAGTGTATGATACTGGCACAGAGTAGCTACAGACCATTCCATTGTTCAGGTTCCGTGTTCACCCTGAGGGATAGGATGGGTGCCCAGCACTAGGTCCACAGTATATGTGGTGGTAGAGATAGGTTCTGCTGCATATTCTCATCACTGCTAGTGTATGATAGGTACTCCTAGCAGTGCAACTGAAAGTGCTTCTGTTACTATCTGGGTTCTTCAGTCACATGTGGCTCTGTGGGACCAGACACCACCCAGATTAGTGTGTATGTAGTGTTGAGGTCTGGCTGCCATGGGTACCTGTTATCAGGGCAGCAGGGGTGTCTAGACTTGCATGAGGTTTAGATAGCACTGCTGCTATGGGTCTAAGTGGTATGCACTATATACCCCAAGGGGCCCACAATCACCCCTATTGTAGATGAGGGGGAGGGGGAGGGGGAGGGGGAGGGGGAGGGGGGCAGGCTAAAGCTGGAAACAGTGTGAGCAATGTGGGCTCAGTGAGGTGTTGGCAGACACAAAACAATGGATAGACATATGCACACTCCCAAACCTATCTCAACATTGTGCAGAGATAGAGGTGGTTGACAACCCTACCCGCCACACTGGTCTTGATCACAGTGCCAACATTGCTAAACTGTGCAGGGGGTAGTAGTAGTGCTCTGGTGATAACTGCAGCTCTGTGCTGGGGCCAACAGCCTGACACTCCATGAGGCTGTGGATAATGGAGCCTGTGTGAGTGGGTGTTTGTGCCCCTGTGCACTGCTGCGTTGGGGTTTGCACATGTTGTTGTTGTGGCTGCATTGTGGGATAAAACTATGGGGTGATGCTCTGCAGGATCCACAGATGGGACTTGAACCTTGGACCCTTTGATTTTGGACACACTGGCTGAGTGTGCTGCACCACACTGTTGCCACAGCTGCAGAGTGATCCCTGGGGCTACCCTTACTTTTCCCAGCCAGACCTCTTCTGTTGCACTGCATACCATGTACTAGTATAGGACATGGTCTAGGTCCACTGCAGGTGGATGCCACTACTCCCTCCAGCACAAACACCCCCCCCCCCGCCATGCTGCCATGACCATATGCTGTCGGTGCCGGTGGTGCGCAGACCCAGGCAATAAAAGGGGTAGGTAGGCAGCTGCCTATGGTATGGGTTCTGGGGTAGTGGTGCCTACATAGCTATCCACGCTTCCCCTGGCATTGCCTGTCAATGTTATCTGCCCCTTGGTGTACCTGTTGGGTAATGTCCCCTGGATGGGACACTGTGGGACACAGACTCATGGGCATGTTTGACCCTGGTCAGTTGCTGTCTTGCTGGTTTCCATTGTCTGCGTTCCTATGTGCCACCTAGGCATCCGCTTAGTCCACCCTGTGCCCCAGTTTCCCCCACTGCATGTCCCACCTGCAGCCCCCATGCCCCATTTGCACCATCACCATAGTGGCCTTTCATACTTCGGCACTATGCTGTTGCTGCAAATGGAGCACTACTATCACCTTTCTTGGGCTCCCTGCCTATGCTGTACATTGCTGACACTGAAATGGTTTCTCTCTCCTGCAAATATGCCTCTAACGCCAGGTTTTCACTTGCGTTACTTTTCAGCCCTTCAGTTCCCCATGTTGGTGTCGCGGGAGCCTCTCCCTGCCCACTCCCCACCCATTGACCCCTTCTCTCTGCCCTCTCTGCACCCTCTGCGGGACTTACCACGACTGGGGATGCTAACGCGTGTTATGTAACGTTAACATGCATTAATGTTACATTATGTCATGTTAATGCATGTTAACATTACATAATGCACATTAACATAGCCATTGCTACGTTACCGCAGTTTAGTAAACATTCCCCTAAGAGAGGGAGCCGAGAGGGAGCCGCTGTGCTTGCCGTCCCCACCCGGCTTCTCCTCACCCGAACTCCTACCCATTCGGGGTAGTGGGAGTTGCTCCTGCCCAATCCGGGCAGTGGGAGCTGGAAAGCCCGCCTACAGAGCCACTTAAAAGCGGCGTCCCTACCGAGAGGGAGCCGCTGTGCTTGCCGTCCCCACCCGGCTTCTCCTCACCCGAACTCCTACCCATTCGGGGTAGTGGGAGTTGCTCCTGCCCAATCCGGGCAGTGGGAGCTGGAAAGCCCGCCTACAGAGCCACTTAAAAGCGGCGTCCCTACCGAGAGGGAGCCGCTGTGCTTGCCGTCCCCACCCGGCTTCTCCTCACCCGAACTCCTACCCATTCGGGGTAGTGGGAGTTGCTCCTGCCCAATCCGGGCAGTGGGAGCTGGAAAGCCCGCCTACAGAGCCACTTAAAAGCGGCGTCCCTACCGAGAGGGAGCCGCTGTGCTTGCCGTCCCCACCCGGCTTCTCCTCACCCGAACTCCTACCCATTCGGGGTAGTGGGAGTTGCTCCTGCCCAATCCGGGCAGTTGGAGCTGGAAAGCCCGCCTACAGAGCCACTTAAAAGCCGCGCCCCCTCTGGGCACGCCCGCGCCTGGCGGGCCCGCGCCTGAGGGCCTCGCCAGAGGGCCCTTTGGCGTGGCCCTTAGGCGGTGGCCAATTGGCGCGGCCTAACACGCCGAAAACGCAACAAGGGAGCAACACCAAAGATCTAAACCCAATCCTCGGGCAACCTAGGCTGGAGCTCCCCAGGAAAGGGTAAGAGCTCGCCAACGCCGTATTCCACCCATCACAAATCCCACCGGAACGGGTTAAACGCAGAATTTCGACACCGCCGACATCAAACTGCTCAACACAACGAGCTGGGAACATTGAGCCACGTAAGTCACCCACATTGAATTAGTTTAAGCTAGCAATGCTGCCACTTCCAAACCAAACTTGACACTAACCACCTGACTGGTTCGAACCTGTGGAAAGTGAAATAGCTGCACTCTTTACTAATAATTAGATGAATGCCTGAGCATTCATCATCTGATTACAACAGTCTCAAGTTCTGCCACTAGGCTTCTTTTCTTGCCTTTCGTAAAAGTATAAATGCTAACAGTAGCAAACGTTTTGTGGCTATTAACCCAGGTCACCGTTCTGTATTCTAGTTACTGCTTCACACTGGATGCTATTGATAAGTGCTAGCTTTTATAAGCCATTCTGTTGATACTTGCTACCTTTTATAAGCCATTTGTTATTACCCAAGATTGTTAAGATTGCTACTATTAACCCAAGGATATGTAGTGTACTCTAGTTTACACCTGACACTGTTAATCATTGCTGCTACAAACTAACACTTATAAGCTATATTGTTAAGTTTGATGCTACTTACCCAGATCTCTGTCATGTAGTCTAGGCACTGCTCACACTAGATGCTGTTGATACTTGCTGCTACTATCTAACACTTATAAGTAATATTATTGATACTTGCTGTTACAAACTGCCGCTTATAAGGAATATTGCTACTACCCACGATTGTTAAGAATACAAATCCGAGATTACAAAACCAATCATAAGATACGAAACCTAAGCTGTTCAGACCAAGGGGCACTTGCAGAACTACTAGACCAACTAAAAATGAAGTTCCCAATCTGGTACGTGCCGATATACCTGCTCACACTAATACCTGCTTATGCATTACACCACAACCTATACCAACCCCTCCCACATCTCTACACCCCATTCTACAACCCCTACACCATCCAAACACCACAACCACTATGTCTCGCACCATACTACTTCACAGGAAAACTTGTGTCACACGCACACGTTCATAAGCTCCACGAAAGAAACTCAACTAAAAATCGGAAAAAACACAAGCCAAATATAACACAAATACGCTCACACAACCAGGCGACGTCCGAAACCACCACCAACCAGGCAACAACACCCCCATACGAAACCTGCAAAATCATACTCATCAATGCCCGCTCAATCAGGAATAAAACCCACATAATCTACGACATCATCACAGATGAGAAACCAGACATCCTATGTATAACCGAAACATGGGTCACGGAAACAGACTCAGCCATATTGAATCAACTTAGCAAACCTGGATATAACGTCTATAACTGTCCACGATCCCATAAAAAGGGTGGAGGTGTACTCATAATAGCAAAAGACAACCTGAAACTCTCCAGCACGTATCAGAGCTCGAACTCAGACATAGACATACTCAAGATCGAAAACTCCGCTTTATCCATCTGCTTGATATACAGACCCCCCACACCGCAATATGAGATACTAGCATCAGCATTGGAAACGATTACATCAACGCAACCTAGAAAATTCCAGATTGTACTAGGGGACCTAAACTTAGCGTCAACATCTGCCACGAATACAAACACCTTCCTGGAAGCCATGACCCAACTAGGCTACCAGCAACAAATCACAGAACCCACCCATGATAAAGGTCATACACTAGACATGGTTTTCACACCCAAAAATGTTCAGGACAAGGACGAAAAGCCCAGGATAGAGATCAACCCACTACCCTGGTCAGACCACCACCAAATCAATATACAGTTGAAATTGCCGAACCTGTCTAAAGACACCAAAGCAAAAAGAACATCACACCAACAAAGACGATTCAACAAACCAAACATGGAAGGTCTGATTGAGTCCATCAAATCACATATAGACCTCGGCAAAACAAACCTCGATGACTTAGCAAATGAATGGAACACCGGAATCCGGACCATAGCAACTCCCAAAAGGACTCAGATGCCAAACACATCAAAACAACAAAACGAACCTTGGTACACCACAACATTGACCAAAATGAAGAGAGAGCTCAGGAAGCATGAAAGAAAGTGGAGACACACCAAATCCACCGAACTCAGGACAGTGTACCTCAATCTCCTCACAAACTACAAAGAGGAAATAAACACAGCACAAAGGTTACCCATACCAAAATTATGTACAAAGCCATTAACAAACCACGGGAGCTTTTTGCACTAGTAAAATCACTTACAAAGACAGCCCTCCCTGGACCTCAGGATAGCCCAATACACCCACAAACACTAGCAAACCACTACGCAAGCAAACTGAATACTACCACCCCCACGTTTGCTGTAGAAACTCCACACCAACGAACGAAGATGAAGCAGGAACCTACATGGAGCAAATTCCACAACATTGATGAACAACAAATCACCAACATCTTAACCTCCATAAACACCACCACCTCACCACTTGACCCCTGCCCAACTGCCTGGATCAAAGCGGCAAAAAAAGAGATAAACCAACAAATAGCCCACATTGTTAATCAATCACTAAGCCAAGGAGAAATGCCTGAGAAACTAAAACAATCTATAATAAGGCCGATCCTAAAGAACAATTCCCTCAACAAAGAGGACCCATCATCATACCGCCCTATATCAAGCATCGCATTCCTGGCAAAAATCATAGAAAAGGCAGTACTAATGCAACTTCAAGACCACCTCGACGATCATGATACCCTAGACAAACAACAATACGGATTCAGAAGAAACCATGGAGTAGAAACACTTCTAATAGCACTAATGAACAACCTACTTAAAGGCCTAGAAGACACAAAGAAAATGTTTATACTCATTTTCATTGACATCTCAGCCGCCTTTGACACGGTACATCATGAGATACTCCTTAGTAAACTAGAATCCATAGGAGTTGAGGGAACCCCCCTCAAATGGTTCTCCTCCTATATATCTAACAGAAGGCCTCAAGTACAATTTAATGGGGAAGAAGCGAAACCATTCACTCAAACGCAGGGCATACCCCAGGGCTCAGCGCTCTCGGCGCTACTGTTCAATATCTACATGCAACCCCTCTGTGACATTTTTAGAAAGCATAGCATCAACTACCACATCTATGCAGATGATATTATGCTCTACACGCAACTAGACGTCGCCGACCCCAAATATACACAGCTCGAAAGCTGCCTGGACGAGATGTTGATATGGCTACAGAAAAATAACATGGCGATAAACCACAAAAAAACGGAGGTAATGTACATGTCCAGCAAACCCAACTTCAAGTCACCTGACTCAATCACCCTGTGCAACAACACATACAAAGCAAAAGAAGAAATCAAATATCTAGGAGTCACACTCGACTGCAACCTAAGAATGGAGACACACCTGCGGAAAACAAACAAAGCCATCTTCTATAAACTTAGGGTGATACAACCTCTAAGGAAAATAATAGCACCATGCGACTTCAGGTCAGTGGCTCAAGCACTAGTTATGCCGCACCTCGACTACTGTAATGCCATCCTCCAAGGTCTACCCAAAAAATCACTAGGTATCCTTCAAATGGCCCAAAATGTCGCAGCTAGGATCATAATGGGAACAAGAGTATCTGACCACATCACCCCAATATTGATCGACCTTCATTGGCTTCCTGTTGCAGCTAGGGTACAGTACAAGATGCTAGTAACAACGTTCAAGCTGATCAACAACATAGCCCCCTCATACCTGTCCTCTCTTATCAGCACACAACCAGCAAATAGGAACAGAAGAACTAACAACTTGGGCACCCTGCAGGTCCCCAAAGCAATCCGAACGGTGAAAACGAGTACATGTCGTAGAGCCTTCTCTTTCGCCGCGCCCACTATATGGAATCAGCTCCCTGTGGACCTACGTCTAACCCAGGACATTACAAGATTCAGGAAAGAGTTAAAAACCCACCTATTTAAATACTACTACAACCAGCCATAAGCCGCAAATTCCAGGAAACCGTAACAAAGTAAACTGATAAATATATATGCATTTTAAATCCGCCTGTGTAACCATGTATAGCCATGGAAAATGTGATTTCCTAAATCTGTAAATATGTATTGTATAATGTAATAAGTTTAACCCAAAAACCTTAACCATGTGTGCCGTGCCCCCCCCCCTTAGTCCTTTATGTATATACTCCCCACCCTGTCCTGATTGACACCTCCCAAAAGAAGAATCAAACCGCTGCTGATCGCTGGAAGCAGCGGTATATAAATGTGTTCTAAATAAATAAATGTGTTCTAAATAAATAAGGCCATAGCGGAGAGACTGAATGAATTATTTGCTTCAGTCTTTACTGAAGAAGATGTAAGAAACATACCCATGCCAGAAATAATATTTAAAGGTGATGTATCAGAAAAATTGAAACAAATCTCGATAAATGGGGACGATGTAATACAGCTACAGTATTTGATAAACTAAAGAGTAGCAAATCACCTGGACCGGATGGCATATATTGCAGGATGCTGAAAGAACTGAAATATGAGATTGCAAACCTACTTTTAGTGATCTGTAACCTATCATCTATAGTATCTGAAGATTGGAGAGTGGCCAATGTACTGTAACATCAACTTTCAAAAAGGGTCCAGGGGTGATCCGGGATAGTTATGGTTTAATGGTAGAAAGCCAACATGGATTTAGCTAAGAAAAGTCTTACCTCACCATTCACTTATATTTTTTTGAAGGTGTGAATAAACAGGTGGATAAAGGTGAGCTGGTTCATAAAATGTATCTAGATTTTCAGAAAGCCTTTGACAATATCACTCATGAGAGATGGAGAAATTAAAAAATATTGGAATAGAAGGCAATGTACTGTTGTGGATTAGGAACTGCTTAAAAGATAGAAAAAGAGAGTAGAGCTAAATGGACAATTTTCTCAAAGGAGAAAGTTAAATAGTGGAGTACTCCAGGGATCTGTGCTGGGTCCACTGCTTTTTAATAAATTTATAAATGACCTGGAAATGGGAATAAGAAGTGATGTGATCAAATCTGCAGATGACACAAAGGGGTATGTTTACTAAACCTTCTTAATGTGCGCCCAACGTTAGTGTGCAGGATGCCATATAAGGAGTGGGCGTTTCAGTTTAAAGTTGCAAAACGGGATTAGCACACGATAACGTGCGCTGCTGCGCACATTATCGGGCAAAGCACCGCTAAGCGCGTTACCGCGCGGTAATCTTAAGTAGGTGCACAGACATCTAAACATAGAAACAGAAGTGTAGCACAATGATTAATACACTGACTGGAGATACAGGGGTCATGAGTTCAATCCCCCAGTGTGCCTAATACATAAGGCTGGCTGAGGTATCAGCTTTGACATGTAAGTATTGTTTCTTGAGGCATTTTATTTGTATTTTAATTATTGCTGCCAGCAAAACACACCCTCACATGCCGTAACCTAAGTTGCCGCATAAGGCACCCTATAAGGCACCCCATAGGGCACATTATAAAGTGCACTGTCTGCCACGGCACCCTATAATGTCCACTATAGGGCACCCTATTAGGCGCTCCATAGGACACCTTATAAGGCACCTTATATGGACTGTAACCATAAGGTGCCTCGGAAGGCGCTTTATAGGGTGCCCTATAAGGCGCCTTCTGAGGCACCTTATGGTTACAGTACCCTGAGGGTATTTTGCTGGCAGCACTAATGTACATTAAAAAAAGACAATGCTTTGGACAGCCCTATCAAATAACCCCTATTGTGGGTTTGAACCCATGACCTCTGGCTCCACAAGTAGTGAAGTAACCAGTGGGCTACAGCTCCATAGCTGCTAACAAGCCCCTGGCTGGCTGCAGAAGGACTGCATGTCACCACACAAACAGTCTGCTGTGGTCACCAGGATAGGGTTAACCAACCCATACCCATGATGCACTGCACATGCAAATCAGCAGTCTACAGATGATCACAAGATGGGGTATGCACCCCCACAGCACCTCGGCCTGGTAGGGGGAACTGACCGTGTGTGGTACTGGCACAGAGTAGCTACACACTGTCACATTGTGCAGGTACTGCACTCACCCTGAGGGTGAGATGGGGCGCCCAGCACCAGGTCCACAGCAGAGATAGGCCATACTTTAGGTCCCCAGCAGTGCTAATGTGTGAGATAGGTAGTTTCTGCAGACACACTTTGGATATATCTGTATGTCTCAGTCAGGTTTAGCCCCTATGGACCACTAGGAGGATTATGTACCACCACCCTTCTCCTTCAGGGCTGAGGGTGGTAAACAGGGTCTCCCACCAACAGATCCACATTCTACCTCCCTGCAATGGTGGCAGTAGAGGGGACCATCAACCCCAGTGCTGTTGGGGAACAGACACCCTACAGGGCAGTCAATGCAGCTCTGAACACATCCATAACACAATAGCAGACAGACATTAGGCCTGGATATACTAAGCTGCACCCCACCACTATCTGATATTCATCTGCAGCAAGCCTTCAGCCGCTGCACCCCACAAGCCCTTCTATCAAGACACATACCAGCTGCAGACAGTCTGCTAGCTAATCTATAGTGCATGTTCCTGATGGAAAAGCATGCACCCAGAACTGAGATGTCAGCATACACACCAAGCAGATAAGTCAGTGACTGGGCCCCAAAAGAAAACCCAAAAATATCACATGAGAGAAATATTACAGAGCACTATGGGGGAGCCTAGCCATGCCATGGTCACTGCTCAGTCAGGGTGAGAGTGATCTCCCAGCAGAACATGCTGTGGCCACCCTGACTGTGCAGGTGGTGGCTGGGCACTACAATATCCCAGCCAGTGCCCTATGCCCTGTGCAGATGCATCCTGGCCAGGCCACCCTGTCTGGGCTATACCCATGGTACCTTGCTCCTCATTATGCACATTGGCAGGCCAATACTGGCAACAGTGCTGGCAGTGTGGGCTGTGGAGGGTGTTTGCAGCCACCACACACTGGATAGACAGATACACACTCCCACACCTATGCCAGCATTGTGCTACTATAGAGGTGTTTAGCAGCCCTGGCCACCACACCAGTCCTGGGCACAGTGCAGGCATGGATATGGTACGCAATACTGGTGGGGGTCACTCCCTAGGGTGGTAAACTGTCAGAGACCAGACCTGAAGCACACTCCACAGACATCAGAAAGGTTGCTATGATGGAGCTCAATCAGCAAACTGCTTAACGTAGGAATTGCTATCTGCCAGTAATCATAGCAAACGTTTGATAGCTGTGTACCGTATTCCCAGGTGTAGGGTGGCATTGCTAAGGTATGTAAGTGCTAGTATTGGGAGATGCACGCAGGGCCCAATGTCCTGCCTCTCCAGGAGGCATTGGCTAATGGAGCCTGTGGGTGTGGGTGTGTCTGCCCCTGTTGGCTTCTGCTTTACGGCAGAGGTTCCCAACTCCAGTCCTGGTGTGCCAAACACTGTTCGGGTTTTCATGCTGTCCCTCATGAATATGCATGAGATACATCTGCATACCATGGGGGTAGTGCATAGATATGCAGCACAGGCATCTTTATTAGAGGCAGCATGGAACCTGAATGGTGTTTGGCCCTCCAGGACTGCATTTGGGAGACTCTGCTCTAGATAATGCACCTGTTTATGGTGTCTTTGCTCTGTAGGGTAAAATGTAGGTGTTTTGGGCATGTTTACATCATCTGCAATAAAGTTTCTGTCTGTATTAGCACGTTGTAGTAGTGGGTAAAATATGGGGACTGGGTTGGCAGGCACCATAGCTGGGACTTGAACTTGTGACCTTCTGCCTCCAAACACACTGGTTGGGTGCACTGCACCACCGTGTTGTCACAGAAATGGTGCATTCCCTGGTGATACCATGACTGTTTGTCCGGCAGGGCCTGTCTGTTGCAGTGCATGGCACCCACCTACACAGGGCTAGGCCATGGTCTGCTCTGGGCAGCTGCCACTGCCCCCCTCCACCACCAGTACCCCTCTGCCACCATGCTGACATGCCCTTCTGCTGGTGGTGCTGGTGTTGTGCAGTCTCAAGCCATCCAGTGTGCAGGTAGGCGGCTGCCTATGGTGCATGTTCTGGGGTAGGGGTGCCTGCATAGATGTCCACGCTTCCCCCAACACCGCCTGCCAATGTTTTGTGCCCTTGTAGGTACCTGCTGGGTACTATCCCCTGTGACACTGTGATAAACACTCTTGTGCCCATGTTGGGCCCTCATCAGTTGCTGTCTGGCTGCTGTACAGTTTCAGCATTCCTAAGTGCCACCTAGGCATCTGCCTAGTCCACACTGTGCCCCAGCTGCACCACAGCATGTGCCGCCTGCAGCCCTCTGTATCCCCTTTCCCAGCATCTGTCCAGTTGCCCATTCCGACATGCCCGCCCTGCTGTTGTGGAACATGTGTGCCATAGGAAACCTGTCCAATGGAGAGGGAAACCCTGATCAGTGCTATTTCACTGTGGGATCATTCACCTTGTATGGGGACGGAGCGTAAACCCTTCCAAAATTCATATCTTTTTGGGGGGGCTGTCTTGGGAGTGTTTTTTGATGTTTCCCATTACTATCACTATTGCCCAGCTTGATTATGATTTTTTTTTATTTTGTTGGGGTCATTTTCAATGTTTATTTGCCCATTTGTTCCGTGCACATGTATCACACTTATCACTTTTTTGTAGGTTTCCCTGGTTTTGCTGTACATTGCTGACAGAAATGGTTTCTTTTCCCTTTAAATCAGCTCTAACGCGAGGTTTTCACTTAAGTTAGTTTTGGCCTCGAATTTCACATCGTTAGTGTGCGGGGAGCCTCTCCCCTCTCACTCTCCACCCATTGACCCCTTCTCTCCGCCGCTGGGGAGCCTTCCTCCGCCCTCCGGGAGCCTTTCCCTGCCTTCAGCGCTCGTTTGCACTGCTGCACACGTGAGCGCGCGCTAAGCCACATTTGTGCCCCGTAAAGCATTATTATCGTGCACTAAGGGGTATGTTTACTAAACTCCGTTGCTGTGCGGGTCCCCGTTAGTGTGCTGGTGCCATATAAGGAGTGGGCGGGCCAGGCAGAAAAAAGCAAAAAAACGGACCGTACGTGTGTGCGTCGCGCTAATGTGCGGGGCCCACATTAGCGCGTGGGAAGGCTAAGTGGTGTGCTGCTGCAAAACCAAACAACAGAGCCATAGTACAACAGTGAAGACACCAACCAATGGTGCAGGGACCAGGGGTTCAAACCCCCATTGCACTCAACAAAAAAGACTAGCTGAGGCACCAACATTTATGGGCAAAAGTGGTTAGGAGGCATATTAATTTTGGGCGGCAGAAGGCGGCGCACTGTTATTTTTATTACGGCATGAGGCGGCGCACTGTTTAGTGTGGGCGGCAGATGGCGGTGCGCTGATAAATGTGGGCAACAGAAGGCGGCGAGCCGGTGGGCAGAAGGCGGCACGCTGATGTGTGAGGGGGCAGTCCAATAGTGGGAGGGAGAAGTGGCGCGCTGATGTGTAAATAACAGGAACAGAGCCATAGCACAATGGTTAAGACACTGACCACTCATGCAGGGGTCATGGGTTTAATTCCCCACAGTGCCCATTGAAGACAACTGGCTGAGGCATTATTTTAGGGGCATTTCCATGTTGTGCGGCATAAGGCGGCGCGCTGTTAATTTAGTGCACCACAAGATGGCGCGCTGATGGCTACAAGGCTGCGCGCGGATGCACAAACACAGGAACAGAGCCACAGCACAATGGTTAGGACACTGACCAATGGTGCAGGGGCCAGGGGTTCAACCCTTCACAGTGCCCAGTGAACAAGGCTGGCTGGGGCAGTATGTATCATGGTGAGGAGTGCTGTAGGAGGCCTTCCATATATATTTTATTTCCCACCACTAGTAAACCCGCTCTCACAGTGTGTTAACATACGGATGCCCGTAAGGCACATGTTACAGTGCACTGTCCGCCAAGGCACCCTAGAATGTCCCCTATAGGGCACCATGTATGTTGCGACACAGGATAATGTATAGTGCACCTTATATGGATGGCAACCATAAGGTGGCCTATAGGGCGCCCTATAAAGCACCCTCAGAGGCACCTAATGGGTATAGTAAGCTGTGTGTGGTTTTGCCGGCATAGACATATGTACAGTAAATAAAAATAAAGCTGTGGACAGCCCTATCAAAGGGCCCCACTGTGGGTTTGAACCCATGACCTCTGGCTGTACAGGGAGTGACATAACCATTGGGCTACAGCTCTATAGCTGACAGCAAGCCCCTGGCTGGCTGCAGAGAGCCTGCACATCACCCCACAGACAGTCTGCTGTTGTAGACAGGATAGGGTTAGGCCACCCGTACCCATGATGCACTGCACATGCAAATCAGCTGTCCACAGATGCACACAAGATGGGGAATGCACCCCAACAGCTACCCGGCCTGGTAGGGGGAATTGTCCATGTGCACCCACACAGCACCTCGGCCTGGTAGGGGGTCCTGAGCGGGTGGACTACCAGCAAAGAGTAGCTACACACCGTCACATTGTGCGGGTACTGTGCTCACCCTGAGGGTGTGATGTGGCGGCCAGGACCAGGTCCACAACACCAGCCATGGCTGGATGAGGCCATGACAGAGCTCCAAAACAGTACTAACCTGTGAGATAGGAAGGTGCTGCAGAAACATGTTGGATATCTCTGTCTGTCTCAATCAGTGGAAACCCCCATGGACCCCTAGGTGGTCAAAGTACACCCCCCCCGCACACCAATGGCAGCAAAGTGGACCATCAAACCCCAGTCCTGCTGGGGAACAGACACCCTACAGGGCAGTCCAAGCAGCTCCACACACATCTATAACACAATATCAGACAGACTTTAAGCCTGGATATCCAAAGATGCACCCCCCCAGCACTATCTGATATTCACCTGCAGCAAGCCATCAGCCGCTGCACCCTGCAAGGCACTCCATCAAGACACATACCAGCTGTGAACAGTCTGCTGGTTAGCCCTGATGGAAATGCATGCACCCAAAACTGGGGTGGCAGCATACACAAGCAGAGAGTTCTGTGAGGAGGCCCCAACAGGAAACCCATATATATCACAAGAGAGAAACACAATACAGCACTATGGGGGTGCCTAGCCATGCTGTCATCACTGCACACTCAGGGTGAGAGTGCTCCCCCAGCAGCACATACAGAGGTCACCCTATCTGTGTAGGTGGTGGCCTGGCAGTGCCCTATGCCCTGTGCAGATGCATCCTGGCCAGCCCACCATGTCTGACCTATACCCATGGTACCTTGCTGCTCATTATGCACATTGGCAGGCCAATACTGGCAGTAGTGCTGGCAGTGTGGGTTGGGGAAGGTGTTTGAAGCCAACACACACTGTATAGACAGACACACACTCCCACACCTATGCCAGCATTGTGCTACTATTGAGGGGGTGATTAGCCTTGGCCACCACACCGGTCCTGGGCACGGCACAGGCATGGATATGGTACGCAGTACTGCTGGGGGTCACTCCCCAGGGTGGTGAACACCGTCAGAGGCCAGGCCTGGAGCACGCACCGCAGACACCAAACAGATTGTTCGGATGGGGTCAACTAGCAGTATGTGCGTAACGTAGGGATATCTATCAGCCTGTACTCTTAGCAAACGTTTCAGAGTTGTGTACCTCAGGTGTAAGGTGACATTGCTAAGGTATGCAGGTGCTGGTATTGGGAGATGCACGCAGGGTCCAATGTTCTGCCTCTACAGGAGACATTGGCCAATGGGGCCTGTGGGTGTGGGTGTGGGTGTGGGTGTGTCTGCCCCTGTTGGCTGCTGCTTTACGGCAGCGCTTCCCCACTCCAGCCCAGTTTTGCATCACACTGTTCGGGTCTTCCTGCTGTCCCTCATGAATATGCATGAGCTACATCTACATGCCGTGGGGGTGGTGCATAGATATACAGCACAGGCATTTGTATGAGTGGCAGCATGGAACCTGACTGGTGTGTGGCCCACCTGGACTGCATTTGGGGGATTCTGCTGTAGGTTCTGCCCCTGTTCATGGTGTCTGTGCTCAGTGGGGTAAAAGATAGACGTATTACCATTGTATATGTCCTCATCATGAAAGGTGTGTCCTTACTGTCACTGTTTATTTGTGGGGAAAATATGTGGGCAGGATTGCTGGTAGCCCCAGCTGGTCTTTGAACCTATGACCTTCTGTTCTTGCATGTACTGTCTGTGTGCACTGCACCACTGTGTAGCCACAGCTTGGCTGAATTCCCTGGATAGTCCATGACTGTGGATCCGGCAGGGCCTGTCTGTTGCTGTGGACTGTGCCAGCCTGCACATGGCTAGGCCTCTGTCTTCTGTCGCTAGCAGCCACTGCCCCCTACACCACATGTACTCGTCCGCCAACATGCTGGCATGAGCTTCTCCCATAAAAAGCAGGTGACCTGATTGGAATGTGGCAGTACGGGACTGCATTTGGGGTACTTGGCTGTGGGTAATGCCCATTGTTGTGGTATGTGTGCGTTGTTGGGTAAAATATGGGTGTTTTCCCCATGCTTATGTCCCCTGCAATACAGGGGTGTCTGCACTATCTGTGTTTAGTGGTGGGTAAAGTATGGGTATTGGGCTGGCAAGTGCCCCAGCTGGGCTTTGAAACTCTGACCCTCTGGTCCTAACTCTGTCCGCTGCACCACACTATGGCCACATAGACAGTGCAGCCCCTGGAGGTAGTAAGCCTGGCAGGTTGGAGTCACAAACCCTGCTCTACGCAAATTTACTGTGGGCATATGCACCCTGTCTGGTGACAAACGTGCACATAAACCCCGGAAATGACCACGGGAAATGGGGGACAAAATATCACCATGCTGGGCAACAGTGATATTAATGGGCAACCATAGCAAACACTCCCAGGAAAGCTCCACAAAAGGAAATGTTTTTTGGAAGAGTCTCCGCTCCGTAAACCCTTCCAAAATTCATTTCTTTTTTCTGGAGCTTTGCTGGGTGTGTTTTCTGTATTTGCCCATCACTATAACTGTTCCCCAGCTGAATTACTATTTTTAATAGTTCTGTTGTGGTCATTTTCTATTTTTATTTGCACTTTTGTGCTGTGCACATGTATCACACTGCTCACGTTTTGCTGGTTTCCCCGGTTTTCCTGTACATTGCTGACGGAAATGGTTTCTCTTACCTTTAAATGCTTTCTACTGCGAGGGTTTCCCTCGCGGTAGTTTTTACATGCAAATTCGGGCCCGATACTGTGCGGGGAGCCTCTCCCCTCCCACTCTCCACCCATTGACCCCGTCCCTCCGCCCCTCCGGAGCCTTCCTCCGCCCTCCTTTAGCCGTTCCACGCCTCTATCGGACATTTGCGGGCCCGCACTTGTACGGGGCCCGTTAGTGTGCTGCGCACCTTTGCGGGGGTGACACGCACATGTGCGGGGCGTTTAAACGTGTTTATTAGCGTTTCAGTGCCGCGTTTCCGTGTGCTCTTTTGCGGCGCGCACATTTCCAGTTTTTGGTAAACATCCCCCTAAGGTACCTTAGCGCGCTATAATTGCACAGCGCGCACGTTAAGAAGGTTTAGTAAACATACCTCAAAATTATTCAAAGTTGTTAAAACACAAGAGGATTGTGAAAAATTACAAGAGGACCTTGAAAAATTGGAAGACTGGGCATCCAAATGGCAGATGAAATTGAATGTGAACAAGTGCAAAGTTATGCACTTAGGAAGAAGAACTCAAACTATGGTTACATGATGCAAGGTTCCACATTAGGAATCACCACCCAGGAAAAGGATTTTGACATCATCGTAGATAATACAATGAAATCCTATCCAGTGTGCAACTGTAGCCAAAAAAGCAAAGAGAATGCTAGGAATCATAAGGAAAGGAATGGAGAATACAACAAAAAGTACAGTATTATAATGCTTCTGTATTGCTTCATGGTGTGACCGTACTTTGAATATTGTGTGCAATTCTGATTGTTATATCTTAAAAGGGATATAGCAGAATTGGGAAAAAGTACAGAGAAGAGCCCCCAAAATGGTAAAGGGAATGGAAGGATGTCCCCATGAGGAAAGGCTTAAAAGGACTCTTCAACTTGTAAAAAAGATGGCTGAGGGGAGATATGATAGAGGTCTATAAAACAATGAATAGAGTAGAACAGATAAATGTAGATGAGTTGTTTACTTCTTCAAAAAGTAGAAATAAAGTTACAATGTAGTACATTTAAGACAAATCGGAGAAAATATTTTTTCACTCAACGCACAATCAAACTCTGGAATTCGTTACCGGAGGATGTAGTAAAAGCTGTTAGTGTAGCTGAGTTTAAAAGATATTTGGACAAGTTCCTAGAGGAAAGGTCCATAAACCATTATTAAAGAGGTCTGGGGAAATCCACTGCTTACACACTGGTCAGGCAGCATGGAATCTGCATACCTTCTGGGAACCTGACAGGTACTTGTGACCTGGATTGCCACTGTTAGAATCAGGATGCTGGGTTTGATGGACCCTTGGTCTGACCTAATATGGCATATCTTATGTTTTTATGTGCTTATGAATTCAGCTCTGTGCAAGAACATAAAATCTGTATTTTCTGGTTTCCCTTTTCACTATATTTTTTGCAACATGGCATGGAGGAGTAGCCTAATGGTTAGAGCACCAGCTTAAAAACCTAAAAGCCCAGGGTTCAATTCCCACTAGCACTCCTTGTGGCCTTGGACAAGTCACTTAACCCTCCATTGCTCAAAAAAATCAAAGTTATCAATGTCCCTCTTTAAGTTACAATGTAAACCACTTTGATTAAAGTGGTATAAAAAAACTTAAATAAAATAAATATTTTGTCACCAAAATAAACAGAAACCAAGTTTTAGTTCCACAATCAGAAATTCACCCAAAATTGCAGAAATGGTCGGTTGACCATGACCCGAAATTGTACAAAAATACTCCATGAAAGCTACGATATACTATTTTACCCCAGATTATTCAAGATCAATGTTGTTTTTCATCAAGAGGTTCCTCCAGCTTCTTTGCACATCTTATTTAATCTGCTGATTGAAAATGTACAATTGAAGTGAATTGACAAAAAACTTCTTCCTCCAGAATTACAGACAAATCAAACTTACAGTATCGGACTTTTGATGCCATGAGCCTTTATTCAAAGCTATTTGGAGTAGTGTTCCCCACTTTTTATGATTTCCCTCCGTCTCCCAACATACCTAGACTTTGTCATAGTGATTGGCCACAGCTAGTTGCCGGATGCCTAGCTGTGGCCTCACCTCTTGGGGCTATAAACAGGGCAAAATGCAGCATCCCCCAGACCCAGCCAACCTGAGAAAAAGACCCCTTAAGGAAATAACAAGGGGCTTCCACTGAGCGACCGGGACAGCTCGCAGACACCCAACAACAGAAACAGAGCTGTAGCACAATGGTTACTGCACAGACTGATGGTACAAGAGTCATGGGCTTGATTCCCCAGTGTACCTAATGAGTAAGGCTGGCTGAGGCATCCTGTGTAGCCCTTTGAAAGGTGACTATAATATTTTAATCTGCAGGCGGGTTACAGTTTGCATATGTCAGGAAAAGTGTACCCTTCCTATGAAATATGTTCCAATAGTGACGTTCTCTCTGACATGGTCATGTATTATATACCAGTTGATAGGAATATTTAGGCGCTCCCTATAAGGTGAAGTGTAAGGCGCGCCCTATAGGGAGCACCTAAATATTCCTTTCAAATGGCATATAATACATATAATATAGGGCGAAGTGTAATGTGCGCCCTATAGGGCGGCACGTAAGTCGCGCCCTATTGGGCACCGCATAAATCGCGCCCTATAGGTGCCGCGTAAGGCACGCCCTATAGGGCGCCATATAAGGCACTCCATAGGGCGCCTTATAAGGCGCCCTATAGGGCACCTATTGAGCTACCCTAAGGTGACAGTACCATGAGGGTGGCTCTGCTGGCAGCACTAATATACAGTAAAAATAGACAATGCCTAAGACAGCCCTATCAATGAACCCCACTGTGGGTTGTGAACCTATGACCACTGGCTCCATGGGCAGTGAAGTAACCAGTGGGCTAGAGCTGCCAATAAACACATGGCTGGCTACAGGAGGACTGCACGGCACCACACCCACATTCTGCTATGGTTACCAGGGAGATTACATACCACCACCCCACACACCCTCTAGGGCTCAGGATGGGGGACAGGATCTCCCACCCACAGATCCACTTCCAACCCTCTGCAATGGTGGCAGTAGAGGGGACCATCACCCCAGTCCCACTCGGGATCAAACACCCTACAGGGCAGGCAATGCAGAGCAGTACACACCCGTACAGCAAGAGCAGACAGACGGCAGGTCTGGAAGTGCTCAACTGCCCCCCACCATTATCTGACATTCCCCAGAAGCAAGCCTCCAGCCGCTGCACCCTGCACAGTGTTCCAGCAAGACACATACTAGCTGCAGACAGTCCGCCAGCTAGTTCATAGTGCATGGCCCTGGAGGAGATGCATGTACCCAGAACAGGGATATCAGCATACACACCAAGCAGATAAGTCCGTGATTGGTCCCCAAAAGGAAACCCATATATATCACATAAGAGAAAGGCTATATAGCACTATGGTGGAACCTAGCCATGCCATGGTCACTGCTCAGTCAGGGTGAGAGTGACCTCCCAGCAGGACATGCTATGGCCACCCTGTCCGTGCAGGTGGTACCGGGCACTACAATGTCCGGCCATTGCCCTATGCCCTGTGCAGATGCAGACAGGCCAGGCCACCCTATCCAGGCTATTCCCATGGTACCTTGCTCCTCATTATGCACATTGGCAGGCCAATACTGGCAACAGTGCTAGCAGTGTGGGCTGTGGAGGGTGTTGGAAGTCACCACACACTGGATAGACAGACAAGCACTCCCCACACCTATGCAAGCACTGTGCAACACTAGAGGTGTTGGGCAGGCCAGGCCACCACACCAGTCCTGGGCACAGTACAGGCATGGCTATGGTACGCAATACTGTCGGAGTCACTCCCCAGGTTGGTAAACACTGTTAGACACAGGACCTGTAGCACACTCCACAGACATCAGAAAGGTTGCTATGAAGCAGCTCACTCAGGAAATTGTACTTAACCTAGGAATTGCTATCTGCCAGTGCTCATAGCAACTGTCTGATAGCTGTGTAACATATTCCCAGGTTTAGGGTGGCATTAATACGGTATGCATGTACTAGTATTGGGAGATGCACGCAGAGCCCAAAGTCCTGCCTCTCCAGGAGGCTTTGGATAATGGGGCCTGTGGGTGCGGGTGTGTCTGCCCCTGTTGGCTGCTGCTTTACGGCAGAGGTTCCCAACTCCAGTCCTGGTGTGCCAAACACTGTTCGGGTTTTCATGCTGTCCCTCATGAATATGCATGAGATACATCTGCATACCATGGGGGTGGCGCATAGAAATGCAGCACAGGCATCTTTATCAGAGGCAGCATGGAACCGGGATGGTGTTTGGCCCTCCAGGACTGCATTTGGGAGGCTCTGCTCTAGGTAATGTGCATGTTTATGGTGTCTGTGCTCTGTAGGGTAAAATGTGGGTGTTTTGGGCATGTTTACGTCATCTGCAAGACCGGTTCTGTCTGTATTAGCCCGTTCTAGTAGTGGGTAAAATATGAGGACTGGGTTGGTGGAAACCACAGCTGGGACCTGAACCTGTGACGCTCTGCTTCTGATTACATTGGTTCTGTGCACTGCACCACCATGTTCTCACAGAGATGGTGCGTTCCCTGGTGATAACATGACTGTTGGTCAGACAGGGCCTGTCTGTTGGAGTGCACTGCACCCACGTGAAGGGGGCTAGGCCACGGTCTGCTCTGGGCAGCTGCCTGCCCCCTCCACCACCAGTATCCCTCAGCCACCATGCTGACATGCCCTTCTGCTGGTGGTGCTGGTGGTGTGCGGTCTGATGCCATCCAGTGTGCAGGTAGGCGGCTGCCTATGGTGCGTGTTATGGGGTGGGGGTGCCCGCAGAGCTGCCCATGCTTTCCCCCAGCACCGCCTGCCAATGTTCCGTGCCATTGGGGGTACCTGCTGGGTACTATTCCCTGTGACACTGTGGGAAGCACACTCTTGCCCATGTTGGGCCCTCAGCAGTTGCTGTCTGGCTGCTCTACTGTTTTCAGCATTCCTATTGGCCAGCTAGGCATCACCCTAGTCCCCACTGTGGCCCAGCTGCTCCACAGCATGTGCCGCCTGCAGCCCTCTGTATCCCCTTCTCCAGCATCTGACCGGTTGCCCGTTCCGACATGCCCGCCCTGATGTTGCGGGACATGTGCACGCCATAAGAACCCTGTCCAATGGTGGGGAAGTCCCTGAACAGTGCTATTTCACTGTGGGCCCATGCACCTTGTATGGGGACGGGGTATGGACCCTTCCGTGGTTTATAAATACATAACTAACATAAAGAAATACATATATATCTGTTCAATGGAGCTTACTCAGGGGGGGGGGTTGATGATTCTCATTGATACCACTATTGGCCAGCTTGGTTGCTGTTTTTTTCCAGTTTGTTGGGGTCATTTTCAGTGTTTCTGTGCCCTTTTGTTTTGTGCATATGTATCACACTTATCACATTTGTTTGGTTTCCCTGCCTAGGCTGTACATTGCAGACATTTAAATGGTTTCTCTCCCCTTTAATATGTCTTTAACGGCAGGTTTTCATTCGCATTGGAATTCAGCTCTGAAATTCAGCGCGTTAGTGTAAAGGGAGCCTCTCCCCGCCCACTCTCCGCCCATTGACCCCTTCTCTCTGCCCACTCTCCGCCTTCTGCGTTGTTTTACCGCGCCACGGAGCATCATGCGCGTTAGCGCATGATAACGCGCGCTATAGCGCATTTATAATCGTTAATGCGCTACAGCGCGTGCTATGGCGCACTAATGATCATTAAAGTCATACAACGCGCGTTATTCACGTTTACCGCAGTTTAGTAAACATACCCCTAAATCATGTTATCAAACAGTATCTGTCATATCACAGCATCTGTTTTAATAAAATATTGATGCTCATAATTTGCCCATGTCAACTTTATTACATTGGTTGGACGACCCAGCAGATCAAAATCTCTTCCTGCCCTTCTATAGCTACAGTTCGTGGAATATTATAATGCCTCCTCATATCCTATCCCTTCTTCCCCCTCCCCTAATCATGACCCCACTCCCTCTACTGGTACGAATACACCTTTGTAACCTGCTTCTTCACCATTATTTACTGTAAATAGTTCTGACTCAGCTGCCATGATACCACTGTAAAGATATTTAGCTGACATGTATATAGTTTTCCTGTATCATAGCTTTTATTTGTTCTCTGTAACTAATTTCTGGAACTTTTGTTCATTGTAAACCACCCCTGATCGATGGAAGGGGTGGTATATAAGAAACGTTTAAGTAAATAAATAATTTGCCTGTGCCAACTTTATTACATTGGACGGATGACCCGGCAGATCAATATTTGTTTGGAGGAACATGCCCCCTGCCTATGTACAGCTACTACAACGGCCCCTATGGTGGAACATTGTCTTCTGATGGGTCACAAGTTTGAACAATTATGCTGGCATGTTATTGACCATGTTCCAATTGATCCGCGAAGGGGGGGACAAGCTTTCCTGACTTCAGAGGGCAGAGCAATTTTGCATATTTAAGTTGCAGACTGTCGTTCCCCAAGGGTTAAATTTGGAACATGAATGGTTTCCTTTATTATGATTGATATTTTTACCAATCTGATTGAGTGTTTCCTTAACATGGATCCTCCCCTTTCTTTTGATTGGTCAATTACTTCCTTCTTCAGTATTGATGTCAGGCGCCTATGTTCTTTAAACACTGTGGGATTGGTGAATTATTGTTAGCATGAAGGGTGCACATTTTGGAGTCCTTGATTCCTGAAGCAGAGTCTGGTTTGCGACTCAAAATGTAGCATGTCATTTTGGGGATTCCATGTTCATGCCAGAATTCACTGGCACTATTCATAATTTTTAAGTTAAGTAAACAAATTCTTTATTAATAAAAATGATTAAAAATGAGCTTGTTCAGTGGGTATGAGGGGGTGTGTCTCCTTCTCCCATGGGCAGTTCCTCCAACATTTCATTATAAGAACATTATAAGAGACTTTTAATGTTTTGTGTAGTGATTTTGTACCTGCTGTGAGTTACTGGTGATCCTTCTTATGGTCTGTGATGAACATATTCATAGCTGCACACAAATATATGTAGCCTGGCTTCCCTTGCAAGTTTGATGGCCTTCCCAGTTTACATAAATTATAATTTCAAAAATTCCTAGTCTAATTCCCATTCTCCACTCTTTTTGGTAAGCAAGGATACCACTGAGCTCTGACAACTGAATATAGCCCAGTGGGTTTAACTGGTCAGGGGGAAGGAATCACTTCAGGGTCTTTGAGATTAAGGAACACTGTCAGTCAAAGAAGGGTCTTCACTCACAAAAGTTTTGTTCCAATCAATAATTTACTGATATAGAATGCACAATTGACATAAATTGACATACATTTAAAGCCATTAACAACTGCTCCTCCACATCAATCACAGATCTTATCCAGGTTACACCCCCCAACAGAGCGAGAAGAACAGCTGCTATAAACACATTGATTCTACCAAAGCAGATAACAAAATGCTCACAAGCTGCCAGATCCAGAGCTTTTTCGCTGTATGCACCTACCTCCTGGAATGCCCTCCCCCCCCCCCCCCCCCACTATCAGAGCTATCAAGGTCATCTCCCAATTTAGGAAGGCACTTAAACATCATCTCTTCCTACAGTACTACACTGACCAAGGTCACTCCCCACAGCAAACCACGCCCAGCGACCCACATCAACAACCCATCAGTTGCAACCAAGTAAGATAGAAACCGAGCATGTCAGACACCGAACCTCCCGACAAAAAGTAACCCTTCTCACACTAATATCAGCCAACATGCAGCTTAGCCGATAGGCACTGTGAGTCCTTTCCAAATGTATGCTGTAATTTACCTATATATAGTTGTATATAATGACCCTGTTATTATTACCTGTACATATACCCTTGTTATATTGTAAATCATGTTATCTGTACATATACCCACGTTATATTGTAAATCCAGGGCAGATCCTCTGTGCTGGACAGTTTGTGTTTTGATGTAAACCGCACTGATGCAAAAGAGCGCGGTATATAAGAAAGTTAAATAAATAAATAAATAAATAAAAGTGTTTTCTTCATTGGTGATTGCAGTCAAATTAGAATTCAATTCAGCAAAACACACAAAAGCAATCTGCACTGAAGCCTCATGGAGTCTCTGTGGTGTCTCTTTCTTCCAAGATTTCCGACGCTCCCTGGAATCTTTACAGCCCCCTCAGGATAGGATACCACTAAAGACTGCAATCAGATTTTGCAGAAAGTGTACATAGGTGTTGCTCCATCCTCACTAGACTAGTTGCCCCTGTAAAGATCTTTTCACAGAGATTTTTTTTCCCTCATAAAACAAATCCAGGAGGGTGGAGTCATTTTCCCTTTGGGAATGAAAACTTTCCCACTCACAAAATCTGTTTGAAAAGAATAAGTCAATAGGCTCATTACATTCTTTGAAACTGAGGAACACCACCTTCTTTTTTTAATGCCAAGTTCTCAACTTCTAGACCCTGCCTCTCCCTAGATACTTTATTTATAAAATGTTGAAAACCTCTCTCACTTGGGCGGAGATATGGAAATTAATTTTGTGACAGCCTGAAAGAATACCTGCATCAGTTTTAGCTCTCAGGGGCAATGTCTCCAAATGGATTCATTTTTGCGCATACCATGACAGTAGTGAACCTCATTCCTAAGCCAGGGTATACCTAGCAACAAAACTAAAACTGTACTTTCCAAACTGGTACTTCTTGCTCCCAAGTAGTTTATTTTCAGTTATAGGTAAAAGTTATAGCAAAAGATCCTAAAAATACCAGTCTATCTGCAGTCATTTCAAGCTAACTGCAGTAGCACACATTTCCTCTTGCCCTGCCTCTCTTAATTAGAGAGCAGTTTGTCCACTCGCCTTATTGTAGAGACATAACAAGAAGTATTTGTTAAATATGGTTGTACCCCCTCCAAAACTCTTGCCAGCCCATGTATTTAGTTATATACATTAGACATCTTCCTGCCATTTTTGTGAAACTGAGATTGTACCTTCCAAACCATAGGAGTATTAAAATAAGTTCACCTGATATTATGTTTTTCATTTTGAGTTTACTCCTGGAATCTGTGTTGTGGTGATGGAAAAGACTATGAAGTTTCCTTTACAAGGCATACACAGAAGTGCATGCCAGGGTTACACAAGCTAAACTCCCAAGCATCTCTGCGCCCCAGCTATTCCATAAAAGGAGCAAACTTAAAACACTCCCATAAAATTCATTCACTATCCTCTGCGGGCAGGAACTAACTTCCGCGCAACCAAAAGACTGCCCGGAACAATAGGAAACCTCCACGTCCGTCATGGTAAGCATCTCTCCTCCCTGGAAGCTGAAGGTGGAAGGGGGCGAGGGGTGGGAGCCAGAGCTGGTGATGAATTAGCTGTGATGCATGCTCAGGTTTTTGGATTCTTACCCTTGAGCAGTGGGGATGAGTGACGGAGAGTCCAGGATTGATGAGGAAAAGCTGAAACCAGCCTTGATCTCATCAGGTTTCTATGGCAGATAGGGAAGTTGGAGATTTATTGGCTGTTGGATTCTTTTGAATTCAGTTCTATGAAGCCTTACTGGGACTTGGTTCTTATCAGAGTTTAATTTGGAAAGATTTAAAGGGAGTAATTTTCTAAGGAGGCAGCTACTTTAGGCATCAAAGTAGGCACCTAAAGGGGGCCATTTGAGTCCATTTCATGTGTATATGGCCATGTATGCACATAAATAGCATCTTATAAAATACTGACCAGCATAAAAGAACACATTAAAGTGAACTGGGGGAAATCGATTGCATATCTCTAGGATAAGCAGAATCAAATCTGTCTACCTTTTGATCCTGCGAGGTACTTGTGACCTGGATAGGCCATATTTGAAGATAGTATATTGGACTTGATGGACCATTGGTCTGACCCATTATGGCAAATCTTATGTTCTTATGATGGTGTGTAGTTTGCAGGTAGGCTTGCATATGGGGGGAGTTTGGACAGAGTATACAATATGCACATAGATTATAAAATACTATAATTTACATGCATACTCACAATTCATGCCTTTACGTAAGACACAATATCTTGCACTTAAGCTAGCATTTTATAAAGACAAATAAGTGATTAATTGTCTTTATAAAAAAGGCTTAAATAAGTGCCTTAAAAGGTGCTTTAACTAGACAATCTTTTATAAAATCTACCCTCTATATTTTTTTCCCTGATACGATATGGCAAGCAAAAGCAGATTTGGGCAAATCCTTATCCGCTCAAATTCAGGGAACTACCAAGAAGATACATGAACTGAAGACTGGAATGCAGAAGCAAACTGAGGATTGATTTAAAGCTTCAGAGGTGGGCAGACACAGTAACTATGGATAAAGTGTAAGGCCTGGAGGGCTCTGTTAGCAAAGAGAATACTGCTCTAATCTGATAGAGCCCCTTGAAAATGTTGTCAGAAGAAGTAATCTTTGTATAATTTTCCATGCTTACTTATTGCCTCCTCACTTGAGATGTTTAGAAGATGCCTCATTTAGGTCTTGAAAGTTTCTAATCTAATGCAATTCTATCTATTGTAAAAGCTTTTTATCTACCTGCTTTTAAGAAGAAAGGGCTGGAATAAGTCCAACAAGATTCTTAAGATATGAATTTGCTCCACTTGACTGCTATGCTTGAAAAATCTGACAGTGAAATGACTACCCTTGCTTCTTTAATGGTTTGCTTAGCTTTCTACTTAGACATGAGGCTGGTTGCTTCATATAATTTTAAACATCGAGATACTCTTTTTCTTAGTTATAAAATCGGAATGTTTCCAGATGTGGCTTAGACCACCCAGAGATAAAGGCAGCAGTTCATACTGTTAAAATCGGAAGATGTCCAGTGGGGTGCACTTTCCTTTCTTAAATCTCCTTGTAAGTGCATCATTAAATGCAAGTCTAATACTGTAGATATCTTTTCTGAACTAGCTCAGCTGACTGTTTTCTTCGCTGGGAAACAGAAACTCGGTACTCTATAGCTTAATGGTCCTTACTTAATATCAGGAGCCTCTAATGTAAGTGCACTATGATCCTCTGAATGTAATGCAGCCTTTTCCTCGTATTTTCTATGCAAGTTCTGGCTAATTATCTTGTGAACTTGTTTAGCTTAGCTATTTTTTTTTCTTTCTCTTTCTACCACTATTCTTTTTTAATGAAACTATATTACCTAAAACTAATTTTCTGTACAAGTATTTTGCTTGATGTTGGCTATAAATGTTGATTAAAAATAAAAAAGGGCACACTTAAGAGAATGACTCTGCTTTGTAGTGAAACATATCTGGGGGCAGCCTAAGGAGTTTGCTATACAAGACTAATCCCTGATTTAGAGAACACTAAGGCCAAGTGACTATCCATCTATCTATATCTATATTGGGATGTGTGACAACCTAAGTTGACTGAACAAGCTGATCCATTCCCAATTTTGACCTATTGAATACATGGAGTTGTACAGTGTTCTGATTGTCCCATTGATTTTTCATAGATAATCAGAACTACAGCTCCATGCATGCAATGGGCAAAACCAGGCATGGATCAATCTGGCTGACATGGAGTGAGTGGGAAACCCAAATCCATGTCTACATCCAAGGCCTAATTTCTGGAGAAATGGCCTGGAACATAGTCCAACCACTTCTTAAACTCCAGAGCCAGAGTCCGCTTCAGTCCCTTCCTTCCAGGGAGCCTGCAGCAGAGTTGCCAAGTTACCCAGTTCCAGGAGTGAGATTTTAAGCCAGTCCTGGACTTGTAACAATTTCATTCTGATGCATTATGAGACCTGTAGCACTGATTCCAATGGATAAAACCAGGGACTACAAATACCATACTGCACTGCAATGCAAATTAAAAAACTGAACTGGCAAGGAATCTCAGTCCTGCAACTGGGCAACTTGCCAACTCTGCTGCAGGGAAGAGTATCAAAGGGGATGAGCCTGAACCAACAGAGCAGAGAACAGTTCTTGTGCTCCCCAATCCAGCCCCCTCCTCTCTTATTGTTCCCTCTCCCTTCCCCTTCTGAGAGGCCAGGAGGGGAGAGAGTGATATTGAAGTAGACACAAGTGAGCAAATAGGCATAAAAAGAGAATGAATTAGAACATGTCTGAAACGTTTGAGCAGCAGTATCAGTCTTCAGTCTTCTGTTCACAAGTTTCAAACCTATGCCCATTAAACACATTTTTGGGTCTACACCCAGGGTTTACTTATTTTTTTTTCACAACAGCACATTACTTCTGGCAAAACATCGTGCAACAATATTCCATAACCTTTTTTCCAAGCACCAGAGTTGCCAGTGTAAATCAGCTATAGCTCCCTCATGGAAATAGCTCTGGAGGAAGCAGGGCAGAGCTGAAGTTGCTTACCCTGATATGGAAGAAGCCACATGGCCTTGATTTTTGCATGATTCCTCTACACAATTGAGGAGGCAATGAGGAAGAAGAGAAACATAGAAACACAGAAGACGACAGCTGATAAAGACCTTATGGCTTATCCAATCTGTCCATCCATACCAACTCTAAGTTCTACAAACCTTTCCTCTCCCTTAGCGATTCTCTGTGCTTGTCCCGTGTTTTCCTGTATTCAGATACAGTGCATTGCAAAAGTGTTCATCCTTTCTGTGTTTGTCCTTTTTTGTCGCATTACAACCTGGAATTAAAATGGAGTCTGAGTGGTTAGCACCATGTGATATACACAACATGTCTATGACTTTGAAGCTGCAAAGTTTCCTTTATTGTGACACAAACAATAATTAAGGGGTATGTTTACGAAACTGCGGTAATGTCATTTGCGTTAGGTTCCGCGGTAAAGGTACAGATGCCCATATAAAGGCGTGGGCATTGCATCGTTACAGCAAGCTGTAGCAGCTAACGCACATTACAAGGCGCCTTAGACTAACGCACATTACAAGGCGCCTTAGACTAACGAGCATTATGAGGCACCTTGTAAGGCACCTTGTAAGGCGCCTTATAAGGTGCCTTGTAAGGTGCCCAGTAAGGTGCCATGTAAGGTGCCTCATAAGGTGCCCTTTAGGGTCTCCTAGGCTAAGTGCCATATTAGACACCCTTGGACAAGGCACCGCAGAAGGCACCCTGGGCTATGGAACCATAGGTTAAGGTGGCCTAACAAGGTTATGGTGTCCTAGGTTAGTGTGCCCTAGGGACTGCAAGGTGCCTCAGGATGACTTGCATGACCTGTGTGGAACAGAGACACATGTAGCCCTAACACTAGATAGAGCACTCAGGAAAGGCAATGAACAAGTGAGTGAAGGAGGGAGAAGTGGGAGCCACTGGACCTGCCATATCTGCGGGCATCTCATGTGCCTGCCAGTACTGATGACAAACATGGTGGGCAGCTGTACCACAGCACAGGGTGTTGGCAATGTAAAGTACCAGAAAAACAGTTGGTGGCAGACAATGGGAATACGTGTCCCCCAGTGGAGGCGGAGGGGGCAGGATAGTTACAATGATGGGTGGACAGAGGAGTGGTGGTGCCATGCAGATCAGGCACAGGCAAGGCAAGCATGAGGAGGCGCAATGCAGGAAAGGGTAGCAGTGCAGGACATGGGATGGCAGCCTGCACTGGCAGACAGGACTCTACACAGCTGACAGACGCAGATAGACGGACCGAAGGAATGCTGGCAATTGTGGCAAGGGTATTATGGGCTGGAAGCACAGATCTGCAAAAATATGACCTCTACAGGCATGCACACTATTTGAGTAGGACAGGTATGAAAGGAGGGAACAATGAGGAACTGAACCCATGAACACTTCCAAAAATGGCATTGCATTAACCAGTAGGCTATACCTCCATGGTGTATGTCACAGCAATGTCTGGGTACAGAAGGACTGCAGGTCACCGCACAAACTGTTTGCTCTGAGTGCCAGGATAGGGTAACCCCACCAGTAGGATAACCCCACCAGTACCCATGATGCAATGCACATGCTGAATAGCAGTCTACAGCTGATCACCAAATGGGGTCTGCACCTCTCCGGTACCTCAGCTTGGAAAGATGAACTGACAGTGTGTGATACTGGCACAGAGTAGCTACAGACCATGCCATTGTGCAGGTTCTGTGTTCACCCTGAGGAATAGGATGGGTGCCCAGCACTAGGTCCGCAGTACATTTGGTGCTAGAGATAGGTCCTGCTGTACATCCCCATCATTATCAATGTGTGACAGGTGTTCCTTGCAGTGCAGCTGAAGGTAATTTGGTGTCCATCTGTATCCTACAGTCACATGTGGGACTAGACACCCGCCAGATTGGTGTTTACCCCATGTTAGGGTCTGGCTGACATGGGCAGCTGTTATCAGGGCAGAGGGGTTCCTAGAATTGCATGACAGGTGTGTAGCAGTGCCTTTATAGGTCACAGTGGTATACCCTACACACCACAAAGGGCCCACATCACCCTTTTTGTAGGTAAAGAACAGGTGCCCCTGCCCTGGGGAAGCAATCTCCATCCTGGTTGTTTGAGACAGCCCTCCAGCGTTGGTGGGCCAGAGCCATACCTATGACTGGGGCAGTGGCAGCCCAGAAGTAATGCTGGGGTTAGGTCTGGAAAACCCCAACTGCCTCCCACCACTGTCTGCCAGTCACCAGCAGACAGCACAGACAGACTGTACCTTAAAGGTGTTCTGACCATGCACAGTCTAACTGTAGACAGTCCACCAGCCTACTCTCAGAGAAACTATGTGCAGCAAGCAGGCATCTCAGTGATGGGGACCACAGGACTAAGGAACACAAATATAATCACTGGAGGCAAATAGTGTAGAGCGCTATGTGGGAACCTAGACCTGCCATGGTCACTGCTCGGTCAGAGTGAGTGCCCTCCCAGCATGCCATGCTGTGGCCACCCTGTCCATGCAGGTGGTGGTCGAGCACTACAGTGTCCCAGCCATTGCCCCACACCCTGTGAAGATGCATCCTGGCCATTCTGCCCTGTCCGGGCCATACCCAAAATACCTTGCTCCTCATTATGCACCTATTCAGGCTAACGCTGGTAATAGTGGGACATTTTGGGCCCAGTGAAGGGTGGGCAGCAATAGAAGAATGGATAGACATACACACACGCTAACTCCTATTGCAGCATTGTACAAAGATAGGGGTGGTTGGCAACCCTGCCCGCCACACTGGTCCTGATCACAGTGCCGACATTGCTAAACTGTGCAGGGGGTAGTAGTAGTGCTCTGGTGATAACTTCAGCTTAATGCTGGGGCCAACAGCCTGACTCTCCATGCATCTTTGGATTGTGGAGCCTGTGTAGGTGGGTATTTGTACCCCTGTTCGCCGCTGCATTGGGCTTTGCACATGTTGCTGTTGTATCTGCATTGTAGGGTAAAACATAGGGACATGCTCTGCAGGAACCACAGCTGGGGCTTGAACCTGTGACCCTCTGCTTCAGGACACACTGGCTGGGTGTACTGCACCACACATGCACAATAGTCCCTGGGGCTACCTGTACTTTTCTTCAACCAGACTTTGTATGTTGCACTGCACACCACGAACTGATGCAGGGCATGGCCTAAGTCCACTGCAGGGAGGTGGCACTGCCCCCTCCAGCACGGGCACACACCCCCCTGCCAAGCTGACATGGTCATTTGCTGTCGGTGCTGGTAGTGCGCAGTCCCAGGCCATCCACTGTGTAGGTAGGCGCCCGCCTAGGGAGCAGATCCCGGGGTGGGGGAGCATACATGGACATCCTCACATCCCCCCCATCACTGCCTACCAATATTATATCCCTTCCACATGGGGGCAGGATGGCTGGGGGGATGTCAGGTCAGTGCCCTAGCAACTATTGGCTAGGGTGTGGAGTGGAGGCGTGGCCTAGTGGTTGGGGCAAGGTACTTCAGGCCGGAAGGTCGGGGGTTCAAATCCCACTAGAGGACAGCAACCTTGGGCCAGAAGGACTGGGGTTTCTAGTCCCACAGGTGCTCCTTGTGGTCTTGGGCAAGCCACTTAACCCTCCATTGCCCATGTTCCCTGTAAAATAGTTATCTCCAAGTTATAATGCCCTGTTCAATGTAATTTCAGTTTGTTCAATGTAAACCGCACTGATGCAGAATAGTGCGGTATATAAGAGAATGTAAATAAATAAATAAATAAACCAGGTAGATATAGGTGGATTGTGTTTGGCCTTGGTCAGGTGCTGTCTTGCTGATTTCCGGTTTCTATGTTCCTATGCCACCTAGGCGCCCACTTGGTCCACCCTGTGCCCCAGCAGCCCATGCTACATGTCCCATCTGCAGCCCCCTATTCCCCATTTGCACCATCGCCATAGTGGCCATTCATACTTTGGCACTATGGTATTGCTGAAAATGGAGCACTACTATCACGTTTCTTGGGCTCCCTGCCTAGGCTGTACATTGCTGACACTGAAATGCTTTCTCTCTCCTGCAAATGTGCATCTAACAGCAGGTTTTCATTCACGGTAGGATTCAGCACTTCAGTTCAGCGTGTTAGTGTGAAAGGGGCCTCTCCCCGCCCACTTTCCGCTCATTGACCCCTTCTCTCCGCCTTCTCTCCACCTTCTGCGGTGTTTACCACGACCAGAGACGTTAACGATCGTTAAGTAACATTAACGCACATTAACGTTACATACCGCGTGTTAACGTTACCTAACAATCGTTAACGTTACAAAACGCGCAGTATGTAACGTTACCGCAGTTTAGTAAACATACCCCTAAAAAATAACTGAAAACAGGAGTGTGCATAGGTATTCACCCCCCAAAGTCAATACATTGTAGAGCCACCTTTTGCTGCAAGTAGAGCTGCAAGTCTCTTGGGATATGTCTCTATTAGCTTAGCACATCTAGCCACTGGGATTTTCACCCATTCCTTAAGGCAAAACTGCTCCAAGTTAGATGGGTTACGTTGGTGTACAGCAATCTTCAAGTATTGCCACAGAGTCTCAATTGGATTGAGAGCTGGGCTTTGACTAGGCCATTCCAAGACATTTAAATGTTTCCCTTCAAATCAGCTTTAGCAGTATGTTTAGGGTCATTGTCCTGCTGGAAGGTGAAACTTCGTACCAGTCTCAAATCTCTGGCAGACTGAAACAGGTTTTCCTCAAGAATTGCCCTGTATTTATTGCCATCCATCGTTCCTTCAATCCTGATCATTTTTCCCTTCCCTGCCAATGAAAAACGTCCCCACAGCATGATGCTGCCACCACCATGTTTCACTATGGGAATGGTGTTCTTGGGGCGATGGGAAGTGTTGGGTTTGCGCCACACATGATGTTTCCCATGATGGCCAAAAAGTTCAATTTTTGTCTCATCTGAATAGAGAACCTTCTTCCATGTGTTTGGGGGGTCTGCCACATGCTGTGCAAACACCAAACGTGTTTTCTTATGTCTTTCTTTAAGCAATAGCTTTTTTCTGGCCACTCTTCCATAATGCCCCGCTCTATGGAGTATACAGCTTAAATTGGTCCTTTGGACAGGTACTCCCATTTCCACTGTGAATCTCTGCAGCGCCTTCAGTGTTATCCTTAGGGGTATGTTTACTAAACTGCGTTAGTGCAATTCGCGTTAGAGCCGCGTTAGTGGAAGGAAAGCCAAAAAAGGACATGGGCAGGACATCGTAACCGATAGCACGCAGTTACGCGCGTTATTATGCACTGCGCAGCAACGATCGTTACAGCGTGCGCCACTGCGCGCACGCCTAAGACAGCACGCAGACACCCAAAGACAAAAACAGCTGTAGCACAATGGTTATTACACAGACTGATGGTACGAGAGTCATGGGTTCGATTCCCCAGTGTGTCTAATGAAAAAGGCTGGCTGAGGCGACCTGTGTAACCCTTTAAAAGCCAACTATAATATTTTAATCCACAGTCTGCAGGTGGGTTACAGTTTGCATATGTCAGGAAAATTGTACCCGTCTTATGCAATATGTTCCAATAGTGACGTTCTCTCTGACATGGTCATGTATTATATACCATTTGATAGGAATATTTAGGCGCTCCCTATAGGGAGAAGTGGAAGGCGCGCCCTATAGGGCGCCACGTAAGGCGTGCCCTATAGGGCGCCGCGTAAGGCGTGCCCTATAGGGCGCTGCGTAAGGCGTGCCCTATAGGGCGCCTTTTGAGCTACCCTAAAGTGACAGTACCCTGAGGGGCAGCACTAATATACAGTAAAAACAGACAATGCCTAAGACAGCCCTATCAATGAACCCCACTGTGGGTTGTGAACCTATGACCTCTGGCTCCATGGGCAGTTAAGTAACCAGTGGGCTAGAGCTGCTAAGAAACATATGGCTGGCTACAGGAGGACTGCACAGCACCACACCCACATTCTGCTGTGGTTACCAGGGAGATTAGATACCACCACCCAACGCACCCTCTAGGGCTCAGGGTGGGGGACAGGATCTCCCACTCACAGATCCACTTTCAACCCCCTGCAACGGTGGCAGTAGAGGGGACCATCACCCCAGTCCTACTCAGGCTCAAACACCCTACAGGGCAGGCAATGCAGAGCACTACACATCCATAAGGCAAGAGCAGACAAACAGCAGGTCTGGAAATGCACAGCTGCGCCCCACCATTATCTGACATTCTCCAGCCGCTGCACTCTGCACGGTGTTCCAGCAAGACGCATACTAGCTGCAGACAGTCCGCCAGCTAGTCCATAGTCCTGGAAGAAATGCAGGTACCCAGAACGGGGATATCAGCATACACACCAAGCAGATAAGTCAGTGATTGGGCCCCAAAAGAAAACCCATAAATATCACATAAGAGAAATACTATATAGCACTATGGGGGAACCTAGCCATGCCATGGTCACTGCTCAGTCATGGTGAGAGTGACCTCCCAGCAGGACATGCTATGGCCACCCTGTCCGTGCAGGTGGTACCGGGCACTACAATGTCCGGCCATTGCCCTATGCCCTGTGCAGATGCGGCCAGGCCAGGCCACCCTATCCAGGCTATTCCCACGGTACCTTGCTCCTCATTATGCACATTGGCAGGCCAATACTGGCAACAGTGCTAGCAGTGTGCGCTGTGGAGGGTGTTTGCAGCCACACACACTGGATAGACAGACACACACTCCCACACCTAGGCCAGCATTGTGCTACTATAGAGGTGTTTAGCAGCCCTGGCCACCACACCAGTCCTGGGCACAGTGCAGGCATGGATATGGTACGCAATACTGGTGGGGGTCACTCCCGAGGGTGGTAAACACTGTCAGACACCAGACCTGAAGCACACACCACAGACATCAGAAGGGTTGCTATGATGCAGCTCACTCCGAACATTGTACTTATCCTAGGAATTGCTATCTGCCATTACTCATAGCAACCTTTTGAGAACTGTGTACCATATTCCCTGGTTTAGGGTGGCATTACTAAGGTATGCAAGTGCTAGTATTGGGAGATGCATGCAGAGCCCAAAGTCCTGTCTCTCCAGGAGGCTTGGGATAATGGGGCCTGTGGGTGCGGGTGCGGGTGCGGGTGTGTATGCCCCTGTTGGCTGCTGCTTTACGGCAGAGGTTCCCAACTCCAGTCCTGCGGTGCCAAACACTGTTCGGGTTTTCATGCTGTCCCTCATGAATTTGCATGAGATATATCTGCATACCATGGGGGTGGCGCATAGAAATGCAGCACAGGCATCTTTATCAGAGGCAGCATGGAACCTGAATGGTGTTTGGCCCTCCAGGACTGCATTTGGGAGGGTCTGCTCTAGGTAATGTGCATGTTTATGGTGTCTGTGCTCTGTAGGGTAAAATGTTGGTGTTTTGGGCATGTTAACGTCATCTGCAAGAACGGTTCTGCCTGTATTAGCACGTTATAGTAGTGGGTAAAATAAGAGGATTGGGTTGGCAGAAACCACAGCTAGGACTTGAACCTGTGACCTTCTGCTTCTGAATACAGTGGTTCTGTGCACTGCACCACCATGTTCTCACCAAGATGGTGCATTCCCTAGTGATACCATGACTGTTGGTCAGACAGGGCCTGTCTGTTGCAGTGCATGCCACCCACCTACACTGTGTTAGGCCACGGTCTGCTCCGGGCAGCTGTCACTGCCCCCTCCACCACCAGTATTCCTCAGCCACCATGCTGACATGCCCTTCTGCTGGTGGAGCTGGTGGTGCGCAGTCTCAGGCCGTCCAGTGTGCAGATAGGCGGCTGCCTATGGTGCCTGTTCTGGGGTAGGGGTGCCTGCATAGACATACACGCTCCCCCCCCCCAGCCCCGCCTGCCAGTTTTCCGTGCCCTTGGGGGTTGCTGTTGGGTACTCTCCCCTGTGACGCTTTGGGAAACACACTCGTGCCCATGTTGGGCCCTCATCAGTTGCTGTCTGGCTCTACTGTTTACACATTCCTATGGGCCAACTGAGCATCACCCTAGTCCCCACTGTGGCCCAGCTGCGCCACTGCATGTGCCGCCTGCAGCCCTCTGTATCCCCTTTTCCAGCATCTGCCCGGTTGCCCGTTCCGACATGCCCGCCCTGATGTTGCGGGACATGTGCACGCCATAGGAACCCTGTCCAATGGTGGGGAAATCCCTGAGCAGCGCTATTTCACTGTGGGCCCATGTACCTTGTATGGGGACGGGGTATGGACCCTTCCGTGATTTATAAATAAATAAATAAAATAAACGACTAAATAAATATCTGTTCAATGGAGCTTACTCGGGGGGGGGGGGGGGTTGATGTTTCTCATTGATACCACTATTGGCCAGCTTGGTTGTTGTTTTTTTCCAGTTTGTTGGGGTCATTTTCAGTGTTTCTGTGCCCTTTTGTTCTGTGCACATGTATCCCACTTATCACCTTTTTTTGGTTTCCCTGCCTAGGCTGTACATTGCTGACAGTTAAATGGTTTCTCTCCACTTTAAAGTGCATTTAACGGCAGGTTTTCATTCGCGTTGGAATTCAGCTCTGAAATTCAGCGCAGTACTGTAATGGGAGCCTCTCCCCGCCCACTCTCCGCCCATTGACCCCTTCTCTCCGCCCTCTCTCCGCCTTCTGCGTTGTTTTAACGCGCCGCGGAGCATCACGCGCATTAGCGCGTTTACGATCGTTAATGCGCTATAGCGCACTAACGATCATTAACGCCGTACAACGCGCGTTATTCATGTTTACCGCAGTTTAGTAAACATACCCCTTAGTGTCTTTGTAGCATCTCTGATTGATGCCCTTCTTGCCCGGTCTGTGAGTTTTGGTGGGCGGCCTTCTCTTGTCAGGTTTGTAGTGGTGCCATATTCTTTCCATTTTGTTATAATGGATTTAATGGTGCTCCGTGGGATATTCAGAATTTGGGATATGTTTTTTATAACTCAACCCTGATCTATACTTCTCTACAACTTTGTCTCTGACCTTTTTGGAGTGCTCCTTGGTCTTCATGTTGCTTGCTTTGTGGTGTTGCAGAGTCAGGGGCCTTTCAGAACAGGTATATTTATACAGGCATCATGTGACACTGATTGCACACAGGTAGACCCCAATCAGCTAATATTGTGACTTCTGAGGTTAATTGGTTGGACCAGATCTTATTTAGGGGTTTCATAGCAAAAGAGATGAATACATATGCACTCACAACGTTTTAGTTTTTACTTGGTTTATTTTATATATACTAGGTATTTTATTGTCATTCCTCTTCACCAATTTGGACTATATTTCTAGCTGCGTTACCTAACATCCAAATGAACCTCCATTTTCATTCCAGGTTGTACGTAATGTGACAAAAACCGAGGGGGTGAATACTTTTGCAAGGCACTGTATTGTCCTCATCCTCCCCAGTTTCACTCGGAGGCTATCCTACACATCTACCATTCTTTCTATAAAGAAATATTTCCTCAGATTATTCTTGTGGCTTGTGTCTATTCCCTCTCACCTTCATAGTGTAGAGACCTCTTGGATTTTACCTCCAGTGTCTCTACTAACTTACAACAAGATTACCTGGAAATGACTGGTAATTTTCCAGAACAGGGGAGGTTACCTTCTACCCAGTGACATCAGGCTGGGAGGAGACTCCTCTAGGAAGGATGATCCAACTTCTATATATATCATTCCCAAAGGCAGAACTCTTTGGCAATCAGGCACTGTACCATGAGGAGGGATTGAACAGTCTGGTGTTGGTGACCATTCCCCACCCCTTCATACCATCCAGAGAGAGTCATAGGATGGGGAAAAGCTGAGGAGAGAACAGAGGTATAGGAAGATGTCTAGGGCTTAAGCCTTCACCCTAAATTCCTGAGTGACAGTGCAACACTGTACATTACTGGCCAAGGAGGGAAAGGGGAGGTGATGAAGAGACAATTGTCCAGAGAGGGGGAATTAGTGACCATCATGGGGGACAAGAAGTCACCAGGGATTAGGAGTGAGACTTGGGAGCTGTAAGACCACTGGAGAAATCATAGGGGTGTTAGGTGGGTAGATGGAAAGGGCCCCATTCTCTCTAACTTTATTCTAGTGATCCTCCATCCCTAGCCCACCATAACTGCTCAGCCCCATCCACTCTTCACCAACCAGAGTTCCATGAGGATAAACAGGAGGAAGAAAGTGAAGAGTGTGTTCTTGTATGTGTGTGGAAGCATATGATCATAAGAAAAGCCATGATGAATCAGATCAAGGTTCATTAAGCCTGACATCCTATCTCTCAGAGTGGCCAGTAAGGGCCAAAAGACCTGGAAGATCCCAAAAAGTAGATACAATTCCTTATGGCTTCTTTCAAGAGGTAAGCAATGGCTTTCCCGATTTCCTCCAGGAACTTATCTAAATCTCTTTTGACCCAGTTATGTTAGTTGCCTTAACCACATCCTCTGGCAATGGACTCAACAGCTTAAATATGTACTATGTGATAAAATACTTTCTCCAATTTGTTTTCATTCTCTTGGCTGCTAAATTTATAGAAAGTCCTTATTTTCAGAGTTGTTTGAAAAGCTAAACAATGGTTCCTTTTTCCACTCTACTCATAATTTTCTAAACTTCTATCATCATCACTTTTCCAGGTAAGTGAAAGCCCCCAGGTAGGTGATACATTAAATACCTTTATGGAAATGGGTATGGAAAGCAGTGTGTATTAATGCCCATAGCATGGGAAATAAGATCCCTGAAGTTGAAGCTTTGGTGGGAGTGGCTGACTTGGATTTAGTGGCAGTTACAGAAACGTGGTTCACAGAAAACCATGACTGGGATGTAACTATACCTGGCTATACTTTATTCAGAAAGGACAGGGTAGGAAGAAGGGGAGGAGGAGTGGCACTATATGTAAAAACTACTATTAAAGCTTTGGAATTACATAGCTTAAAAGGGAGAGAGGAGGCATTGTGGGTTAAACTAGAAAGAGGGAAAGAGAAATCTATTTGCATTGGAGTGATATACAGACCTCCCTCACAAGAGGAAGAGGTGGACAGAGAGTTAATTGAAGACATACGCAGCATTGCTAGGAAAGGGGAAGTGCTACTGATAGGAGATTTCAATATGCCAGATGTTGATTGGCACATTCCTGCTGCAGTATCATCTAGAAGTAAGGAGATCCTGGATTCTCTACAGGGAGAACTATTCAGGCAATTGGTAACAGACCCCACACGTGAAGGGGCCATACTGGACTTGGTGCTTACCAATGGTGAAAGTGTTTCTGATGTTGTAGTGGGAGATCATTTTGCATCCAGTGATCACCAGATGGTGTGGTTCAGTATTAGGACTAGGGCTGTTAGAATCCATTCCAAGGTGAGGATCTTAGACTTTAGGAAGACTAACTTTGCGAAGATGGGCCAATACCTCAGGGAGTCGTTAGTGGGATGGGAACAGCTGGGGGATGTAGAAAAACAGTGGGCAAAACTGAAAGGGGGTATTTTAAAGGCAACCAACCTTTTTGTTAAAATGGTAAATAAAGGCAAAAGGAACAGGAGACCGCTATGGTTTTCGAAGGAAGTAGCTGAACAAGTGAAGAAAAAGAGGGAGGCCTTCATGAAATACAAGAGATCACAGAGAGAGGAAGACAGGCATCTGTATTTGGAAAAACTTAGAGAAGCTAGCAAAGTAGTCAAGAAGGCAAAGATTCAAAAGGAGGAGGAAATAGCCAATGCAATAAAATGGGGGGATAAGACATTTGTCAGATATATTAGTGAGAAGAGGAAGGGCAAAAGTGGTATTGTCAGACTCAAGGGTGCAGGGGGGGCAATATATAGAAGCTGATAAGGATAAAGCGGAATTGCTTAACAAATATTTTTGTTCTGTGTTCACAGATGAAGAACCAGGAGCAGGACCTCAGAAAACACCCACAAATAAGAACAGAAGCGAGGGACATCTTGAACTATTTTCAGAAGACTGTGTTCGTGAGAAACTAGCTCAACTTAAAGTAGACAAAGCGATGGGACCGGATGGGATACACCCTAGAATACTGAGGGAACTTGGGGACGTTCTAGCAACTCCACTGACTAACCTTTTCAATGCCTCATTGGAGTCGGGAGTGGTGCCAAAGGACTGGAGAGAGGCTCATGTGGTGCCTTTACACAAAAGCGGAAGTAAGGATGTGGTTGAAAACTACAGGCCGGTTAGTTTAACTTCGGTGGTGAGTAAATTATTGGAAACGCTGCTGAAAGAGAAAATAGTGAGGTTTCTGGAGTCCAGCAGATTACAGGATCCGAGGCAGCATGGATTCACCAGAGGCAGGTCTTGTCAGACAAATCTGATTGATTTCTTTGACTGGGTGACCAGGGAGTTGGACCGAGGGAGAGCTCTAGATGTGGTGTATTTAGATTTCCGTAAAGCCTTTGACACTGTTCCTCACAGGCAACTTATAAACAAACTGAGCACCCTAGGGATGGACCCTAAAGTTACTGCTTGGGTTAGAAATTGGTTGGGTGGGAGGCGACAAAGAGTACAAGTAAATGGAGCTCACTCTGAGGAGAAGGATGTTACCAGTGGTGTGCCCCAGGAATCTGTCCTTGGTCCGATTCTTTTTAACATCTTTGTTAGTGATATAGCGGAAGGGCTGTCGGGTAAGGTTTGCCTCCTTGCGGATGATACCAAAATCTGCAATAGAGTAGACACCCAGGAAGGGGTAGATATAATGAGGAGGGATCTAGCTAAGCTTGAAGAATGGTCTAGAATTTGGCAGCTGGGATTTAATGTTAAAAAATGTAAGGTCATGCATTTGGGCTGCAGCAATCCAAGGGAGCAATACAGTATAGGAGGTGAAGTACTTTTGTCCACTAAAGAAGAGCGGGACCTAGGCGTGGTTGTGTCTGATGATCTTAAAGTAGCTAAACAGGTAGAAAAGGCGACGGCAAAAGCTAGAAGGATGCTTGGGTGCATACGGAGAGGAATGGCTAGCAGAAAAAAGGAGGTGATAATGCCTCTGTATAAGTCTTTGGTGCGACCTCATTTGGAGTATGGTGTGCGATTCTGGAGACCGCACCTTCAAAAGGATGTGAACAGGATGGAGTCGGTGCAGAGGGTTGCTACTAAAATGATTAATGGGCTTCATTATAAAGCATATGAGGACAGACTTAAGGATCTTAATATGTACACCTTAGAGGAAAGGCGGGATAGAGGTGATATGATTGAGATGTTTAAATACCTCCGTGGCATAAATGTTCAGGGATAGAGCCTCTTTCAATTGAAAGCAAGTTCTGCTACGAGGGGACATGGGATGAGGGTGAAGGGAGATAGATTCAGGAGTGATATGCGAAAATATTTCTTTACGGAAAGAATAGTGGATCCATGGAATAGTCTCCCAGTGGAGGTGGTAGGGATTTATTTATTTATTTAGCTGTATTTATATCCCGCTTTTCACCGGGTCAAAGCAGTCAATTGGGAGATACATTTAACACGAGGGGATATGACACACATAGGCTAATACTTACAGGGAACATGGGCAATGGAGGATTAAGTGGCTTGCCCAAGACCACAAGGAGTGCCTATAGGACTAGAAATCCCAGTCCCTCTGGCCTGAAATTGCTGTCCCCAGGTGGGACTTGAACCCCCAGCCCTCCGGCCCAAAGTACCTTGTCCTAACCACTAGGCCACTCCTCCCTGGGGACAGTAACTGAATTCAAAAAAGCATGGGACCAACACAGAGGATCTCTAAACGTAAAAAGTGGACTGTTGTAGTTGTTGTTATGGAAGGACAGACTAGATAGGCCATGTGGTCTTTTTCTGTCGTCATGTTTCTATGTTTCTATATACCCTTTCAGTAATCTCTTTTCGAAGCTGAATAACCTTTAGAGAAATTTTCTATCCCACTTAGTTTTTGTCACCCTTCTCTGAATCTTTTCTAATTGCATTATATCCTTTTTAGATGGGGTGACTAGAACTGCCCATAATACTCAAGGTGCACACACACTCGGGACCTATACCACGGGATCATTCCTTTTCAATAATCCCTAACATTCTATCTGATTGTTTAGTAGCTAAGTCACACTAGGCTGAAAATTTCAACGTATTGACCAAAATGACTCCAAGATCTTTTTCTTAGGTGGTGACTCCTAACCTAGAACCCAGCATTTTGTAACTGTAGTTGGGATTAGTTTTCCCTATGTACATCACTTTGCACCTGTCTACATTAACTTTCATCTGCCATTTATATGCCCAGTCTCCATAGTCTCATAAAATCTTTCTGCAAATCCTCATGATTTTCTTCCATTTAAATGGCACTATTGAGCTTTTTCATGTGGAAAATTGACTTTTTATCTTACTTGCTTTCTTATCTTTTAGCCAGTTACCAATCTAAAAAAAAAAGCACTGCCTCCTATCCCATGATAATTTTTTATAGGGTGACAGTCCACACCTGGCCCTGGCCCCAATCCCTCTCTCTTCTACTTCTTTATTATCTACAAATTAATCTCTGTATATATGTGTACATAGATATCTTTGTGTCCCTAGATGCAGGCTAGTAAAATGGCTGTTTTAGGAAGGAAGGTCAGAGAGGTGGTGGTGGAGGGGTTGCTATACCTTTGCCCCCTCATCCCAATGCCCCTGTCTCTCTTCACCCTCCTTTCTCCATACCTTAAAGAAGGACCTGCCACTCTTGGCCTGTGCTGATATTGCAGATGCCCCTATTTCTTGTTCACAGCAGTCACTACTTTTCCTGGCCCCTCTCCTCCTCACTGTGCATGCCAATTGCTAATGGAGCAGGAGCAGCTTCCTTCCAAAACTGCCTCCTTAGAGGCTCAGACTCATGAGCTGATGGGGATTCCAATCTCACTGGCCCTCAAGTCTCTGTCCTTTTAAGAGGTGGATTGGGATGTGGTCAACCCTCCTCATATTATGTACTGGAAGTCTACATTTAAAACAAATAGGAGAAAATATTTTTTCACTCAATGCATTATTATACTCTGGAATTCATTGCCAGAGTCCGTAGTAAAAGCTGTTAGTGTAACTGGGTTTAAAAAAGACTTGGAAATGTTCCTGGAGGACAAGCCCAAAAACTATTATTATGTTAGACTTGGGAATGCCACTGTTTATCCCTGGTGGCAAGCAAAATGGAATCTGGCTACTTTTTGGAAGCCTGACCTGAATTTGTCACTATTAGAAAGAGGATGCTGATTTTCATGGACCATTGGTCTGACCCAGAATCACAATTTGTATGTTCTTATGATTTTGGGTAAATGGGACATTCACTTGGGTCACTGTTGAAAAGTGTACTTCTAGGAGTCCCGAGCTGGATTTGTGCCAATTGAGAAGGAGCTAGAGAGTGATGGCACATGAACTGAAAGAGGATATCCACCTCCCCACACCAGTCCCTTACCTACCATCAGTATAAGGTAAGTGTTCACTTCAAAATAACCCATAGCCTTTCCTCCATTGTGGTTTCTGTTCCTGACCCTTCTGGACCATCCCTACTGCTTTCACAAAGATATTAGTATGCACAAAACGAAACTTGGAGAAGCTACCCCAAATAAAAAGGGGTAAATGAGATTGTAAGAGGACCCCTTTCCTCTGGGGTGGGGATCAGCAAGGAGGGAAGTGCTGCCTTTCCCACATGTACCTGGGGGAACAACATCAATATTCCCATCCAGGGCTCCAATTGCACAAGAGCTGGCCCTTAAGGCATGCATCACTATGCATTTCAGCCCTGTGTAGCAGTCACCCCCACCATCATGTGTCCAGCATAAGTACAAACAAAGAAAGTTATATAGAGATTAGCTTTATAGATACAGGTCTTATCTATAGATACAAATCTATAGATAAATATATTTATTTATTTAACAATAATTTTTATACCGCAATTTCCAAGGATCAATTGCAGTTTACATGGAACAACAGTATATATAGTCAACAAATACATAGTCATGCCTGGTACCCTGGGGTTTATTTTTTTTTTTAAATATTGAATGCGCTAATTTCATTCAGAAGATTCAAGCTGGGCACAACGACCTTGAGCTGCTGTATGTAACTTTCATAGCCTGCTACCTAAGGGCTTTACAATCTCTGCATATTATGAATAGTAGTCAACCTTCAGAAAGTCCTCACATACTATAAGATCACAATAAAACTGGTCAGATCACTGGGAAATCAGTGGTTGTATGTCAGTCTTGCTACCATGAGTGAATTTTGCCTTGGGCATTAGAGCAAAAAAGCCTAAGAAGGAAGGGAAATGAAAGAAAATAGCAGAGAGTGAAATACAGATTCTGTTCCATTCATGAGGATGGGCTGACAGATTCACTGGCTGCCTCTTCAAGCATGCTGGTCGAATTCTACTAAGTGGCATGCAGATTTTACAAAAGAAATTTTCAGCACCAATATTTTGTCATTTATTTCTTCACCAATTAGATTCACTTTTCCTTGTATATTAGTAACTGCATTATAGATGTATAAATATCAGAAAGGTCTATTTAAAGTGAAACTTCACAGAGAAAATTCTCATGAGGAAATGGCTGAATATTTAAACACGTAAACATTCAATGCTTATTTTTTTCCCAGAAATAAAGGTGTTGGTGGTCTGATGCAGGGTCATCCTTGGGATGGAGAGAATTGGGGTGATCCCCCAGTGGTCTGCACCCCCATAGTAGCTTCACCCACTGCTGCAGCTGTAGAGTTGTGTCATAGTGTGATAGTTCTCTGCAGGGCCGGCCCTAGAGTTGGTTCAAGGTGTTGGTGCCCTAGGTAGACCCTAAGCCTTGCATCCCTCTTTGAATGCCTTGCTCTTTGTTGCCCCAAGGAAGTTGTCACCCTAGGCAACTGCCTAGTTTTCCTGATGGTTGGGCCGGCCCTGGTTCCCTCTCTCCATCATACAAGCAGTAGGAATAAAGAGATTTTACCACCTGGTGCCTCCTGTGCTTGGGTCATGACAATGGAAACATTAGGGATAGAAAGGTTCTGAGGGAGAGAGAGAGAGACCACTAATGCTTTTCCCTCTCTCCTTTTCCACCAGGAAACTTTATTGGCATGACAACATTTGTATATATTACCAAAGTAATAGGCATAGCTACCAACCTACCCACTTTCAGTAGGGACATTTCAAACCAGTCCTGGTTTTCAGCTTACATTCCCAATGCAGTGTGGCAATTATGGTCCTTGATTCTACCCACTGAAATCAGTGCTGCCAGTCCCATAAGGCATGATAAGTTGTTAGAAATCAAAGTCTGGCCTAAAATGTCCCTACTGGAACAGGTTAAGTTGGTAGTTATGAATACTGTGACAAGGCAGAGCCCCAGAAACAGGAGAAAATGGGTTTAAATCACTTTCTGTCACCTCAGATGCTTGGAGAGGCAGGACAGGAAGGGGTTAAGTTTCCTGTGCACAAACTTTCTCTGGAGAGAAGAGCAGGGAAAGAACCACACCCTAGCTCTAGGCTAACCCAGAGACATAGCCAATCAGGGAGGTGGGAGGAGTCAGACCGGATTGGGCCACTCTGCACTCATCACCAGGAAGCAGCAGTTAGTAGGGAGAAGGGGCTCGAGGAGCAAGCACTGGAGCAGCAGGCCCTCGAGGAGCAAGGCCTGGAGAAGAGGAACTGGTTACAGAGCAGTGCAAGCAGAAAGGCTGAGCCCAGAGGAACTAAGGAGAGAACCAGGGAAGGGAGAGTTCCTGCAAGTGGTCCAGGAAGAGACACAGGCAGACCTCAGCTCCATGAGAGAGAAAACCTTGGAGGTGACCCAGAACTGGATTCAGAAGCCTGGAATACTGACTTGGAGTCAGGGGAGTTCCCCAGAGGCAGACGCTGCAAAAACCAGGTCAGAGCAAACTCTTCTAAGCCTTGTAAAGTAAATAGCTTTGAAAGAAGTCAGTCTATAGGAACTGACAATAGACTGCTTCCTAAAGGAGGCAGGGATAAATCAGGCCCTGAATATAAACCTGAAGTTAATAGAGGGAAGAGGGGCTATAGAAAAATCCCTGTTAGAAAGCTGCAAACATTTCCCTACGATAGACAGCGTGAGCTAAGCTCTAGTTCAGAAGAGCACACACCTGCTTGCCAGCAAGAAGCTAATTGGCAGCAACCGTGCAGAGAGCTAAGAGGAGCCTTTGAAGACCAGGCAGAGCTGAGGGATCTTACAAAGCAGCTACCTAAGGATTTGTATGATAGAGTGAAGAACTATAAGTATTCCTAATTGATGATTGAGTGCTGAGAAGCCTTAAGCCAATGTTCTAGAACTTGCATGAGATGTCAGCAGCGTTCTAGTGAATGGAATGAATCAAAGCTTCATGTGGTACAGCTGTGAATAGAAGGCAATATAGAGAAACTGCTCCTACACAAGAAGGCAGTCATTAATAAGCCAGAGTTGTGGAGATTGCCATTTCTATGGGAAGCTGTTTGACACTAGAAAGAAGTACAACAGGAGAAAGATTCTTTATTACCAGTAGATACTGAGAAAGCAGTACTAGAAGATTGAAGCCCTGTTGTAGTAATGAAGCTGGAAGAATGATGGAAGCTTGTAAATATTTTATGTGTCCCTGAGAAGTATCAGGAGAAGCTATATAAACACTTGAACTTTTATTTGGTACAGAAGGTTACCATTATACTTCTGTGGCGGGGGAGTAAGTCCTGTACGGTGTCCTTTGCTATACTTTGTGCAAATACCTTATGCATGAATAAAGCATTACTTACTTTGGAAACCCAACCTTGGCTGTCGTCACTCACTCCACAACTACAGTAGGAAGGCTTCAGCACTAACAAGGACTCTTTTAAACTCACCCCACTGTGTGGCTCACATCCCCTTGGCCTGCTTACGCCACAGGCTAGGCGGTGCGTTGTCACATAGAAGGATAGAAGGGGGGCGGAGTTTTGGCGTAGTTGTTTCGGATTAAAAAAAAAAAAAAATTGCTGCCTTGCACAGAAGAAGTGATTAACCACAGATACCAGTAAAGTTCTGAAGAGTGGACACTTTGAAGAAAAAAAAAAAAAAAAGAGTTTTTTCACCAAGATACCTGAAGAGCTTACCAGTGCTGCAGATTACAAGTTTCAGCTGAGGTGGACCAGAGTCCTGTTATTAAAGGCTACCGTACTGCTGACAAGCGAGATACTCCACTTGTAGCAGGTAACCCGTAGCTAAGAGGGTCATCTTAGGACACTGCTACAAGGGGGTGGTAATCTGGCAGAGCTAAACTGGGAGCAAAGGAAGGTGCTTTTGTGGTGGTGCCACACTTGGTGTTTCTTTTTCTATTCCCTACAGGTACATCGAAATGGATCCCACAACTTTGATGGATTGGGTTGCGGAGAGATTCCTGGAGCAGGAGGCAAGATCGGTGCAGACCCAAGAGAGGATGGCAGCGATGTTACGTGCCCAGCAGCAGCCGGTGTTGGACATGCTAGGATCCTGGATGAAAGAGCAGAAGCGGACGTCGGAGACACTACAAAATGTGACCAGTTCGCTAGGAACTGCCACAGGACTTGGAATGCTTGGACAGGGAATGTTATCATTAGGCCAGTGGTCTAAGGACGCTAATATTGATGACCACCTCGAAGTGTTTGAGCGCATAGCAACCATGAGCGGATGGCCCAAAGAACACTGGGTTATCCGATTGGCTCCATCCCTCACGGGAGAGGCTCTCACGGCCTACAAGGAAATGCCCAGTGCTCTAGCCAACGATTATGGAGCTGTCGTTGAAGCAATACGAGACAGATTAGGCCTAACACCCGTGGTGTATCGCCGACTTTTAAGAGGGTGCAGGTTAACCCCAGGCGAGACACCACAGGCCTTATGCCATAGGATAAAGGCTTTGGCATACAAATGGCTATCTCCACAAGGTAAGAGCATAGACACAGTAATAGATGATATTATACTTGAACAATTCTTGGAAGCACTACCCCGGGAAGTACAGTCCTTCCTAATCCTCCAAGACTGCCACAATACTAAGGAAGCCGTTGCCCTTGCTGACCGGTTCCTAGAGGCGCAGGCCTTAGGTCAGAGGAGGAAAGGTGTTCCAGAAAGTACAGTCTTGAGGGAACAAGGAATGAAGGGAGGAGTACAGATGGGTGAATCTTCATCTAGGCCTTTGTTTAGCCCTGGTATGAATGAGCGAAAGTGTTTTGCCTGTGGTCAAAAGGGACACCTCAGGAGGAATTGTAGCACTAGGCTAGCACTAATCACCACCCAGTCCAAGGAGGTTGGGGAGGGATTCTTGCTGATGGTCACAGTAAATAATATCCCGGTTGAAGCCTTGTTAGATTCAGGCACAGACCAGTCTATGGTCTCGGAAAGCCTATGGAAGGAGATAGGACCTCAGAGTGGGAGTGATAAAGAGCACCCTGAGGATAAAATTAAGATTCAATGCGTGCATGGTGCTGCCACAGCACACCCAAGGCGCATAGTAACAGTAAAGGGAATGGGTTTAAGTAAGGATATCCCAGTAGCGGTGGTACCAAGGTTGCCCCATCCTATTGTATTAGGCAGGGATTGGCCGCAATTTCGAAAGGGCCTAGCTAAAGGTTTAGCTGCTGCTGCTGATAGCGAGGAAGGATGGAAGTTAGGTCTAGTATCCACACGAGCCCAAAGCAAAGCTAGGGTGAAGAACCAGGTCCCCGCTAAGGATTCCCTGGCAGACTTACCCTCCCATAGCGGTTTGGTGATGCCCTCTAGAGAGCGTGTAAAACCCCAGAAGGGGGAGAAATGTAAAGAAAAGCAAGGCCGGGCCTTGAATAGAAACAAGCTAGCGACAGGGCAGGAGCTACCATGGGCTTCGGCCGAGTTAGTAGCAAAATTTCCTTCTTTTCCGGAGGAGCAAAGGCAAGATCCAGCCCTGACCCATGCTTTTGATAATGCAAATAAGGGAGGGGGATCGTTGCCGCGTTTTTATGTGGAAGGGAACGTGCTGTATAGAGAAAGCTTGGACCCCAGTTCTGACCATACCCGGAGGCAGTTAGTGGTGCCTAATACGTTTAAAAATTTGGTTTTACGTTTAGCTCACGATCATCCTTTGGGGGGGCACAAAGGGGCCCAAGGTACCTTAGACCAAATTTTGGGTCGTTTTTATTGGCCCGGGGTCTTTCGTGAGACTGCGAAGTTCTGCGAGGCCTGTCCCTCATGTCAGAAAGTTACGCCTCGGCTACCGGGGAAAGTACCGCTGATACCAGTCCCGCGTATCTCTAGACCTATAGAGCGTTTGGCAATGCACATGGTAGGTCCTTTAATTCGGACTCCCAGGGGGTTTCAATATATTTTAGTTATCGTGGACCATGCCACGCGTTTCCCCTGGGCAGTTCCCTTAAGGAACACGTCAGCACGCACTATTGCCCTGGAATTACTGAAACTCTTTTGCAAGATAGGGTTCCCGCGAGAAATTCTCACGGACAGGGGTACGAATTTCCTGTCTCATTATCTTGCCCAGGTCTGGGATGCCTTTGGCATTAAGCACGTTAAGACGGCGGCCTACCATCCCCAGACCAATGGTCTGGTGGAACGGCAAAACCAGACCATTAAAAGGATGTTAAGAAAAAGCCTGGAGGGGGAGGTAGCTGAATGGGACATGATGCTCCCCTTTATACTTTATGCCTGTCGCGAGCGGAAACAAGCTTCCTTGGGGGTATCCCCGTACGAGCTGTTGTATGGGCGAGCGCCCCGAGGTGTGTTAGACATTTTACGGGATCAATGGGTAGAGCCTGCTAGAGAGGAGGTGGAGGTACCCCAGTTTTTAAAAGATTTAAGGGGCCGGTTACAACGCACGTCCCAGATAGGGGATGACAATATGGTAGCCAGCCAAGCTAGGCAAAAGAAGTATTATGACCGACGCACGCGACCTCGACGATTAGAGGTCGGTGAAAAGGTCATTGTAATGGTGCCGGGCCATCGTCCGAAATTTGAAAGTACCTGGAGAGGACCCTGCCGGGTCATCAAACAGGTAGGACCCGCCACATATACCGTAGAAACTAGAGGAGGGAAACAACAGAATTTCCACGTGAATGTTTTGCGGTTATGGCATGACCGCGTAGCTTTAGCTCAGTTAGCTATAAGAGAGGATACAACTGCTAGTCCTGATCACCAGAGTAAGATTCCGTGCTGTTCTGCATTTATTCAACCAGCCCGGAATATCTTAAATGGGGGGTTATGTGACAAGGCAGAGCCCCAGAAACAGGAGAAAATGGGTTTAAATCACTTTCTGTCACCTCAGATGCTTGGAGAGGCAGGACAGGAAGGGGTTAAGTTTCCTGTGCACAAACTTTCTCTGGAGAGAAGAGCAGGGAAAGAACCACACCCTAGCTCTAGGCTAACCCAGAGACATAGCCAATCAGGGAGGTGGGAGGAGTCAGACCGGATTGGGCCACTCTGCACTCATCACCAGGAAGCAGCAGTTAGTAGGGAGAAGGGGCTCGAGGAGCAAGCACTGGAGCAGCAGGCCCTCGAGGAGCAAGGCCTGGAGAAGAGGAACTGGTTACAGAGCAGTGCAAGCAGAAAGGCTGAGCCCAGAGGAACTAAGGAGAGAACCAGGGAAGGGAGAGTTCCTGCAAGTGGTCCAGGAAGAGACACAGGCAGACCTCAGCTCCATGAGAGAGAAAACCTTGGAGGTGACCCAGAACTGGATTCAGAAGCCTGGAATACTGACTTGGAGTCAGGGGAGTTCCCCAGAGGCAGACGCTGCAAAAACCAGGTCAGAGCAAACTCTTCTAAGCCTTGTAAAGTAAATAGCTTTGAAAGAAGTCAGTCTATAGGAACTGACAATAGACTGCTTCCTAAAGGAGGCAGGGATAAATCAGGCCCTGAATATAAACCTGAAGTTAATAGAGGGAAGAGGGGCTATAGAAAAATCCCTGTTAGAAAGCTGCAAACATTTCCCTACGATAGACAGCGTGAGCTAAGCTCTAGTTCAGAAGAGCACACACCTGCTTGCCAGCAAGAAGCTAATTGGCAGCAACCGTGCAGAGAGCTAAGAGGAGCCTTTGAAGACCAGGCAGAGCTGAGGGATCTTACAAAGCAGCTACCTAAGGATTTGTATGATAGAGTGAAGAACTATAAGTATTCCTAATTGATGATTGAGTGCTGAGAAGCCTTAAGCCAATGTTCTAGAACTTGCATGAGATGTCAGCAGCGTTCTAGTGAATGGAATGAATCAAAGCTTCATGTGGTACAGCTGTGAATAGAAGGCAATATAGAGAAACTGCTCCTACACAAGAAGGCAGTCATTAATAAGCCAGAGTTGTGGAGATTGCCATTTCTATGGGAAGCTGTTTGACACTAGAAAGAAGTACAACAGGAGAAAGATTCTTTATTACCAGTAGATACTGAGAAAGCAGTACTAGAAGATTGAAGCCCTGTTGTAGTAATGAAGCTGGAAGAATGATGGAAGCTTGTAAATATTTTATGTGTCCCTGAGAAGTATCAGGAGAAGCTATATAAACACTTGAACTTTTATTTGGTACAGAAGGTTACCATTATACTTCTGTGGCGGGGGAGTAAGTCCTGTACGGTGTCCTTTGCTATACTTTGTGCAAATACCTTATGCATGAATAAAGCATTACTTACTTTGGAAACCCAACCTTGGCTGTCGTCACTCACTCCACAACTACAGTAGGAAGGCTTCAGCACTAACAAGGACTCTTTTAAACTCACCCCACTGTGTGGCTCACATCCCCTTGGCCTGCTTACGCCACAGGCTAGGCGGTGCGTTGTCACAATACACACAGTGGTAAAAAAAAAAACATGCCTAATTGCAATTGCGATAACAGGCCTCATACAGAAGGGTTAATAGTATGGGCAATCACCAGGTTCTAGTGCTGCTATGTATTGTTCCTTGACACAGTATACAAGGCTGGTGCACCACCTCTGTTAGACAGCGCCTGAGAGGACAGCCTCTGCTTCCTGCTCTATCCAGCTTCTCGCCACTTATGCAGCAGCCTACAGAGACAGGAAAGGAAGGGTGAGACTGAAGGAGGCAGAACAGAGTGGAGAATTACTCTGCTCCCTAATCCAGCCCCTCCCCTCTCCTCCTTTCATTTCCCAAAGCTTGATGCAGAGAGAAAAAAGTATCAGTACCAAGTACCATCAAGCACCTGCAGAATAAAGCCCTGGAAAGCCTTCTAATCTTTTTCAGTGTTTTATAAAAGTTTATGAATGTTCGGGCTACTGCTGTTTCTCAGAATTTTTCTCAACTTCAGTCTTCACATAAAACATTGATTTGTGTAGAACTTCATGGTGCCACATTGTTGAACACTAAAACTATTACAGCACCATTGATATCTCACTTTATATCTTGCTCTTATGAGAATTATCTGTTTAAATAGTAGATAATTGATATGATACCCTTGGATTGGAGGGGTGGTAATTGAGAGGCGGTTCTAAATCAGAGAGAAAAAGCAATGGATTTATCACCTCAATTCGGTAACGCCGAATGGCCTGAATCAAGAAATAGAGTGGCCACTTTACTGTAGGATGTCTGCTGTTGATTACGGTTTAATCTGATTGGTTGAGCCTCGGAATTTAAGTTAGATGTCGCTTCCATCAGTTATTAGGTGTCTTTTGAAAACAGTTGGATTTTCATGAAGGAAGATCTTGTTGATTCTACATGCCCCCCCCCCCCTTTTTTAAATAATCCCTGAAGCAAAGCTTATCTTTGCCCTGAAACATGATCATGTTGTATTATTATTAAGGGAAGAAAAATAGTCTCTGTTTTCTTTTTAAGCCTTTTTTGGTTAATTGTACATAATTTAGTTTAGTTAGAGCTCTTTCATATATAAAATGAAAAAGAAATAGAAAAAGAAATAGAAAAAGAAAAGAGTAAAAAAAGTACGGAGTATAGAGACCAGATGATGGTGCTTGTGGCTATAGTTATAGGTCTATTTACACTATGTTTAGCCTTTCTCTGATGGTCTTATAAAAGTTACAATAGTTATTGTTGTTGTTAAGTGCCATCGAGTCGGTGTTGACTCATGGCGACCCTCTGGATAGCTATCCTAAATTGTGTTCGGCCTTCAGTCAGGCGGCTTATTGTTGACAGACTGGTACCCGTAGCTGCTGTTATTGTATCAATCCATCTCGTTGCTGGCCTTCCTCTTTTGTGTTGATCTTCTATCATGACAAGCATGATGTCTTTCTCTAATGATCCCTCTCTTCGCATGATGCGTCCAAAGTATGAAAGTCGAAATCTTGTCATCTGAGCTTCTAAAGAAAGCTTAGGTTTGATTAGTACTGACTGGCTTGTTCATTGGGCAGTCCATGGTATATGCAGACCTATTTTAAGACTATGTTCCTTGATCGTGAGAAGCAAATGTTTCAGATAATCTTCACTTTCAGCAATGTGATATTATCTGCATAGCAAAGGTTTTGATGAGTCTTCCACCAATCTTCACACCTCTGTTGTCTTCATACAGTCCTGCTTCTCTGATGATTTCTTCTGCATATAAATTAAACTGAGAAAGCATTAAGTGACTTATAGTACTGGAATCCTCTGTGTCATTGTGAATGATTGTTTGAGGCTTCCGGATTGAGATCATTTATTGAATTTATGTGTTTATAAAATTCTAGGGCAGCAGTGGCACAGTCAGTTTAGGCTATTTTCTATCCTGCTCTCTGCCATTGACTTTGCAGAGATTATAAAGCAAATGGAATGATGCTGTTTTTCCTAAAGGAAAAATTCCTCCTATATTGTATAGTGCTCATACAGCTTAAGGATGATGTGGGCTATGGGACAAGAGCAGATACATACTATTGGGTGGTACAGTGGTCTCCAGTGGCGTAACCTACATATCTTCACAGGCAGAGTTTGTTACCCAGGCTCTCATGTCTTACCAGTGCCAGAGCTAAGCACCAACCCTTCCATGGGGTGGGGCACAAAGGGGCATCACCCCTCCATGGTGCATGTATGAACCATCATGTAGAGGAGCACAGCTGATGCTGGAAGAACAGTAAAATATACATATTTTGTTTTGCCTGGAGAAGAAGAAGGGTAGGTAATAAACAGATTTTATAGGGGTTCATGGAGTAGGGTAGATAAAGAAAAGGCAGGGTAAAATAAAACAACTCGGGGGACATATTCAAAGGGATTAATGCAGTAAGCAGGCCTGCTAACCGTGTTAATCTCACTAAGCAGAATATTCAGCGGGAGATACTCAGTTTGTGCCACTCAATATCCCCTCTCGGTTCAGCTGAATGCCCCAGTGCTAGGCATATAGCATCGGGGTGTTCCATGGGCTGGACTGTGGCAGCACTAATGGTTAACCGGTCAGCAGAGATATTCAGCCACTAACCGCATAACCCAAATTAGCTAAAGCTAGGCCAAAAAATGTTGGCTTAACTTTAGCCAGTTTAGCTATCTGGCCAGTGGTTGAATATCTCCTTTGATTGGCTAGCTAAAGTGCTTTCTGGGCAAATCGGATATTCAGTGCTGCCGACTGGATATGGTCTCAGCACTGAATATCTGGGGTTAGTTTAAAGCGTTGACAGTCAGCTGCTTTAATCATGCTGGCCACCGCCACCACTGAACACCCCCTTGGCACCTGGGGTGGGAATCGTTCTCCACGCTGTGGAGCCCCTCCCTTGCAGCATGGCGCTATGTACCACGATGCACTCCCCACCTCTCCAGCAGGGACCCACAAAGGCAGCATGGCAAATTTACCATTAATCTGTCTTGCTGTGGTTCCTCGCATTGCAAGGCTGGCCACCCTTCTCTCCTGGCCAAAGTCTTGCGATTCATGTGATTTCAGCCAGGAGAAAAGAACGATCGACCCTGCAGTTTGAGGCCCAGCAACAAGCCAGATTAATGGTAAGTTTGTCACGTTGCCTCCATGGGCTTAGCAGGGGTGAACCCCCCTCCCAGTCAGCACCTGGGGTGGTCCGCACCCACCACCCTGCCCTATGTACACCACTGACACTGAATATGCTCCCTATCCAATCCCGGCAATGCAACACCAGATAACCAGAACAAGTACCTTTGTCTTACCTGTTATATCAAACTTAACAATTGTTACTACACTGTGGGGGTTATTTTAGAAGACATATTCATGTTTTAAATGTGGATACAGCTGCAGCAAAATGTGGAGCTGCATCCATGTGTAAAATGTGATTTTAAAAAGGCTGCAAGATACACGTTTTTGCGGTGGGCATGTCAATACTTGCATGGTTTTCCAGGAGACATACCAGGGGCATTTTGGGGTATGACTTGGATGGCATTGGCACTTTAATCTCCATGATGTATTTCATGTAGGTCGGCGATGTGCAGAACAAAAATTATAACTGTGCCTTTCAACACCTGCTATAAATCATGGTACTCCAAAAGCATACGCAAGGCAAAAAGAGATCTAAGAAAGATAGAACGCCGCTGGAGACGTCCTAAATCTCCATCCACGCAGGCCTTATACCTAACTCAGCAAAAGAAATACAATGAGCTTATCAATGAAACAAAAAGAGAGCACTACACAAATACCATCCAGAAAGCCTACAACAAGCCCAGAGAACTTTTCGAGATAGTAAAAAATCTAACCAACGAACCAAGCTCCGACAAAGACATACAGATCGACCCACAAACCTTCGCAGATTATCTTCAGGAGAAGCTAGGCCGCTCGCCACTACAACCATCTACAGGAGGGGGCGGAGCTAGCCGCGAATGGAGATGGCTGCCTGAATTCTCTGCTCTCACCCGAACAACAGAATCCTGACTTTCCTCTCCCCCAAAGAGCCCCGCTGCAGACCGTACTTAAGGGAGAAGTGATGTCTGAAAAGCCTGCTTTAAAACCGGCAAAGTTAGATTTTGTGCAAGGAGCGGGACATGCATTGAAGCGATTAAAACCTGAAACCGGGTCTCCGCAGAAAATGGCGGCGGGGAAAGACTCGACGGAGGGCGTCCGTGAAATACTGCAGGAGCTAAGGTTGGTTAAGAGCATGATAGCCTCCAGTAATGAAACGCTAACGCAATTGCAGGAAGATGTGAGTGAAGTTAAAGAACAGCTAAAAGGAGTCTGCGAGCGTGTCCAAAATGCAGAAGTGGCGATTGAGCGCCATGGGCAGCTTCTGACTCAGATAGGCCCTCTGCAGAAAAGGATAGTAGCGTTAGAGGATCTTAACGAGGATCAGAATAATCGTGCCAGGAGAAATAACTTAAGACTTCTAGGCATACCGGAGGGTAGGGAAGGCTCCGACCCTCTGGGATATTTACAGAGACTGATTCCTGAGCTGCTGCAGATAACATTTAGTCACCCCTTTGAGATTGAATGGGCCCACCGCGTGCCAGCACAAATAATAGAATGGCAGAAGCACCCGCGGCCTTTCATCATAAAATTGCTTCGATATCCGCAAGTGCTGCAAATTTTGCAGTCAGCAAAACAGAAATCTGAGCTCCGCCTAGAGGGCAATAAGATCCTTATCTTTCCGGACCTCTGCAAGAAAACAACAGAAAGGCGCAAGGCCCTACTGGACTGCCGGCCATTACTGCAAAAGTTAAATGCGCGCTACGGCCTGTACTATCCAGCTCGGATGCGCGTTACAATGGGGAACAGCACACAAACGTTTGACAACGCGGCGAATCTGCGCTCCTATCTGGCGGATTTCACGCATATGGAGACCGGGACCTGAAGGACTCACAATTGTCTAATTTCTGTTAGCAGTGTTTAAATAATTTACATAGCAATTGGCTGGAGACACCGATGAGCCCTATGGGCAGCGGGAATAGTGTAACAGAATGCCAACTGATTTCGCTTAATATACAGAAGCCACTGTTTTGTTTAGATCGGTATTATGAATGTATAGGGGGATAGGAATAGTTATCAGATTAACTGTATCTACGATGGAAGGAGGGGGTGGGAACTTTAGGTAGAGGTACGATGAGCGGGAGGTTGGGCTTCACCATGCAAGGGCTGCAGTTAGGTTGTAGTCGCAGGATGCTTAGTTTAAATGTTAATGGGAATGTTATTTTTTTCTTGTATAGGACTCTGGAAGTGAGGGGCACCATCATACGGGCAGACAATGGCTACCGCATCGAGTAGTGGACATCTTCGAGTGGTATCCCTCAATGTGCAAGGGATTCACAACCCAGCTAAACGCACTAAGATACTAAATTATTGTAAAAAGCAACGGGCAGATGTTGTCTATCTCCAGGAGACACACCTGACACGTTCGGAATCACTGAAGGTAGCAGGGGCGGGCTACCAAAATATACTGTCGGCACCTACGAGCAACCGGAAAGGAGGACTCACAATACTGCTACGAGCCGCACTGTCGCCAGTGATTGAGAGTACGGCAGTAGACCCAATGGGGAGGTGGGCTAGAGCCAAAGTCCGAATCTTTTCCACGGTGTACACTCTCATGACGATCTATGGCCCAAGCCAAGATGATCCCCAATTCTTTGAAGAAGTGGCCCATGCGCTTCTAGACTCGGGCGCCTCCAACGTTATCCTGGGCGGGGACTTCAATCTCATACTAGATCCCTTAATCGATCGCACTCCCTATAAGAAGCAGCATAAACCACGATCCAGTAACCTACTGATAGAGATGGCCAAAACGCTAGGCTTAATTGATCCATGGAGGCTCCTGCACCTGTCTGAGAGGGACTACACGTTTCATTCCATCCCACATAATACCCATATGCGAATTGACTTCTTTCTCATCTCTAAAACACTACTGCCATTGGTAGCATCCACAGACATACTGGCACAGACGATATCGGACCATGCGGGGGTACTGGTGGAATTCTATACAGGCCTAGCTGAAAAGGTGACCCCTCGATGGCATTTTGACCGAACATGGCTGAAGGATAGCGAATTCCTAGCAACAACTCGCCAGGTGGTGGCAGACTACTTCCTCCATAACCAATTGCATGACACGCCAACCTGGGCGTGGTGGGAAGCGTTCAAAGCCACTGTCAGAGGTAGCATGACAACCTATAGAATCCGTAAGAAAAAGAAGATGGATCAGCACCTAATAAAATTGGAAAGTGAGATACGTACGGGGGAACGTCTCCTATCCAAGCGACATGACACAATTGTCCTAGCACGTTTGCAAAAACTGCGCTATCAGTACAACACAATTCTCAATGAAGAAGCTAGTACACAAATAGCGACTCAACAGGGAGTGTATTACCACGACAATAATAGAGCTAGTGCATTGTTGGCCCGCACTCTCCGAGCCAAGAGAGTAAACTCACGGATAGCCGGACTGATAGACCCCAAGGGAGACTTGCACATCGATGATAAAGCTGTCCTGCAACTCTGTGAAACGTTTTACTCCCAGCTATACAGCTCAGAAAAAACCTACAGTGAGGATAGATTCTCTGATTTTATCTCGGAGCTGATAGGGCCCAAACTCTCAGAATCTCAGCAGAGATTATTGTCGGAAGACATCACCTGTTCGGAGATACAATTGGCAATGCAGCAAATGGCGAAAGGGAAAGCCAGCGGACCAGATGGTTTGCCCATCGAATTCTACTTAGCTTTCCAACAGGAGCTGTTACCAGAGCTGTATTCATACTTTGCCGAACTCAAAACTGAATCCCCGGCAGTGGGATCACTGGCAGTGGCCACAATTGTGATACATCCCAAGCCGGGCAGGGAGGCCCAAAGGCTGGAAAACTATCGACCAATATCGCTTCTAAACGCTGACTACAAAATCTATGCCAAGATTCTAGCTAATCGACTTAACAAAGTCCTCAGCACGCTTGTACAAGCCGATCAGTGTGGATTCATGCTTGGCAGGACAACGGCCGATAATGGACGGCTACTTCTACACGTGCTTCGGGGTGCACAAGGTTCGTCAAAGCCGATGATAGGCCTTGCACTCGATGCGGAGAAGGCTTTTGACAGAGTAGAGCTTCTCTACCTTTTTCGGGTGATGCAATGGATGGCAATACCAGAACCCTTTCTCGCTAGCGTCAGAATGTTGTATACGCGCCCAGTTGCACGAGTTGCTGCCAATGGTGGGCTTTCTTCGGAATTTACTTTAACCAGAGGTACGCGACAAGGCTGCCCTCTATCACCTCTGCTATTTAATCTACCGCTGGAGCCTTTGCTTCTGCGTCTGCGGCAGCAGCGGAATGTAGAAGGCGTGCACATAGGGGGGCAACAGATCAAGTTGTCGACATACGCAGACGATCTGCTATTGTTCCTAAACCCGTCGGCGCTGGATGCGGCAATGGATATTATATCTTCCTACTCCGGAGTGTCGGGCTATAAACTCAACCTGTCCAAAACAGTTCTGATACCTATTAATGGACATCTGGATGACTCATTAACACAAAAGTACCCATTCAAGATAGAGACTGAATCCTTTAAATATCTAGGAGTTACTTATGGAACCACTGTGACAGACACGATTCGGCTCTGTCAGGCACAGTGTGTGAGCGTCGTGCAAGAATCCATTACTAAATGGACCCCCCTAAACTTGACGTGGTGGGGTCGTCTGGAGACCATCAAGATGGTGGCCATGCCGCGAGTTACTTACATACTTACCATGATACCGCTGCTGTTCGACCGACAGTTCTATAAGAAAATAGAGAACCTATTGGTATCCTTTCTATGGGGAGGGAAGGCACCACGAATAGCGCTTTGTAAGCTCAAGTCTCCTAAACAGAGAGGTGGCATACACTTCCCGGACTTCTATCACTACCATCTCGCAGCTCTGATGAAGCAAGGAGTGCTATGGAGCGATGAGACGCTTATGCCTACGGATCCCGTATGGCTAAAGTTAGAAACTAACCAGAGCGAACCCATCCCACTTTGGATGCGGCTAGGTGCAAGCAATAACAGTGATGGCTCGGTTAATGAGATTCTGCGTGATACCCAACGAGCATATCACATACTGAAGCCTTATGTACAGACGGAACAAGACTATGCTGATACCACAGTGCTGTGGGGCAATGACGACTTCAAGATATCTAACTGCAGCTTCGTGTGGCTCCCTTGGCTGGCCCGGGGTATTTACTGCCTAGGGCACTTGGCAGCAACGGGCGCATATAAGTCCTTTCAAGCCCTGCAGGAAGAATATGATTTGCCCCCACGATGCATGTACCAATGGTGCCAGCTGCGACACTGCTTAAGTCGAGCTGGCGTATTGCTGGCAGCTCTACGTACCGGATGCCCTTTCCACCAGGAGGTCCAAGCCTTCCAGTCTGAACCTCGGCTTCTCTCCAAATTTGCAGCACTACTGAGAGACGGAGACCAGAGATGCTGCATTGGGCTGCAGAAGGTTTGGGAATCAGAAATTGGTGAATTGACAGATGCAGGAGAATGGACGGAACTTTGGAGAACGCAACGAAAAATAACTAGAGTGGCCTCTCTAAATCAGATGCTTTATTTCATGCTGCATCGAGCGTACTTGACGCCAGCTCGTACGGCTAAGTGGAGTGCTAGCAAAGATGCAAGGTGCTGGTCCTGTGGAGAGACAACCGGTACTCTTGCCCACATGATATTCTATTGCCCTTTTCTGCGAGAATATTGGCAGGGAGTTTGGAATCGAATATCACGGCTGCTTGACTTGCAAACAGCGATCTCATATCGCACTATCGTTTATAAATCCTTGGCAGAAGAGACTCCCTTAGGGAAAGATGACGCAATAATTTTCGACTTACTTGTGAGTCTCGCATTGAAAGCCATATTAAGTCATTGGAAAGACTTTCGGACGCTGCGTGTCGCACACTGGTGGAGTCTAGTTTTTTATCATCAAAAGTGCGAACGTGCGTATGCATCCTGAAACCCTGCTTTTCGGCCACGATTGGCTAAATGGGATGCCCTCGATCTGATAAAAGTTCAGCAAAGAATGGGTTAGTACAATGTCTGATTTCGGTGGTGCCCGTCACAGAGTCCTTTCTTTCTCTCTTTACTTTACTTTCCTTGTTGATGTATGTTAATTACTGCTTGTGTTAGTGATTTAGAGCTGCAGTTTGTTGTGACAGACATACTGAGTCAATAGGTCAAGGAAGCAGCGACTGTGGCTATGTGTCAACCACAATGATCAAATGTTGATAGTTTTCACCCAGCATCTATTATAGTACCTGTCTGTAAATAAGATGCATAAAAGCAAAATAAAGAATTAAAAAAAAAAAAAAAAACAACCATCTACAGGAACCAACAACCCAACCACACCCATCACAAGTTGGGACAAATTCAACACTCCCTCCACTAAGTAAATCTGAGACATCATCTCAGCTCTCAACACAAGCACCGCACCCACAGACCCATGCCTGGTCCCATGGATCAAGACAACCAAGGAGAACTTCTTCAGCCTCATACACAACATGGTAAGTAACTCCCTGACCCAAGGAACCATGCCAGACAAGCTGAAACTAGCCACAATAAGGCCAATCCCTAAGAAAACCAACCTGGAAAAAAGCAATCCAGCAGCCTACAGACCAATCTCCAGCATACCGCTGCTGGCTAAAATTATAGAGAAGGCAGTGCAACAACAGCTCCAGGAACACATCGATGAACATGCCCCACTGGATATACACCAACACGGCTTCCGCCCAAACCACGGAGTTGAAACACTCCTGCTATACCTATTCAATGACATCATCCAGACCATAGACAACTACAAACAAGGAACTCTAATGATCTTCCTAGACATCTCAGCTGCATTTGACACAGTGGACCACAGAATCCTCCTAACCAGACTACAGAACATTGGAATAACCGGCACCATACTAAAGTGGTTCAACTCGTACCTAACGGACAGACAGTTCCAAGTCAAGATCGGAACCAAAATCTCACAACCCGCAAAAATCAAGCAAGGAGTACCACAAGGATCCGCAATATCCTCACTACTATTCAACCTATACATCCAACCCATCTGCAACATCATGAAAGCCCACAAAATAGACTACACAATCTACGCAGATGACATCATGATTTACAGCCCTGACTACACCAAGATAACAAACTGTCTCGACAGCATATCCACTTGGCTCATGCACAACAACCTAGCCATAAACTACAACAAGACAGAAGCACTCATCATCACACGAAACACCAACTTCAGCCCCCCACCCTTCATCAAAACCAACAACACCGCAATACCACTGACGAACGAAGTGAAATACCTCGGAATAACACTTGACAAAGAGTTGAACCTACATTCACACATCAGAAGAACCACCAAAAACGCATACTACCAAATGAGAATAATTAGACGCCTCAAGCCTCTACTAACACATGAACACTTCCACACTGTCTGCCAAGCGCTCATAACCCCCATCCTTGATTTCTGCAACCCGATCTACAACAGAATACCAAAACAAGCTCTCAAACCGCTTCAAATGGCTCAAAACACAGCAGCCAGAATAATCACCGGTTCTCCAACACAAGCCCACATCACCCCCATCCTAAAAGACCTTCACTGGCTCCCAATCAGCCACCGCATCAAATACAAGATGATATTGAACATATTCAGAATCAGACACAAGAGCTCAGCATTCAGCCTCCAAGCCCTCATACTCCAGCAACAGACCGAGAAGAAAAACCACAGCGGACACACTCAACACCCCAAGCAACTACACAAAAGCATGCAAATCCACCGCACAAAGATCCCTATCACTGGCGGCTCCAACAATATGGAACACACTCCCACACGACCTACAATCAACTGAAGATCTGAAGGACTTCCGAAAGCACCTAAAGACTGTACTCTTCACTGAGCACTACGGCCCAAGCGCATAGCCAGAATCTACAGACTTGGGACCTACTTTGGACTCAATTAAAGTTCAAGCACAACCAGCGACGGACACAGCAAACCAATGTACATAGCTGTAAAAAAACGCACACTGTAAATAGCTCACTCTAATCAGCACACCCACACCCATGCACCCCCACTGTACATAATCTCACCTGACATACACAACATTGCTAATGATCGTTTGATGCTTACCGCCTTGATTGAAGGATAAGGCGGGATAGAAATATCCTTAAATAAATAAATTAAATAAATAATAAATAGCAGACTTTGCCTGTCTTTTAGGATTGCTTGTGGCAGTGCTGATGGAGGAGTTTGACTTGCAGTTCTTTGACATGACTGTCATCTGTGTTCACATAGGTGTTGTTTGGGCTACCTATTGTTTCTCTGCACTTATATCTCTGCCCCAGTGAAACTCATTTTCTACCCCTTTTCAGAGATGTCTCCATATATCCCCTCCCTGACCCCATCCCTTCCTTCCCTCCCCCCCTGCCCCCTGTGTTCCCTCCAAACACCTTATGTCTCTCTCCCTGGACCAGGGTGTATCAGTTGTCTTGTTGATCAGGTGTGTGTGTGTGGAAGTGTGTGCATGTGTGTGGATGTGCGCATCTCAGTGTGGGAGTGTATGCATGTGTACATTGCTGTTGGTGTTGGCGGAAGGAGTCATAGGGTGGTGGTGGTGGTAGTGGGAGTCGCAGGGTGTTTGTGGAGGGAATCAAGAGCCATGGGCACTATGACTACATGATTCTTCATGGTGTATGAGGTACCAGGAGCCACCCATATCAGAGGGTCTACTGTCCCAGGACCTAATTCCTATACCTCAAGGATGACCAGTGCCACACCAGGTTCCACTTTGACAAGACAGCCATCCACCATCAACCAGGAGCTTGAGATGCTCCTCTGCTCTACTACACAGAGCAGCTAACCCAAGCCCATCCACCTCAAGGTCACCACTACCTTTGCCTTCCTAGCTACTGGCAGCTTCCAGTCCATGTTTGCTACCACAACGGGTCTCAACCAGTCAGCTATCTAACAGTACATCTCACAGTTCCTGAGGGCCTTTCTAATCCACACTGCAGAATATGTAGGCTTCCCTCAGACTGGGCTGCAGAGGCAGTTAATCCTGATCCAATTCCATGAGGTGATCAGATTTCCATCTGTACACGTGGCCATTGGGCCCTCACAAGGAAGAGAGGGCACTTACAACAACAGTAAGGCATTCCACTCACTCAATATGCAGGTGGGCTACAGTGGGCAGGAGGAGGTAACTGATCTTTCCAAGATTACAGGTTCCTGCCATAACTCATACATTCTGATCCACTCTGGCATTTACAAAAGGTTTACGAGTAGACTAATTACCAGTGGATGGCTGCTAGGTAAGCCTTGCATCAGCACACCCCATCACCTAGACATGTACATGCTAGGAGGTCCAAATGATTCATGGTAGCTCTGGCACTTGGCAAACAGAGCCCATGCTTGCAGTGCCTACTCATCACAAAAAATACCCTTGTGTTATATCCTAATAAGTGCCATTATGGAGCTCCTGACCCCCATCATGGCACCACAAACAGATGCAAAGGAGCAGTACAATAGGGCCCACAGACACACTTGAACCATCATCAAGAGGACATTTGGCCAGCTCAAGAGCAACTTCCGCTGCCTTGATGGATCTGGGGTTGAACTCCTGTACAGCCCATCTAGGGTATGTCAGATATTCATGGACTGCTGCATGTTCCACAATCTTGAATTGAGGTGGTGACAACCCCTGCCTGAAGAACAGGAAACAGCAGAGTCACGCATATAAGAATATGTGAAAGGCCCAAGGCAGGATGATAGTGGCCTACTGTGCTAATTGAGGGTGGCTGCAAGAGATGACTCCATACACAGACACTTCATGTGAAGGTAGATGTTTGTTCAGACATAATGTATGTTCATGGGAGTGCTCCATCCACCTCCATCTCCCCTCCCACCTCCCTGGCTATCCCTGCCCTAACCATTACCCCATCCCCCAACAAATGCCATGTACAACACCCCCTGCACTCCCATTACTAACCCAGTCACACAACCACCAACCCCCAGTGCCCATCACTACCATTCTCCAACCTGCCTCCTGAGGCAGCTCTCTGCCCTATCCCATCCTCCCCACAGCACCCATCTTCTTCCCCTTTGAAAGGAAACATATGTCTTCTTCTATTCTCTCCCCTGTCTTCTGCCTCTCATCTCCTTACCCTTTGACCCCCTGCTCCTGACCCTGAAGATATTGGTGTGATGTTGTGTTGCATGATATGTTTATTAAAATATTGATACACCACCATTCGCATGGCTAGCAACAAAGCACTTTATATTTTAAAATGTCAATAAAAGTAAGAGCAGAAAGGAACTCCATAGCTATCAATAGGACAGGTAAGAGGAGACAGAGCAAAGACATGAGCTAAGTCAGAAGAGTATCTCATTGCTCTCTGAAGTGCTTTTGGAGACAACATTCACCCCTCGGAGTGATGGAAGACCTTATGGAAGGGGGGGGGGAGGTAAATTCAAGTGATTCCCAGCATTTCATAGGGTCCAGATCCCAAAATATGGGAAGAGGGTGGCGGTGTCTGGACAGCCAATTGCACTGATGCATCTGAGCTTGTAGTGGTTCAGGTGGATAGTGGAGGCGCTCTCCTCTTTGGTGCATATGTGGAGTGGGATAGCGGGAGCACAGATGGTACTGTGGCAGTTTTCAGAGCTGCAGGGGAGGGTCAGGGCATACTGTTTCATAAAGGGGTATAAGCCTGCACAGCCACTTGATTTCCTTAATGAGGGTCTCTGTTGCCTCCAGTTGTCTCCCTTCCAGATGGATATGGTTCTCATTGAAGATCATTAATTTTCTAAGCAGCTAAAGTTTCTCTGCCCACTGCACCTGGAGCTATAGATGCTGCTGCAGCAGATGTTCACCACAGTGCAGAAGCTGATGACTGTGCCAGCTGGCTCTAGGGATATCTTGGTCCACAGCTGCTCTTGCATCTTCCTGAGACACTTGACCATCATCAAAGAGAATGAGAAATGGAAGTGGAAGCTGGATGTTATCCCCTTGGCAACGCCTTTGCTCTCCATCAGGACATCAGCATGGTTCTCACCCACAGCATCTTGATATCCATCTTGTTGGGACACCTGGTCCCCCACCTTGGATTGGGTGCCAAAATCATCTCTGTCTGTCATGGAAGGTGTTGGAGATCCCTCTACAGGGATCAGTCTGTTGTCCTCAGTGCTGCTGCTCTCTTGTGGACTGCCAGCCTGTTCTTTCCTGTACTTAGGACATGATAGTCACCATGTGCAAGCTGTATTTCCACCCATTGTGACATTATACACGCATGACCATTGCCAAAAATAAATCTTTTCTAGTGCAGATATATACAGTGTGTGATTGAGAATGGCATTATTGCTGGTGCCAAAGGTCCCTATAGCATCAGTGATGCCCATGTCTACTGGTGCCATGAAAGTATAAGGCCAAGGTTTTAAGCAGGCCCACCATGGGAAAGATCTGAAGGCTGTGCCTTCCAACACCATGCACTGAGCATATCCATAGCAAGCCAGTTGTTCCACAGTGCACATTGAGAGTGTGCGCTGCTGGGATGGAGGGTCAGGAGGTGCCCCATGTACACATCCCATCACCACACACACACACACACTCCAATGCACATGCAGCAGATGCTCATTAGGCTATATATGCATGGTAGCCCCAACTCTGGTTAGATGATTCATTCTTTAGAGGGACAAGAAAGTGGGGGATCTGATGTTGGCAAGAGGTTGGTGGTGGGCCTGGAGCAGAGTGCAGGGATATGGGCCAAATAGGTATGACAGAAATGCATAGCACTCACCAGCTCCTATAGCAGAATGTCAGTGGAGTGTCCTAGCAGAGCCTCTCTAAATCAGTCAGCACACAGTTATTGGTTGTAGAGTGCTGTCATGAGAATTTCCTGATCACTGAGGCACAGCAGTGTGGGTCACTACCTCTGCAGATACAGTGCAAAATGAAGGGGACATTTCCAGCATAGCAGCCAGACAACTGCAGCATTTCAGTTCAGGGAGTTGACAGAACATCACAGCATGCTAGTAAGACACCAGTGGGGACTGCTGCACACACTCCTGGAAAGGTATGAGGCATACATTCCCACAATGCGTGATTTCTGTGAGGTGAAGGTGATTCATGTCCCAACATGAGGCCCAGGTGGAGGGGAGAAAGCAACAATAGGTGACAGACCATGCAAGGAAAGACAGAGAGAGCATAGAAAGGCATACTAAAGATACCTACTGTGTTCTTGGGAGGCTGTTAAGGACTCCAGGTCTCTCTTCCTCATCACTGTCTCTTCATCTATCATTTCCAGCACCTATACCACAAGGTCAGTAAGTGTCTGTGGCTGCCCATCTGGATCCAGGTCTTCTGCTTAGTTTTCCACTTCATCTCCTTTCACTTCTGTTTGAGGTCCTCTGCATTTCTACAGTATTTCTGAGGCAAATGACAAACCCAACCACAATTTTTGTTTCTGATAGGCACTTACACAGATATAAGCATGGCCTAGGAGAACACACTGGTACTTGAGGACTTCTCACAGCATGAGTTCTACCTTGCTCTGGCAAAAATTGTCTTTCTTTATGCTTGGGCACCATTCCCTGGTCAAATGTAGCACAATTAACAGCATTTCTAAAATGGGCTACTACACAATAGACACGTGTATATGTCACCATTATACATGTGGTTCTTTCCAAAATGGACCATGGGTGGGCAATAAATGTGTATAACAGTTATTTTACATTCATGAGAAGCACATGTAGCGTGCCTAAATCTCACTGACTGCAAAATTGCTAGCTCATGGACGGCAAGTATGCTGCTACCTCTGCTGCCTGAGATGGGCCCCATTCATCTGTAGGAATTTAATGAAGGGCACAGGCTCTGACAATGGCTCACATGTGTAAGGGGGACACTGTTTGTCATGGACAGGTTCTTCACCTAAATGTGTCTCACTTGCATGTATCCACAGGAAGCTTCCTCCTTCACATTGTGTGATTGAGTTTAGGTAAAGGAAGGCAATATATTTGGAGAAATAGCTATGCATGCAAATGATACCCAAGTAGCGGATGGTGGGCTTGCTCAGGAGCTCAGCATCTCTTACTCTTATTGATGTGGGAGGGGTGAAAGAGTGATTCCTGGTGATGAAGAGGACATCTGTCTTCTTAAAATTGATCCTGAGGCTCTGTGTGTGGAGCCAGTCTATGACGGCATCAAAGCATATATGGCATATATGGGAGTTATGCATGTAGGTTGGCATGTAAGGCGATATTACAACTGGCATAGATGATGGTGAAGGTCTGCCAACATCCTGGATCACCAAGGCCTTTCAGGATCTATAAAATACTATTGTAAGCATGAAAGAAGATGCATACGTGTAGGCACCAGCACTTACACCAGCTCGAGGGCTGTTGTAAATGTTAGCACGTATTTTCTGCACATCCATGCATAAATTATGAAATTTTATAATGTACCCTGCAAGTGCAGACTCCACCCATACTCCAGCTGTGTGCACATCCACAGTGAAAGTATTTCCCATGAAACCTACACATGTAGTTTTATCGTAGTCAGTATTTTATATAAGGTCATTAATGCACGTAAATGTTTAATACTGGTATTTATGTGCACTCATACTCCCTAAAATTAAGTGGCTCCTTATCAAATTACCCTTATATCATAATTTAATTCAATGAGTATCACATTTATTAACTTGAATGAATGTTGGTCATAGCTTAAGTAGGAAGCATATCAGATATTTTCTATATTCTTTGAAAGGACGTGCATTTTTTTTAAGTGCCTGGCAAGTCAATAGTAATGCTTTGCAACCCAGCAAGTCCTGGGTTTTTCTTGGCAGTGTGATCAAAAGTAGATTACCTGACCTTTCTTCTAAGTCAATGGAAGGTTAAGTGACTTGTCCAAGTGGGACTCAAACACTGATTGCTTGGCTTTAAAGACAGCACTCTAACCATTAGGCTACTCCTCTACTCTTGAGCCATGAAGAGCTGATATACTATCATTCTTTCATAGAGCATCCGACCATGTAAGATCTTCCTTCTCAAGTGGTCTAGGACTTTAAGGTCCTTACCAGTATCGGAATGTTTTCAGCACTTCTTAGCCATTTTGAAAGCTGATTCCACAATAATTGAACTATGTAATAGCCAAATCTTGTTAAATCCCAGAGCTGGTTGTACTTTGCATTTTAGGGCCAGTTTTTTGACACACATACTACAGGGTGGCCAAAAAAAAGTGAGAACATCTCGTAGCATATAAGTTATTTAAAAATTCAAAAAGACAGATGTAAACGATTGACAAATTTTAAAAAAAAGATGGCGACCGGAAATTCTCGAAATAAAGATGTTATATAGCTAAAAAAGGTAAATAAGCAAACTATTTAAGCTTTCAATTTACGAGATGTTCTCACTTTATTTGGGCCACCCTGTATAACCAGAGACTGCCACATATGAGTTTGCTGCTTCAGGAGAGGTCTGTGGATTGAGGCAGCCACTACATCCCTGGGAACCTCTATAAATTTGAACAAACACATAAGTTCATTTCTCAGACATCTGCTATAACAGAAAAGGGACTTCTCTAGCCATCTTGAAGAAAATCTGAGGTATAAGATGTCTTCATAGGGAGACGTATTTCTCGTTGGAGGTGGGGAAGTGTCTGAAGGAATACTCATTGACTGATTCTTTCTCTAAATGGAGAATTGAAAGAGTTATTCTGGAAAATCCTCTAAATCAGCCTGTGAGCAGGTCAAGAGAGATAAAGGTAGAAAAAGCATTCACATCCTTGTGAGTCAGAATAAGACAAAGATAGAACTAAAATCACTGGATCTTGTGAAGACTGCAAAACTCCTCCGCACTGGAGTAATCTGCATAGAATGAGATATTTGTGCATCAGTGTCTGTACAATTTGTAGGTGATTCCTAGTATATCTTTGTAGTTCCTTTTACAAGCTCATTAAACATTGTTTGCAATAAGGAGTGAGATTGCTTGGGCAGAGCAATGTGGGACTGAAAATGAGGGTTCCTTAGCCACAGTGACTAGAACAAGTATGTAGGTCGATGGTTTCTTATTGGAAAACTGAGATATTTGGAATTCCAGAACAGTTACATTGCACCAATGAAACTTACGAAAAAGATGTGCAAGTTCTGTGCCAGAAGAATTACAGCACTACGATTTTGATGGCGCGCATGGCTGAACAGAGGCTGCCACTGTAAGTCATTGTGCCAGTGCTGTTGTAGGCATATGCACTACATAGGTGGTGATCTGGCACCAGGTCTTTGAAGAATCAACATGGTAATCATGGTGCTTTCTGCACTTAGGGGTTGTGTCGCCATTGGGTCCATGTGCATTGTGAGAATGACATTTGGTGAGTACTTTCAAGTCATGGTTTTTGGAATTCCTCTCCTCAGCACTGGCATAGCCAGACCTACGTTTTGGGGAAAGGGGTCTAAAGTTAACATGAGTGGGTACTAGGCATATGCTTATCAATAAATAATGCCTTCGAGTGCACCTGACCACAGATTTCAAAGTAAATAGTCTGTATTGCTGTCATGCATTGTGGCTGACACTTTAAATATTATAAACTCAATGACTTTAAAAACACTTACCAAAATTAAATCACATACGTACTTTAGGAAACTAGATGGCTGAATGGTCTTTTTCTGTTATTATTTACTATGGGCCACATTCTGGGTCACGGGTTGTGGGGCTGCATGTTTCAACAGGACGTGCAGCCCCCGCAAGCTGTCCGGGCCCAATTCCCCCTCTGGCTCTCCCCGTATGTCTTGAGCATCAGGATGGGGAAAGCTGACTGGGGGTGAGAGGGGACAGAATGGGGGTGGGCCAGCCTGGCAGGATGTACAGGACCGATTCAGGTCACGGCCCTGTACAGCCTGTCGGGCCTGTGGGGACGCGCTGTTTAATCCACCTCAAAGGTGGAATAAGCAGAAAAACCCAACGATTGGGCCCAGGGATCCCCCCGGGGGCCAGGCTGGGTGCAGGGGGATCCCTGCTGCCTAATCCAGGCCACAGCAGGCCAGCCCTGGGTTGAGCAATGGGGAAAAGGGGGGCCGAGGATGCAGGAGTCGGGGGTGCCTGTGGGAACATGCTCCCCACAGATGGCAGGGGCATGCCAGGCCGTCCTCAGGCCCAATTCTGATTACTGTGGGAACATTTTGTTTCCACGGTCCAGAATCAAGTCCAAACGGGTCTTATTTGCTTGGGGCTGTCCAAACGACTCAGACATGCCCCTATCTGAATCAGACTCCATGTTTCCAAGTTTAGCAACACAGGCCCAATAACAAAAATGGCAGTTGCATAAAAGCTGAGGTACTTGCAAGAAAGTCTATGTTAGGGCCTCAGTGAAAGTCCAAGTTTGTCTCCAGTAGAAAAGACTTATCAAGAAAATGCAGGCTATGGGGATTTGGAACATGCTCGGTGGTGCAACACACCTCTTCCCCATCCTCTGTCTTCTCACGCACTTCTGTTTGAAAGTGGAAGTGTGCAGGTAGGAGGAGGGAGAGGATGAGGGAACCAACCGCACTGCACATGTTCAGAGTTCCCACAGCCATGCTGCAGACTATGTGGGGGAGAAGGTTGAAAATGGCGAAAATGTGGAGAAGAGTTGCAGGGAAAGAAAGACAGTAGGGAGAATGGAAGGTAGAAAGGGAGGTAGGAGAAAGAGAAAACTTAGAAGGGAAAGTGTTCGGAAGAAGGAGAGCGCTGAAGAAGGGAGGGAAGTTGGAAGGGAGAAATGGGGAGAGAAGAAGGGAGAAAGATAGAGCCAGGGGAAGGAGAGGCTGAGGGGAGGGTGAAAAGAGGAAGGTATGAATCAGACAAGAAAAGCTGGAGGAAGAGTGAGAGAGTGAAGATACAAGGAGAGTGCCACTGGATGAGGTAGGCAAGGAGATGAGAGGGAAGAAGAGAGGAGGGAAGAGTAAGGTAGAAGAGAGGAGAAGAAGAAAGAAGGACAAAGATGGCAGCGAAAAGAAGCAAAGGAAACAGTGGGAGGGAAGAGAAGAGGGATTAGGAAAAGGGTTAAGAATCTGTAATAGACGTCGGAGTGAACCAATATGCGAGAGATGGAAGGAAGAGGGAGAAGAGGAAGGTGTGCGACGATGTGAGCAGCAAAGGGAGGAAGGGCAAAGAGAGAAGAGAAGGAAATAATGTAGGTAGGATAAGACAAAAGGGACCAAGAAATGATATAAGAAAAAGCAGAATGGGAAAATCTAGAAAAAAAGGTTTAGAGAATAGAACTGGTAACTGAAGGAGAAAACTGAAATCAAAGGGGGAGAGAAATTGTTGAAAAAGGAAAATCCAAGATGTGTGTGTGTGTTTATGTGTGTGTGAGAGAGAGCGAGAGAGAGAGTTTTGGGAGGAGGAGAACATTTGTGCCCTTGTCCCTCCCTCTTCAGGCAATTTATTGCCAAATCTGAAGGGGAAAAGAAATTCACCCCATCAATATGAGCTCCTTACCCCATGTGTCCTCTTCCCAAATTAAACAAACAACCTATGCCTATGCCCCCTGCCCAAAACAAAAATAAGAGGTCTCAGGTGGCACAACAGCTGCAATTTATTAAAAAAAAAAAATAGGCCTTACCACCTCAGCTACCTGTGCCCAACAAGTTAGTTGGGAGTCCAACATAACTCACAAAATATTATATCTTATCCTTCACTGGTATCTGATGATTCTTTAAATGAAGGAGTGCCAAAGGGGGGGGGGGGAAATGCCTTCTCATCTGTTACAATAAGGGTTTCAATTTTCTTATCATTTATATTTAACCTATTTGCAACCATCTGTGCCCCTTTTGATCAAAATATTGCATAATTTTTAATAATACGATACCATTTTCTATGAAAAATCTTTCAACAATCAGAATGTCATCAATATAGAGTTGAAACTCCAACCAAATATCAAGTAATAAGTCTACATAAAGGTGCCAAATTTAAGTTAAAAAGTGTTGAAGATAGAGGTGTTCCCCAGGGTTTAGCGCTATCTAATTTGTGCCATGAAGATGCATTATTTTTAAACCTTACCTTTGCTGCCAGCCAGACAAATTTGATTAAAACCGTCACAAAATGGACCCTCCCATCCCTAAAGCAACCAACACATCTTCTAGCAGATCACTTTTATCTGTGCCCTTCTCTGCCACTGCTAACTTGAGACTTCGTTCATTCCACCTTGCTGTTCCATATGCATGGAGCAAACTGCCAGAGTTAATATGCCAGGCTCCATCTCTGGCCCTATTCAAATACAGGCTAAAACCCCACCTCTTTGAGGCTGTTTTTGGATCTTGATCCCAGTATGTGTATCTTCACCATTCCCCTAGATTTACCCTAGTTCCTAGTTATTGTGTGGTTTGTCTTGATTAGAAGCAGAGACTGTCTCTAACTTGTATATGTACAGTGCTGTGTATGACTTGTAGTGCTATACAAATAGAGGGGACTTTTAGAAGGGACATCTAAACCAGAATGTCTGAAAAAAAGCAGGCACATCCAGGTGCAGACACGATTTCACAGAACGTGGATGTGCCCAATATGGACGTCTGTGGGGCCATCTACATAGACATCCCCAGAACCATAATGCAAAACAAGCACATCTAGGATAGTCTACTGGCTAAAATACTGCCCTAGAACCATAACAGCTGGGGTTCAAATCCCACTATTGAGTGAATACTGGGGGTGATGGAAGCCTGTCTCCTCCATGCCCTTTGGAAGTTTTTCAGCCAAAACAAGCATTTTTCAGAAGCCTATTTGTGCCTGGAGCAGCTCTAACCTTAGACAAGACGCTCAATATTCAACACCTCCACCATGCCCCCATTCAGACTTTGACACCTTGATGCTGGGGGTGTCCCCAGAGCCGGCTTAAAAAATGGCTCTGGAGATGTTTCTGTGATTTGGACATCTAAATGCCCATTTTCAGATGTCCAAAGCACAAACAGATCTTCCAAAATGACCCCCCTAATAAGTCGCAGTAGTAACATGGTGAAAGAAAGTCTTTGGGGTATGTTTACTAAACCACGGTAAAGTCACAGGCGGTAATTACAGCATTAAGGTATCTGAAGCCATATAAGGCAGTGAGCAAGTAGGGGGCATCCCAGCGTTAGGGTACCTTGGGCCATTTAATGTGCACTAACAGGTAACATGCATGCACCTTAAGACAAAGTAAGGTGACAAGGTACCCTTAGATGATGACAAGTAAGGTGCCCTAAGGGGAGACAAGGTGCCCTAAGTGGAGACAAGGGGGCATGTTTACTAAACTCCGCAAAATAGCGCGCCGCAAAATAGCGCACGGCAACGCGGCACTGAAACACGCAGAAACGCGTTTAAACGCCCCGCACACGTGCGTGGCAGCCCCGCACAGGTACGCGGCTCACTAACGGGCCCCGTACAAGTGCGGGCCCGCAAATGTCCGATAGAGGCGTGGAACGGCGAAAGGAGGGCGGAGGAAGGCTCCGGAGGGGCGGAGGGACGGGGTCAATGGGTGGAGAGTGGGAGGGGAGAGGCTCCCCGCACAGTATCGGGCCCGAATTTGCATGTAAAAACTACCGCGAAACACTCGCGGTAGAAAGCATTTAAAGGGAAGAGAAACCATTTCCGTCAGCAATGTACAGGAAAACCGGGGAAACCAGCAAAACGTGAGCAGTGTGATATATGTGCACAGCACAAAAGTGAAAATAAAAATAGAAAATGACCACAACAGAACTATTAAAAATAGTAATTCAGCTGGGGAACAGTTATAGTGATTGGCAAATACAGAAATCACACCCAGCAAAGCTCCAGAAAAAAGAAATGAATTTTGGAAGGGTCTACTGAGAGGAGACTCTTCCAAAAAACATTTCCACGTTTTGGAGCTTTCCTGGGAGTGTTTGCTATGGTTGCCCATTAATATCACTGTTGCCCAGCGTGGTGATATTTTGTCCCACATTTCCCGTGGTCATTTCCGGGGTTTATGTGCACGTTTGTCACCAGACAGGGTGCATATGCCCACAGTAGACTTGCGTAGAGCAGGGTTTGTGACTCCATCCTGCCAGGCTTACTGCCTCCAGGGGCTGCACTGTCTCAGTGGCCAAAGTGTGGTACAGCGGACAGAGTCATTACCTCTAGGACCAGAGGGCAGAGGTTCAAAACCCAGCTGGGGCACCTGCCAGCCCAGTCCCTATATTTACCCACCACTAAATAAAGATAGCGCAGACACCCCTGTATGCATGGGGAAAACACCCATATTTTACCCAACACCGCACACACACCACAACAATGGGCATTACCTACAGCCAAGTCCCCCAAATGCAGTCCCATACTGCCACATTGCAATCAGGTCAACTGCTTTTTCTGAGAGAAGTTCATGCCAGCATGTTGGCGGACAAGTACATGTGGTGCAGGGGGCAGTGGCTGCTAACCACAGAAGACAGAGGCCTAGCCATGTGCAGGCTGGCACAGTCCACTGCAACAGACAGGTCCTGCCGGATCCACAGTCATGGACAGTCCAGGGAATCCAACCAATCTGTGGCTACACAGTGGTGCAGTGCACACAGACAGTGCATACAGGAACAGAAGGTCACAGGTTCAAAGCCCAGCTGGGGCTACTGCCAATCCTGCCCACATATTTTTCCCACAACTAAACAGTGATAGTAAGGACACACCTTTCATGGCGGGGACATATGCAATGGTAAGACATCTATCTTTTACCCCACTGAGCACAGACACCATGAACAGGGGCAGTACCTAGAGCAGAATCACCCAAATGCAGTCCTGGTGGGCCACACACCAGTCAGGTTCCATGCTGACACTCATACAAATGCCTGTGCTGTATATCTATGCACCACCCCCATGGCATGTAGATGTAGCCCATGCATATTCATGAGGGATAGCAGGAAAACCCGAACAGTGTGATGCAAACCTGGACTGGAGTTGGGAATCTGTGCCGTAAAGCAGCAGCCATCAAGGGCAGACACACCCACACCCACAGGCCCCATTGGCCAATGTCTCCTGGAAAGGCAGAACATTGGACCGTGCATGCAGCACCCAAAACGAGCACTTGCATAACTTACCAATGTCACCCTACACCTGAGGTATACGGTACACAGCTCGGAGACGTTTGCTAGGAGCACAGGCAGGCAGTTATCCATACGTTACGTACATACTGCTAGTTGACCCCATCCAAACAATCTGTTAGGTGTTTGCGGGGCATGCTCCAGGCCTGGCCTCTGACGGTGCTTACCACCCTGGGGAGTGACCACCAGCTGTAATGCGTACCATATCCATGCCTTGCCGTGCTCAGGACCGGTTTGGTGGGCAAGGCTACTTACCCCCTCAATCGTAGCACCATGATGGCAGAGGTGTGGAAGTGTGTGTCTGTCTATACCAGGGGTGGGCACCTCCGGTCCTGGAGGGCCGCAGACCAGTCAGGTTTTCGGGATATCCCTAATGAACATGCATGAGATATATATGCATTAGAGATATCCTGCCAACCTGACTGGTTTGTGGCCCTCCAGGGCCGGATTTGGAGACCCCTGCCTTACACCTCTGTCATTTAAGATCGTGAGTGGGCAAGGTACAGATGTCCTAGACATCGAAAGGGTATATAAAATGTGTCACATGCCTCCTCGATTCTCACCACCACCAAAAAGTTGTCTAATAGACAATTTTTTGGTGGTGGTGAGAAGTGAGGAGGACTGTGACAAATTCTATCTAACCTTTTTGATGTCTTGGACATCTGCACCTTGTCCACTCACAATCTTAAATGACAGAGGTGTAAGGCAGGGGTCTCCAGATCCAGCCCTGGAGGGCCACAAACCAGTCAGGTTGGCAGGATATCTCTAATGCATATATATCTCATGCATATTCATTAGAGATATCCCGAAAACCTGACTGGTCTGCGGCCCTCCAGGACCAGGTTTGCCCACCCCTGGTCTATACAGTGGGTGTTGGCTGCAAGCCCCTTCAACAGCCCGCACTGCCAGCACTGTTGCCAGTATTGGCCAGTCAATGTGCATAATGAGGTGCAAGGTACCATGGGTATAGCCAGGGCAGGGTGGCGTGGCCAGGATGCATCTGCACTGGGCATAGGGCCCTGGCAGGGACATTGGCTGGGATATTGTAGTGTCCGGCCACCACCTACACAGACAGGGTGGCCAAAGCATGTCCTTCTGGGGGATCACGCTCACCCTGACTGTGCAGTGACCACAGCATGGCTAGGCCCCCCCCCCTCACCCACCCACCCATAGTGTTGTATAGTGGTTCTCTCATGTGATAGATATGGGTTTCTCTTTGGGGCCCAGTCACTGATCTATCTGCTTGCTGTGTATGCAGACAGCCCAGTTCTGGGTGCATGCATCTCCATTGGGAACATGCACTATGGACTAACCAGCAGACTGTTTGTAGCTGGTAAATGTCTTGCTATAATGGCTTGCAGGGTGCAGTGACTGTTGGCTTGCTGCAGGGGAATATCTGGTGGTGGAGTGCAGCTTACCATACCCTGGGCTTATGTCTGTCTGCTATTGTGTTATGGCTGTGTATGGAGCAGCCTGCTGGGGGGGGGGGGGGGTGTGGTGGTGGTGTTCCTCCTCAGCAGGACTGGGGTTGATGTTGCCCTCTACTGCCACCTTTGCAGGGAGGTAGAGTGTGGATCCCTTGGTGGGGACCATGTTTGCTGGTGGGTGGGGGTGCCTGATGGTGGCAGACAGGGATATCCATGGTGTTTGTGCAGAAACTAGCTATCTTACACATTAACACTGCTTTGGAACACCCGCTTGGCCTCATCAGCCATGGCAGGTGTTGTTGACCTGGTCCTGGCCACCTCATTGCACACTCAGGGTGAGCACAGTACCCGCACGATGTAACGGTGTGTGGCTACTCTGTGCCAGTAAAACACCCGGTCAGTGCCCCCTACTAGGCCAAGGTGCTGTGTGGGTGCACCCGGTCACTTCCCCCAACAGGGCCGAGGTGCTGTGGGGGTGCATTCCCCATCTTGTGTCCATCTGCGGACAGCTAATTTGCATGTGCAGTGCATCATGGGTACGGGTGGCCTAACCCTATCCTGTTGACACCAGCAGACTGTCTGTGAGGTGACGTGTAGGCTATCTGCAGCCAGCCAGGGGCCTGCTTACAGCTATGGAGCTGTAGCGCAATGGTTACATCACTGCCTGTGCAGCCAGAGGTCATGGGTTCAAACCCACAGTGGGGCCCTTTGGTAGGGCTGTCCACAGCTTTATTTTTATTTACTGTACATATGTCTATGCCGGCAAGACCACCCTCAGCTTACTATACCCATTAGGTGCCTCTGAGGGTGCTTCATAGGGCGCCCTGTAGGCCACCTTATGGTTGCCATTCCTATAGGGTTCACTATACATTATCCTGTGTCGCAACATACATGCTGCCCTATAGGGGTCATTCAAGGGTGCCTTGGCGAACAGTGCACTGTAACATGTGCCTTATGGGCCGCCGTATGTTAACATGCTGGGAGAGTGCGTTTGCTAGTAGTGATAACAAAATAAAATTATACAGCCTCCTACAGCACTCCACAACATAATACATACTGCCTCAGCAGGCATTTTTCACTGGGCATTGTGAGGAGTTGAACCCCTGATCCCTGCACCATTGGTCAGTGTTTTAACCATTGTGCTGTGGCTCTGTTCCTGTGCTTGTGCATCAGCGCGCCGCCTTGTGCCTATCAGCGCGCCGCCTTCTGCCGCCCAAGGGGACCAGTGCGCCGCCTTCTGCTGCCCAAAACTAACTGTGCGCCGCCTTATGCCGCCCAAAAAGCACTGTGCGCCGCCTTCTGCTGCCCAAAAATAACTGTGCGCCGCCTTATGCCGTTCCAAATTAATTTGCCTCCTAAAACAATGTTAATCATTACAGTTACTGCCTCAGCTGACCTTTGTCGTTGCGCACACTGGGGGATTGAACCCATGGCCCCTGCACCATTGGTCAGTGTCTTCACCGTTGTACCACGGCTCTGTTGTTTTGTATACTCAGCAGCGCGCCACTTTGCCTTTCCACGCGCTAATGTCGACCCCCGCACATTAGCGCAACGCGCACACGTCCGGTTGCTTACTACCGTTTTTTTTCTATTTTCTGCCTGAACCGCCCACTCCTTATATGGCACAGGCACACTAGCGCGGCCCCGCACGTTAGGAATGTTTAGTAAACATGCCCCAAGGTGTTCTAAGGTAGAAAGCATGCACCTTAAGGCACAAAAATGGATGTAACCCAAATGCTGGATAGAGCACCAAGGAATGTCAATGTAAAGGTGATGGAAGGAAGGACAGATGAGAAGTGATGGACCTGCCATATCGGTGGACACCCTATGGGGCAGCCAGTAAAGCAGACGAGCATGTGGGAGGCTGCTGTACCGATGCACAGGGTGGTGCCAATGTAAAGGGCTGCAATGTCAGTGAGTTACATAGGATGGGGAAGATGTATCCCCCAGCAGAGGCAGAAGCGGCAGGATGACAGAGTAGTAGTGGTGATATGCAGATCAGGCACAGGAGAGGTGGGTGTGAAGAGCCGAAATGTGGAGAAGAGTACCAGTGTAGGCCATTGTGTAGCAGCTTGCACAAGAAGACATGACTGCACACAACTGACAGAGGTGGATGGATGGGCTGAAGGAAGGAGGGCAGCAGAGGAGAGGGTGGTGTGGGCTGCCTGCACCGATGTTCAGAGCCCTGACTGTTACAGGCATGAAAATGATCTGAGTAGCACTGTCACAAAAAGAACAAGTAGGAATCGAACCCCTGTCGAACAGTGTGTGGCAGTTATGTCTGCAGTGTGATATGCTAGTCACCTTGTGTCCTGCAGAATTGCAGCATGCTGTTTGTGCCGGTCACATCTGGCTCTGTGCTCTGCCCCTGTTGGACAGGGACCCACCTAGAACAGTGCATGTCAATACTCAGTGTTACAATACTGATGCCATGGCCTTCAACTACCCGGGGGGGGGGGCATGTCTATACTTGCATGGAGTTGTTATTAGGGTCCTGCTGGCCCTACCAGTACCACTGGGAGTAGGTTTGGAACACCTCACATCCCAGTCATCTAGGTCTAACATTCACCCACAGCAGGCACAGTCAAACTGCACCTGCTGCCCCTCACTGGGTTTTCCAGCCATGCACATACGACCTGCAGAGAGTCCGGTGCTCAGAACACATTGCATGTGCACAGAGCGACCATGTACACCCAGGCATGGGATATATGGCATGGACACCCAGCAGTTGGTTCCGTAATCCTGTGACCCTCTGCGCATATGCTCACCAACTGTGTGTAGTGCACCACAGTGCTGCCACATGGCTACAACAGTCCCTGGGGATGACATGTTTCCCATCAGACAGACCTTGGCACATGTTGCACTGCACAGGGCGCACTGCACCAGGCACGTATTCAATCTCTGGAATTCATTTCCAGAGGATGTCATAAAGGCTGTTAGTGTAGCTGGGTTTCAGAAATGTTTGGACAGATTCCTGGAGAACGGTCATAATCCATTACTAAAGAGGAGCCCAGAATATCCCCTGCTTGCCCAATACATGCACTTTGGATCCTGTGTGTCTTTTGGGGAAACCTCTAGGTACTTGTGACCTGGATTAGCCACTGTTGGACACAGGATACTGGGCATGATGGAACTTGGTCTGACACAGTTTGGCATATTTTGTAATCTTATGTTCCTATGTGCCATCTAGACAGCTGCCTGGTTCCCCCTATGTACCAGCAACCCCTACGGCATGACCCATGTGCCACCTCCTTTGCCCCATTTTCACCATAAAGATAGTGCCCTTTCATACTTGGGCACTATGCTGTTGCTGCTAATGGAGCACTACTATCACTCTCTTGGGCTCCCCTGTCTGTGCATCACATTGCAGACATTAAAATAGGCTCTCTCTCCTCAAAAAACACCCTTTCCACGAGGTTTTGATATGTGTTAAGGTTCCTGCCATTAAGGTGCCTTTTGTTAAGGGAGCACGCCTTGTTCATGCCCACTCCTCTCCCATTGACCCCCATTCTCTGTCCCTGGATGCCTACTCTCCACCCACAGGGCGCTTTACAATGCTGAGACCGTTAACACATGCTAAAGTAGCATTTAAGATGTGCTAAGAGCACAGGTGTGCCAAGAGAGTGCGCTAATGGCACACTTGCTCCTTTTTTTTAGGTATAAGGGTGTTATTTTCAATACGAGTAGGGGGAATGCTTTTCTACTTTTAATATTAACAGATTAAAAATTGATTTTATACTTGAATTATTGATTGGGATTATAAGATATTATTGAATGACCGAATCCTTTAAAAGTACTTTTTTTGGATGTAGATTTATAGATAGGTATAAATAAAATAAAACAAAAGGGGTTGGGAGGGTGAGGCCTGTGATGCATAAGTTCAAGCTCTGTCCTATGGTGACACTGTTCGCCAAATGAATGGTCTGAACGTTTACTGAGGCCTTTGTATACCTTAAAATTAAATGTTTTATTGGTTCTATTTCTCTAAGATAGTGTGAAGTGTTAGGGGTTATCAAGGGTGGTGCTTTGTATGTTTGTTTACTATTTACCCTTTCGGCAGTGATTTCTTTAAACACTTGCTCCTTTACCATGGTTTAGTAAGCATACCCCTATGTCTAGATCAGCGTTTTTCAACTACTGTGCCGCGGCAAACTAGTGTGCCGTGAGATATTGTCTGGTGTGCCGTGGGAAAAATTCCAATTTCATCCGTAACATGTGGCCTCGGCTCACAAATTAGGGTTGCCAACCGGCCGGTTTTCAGCCGGCCTGGCCGGTTTTTCCATGGCCAGGCCGGCTGCCAGCACAGTTGTAAAACCGGCCATTGAAAAGCCGGCTTTTTTCCCCGGCCGCAAGATCGGGAGCGGCCAGAGCAAAAAACCGGCTTTTGTGCCGAAGTCCGCGGCGCGAACGCGATCGCGATTCCCTATAGCAGTGCAGCCGCTGGTTCTGCTTTGTACAGAGCAGCGGCTGCACTACACTTACATTGAAAAGTAAAGAGAAACTGTGTCAGGAGCCCTCCGATCATGCAGAGCCCGAGGAAGTGATGTCATGGGGGCGGGCTCCTCACAGGCTGTCTTTCCTTTTCAAATTAACTTTAGCTGCAATAAGGGAAAAAAATCCAATTAACATTTTGGGTTTTTTTTAATTATAAAAGTGTTTATATTAAATACAATATGAGGTCAGGTATTATTAAAGAGGTCATTGATACCTGACCTCTTTAATGAACAAAATTACCCTAAAAAAAAAATTATAAAAAAAAATGACAAAAATTGAAAATGAATTAAAACAAAATAAAACAGACCTGGAAATGACACAGTAAACAAAACCAATAAATTCTTTTGCCTGCACACCCCTACTGCTTGGTATCCAGACAATTAAATATATGTTTTATTAACTGCAACGTCTGGCATTTTAAAATGAAACAATGACCACTTTTATCAAATATCTGGCTGAATGTTCTTACTTTTTACTAAAACTAACCAAATTAAGTTCATAATCGGGCCATCTTCGCTGAAGGACAGACCAGTCACCTCTATTGACTGGATCACAAATTACATTCACAAACATAGTCTTGTTAAACTGAATGTAACTAAAGCACGCTAACCTTGTGCACACTCTTCCATATCAAGCAGCAATGAGAACTGAATATAAAAATGCATGGGATATCTAGTGCAATGCATCAAGGATGGAGTAATATGGGATGGGATGTTCAAAGGGATTAGAACCATTAGCAGGCCTGATAACTGTATTGTAGTTATAGTTATAGTTACTTTATTTGATATACTGCCTATTATGTACATCTAAGTGGTTAACAATTCTATACAATCAGGTACGTATTTTTCCCTTGTACCTGCTGCTCAGTATCTATGGGTGATGCCGCTGCACGCCAGTTAGTATCAGGGCATTCTGAGGGTGTTCCAGGGGTGGCAGCCGCCAGTAACCGAGCAGCAGTGATATTGAACTGCTGTCCGGTTCTCAACACGTGTTGGAAGTCAGACGCAGTATAGGCTGGCCTATCTTTCACCGCAGAAGCTAACCGGGCAACGCGGATAGTCAATGCTGGGTCCTGGATATGGCCCAGTATTGAATAGCTCCATTTAAGTTTCAGCAGTTGCAGCTAGCTGATTTAAGGGTGCCAGCCACTGCCACTGCTGAATATCGGGCCCCTGATCTCTAATAGAAATTCCAGGAAGCAACCTGACTGCCACATACTGAACCAAATGTTAGAGGTAGTATAGAGAAAAGCATCCAGAATGGTGCCAGGTCTGCACAAAGGACATACAAGATGAGACTTGAGGAACTAAACATATATACCTTAAAGGAAAAAAGAGACAGGGAAGATAAGATACAGACATTTAAATACCTGAAAGGTATTAACGAAGAAGCAAACCTTTACCAAAGGAAAGGAAGCTATACAACAAGGGAACATGGCAAGAAACTGCAAGAGGGAGATTTAGAAGCAACATTAGGAAATATTTCTTCATGGAAAGGGCAGTGGGTGCTTGGAATATCCCCCCAGAAGAAGAGTAGAGACAAAAAGTGAATTGTAATTCATAAAGGCATAAGATATCCCCAGAGTGTCCCTAAAAGACAAAAGGATGGAAACCAGCATTGGAGGCCTCTGTTCATAACAGCAAAGAAGAGATAGGGACTGGGAGTTACAACCCTAAACAAAGGTTTTGAGGGGCAACCTGTGGCTACAACCCTAACCTCCTATGGGCAGACTAGATAGATCATCTTGGGGGCATGTTTACTAAACACCGTTGCTGTGCGGGTTCCCGTTAGTGTGCTGGTGCCATATAAGGAGTGGGCGGGCCAGGCAGAAAAAAAGAAAAAAAACGGACCGTACGTGTGTGCGTCGCGCAAATGTGCGGGGCCCACATTAGCGCGTGGAAAGGCTAAGTGGGGCGCTGCTGCACAACCAAACAACAGAGCCGTAGTACAACGGTGAAGACACTGACCTATGGTGCAGGGGCCAGGGGTTCAAACCCCCATTGCGCTCAATGAAAAAGACCAGCTGAGGCATCAACTTTTATAGGCAAAAGTGGTGTAGGAGGTATATTGATTATGGGCGGCAGAAGGCGGCGCACTCTTTTTTTATACGGCATGAGGCGGAGCACTGTTCATTGTGGGTGGCAGATGGCGGCGCGCTGATAAAATGGGGCAACAGAAGGCGGCGAGCCTGTGGGCAGAAGGCGTCGCGCTGATGTGTGAGGGGGCAGCCCAATAGTCGGAGGGATAAGTGGCGCGCTGATGTGCAAATAGCAGGTATGGAGACATAGCACAATGGTTAAGACACTGACCACTTATGCAAGCATCATGGGTTCAATTCCCCACAGTGCCCATTGAAGACAGCTGGCTGAGGCAGTATTTTAAGGGGCATGCCCATGTGTTGGGCCGCATAAGGCGGTGTGCTGTTAATGTTACGCGGCAGAAGGCGGCGCACTGCTAATTTTGTGCGCCACAAGACGGCGCGCCGATGGCTACAAGGCTGCGCGCTGCTGCTTAAGCACAGGAACAGAGCCACAGCACAATGGTTGTGACACTGACCAATGGTGCAGGGACCAGGGGTTCAATCCCTCACAATGCCCATTGAAAAAGACTAGCAGAGGCAGTATGTTTTATGTTGTGGAGTGCTGTAGTAGGCCCACTAATTTTATTTTGTGATAACAACTAGAAAACGCACACTCACAGCATGTTAACATAAGGCAGCCCATAAGGCACATGTGACAGTGCACCGTCCGCCAAGGCACCCTAGAATGTCCCCTATAGGGCAGCATGTATGTTGCGACACAGGATAATGTATAGTGCACCCTATATGGATGGCAACCATAAAGTGCCGTATACGGCGCCCCATAAAGCACCCTCAGAGGCACCTTATGGGTACAGTATGCTCAGGGTGTTATTGCTGGCAGCAACATATGTACAGTAAATTAAAAAGATGCTGTGGACACCCCTATCACAGAACCCCACTGTGGGTTTGAACCCATGACCTCTGGCTGCACAGGGAGTGACGTAACCATTGGGCTACAACTCCATAGCTGTAAGCAAGCCCCTGGCTGGCTGCAGATAGCCTGCACGTCACCTCACAGACAGTCTGCCGGTGTAAACAGGATAGGGTTAGGCCACACATACCCATGATGCACTGCACATGCAAATTAGCTGTCCACAGATGGACACAAGATGGGTAATGCACCCCCACAGCACCTCGGCCCTGTTGGGGGGAGTGACCGGGTGCACCCACACAGCACCTCGGCCTAGTAGGGGGCACTGACCGGGTGTTTTACTGGCACAGAGTAGCTACACACCGTTACATCGTGTGGGTTCTGTGCTCACCCTGAGTGTGCAATGAGGCGCCCAGGACCAGGTCCACAACACCTTCCATGGCTGATGGAGGCCAAGCGGGAGTTTCAAAGCAGTGTTAATGTGTAAGATAGCTAGTTTCTGCACAAACACCATGGATATCCCAGTCAGGCTCAGCACCCCCTGAGAACCCCCACCAGGGCAGCAGCAGCAACAACAACAACAACAAACCATGGTCCCCCATCTAAGAGATCCACACTGTACCTCCCTGCAAAGGTGACAGTAGAGGGCAACATCAACCCCAGTCCTGTTGAGGAATGAACACCACCCCCACCCCACACACAGCCACAACACAATAGCAGACAGACATAGGACCAGGATAAGGTAAGCTGCACCCCACCACCAGATATTCCCCTGCAGCAAGCCAACAGCCACTGCACCCTGCAAGCCATTCCAGCAAGACACATACCAGCTACAAACAGTCTGCTGGCTAGTCCATAGTGCATGTTTCCAATGGAGACACATGCACCCAGAACTGGTCTGCCAGCATACACAGCAAGCAGATAAATCAGTGACTGGGCCCCAAATAGAAACCCATATCTATCACATGAGAGAAATACTGTATAGCACTATGGGGGTGCCTAGCCATGCTGTGGTCACTGCACAGTCAGGGTGAGCGTGATCTCCCAGAAGGACATGCTTTGGCCACCCTGTCTGTGTAGGTGGTGGCCGGACACTACAATGTCCCTGCCAGTGCCCTATGCCCGGTGCAGATGCATCCTGGCCAGGCTACCCTGTCCTGGCTATACCCATGGTACCTTGCACCTCATTATGCACATTGGCAGGTCAATACTGGCAACAGTGCTGGCAGTGTGGGCTGTTGAAGGGGCTTGCAGCCAACACCCACTGTATAGCCAGACACACACTTCCACACCTATGCCATCATGGTGCTACTATTGAGGAAGTAATTAGCCTTGCCCACCAAACCGGTCCTGAGCACGGCAAGGCATGGATATGGTACGCAGTGCAGCTGGGGGTCACTCCCCAGGGTGGTAAACACCGTTAGAGGCCAGGCCTGGAGCACGCACCGCAAACACCTAACAGATTGTTCGGATGGGGTCAACTAGCAGTATGTGCGTAACGTATGGATATCTAGCTGCCTGTGCTCCTAGCAAACGTCTCAGAGCTGTGTACCATATACCTCAGGTGTAGGGTGACAGTGGTAAGTTATGCAAGTGCTAGTTTTTGGGAGATGCATGCAGGGTCCAATGGTCTGCCTCTCCAGGAGACATTGGCCAATGAGGCCTGTGGGTGTGGGTGTGTCTGCCCTTGATGGCTGCTGCTTTACGGCACAGATTCCCAACTCCAGTCCAGGTTTGCATCACACTGTTCTGGTTTTCCTGCTGTCCCTCATGGATATGCATGAGCTACATCTACATACCATGGGTGTGGTGCATAGATATACAGCACAGGCATTTGTATGAGTGGCATCATGGAATCTGACTGGTGTGTGCCCCACCAGGACTGCCTTTGGGTGATTCTGCTCTGGGTACTGGCCCTGTTCATGGTGTCTTTGCTCAGTGGGGTAAAAGATAGACGTATTGCCATTGCATATGTCCAAGCCAGGAAAGGTGTGCCCTTACTATCACTGTTTACTTGGGGGAAAAATATGTGGGCAAGATTGGCAGCTGCCCCAGTTGGGCTTTGAACCTGTGACCTTCTGCTCTTGCATGCAGTGTCTGCGTGCACTGCACCACTGTGTAGCCACAGTTTGGGTGGATTCCCTGGCATGTCCATGACTGTGGATCCGGCAGGGCCTGTCTGTTGCAGTCTGTTGCAGTGGATGGTGGCAGCCTGCACATGGCTAGCTAGGCCTCTGTCTTCTGTCGCTAGCAGCCACTGCCCCCTGCACCACATGTACTCGTCCGCCAACATGCTGGCATGAGCTCCTCCCATAAAAAGCAGGTGACCTGATTGGAATGTGGCAGTACGGGACTGCATTTGGGGTACTTGGCTGTGTGTAATGCCCATTTTTGTGGTGTGTGCGTTGTTGGGTAAAATATGGGTGTTTTCCCCATGCTTATGTCACCTGCAATACAGGGGTGTCTGCGCTATCTGTGTTTAGTGGTGGGTAAAATATAGGGACTGGGCTGGCAAGTGCCCCAGCTGGGCTTTGAACCTCTGACCCTCAAGGTACTGACTTTGTCCGCTGCACCACACTATGGCCACAGAGACAGTGCAGCCCCTGGAGGTAGTAAGCCTGGCAGGATGGAGTCACAAACCCTGCTCTACGCAATTTTACTGTGGGCATATGCACCCTGTCTGGTGACAAACGTGCACATCAACCACGGAAATGACCACGGGAACTGGGGGAAACAATATCACCACGCTGGGCAACAGTGATATTAATGGGCAACCATAGCAAACACTCCCAGGACAGCTCCACAACAGGAAATGTTGTTTGGAAGAGTCTCCGCTCCGTAAACCCTTCCAAAATTCATTTCTTTTTTCTGGAGCTTTGTTGGGTGTGTTTTCTGTATTTGCCCATCACTATCACTGTTCCCCAGCTGAATTACTATTTTTAATAGTTCTGTTGTGGTCATTTCCTATTTTTATGTGCACTTTGTGCTGTACACATGTATCACACTGCTCACGTTTTGCTGGTTTCCCCGGTTTTCCTGTACATTGCTGACGGAAATGGTTTCTCTTCCCTTTAAATGCTTTCTACCGCGAGTGTTTCACTCGCGGTAGTTTTTACATGCAAATTTGGGCCCGATACTGTGCGGGGACCCTCTCCCCTCCCACTCTCCACCCATTGACCCCGTCCCTCCGCCCCTCCGGAGCCTTCCTCCGCCCTCCTTTAGCCGTTCCACGCCTCTATCGGACATTTGGGGGCCCGCACTTGTACGGGGCCCGTTGGTGTGCCGCGTACCTGTGCGGGGGTGACACGCACGTGTGCGGGGCGTTTGAACGTGTTTATGCGCGTTTCAGTGGCGCGTTGCCATGCGCTATTTTGCGGCGCGCAAATTTGCGGACTTTAGTAAACATGCCCCTTGGTCTTTATCTGAAATCATCTGCTGTTAGTATGTCATTCACTGACATGGTGCCCACAGTCCATCATAAGTTACTCATTCCCTATGTAAATAGACACACCCACTCTACACAAAGACACTCCACCCACCCCCGACTCATGCAAACTGCAGTGCTTAGAGCACACTTCTCAACTTATTTACATTTGTAGAGCTTTCACAAAGAAAATAGTCAATAAACAGATGTCAGAGGTTTTTCTGTTCCTCTTCTGCATCTAGTTAATAAATAAAAATGAAACAAAAAAAATAAGTGATGCATTTTTATTGGACTAATATTTTTTTTATTAACTTAAGGGAGTTAAAACACCCTTCTGCAGCTTAGGGAGCAATAGGCTTGGGGCACATTAACTTACTAAAAGAAACCCAGTATCTGTACAGCGCTGTGTATGCCTTGTTGCGTTATATAAATGATTAATAGTGGTAGTAGTAATGTCATACCCTTAAATCCCAGCAAACTATAAACTTGTACAAAGGTCAATGAAGGGCATGGACAATTACAGCATGAGGAATATGGGTCCTATAACTAGCAGCATTTCAAGATTTTGCAGAGATGTGTGGAATAAATACCCTTATTCCACCACTTATTAAAATAATACTTACGTAAATAGCAATTAAAGGTGCTCCTATGAGTAAATAATGATACACTGAATGTGTCAATAATTTGTGGGCAGAATATCTGTAACAATCCTTTTGAGCTTGTAAGGCCAATACAACCTAAACATCAGGACGGAAAGAATATATCTTTGGTCTGCATGTACTCTTGACATTTCCTTTTCATTATATTTAAAAAAGGAAAAAGCTCTTTTGAGTGAGGTGAGTTGCTGCTGCCTTAATGCAGGTGTCCTTCAGCACCACAAAGCACCCAGTATGGAGGACTTCTGTCAGAAGAATTCTTTTACCCGTGGGCCTTGCCCTGGTTGCATTGTGGAGGATATTTACGAGGTCAGATTTTCTCCTGGCCCTGCAGACAACAAATTATGATTCAGCAAGATTATACATCTCAACAGAGCCATCCAGGTCAGGCATCACAGTGGTATATGGCACTATTGGCCATCAACACCGCCCCATTTTTAGCTGTGTCTTTATTTATTATTCTCCCCTCACATACAAACAAACAAACACACACACATTGTTTTTGTATGAATTGGATGGATACTAAAATAAGACACATGAGTTTGGATGCAAAAAAAACTCATGACATTTGGAATGTCTTGATAGATTGTAAGAGGATGCATACAAATTCACGCACAAAGAAGAATAATTTACCATAGCTACCTCAAGTTAGCTAATGAAAATAACAAGCAGAAAAAACAAATAACAAATGCACCAGGTCGTAAGGGATGCTACATGTATACAGTAGTTCTTAATATGGAGAAGCTGTTCAAGTAATATCTCATCCTAGTGAAAGCAATGCCTCTCCATGTCAACAGGAGCCTGGGCTTTCAGTTGCATGGGAGATCTGATCTAATCTGCGCACCAGCCACATCTAGAAAACATTCAGAACTGTGCCTCCATGAATCAACATAGCACATTGTTTTGTGTCACTTCTATCCATGTACTTTCGTTCTTTCGTTTTGAACTAGTGCAAGTTATTATGAAACAGTGCCTAGTGCCTAAGTTTCCAGGCAAACCTGTGGAAAGAAAGAATTTATAAGGGTCTTCTGAGCAAATTCTGCAAAAAAATAAAAAATAAATAAAAAGCACACATGGCCATACTGAGCAAGGCTCTCATATAGTGAAGCCCAAAATCCTAGCACTGGACCTCTCCATTTACATAGCACTGGCTGATGTCAGCTGGTAATAAGCCCTGTGAACCAGGGTAAACCAGGACTGAAATTCTGCTGACCCTCCTTGTGAATCTTGGCACAGGAAACCCAACAGCTTAGAATTGCTCTATATAAGAATCTATCTGCAGCCCCCCCCCCCCAAAAAGCAGTATTACTAATAACAGTGTTGTCGTGACAGGGGGAAGATCCTCTGAAAAGAATTAAATACAATGAGGGCTCCCAGATGAAAAACAACTGTGCCTAATTTGGTTCTCCAAATAGAAGCAATTATTTGGAGAACCAGCTGTGGTGTTCTTCAGAGCCTGTCCTTCATGGCATCCCACTTCCTCTAAACAATAGCACTGTGAACAATTTTGGCACTCTGGCTCTGCTCATCTCATGAGCTGGAGATTAGCCCAGCCAGCCTACAGGTTTCATAATTGCATTTAGTGCTAGAATTTGGCAGGGAGTAGAGTTCTGGCCTGGAGGGATTCACATGCTAACATATACAGGGCCAGCCCAACCATCAGCCAAACCATGCAATCTCCTAGGACAGCGATGGCGAACCTATGGCACGCGTGCCAGCTGTGGCACGCGAAGGCCTTGCAGCTGGCACGCGGGAAGGTCCGCAGAAAAATAAAAAGCTGGCTCTGACTGCTGCCGCGGACGCGGCAAGGGCAGAATGCAGCGTCCCGCGGGGCCCCCTCCGCCCGCTAAGCCCCTCTGCAAGAGCTTTCAGATTCGCGAGGGAGAGCGTCTCCCTCGCGTCTCTGTTAAGCACGCAGGGGCTAATGGGAAATTTCCCATCAGTCCCTCGCGTCTAAAGGGGCTGATGGGAAATTTCCCATTAGCCCCTGCGGGCTTAACAGAGACGCGAGGGAGAGCAATCTGCCGCGGCAGCAGCCAGAGCCTGCTTTTTTTTAAAAAAAAATTTGCCAGGGGGGTTAGGACTGCTAATGGGCAGGGAGGGGGGGGGTTAGGACTGCTAATGGGCAGGGAGGAGGAGGGGGGGTTAGGACTGCTAATGGGCAGGGAGGAGGAGGGGGGGTTAGGACTGCTAATGGGCAGGGAGGAGGAGGGGGGGGTTAGGACTGCTAATGGGCAGGGAGGGAGGGGGGTTAGGACTGCTAATGGGCAGGGAGGGAGGGAGGGAGGGAGGGAGGGAGGGAGGGGGGGGTTAGGACTGCTAATGGGCAGGGAGGGAGGGAGGGGGGGTTAGGACTGCTAATGGGCAGGGAGGGATGGGGGGGTTAGGACTGCTAAAGGGCAGGGAGGGAGGGAGGGAGGGAGGGGGGGTTAGGACTGCTAATGGGCAGGGAGGGAGGGGGGGTTAGGACTGCTAATGGGCAGGGAGGGAGGGAGGGTTAGGACTGCTAATGGGCAGGGAGGGGGGGGTTAGGACTGCTAATGGGCAGGCAGGGAGGGAGGGAGGGAGGGGGGGTTAGGACTGCTAATGGGCAGGGAGGGAGGGAGGGGGGGTTAGGACTGCTAATGGGCAGGGAGGGAGGGAGGGAGGGGGGGTTAGGACTGCTAATGGGCAGGCAGGGAGGGAGGGAGGGGGGGAGGTTAGGACTGCTAATGGGCAGGGAGGGGGGTTAGGACTGCTAATGGGCAGGGAGGGAGGGGGGGTTAGGACTGCTAATGGGCAGGGAGGGAGGGAGGGAGGGAGGGGGGGGATAGGACAGCTAATGGGCAGGGTGGGAGGGGGGGTTAGGACTGCTAATGGGCGGGGAGGGAGGGAGGGAGGGGGGGTTAGGACTGCTAATGGGCAGGGAGGGAGGGGGGGGTTAGGACTGCTAATGGGCAGGGGGGGGGCGGGCGGGCGGGGTAGGACTGCTAATGGGCTGGGGGGGTTAGGACTGCTAATGGGCGGGCGGGCGGGCGGGGGGGGTAGGACTGCTAATGGGCTGGGGGGGTAGGACTGCTAATGGGCTGTGGGCTGATGGGGGCTGTCTGGAAATGGGGTGATGGGGGTTAGGACTGGTAATGGGTTATAGGGGGGGCTTAAACTGAAAATGGGGTGATGGGGGTTTAGGACTGGAAGTGGGTTGATGGGGGGGGCTAGGACTGGTATTGGGTTGGGGGGTTGCTAGGACTGGAAATGGGCTGATGGGGGGCTAGGACTGGAAATGGGCTGATGCAGGGACTAGAAGGGAATGGATGCTGGGTGAGGCTGGAACTAGAAGGGAGCTGATGTTGGGGGAGGATTAGAATGGGATGGGGCTGGGAGAGTAAAATGGAGAGGGGAAAAATATTTTGTGTGGGAGGGATAAAAAATCTACAATTGGCCAGGTATTGGGAGAGTAAGTGGGGATTGAGGATGGAGGGGTAAAATTTGAGTGGATGAAATAGGAATGAGGAAAGAGCAAAAGGAGAAAGATTAGTATGTTAAAGCGGATGTAGAGAGAGAGAATGGAAAAAAAAAACTAGAAGAGAGAAGAAAGGACAAGTGGACAGCAGATGATGGAGAGTTAGCAGAAAACATGAAGAAACCAGAAGAAAGTGGCTGGAGCAATTGCAACTGAGCTGAGGTATTCTGTTTATGTAATTCCTTTTTGACATTGCCACTTGTTCTCTTTCCCCAGTAGGTCATGTATTGTTATTGTCTGAAATGTATTGGTTTAATATTTGCAGTGTTGCCTTTTGATAGGTATGGTGTGGTGCTTTGTGAGTCCTGGTAGTGCTGTTAGGATACGGCGGGTTTGCTATTGGTTCTAAATGGGCAGTGTTTGTAGTAGTTCCTAATGTGCCTGGCGGTTGGCACTGGATTATAGTAATGTAGAAATCTTTTAGTCTGTCTTTATCCATACACTCATTAAGAGACATGTTTACTAAAAGTTAGTGTATGTTAGCATTATGCAAATATTTATGCAAATTGACGTGCTGGCACTTTGAGGAAATTCTTTGGTTTTGTGCGGCAGTTTGGGCACTCGGGCTCAAAAAGGTTAGCCATCACTGTCCTAGGACGTAAGCTTCTGAGGGCCGGCAAAGAGCTGGGCATTCAAAGCTAACTAATAGATTCTGACAGCTGCGGGGGGGGGGGGGGCATAAGGATTAAGGGTTTCCTAGAGTGTCAACACCTTGAACCAACTCTGGGGCTTGCACCAACCATTTGACATGAATGCCAGGAGATGCCAATACCTAATACATACTAGAAAACTTTATGTCTGTTTGCTAGGACTTATCTAAGTATCAAGTTGAGATAAGCTAGAGGGTTCATTTCCCAAACAACACTCTACACAAAAACTCATTCACTCTGTCATCTACCCAAACTGAATTTCTTCCTTATGATCATGAATGGTCATGTGTTCAAATGATGCTCATAGAAATCTGTGGGGGGCTATTCAATGCAAGCAGCTAACACTGTTAACACAACTAGCCATCACCACTGTAAAGTGAGCCTGGATATCCAATGCTGGGGTCATATCCGTCCACCGTCATTGACTATCTGGGTTGGCTGGGTTGCAATTCTGCAATCCAGTCAGCGATGCTTACAACTGCTGGCCAAATTGTAGAAGTGGCTAATGTTAGAGCATCCATTTAGCTGTCCTAACTTAAGTCAGTTAGGAGTGGCTGAAATTCGCTGCTAGCTGGTTATCCGCTCTACCCCCTGAATTCCCTGATGCTAGCCATCTAGCATCGGGTGCTCAGTGGCTGAAACCGAGGATATTCAGTGGTACATGTTAGTACTGCTGAATATCCCAGTGAGCGGTGTTTATGTGGTTTGAAGGTCTGCAAAGCTCCTAAATGTCTTTGAATATCCCCTCCCCCTTCATATGTTCAGGCAGTGGTAAAATTTGTAATTCCAATAGATGCTTTCTCAAGCAGTTAGTAAAATCAAAGCCCATAAAAGATTGGCAGTGACGGTTTACTTCATCAATCTAATTAGCTCCTTCTTCTTCTGGTGAACATGCAGGTATTAGCTGCAGCCAAGTCTCTTATTTGGAAAGATTTAGTAGCAAAGACCCATTAGCACTTTCATTTTCACAGAAAGCTGTGAGTGACTTACTCTACCTGAATGATTCCATTGATTGGCATCTGGACTGTGAAGCGATTGGCTTACATTTTCTGGATGCTAGGCTGCTTCCTTTAATAACCCTTAGTGAGATGGGTGTTTTATCCAAGAGGAGTGAGAGACCTTATGGTGGGAGCGTATTAAATAAAGTCCTGATGCAGACTGAGAAAAGTGAAATGGGCAAAACTCGAATCGACATTGGTGCCTCCCAGTCTTAACCATTGAATGCTCTTGCTGTGGTTTATTTGCCCATAGCTAAGACCCTCATTCTGGAACACGGGTTGCAGGGCTGCACGTCCCGCTGGGACATGTAGCCCCACAACCTGCCTAGATCGTAGTCCCCCACCGACTTTCCTCATATGTCCTGTGCTTCAGGAAGGGGAGAGCCGTGGGGGGCAGGAGGGGGCAGAGTGGGAGGGGGGCACCTGGCAGCACATACAGGGCTGATACAGGTCATGGCTCTGTACGTGCTGCCAGGACCGTGGGGATGTGCTGCTTATACCATTTCCCAGGTGGTACAAGCAGCACGTTTTGCTCGATCAAGCCCGGGGAGCCCACACCATGGCTGTGGCCGGGTGCAAGGGGGTCCCCACCACCCAGTCTGGGCCACAGGAGGCCAGCTGTGGGTTGGGTGGTGGGATTTTGTGGGGCTGGAGCTGCAGATATCTGGGGTGATTGCGGGGAGGACATTCACACAGTTGAAGGGGTACGCCGGGCCATCCTCAGCCCCATCTTCAGCAGGGACATCCAGACGGCCAGGATGCCCCCCTCCCGGAAATGGACTCCACATGTTTTCAGTTTGTTTGTAAAAGTATTTAGAAAAATAGTAAAATAATGGGTGTGAGCCAATGAGTGATATGCAGGAATGATAGCTGTGCTTAAGTGTACCAGGGTTGAGAGACTCTGGACAAGCCACCTGTTTATCCCTGAACTGAGATCCTTTAAACCACATCAGAGTACTCAAGTCAGGTTGATACTGAGTAATAGCGTTTCATGAAATGGTTACATTGTTTTCTTTAATTCTCAGGGAATAGATCCTTTTAAACACATGGTAACTTTTTTCTTTTTGTTTGGATTAGTTGTGTGGAAGTTACATTAGGGGTTTATAGTGTGGTAATAGACCAAAATACCTAGAACAGGAGTTCCCAAACCTGTCCTGGGGCATCCCCAGCCAGTCAGGTATTCCGGATATCCACAACAAATATGCATGAGAGATTTACATACAATGGAGGCAATGTATGCAAATCTCTCTCATGCATATTCATTGTAGATATCCTGAAAACATGACTAGCTGGGAGGCAGGTTTGGGAACCCCTGACCAAGAGGGAGAAAAGAAGCAGGTGCTTTGATATTCGCAATACTTTTCGTGACCTAAAAGAAAGCAGAATGGAAACAAGGACACTTGTTTTCTGATCGACACATCGATGTGCATCTCAGGCAATAATAGAGACACTGTTCATGGACATCTATGATTAGGATGTAATTATACCAGCCTATACTTTTTTCAGAAAGAACAGGGTAGAAAGAAGGGTAGGGGGAGTGGCACTATATGTAAAAAATAATAAAGCTACAGAATTACAGGGTTTACAAGGAAGTGAGGAGGCATTGTGCGTTAAGCTAGAAAGCGGGAAGGGAAAATCCAATTGCATTGGTGTAATATACAAATCTCATTCACAGGCAGAAGTGGACAGAGATTAATAGAAGACATACACAGCACTGTCAGAAAAGGGGAAGTTCTACTGATAAGGGATTTCAATGTGCCAGATGTTGATTGACATATTCCTGCTGCAGTGTCATCTTGAAGTAAAGAGATCCTGGATTCTCTACAGGGAGAACTATTCCAGCAACCGGTAACAGAGCCCACACATGAAGGGGCCATGCTGGACTTGGTACTTATCAATAGTGAAAGTGTTTCTAATGTTATAGTGGGAGATCATCTTACATCCAGTGATCACCAGATGGTGTGGTTCAGTTTTAGGACTAGGGCTGATAAAGTCCATTCAAAAGCGAGTGTCTTAGACTTTAGGAAAACCTAACTTTGCAAAGATGGGACAATTCTTCAAGGAGTTGTTAGTGGAATGGGAACAGATGGGTGATGTAGAAAAGCAATGGGCAAAACTTAAAGGGGATATTTCAAGGGCAACAAACCTTTTTGTTAGAAAGGTAAATAGTGTTTTCTATGTTATAATGTAACGTTACTGTGTTATGTTCAATGTAAACCACCCTTGATCTTCGGAAGGGGCAGTATAGAAAAGCTAATAAATAAATAAATGGAAAAGGAAAAGGAGGCCACAATAGTTCTCAAAAGAAGTAGCTAAAAAGGTAAAGAAAAAGAGGGTGGCCATCATAAAATACAAGAGATCACAGAAAGAAGAAGATAAGCATCAATATTTGAAAAAGTTAGAGGGGCTAGGAAAGTAGTCAGGAAAGCAAAGATGCAAAAAAAAAAAAAGAAGAAGAAGAAGAAATAGCCAATGCAATAAAATGGGAGAATAAGACATTTTTCAGATATATTAATGATAGGAGGAAGTGCAAAAGCAGTATTGTCAGACTCAGGGGTGAAGAGGAGGAATATGTAGAAGCCGATAAGGATAAAGTGGAATTGGTCAACAAATATTTTTGTTATTTGTTCACAGATTTAGGGCCAGGAGCAGGACCTTAGAAAACACCCACAAATAGGAACAGAAGTGAAGGGGATTTTGAATGATTTTCAGAAGACTGTGTTTGTGAGGAACTAGCTAAACTAAAAGTAGACAAAGTGATGGGGCCAGTGAGTATTGAAGGAACTTGGAGAATGATCTAACGGCTCTACTGTATGACATTTTCAATGCTTCTTTAGAATCAGGAATGGCCCTAGAGGACTGATTAAAGGCGCATGTGGTCCCTTTACACAAAAGTAGAAGAAAGGATGAGGTTGTGGAACTATGGGCCATTCAGTTTGAACTCCATGGTAAGTATATTTATGGAAATACTACTAAAGCAAAGCATAGGGAAGTTTCTGGAGTACAGTGGATTGCAGGATACGAGGCAGCATGGGTTTACTAGAGGCACATCTTGTCAGACAAATCTGATTAATTCCTTTGACTGGGTGACCACATAGTTGGACTGATGGAGAGCTTTAGATGTAGTGTACTTAGATTTCGATAAAGCCTTTGACACCGTTCCGCACAGGTGACGTAAATTTATTTATTTATTTATTTATTAACATCTTTTATATACCGCACTATTCGATATCAGCGCGGTTTACAGAGAACAAGAAAACTTCAGACAAGTTACATTTATCTGGTTTTACATATAACAGGAACAATAACTTGGATAACCAGGGCAATTATTTATAACAAAAGCAGTCAGAGTAATTATTTACATTTGGAAGACATATTGTTTGAAAAGAGCCTTGTAATATGGGAGCGTGATGAGATGTGTTGTTGGGTCAGCGGAAATTACGTGTTCAGAAGGGGAGTGTTGCTATTTGCGTGTGCCTGTGTTTCTATGTCCTCTGGGAAGTAATTGATGAAAAGGTGATGTTTCAAGGCCTTCTTAAACTGGCTGAGATCAGAGATGGCCCTAATGTGTGATGGAAGGGTATTCCAAAGTTTTGGAGTACATAAACTGAAAGATCGGCTTACTGTTGTGGAGTTGTATTTTAGAGTCTCTTTTGGTACCATTAGCATATTTAATTCTGTGGTTCTTCTTAGTCTGTTGAGGGTGATTGGTTGGATCATCTCTGATAATGAGGCGGGAGCGAGTCCTTTGTGAGCTTTAAAGGCCAGGAGCAGAGTCTTGAAGGTGATTCTCGCTTGAATGGGAAGCCAATGTAGTTGTTTCAGAAGAGGTGTTACATGTTCTCTTTTAGGTACGCCAAAAAGCACTCTTGCTGCACTGTTCAAGGCTAGTTGAAGCGGGTTTAGGGTAAATTGTGGGAGCCCTTGTAAAATGGAGTTCGCATAGTCAAAATGGGGAATGATTAAAGCCTGGTATACAGTACGGAAATCATCCGGATCAATCAGTTGTCGGAGATGTCTGAGGGAACGAATCTTGAAATAAACTGCCCTTACTGTGTTGGCAATGTGTGACTTCATGTCCAGTTTTTGATCCAGAGTCACTCCAAGGTATCGGATGTGGGATTTTACTTGCAGCTTGGCATCTTGAACTTCAAGGAATGTAGGTGGTATGAACTTGGTATTCCTTGAAATAAAGAGAACTTCTGTTTTTTTATGTTGAATTCTAAGATTTTGAGTAAGTAGCCAATTTGATATGGCATTAAAACAGTTGGTTATGGGGGTGAGGTTCATCTTGTCTATGCAGAACAGCATATATAATAACACGTCATCAGCATAGATCATACAGTTGATGTTGAAGGATCTGACGATGTTACATATAGGCTGCATATATATGTTAAATAGTAATGATGATAAAGAGGCTCCTTGCGGGACTCCTTGTCCTTGATGAAATGGGTCTGAAGTTTCTCCATTTGATCGAACATGCTGCCATCTATCTGAGAGGTATGAGTTACACCATTCGAGAGCATTTCCACAAAGGCCCTTTTCTCTTAGGCGGATGGTAAGCAGATCATGACAGACCGAATCAAAAGCAGCCGCAATATCTAAAAAGATGAGAACAAAACCCTGTCTGATGTTATCGATACCAGAGTTTAGGCTGTTGAGGAGAGAAGTAAGGAGCATCTCTACCCCGTGCGATTCTCTAAATCCATGCTGACAAGAATCCAAAGGCGCTTCAGTGTCGATATGGTCTTGTAGTTGTCTGTAGGCTATTTTTTCAATTATGTGTTATTTTTGCAAGCGTGGGTATGCTGGAAATGGGCCTGTATGAGTCTGTTTTTTGTGGATCTAACTTGAGATTTTTCAATAGAGGTCTTATGGATGTCTGTTTGAGGGCAACAGGGAATGAGCCGGTGTCAAACGATAGCCTTATGATCTTGGATATAATTGGAGCAAGCTCTTTACGCAGATCCTTTATCCAGAAGGCTGGACAAGGATCAGTGTGTGCTGTGGATAGGTTGAGAGAAGAGATAATATCTTCAATCAGCTTCAAAGAAGGAGTGGTGAATGATACTAATGGAGATGGGTGCCCCTGAATAATTGGGGTGGAGGGTAATGTAATTTTATTTGTGCAGCACATCTTAGATTGTATGTACAAAGCGTATTCTTGCGGGTTGATTTCACACTGGTGCTCAGGTGACGGTTCCTTGGCTAGTTTCTTGACCAGAGTAAATAGGTCATGGGGTTTATTTAGAGCACGTCTCAGGGTGTCAGTGTGATATAGTTTCATTTTTTCTGAAATGGCTTTACGGTGAGCGTCAAGATGTTGCATGTATGCAGTCTGATTGCTGTCGGTGTGTGACCTCCTCCATCTCTTCTCTAGCTTTCGAAGTAATTTTAGGGATTCTTTAAGTTCTGATGTAAATCATGGTGCCGTGGCTTTTTTTCTTGAGGATTTGTTTCTAGGTGGACACGATGAGATGAGGTTGAGTCTGTTGTTCCATGAAGTGATGATCTCTTCCAGATTTAGAGTAGAGTCTTTGACGAGTGCATCAGTTACCTCCAGGATCCATTCCCTGTTGAAAGGTTGGAAGCATCTGGATGTAGTATTTGAGTATTTGTTTAGGTCCTTGTCATTTGAATATTGTTTATTTTGAATGTGAATCTGGAACATAATGAGCTTATGGTCTGACCATGGGACTGCTGTGATTGATAATAAATAAATTGAGCATCTTAGGGATGGACTCTAAAGTGACTGACTGGATTATAAATTGGTTGAATGGGAGGCGACAAAGGGTCTAGGTAAAGGATATTACCAGTGGTGTGCCTCAGGGATCTGTTCTTGGCCCAATACCTTTTAACATTTTTGTTAGTGATATTGCAGAAGGGATTGCCGAGTAAGGTTTGCCTCTTTGCAGATGATACCAAAATCTTCAATAGAGTAGACACCCAGGAAGGAATAGATAACATGAGGAGAGATCTAGCTAAGCTTGAAAAATGGTCAAGAATTTGTAAACTGAGATTTAATGCTAAAAAAAATGCAGGGTCGTGAATTTGGACTGCAAAAATCCATGGGAGTGGTACAGTATAAAGGGTAAGATACTTCTGTCCGTGAAAGAGGAATTGGACCTGGGCACAATTGTTTCTGATGATCTAAAAGTAGCTAAATAGGTAGAAAAGATGACAGCAAAAGAAACAAGGATGCTTGGGTGCAAAGGGAAAGGATTGGCCAGCAGGAAAAAGGAGTTGATAGCGCCTCTGTATAAGTTTTTGATGAGACCTCATTTTGAATATTGTGTGCAATTCTGGAGACCACACCTACAAAAGGATATAAACAAGATGGAGTTGGTGCAGAGGGTGGCTACCAAAATGGTCAATGGTCTTCATTATAAACCATATGGGGCAGACTTAAATATCTCAATAAGTATACTTTAGAGGAAAGACGTGAAAGAGGAAATATAATAGAAACGTTGAAATATCTCTGTGGCATAAATGCATAAGAGGAGAGCCTCTTTCATTTGAAAGAAAGCTCTGCAACATAGGTTGAAGGTGAAAGGGGATAGACTCAAGAGTAATATGCAGAAATATTTCTTTATGTAAAAAGTTCTAGATGAATGGAATTGTCTCCAGATGGAGGTAGTAGAGATGAAGACACTATCTGAATTCAAGAAAGCATGGGATAAACACAGAATGCTTCTAAAGGAAAAAAAAAGTGACTATAGCAATTGTGCCAGTTTCCTGTGTTTGGCGTAGTCTGCTGGAGGAACTTCTTCCTTGGTTGTCTTCTGGATGTGTCCCCTGCCTGCATTTGACTTTCTAATCTGGACATGTTATCTACCTGCACTTGATATTTCCATTTGGTTGTGCTTTGCCATCTGGTGCCTGGAACTGTTTTACTCACTCTTCAGACAGTTGATTGCCCTGTGGTGCCTGCATATGAGGACAGACACCATGGCACTTCTCAGTGAGAGCAGGGAGGTGTCATGGATGGATGCCGTCACTGCAGGGCTGCATAAAGTGACTCAGGCTGCCAAGTAGGAGGGAGGTGGAGCTAGTTCCCTATGTTTGGCATGTTCTGCAGGATGAACTTCTTCCTTGGTTGTCTTCTGGACGTGTCCCCTACCTGCATTTGACTTTCTCATCTGGAGGTGTTATCTGCCCACACTTGACATTTCCATCTGGTTGTGCTTTGCATCTTGTGCCTGGAGCCATGTTACTGGCTGCTTGTCTTGTGGTGTTGGCATGTGCGGACAGACCCCATAACACTTTCTGGAGAGCAGGGAGGGGTCGTCGGTGGATGACATCACAGCAGAACCACATAAATTGACTGAGGCTGCTGAGGCATCACACCTCAGGCGTCATGCTGAAGGTGCACACCTAAGGGGCAGGATGCACCCCTTAATTTATTTATTTATTTATTTAAACAATTTTATATACCGTCTTTCTACAAATCAAGACGGTTTACAAAAAACATTTAAAATAGAGTGTTTCCACTGTATACATAGAACAAGTAACAAATATATATAAAATAACAATGAACTAATTATAAGAATAAAAACAACTATTTACAAAGATATTACCGAGATATCAGTTGTCAATATGAGGTTTAGAAGGGGTAGTCGTCTCAATTTGTGAGCCCCTAGTGAGCCTTTTGTTTGTTTAGATTGAGTTTTTTGGGGCTTGTGTGTGGTGATAGTTTTGCTTGGGGTATGGGTGAAGGTGCGTTGGAAGTATTTTGAGTGGTAGTGTTTGGGAAGGTGAGGGTTGAAGGGTGGTGTTGGTGGGTCTGTTGTCTGAGTTTGGGAGTTGGGAGTGTGGGGTTGAGAGTATGGGTTCTATTGAGGGGGAGTGGATTTCTTGTGTTTGGGGGCAGGGGAAATATGCAGAAGATATTGGGGGTGACACAGGAAACAGATGGGGGGAATTGGAGTTCTTTGGTGTTTGAAATTGGGGTATTCATGAGGTCTGGTGGGATTGTGCATTGTTGCATGTTCCGTCTTTCTTACCAAAGTTGCAGCTGGTGTAGGATTTGTTGGAAAAGAGAGTTTGACTGTCTGTTCTTAACTGAGACTCATTGCTGGAGGGATAGAGTTTAATGGAGGAATTGTTAATACAGGTTGGGTATGTGGGTATGCAGATGGGTAGGCAGAGTCATGGGGGGGGTGATGGCTGTGATTTGAAAGACAATATGGGTGCAGTGGGAAGAGATGGGTTTCCCAGAGGGAGTGGAGGGGGTGTTTGCTAGGGTAGGTGGTGGTGGTCAGGGGGGATTTTGTTAGTGTATTGTCCCCCCCCATTGTCAGTTGGGATGTGGGGGAGTCTACAGTGGAGGTTATTTTGACTAAGGCTTTGGGGGGGAGGGAGAGAAGGAGGGAGATATTGGTAGTGAGTGATTTTAGTGTGCATTTAGATGTGAGAGGGGATGATAAGGCTTCCTTTTTTTTATCTTTGGCTGTGGGTGGTTTGACATAGGTGGTGGTGGATCATACACGTCAAGAGGGGCAAACACTGGGTTTGGGAATGTTCATATGTTGGCGGAGATGGGATATGGTGTTTGGAGGTTCAATGGTTGGACCATTATTTGGTTTGTTTTCAATGCAGATGGAGGGAGGAGGGAGGAAGTAGATAGCTGGTATGTGGGGCAGGATTGAAGAGATGTGTGGGAGGTAGTTGATGTGGAGTGGCAGGGAGCAGTTGCTTTGGATCATAGGGAGGGACATGCGGAGAATTCCGTGAATGTGCAGGTTGAGGACTGGCATCGGTTGGTTATGGCAGCTCTTGATGTGGTGGGCCAATTAAGCAAGTGTTTAGGCATGTAGGGGGCAACAGTCATAGTTCTTGTTGGAGTTGTGGGATAAGAAGAGGAGCTAACAGCATTTGGAACATCAGTGGTGCCGAATGTGTCTGGCTGAGGATCGGAGGAGGTGGTGCTAGTTGGCCAATATGTATATATAATGGGGGTTATTCTGAGGCATGAATAGTGCCCATTGGGACGTCCATCCCCACTATTCATGCCTTTTCCCAGTCCCATCTACCTTCTCCGTGTCTTGTATGGGGAAGGTAGTTGGGGATGGGAAAGGGGCAGATTGGGGGCAGCATTAGGGCGGGTAGTGGGCGGTCATCAGCACCGAATGTACAGGCAGATTATAATGTGGAATAAGTTCCACTAGTCCCCAGGGATCGGCAGACCCGGGGCATGGATGGGCAGGGGGGCTGAGGATATTCCCCACAACCCGACCCTGGCCTTAGGAGGCCAGATTGGGAATCTGGCTGTGAGGAATCCGCTTCAGGAACCGGTAGCCAGGCATCACGGTTTTTCAGTGGCGCTGCGGTGCCATGGCTACCGGACATCACGGCGCCATGACTCCATTGAAGAGCCCTGACTGAATCAATTGGAGAAGGCCTGTATGTGCATACCAGATGGAATCGGGGTCCTGGTCTGCACGTATAGACCTGTTCACTATTCTAATCCCATAGGGCTAGACGTGTCCCGAGGGATCAGAATCGCAACTCTCTCTGTGTGTCCAGTTCCTGCCAGACGCACAGAGGTCCTGGATATGTAGGATGGAATTGGGCCTAATGTGTTCAGGCTTCAAAGAAGGAAATTTTCTCGGCTCAAATTGTGCATGCTGGCAATCAGGCTAGGGTGTCGTTTCTTGTGGTAGCTTCTTTAGTGAGAGACCCGAAGCTGACTGGGTGGGAGGGGTGGTGGAAGCTTTGGATATAATGGCACGGCAGTTTTTGAATAAGGTATGACAGTTAAAGCTGAGGAAAAGTGTTTGAACATTAGATATGCAATGTTGTGTGAAGCAGTCGGGGGAACATAGTATGGAAACATTTTTTCCTATTTAGTGAGCATCTTGGTTAGCTTTTGTTTGGTATGTGGGAGACTTTTTTGGTGCTGAATCCAGCATCTATTGGCCGATTTAAGGTGGCACCTCCATTTATGGTGGATTGGTTGTAGGACTTGGTTAATGCCTCCTTGACAGAGGGACTGGTCCCAGCTTATTTGAAGGAGGTGGTGGTGACCCCTGTCCTGAAGAAGGTCAGGGGAATTTAAGGGATTGCCAGAATTATCAGTCAACTTCAAACTTGCTGATTCTGGCAAAATTGGTGGAAAACAAGGTAGTGGCACAGGTGTGGTCAGGGGGATTTGAGGGATTGCCAGAATTATCAGCCAATTTCGAACTTGCCGATGCTGGCAAAATTGGTGGAAAAAGAGGTAGTGTCCCAGGTGGGTGGTTTTGTGGAGGACTTTTCTTTTTTGGATTGGGGTCAGGGCGGTTTTCGTCCTGCTTTTGGCATTGTTGGATCAAGTGTATGTATTAATAGATCAAGGAGTTTCGGTGCTACTGATTTCCATGGACTTGTCTCCAGTATTTGATTTGGTGGAAATGCAGCTGCTTATGAAACAATGTAGGGAGTTGCGAATTAGGGGTATAGTCCTTGACTGGATAGGTTCCTTTTTGAGTGACCTGTATTTTTGAGTATGGGGGCTGGCTGGGTGGTTGCAAGAGTACAATTGGGAGTGGGGAGTGCCCCCAGGGCTCGCCCTTATCCCCATTATTGTTCAATATATATCTGCAACCTCTGGGAGCTTTAGTGCGGTCTTTGGGTTTACCTTTTATGGTTTATTAAAAACTTTCTATACCACCCTTCAAAAAGTAGAGCAGTGTAAAATAACAATAAAATCATATAGGAAAAGGAAAGGAACACCATTAAAATAATAGGAAAGGAGATGGAGAAAAAAGAAGAACAGGACTAGTCATAGGGAAGAGAGGAGAGAGAGAACCAGAGGGAGAGGAAGGGGAAGATGCAGAAATCTATACCCGAGATGAAGAATCAAAAGTCAACGGAAAGAGATGAGTCTTTAAAAGTGTCTTGAATTTGGGATGAGAGCTCTAGACAAATGTTGGGGGGGGGGGGGCAGGAGTTCTACAAACTAGGACCAAGAAAATAGAATGTCGAGTGCCTAGTGGATTCATAGCAAGCACGAGAGGGTGGAGGAAGGTGAAACTGGTTAGCGTAAACAGAGCAGAGAAGACAAAGGGACGTATTCTGGATAATGAGCAAGGAAAGATAAGCAGGAGTGCTCATGTGTAATTTGTTGTGAACCAATAAGAGAAGTTTAAACTGATTCATAGAGCAAATGGGGAGCCAATGAGATTTAATAAACAGAGGAGAAATGTGATAAAATGTAGTTGCATGATGGAGGATAGTGGTATTTTGGATAGTTTGTAGAAGTTTGATCTGATAAAGTGGGAAACTAGAGTAGATAATGTTACAATAGTCTAACTGTTAAATGATGAGAATGAGAAGCAAGATAGTGATGACAGAGTCCAAAAGAAAAGTGAATGGATCTGATGGAGGGTATAGAAAGAGCATTTGACCACTGTACTAATCTGTTCATGGAAAGAAAGACCGCTATCCAGAACAACAGTGAGATATTTAAGTTAGGATATAAGGGTAAGCAGTGAACCATTGAGTAAAGGAACCAGAGAAGGGAAGGAAGAAGAACCAATGAGCCAGACTGCAGAAGTCTTAGAAGGATCCAGCTTCAGGTGATTAGTGGACCACCTTGGAAAGACAGACATTGATAGTGGTAAGATCTGGAGAAGAGGGGTGAGCATGAAAAAGAAGTAAGATGGCCATGTAAAAGTAAACAGAAACCCCGTGCTCTTGAATAAGGGTAGCAAGAGGGGCAAGAAAAATGTTAAAGAGCAAAGGAACTAGGACTGAGCCTTGGGGGACACCACAGGACATAGGAAATGTGGAATAGGTAAAGGAGTGAAATGAAACTGAATATGAACAACCAGAGAGGAAAGAATGAAACCACTGGAGAACCGAACCATGAAGGCCGGCAGCTTGCAAACATACTAGAAGAAGAGGATAACTAAGAAGATCGAAAGCTGAGGAAAGATCAAGTGAGATAGTTAAAGAAATGTTAGCCTTATCCAATGATTCCCTTTTCTGCTTATGCAGACAATTTACAGATTTTGGCTCCCCTTCAGGGTGATTTGTAGGGTACAATAGAACAGTTAAATAGTTGTTTGGGAAGGGTGCAGGCTTGATTGGCATATAGTGGGTTGGTTCTGAATGTGGATAAAATGGTATGTTTGCGGTTTGGGACAGTAGAACATGCAGATCTGTGAACTTTGCCGAGTGTGGCAGGTTTTTTTGTCCCCTGGAAGGAGGAATTGAAGTCACTGGGGGTAGTTTTAGAAAAGGAGGGGTAGAAGCTAGGCAAATTAGCCAGATAGTTCGGACTATGTGGTTGAAGTTGCAGTTGGTTCGCCAACTGCGACCATTTTTGGATGATAAAGCCTTATGGTTCGTGGTTCAGTCATTTGTTCAGGGGACCTTGGACTATGGTAATGTGCTTTACATTGGGTTGCTGAGGAAATCCCTACATAGGTTTCAGATATTGTAGGATACAGCAGCTCGTCTCTTGCTGAGGATGCGAAGGTGGGATAATGCACGCCATTTATAGGTGAGTTTGCACTGGCTTCCTATCCAGGTTCAATGTTGGTTTAAATTATTGGTCATTGCATTTCAGATTTTACTTGATTAGCATCCAGAATATTTGCAGAGTTTCCTGTGGTGGTATGACCCTCCCCATTCTTTGCGCTCTTCGCAAGGGTGACTGTTAACTGTTCCAAGTCTGGAGGAGGTCCCAAAGGCTCACTGGTGATCTTGGGCATTTCAGGTGGTATCAGCTGAGAAGTGGAATGACTTGTCAATAGAGTTCCAGGCACTGTCCAGTTTGTTGGACTTCCAAAAGATTCTGAAGGCATTTTTATTTTTGGAAGCATGAGGGGTTGGGGGAGTGGCTGGGTTACTGTGTTGGCTTTTATTTTTATTGTATTGTATTTTTCTATGTTTGTTTGTATATCTTTTTGATTGATTATGATCAGAAAAGTGGTATAAACCTTTATAAAGAAATATGGAAGGGCAGATTAGATAGGTCATATGGCCTTTTTCTGCCCTCATGTTTCTGTGTTTCTATGCTTACAAAACAAAACAACATGAATGCAGCATGTGATAAATGGCCCCATTCTAAAATTTTGTCATGGGAACATCTATGTGGCTGTGACCACTGCTGCCCATTTTGGGCACATGCAAGTCTCTGAACTTGGGCTGAAACTTGCACATGGACAGCCATTTAACAGATATTTTGACTTGGGCGCCACAGATTGAACCTATATATCATTTCTAAAATGTGCTTTCACAGTTATAAAGTACCCTGGCTAGGTCAAAGCAGAAACATCACACCTATTAGTTTTACATAGGCTGCATTTTATCCAAAAGGATGATCCTATTGTAGACCCCTTGGATGACACTGCTTTGAACAACAGGAACCTCTATTGTTCCTATTAAATTACTTTAATGTAGTCTGGAGATAACCTGGTAATTTTCCAGATCAGGGGAGGTTACCTTCTTCCCATTTACATCAGGCTGGGAGGATACTTCTTGGGGAGGGAAAGTCCAGCTCCTATATAAACAACTCCCAAAGACAGAACTCTGTCTGGCAGCCAGCCACCATACCATGGAGATATCGAGGGAATCTGTCCTTAGGGGCAGGTGTCTTTGGTAGCTAGTCATTGCACCATGGAGAAATGGAAGATTGTGTGGCTACCCCTAAGCCATCATTGGAGCTAGAGAGGCCGTAAAGGTTAAAGCTGCAGAAGAAAGGAGAGAAGTGGGGTTGGAAGGTGCTTCGGATCAAGCCCACATCAACATTCCTCTATGACTGTGCGAACCCTGCCAGCACCCCCACTTACTCAGGAGGAGAGTTGCGCAGCAGATGGCAAGGAGAATAAGCAAAGGCAATCCCCTTAGGAAAGTCATCTCTTCCAGGAGGAGAGGAACCACAGGAGTTCATCAGCAACCAGTAACACCAGAGCCAGGAGTGAACACAGGCCAGTATTGGGGACCAGTGCCTGGACAGCTATCAGCTCAAGGTACACTGAAAAAGCTTATTAAGCAGGAGAAGCATATCCATGAGAAGAAAAAGAATAAATCTGATTGTTAACATATTTTGGGATAAAGAAGGAGTTAAATGTCCAACAAAAATATAATTTTTGAAGTGACTGTTTTGACATCACTTTTCTGGGTTCAATATTTATTGGTTGATTATTTCACTATTGACCCCATTATACATTCTGTTTGATATATAGTGATTATAGAAAAATTGTGAAATCCAGTATTAGTCCATTCATTGAGAAATTTGTATGCTCCCATGCGTGTCAGGATGGAAATACTCTCAAAATTGTAATGAAGTTACACATGTTTCCTGTGGTTTGCAAGTGAAATTTTGTGCCCTCCAAAATCATTTCATGGCTGCAGGGCTCATATTCCTTGACATATGCCAGAATCGCCTCACTTACAATACATGTAAAATGGATCTTTCAGCTCTGCATTTAGGGAAAAGTACAGTTATCCCTTACCTGATAGCTGGTGTTACTTGAGTCTTGCCAGACCAGTCCAGACCAATGGAATTGCCCTCTCCTTGGTAGGCGGAGACAGTGTATATTGGCTTGCCTTCCCTAGATATAGTGGTACAGCCAGAAAGCAGATGAGTATGCTCTTGCAAGAGCTTCATTTTCCTATAACTTAAAAATTCAGTGTTATTACAGCAAATTATTTACTGTATTAAAGTACAGCATTTCATTCTCCCTCTTTTATTTACATGCATGAATTCTCATGCCATGAAGCAATGGATCAATTCCAGGCCTTTAGTCAGCTAGTGATGCTAGGGTGGAATCCTAGACTGGTCTGCCAGGATTCAAGGAATGACAGTTATCAGGTACTTTCCTCTTCATCCATATCAGAGCAGTGAGTGAGGCAGAAGTCTGTAGTGGCCATTTTTCATGCTATGCTGAGTGCATTCTATGTTTTCCAGTCTCTATTTACATTCCAGGTGCTGCCATGAGTGAGTGGGCACCTCAGAGGAGTATCCACTTAGGATGCTTTCCCAGTCATCCACATAACTGAGGTTTCTATCCACCAGTCGCTTATTGCTTAGTGGCCTTCAATAATGTAGCCCCTTCAACTACCTTAGCGCTAGAAATGGGGGCCCAAGACATCTCCCTGTAGCGGAGCTGGGCTGGCAAGGAGCATTTGTCTAGTCCACGCAAGGAGATGTACTAACTCCCTTTTGTGTTATCCTTGGATAAAGCAGAACACAGCAGTCTGTGTTCCGTCACACCAGGAACAAAGAAAGCTATTTGGAATGAAGGTAACTTATTGTAAACAAAACAAACAAACAAAAAAACCTGAAAGCAATCTCAGGACTGCTTCTTTTGAGATTCTTCACAGGTCCTGACTTGTCAAGCCAAGAAAAGTCCTAGCCAACCATGTAGCCAGCAAGGAAGCTCATACTCCAGACTTCCTTACAGAATCACCAGAGACTGTAATAATGCCTTAGGCCCTAGATCCCAGCTCTATGCCACCTTCCTGATGGAAGCTAATACTCTGGAATTCTTTATAAAAAACACTAAAAAGCTATGATGGGGAACCGCTCATCATCTTTTCTATCATGTGTGAGCACCAATGCCTGTCTTTGCATAACAGATCTAGCCTGGACACAACCAACAGGTCATAGAGAATGTGACCAGGCTCCCTTCTGGCCCCGGCTGAAAAGCTTTGCAACCCCTATTCCTTGTGAGAGGAATTGATACTAGTCTTCAAGCTGGTTAGGCCCTGATGTTCTCCAGTGGAGAAACAGCATGGAAGGCCTTAAGAGACATGAGGCCTGGAACCTCCCAACTTTCATGCCTGGTGCTAGAAAGCTCGGATTCTAAAAGAGTCTATGGAGGGACCCCTGAACACTATATCAGGAATACATTGAACACAGGAATCAACACTAGCCAGGAATATCCCCACAAACATTGAAGGTAAGGATCTTCTTCAAGGTGGCCATAAAGTAGATGGTGAATCAAGTATGACTTTTATGGTAAACTGCTTAATATATTAGTGCAAAGCTGTACATAACATAAATTAATCAAATCAAAGGGAAGATGAGCAAATTTGCTCTGTATCCACTTTCTGATAGGAGGGCAAATGTACTAGTCTGCACTGGTCTGGCAGGACCCAAGGAATGTCAGCTATGAGATAAGGCATTTTGAACATAAGAACATAAGATATGCCATACTGGGTCAGACCAAGGTCCATCAAGCCCAGTATCCTGTTTCCAACAGTGGCCAATCTAGGTCATACGTACCTAGCAGTTTCCCCAAAAGACACAGGTTCTGCAATGCTTGTACTAGGTCAAGCATTGATATCCTGGGTCCCTTCTTAATAATGGTTTATGGACCTTTCCTCCAGGAACTTGTCCAAACCTTTTTTAAACCCAGCTACACTAACAGCCTTTACTACATCCTCCAGTAACGAATTCCAGAGTTTGATTACACGTTGAGTGAAAAAATATTTTCTTTTATTAGTCTTAAATAGTTTACCCTGTAGCTTCATTGCATGTCCCCTAGTCTTCCTATATTCTGATAACGTAAACAGTCGATCTACGTTTACCCGTTCCACTCCGTTCATTAATTTATAAACTTCTATCATATCTCCCCTCAGCCGTCTCTTTTCCAGGTTAAAGAGCCCTAACTTTTTTAGCCTTTCTTCATAGGAGTATCCTTCCATCCCCTTTACCATTTTGGTGGCTCTTCTCTGAACCTTTTCTAATAACGCTATATCCTTTTTAAGATACGGTGACCAGACTTGCACACAATATTCAAGGTGCGGTCTCACCATGGAATGGTATAGAGGCATTATAATATCTTTTGTTTTATTTTCCATTCCTTTCCTTACGATACCTAGCATTCTGTTTGCTCTCTTGGCTGCCGCTGCACACTGGGCCGAGGGTTTTAACATGTTATCCACAATGACGCCTAAATCTTTTTCCTGGGTGGTGGTTCCTAATGTGGAACCTTGCATCGTGTAACCATAGTTTGGGTTGTTCTTCCCTAGGTGCATAACTTTGCACTTGTCCACATTAAATTTCATCTGCCATTTTGATGCCCAGTCTTCCAATTTATCAAGATCCTCTTGCAATTTTCCACAATCCTCTTGGGTTTTAACAACTTTAAATAGTTTTGTGTCATCTGCAAATTTGATAACCTCTGCAAATTTGATTTTGCTTATATGTAGGGCTAGAGGAGCCATTTTACAAATCTATGTGTGGCACAAAGGGCACCTCAAGCCCTACCAAAATCAAAAAACAAAATATGCACCTTAGGAAACAAAAACACGATTTCACTGCATGCTTGTAGACATCGGTGCAGGCAATCAGCCATATTTGTCTTGAGTAGGTCATACCACAAGGCTGGCTTTCTATGCAGTTGAAAATGAGCAGTACCTTCAATTATGTTATTTCTATGAATAGCACCAGTCTTCACCCAGTGCTTTTACCTCACAGCATGTCCTTGACAGCAAAATGCCTTCCATCAAGTGGAATCATCATCATTGGGTATGGCTTCTAACAGGCAGCTCAGCTAGGTATGGCATATGTTGACCTTTTGTGGCTCCTACGAGGAGTGAATCTGATGTGCTGGTCCAATTCTTAAGTGATGACCTCATCCAGTGGTTCGAGTCCCCAGATCATGAAGCCTACCTCTACCCCTGATGGGTATAGCTAGTTGTCCAGGGACGGACTCCTGCACCTTCGATATCAACTGACATTTCCTTTATTGAGTACAGTCATTGGTAGGACTGTCCTTTATCAGCACTGGTGTTAATACTTTTTTGACACTGGTGAGCAGATGCTGCTACCCAGCCTAGTCAACAACCAAAAAACTAGATCAATAAGCCTGGTCTAGGGCAGGAATGAGTGTTTCAACTACCATCAGTGTTATCAGCATTGATAGGTGTTTAACTGCCCCAAGGGGAACCGTATTTATAAATGCTGTCCGCCCCTCCTACCTGTCATATCAATACCTTGCAGTCAAACAGATATCTGCCCAATTCAGGGGTTGTACCACTTTATCTATCATTGCCCATGAAGGGAAACACTAGTTATAGCTTACATCTGTGACACTGGTGTGTGATGACTCCTCCTCCTGCCATGGTCAGGAGTGATGAGCTCTGGCTCAGTGATGACTGCAGGCCTCAAGCTCACATGCCATAGCAATGAGCACTGCTCTTAAACTAGGGTCAAACACCACAAAAGGTCCTGGAAAAAGCTAGCCCAACCCAGCACTGCATGCGGTTTTATTGAAGACTGCAATGATGTTTTCTTGGCTCAATCTAACACCAAGAGTATTAAAGGGTGTAGGTTGAGGAGAAGCCACGTGATGCGTGAGTGAGCAGGCGGTGGTTCAGCTCACTCCGGGGCCATTCTGGGCAAAATAGCCGATTAATCGCAGAATACCCTCACCAACTCGCATTGTTGGAAGCAGGAGCAAGAAAGACAGTGTAAGCTATAAAGCGGAGCTCCAGAGTGGATGGTGCAACTGCAGCAGCCCTGAAAAAAGACAGAGACAAACCACTGAAATCAGGGGCCTGTGCGACCACACTGGCGCAGCCGGAGTCGCCGGGAGTGGAAAGCATGGACTCTAGTGCAGAAGATCTGGCTAGAGAAGTAGCAAAGTACTTGGAGCCAAAATTCGAGCGGGTGCTACAAAAGCTTGAAAACCTGGGTGAAACCTTGGCAGATATGGGTCAAAGAGTCGATGAATTGGAACAATGGGTGTCGACTATTGAAGATGAGGAAGGACAGCGGGATCGAGAATGGCGAGAACAACATCGTCAGATTGAAGCCCTACAAGCTAAGGTTGACGACCTTGAAAATAGGTCAAGAAGAAATAATCTCAGAGTGGTGGGAATCCCAGAGTCGCATGGCGCGAGTGGACTGTTGGTGCTTTTGGGAGAGTGGCTGCCGAACGCACTGGGCCTCAATGCGCTGGCGGGGAAAATGGACATAGAACATCGGATTGGGCTGAGAAGAACTGAGCAACAAAGGCCTCGAGTGGTTATAATGAAATTTTTGAATTTCCAACACAAAGTACAGATCCTGCAGGCTTTTCGACGTCAGAGATTTGCAGCTCGACAACCATAAGCTCTTAATATTTCAGGACTATTCGGCGGCCGTTGCCCAGAGGCATAAAGAGTTTACCCCCATCTGTGCAGTGCTGTTTAAGAGGCATTTGCTTTTCACGCTTGCTTTTCCAGTGACGTTGAGAGTCACGTCCCAAGGGAAAAACTTCACGTTCGATACAGCGAAAGCGGCGGGAAAATTCCTGGAAGGACTGCCGGGAGATGGTGCAGAGGAGCGGCCCTCTTGAGTTTATATGACTAAACGCTGCAGACTGGAGACATCGAGTACTGGGTGAAGCTGAGATTTGGCAGCAATGCTGGTGAAGCGATGGTGGTAGCGAGATTTTGTGGAAAGGTGCTGTGGCCGAGGAGAGATGGACGGTAGCTATGTGTGGAGAGAGAATGGCCATTCAATGGAGACACTGTTTATTATTGTTTATTATTGTTGCATGCTTTGATAGAGGTTACTGTTGTTATTTTGTTAAATTGCTGGGGAGGGGTACTGCCATACAATTACTATTAGTAGGTACAATGATGCCCGGGGTGTCCCTGTGGCATCCGGTGGGCTTTACCTCAGCGATTAGAGCTGGGGCATGGAATTCTGTTTCTAATTTTAGGGGAGGAGTGGTTGGGTTGGGGTGGAGAGGGGGTGAGGAGGGATGGTGGGGGGTGGAGAAGAGGGAGGGTGGGGGAGGGACAAGGGAATGTGTTGATGTTGAGAGGGAGGTAGGTCCATCAGTTGGAGGTTGACACCATATACATGTATACGGGTTTTAAGGGTGACTTCTTCGTGATACTAGGCTCGGGGTTGAGGCTGGGCGACCCAGGGCTTCAGAGGGGGTTGGAGGATTTGTTGAGTATGGTTCCTATGCAATCTCGGAATGAGAAATGATCTTAGGATAGTCTCCTGGAACGTGGGTGGGGTAAATAATCCAGTTAAAAGGACAACGATTTTGCAGGCTTTGAAGAGGGGGAAAGCGCAAATTGCGCTGTTACAAGAAACGTATTTAAACATAGTAGAACATGCCAAGCTTAAAAAAGATTGGGTGGGGCAGGTCTTTTCGGCCTCCTCTGGAACCAAGAAGAGAGGGGTGGCGATCCTCTTAAAGAAAGGGGTTATGGTAGAAGTCATCAAAGAGGAGGCGGACCCGCAAGGTAGATTCTTATTTCTGCATGTAAAAATCCAAGGGGAAGAACTCTTTCTGGGGAATATCTATGCGCCAAATAATTATGATCATCAGTTCTTCCAGCTTCTCTTGAGAAAGATTCTGGGGGCGCCGAAGATACCATTGATATTGGCAGGAGATTACAATTGTCCACATGATCCCACCCTAAATAAATCATTGATAAGGGGGCCCACAGGTGTCTGGAGTAACAGAGGAGTGGGGTACCTTTGTAACATGGGTGGGCAGGGGGGCGGAGCCTGATGTCCAGCGGGGTAGACGCTTCGCGCTGAAGCTCCCGAGGGGCCTACTTAGAATCCTGACTAAACATCTGCATAACTTTAATATTTTCCACCGAACTTGCCGGGGTGCCTTGGGGGAAATGGCGACCCACAAACCAGTGCGCTTGGACTTCGGGTCTCCCTCTTCTTCGCATGGAAAACGCTCCAAAACAGAATTGTCTTCCCCACCCAAGATGGCTTCACTTCGGGTAAGCCCGGAACTGCAACAGGAGATCTTGGAGGAAATACGTGGTGTGAAGGAACTGGTGCAGTCCAACGGAGAGGCGCTCCGAGCCATGCGAGAAGACTTCGGTATGCTTCAGGACCGGCTTGAAGGTCTTTCACTACGGCTGGACAACATGGCGGGGGTCCTCGATTCGCACGCGGTGCGTTTGGTGAACCTGGACCAGGCTGAACGTCACATACAAAATCTTCAAAAAGAGTTAGAGGATTGCAATAATCGTGCTCGTCGCAACAATGTCAGGTTCATTGGAGTTCCAGAAGGGGCGGAAGCAGGAGATATCAGAGAATTCCTGGTTAAAACTCTCCCTTCCTTGCTGAAGATTACCTTTAGCAGAGATCTGGAAATTGACCGGGCATATCGTGCTCCTCTCAACATTGCACTCCATCGGACGACCCCCCGGCCCATTATATTCCGTTTACTGAGGTACCAGCAAGTTGAGCAAATTTTCAAAGCCGCCCGGGTGATGCCACATCTGCAGTTTGACGACCATAAAGTCTCTTTCTTCCCTGACTTGGCAAAGTCCACAGCTGACCGGCGGAAGGGACTTCTTGCTTTTCGTCCAAGGCTTCAACAGTTACAGGCTCGCTTTGGCCTCTTATATCCAGCGAAACTCAGAGTGACTCTTCATAACCAAACTAGAACCTTCGAAGATCCTACTCTGCTAGCAACATTTTTGGATTCCAAAGAGGCAGACCTGATGCGCTGAGTCAACAATTTGGATGGTCTTCGCTGGAACTGCCCGCCATTTTGAATGGTCCGGCGCGGTAATTATTGCCTGGAATGGAGACTGCCTGGACCTTCCTCTCTTTTATATCTACCTCTTTGGTCTCCTTTTCCTCCATGATGTGCACCTCGGTTGGATTCGGAGCACGCACAGACATACCGGTTATATGTTTCCATTTAGGCCTTCTCTGGGGTTTCACCCCGCAGACATCAGGTCGCCTGTAATTTCTGGGGTTATGCTTCTTCTCTAAGGCACTTCGGTGCTTCTACTGTTATATAGGGCGCTTCATGATTTTTTGGCTTATTTTCTATCATATCGTGTGTACAGTCATTTATAGTTGATATGAGGGACATCGCGCATCTTGGTACGCCATCATGCTCCTTTCTCAGAATGTTTGACTTTGTTGTATGGCCTTCTGTATGCTCTTAGTATTGAACGTAAGAGGCATTAATAGTCCAATCAATAGAATGACCATTCTTAGTTATTTTAATCATGATCATACTGATTTAGTGTTTCTTCAGAAATCCATTTTACTTCTGTTCGAACCACGGAAATTCACTGCCAAACCTTATATGGTGGCTGCCTATTCTCCCGCTGTTTCTGGGCGTGGTGAGGTAGCCATCCTAGCTGAGATACTTAGCCAATCACTGTAATGGATACTAGCTCTGATGGGAAGGGTAGTTGGGCCTGTGTGTACTTTAAGGCTAGAAATAGTGCATCTGCGTGTTTCGGTATTTATGCTTCGAATATGGATGACCCTATTATTGTTACTTGGCGGTGACTCCTACCAAGTATTTGTTCCTTTGATAGATAGTTTGCCGCTTAGAACAAGTGGTCCGCCCAAGAGTCTCCACACCCTGCCAGCCCTGATGACAGATTTTGCGTGAATTGCTATATGGCAGTTGCTTCACCTTTCAGACTTGGAGCTCATCTTTTCCTAGCCCTCCCCATCACTCACATTCTAGATCAGATTTTTCCTATCTCCTCAGTACTGCTATCTCATGTAGACAAATACTCCTGATAGGTTATCCATTGAATGCCATCCAGTGCGCTTGATGCGGGACATGCTGTGTGGCCTTAGGTCTAAAATACTCCTGTTCCGTATAATTGTCCCGCGTTACAGTATCACTGGAGTCGGGTCTGAGGTTGTCTTCATTCTATTTTATATTCTGGATCCCCCTTTGGAAAGTTTGTGGGGCTCCGCCTAGCTGCGGGGTTCCCCTCTCTTCCTAAATTGGCTTACTTCTCTCAGTCTTCATGTTGGGTATTGCTGTCCCCTGTTTTCTCAATCACGAAATATTGGGAAACATATCTGTCTGTATAGTAACTGTGCGCAAATGCCCAGTATGTCTGCCTCTTCCGTTCAAACTATTTACTATTGGTCTAGTCAGAAGACGCTCAACGATTATGTTTAAAATTCGATGCTCTTGTTGACTGTTTGATTCTGTACTACTCCTAGTCACATGCTCATCCGATACTATAGATTTTCCTTCTGTTTGTTTGATGTACAATCATTGTTGTATGTTGGCGCTCATATGATAATCCTACTTAGCTTAGAGAAGAAGCATTGGGGTGGGGGGTAATTGGGGTTGCTTTCTTTCTTGTATGTGTGTATCTGTTTCTTTGCTGTGTTGTTCCTTGGTTTGTTGTAAAATGAAAATAAACGTTTAAAAAAAAAAAACATGGGTGGGCTGATAGATTCATGGAGGGTATTGCATGGCATAGAATGAGATTACACACATCTCTCGAGAGTGCATCATACTTGGTCTAGGATTGACTATATTCTGATTTCGAGTGAGAGTCTTGGAAAAGTGATTAGAGTAGAGATTGAGCCCATGGTAGTGTCTGACCATGCTAGCGTGGTCCTGGATTGGAAAGGACCAGTCTCTGGTGGGGCCCATTGGTCCTTCCCGGGATACCTTTGGAAAACTGAGGCTTTTCGGACCTATTTGGTACAGCATTGGGAGGAGTACTTGGCCCTGAATGATTTGGGAAATGTTACGGTGGCAACACTCTGGGAGGCGGGGAAGACAGTAATGAGAGAGCACATCATTTCCTATGTAGCAAAGGAACGGAAATGCATTAATAGTCGAATCTTGGAGCTGGCGCACCAGCTACAGGAGGCTGAGCGAGAAGTAGTGGAGATGTCAATCAAGCTACCTGAGTATTTAGAAGCGCAGAGGGCCTTGAATGAGGTGTTGCATGAGCGAGCGATTCAGTCGATGCAGTATTATCGGCATCGGTTGTTTAGGTACGGGGATCGGACGGGGCGCTTATTGGCGCGTTTGGTGAAGGAGAGGGGAGGCATTCAGGGTGTAGCTAGGATCAGGGACAAGGGGGGAGTGCAGCATTCTGAGTTGACCCAGATTGTGCAGGTGTTTAGTCAGTATTACCAAGAGTTGTACACGCCTGAAGTTGAGGATAGGGGGCAGGAGAAGGAGTTCCTGGCGTCTGTGCAGCTGCCATGTTTGACAAGGGAGGAAATGCAGGAGCTTAATGGAAATATCTCCGCAGCGGAAATAAGGAGAGTGATACAGGCAGGGAAACCTCACAAAGCCCCGGGGCTGGATGGGTATGGTTCAGAGTTTTACAAGATTTTGATGCCCCAGATAACTCCTACTCTGATGGCTTTGTACCAAGAGGCGCAAGAGGTGGGCTATTATCCCCGAGACATGCGGATGGCTGCGATCACTATTATACCAAAGAAGGGTCGGTACCCGGAAGACCCGGCATCTTACCGCCCTATATCATTAATCAATTATGATATGAAGCTGGTGGCATCGATATTAGCGACCAGGTTGCAGAAGATATTGCCTCAGTTGATTGGAAGTCATCAATCGGGGTTTGTTAAGGGAAGAGGAGCATTCTCCAATATTAGTAAAGTGTTGTTGGGGATGGAGAAATGTCTTGCACAAGGGACACCCCTGATCTTGGTAAGTTTGGATGCCGAGAAGGCATTTGACAGAGTCTCCTGGCCGTATATGTTTGAGGTCCTAGCGAGATTTGAATTTGATGGGGCATTTTTGGCCTGGGTGCGGGTGCTGTACGTGAGTCCTCTTGCTTGTGTAGTGAGTGGCGGGACTTGTTCCCAGCCGTTTGTTTTGCAGCGGGGTACGCGTCAGGGCTGCCCATTATCTCCTTTGCTATTTGTTTTACAATTGGAACCTTTATTGCTTTCGCTCCTTGAGGCGGTGGAAGTGAGAGGCATTGAATGGAAGGCAGGGGGAATAAAGGTTAGTGCGTTTGCGGATGCGGTTAGTGCGTTTGCGGATGTTATGTATGTGTAATCCACAGAGCTTTTTGGAACGGGCGTTGCAGATCATTCGGAGGTTTGGTTCCTTTTCGGGATTCCAGATCAATGTTAGTAAGTCGGTGGCTCTGGATGTTGGAGGCAGAGCGCAGCAGCTATGGAAGGGGCAGTTTCCGCTACTTTGGGCACAGGGGGAGTTCCGATACCTTGGGATACAGATCCCGGCTCAGGTTACGCGGCTCTATGCAGTGAATATCCCACCTATGTTGAATAAAACTGAAGCAATGTTGCAGAAGTGGAAGGATCTTCCCATTTTGCTCATGGGGCGTATAGCGTTGGTGCAAATGATGGAGGTGTCGAGATGGATGTATCTCTTGCGCCATCTGCCGGTATGGTTATTGCGGCATGATGTATTGCTTTTGCAGAGGCTCATTCAAAACGTTTTGTGGAAAGGCAGAAAGTCACGGATTCCTTTGTCAGTGCTGATAAGTAGCAAGCAGGAGGGAGGGCTAGGTTTGTTTTCAGTGAGGGACTATAATTTTCTCTGCTTACTAAAGCCCCTGAGGGATTTACTTTTGGGAACAGAGGAAATACTCCCGAGAGAGCTGCTTGATGGGTTTGGGATGCCTTTTCACGCAGCTTATTGGTTGCATGTTAGGAATAAAGCACTCCCGCAAATGTGGAAGGAGTCAGTATATATTGGTGCTTTACGACAGGCCTGGAGGTTCTTGTGCCAAAAAAAAGGTTTATGGTGGCGAGCTACCGAATATCTCCCTCTGAAGGACAATGGTGATTTTCCACCGGGGTGCCAGGGGGGTATTCCTGGGAGTTGGGTGGATAACGTTGTGTGGCACCTCAACCAACTGAGTATGCGTACACAGGAGGAGCTCGAGTCTTTTCAATCGCTTATGGAAAGGTATCGCATCACGCTGAAATCGTTTTACTTTTATTTGCAGGTTAGGCATTATATTCGGGCGTTGCAACAGACTCAAGGACTATGCTTGCGCAACAAGGGGGTCTGGGATTTTATAGTGGAGGCGGATAGACACCTGTCGTTAAAGACCCTGCGAGAAGAGTGGTGCCCAGGGGGGGAGTTGGGCGCTCTGGACGTCTTAGCTCAGAAATGGAATTGGGAGGGGCGGCTTCAGGTTTCAGTTACGGAACTTCAGGAGGTTTTTCGTGGTGTTAGGCTTGTTTCTGAGGCAGTGCGGTTGCAAGAAATCCAGTATAGGTTGTTGTGGCGGGCATATGTCCCCAATAGTTGGGCAGCAAGGATGGGGATACTCGCGTCTGATGTGTGCCAATTGTGTGGGTTGGAGAAGGGGTCTTTGACACATCGGTTTTGGCACTGTGTCCAGATACAAGAATTCTGGTGCGCAGTGCAGGCTGCGTTGTGGGCCTGGAGGCCCATTCAATGGGAGATATCCCCGGAGTGGTGTCTGCTCGGCTTCCCCAGAGGTCATGGAAGAAATGGCAGCGATGAAGGGGGATCAGAAGGGGGGGTGGGGCAGATGGGGGAGGGAACCCTTGAATGCTTACGATCGTAAGTTGTATGATAGAGGTTTCCTTATAGCGAACAATGCATCCTTAGGCATTGGGTGGAGGACAAACCCCTGAGGATCACGGAGTGGAGTTGGGACCTGATCACTCTGAAGGGTCTTGAACAGCGTACTGCCCAGATTTTGGGGGGTAAGAAACAAGTAGAATTTGAAAAAATCTGGCGAGGGGTAACAGGGAGAGTCTAATGGAGACCTTGCAGAGGGTGAGATGGGGTATCCTGGGCCTTTTGGGTTGAGTTAGCGGGTTGGATTTGGTGCGGACCTGGGGATTCTGTTTGGGGTTATGGGGTGAGGGGGGGATTGGGTGGAGTGGAGTTGGGGAAGGGGGGGAGCACTTGCTTAAGGGGAGGATTTGCCTATGGGATACAGGGTATTATGTATGTGGTTGTGTTATCTTGGATGTGTTCTTTTCTGTGCTCTTAAGTGGTTCAACCCTATGCTGTTTATGGATATTGTACTGTTATTCTTGTACTGGAATATTCTTGGGTTTGTTATGTGGAAACCAATAAAAATGATTTCAAATAAAGGGTGTAGGTTTTACTTTAGCGCAGAGCATAGTGAAAGGCGCTGGACTCATGCAATGATAAGCAGGACCATCTTAGCCATAAGGGCTGAGTTCATTGTAGCGTAGGCAACAGTGATGAGCGTTGGCTACACTCTAGCGCAGTCGGTGGCAAGAAGCGCTGGTTCTGCTCTAGCGCATGAGCCACCAGTGATGCGAGCTGCTTCCTGGAGTATGCTGACTTACCCCTAGCACAAAGGACAGTTAATGATTTCCTTTCCCGAATGAGATCCAGGGCAGTGAAGACTGCCACAAACAGTGTAACAAGGAATGCAACACTCCCTGTATCTGCAGCTTAGGCTGCCAAAAAAGGGATGCTGACCCTTCTACTGTGCAGTTAGACAAGAGGGACACGAAGCCAGCTGCAACGCCCTCTACTAGCAATGGGCGCATCCTGGGCACTACCAGCATAAAAACTCAGTCATTTAGTTGGAAGAAAAGAGAGAAAAAAAATCATCCAAACAGGAAACAACTCTGTTTGTTAGAGCCATGCTAAATCAACAGGTAAAATACTCCCAAACTGGTAAACTACTCCTGTTTGTCAAAGCTAACACAATTTAAAGCAAAGCTAAACAGGGAAAACAACACCTAGCACAATCTCAAATTGCTTCTGTTTGCCAGAGCTAGCACAGCCTCAATGAGTCCAGTCAGCTAAGCAACTCCTGTTTGTCAGAGCTAGCACTGTGTAAATTAATCCAAAAAGTACACTCCTGTTTGAAAGAGCTAAAACAACTCACTCACCCAGAGGGGCATTGTTTCCTAGAACAATAATACTGCTGGGTGGGGGGGGAGAACCTCCATCAACTAGTTAGAGGTTCCCTCAGGCTGGTCCAAAACAAGTTTTGCTCTGAGCCAGGATTTCAAGTGAAATCATTAAAAAAAAAAGCTGGCTCTCCAGTCCATGATCAATTAGGGTGCGTTCCCAGGTAGCTTTTTACCTGCTGTTTCTGATATCAAGCAGGTCCTGAACCACAGCAAGGTAAAGAGCCTTTTCGATTTTCTTCTATTTATCTAAGAATCTGTGGCTTGGGCTTTGTGCAGGCAGTGCTGTCAAAAGGGACCCGCAGGTTCTCTTTCCTGGAGTACCAGGAAAAAATACAGCATAACTTCTCACATAGAAGTACCTCACACCAACAAATTGTTTGTACTTACCACATGCTGTCTTCTGTGGTGTAGTCACACCTGTCATTGGCATGGCGACTTTTAACCCTGCAGCCCTCTAATTCTATCAGGCTTCAGGGAAGGAAACAACCCTGCAGTTTCTCGGGGCCTGCAACGGTATTAGAAATACCTGTTTTTGCTTTCTCCCCAGTTGAATTCTCTCCAGATTTTTGCTGCCTCTTTCGCTTTGAACAAGCTTTTACAAGCAGGTATTCTACTCCCATATGCCAGGAATATGCCTAAGAGTTCCTGCCAGGTTTCAGAACTCCCCAGTAAAGAGATATTAAGGGGGAAGGAGGAGGAACAGCCCACCTCTGACTGACTTCTTGAGAACCCCATTCCCCCCCCCCCTAAGGCCCCGGCCCCCTAGTATTGCAGAACAGTAAGGTTACCAGATGTCCCTGATTTTGGGCAATTGTCCCCAATTTTAGGGCAGTATCCCTGACTCCCACCTGTTTGGCAGCTTCCTGTCCCTGATTCCAGAAATGGGGACAGAAAAGGTAGAAAACAAATTTTATTTTCAGTTTAGTAATTTGCATATGTTAGTTTTTAGAAATTACATCCATTATCTTTATAGTTTGCTCAGTAAGGAAGAAATGCATCACTGTTTCTATGTGTCTGTTGATTTGTCTGCTTGGAAGTAATTTGGTTGATGTCATGGGATCAGGGCCATCCCCACGGTTGGTTCAAGCTGTTGGCACCTTAGGCCAACCTTAAGCCTTGCAGTCAGAATCTATTGTTTAGCTTTGAATGCTTTGCTCTTCACTATCCCTCAGAAGCTGCCACCCTAAGCAGCCGCCTGGTTTGCCTGATGGTTGGGCCAGCCTGCATGAGATGGATGGGGGGGGGGGGGAGGAGGGTCAGAATGATGAGTCCTCTTCCCTCCTCCACACTTTATTGCTTAAACCTAGAACTAAGATGTCCCTTCCCCCTCCCATACACACATTTCAGATAAATGTCCCAAATTTGCCTGCAAAACATCTGGTAATCTTACAGAACAGGCACGAGAGTTAGTCTATTCTACCAGAACCTCTTCGACCTTGCTGCATCAGGCATGACTCCAGCTGCTAGGAGACATAGCAATAATGATCCTCTTCCTGGTTGCACTGACATATAGAGGGAAGGGGAGCAGATTTGCTCTGTATCTGCCTACTGAGAGGAGAGCAAATCCCACTGGGGTGTACTGGTCGGGCATGAACAAAAAAGAATACACATGCACTCTGCACAGCCTTAGATGTATTTTACAAAAGGTTCCACATTTGGCAGAGTCTTTCTAAAATACGGTGGAATTGTGCCATTCTGACTTGACGTCTCGATTACAATCTCCCTGTACTAACGAAGATTTGCCCTTATAGTCTATGGACCTGATATTCAGTTGGACAGTGCTATGTGCCGTGTCAGCACATAGCCATTCCGCCATCCGTCTAACCTGGATTTTCAATGACGAGGGACATATGCAGCCCCGGCATTGAAAATCTGGTTATCACCGCACAACCCAGAAGCCACAGGAGCTAGCCGGGTAGCAACAATTTTTAATGCTACACGGTTAGCTCCATTGCCTTTAAGATAAGCGAGGGTTTTCCAAGCCTATCTTTAAGGCGCCGAGGGCTAACCAGGTAGCACTGAAAATCACTGCTATCTGGTTAGTGCTTGCCTCCACTTCTGCTCCCCCCCCCCTGGAATGCCCCCAACACACCCCATTGCTAAGCGGATAGCAACTGGGTGTATTAAGGACTTAACTAGGATTTTCCAAAAGCACAACTCATGTAGGTGCCTTTGGAAAATCCTGCTTAAGGCTTTTACATGGATAACATGGGTTGCTACCCATGTAACTGCCTTTGAAAATTGAGCCCTATATCAATAGTAGCCAAATATCGGCATTTACCATTTAGAGCCCAACATTCCAAAAAAACTGAGCTCTTAAGTTTAGGCTCCTAAGTTAGGTTCCTAAATTTGTGCCCTATTTTCAGCCATACTTAGAAGCCTGTATTTTCAGCTGAAAATTCATCCTAATTTAGGAGCATAAAACATGCTCCTAAATTTAGGACTTCCATTCATTTGCCTAGATTTATGAGCCTAATTTATGTTCTTGGTGCTGAAAATCAGTACTAAGCTCCTAACTTTTTTCCTGACCCTAAATCAGCCTCCATCAGTAACCAAATTTTATGCTCCAAAATTTAGGAGTTTAGGGAACTTATAAGAAATAATTTAGGAACTCAGCCCTAGTAAATTTTCAAAGAGGCCAATTTAGAGGCTTAACTCTGAAAGTTAGGAGCATAAATCCTCTACAATGCCTTTAATATGACTTTTACTATGCACCTAAGTTTTTTTGAATATTGGACCCATATATATATAATTTTGTGGTTATCTTGGAGAGGCACAACATAATTTATATGTCTTTTCTACTAGGAGATATTGTGAGGGAAACACATTCAAAGTGCCCAGTATTGTATGAGGTGCCGAAGCAGCCAATAAACAGCAAAGAAAAATTGACCAGGAAAGGGGCACGAATTGCAAGTGAGGCACCATACACGTGGGTAAATGAGAATATTACCACATATCTGAAGAAGTTCAAAATCCATATAACCGGGTACTGTGGAGCAGTGCATATTCATTCTACACATACAGACACACCAAAAATAATATCTACCCAGGAACCGTGAAAAGTGCAGAAGATTAGGTCAAACCGCTTGGCAGTGAAACCTGGGCAAAACGGAATATAAGCTGTGGTTACACGGGGATGCGGTGCCCCATGAATGGGTAGGCAGCCTGCCCATGCCAAACTCGGGTACTGCAGACTGCCATATCCCGATAATGACTCTGCTAGTGCAGGAGCCCCCTCTGGCTGGGATGATGCACAGCAGTAGCATGGCCGCCAGGAGGACGGAGAATTTCAGTCCTGTTGAGGCAGACACCCTAGCCAAGAAAGTCCTGTGCTATGAGGGGCTGCTGTTTCTCCATGGGAACCACAGGGCAAGCCTACACCCATCGACAGCCCTCTGGCAGGGGATCCAGCTCCAGCTGCACAGGTGAATAACCAGTGGGATATGTAGGGCCTAGGAGGTCACTGGGAGGATGGGCTGAGCAGCAGCCCATTGTGAACAAACTGCCACAGGCCCAGCTGTGGGAAAGTGCAGACCAGTGAGGATGGCTCATGACACATGCACTCCCCAGAGCCATGTCCCTGGGTCCTGTACCTGCCAGCAACTGCAGTGCACAATGGAGATCCCTGCCAAGCTAGGATGCCTAAACGTCAGTGACGGTAGTAAGCACATGGGAGGCTGCTAGAGCTCCCCTGGTAGGGGATATGTAGCAAATGCATGGACAAAAATGACATCCACACAGATTGGGAACAGTCCCAGCATCCGGGGCCTGTTGGGGAGGTGTATGTTGCAGAGGTGTGAGTAGTATGCAGTGGCATACAGCAGGCACCATTCAGACATGACCACCACTGCAACCGCAAACCTGCACAAGTCATACTCCTAGATGAGCTGGTCCAAGAGTGGAGTCACAATAGGGAGGCCCAGAAGTTGGCCTGGTGGTCACATGGGTAGTGCAGGAAGGCCAGAGGGAAACAAAGAAGGGACAGTGCAGCTGACTGAGGGTGATGGTGCCAGCTGCCATAACTGAGCAGAAATGGAACAGAATGCAGTGTCCGGTCGGAAATGCTGGGGAGGCAGGCGGAGGCATGTATCAGGGTGTCAGGGCCTGGGAGTGATTGTAAGGGACTGTGAGGGGGCATGTGGCAGTGGAAAATGGGGCCAAGTTGTGGGGGCCAAGAGGAGTAGTATTAATGCCTTTCAATCTACCACAGTGAATATGGTGTGAGGCGCACAATGGAGGCACTGAATTTCAGATTTCGCACCATGCAAAGACAGAAGCCAGCGTACATCCAGTGCCTCAGGGAGGTGGTTGCCATAGCTGTAGGTAGCAGTCACCATGGCACCAGGATCAACAGCAATGATGGAATGTTACACCTACACCTGTGGCAGGTGAAGGCCTGTGATCCACAATGTCTGACATAAGCAAGCAGGCCTAACTAGCTTGACCTGTAAATGAAGTCTGTGGAGAGGCTAAAAGGAATTGCACATCCCCCAACATGCTGCTATTGTAGAATTAGAACTCAGTAAAAGTATTGAATTAGCTTAGACAAGCAGAACTGAAAGTTGGAAAAATACAGAAAAATATGTTTGAAAGCCACTGATAAGAAAATACAGCTGTAAGGGATTTAATTAAAACTGCTGACAGAAAGGTTACAGAGCCCTGCTTCCCTACACGTACTAACTAGCCCAATGGCCTTGGAAGTAGGAAAGTAACAAGTTGGTAAACTGGCCATTGTAATTGGGACTAGAAGGGGGGTGAGCAGGTGCTGAGCCCACTCCAAGTACATAATTGGATAATAATATCAGTACCGGGACCAATAGAAGGGGTACGGGAGGTTACCGGGACCAATGAAATGTTTTTCTATACCTAGAATGGAGCAAAAGTCTATAAAAGTTGTTGTTTTGCCAGAGAACATTGCTCAGCCATTTTGAATTTGATTCTGCTTGAGTCTTGTGCACAAATAAATGATTTGGACCTTCTGAACAGACTCCTGGTATCATTGGTTTGTCTGCGCTCTGCTGCTACATATTCTTGGTGCGTTGGCCGGGAAGGTGTGGTATTAGAGGGTATATAGGGCAATATACCACGACTTTCCGCCTCTATAGGTTTGGTCCTGCCGGGATCGCGCCCTTCCGACGGGGGCTCGCTCCCTGGCGCCACCGGTCCCTTGCATCGGAGGGAGCTAGTCGGACCTCGGCGGGTGCCGGGCCCGGCTGGAGCCAACACCTCAAACCCGAGTGAGGGGAGTCCGAGGTCCAACTCATGCGCTTGCTTGGGAACTTTGAGGACCGGATCCGGTGAGTAGAGTTTTGATTTTAGCATGTGTCTAGACAGATAAGAAAGAGCAGTACTGCCAATCTTGCATGAACTTGGCATGAATTTAGCACTCGCATGAAAGAGAGCTTGATCACCTCTCAAAGACGGGCCGACTACCCCTGCGTAAGTAAAGCAGGGTGAAACCCCCGTCTTCTAGCATTTGGAACTTGCATGAGACTAGTCAGAATAGACAGAAATAAATGCATTCTGGGATACGTTGCTAGCATGATTGTGTGAATGGAGTGTGAATGAGAGGTCTGGCAGCATGGACCAAGCGAAGGCGGACCCCTGAGTAACGCAGTTCCTGACCGGGCGACCGCGTTCAGGTCATAAAAAGGGGGAAGCGATTGTCGTCTTGTCTTGTTATTTGTTTCCCTTATACGTTTCTAGGGCCATGTGGACCCCTTACCCACGGTCCGCCCTCCTTTTCCCTTTTGTCTGTTGTTGCGTGCACACATCGAAATGGGAGGGGTGGGGTCTACTAGGAACACTCCATTAGAATGTATGATCGCACATTTTAAAGAAGGATATTCTGGAGATTATGGTATTAAAATGACTGCAGCCCGTTTACAGATTTTGTGTACTAGGGAGTGGCCCGATCTAGACCCTACCTGGCCTCGAGAGGGAACCTTTAATGTAGGAATTATTCAGTTAGTTCACCATAGAGTGCGAATAGCGCACCCCGATCAGTACCCCTATATAGATTCCTGGTTAAGTATTTGTGAAGATCCGCCCCCTTGGGCGAAGCGCTGTTATGAAGAGCAGTGCAGAATAATGTTAGCAAAGACAGATTATAGTCAGAAAATAGAACAGCCTAGAAAGAAAGGGAAAGGTGAGAAATCCAGGAAGAAGCCCATCCTGGTAGATCCTGATTCCCCAGAAGTGATTACCCGACAACCCCAAACCCCGCGCCCAGTGAGAGCAGCCCCGCGCCCTGCCCCAGAGCCCCGAAGACAGCGGGAACGGGACCCAACCCCTGAGCCATCACCCGAAGAGCAGGTAGATGAGCTCCCTTTAATTGAAGAAGATGATTCTACCGAGACAGAAAAAGGAGAATCAGATACAGAAACAGAGAAGGAAGAAACTGAAAATTCCCCGAGTGATACTGACAGTGTAAAAGCGGCTGCCAGTGTTAGCTCGCTAGTAAAAAGTAAATCTAAAGGAAAGCACATAGAGAAGAAGAAAATAACCCTTGACAGGAAAGTTACGAAAATATCTCTCAGATCCCAAAAGACATCTACTGCCAAGATGATGCCTTTACGGCAAGTCCCGGGAATACCCGTAAGAAATGAAGATAATGAGGTGGTGGCGGGACCCCTAAGCTATGTGTATGTCCCCTTCTCTACCACTGATTTGTTAAATTGGAGGACACATTATGCCTCCTATACCAATAAACCCCAAGAGCTTACAGAATTAGTGAATACTATTATGGAAACTCACCAACCAACATGGGCAGATTGCCGCCAGCTTCTGTCCATCTTATTTACTACAGAGGAGCGGACACGAATTAGAAAAGCAGCTATAGACTGGCTGGCAGATAACCCTGTAGCTCCAGGAGAAAGGGGGGAGGAAAGAATAGATAATCGGGAAGCGGCCCAGAGAGAATTCCCGAATGAAGACCCCCGATGGGATCCAAATACAGAAAGAGGATCCAGAGCCCTAGCCCGTTTTTGCCAAGGCTTTATACAAGGCCTGAAAAGGGGGGGCCAGAAAGCTATGAACCTTTCCAAAGTTACTGAAGTTACCCAAGGTATAGATGAGAGCCCAGCAGTGTTTTATGAAAGATTAACTGAAGCATATAGAATGTATACTCCCTATGATCCCGATGCACCAGGAAGTTTATGCATGGTGAATTCTGCTTTTGTAAATCAGTCTCAACCAGACATTAGACGTAAATTACAGAAATTAGAAGGGTTTGCGGGCATGAATGCAACTCAGTTATTGGAAGTCGCTCATAAAGTGTATGTGAATCGTGATAATGAAAGGCAGAGAGAATGTGATCGAAAGATGAAGAAGAAAGCTGATTTTTTGGCTGCGGCCATAGTTGAACAGAAAAGGGGAGGTATCCCTAGTCGACAGAGCAGAGGAAGGGGCCGGGGCCGAGGCGGAAGCCAGCCCCAGCTAGGCATAAACCAATGTGCCTACTGCAGGGAGGAAGGACATTGGAGAGATGCATGCCCGCAACTCGAAGACGCCCACCAAGATGACGAAAACAATCATCAATGGAGAGAAGAAAGACGAGGCCGTCCCCGAAACCGCGGAGGAGCCAATCGAGAGCAATACCAGCGAGAAAGAGGAGAAGCCGTACAAGCATTGGCTGCGACAGCCCATGATGAAGATGACGTGGATTAGGACAGATCGGGCTCCGAATTTGCTTTAGGTCTCCAGGAGCCTATGGTCGGAATACAAATAGGAGACCAAGTTATGAACTTTATGGTTGATACTGGAGCAGAACATTCAGTAGTAGGCAAAAAGATAGCCCCATTTTCTACAAAAGCAGTCACCATTGTAGGAGCAACTGGTGCCAAAGCTACAAAACCTTTTCTTCAGAATCGCATATGCAGTCTAGGAGGACAACAAATAACTCATCAATTCCTTTACATGCCTGAATGTCCAGTGCCACTACTGGGACGAGATATGCTAGCCAAGCTACAAGCCCAAATATCCTTTACTGAAAAAGGAGAAATGCAAATGACAGTAAATTCTCAAGCCAGGCCAGCAGGAATAATGCTGCTTACAGTTCCCCGAGAAGAAGAATGGAGATATTACATTGATGAATCTGCCCAATACACCTATTTTGAACAAACTTTGAAAAGCATTGATGTGCCACCTGGAGTATGGGCAGAAGGCAGTCCTCCAGGCCTCGCCAAACATATAGCTCCAATAATTGTAACCCTCAAGCCTAGTGCTACACCAGTACATGTCAAGCAGTATCCTCTCCCAAGAGCTGCAATTGAAGGCATCCACCGCCACTTGCTAAGATTACTAGAACATGGCCTACTAAAAGTATGTCAATCCCCATGGAACACTCCACTTCTGCCAGTGAAAAAGCCTGGAACAGATAACTATCGCCCAGTGCAAGATCTAAGAAGAGTGAATGAAGCAGTTGAGACCATACATCCAGTTGTACCAAATCCGTACACACTTCTAGGACTGATACCTGCTGAAGCTAACCACTTTACTGTTCTGGATTTAAAAGATGCATTCTTTTGCATAAGATTAGCCCCCATAAGTCAGATATTATTTGCATTTGAATGGCAGGACCCTATCTCTGGAAGAGGGGGCCAACTTACTTGGACACGACTACCCCAAGGATTCAAGAATTCGCCTACCATCTTTAGTGCTGCACTGAATCAAGACCTTTCAAGCTATCCAGTGGCCCCGGGGAAGAGAGTGCTTCTCCAATACGTGGACGATCTGCTGATAGCTGCTGTATCAGAAAATGAGTGTATACAAGCCACCAAAGACCTCTTGCAGCTACTAGATGAAGCTGGATACAAAGTTTCCAGAGCAAAAGCACAACTATGCCAAAAAGAAGTGAAATACTTGGGCTTTCGCATAACCAAAGGAAGCCGAAAGTTAGGCAGAGAAAGAAAAGAAGCAGTATGAAGAATTCCAACCCCAACTACCAGAAAGCAAGTCAGAGCCTTTCTGGGAGCAGCAGGATATTGCCGAATCTGGATTCCCAACTTTGCTCAAATCGCCAAACCACTGTATGAAGCCACAAAAGGAGAAGAAAAGTCGCCACTGGAGTGGGGACCTGAGCAGGATACAGCCTTCAAGACGTTAAAGGAAGAATTGATGTCATCACCAGCACTTGGACTACCAGATGTTCACAAGCCTTTCCACTTGTTTGTACATGAAGCACAAGGAAATGCCTTAGGCATGTTGACTCAGAAATTGGGAAATTGGGAGCGACCTGTAGCATACCTATCGAAACAATTGGACACTGTGGCCAAAGGATGGCCACCTTGCCTGAGAGCAGTTGCAGCTACAGCATTGTTAGTGAGTGAAGCAGATAAGCTCACACTAGGACAGAATCTACGAGTCACTGTGCCACATGCAGTCCTTGCCCTTATGGAACAGAAAGCAAATCATTGGCTCACCAATTCCCGAATGTTGAAATATCAGAGCATGTTATGTGAAAACCCACAGATACAACTGGAAGTGAGCCATGCCTTGAATCCAGCCACATTGATACCTATTAGTGAAGAACTCCCAGAACATGACTGTATAGAAGTCATGGACACTGTATTCTCAAGCCGACCTGACCTGACAGATGTGCCCATAGACAATTCTGACCAAATTTATTACGTAGATGGAAGCAGTCTCATCATCAATGGACGACGCTGCGCCGGATATGCAGTAGTCACTCAACATGAAGTTGTTGAGTCATCAGCTCTAGCCTCAGGCACATCAGCCCAGAAAGCAGAATTAATAGCACTTACTCGAGCACTACTGCTAGGTACAAAACTTGTGTTAAATGTATATACAGACTCTAAGTATGCCTTCACTACCCTACATGCTCATGGAGCTCTCTATAAAGAACGAGGGCTCATCACGTCCGGAGGAAAATCAGTCAAGTATGGCCCAGAGATACTGATATTACTTGATGCAGTATGGGCCCCAACTCGTGTAGCTGTCATGCATTGCAGAGGACACCAAGCAGGAAAAGGAGAAGTTGCTCGAGGAAATAGGTTTGCAGATGCCTCAGCACGACAAGCAGCCATGACAGGACAAATTTCGCCACAAGCCATGCCGATGCAGGCAGCATTGTTTCCAGTACCCTTGAACTTATGGATACCACGATATACCACCAAAGAATTAGATTACTACTGTAATAAGGAAGATGGAGTACTGAAAGATGGGTGGATTGAGCTGCCACCAGCAGAGGGCAGTCAACCCCCAGGACGAATAGTAATTCCCGAATTGTTAGGTCCAGCCTTTGTCAAAGCCTTCCACGAAGCCACCCACTATGGAAAAAGTGCTATGGAAAAAGCACTCAGACCACATTTCTGCATTACCATGTTAGCAGCCCTATCAGCTTCAGTGGCACGCCAGTGTCTAATTTGTGCCAAAAATAATGCCAAGCAAGGTCCCACACCACCACCCCGAGTTCAGTCAGGAGGTGTAACCCCCATGCACCACCTGCAAATTGACTTTACTGAAATGCCAAAAGCAAATGGATACCGCTACTTATTAGTATTAGTTTGTACTTTCTCTGGGTGGGTAGAAGCCTTCCCAACCAAAACTGAGAAAGCCCGAGAAGTCACCAAAGCTTTACTGAGAGAGATTGTTCCTAGATTTGGAATTCCAGCAGTAATAGGGTCAGACAATGGGCCCTCGTTTGTTTCTCAGATAACTCAGCAGTTAGCAAAAGCCCTACAGATACAGTGGAAACTTCACACTACATACAGACCTCAGAGTTCAGGGAAAGTTGAGCGAATGAATCGTACCTTAAAAGCCCAAATGTCTAAGCTTTGTCAGGAGACTCGCCTGAAGTGGCCCCAAGTGCTCCCAATAGCTTTACTCAGAATACGCTCAGCTCCTGTAAAGTCAACAGGATTTTCCCCTTTCGAGGTTTTGTATGGTAAACCCCCACCAATAGTGCAGGGAATTAAAGGGAGTTTAGCCCAGATTGGTTCAGAAATAACCAGGCAAGAACTCCTAGCTCTTAGTCTTGTTCTGCAGACTCTCCATGCGTGGATCCAAGACCAGTTGCCTATCAACTTGACGGAACCCTTGCATCCCTACCAGCCTGGTACCTCGGTGTGGATCAAAGATTGGAAGAAGACACCGCTGGAACCTCATTGGAAGGGACCATACACTGTCATCCTGTCTACCCCAACTGCAGTAAAGGTAGCGGAGATCGATTCCTGGATCCACCACAGCAGAGTCAAGCCCGCAGCTGATCCAGAACCTGAGCAGTGGACAGCAGAGCAGCATCCTGACGCACCTTTGCGAGTTACTCTGAGACGGCAACCAGCAGCTTAGACACTTTATCACAGTGCCCTGCAGTAGCCAAGTCTTTCGAAGAGGATTGCTGTATTCCATACAGCAAGAGTTTGTTTCAACGAACCTCATGTGTGTGATTTTACACACTACTTTGATGCTACATTGATTAACAATATTTAGAACCAACTAAAGTTGATAAGTTGGTTAATGTGTGATGAACAACTTGAGGATCTTCAATCAACACTCAGCACCCGTTGAATTGCTTCATTAGCAAACGGGACAAAGAAAAAGAACGTCGTGGTCAAGATTTTCAAGCTGAGGATTCAGAAGAACTCCAATCAACATGTATCCTTATCTTTGCTTTGCCCTGGTTGCCTGTTTTGGAGTCTTTGAACTGACTCATGCCTTGCCTCCATGCACTGCTTGCATTACTTCTACTCGGACTGGACTGAAAGTAACTCAGACTTTGATTTATCACTCTTACTGCACTGGTAAAGTGACTCGGTATATTTATAACACCACTGAACTGAATGTTTGTACCAAAGGTAAATCTAAAGTATGCTTTAATCCACATCAGAATCCATCCTACTACACCTTAGAAATGCGATGGAAAGATGCAGATGGACCTTTGATCAATGCCACACGCCCACTCATAGATCCTAGTAAATATGCTATTTTGTATTTTGATGCTTGTGAAGTAATCAACAGAGATAGTCGTTCTAAGTGTGGTAATTGGGAAAAAACATACTCAATGAATGACAAATATATGTGTCCAGAAGGGACCACTGGATGGGGAGCATGCACAGTAGGGTGGTCCATAAAAATGAATTCCTGAATTCCTTTGCTCCCTCGCCTGATTCTGGTTCCATTTAGGTAGAAAACACTGTGTACAAAGTTTGAAGCCAATCAAATAATATTTAGGGGTGGCTCAACAAGTCTTGAGATTTCCCCCTGGGAGCAGATGACGAAATGTTGCATCATCTTGTATCATTCACTCAGTTCCACGCTGATTACATTTGATTGCATCATATTTGAACTAATCTCGTCTCTGAGAGGTGGCAAAGACATTGTACTATTATCTTTGTATCTTTATTCTTTTCAGATGGCGAAAAAACGTGGTTTTTATCTCATTGAAGAAATGTCCACCACAATTCTGGGGGCCAAGCTCCCCAGCAAGGAGCAAGTGTTAAGTGTATTTTTACATCACCATATGACATTAAACAAAGGCGTTAGTGAAAGTGCATCTATTGTAACAAGTGAAGTAGAAGCTTACTGGGAAAAGGCCAGGCTTCCTGTTCAAAGAAATGACAAAATTCAAGAAAAAGTAAAGAAATTGTTCAATCAGTGGAAACTTTTGAAGAAAAAACAAAGGGAGAGGAGGGAAACAAGAGGCAAATGAAAAAGAATTCCAGGTTGCAATGAAAAACCTATTTGATGTGGCGCATGCCAATGCAATGTCTTTAATTCATATTCAAGAAGACAAAGAATTCTTAATAGCGCAACGAGAATCAGGGCGCTGCGGCTCAATGTGCGCGATGGACAAGAAACTGGCCAACACGGAAGCAAGATCGCAACAGCGAGAAGAACTGAAAAGGCGCAGACAAAAACATGTTGCCGAACAATGTGCGCGATGGACAAGAAACTGGCCAACACGGAAGCAAGATCGCAACAGCGAGAAGAAGAACTGAAAAGGCGCAGACAAAAATATGTTGCCGAAGCCGAGGCAACTACAAGCCAAGTTCAGCTGGAAGGATCTTCTTCCTCAGCAGAGTCAGGTGAAGACTCGTCGACATCTGCGACGGGCGAGAATCAAGCTGCAGCAGTTTATGAACTGTTACAGGAATGGTGTTTGGATGAAAAGGTTGCAGGCTTCTGCTTTGATACAACTGCATCGAACACGGGACGTCGATCAGGAGCGTGCATTCTTCTAGAACAGAGACTCCGTCGCACAGTCCTTCATTTGGCATGCCGCCATCACATTTACGAAATAATTCTTGGTGCAGTATTCTCTACATGCTCTGGAGCTTCATCGGGTCCCGATGTCCAACTCTTTCGCCGGTTCCGAAAGAATTGGGGCTCCCTTGACAAGTCCAACTATCAAACTGGAAAAGACTTGGAGGTGCTGCAACCTGACAGGGATCGCATCATGAAGTTTGCGGAATCCAAGTTGGCACAGGGCAATCACCGAGATGATTACCTGGAATTCTTGGAGTTAACGATTGTCTGCCTTGGAGGGAATCTTCCTAGTTTCAATTTCAAGAAACCCGGAGCTTTCCATCATGCCAGATGGATGGCAAAAGTCTTGTACTGTCTCAAGATTTGGATGTTCCGAGGACAACTCAAAGATCTTACCCAACGGGGAGGAGTCCTGTGTTCGTGATGTGAGCATTTTCTCCATCCTGATTCATGTGGAAGCCTGGTTTTCTGCCCCTGATGCCGCAGTTGCTCCACAAACAGATTTGGAGATGCTGAAGAAACTACACTCTTACCACAATGACTGTGTTGGAAGAGCGGCCAGAGACAAACTGCAACAGCATCTGTGGTATGTGTCAGAGGAGCTTGTGGCACTGTCACTGTTCGATGAAGCTGTTTCAGCACCGACAAAGCGGGCCATAGTGTTGGCCATGATCCCGGCAGAATCAGATGAAAGCGATGAGGATGATGACGAAGACGAAGATCCCCCAAAGCGGGTCGAATTGAAAAGTTCCATGATTCCACCACTTGAATCTTTTGCAACTCGCAAGTCAATCCGTTTCCTGAAACACCTCGACATCAACAGTGATTTTCTTAATGCAGACCCAGAAGACTGGGAAGAGAATGCATCATTCAAAGACGGTCTGAAGAAAGTAAAAAATCTTCCAGTGATCAACGATGTGGCTGAGCGAGGGGTCAAACTCATTGAGGAGTTCAACAGCCGACACACCACAAAAGAAGAGCAACTCCAGTTCCTTCTGGGTGTTGTCTCGCAACACCGTAAGATGTTCCCCACATCGTCAAAGTCCTTACTAGCATCTGGACCACATTGAGTGCTTGGCAAGCATGATACCCCCGTCTATGAGCGGATAATACCCAGTGGTCTGACGAACCCTGGGGGGGATCCAGGGGCCTGATAGATAGGGACCTTGAGCCACCCCTAAATATTATTTGATTGGCTTCAAACTTTGCACACATTGTTTTCTACATAAATGGAACCAGAATCAGGGCAGGGAGCAAAGAAATTCCTACTTTTATTTTTTCCCCTATGGCAGTGGACCTCCCTAATGCACAGGAAAGAAAGTCTTAGCCGATGTGTATAGTACAGACCCCAGAGTCAGATTACTTCTGCCCAAGATGGGAATGTGTCTTTTATGCCACCTGGATTGGAATGGTAGATAATACCAAAGATAATCGAATGGCTGCATCGCGGAGGCCATATGTCAAAGATCTAGACAAATGCAAGAAAAATGCTTGCAATCCCTTAGAGCTTGTTGTTCTGAGACCTGAAAATTGGAAACGAGGATTCCGATTTGGTCTACGAATTGCGGGGTCTGGATCAGATCCAGGAACCATAATATATATAAAATTAAATACCCAAGCCCATAAATCATCCAAGTACCATATCCACGACACATTCTATGAAGCCATGCATGTGAATAAGTTTGAAATTCCCCATCCCTCTCAGAACTTATTTCTAGAATTAGCTGGAGCAGTAGTATCCAGTCTAAAAATCTCAGATTGTTACTTTTGTGGGGGGACGCAAATGGGTGACCAATGGCCATGGGAAGCCCAAGAATTGAATTACTCAATGACTTACAATCAAACTGAATTACATAAGACTACCAGCGAATGGGTGTTAGCACACTCAATAGTTGGACGTCTTTGCTATGCACGAACTGGACCCCAGTTCAAACAACAGGTAGGACAGCTGGTCTGTCTTAGCCAGAAGTTCTATAATGACACCACCAAAAAGACGTCTTGGTGGACAGGAATTAAAGAACCTGAACCCCCTAACCCATTAGCCAGATTCCCTGAGCTTGCTCATTTATGGACTAATCTTGCCAAACCTCAGGCCTGGCAAGCCCCACCTGGCCTATACTGGATCTGTGGAAACCGAGCATATGCCCGACTCCCTACACACTGGGGAGGGGCGTGTGTCTTAGGGACCATCAGACCTTCTTTCTTCCTTTTAAACACAGAACATGGAGAACAATTAGGATACCCAGTGTACACTACTAATCATAGACACAAAAGAGCACTGAGACAGAAGAGAGCACCCCTCCAGGTAGGCAAGTGGGAGAAGTGGAAGGGTGATGATTGGCCACCAGAGAGAATCATTGAATATTATGGGCCTGCCACTTGGAATGATGATGGTATGTGGGGATATCGGACCCCAATCTATATGATTAATCGTATTATTCGCTTACAAGCCGTAGTTGAAATAATAACCAATGAAACTAGCCAAGCTCTTACACTTCAAGCAAGACAGAGTACCCAAATGCGCACTGCTATATATCAGAACCGTTTAGCATTAGATTATTTGTTGGCAGCTGAAGGAGGAGTATGTGGTAAGCTGAATTTAACTAATTGCTGTTTAAAAATAGATGATAAAGGTCAAGTAGTTGAAGAAATTGCTGAAACTATGCGAAAGCAAGCTTATGTGCCAGTACAAACTTGGCATTCACTAAAGTTTCCTAACTGGTTTGCAGGTCTTTTCTCATGGCTAGGAGGACTTAAAACTTTCCTTATACTAGTACTAATAATCATTGCTGTCATTTTACTGTTACCATGTATAATCCCATGTTGTATGCGTTCTATTCATAGTACTATTGAAAGTACAGTTGAGCGGAAGACCGCAACTAAGATTATGGCCTTATACCAACCTAAACCTCCTGCATATAGTCGGAATCCTCTGACTATGATATAACCATTTTGAGTGATTTAATTCTCACACCTTATTAAGTAATAGGGTGAGATTAATCAAAGGGGGGAATGTGGCAGGTGAAGGCCTGTGATCCACAATGTCTGACATAAGCAAGCAGGCCTAACTAGCTTGACCTGTAAATGAAGTCTGTGGAGAGGCTAAAAGGAATTGCACATCCCCCAACATGCTGCTATTGTAGAATTAGAACTCAGTAAAAGTATTGAATTAGCTTAGACAAGCAGAACTGAAAGTTGGAAAAATACAGAAAAATATGTTTGAAAGCCACTGATAAGAAAATACAGCTGTAAGGGATTTAATTAAAACTGCTGACAGAAAGGTTACAGAGCCCTGCTTCCCTACACGTACTAACTAGCCCAATGGCCTTGGAAGTAGGAAAGTAACAAGTTGGTAAACTGGCCATTGTAATTGGGACTAGAAGGGGGGTGAGCAGGTGCTGAGCCCACTCCAAGTATATAATTGGAAAATCATATCAGTACCGGGACCAATAGAAGGGGTACGGGAGGTACGGGAGGTTACCGGGACCAATGAAATGTTTTTCTATACCTAGAATGGAGCAAAAGTCTATAAAGGTTGTTGTTTTGCCAGAGAACATTGCTCAGTCATTTTGAATTTGATTCTGCTTGAGTCTTGTGCACAAATAAATGATTTGGACCTTCTGAACAGACTCCTGGTATCATTGGTTTGTCTGCACTCTGCTGCTACAGTCACATGGGTAGTGCAGGAAGGCCAGAGGGAAACAAAGAAGGGACAGTGCAGCTGACTGAGGGTGATGGTGCCAGCTGCCATAACTGAGCAGAAATGGAACAGAATGCAGTGTCCGGTCGGAAATGCTGGGGAGGCAGGCGGAGGCATGTATCAGGGTGTCAGGGCCTGGGAGTGATTGTAAGGGACTGTGAGGGGGCATGTGGCAGTGGAAAATGGGGCCAAGTTGTGGGGGCCAAGAGGAGTAGTATTAATGCCTATCAATCTCCCACAGTGAATATGGTGTGAGGCGCACAATGGAGGCACTGAATTTCAGATTTCGCACCATGCAATGACAGAAGCCAGCATACATCCAGCGCCTCAGGGAGGTGGTTGCCACAGCTGTAGGTAGCAGTCACCATGGCACCAGGATCAACAGCAATGATGGAATGTTACACCTACACCTGTATATAGAAACAGCAAACAACCAGTATGCACGTGATCAAGACAAACAAAACCGCAAGTAGATATCACCAATACAGTGTAACTGAAAGCCACACCTGGAGGAAAAACAACCCCAACCGATATGCCCCAGCTGATGCAATGCCCTCATCCCTCAGCACTAGTTTGCACGGGCCATCACTGGCTCACAATGTGCTGTCTCAGCATGACAGCACAGGTCTATAAAAAAACCTCCAGTAAAGTTATCCGTGGCTGACTGTACATGACCTACATGGTGAAATACAACATGTCACTATAATAGCAACAGGGTGCTTGGCTAACAAACAACATAGTACATTGCGTTAGCATAGGTGAGTAAACAACAGCACCGCTCCTATGCCAGGTGCATTGCCAAAGCTGCATCAGGGCGACTGACCTGACCCAGTAGCAAATAGCAAGGAACAGTCAAAACAAAGCTGAAACCTAACATGCCATGAGCACAAAATGTAGACAGAATCCCAACAATCAAAATAACCCTCACGTAGCCAAAATAAGGAATAAAGGCATACGAGAACCACATAAGGACCATGAATCACAAATTCTAATTCACCTCACTACTCCTTCCCAAGGACAGATCAACAACCAAAGGGCACGCTCAGCAGGAATCTAAAACACAGAGCATGCACTACCTACGGTGCCTAAGCCAAGCACAGGATACCCCCCCCCCCCCCACCAGCTGTATGGGCGTCCCTATCACATATGACATATTGCAGCCAATCATGAAGTATAACACACAACCCAGCCACTGGATACCCCATTATGTACCAAACTAAGAGAGCAGCCCGTAACACATGCTGTCAAGAGAAAGTGATAAACTGCACATTCTATGTCTAATGACGAAGTGAACACTAACCAGTACACAAATCACAAGACTGCAATACAGAAACAGACAAGGAATGCCAAATGCAGACATGAACATCAAGAGCAGCTATGAGATAATAGAGAAACCTACATGAGAGATGTCAAGGTGGTCACTGTCCGAACCGCAAACCCAAAAGCCTTTGTGCAACCATAGGCAGGAATTGGTTACAGAGGGCGGGGGGAGGTGTCCAGATGCTAATACACAGGGTGACCTGTTTCTGGCATGGCCAGCTTGTAACCCATATATCCAATTTGTATGGTTTTCATAGATAGCTACTTACCATTTGCAATATCCCCATGTTATGTGCTGTCCGGTTAATGATGCCGGCAGCAGCATGGCTTTATTTTATTTATTTAGACAGGCTTGGCTCCTATATTCATTTTTCCGATGGTAGAATCTTACATGGGTTAGTCTTGTAGGTTTGCATGGGGCGTGGCCCTGCTAGGACAATATTTCTGTGCATTTTGTAAACCTTACATGAGTAGCATTTCATCCCATTCCCCTTAGCCTGAAGCCATAGCAAAGCCGATGAAGAGGATGCACAAGGCAAACTTCTCTCCCTCGGAGACTTCCATGGCCCTGGGCCTCATTATGCGCAACCATGCCATCCTCTTCACCTCTGAGAATGCAAATACAAATCATGATGTGGAGGTCTGATGAAAATCTGCCATGATCGTAGAAGGCCTGCATCATCTCCTGTCGCTCATGTAGTGTTCTGTGGAAGGAGATAAAGTGTCCCAGCCTTCAGAGCATGGCACTGGTGAAGACATCAGTGCTGTGGCATATTGCAGACTGCGTGATGCCTGTAGTGGCACTGATGACATGCTGAAAGCTTCCTGTGGCCAAGACGCTAAGAACAGTGGTGACCCTGTTGTAGTTGTTGATATGGAAGGACAGACTAAATAGGCCATGTGGTCTTTTTCTGTCATCATATTTCTGTTTCTATGTTTCTTACTGCCAATGGCAGTACCTGGCTTCAGGCAGTGGTTGACTCCACGTCCAGGCTCAGGATGGTGCACAGCTCTATGATGATGGCACTGTCCATGCAGTACCATTGGTACACCTTCTTCTCAGTCAGTTGGAGACTGCTTATCCTTGGCCTGAATACCCTGGTTGTGCGGTACTGGCATCTATGGTGCTGGGCCACTGCCTGCTGCTGTTGCAGCACATATTGTCACCTCCTCTGCTGTACTTGAGCCCATTGGTGGTGTCTCCACCTATGCACCATCATGAGGAATCCCCACATTGCACAGGTCTTTCCTAGTACACCGGTGTAACTCATACACACTGTCATTCCCACTATCCTAGGCATCCGAAACCCTCAACTAGACTTCTGCAGTTTATGGGGTTTTGGGCCACTGCCCAATGCCAAAGAATATCACCATTACATGGGTATGTTGCGTCCACTCCCCCGTTACGCCCTCATGGATGTCCAGTTACTGTTACCCATGTTCACAGGATTTTTGTAGCTACTCAGCTATGTGAACATCCACATTGCCTGGTTATGGCACACATCCATGAGTAAATCACCATTTATGGCACCTTGGCAATGCCTACAGCTTCCAATTTTGGGTCCAAAGTGTTTTAGCTGGCTAGCAGACTTGCTAACTGGCTAAAATGTGGTCAGTCTGTTATTCAGCAGCACTAACCAGTTAGTGCTGCTGAATATCCCCACAGCCCATGGAAAATATGCTGGGTTAAAACTGGAGCGGTCTCTGGGTGGATCAGGAGCAGTGGCTATGTGGTTAAAGACAATATTCAGCCACTAACTGGATAGCTTATACAGTTAAAGTTAGCACAGGGCTGCCTAACTCTAACTGGTTAGCATTATCTGATTAGTGGCTGAATATGACTGCTAATCAGATATGTTCCACTGCTGAATATCTGGATGTGGTTAAAGCAGTGGCAGCTAGATGGTACAATTATCCCACTGCTCTCCATTGTTTAACTTGAACTACGGGTACTATAATGATTGGAAATAGTTAATACTGTAGTGGTGTTGCTCTGTTCTTTACCTAACTCACATGAGAAAATGAAAAGGTAAGCTGAGGAAAAAGCCCTCAATAGCCCTGGCAATGTGGTCTCAAGGTCCGATGGACCATTTTGCATTTCATGGAGCTTCACAGGGAAAAGACTCCAGGATGTATCCAGCTGTTTCAACACTGAGGTCAGTGGACGGCATCATTCTCAGAGTCTGAAACATCTTTGTCCACAGAGGAGCAGGTTCCACCCATCTCCAGAAAGTGATTATGCCTCTGGGAGTCAATTCAGGAAGACCTCCATCAGAAGTCAGCTTTGATGGTGTTCCTGTTCAAGAGGGGACTGCCAACATGCTGGCATGATGCCCTCCAAGTTATTTCTGGAGGAACCACATTGAGGGCAGAGGAGTTGATTGCTGGTGCAAGTTTGGAAGAATCATTGGACTTTGTTGGAGGCCCTAAGCATGGACCAGGTTTACTTTTCCAAGGCCCAAGTAGTTTACTTCAGAAACAATTTGGGACACTGTAACCCACTTGACCAGCTCTCTCAGCACTAGATCATACTGTGTCCTTTAAACTGAAGGAAAATTCTTCTGCTATTAAAGAGAGTCGGAAGTCACAATCTCTCTGAAAATGGTTATCTCAGGAACATGAGGCAAAGCTACAGTCTCTACAGGAATTTAATTTGGCCTTAAGTAAAGAAAATTACCTCTATGAAATCTAAATTGGAGATATTAGAGAATGCTGCCTGAGCATCTAATCTTTGTGTTATCAATTTTCCTAAATCATCTCTGATATCTGCAAAGGAGATGTTTAAGAGATGTTTGATGGAAGTATTACTTATACCTAAGGAATCAATTCCTCCTATTTTGAAAGTGTATTATTATCTTCCTATTAGGAAAAAGACTGTTTCTGAACCACCTGAAGAAATGGATGTTTTAGATGTTACAGCTGTGTTGGAGTCCGATTCTGTGGTTCCTGCTACTCTTTTGGTAACAGGTGCTTTGAGCGCAGATAGAAACTGGATCTTAAGGATGTACAAAACACTTGTACAATAACACAAGAAGTATAACACTGACAGTTACTGCACTCAATCTCCTTCAAAGCAGTTCCCTTCCGATTAAACACACTTTCACCAATGTTCCTGCCACTGCTGGAAACAGTTTTGAAATGCCTCTTTCATTATGCTGTGAAGCTATTGTGTTGAATTTTGCTTAATAGACTCCAAGTCATTGAATCTCCTTCCTTTCAGTGGTAATTTCAGTTTTGGAAACAAGAAAAAGTCACAGGGTGCGAGGTCAGGTGAGTACGGAGGCTGACGGACTTGCTCAATTTGGTGTTTGGCCAAGAACTGCTGGACAAGATGTGATGTGTGAGTTGGGGCGTTATCGTAATAAAGCAACCATTCACCATTCCTGTTGAACTCTGGCCTCTTACAATGAACTGCATCTCTCAAATGACTCAGAGCGTGGACGTAGTACTCCTTATTGATGGTTTGGCCTTTTGGAGCATACTCATGATGAACAATACCCTGGTAATCAAAGAAAACTGTGAGCATGACCTTGACATGGCTCCTCACCTGACAGGTTTTTTTGACTCTTGGATACTGGAGTCTTTGATTTGGGGGATTGAGCCTTAGTTTCTGGGTCATAACCATAAACATATGATTCATCACCAGTAATAATCTTTTTGATGAAATCTGAGTCATTTTCAATATATTTCAATAACTCTCTGACTGTAGACAGTCAAGCTTCTTTTTGGTCAGGGGACAGGATCTATTTGTACAAATTTCCAAGTTTTTGGTAGAATTTATTTATTTATTTAGCTGCATTTATATCCCGCTTTTCACTGGGTCAAAGCGGTTGGGGGATACATTTAACACGAGGGGATATGAGACACATAGACTAATACTTACAGGGAACATGGGCAATGGAGGGTTAAGTGGCTTGCCCAAGACCACAAGGAGCACCTGTGGGACTAGAAACCCCAGTCCTTCTGGCCCAAAGTTGCTGTCCTCTAGTGGGATTTGAACCACTGACCTTCTGGCCTGTAGTACCTTGCCCCAACCACTAGGCCACTCCTCCCTCCCAAATTTAATGCAAATTTGCTGTTCAATTTTTTCACACATCATAAATCTGACAAACCGCTTTCACATAATACCAGACATCACATGATTAAAAAAAGTACAGGTGTGCTGCAGCCACACAATGCTCTGCACATGCAGAGCACATAACTAGGTCACTGCATGCCTAATAGCATCGTGGTGCAATGTATTATTATATAGCTACACAAGAAGTCTCAATACTTTTTGATCACACCTTGTACTTCAAGAAAATAAATGAACCCTTTTGTGGATGTTCTATATTTATATTTCCAGGCCTTGCCAGAGAAACTCAAAAAAATACATGAATTTCTTCTTCTTAGTTCTGGTTCCCTGCAATTAGGAGCTCTCTTCTACCTAAAGTTTCCTTGTAAATGTTTAATCAAGTATAGAGCTGCTAAAATGCATCTTTTTTTCAGCCAAAGGATATGGCTTTCTTTTAAGTTCCAAAATGGTCTCTGACATTCCAATAGCCTCCTCCTCGTTGCACCATAACAGTTCATTTTTCCTTCTTCCCCAAGTTCTTTTCCTTTATATGCAATGGTGGCTTGTTGTATCATTTTTCTGTAGAGTATTTTTTCTTGATTGTATTGCATTAAAAAATTCATAAATAGAAAATATTTTTTAAAAAAAGGAAATCATTAATAATATATTGGCCTGGATATAAGACAAGATTTTTGGACTTTTTGTGAGTCCAAAAACAACCCAGCTTATTCTATTATAATGGGAAAAATTCCTTTCCCTATCAAAGTCCACAAGTTCTGGCACCTCTCAATCCCACCATCTTCGCCCCCCCCCCCCTCCCCATCCACAGCCTGGCCCAACTCCACCAAGCTCAAGCTCTGACAGCAGAAACGTGAAGTCAGAGGCTCAACACTTCTTCCCCCTCTTCATCCACATCTCACTAGTCCCTGATCCTTCTGCCAACAGTTTCTCATTCTTCAGCTAGCTCACAATTCACAAAGCACTACCTAGTCTATGCAGCTCGAACAGCTTATTATTTGAACCACATAGGAGGGAAAGGTAGCAGGCTCTATTTTCCTGCTTTTGAGCAAGTCAGGCTGGGCTGCAGAGACAATGAGATGTGGAAGGAGAAGGTGTTAAGAGCATAGGACTGCAAGCTCCACTTGTCTGCTAGCCAGCTTGTGTGGGAAGGTGAGCAAAAGAAAAGCACCAGTGAGATATGAGTGCAGAAAGCAGGGATGGAAGGAACTCATTGGGTGGAGAGACTGCCAAATGGATGGAAAGAGGAGTGGGGACTTGGTGATCAGGTCAGCAGGCAAGATAGTTGCACCAGAACTTAATTATGTGATGAGTGAAAAAAAATTCCAAGTTTATTTTAAATGTACTACATAGCAACTTCATGGCATATCCCCTAGCTTTTGTAGCCTTGAAAGAATAAATAACTGATTCATGTTTAATCGTTCCACTTCACTCTGGATTTTATGGACCTCTATCATACCTGTCCTCAGCCATCCCTTTTCCAGGTTGAAGAGCCTCTCTAAATAGGGAGATCATTCCATCTCCTTTCTTATTTTGATCTCTGTACCTTTTCTAATTCTGTTACGTCTTTTTTGAGAATCAGTGACCAGAATACTAAAGGTGTGGTTGCTCCATAAAGCAATACAAAGGAATTATGATATTTTCTATTATATTCTACATTCCTTTACTAATAAGTAATTCCTAACATTCTCTTTATTTTATGGCTGCCCATTCATGATGCTAAGATCTTTTCCTGGGTGGTGATTCCTTAAGGGAAACCTAGTATCATGTAGCTATAGTTTGGGTGATGGGGCATGTTTACTAACATGCACTACCAGGGTAGCTTGGGGCTAGCATGTGTTTTTAGTGCTGTGCTAAAAGGTAGCAGAGAGCCATGCACCAAAAACCCCACACTACCCTGGTAGCCTGCATCGAGGTGGCAACTGGGTGAGATGGGGCATTTCTGGCACAGTGCAGCCAACACAGTCATTAGTGGCCACATTACTTGCATTTGACATTGGTAGAGCAGGTGCAACTAACACCATCTCAAACACCACCTCTACTGCTACTACTACTGCTTCTGAGCATTTGTATAGTGCTACAACATAAGAAGATAAGAACATAAGATATGCCATACTGGATCAGACCAAGGTCCATCAAGCCCAGTATCCTGTTTCCAACAGTGGCCAATCTAGGTCATACGTACCTAGCAGTTTTCCCACAAGACACAGATTCCACAATGCTTGTACTGGGTCAAGCATTGATATCCTGGATCCCTTTTAGACGTATGCAACGCTGCATATACATATAACAGACAGTCCCTGCTTATCAGAGCTTAAAATCTAGTCAAGACAGACAACAGAATAGGTATAGAAAGGGATCTATCTAGGGGGAATGGTAAGAAAACACAAAGGAGATCAGGTGAGTCAAGATCCGAAAGCGGCAGTGAAGAGGTGAGTTTTCAGCCTGGATTTGAAAAGGGTCAGAGAAGGCTCCTGACGTACAGACTCAGGTAGTTTGTTCCAGGCATAAGGAGCAGAAAGGTGAAAGGAGTGAAGTCTGGTGTTAGCAATAGAAGAGGAAGGCACAGATAGAAGCAATTTGCCAGAAGAGCAGTTTCCGGGGAGGGTTGTAGGGAGTTATAAGAGAGGAAAGGTAGTGAGGAGCTGCAGAGTGAATGCACTTATAGATCAGCAGGAGAAGTTTGAACTGGATGTAGAAATGGATAGGGAGCCAATGAAGTGACTTGAGAAGAGGGGTACTATGTGCATGATGAGGCTAGTGGAAAATTAGCTGTGCAGCAGATTGTTCAACAGATTGAAGGGGAGAGAGATGTTTCAGTGGAAGACCAGAAAGAAGTAGGTTACAATAGTCAAGATGGAAGATGATTAAGAAGTGGATAAGTGTCTAAGTAGTGTGTTCAGAAAGTAATGAGCAGATTTTGTTGATGTTATAGAGAAATAAATGGTGGTTCTTAGCTATCAGATGGATGTGTGTGGAGAAGGAGAGAGAGGAGTCAAAGACAACCCCAAGGTTGCAAGCTGAGGAGTCCGGGAGGAGTAAAGAGTTATCCACAGAGACTGAAAAAGGAGGAAGGGGAGAGGAGAGTTTAGGGGGGAAAATGAGCAGCTCAGTTCTGCCCATGTTCAATTTCAAATGGCTGTGAGACATCCAAACAGCAATGTCAAAAAAACAGGCAGAGATCAGGGTCTGAATTGCCAGAGAGATTTCAGGTGTACTGAGGTAGATATGGGAGTCATCCACAAAAAGATGGTTCTGAAAGCCATGGGAAGAGATGAGTGCACCAAGGGACTTGGTACAGAGAGAAAAAATGAGTGGACCCAAGACAGATCCTTGGGGTACACCAACTGAGAGTGGGATAGCAATAGAGGAGGATCCACCAGAACAAACACTGAAAGAGTGATGGGAGAGATAAGAGGAGAACCAGGATAGTACAGAGCCTTTAAACCCAAGCAAGGACAGGGTATCAAGGAGAAGGTTGTGGTCAACAGTGTCAAAAGCAGCAGAGAGATCAAGAAGGATGAGGATTGAGTAAAGGCCCTTGGATTTTTCCAGGAACAAGTCACTGGAGACTTTGACATGAGCCGTTTTGATAGAATGTAAAGGACGAAAGCCAGATTGTAAAGGATCCAGGAGGGCTTGAGAGGAGAGAAAGTCAAGACAACGGTGGTGAAGCGCATGTTCAAGTACTTTAGAAATGAAGGGGAGGAGGGAGATGAGTTGATAGGTAGAAGGGCAAGTAGGATCATGTGAGGGTTTCTTGAGGAGAGGTGTAACAACAGCATGCTTGAAGGCTGCAGGGACAGTAGCAGTGGAGAGTGATAGGTTGAGAATATGCGAAATGGAAGGCACAACAGTGGAGGAGATCTTTATCTTTATCTTTATCTTTATTCACAACTTTTGATAAACCGCCCAGGCCGAAGCATCAGGGCGGTGTACAATTCAATCACAGGCTACCAGAAACAAAGTCAGAAAAGAACGCCAAAACCAGATAGGAAAGAGGGGATAGATTAAAACAGAGAGAGAGAAGGCCCAGAAGGGCAAGAGGGGCGTAGAAGTGGGAGGGCAGAAAGGAAAGGAAGGGGAAGTGGACTGTCAGGGGGAGAATCATGGGGGGAGGGCACGACCAGGGGACAGAGCACCGTCGGCAGGAGGGGGAAGGTCAAAGGCTTGATGGAAAAGATGGGTCTTGAGGAGGTTCTTAAAATGGGGGTAAGAAGGTTCCAAGCGAAGGGGCAATGGGAGTGAGTTCCAAAGGGCAGGGCTCAGGAAAAAGAAGGCAGAGTGGCGGGTCGATTCTAAGTGGGCCTGAGAGGGGGAAGGAAGAAGAGGCGGTTACCAAAGGCAGAAAGGAGGAGACGAGGAGAGGGCTGGAGATGAATAGTATCTGATAAATATTGAGGAGTTCCGGAGTGGAGGGTCTTGTGCATGAGGATAAGAACCTTGAAGATGAAACGAAATTTGACTGGAAGCCAGTGTAGAGCAAGAAGACAGGGAGACACATGAGAGCGTGCTGGGGAACCAGTGATGAGACGAGCGGCAGCGTTCTGCACGATTTGAAGGCGGCGAAGCTGGGAGGAAGGGAGGCCTGCGTATATGACGTTACAGTAATCTAATTGGGTCATAACTAGGGAAAGAACAAGGGTAACAACTGAGGAGGGGGGAAGTGATGATCGAACAGCCCGAATCCTACGTAGGTGATAAAAGGACGTGCGAATGACAGCCGAGATATGGTGATGAAAGGAGATGGAGCTTAGGAGATGGATGGGAATAGGATCAGAGGAGCAGGTAGTGAGTGTGCAGGAGGAAAGAAGGTGTGTGGTTTCCTCTTCAGAGGTCATGGAAAAGGAAGAAAGGGTAGCAGAGGTAGAGAGGGAAGTTGAGAGTGAAGAGGGGAAGGAGGGGAAGTAGCTGACTTTGTGGGGAACTTGAGGTTGATCATGTGGATTTTCTCATGGAAATAGTCAGCCAGAGTTTTGGCAGAAAAGGAGGGAGAGGACAGAGGCGGAGGAGCCTTGAGGAGAGAGTTGAGAGTAGTAAAGAGACAGAGAGGGTCAGAGACAAGAGAGTTAGTCTTATGGACCTAATATACTTGTTTGGTGAGTGTTATGGCTGACTGGAGAGACAAGCATGAATTTGAAGTGTAGAAAGTCTGCAAGGGAGCCTCGATAGATAACTTTAGTTGCACCCACGACAGGTCACCTTGTTGAAACGCAGAAACTGCAGGGGGACAGATGCATACACCCGCTGCAGTTAGTGAGGAACCCCACCCTGTTAACACAGCCCACACATGCGTTACCAGCACAGGGATTAGTAAACATGCCCCTATGTGCATTACTTTGCAGCTGTCCACATTAAATTTCATCTGCCATTTGGATGTACAGTCTTGCAAGGTCATCCAGCCATATTAGGCACTGTGCCATCTCCTCTTTCTAACACAATCCACAGCACTTCTTCTTTTCCCCATATCCCCTGCATTTCAGCAGCTTTAATATTGCTTTTGACATATAGGGCTCCTCCTCCTCCTTTTCTGCCTTCTCGATAACTTCTAAATAAATCATTGCCAGCTATGGCTATATCCCATTCATGTAACTCGTTAAACCATGTTTCTGTTCTGGCCACAATGTCCAAGTTCATTTCCACCATTAGGGCTTCCAGGTCAGGAACTTTGTTAGCTAGGCTGTGAGCATTTGGCTCATTGCTTTCCAGCATTTGTTGACTGGCTTGTCTGTATTTTGCATGGATTTTGTTCTGCATGCCTCTTCTCACTTACCATTGGTGTGAGGGTTAGTATTGTGGCTGTTTCCAATGTTGTTATGATTTTGCTGGGGATTTATTCAGTGTGACAGGAGTTGAAGTTCAGAACTCGGTGAAGTATTTTTTCCTCTGTAATTAGCTGCTAGCTTTCTAGGTACGGAAATGACACTGAAAAAAAAACCCAACTGTTTTAGAAAAACTTAGGGACCTGATTCTGTTCTATGTGTGATAGTTATAATTGTGTGAATGAATGGGAAGATCTTCCATGCTTTGATATATGATTATGTTTTGTGGTATATTCTGGAACAAAAATTAGTAATAGAGGAACAATAACAGCTATGATATCTGCAGAGTGTGATTCAAAAGTTACTTTGCTTTTGAAGCAAAAATTACCAGTGCAGCCGTTTCCCTTCTGGAAGTTCTGTATAACACTCACGCAATCAACGCTTTCTTAATTAGATTTTATGATCTCTGAAATTGAACTGCTTAGAATTCTTTGCTACTGGTGCAACAGAAGAAAAACTGTTTCCTTTTCCATTTGACCTTCAAAGTAGAGATTAAGATCCCTGCAGGATTATGTGGTATTCTGAGCAGATTGCAACTTGAGAATGATTTAAATCCTGAATGATAAAATGTTAACCATGTTTGGATTTTGTTCTGATTGTATTAAGCAAAATAAAGTTAATCAGTGATTTTATATTTTGTGTCTAGTTCGTGTTTATCTGTAACTCTCAGTGATTGAAATAACTTATAAAAAGGGAAGTGTTTGTTTTATTGATGTCCACCTGTCTTTTCATGAAAAGAGTATCAGTTTCGCTTCCCGAACTGTAAGAATTACTGTGTAAGTCTTTTGAATTTCAGTTCCAGGAGTTCTGTCTTTAGTTGCTGTTTAGAATGAGCACATATATCCATTCAAAACTACACCAATTAAGTTAGTGGGACTGAGACACTGTTTAACAATCTAAATTTATATTTTCTGCCTCCCATTTGTTTGACTTTTAACAATTGTTTAGAAGCAGGATTAGCTGTTGTGTGCGAGCAGCAATCCCAGAAAGCAATCCAAGAAGAGGAAAGGGGGAGGGGAAACAGCATTCTCTCTTTTGTTTGTACCTGTAGAATTTCAGGCAACTGAATTGGTGGAGCGAGTGACAGACATTCTGATAAGAAGTTATTTCAGATCTAATGCAGCACACCTGTGGACAACAGCGACCCCTACTGCAACTACATAATGCTGACTTTTGTGTGACCTTTTACTGGTTCAAGCTTGATGAAATTTATATAGAATGGTATAATGGTATAAACAGTATGGTGTGTTCTCTCCTTCTGTTCTCTCTGAAGAATGGCAAGTGTTTGCTGCATTGTGTTTTAAATGCTGTCATGTATCAAAGTTTCACTGCTGTTGTACTTAATCCTTTTTATGCCTGGAAGCTAGTGTATCAGGCTGTATTTCTGCTCTTTTCTAAGTCATGCTTTAAGCTTACCTCTTTAGGGCTACTTTTGAATATGTGATCCAGCTCACCATTGTCACCGTTACTTCCCCCTTTGTTGCCCACTTGAATGATACTGACACTTGGACTCTTGAAGGTTTCTTCAACTGTCACCTCTGCTTGATCTACTTCCTTCCTGTATGAACTGTTGCTGACCAAGATAATTGCTGCCAAACCTGCTCCTTGGGACACCATCTGTTCCTTCATCCTGATGGACAATTAGTTTTACTTCTGCGAGTTCACAGTACAACCCACATCCCAAAGAGGTTCTCAATCACCCCTGAACTGAAATCGGGACATCTGTTGAACTTTTTGCTCCATTGCTATTACACGTAGGTTAGATGCTGGACTTCTTGATACCCCTGCCATAACTGCTGGACTTGGTATGGCTATCTGCCGTCTACAATGCTTACTGTATGTTCAAATGAAAGCTGTTATTGATTCTATAACTAAGTTGTCAGAGTCCTAGAGCAGAATACACAAATGACTCTGCAAAATAGACAAGCCCTAGATTTGCTCCTTGCTTCTGAATGAGGCCTTTTGTTCTTTATTAATGCCACTATCTGTTGTATAGTCATAGCGAATCATTCAGTGTTTGTGCTTAATGCTATGGATAAAATGCGTCACTTGTCAGAACTACATATTATGATTTTAAGGGTGGTTTCCAGATTGGAGATTGGTTTTCATCTCTCTCCTCCTGGTTCCACTCCCTTGGCTCTGGCTGAAAGGTTTATTGATTTCTGCTGGCTTTATTTTAATCATTGCTTTACTCTTCTGTTGTTTGTTTCTATGTTTATATCCTGCTGTAAGAAAAATTGCACCAAAGTATCTACCTCTTTTTTGCCTGTTCAGACTAGCCCTACTCTTGTCAATGTTTCTTATGCAGCCGTCCCCATGTCAGACTATTCAGACCTGGATTTCTCCCATTCCCCAGCCGAATAAAAAAAAAAAATAAATAAAAAATGGGGGGTTGTAGGGGTTTAAGTACTTGTAGAGGTAGAGGTAAGTATGATACATTTGGGATTAGTATGATAGATTTGCTTTTAATTTTTAAGTGCTAAGGATTAATAATGTTCCTGATTCATAATCACTTACTGGCTGCCCTGAATCTCACAAATAGTTAATCTGCTATAACATGTGAGCCAAGAATACAGGCCTTAGCAAAAAGAGATCCAGCACCGGAAAGAACCATATAAGGAGATATCATGAGCCTTGTGAGTGCCAGTTTGGGCTGGAGAGTCTAGACTAGGACCTGCAAGGGGATATCAGATATAGGCCTGTAAGGTCTATGTGTCAAGAAATGCATACACAGGAAACCACAAAGCTACCAACATATATGCTGGGCCCGGCTCTGAAGAAAGCAGATTAGCTGGATCATGGTGAGTATGGGAAGAGTGGGGCCAGGGGGATTTTGCAACAGGAACTAAGGGGAGTAAAGGGTAATAATAGGAAATAAGGTAGGGGAGGGGGAGAGACACAAAGGAATAGCTCTGGGGACTGGACTGTATGTAAAAATGCGGAAGAGAAAAAAGGTATAAATTGTATGCTTTCTATTTTCTAGGGGTGAGAGTTGCTTTCTTGAGGTGCCTAGTGCCCGATAGTACTCTCTTCCACACTTCGCTGCCTGTATTTGGTCATCAGTTATCTAATAAACAGAGACTCTGATTGCACCTGTACTGACTTTTCGGATCTGATCATTTCAGGTAATAATAATAATTAGGTGGTGGTCTATTTTTGTACGAAACAGGGCCGTACACTGGGAGTGACATCCTGAACTTGTTCTTCTCCATCTGTCACCCCTTTCCCTAGTTTAAATTCCTGTCTATATAATGCCTGAATGTTTCATTCAAGATCCTTTTCCCTATGACAGAGAGAGATGTAGTCCATCCATACAGTATAGCCTCTTGTTCCATCTATTTTCCCAGTTGCCTATATATCTAAATCCTTCTTGTTTGCACCAGATTTGGAGTCATGTATTAATGTTGATTATGCGATGCAGCCTTTCTGTCACTTACCTAGAACAGGTAGAACTTCTGAGAACACAATAGTGTTAGCAATGGATATGAGTTTCTCTCCCAGAATTTGGAAGTCCCTTTGAACTGTAGAGGCACTGCTTCTAGCCAGGTCATTTGTACCCAAGTGGATGATAACATCAATTTTGGAGTGTTCACTTTCTGCACTAACTATGTCAACAATTTGGTTTGTATTCCTGCTGGCTGAAGATGGAAGATGGCACTATCTTCCATATTAGTGTAGTCTACAGGCCTCCAACTCAAACCAAAGAAATGGATAGAGACTTGATTATTGATATTGCAAAGGTAGCTATGAAGAGGGAAGTGATCATATTGGGTACTGTTTGTGAGTGATATTGCTGAAGGACTGAATGGAAAAGTCTGTCTTTTTGCAAATGTATGGAAATTTGCAACAGAAAGGGAGTAGATAACATGAGAAAATATCTACAAAAGCTGAAAGAATGGTCTAATGCTTGGCAGTTAAGATTTAATGTGAAGAAGTGCAGTGTCATGCACGTGGGATGCAGAAATCCAAGGGAACTGTATGTGATAGGGGGCAAGAAGTTGGTGTACACGGACCAGGAAAAGGACCTTGGAGTGATTGTTTCTGAGGATCTCAAGGAGGCGAAACAGTGTGACAATGCAATAACTAAAGCCAGAAGGATGCTGGGTTGCATACAGAAAGGAAAGGAATTACCATCAGAAAGGAGAAATTACCAGCAGTGCAAGTTGTTGGTGAGGCCTCACTTTGAATATTGTGTTCAGTTTTGGAGACCGTATCTCACAAAGGATATAAAAAGACTGGAAATGGTGCAGAGAAAGGTGACCAAAATGATTTTGAGTCTATGCCAGAAGACGTATGAGAAGAGACTTGAAGACCTAAATATGTATACGCTAGAGGAGAGGAGGGACAAGGGAGATATGATTCAGACCTTTAAATACTTGAAGAGTATTAATGAACAAACAAACCTTTTTCAAAGATGGGGAAGCTGTAAAACTAGCGGGCATAACATGAAACTGCAAGGGGTAAACTGAAAGGCAACATCAGGAAATACTTTTTCACTGAAAGGGTGATGGATGCTTGGAATGTCCTGCCGATGGAAGTGGTGGGAGCAAATACAGTGACAGAATTCAAAATGGCATGGGACAGACACAGTGGATCCCTTTATAGCAACAGGATGAAATCAAAATAAACTTAACTATCTCTTATATCTCAACAAATAGGGGTGACCTGCACAGAACTGTGGCTGTACTCCTAAACAAAGGTATGTGAAGGGGCGATCTGTACAGAATGGCGGGCACACCTACCCTTGCCATATTGCTGGGCAGACTAAATGGACTATGTTGGTCTTTATCAGCTGTCATATACTATGTTATTAAGTTACATCACTGCAGATGTGAGATAGATCCTTGAAAAGATAAAAGAATACTAAAAGTATACCTACTGCATGTGTTTTATTCACTACAGCAAGGCCTTTGATTCTGTAAATCATGAAAAACTATCGACCGCATTAAGAAGCATGGATATACCATAACATCTGATAGTTCTCATGCACAACATTTACATCGATCAAGAAGCAACAGCTTGAATAGAAAAAAAGAGACAGAATGGTTTAAAATCAGCAACAGTGTATGACAAGGCTGCATACTTTTCCCACACCTGTTTAATTTACATGCAGAACAAATCATCAGAGAAGCAGGACTCTATGAAGACAGCCAAGGTGTGGAGATTGGTGGTAGTCATCAACATAATGACATTCGGAGTTATATACTTTAAAATTTGACTACATGTCAGAATACAGTATGTACACCACATTGATTTTAATCAAATTAGATGAAAATAGACGATTTCTAAATGAAGCGGAAAATTTCTAGTAATTACAATCAGAACTTTTACATTTTAAGACGTCTGTGTTGTTTTCTATCAGAATCAGAACCGTAATTTTTGTGCGCTCTGTTGTAAAGTATGTGTGCTCGCTCGGCGAGGTGTGTGCACGCGCACACGTGCACAGCTTAGAGGGAACAGTGCATGTAAGTGGTTTTATTTATACGTGAAAAACACAAAAAAGGTTTCTAAAATAACTCCCATAACCTATAAGAACAAAGATTACATGACCCTTACAGGAAACTGCTTGCTTTATCTTAATGGCTGTCAGCACAATACTCAACATAATGGAGCTTATTTTAGAAGCCTTATTCATGATGTGCACATGTAAATATGAGCACTTGTATGTGTAAATTGTATCCACAGTTAAATGGCCATTTTTTAAAAAGCTTATTTTACATGTGGATGCTCATACTGTGTCAAAATTGCAGAGGGATATTGGAGACATGTTGAGGTGTAGCCTGGGTGGGACAAGGGAGTCTCACAAACTCTCCATAACATCTTGGTTTTGGCACCTGGCAGACAGTACACCACCTGGGACTTAAGTCTGGTCAGCAGACGAAAGCCTCAGTACCCCTCGAAAGAGAGTCACCAACCACCATTATCCTTCGCTTCCTTGTTGTCACTGATTCAGCAACTTTGGAGTTTTTGAGCTCTGATTCTTCCTGTTCCAGGATGTTCTCGCCTCCTCCACTTCCAGAGCTGCATACCAGTTCTTCAATTAAAGGGACGATAGAATTGGAGGGTCAATTCTACAGGATCTGGTGACTCATATCCAGTTCTCTTCTTTCTGTATCATACCATCTTCCCCTCCATTGGAGAGCTTGGATGCCTCAAGAAGCATTTCATCAATGTACTTCTCACTGTCACAGATGCTTCTCAGCCTCGCCACATCTTCTCTCAGCTCCTCCACTTGTTTAATGAGGGATTCAGACATCTTGAACATGGAACCAGTTCCTTACCTGTGATCAGGCAGAAGCTGTAAAAGGGGCAACAGCTAATTCCACGTTAACTGCAGAGAATGGGTAGAAAATAGGGGATGAAAAGGTCGACCTGTGCCTGACAGTTAACATAGAGGTAGTTACTAATATTAGCTGTTAGCGTGGTAGATAACACAGCACAGTTAATGTCACCTGAATAGATGCAGCTAATTGCATCACATTAACTGGAATGCAGTAGACACATGTTAAGTATATTCTCTCTTTACTAACTCCATTGGAAAAAGCTGGTCATGGCCCGAGTAGTTAACACAGAGAGTTACCACACTTTAAATCTGTCAATTAATTTACAGTAACTGCAAAGCTTTACCACACTTTAGTAAATAGGGTGCAATGGGCACACATTTTCAAAGCCATATTCTTGATTAAACAGGAATTCATAAATGAATCTGATTGATTTCTTTGATTAGGTGAACTGGAATTACAGCAAAACCTTCATTTTGTTCCTCATAGAAGGCTTATAAATAAACTGTGTAGCATGGGGATGGGTCCCAAGGTAATGAAATGGATCAGAAATTGGCTGACTGATAGAAGACATAGGGTTGTGGTAAATGGAATTTAAGCAGAAGAAAGGAATGTGAGTAGTGGAGTCCTTGGGGATTACTGGTCGGTACTGTTCAATGCCTTCATAAGTGATATTGCCAAAGGGTTAAAATGTATCATTTGCCTTCTTGCAGATGACACAAAGATTTGCAATACAGTGGATACTTCAGAGAGAGTAGAGGACATAAGAAAAGATCTACAAAAATTAGAATGATCTAATGCTTGGCAGTTAAGATTTAATATAAAGAAGTGCAGAGTGATGCACTTGGGATGCAGAGATCCAAAGGAGCAGTATGCAATAGAGGGCAAGAGACTGTTGTACATGGACCAGTAGAGGGCTCTTGCATTGATAGTGTCTGAGGATCTCAAGGTAACAAAACAATGTGACCAGGTGGTGACCAAAGTCAGAAGAATGCTAAGCTGCATATAGAGAAGTATGACCAGCAGAAAGAAGGAGGTATTAATGCACCTGTACAAGTCAATGGTGAGGCCTCACTTGGAGTATTGTGCTCCATTTTGGTGACTGTACCTCCCAAAGAATATAAAAAGACTTGAAATAGTTCAAGGGAAGCCAACCAAAATGATATAGAGACTATGCCAGAAGACATAAAGAGTAGTTACTCACCTGTAACAGGTGTTCTCCAGGAGCAGCAGGAATCAGTCCTCACTTATGGGTGACGTCGCTGACGGAGCCCTCACGGAGTAATTTCCCCAGCTTTCGCAGAAAGCCTTTGGGAATTGCAGCGTGCATGCGCGGTCCCCTTCCCGCCCAGGGATGCCATCTTGCTCAGTCTGATGACATAGCGGAAAGACAGTAAAAGTTAGCAAAAATATGCAATAAGAAGGACTGCAACTCCAAGGGGAGGAGGGAGGGTAGTGAGGACTGATTCCTGCTGCTCCTGGAGAACACCTGTTACAGGTCAGTAACTACTCTTTCTCCAGGACCAAGCAGGAAGTCAGTCCTCACTTATGGGACTCCCGAGCTTAAGGCTACCGGAGACCTCAAGCCTAAAGAGCTCCCTCAAGCTCAACAGTACAAAGGGAAGGAATCTTCTCTGAATACAAATCCGGCCGGTAGCCCAACACTAGGGCCGGAAGGAGGAGCTGCCTAAACCTCAAAGAGATTGTGGAGGACTGCCTGACCGAAAGCGCTGTCCCTGCGGGACTCCCTTTCAAGGCAGTAATGAGCCGCAAAGGTCTGGCCTGAAGACCAAGTAGCGGCCCGGCAAATGTCTGCCAATGGAACAGAGCGGAGATGAGCCACAGACGCGGCCTTCGCCCTGACCCGATGAGCCGTGACACGACCTTCCAAGGAGAGGCCGGCTGCCCCGTAAGTCCAGGCAATACAGTCACCTACCCAGGAGGACAGAGTACGCTTAGAGACAGGTACCCCCAACCGATTGGGGTCAAAAGATACGAAAAGATGGACGGCCTTTCTATGCTCTCACGTACGGTCAAGGTAGAAGGATAAGGCTCTTCTACAGTCCAGGGTGTGCAGCACAGTTTCTGCTCGGCTGGCGTGCGGCCTGGGAAAGAAGGTCGGAAGAACCACCTCCTGGTTGATGTGAAAGGAGGAGACCACCTTTGGAAGAAACTTGGGGTGGGTCCGCAGCACCACCCTATTCTTGTAGAACCTAGTGTACGGAGGCCCCGACACTAGGGCTTGTAGCTCACTCACGCGCCTCGCGGAAGTGAGGGCCACCAAGAAGAGAGTTTTCCAGGAGAGAAAACGGAGAGGGCAGGTAGCCATGGGCTCAAAAGGCGGACAGGTAAGCCTTTGCAGAACCACGTTGAGGTCCCAGTCACGGGCTGGGGGGCGCAACGGAGGTTTAAGCAGAAGGAGGCCTCGGAGGAAATGTGCCACCAAGGGGTGCGAGGAGAGAGGCCGGCCTTCGACCGGTGAATGATGTGCAGAGAGAGCACTGAGGTGGACCCTGACAGAGTTGGATTTGAGACCGAGATCGGAGAGGTGAAGCAAATATTGCAGCACCACCAATACTAAACAGGCGAAGGGGTCCTCAGAACGCTGAGAACACCAGACCGAGAAGCGACGCCATTTGAGGGCGTACGACTTCCGGGTGGAGGGACGCCGAGAAGCTAGGACAACGGCTTCCACCTCCGGGGCTAGCCGTAGCGGGGCTAGGACTACCCTTTCAGCAGCCAGGCCGTCAGGTGTAGGGCCCGGAGGTTGGGGTGCAGAAGAGTGCCCCGATCCTGGGTCAGGAGGTCGGGCTGGAACCCCAGAGGAAGAGGGGCGTCCACCGCTAGCTGTAGTAGTAGAGGGAACCACGGCTGTCTCGGCCACCGAGGCGCCACCAGGATCACGGAGGCCCTGTCCTGGACGACCTTGAACAATGTCCGGGCTACCAGTGGCGTAGGAGGGAATGCATACAGCAGACCCGTGGACCACGGGATGAGGAAAGCATCCGGCGCCTCCCGAGAAGGATGGGGGCGCCGGGAGCAGAATCTGGGGAGCTGCCTGTTCAGGGGACTGGCAAAAAGATCCACAGTGGGAGAGCCCCACCGGCGGAAGATCTGCTGGACCACCTCGGGGTTCAATTTCCACTCGTGCGGTAGCAGCATCCGACTCAGCTTGTCCGCCAGGCAGTTGTCCTGCCCTGGCAGGTAAACCGCTTTGAGGAGGATGTCATGATCGACAGCCCAAGAGCACAGCCTCCGGGCTTCCCGACATAGAAGGAGGGAGCCCGTGCCCCCCTGTTTGTTCACGTAGAACATTGCAACCTGATTGTCCGTCTGTACCAGTACAGACTGGCCGAACGTCAGGTGAGAGAAGGCCCGCAGAGCTAGGCGGATAGCCCGGAGCTCCAGGAAGTTTATCTGCTGGGCGGCCTCCCAAGGTGTCCAAAGGCCCTGAGTGCATGTCCCTCGACAGTGCGCCCCCCATCCCAGGAGGGAGGCATCTGTCGTGAGCACCCGGGACGGTGGGGGAGACTGAAAATCCACCAGCGCAGGGAGGAGGCCAGACGGTCGGAAATCTGTATCTGGTCCGACAGCCTCCCTGTGGCCTGAAGCCACTGAGTGCGAAGGCTCCACTGAGCAGGCCGCATATGTAGGCGGGCGTTCGGAGTGACATGGACCGTGGAGGCCATGTGTCCGAGTAGCTGCAGGAACTGTCTGGCCGAGGCCGGCGACCTGCCGCTGAACCTGCCGGCTAGAGCCGCAAGCCTGTTGGCCCTTTCCAGAGGCAAGAAGGCACGAGCCTGCCGAGTGTCCAGCCGTGCCCCTATGAACTCAAGGTCCTGGGAGGGGAGCAAAGCGGACTTCTCGAAGTTTATGACGAAGCCCAAGTGCTGAAGCAGGGCCACCGTACGCTGGGTGGCTTGGGTGACCCCTGGAGCAGACGATGCCCGGATGAGCCAATCGTCCAGGTATGGGAAGACGAAGAGGCCCTGAAGCCTCAGGAAGGCGGCTACCACCGCCAGGCACTTCGTGAACACCCTGGGCGCGGAGGACAGGCCAAAGGGCAGTACCCGGTACTGATAATGATTCCCCGCCACCACAAACCTTAGATATTGTCGGTGGTCTGGATGAATAAGGATGTGGGTATAAGCATCCTTTAGATCCAAGGAGCATAGCCAATCTCCCCGCTGAAGGTAGGGCAGCAGGGTTCCAAGGGTAAGCATCTTGAACTTTTCCCGCTGCAGGAACTTGTTGAGGTTGCGTAGGTCTAGAATGGGCCTGAGGCCTCCTGTTCTCTTTGGAACCAGGAAGTACCTCGAGTAAAACCCGTGGCCCCACAAATGTTGGGGCACGGGCTCCACCGCCCGTTCCTGAAGCAGACTTTGCAGCTCCTGAAGGAGTAAGTCCCTGTGCAGAGGGGGTCTCGGAGGCTCCCCTGGGAAGTAGGGGGGAGGCACCTGGTGAAAATGCAGGAGGTAACCCTCTCAAACTATCTGCAATACCCAGGCCTCAGATGTTATGGCTGACAACCTGTGAGCAAAGTGGGTCAGCCGACCCCCCGTACCGGACGAAGGCCCCTGAGGGGGAGGGGCTATGCTGGCATAGTCAAAAACCCCCGCCCTGCTGGGCCGGGGCCTGCGTGGCGGGTTTGGGAGCTTTCTGCTTCCGGGGTCCGTTACCCTGTCCCCTAGGCCGCTGCCCCTGAAGGGGGGTTGTGGCCGGGTATTGTGGTTGGTGACGCGTATAAGCAAACACCTTCCTCGGGTAAAAAGGCTTTTTCCCCGAGCCCTTCTTCTTCTGTGAAGTGGTAGAGGACTTTCTAGAAAGGCGAGTCCTGGTGAGAGTCTCCGACTAGAGCTCCGCTGCCTTTTCAGCCATGGGTTTGCCGAAGAGGTTTTCTCCCCTGCAGGGGACATCGACCAACTTGTCCTGCACCCAGGGCTCGAGGTCGGAGGACTGAAGCCATGCCTGGCGGCGAGCCCCGATGCTGGCTCCGGCTACTCGAGCCGAGGCCTCGAAGCCATCATAGGCCGCTCGAGAAATGAACTTCGAACACTCTCGAATCCCGGAGGACAAGGCTTGGAACCGCTGCAAGGGTTCCTCGGAGAGACCGGCAGAGAAACCCTGAAGTTCTTTCGCCAGGTCCCGGAGGTACATACCCATGTACAGCTGATATGTCTGGACCCGACAAGCAAGCATAGAGCCCTGGAAGCACTTCCTACCGAGGGCATCCAGGGTCCGGGCCTCCTTCCCCGGGGGCATCGAGGAGTGCATCTTTTGACTCTTAAGTCGATGCATGGCCGACTCCACCACCATGGAGTGGTGTGGAAGTTGCGCCTTCTGGAACCCGGGGCTCTTGCGGACTCGATACATGGAATCGATCCGCTTGCTCAACACTGGCGTCGAAGCTGGGCTCTCCCACATGCGGAAGAGAAGCCGCTCCAGCATCGGGGGAACCGGTACAGTGAAGGCCTCCCTCGGGGGGAAGTCGTATTGGAGGGCCTCGAGCACTTCGGCTCGGGGCTCCTCCTCTGAATCCGCAGGGAAGGCCAAAGCCTTGGCCATATCCCTCACGAAATCGGAGAACCGGGTATCCTCCGGGGGGGACCGCCTCCGAGGCTCCGACTCGGGCGAATCGGAGGGGACGCACCGTGTCTGAAAAGAACCGGGTGACTCGTCCTCCTCCGTGTCCCAGCCCGACTCCTCCGAGGAGGAATTGAGCTGCTCCGTGCGGGCGGGGCCCGGGGACCTCCGCCCCGATGCTGAGGCCGGCGTCGAGGACCTCGGTCCCGAACGGGAAGCCGAGGGAGACCTAGGCCGAGGATCGACTCGAGCTCGTATGGACTCGAGGATCGGCTCGGCCTCCGGGGTCGACTTGAGCGTCGACGTCCCGGTGGTCGGGGCAGATGCACTGGCGAGGCCGGTGATCCATGCCCGCTGCTGGTCCATGAAGGCAGATATACTGCGCTCCAAAGTCATCAGTCTGAGATCAAGCTCAGAGGACCCAGCAGCTGTCGACTCGGGCCCCGACGGTGTCGGGCCCGACGTCGGCTCAACCGTGGGGGAGTCCAGGAGGACTATATCACTCACGTGTCCAGGCGACTCCACTCCGAGACGAGGAATCTTCGAAGGCCTTTCCTCCTCCGAGGGCCCGGGTTGTCAGACCGGGCTAAGCGACCTGGCCCTAGAAGGACCAGGCTCGCCGCCCGGTTCCGCCCTCGCGGGCCGCTTCTCCTGCCGGTGCTTCCAGCTGGGGGAGCCCCGTTCAGAAGAACTCCTACGATGCTCCGAACCGGAGCCACGAGGTGTAGAGGCCTCTGACGAGGTCCGCGCGGAGTCAGAGAAAATCCGATCCCTCTGCGACTGCCGACTCCGCAGCGCCTTCGAGGACATCTTGCTGCAAGGGCCGCAGCTCATAGGGTCATGCTCGGCCCCAAGGCAGCGGAGGCAGCAGTCATGCGTGTCAGTAAGAGACATGAGCCTGACACAGCGATCACACTTTTTAAAACCGCTGGCAGCCATCGGGGGGAAAAGGGCCCCTGCAAGGTCGAAGGACCGCGCTGCCAGGGATGAAGGAAAAAGTGGCGGGAACGCCAGTTGGAAAAAACAAAACGTAAACGGACCCAAAAAGGATATCGGGGCCCGGCGGGAAGAGGAACACACGAACCGTGAAAAAATTATTTAACGAAACAAATCAAAGAAATCAACTTTTCAGCGGCGTTAATAGACACGTCTGTAGGGCTCCGCGGAAAAAAGAAGACTGAGCAAGATGGCATCCCTGGGCGGGAAGGGGCCCACGCATGCGCGCTGCAATTCCCAAAGGCTTTCTGCGAAAGCTGGGGAAATTGCTCCGCGAGGGCTCCGTCGGCGACGTCACCCATAAGTGAGGACTGACTTCCTGCTTGGTCCTGGAGAATAAGAAGAGACTTGAAGAACTAAAGATGTGTATCCTGGAGGAGAAGAGGGACAGGAAAGATATTATATGGATATTTAAATACTTTAAGGGTATTAATGAACAAACAGAGAAGCTATAGAACTAGAGGACATGAACTGAAGCTTCAAGGAGGAAACCAAAAGCAACATCAGGAAATACTTTTTCTCCGAAAGGGTAGTGGATGCCTGTAATGTCCTCCCGCTAGAGGTATAAGAGCAAAAACAGTGACAGAATTCAAAAAGGCATGGGACAGACACAGAGGATCACTACATAGCAAGAAGATGGAATCAAAGCAAACAACATTTATACTTCAACATATAGAGAGGGTAACCTTCACAGAGCAGCAGGTGCAATCCTAAACAAAGGCACAAAGGAGTGTGACCTGCATGGAGTGGAGGGTGCAGCTCTCTTCATCTCCCAGGGCAGACTAGATGGATCATGCTGGTCTTTATCTACTGTCATTTATTATGTTATTAATTCACCTAGGTAAATCTATCTGTCTAAAAATTTCCCTCCTTTGTTTAGATAAAACTACATGCAAACCTCCACAACATGTGCATTTCAACTAGGGGGAAAAGATGAATTTCTGTGGACATATTTATCTCAGGAAAAGAAACTTAGCATGCTTGAATTTCATTTTCAAATATAATATAGAAACATAGTAAATGACATCAGAAAAAGACCACCATGGCCCATATAGTCTGCTCAGTAGGGAGGTTAGAGTTCTACTTGCCTCTCCATGCAGGTTATCCCCCTCTATGCCTTTGTTTAAGGCAATACTTGCTGCTCTTTGGAGGTTGCCCCTTCAGTGTAAAAGTTATTTAAGCTTGGTTTGATTCCATTATCTTGCGATATAGAGATCCTCTGTGTCTATCCTATGCCTATTTGAATTCTCCACTTGATGGAAGTGGTGGGGGCAAAATGTGTGTAAGCATTTTTTCCCCACTCAACCACTACAAAGTAGCAATCCATTGGGTTTTCATGGCAAGATATGGAAGTAGATTGCCAGGCCTTTCTTCCACGCAGATAATGCTAGTGTTGTCACAGAAAAGTGATCCTTCCACTGCCAAAACTGTCCCCTACTGTTGCTGCCCAAATGAGTGATTTGGCTTAGTCTGGAACCTCAGCTGAATCCTATTCATCTTGGGAGACCCTGCCAATTGTTAAGCTACAGATAGCTTAGCTCTCAGTATCACTGATGCACACAAGTCCTCGCAGCATGACAAGCCACAAACCATTCTGAATGATGCTGAGAAAATCAAGAAAAGATTGAAAAAATACACAGAGTCATTATAACATAATGATAAGTGGATCAACTGGCATTTCAATCTGTACCTTACAATCAGATGATGAAAGAAGTCGAAGCAACACTGAAAGCATTATTGAAGAACAAAGCACAGGGCATTGATGATATAACCACTGCAGTATTACAGCAAATCAGATGCAGCTGTTACAATATTTAAAGGCTCTGCTAGGAAGTTCGGAAGACAGCATCATGGCCAACTGATTGGAAAAGATTTAAGTTCAGACCAATACTGAAGAAAAGTGATCAGACCGTGAAAATTATCTCACAATTGCTCGGATCCCACATGCCAGCAAGATTCTATTGAAGATCATTCAGTGGAGACTATAATCATACCTGGAATGAAACTATCTGAAGTGCAAGCACAGTTCAGGAAAGGATGAGGAACAAGAGACATCATTGAGATTGCAAGATGAATCCTTGAAAAAACAAAAGAATACCAAAGGTATTTCTATATGTGTTCTATTTACTATAGCAAATACATTGATTGTAGAAATCATAAAAAACTCTGGACTCATGCACAGACTTTACATTGATCAAAAAGCAACAATTTGACACAACAAGAAGAAATAGAATGGCTTAAATTCAGCAAAGCTTTACAACAAGGCTGCATACTTGCCCCATACCTGTTTATATGCAGAAGAAATCATCAGAGAAGCAGGAATGCATGAAGACAACTGAGGTGTGAAGACTGAAGGAAGACACATCATCAACCTTTGATCAAAGAACATAATCTTATTATGGGCCTGCACCTTAACATGAAGAAGACAAAGGGGCTTGTTTACAAAGCCGCGGTAGTGGTTCGCGATCGCGATCGCAGCCGCGGCCCCATTGAAATCAATGGGGCCGCGGCTCCGATTACGATCGCAAACCGCTACCGTGGCTTTGTAAACAAGCCCCAAAGATCCTAGCCATTAGCAAAATCAATCATTTCATCCTTGATGGAGAAGAAATATAAATAGTAGACAATCTTATCCTGCTTGGATCAATAATCCATAAAGAAACAACAAGCAATCGAGAAATCAGATGACACATTGCTCTTGGCAGAATGTCAATAAAGAAACTAGATAGGATTCTTAAATGCAGAGACATATCTCCGCATCTAAAGATTTGGCTTGTTCAAGCTGTGGTATTTTCAATAACATTATATGGATGTGAAAGTTGGACAGTGAAGAAGAAAGACAGGAAGAAAATTGATGCCTTTGAATTATGATGCTGGTAAAGAAAACCACCAGGGAGATTCAGCCATCACAGCTGAAACTTAAACCTGGATATTGAATGCTGGGGTTATATTCGGCCCCGGCATGGAATATCCAGGTTGCCTGGATTGGAAGGAAACTAACCAAACAGCGGTGATATTTAGTTTCTATGGTGAAATTTAGGCCAGCCTTTGCTGCGCCTTACTTTCACCACCTTTCAATAACCAAGCAGTGGCAATATTGAGCCACTGCTTGATTATGAGTAGGTGCCCCCCCTGGAACACCCCAATACTAACCAGTTAGCATCGGGGCATGCAGCAGTGGCAGCTGGAGATATTCAGTGGCAGTAACTGTGTTCATGCCACTGAATATCCCGGATAGAGGTATTAACATGGTTAGCAGGTCTGCTAACTGCATTAATCCCTTTGAATATCCCCCCATGCCCACTGTGTATACCATGAACTGCCCGAAGAACAAATCAGTCGGTACTAAAGGAAATGAAACCTAAGCTTTTTGTAGTAGCTCAAATGATGAGATTTCAGCTTTCATACTTTAGACATATCATGCAAAGAGAAAAATGATTAGATAAAGACATGATTCGTGAAGATTGGTGGAAGACTCATCAGCAACATCCGCTATGCTGATGATACCACATTACTGGCTGAAAGTGAAGATGATCTGAAATATTTGCTTCTCAAGATCAAGGAAGATAGTTGTAAAATGGGCCTGCACCTTAATGTAAAGAAGACAAAGATCATGACAACTGGAAAAATCAATAAGTTCATCATTGATGGAGAAGCAATTGAAATAGTGGACAATTTTAACCTACTTGGATCAACTATCAATAAAGAAGCAATAAACAGTCAAGAAATCCAATGATGCATTGCTCGGCAGAATGGTTATGAAGGATCTAGACAAGATTCTCAAGAGCAGAGATGTCTCTCTCAATACAAAAATTTGACTTGTTCAAGTCATAGCATTTTCAATAATGTCATATGGATGCAAAGGTTGGACAGTGAAAAAGACAGAGAGGAAGAAAATTGATGCCTTTGAATTATGGTGCCTGCAACGAATACTGTGTATACCATAAACTGCCCTAAGAATAAACCAATCCATTCTAGAGGAGATCAAACCTAAGCTTTCTTTAGAAGCTCAGATGACAAGACTTCGACTTTCATACTTTGGACACATCATGTGAAGAGAGAGATCATTAGAGAAAGACATCATGCTTTGCAAGGTAGAAGGTCAATGCAAAAGAGGAAGGTCAGCAATGAGATGGATCGATACAATAACAGAAGCTACGGGTGACAGTCTGTCAACAATGAGCCGCATGACTGAAGACCAAACACAATTTAGGACAACTATCCAGAGGGTCGCCATGAGTCGACACTGACTCAAAGGCACTTAACAGCAACAAAGACATCGGGCCTGATATTCATCTAGGTCGGCTATGTGCCTCTACGGCACATAGCTTTCTGCACCGACCCTTAACCCTGGATATTCAATGCCGAGGTCATATGTAGCCCCAGCACCGAATATCTGGGTTTGCTGCCAAGCCTCCCAGCCACAGTAGCTAACCGGGCTAAAAGATAGGTGAGCTTTTTCTACAACTATTTTTTAGCTGCAGGTTGCTAACCAGGCAACATGAAATATCACCATTCCCCAGTTAGCGACTGTTGCCACCTCTGCTCCTCACAAGAATGCCCATGACATGCCCCAATGCTAAGCAGTTAGCATCGGGGCATCTAAGGGAGAAGATCGCGGCTATACAGCAATACTAACCATGTTAGTGCCATTTGATATCCCACTGAGTGGCATTTATATGGTTTACAAATCGTGTAAATGCCTTTAAAATATCGGGCCCATCATGCTTGGCAGGGTTGAAGGTCAGCACCAAAGAGAAAGGCCAGCAATGTGATGGATTGATACAATAACAGCAGCTATGGATGTCACTCTATCGACAATTAGCTGCTTGACTGAAGACCAAACGCAGTTTAGGATAACTATCCAGAGGATCACCATGAGTCAACATTAACTCGATGGCACTTAATAACTACTCAACAGCACTTAACAATAACAATAACTTTGTAAAGAGAAAAAAAATGTGGGTTATTTATTTTTGAAAGTCTCATGTACACTGCAAACATAGCAGGGTATTCAAAATTATCCAAGAAATTTCTTCAAAATCAAGCTGTCTTACAAGAAAAAAGTAACAAATTCACATTAGATTTTCTGTCTACTCCCAACTAATTAAAGGCTTTTAAAACTTTCAAAAATCAAATTTAATATTGGAAAGTTGATATTTTATAGTACAAGTGCTGAAATTCCTCATTTCCTTAGAGAGACAAATTATTTGTCAGCACCTGTCAGCACATGTGGCACTGCCTTCCTTTTTCGAATTCCCTCAGTTGTAGAAGGAGCAACCAGGACAGCCTCTTAGCTAAGCTTTTGTTACAGACAAATGTGCTTGCTCAGAATTTTAATTTTTTTATTTGTGTTTGTATTTGTATTTATTTATTTGTATTTTTTTTATTTGCTCTTTTTTTTTATTCTGGGTTGCTGTCCTATCTGCTGCTTTTGTTTTCATTCTGGGGCAGTTTCTCCAAATGGGTGAGTTTTGCGCATACCATGACAGTTATGAACCTCACTTCTAAGCCAGGGTATGTGGAGTATGATCTCAGTCTATCAAATTTACTGCTAATGCTCGGTGTAGTACTTGCATCATGCCAAAAAAAGCCTCCTGCTGTAGTCCGTAAGATGTAACATGTATGGGTAGTTTGTCAAGATGTGCTTGGAAATTCTTCATCAAGCCTGTAGCACCCAACACGATGAGAAATATTTCTGTATCTTTCTGCCACATTTTCTTGGTCTCTGACTGTATTTCTTGGTATTTCATGATCTTCTGCCTCTCCACGCGATTCACAGAGTAGTCGCTTGGATTCAACACCTCTATTACCAATGCCATTTTGGTATTTTTCTCCTTAACTACTATATCCAGCTTCCTCAAATCCAGCTTTTTATTGGTCAGAATGGAGTAGCCCAGGTGATCATAACCTCCTCATTCTTTGTAATTCTCAGTGCTCAGGATCTCAGTGCTTTTCGGGCACAGTGATGTTGTAGTGCTTACAGAGTTTCAAATGGATGAGACGCGCTACTTTATTATGTCTTTCTGCATAGAAATTTTCTGCCATGAGAACTTCATAGCCAGCTATGAGATGAGTCACTGTTTCTAGGTCTTTCTTACAGAATCAACATATGTCTGTGTTGCCAGTTTTTTCAATGCTCTCTGTAAACCATCTTGTCCGTAATCCACTGTGCTGGGCGGCAACTATCAACCTCTCATTCTTTGGTTTCAATTCACCTAACCTCAGTCATTCATGTAACTGTTCTTGATCAACAAAGGGTTCCTGGAGTAACACTCTGTATTTCCCACTAGATTTGTGTATCTGCCACTTGTTTTTCCTTGTCTGTTGATCTATTTCTTTGAAGAGCTTCTTCTCTTGTTTTGCAAATTCTGTTACTTTCTTCCCTGTGTATGCTTGGGGATTCTCATTCATTCATTTTAGTCGTTAGAACGCTTGTCTAAGTTTGATGTTGGAGACAGACTCTGGACGTTTACTTTTATATTTCAGCACTTTTTGCGCATTTGGACCCAATGATGCAGTTAGGTATTCCTGGAGGCCTATGATAGTAGCTCTATGTGTAATGAATCTCTATGAGGCCTAATCCTTCTTTAGCTCTAGAGATGTAGAGTCTTGGCATACACTGCTTCTTCTAAATTAATTTATGGGCATAGAGGAGTTTTCTTGTTTGCACATCCAATTTTTCAAGATCTTTGGGAGGCCAGTCCGCAATCCCAAAGCTGTATGAGAAAACAGGAATTACCAGCTGATTAATGGCCTGTATCTTATTCTTTACTGATCTTTTCTCTCAGCAATTTCTGCTTGGGTGTCATTCCTTCCTCTACTCTGAGATACTTATATATGCCTTCCTGTTCAAAATCATTGATGTCACAGCCCTCAGCCAGGGAGATATTTTCCGTTTTGCTCAATTTTCCTCTAAAAAATGTTGCCTTAGCACATTTGCCATGGCCAAAGGTCATTCTGATGTCAAACAGAAAGGCTTTTCACCACACGGAGTTGCTCTGGCTTAGAACTGAGTCTGCTAATCTCTCTGCCTATATCTTTCCTCCTATTCAATAAAAAAGGAAATTAACCCTTGACAAAAAAAATAATTTTTGACACTTTCTATTACTATACTTGATATCTTCCTTATGACCTGCTGACTTTTCATTTCCTTCCCACCCTCTCCTAGTCTATCCACCCCATGGTCTAAATTTCTTATATAGTCTTCCTGAGGCTCAGTAACACTACTGTTCCCAAGTGAACCCTGGCCCGCTGGCATTTCTTCTCCTGCTCTACCATATCATGCCATATCTCCTCAGATCTGTAGGGTCTCTTCCTCCATCTATTCCTATGGTTCCACATCACTTTCTCTTCTTCATGATAACTCTCCCAATCTTTTCCCTTCATTCAAACAACTTCAAACCCCACATCTACATCATTCCTTCCCAACTTTCTTCACCTCTCTATCCATTTTGTCTCCTTATTATCTGCTTTGAATGTCAACATTTTCTTCCTCTCCTTCAGTCATCTCTATTTCAGAAGAACATACAGTAAAATACAAAGGATCATCAAGCACAGTATCCGGTTTTCAACAGAGCCAATCTAGGTCACAAATATCTGACATATCCCATAAGTAATCAATTCCATGATACTTATCTCCAGGGATAAGCAGTGGTTTTCTCACAGTCTACCCTAATAACATTTTATAGACTTTTCCTTCAGGAATTTGTCCTAACATTTTTTAAACCCAATTACATTACCTGCTTCCTCCATAGGATAGTCATTCTATCCCCTTTATCATTTTGATAACCCTTTCTCTGTACCTTTTCTAATGTCACTATATCATTTTTGAGATGCAGAAACCAGAACTACATACATTACTCAAGGTGCAGTTGCATCATGGAGCAATACCGAGGCATCATGTTATTCTTTGTTTTATTCTCTATTCCTTTCCTAATAATTCCTAAAATTCTGTTTGCTTTTTTGGCTGCCACTACACACACTGAAAATGAGATTTCAATGTATTGTCTACAATCACACCCAAATCCTTTTCCTGGATGGTGACTCCTAATATGGAACCTTACATTGCATATCTATAATTTGAGTTATTATTCACTACATGCATCACTTTGCACTTGTCCACATTAAATTTCATCTGCCATTTGGATGCCCAGTCTCCCAGTCTTACAAAGTCTTCCTGAATTTATGACCCTCATCAGGACCCCTAACAATCAGCAAGAACCATGGCTCCTAACCAGGAGGTTTAAAACCTTTGACAAGGGAAACATTCCTTCAGGAAGTCACTACAAAGCTCCTACATGACCACAACAACCTGAATGACATCATTGAAAACTGGAACTCAACCATCTTGTCAGCCGCTGTGATCACAGAAATAAAATGAACTTCTGTTTGCAAAAGATCCAACACACCATGGTGCCCATCCAATATCAGAGAAGCAAAAAGAGCACTAAGGAAACTCGAATAGAAATGGAGACACAATATAAACCAGAACACTCTTCAAGAATACAGATCCAAACAACATGAATACAACAATCTAATCAACGAATCCAAACAGCAATACTATACAAACACCATCATGAAATCGGCAAACAGGCCCAGGGAGCTCTTCGGTATTGGTCGAAGGCTCATCAAAGACACCATGCAACAGGATGCCCATGCCATCGATCCCCAGCAGTTTGCAAATTTCTTAATTGGCAAGCATATCAACTACCGACAAAGCCAAACACCCAACTCAGCCAACATGACCACACTGCACCCAAAGAAACCTGGCATGATTTTACAGTTCCCTCGCCCACACAAATCAAACAAATCATCACCTCACTCTACACCACAACCTCCACTACTGACCCCTGCCCCGTGTGCATGGATCAAAGCCACAAAGGAGCAACTCATCAAGAATCTACAACATATGGTAAAACTATCATTACAACAAGGCTACTTGCCACCCGTCCTCAAACAGGCCACCATACACCCAGTTCCCAAGAAGAACACCCTTGATCCAACAGACCCAAAATCATATTGACCAATCTCTAGCCTGCCATTTATCGCAAAGGTCATCGAAAGAAATGTACAAAGACAGCTACAGGACCACATCAACATGAATGCCCCTCTGGGCATTATGTATTACCAGCACGGGTTTAAGCCGCAGCACAATGTTGAAACCCTGCTAACATCATTATTCAACAACCTCATAAAAGGTATAGACAGCACAAAAAATGGCTTCCTGCTCATCTTCATGGACATCTCAGCTGCCTTTGATACAATATCCCACTCCACAATGATACAATGCCTACAAGAAATTGGCCTATGCAGCAACACTTTAAGGTGGTTCAAATCATATCTCAACAACCATTTCCAGCAGGTCAAAAGTGGCAATAACAAATCTACAAAATTTCACGTTCCAGATGGAATACCCCAAGGGTCCACACTGTCCTCCATCCTCTTCAACATCTACATTCAGCCAATATGCAACATCATCGGACACCACAGAATGCTCTACCAATTATATGCGGACAACATCATGGTTTACACACTCATCAACATATTGGAACCTGATCTCTCCCTGATAACCAAATGCCTAGAGGACATGATCACATGGCTCAACAACAACTCACTCTCAGTGAATTGGGACAAGACAGAAGCAATGTTCATCACTAGAAACTCTGTTTTCACTCCCCCACATACTATCAACATCTTCAACAAACATATCCTAGTGAAAGAAGAAGTAAAATACCTGGGCATTACATTGGACAGCAACCTCATCCTTCAGTCCCACACCAGCAAAAATGCTAGTAAAGCACACCACAGGCTCAAACTCATCAGAAGGCTCAAACCCATCCTGGACAACAATCATTTCCGGTCAGTATGCCAAGCAATAATCACTCCCATACTAGACTATGCAAATTCGATCTATCATGGACTACCCAAACATTACCTTCATCCTCTCCAATTGCTACAAAACACAGAAGCCCAAATCATCACGAATGCGACAAGAAACAAACACATCACCCCAATTCTCTAACAGCTGAACTGGCTACCCATCTGCTCATGGGTGAGATACAAAGCAACCTTAAATATCTTCAAAATCTTCCACAACCTCTCGGCCTCTGCCCTTCAGAGCATACACACCAAAGACCACAGCACAAAACCTAGGCGAATCAATATGGTGAGCAAGCTCACCACTTCTGTGGCATATCAATGATCCACCCAATCCACTACCAAAAGGGCGCCATCCCTTGCCGCACCTGCACTGTGGAACGTACTCCCTGACCCAATGAGGACCACAAATGACATTAAGAACTTCCGGAAAATGCTCAAGATATTTCTCTTCCATGAACATTATGGACTCACCCAAAGCCCATAGACACCCCCACTCCCCTGTATTACCATACCATTCTAGCACCCCCCCCCCCCACACACACATACACACACCTTATATGTATTACCAGTTATTGTAAACCACTTTGATTAAAGGAAAAGGTGGTATATAAAACTCGATATATAAATAAAATAAATAAATGTTCTCACAATCTGCATGTGATTTAACAACTTTGAATAATTTGGTGTCATCTGCAAATTTAATTACCTCACAGTGCCTCCCATGTCATGACTATTTGACAACCTTCCCACAGCAACAAGGAATCCCGCAAGGATCAGCTCTGTCGGCCCTACTCTTCAACTTATATATCCAACTGATATGCTCCATATTTAAAAAACACAAACTTCACTATTACATATATGCAGACGACATCATGGTCTACGCTCCCATAGACACACAAAACCCTTCCTATGTCACACTGGATACAGGAAGGAAGCAGAAAGATGGCTAAAATCCATGAACATGAACATAAACTATAAAAAACATAAGCGCTGATCACAACTAGGAATCCCAACTTCATCCCACCCCAAACAATTCATATACATAACACTCCCATTCAAATAAAACAAGAAGTAAGATACCTAGGTGTCATCCTAGACAAAACACTTAGTATGATCCCACACCTAAAATATATATCCAGAACTATATTTTATAAGCTAAGGATCATCCAACACATTAGGCCACTCATCGACCACACGGACTTCAGAACAGTTGTACAAGCCTTAATCACACCCCTATTCGACTACTGCAACAGCATACTTATGGGAATACCCAAAAAGAATCTAACTCTCCTTCAAATGGCCCAAAATGTCACAGCCAGAATCATAGTTAAAGCAAGACTATCAGACCACATCACACCCATTTTTTATGATTTCCAGGGAAAATATAAAATCACCATGACCACATTCAAAATAATTAATGAAATAACCCCCTCACACCTCTCTACCTTAATTCATCCCCAATTAGTGGAAGAGTGGCCTAGTGGTTGGGGCAAGGTACTTCAGGCCGGAAGGTCGTGGGTTCAAATCCCACTAGAGGACAGCAACCTTGGGCCGGAAGGACTGGGGTTTCTAGTCCCACAGGTGCTCCTGTGGTCTTGGGCAAGCAACTTAACCCTCCATAGCCCATGTTCCCTGTAAAATAGTTATCTCCAAGTTATAATGCCCTGTTCAATGTAATTTCAGTTTGTTCAATGTAAACCGCACTGATGCAGAATAGCACGATATATAAGAGAATGTAAATAAATAAATAAATTAGACAATAGATCAAGGCAAAGTACCAACCAGACTACCCTAACAGTTCCTTAGACAATCAGAAAAACAAAAAAGAACATGAGCAATAGGGCCTTCACTTATACAGCCCCCATACTCTGGAATTCCCTCCCTAAGATCATAAGGGCAATCAAGGACCTTCAGGCCTTCCGCAAAGAACTAAAAACACCTCTTCATTGAATACTATGACTCCCAACCCATCGAAAACAAGCCTCCCACTCCCACCACACACATATCGCCCCCCCATAACTTAGTATAAGCCATACCAAACACTACCAACACCTAAGCATACGAGCCTAATAGGAATGTACATAGTTGATGAAAATAGTTAACCATAGATGGTTCAATGGCTGAATGTCATCAATATCTCTACAGCCTAATTACAAGTTTCATGTAAAAGTTTGATTGCTTAAAATTTGTTCGTTGTAAAAGTTATGTTTCAATGTAAACCACCCCTGATCTCTGGAAGGGGTGGTATAGAAAAATGTTTCAAATAAAATAAAAATAAATATATTTCTTCAGGAGTCTTGTGATAAGGAAGCTTATCATAGCTCAGGAAGGAGCTATAGAAAAGGTGAAGTGACTCTGAACAAGCAACCTGTCAGTTCTGGTAGAAATAAGAAAACAGAATTTTTTTATAAAAGACTACCAGTCCCAGAATGCACCAGGTTTCCAACAGCCATTAGAGGAGCTGAAGTGGGGGAACGTGTGTTCAATCAGGAGGGCTATGAGGTAATCCCTAAGCACTCATCTCAAAGGGCAGGGCCTGATTCAGCACAGCTGCGCTGTATTAGGGAGGAGCACTCATCTAAGCAGAATAAAAGTAGAGTTTATTCTACAGATGACCATCTTCATGATCACCTTGGATATCCAGAGAATTATCCTCATTATCCTGAGAATCAGCTTGAGCTTGATCATCAGTTTCATCTGAAGGATCATCAGAAGCAGAAGCCAAACCTGACAGACAGAGAGGGAAAGAAACCCTTTGGAAGAAGGAAGAGAAAAGCCTTTGAGAGGTCTAGAAGAGTCCAGAGCAGTACGTATACTGGGAGGCATTTCAAGGGCCAGCATACACCATTGGACTGGGGAAAGCCAGAGGAATGGTGCTGCAGAGCTAGGAATCTCCAGACGCTACCTGTGAGGGAGACGGCTGCACGTGGAAGGGACCCTAAGACCTGTGCCAGAAGGTATGTGAAGAGAGATCCAGTGTCCAGGGATCTGGATTGGAAGGCTGGACATAAGAACTGGACTACATACTGGCCAGGCTATAGAGAGGAACTCTAACAGCAATGGAAGCTCAGGTATGAACACTGATCTATGCCCTAGCTATAACCTTGAAAGACAGCAGGGAAACAAATATTCTCCTGAAAGTGCTCCATTGAGAGATTCATCTGTGCCAATCCATGATATTGAACCCATGCTTGTTGAAGAAGGGGGAATGATTGCAGATGAAGAATGTATTTATATGGATTGCTCTCTGTCCAAACTCCTTTGGTGATTTTCTGTTATAAAGTACAGCAACCATCACAAAGAAATACAAACTTGTTCTTTAATCTACTCAGAAAAGCTCCTGTGTAGGATTTCTGGCCACGCTTCAGAAAGCAAGCCAGCTAAGGGGTTTCAGCTGGATAACTGCTAGCAATTGAGCCTTACCTAATTGCTTGTGAGCTAGGAGAGAATCACTTCTGAATCTATGTGGGAAGTTATCAGAAGTTAACCTGAAAAGAACAGTTTTTTTTCTTTCTTTGTGGCTTTTCGTTTGTTGTTTGATATATGCTAAGAAAACATTAGCTAATGCCTGACAAGTTTGAATGTTGTTTTCCTGATTTTGATTTTGTTTTTCCAAGTTAAACACTGGAAGCAAGTAACCTTATTTATGTGCTACCAAGCATATCTGTGTTGGGAGAAATAACCCCATAAATAAATATCTTATTGGCTTTACACTTGAGCACAACTAAATTATTGTCAGCAGCTGTGTCTGGTGTGAATAAACTGCATTGCCCACAATCCCTTGCAAATCATATAGATATATGCACTTGCCAAGACTGTGAAGATTCTCATCCAGGCAGCCGTCTGACAGTCTGTAATATGGGACTTTGTCAAACACTTTCTGAAAGTCTGATGACACTATAACAACTGGTTCAACTTTATCCACGTGTTTATTCACATCTTCAAAAGAATGGACCAGATTGATGAGGCAAGACTTCCCTTGGCTAAATCCATATTAGTTTTGCCTCATTAAGTCATGGCTGTCCATGTGTTCAGTAATTTTGTTCTTACAGTTCTAATGGTTTCCACCATATTGCCCAGCACCAACATTAGGCTCACCAGTCTGTAGTTTCCTGGATCACCCCTGGAGCCCTTTATAAAACTAGGCATTATGTTGGCCACCTTCCAGTTTTCTGGTACCTTAGAGGATTTTAATGATAGGCTGAAAATGACTAATAATAGCTGTGCAATTTCATCTTTTAATTATCTTAGTGATCTTGAGTGTATGCCATCTGATCCAGGTGATTTGCTACTCTAGTTTATCAAGTTTTTCCACTGTATCTTCCAGTTTCATGAAAATGTATTTCAACTTTTCTGACTCATCACTGATAAAAACAGAAGACGGCAGGGGGGGGGGCTTACTTGTGGGGGGGATGGAGACTTGGGCTAGTCCCTCTCGGGTTTCGTCAGGGTTGACAACTTGTACCAGCAGCTCTGTGAGTACAGGAAGGGATGGACCAGAGTTAAGAAGTGATCTGCTTGAAACTCAAGGTGATATACCATAAAATGGATGACTAAGAGCCTTCTCTGTTCCTGGCTTCTTCCAAATCATGGCCAATGGTGTTTTTGCTGGAAGTCATCTGGCAAGTTGTAGTGGATCTAGGTTCAGCATTGGTGCCCCATGCGAATCAACTTTCTGAAAGAGTTGTTGAAGTTGAGGAAAAATCCAGAAGCAAAATGAAGAACTTTTGGGATTAATATCTGACTTTAAATCTTTGGAAGAAAAGCTAGAAAGCTCTCAGAATCTTCAATCTACATTGGTTAAGGATATTTCGGATATGCGCCTTAAGTTAGAGGCTTTGGAGAGCATTTCAAGAAGCTGCAATTTAAGAGTATTGAATTTCCTGTGTGTGGATACAGTTTCACCAAAAGAGACTTTGGGACTGCCTGCCCATATAATTTCTGTTATTAAAGCATCTTATCTGACTTTACCTATTAAGCATCCTACCCCTGTTCGGACAGGATCGCTTAATGCAAGGGTTTCTTCAGTTCTGGATGTTTCACAGGCAGAACCAAGGAATGTTTTTAGAGACATCTGTAAAAGTGGCAGCTATGCATGTGACCTTGTTAAGTATGGCAGACAGAGATAGGATATTGAAAATTTATTTTAGGAAATGTAAATCATTTGGATTTTGAAATTAGAATTTATCTAGATGTGACTAGAGAGACACAAAAAGAGGTGGAAGCAGCAGCAGCTGGGTGCTCTCTTTTTTAAAAAAATTTCTCTGCCCAATGTATTATTAAGTTTTAATCTGTTAAATATGTATTTTTTGACTCCTCTCATTTGGTGAGATTTGTCTCTGCCAATCAGATACCTACTTCCCCTGGTCTCTATGTCTGGTGTACTCTCAATTAATCCTGCTTAAATAATTTAGTCTTTCTGGATTATGGATGTTTTCGGCTTATTGCTGACCTGTATTGGGTTTATTTTATTTCTTTTTCCTAAATAAATGGACTTGAGATGATTTTGTTTTCTTTTTCTTTGCTGTGCTTATGTATATATAGATCCCTTTGGGTCCTTGTTTTATTATGTTTATCAGCTTTTCTGTATGAGTGTTTATTTGCTTAATTGTTTTGTCAAAATTTCATAAATAAAATATTAAAATTTTAAAAAAACCTTTTCTGATATGGGTAACTTCCTCACATCTTCCACAGTAAAGACCAATGTAAAGAATTTATGTAGTCTCTCAGTTATGGCCTTGCCCTCCCCAAATGCCCTTTTACCCTTTGATCATCTAATGGTCCAATTGACTCCTTCCCCAGCTTCTTGCTTTATTCTGAAAAGGTTTATATTGTGAGTTTTTGACTCTATGGCAAGTTTCTTTTCATGTTCTCTTTTTGCCTTCCTTATCAGTACCTTGCATATAACTAGCCAATGCTTGTGCTCTTTCCTCTTTTCCTCATTTGGTTCCTTTTTCTATTTTTGAAATGGTTTTTTTTTTTTAGCTCGAATAGCCTCTTTCACCTTACCGCCTGTCATTTCGCTTTCCTTCTGCTTTTCTTAATATGTGGGATATATCTGGTTTTTTCTAACCATTTTCCTCATTTTATTATAGTCTCCCTTTTGAAAATTAAATACTGATTTAGTAGATTTCTTTTGTATACTTATTTCAGTTATTAAGTCAAATTTGGTTATATTAAGATCATTTGTGCCAAATGGTCCCAACACAGTTAGCTCTTGTACCAAATTCTGTGTTTCACAAAGGTCTAAATCTAAAATAGCTCCTTTTCTAATTGGTTCCCCAGCCAGCTGCTTCATGAAGCAGTCATTTATTTCATGTAGGAACGTTACCTCCCTAGCATGCCCTGGCATGATCTTTCTCCAATCAATACTGAGGTAATCAAAATCACCCATTAATTATTACTGTGTTGCCAGTTTAGGTAGCTTTCCTAATTTCTGATAACATTTCATCATCTGTTCGCTCTTTCTGTCCAGGTGGATGGTAAACTCTCACTAGTATTTCTTCACCTTCACACATGGAATTTCTATCCATACAGATTCAATGGTGCATTTTGTTTCCTGTAGATCTTATATTCTATTTGACTCAATGCTCTCTTTAACATATTGCACCACTCTTTCACTAATTTGATTCATCCTATCATTGCAATGTCATTTGCAATATCACAATGTCCCATTTCTTATCCTCTATCAACCAGTTGCCTATTATATCTATCTCTTCATTTACTGCTATATAGTCTGTTGAACCCTTCTCTCAGGGCCTGCCCTCCTTCAATAAACCTGGATTCTTTTAGATAATTATCTGAAACCTTCTAACAGGAAGGAAAAGAACAAGAGACACAATTATTTAATTATTATTCCAGAGCTCTGCAAGGAAGGATCAGAGGGCCAAAGTAGGCCTTTCCATCTGATTTCCTTCAAAGATTTCTTAGCCAGAGATCCAGCTTTTATTGAGGATTATCAGCTGACACAGTTAATTTTTAATTAACATCTGGTGATATTCATGTTACAAAATTACAAGTCTAAAATAGAATCTGCTGATATCTTTGCCAAGCAACATGGGAAAGCATGACTATATTCGCCAGACACAACAGGTGTCGCTATAATTAGTTTCTCTTAGAATATTTGCTGAATTTTTCTTATTTATTCAAGCTTTGTTTAATTTCCAGTTATATGTTGAGCTAAGGTCTGATTCTCGGAAAGTTCATGCTGACCTAGTTACTAATTTTCAACCTATCATCTTGCAGAAATAAGGGGAAACACTGTCTGTAATCATATATAAACGGGATATAAATGCAGCTAAATAAATTAAGTTCTAGAGAAGTTGGCCTGTGACCCAATAACTATGTACACAGCTCTGTTAGCTAATATCTGATGCAATTACTAACAGTAACCCTTGCAGAAGAACAATCTAATAGAGAAAAACTCTTTAATATTGCAGTTTAGTTTGTGAATTACAATAAGCATATATTTTGCCTATAGCTAGCTACCTTTACAGTCCTGTTTTCTGTACTATCGCTGCCAGTACCTACGTCCAGTATTCCATATGTAGATTCACTATCACTGTCACTGTCTACCTATAAATCCAAATTGCCGTAGACAGGGTGAACCATAGTTGTATAAGTCACTTTAGTACATGACAACTCATCAATTTCTTTTATATTCTCTAGTTTAGTTCTGGAGCCTGGGTTAAGTCGCCCTTTTCCACAGTCCTCCCTTTGGTTCTGCTCAGAACCACATTCTTCATAAAAGGGCATTTCTCGGAGCAAATCTCCAGTACTGGGAACACTTCGTAACTTAAGGACTGTAATGGTGTTTGTGGTTTTAGCCATATATGCAGCACAGCACTTCATAAAACAGGCAAGACATATTCCTAGGAGTAGGAGGGCTACTAGGAAGCCAAAGAGGCCTGTAAGTAAGGCCTTTATAGGACCTGACAGGCCATTCCACATATTTTCAAACCAGGGCCATACAGAATCAGAAGTTCCTTCAATATTATCTTTTGAGAAATGAGTTTCTTTTCTCACCTGATCTAGGATACCAGAGACCACCTTGTTCTGAGAATCAATAAAAGTACAGCAATGATCATGTACAATATTACACATGCCTCCTTCCTTGGCTAATAAATAACACAGGTACACTACCAAAAAACTGCCTCCAGTTTTGCAACTGATTCCTATAGATTCTGGGGTGCTGAATCCAGGAAAAATAGCCAAAATGTTCCATCACGTCACGTTTTCTTGCAAAATTAGATTTCTTACCCATATAAGGAATGTTCACATAATTTCTTTTTAGCCGACTGCAGTTTATTTTCTTGGCCCAAAATAGAGGTTGTAATGGTTAACTAACTAGAAACACTCCCTCATGATATTTTAGAGTGTTTTGTATTCATTTTATACATTAACAGGACAATTGGGAGGCGGGGGGCTAAATTCAGTACTCGCGCTGGCGCATGTTCTTTCCTGTTCGCCTCGCCTCGTTCGCTCGCTCAAACACGGTGGTTGCGACATGAACGTTCCTGTCAAATTTCAGTTTCTTGCAAGTTCATTATTACCTTTTGTTTGCTCAGTCGTAATCCAGCTTTATTCCGAAGTGGTTCACTACAGTTGTAGTTTGCAGTGCTGTGTATTTGTGATGGCTCACAGAGCCAGAGGTTGCGTCAACTCTCCGGACAGTTTTTGTTTTATTTGTGGGGAATATACCGTGAAAAAGCGGCAGAGAAACATTTCTGCATTTATTTAAAAAGTATATTTCGCCTATTTCGGTCTGAAGTTAGGCGATCAAGACAAACCGTGGGCTCCTCACAAAGTGTGCAAGACATGTGAGGAAGATCTACGCTTATGGATGAAAGGTAAAAAACAAGCATTTCGTTTCGGAATACCTATGATGTGGCGTGAACAAAGAGACCACAGCAGTGACTGCTATTTTTGCTCTTGCATTGTGAAGGGATACAACTTAAAAAATAAGAACGTAATAAGTTACCCCAACCTTCCCTCAGCAATTAGGCCTATGCCTCATAGCAACGACATACCTGTGCCTGAACCACCAAAATCTTTGGATCATATTTGTGTGGACGGTTCTGATCATGATGAGACTCATCAGATGGCTTTTCCCGATGAGTCCAGTACTTCCGAGTTTGAAACTGAACCAGATCCGAAACCTGAACTTTTCTCTCAAGCTGAATTGAATGATTTAGTCCGGGATTTAGGACTCCCAAAAGATGCTGCCCAACTGCTAGGTTCTTGGCTTAAACAGAAAAATCTATTGTCACCAGGAACAACTTTTTATTGGTACCGCAACCGCGAGACACAATTTTTGAAGTATTTCAGCAAAGAGGAAGATTTGGTATTTTGCAACGATATATACGGAGTGATGGAAAAGTTTAAACTCAAGTATGATCCTGCTGAATGGCGGCTGTTCATTGATTCGTCAAAAGACAGCATAAAAGGTGTTCTTCTTCATAATGGCAACACATTTGCTTCAGTTCCTATTGCTCACTCTGTTATTCTCCAAGAAAAATACGAGAATTTGGCCCTGATTCTTCAGAAGATTCGTTATGATGAGCATAAGTGGATGATTTGTGGAGACTTTAAAATTCTATCCATGCTATTAGGGCAGCAATCTGGTTTCACCAAATATCCCTGCTTCCTTTGCTTGTGGGATAGCTGGGCCCGCGACCTACACTGGGGGAAAAAAGACTGGCCAATTCGGGAGTATTTGAGACCCGGTGAGAAAAATGTTCTTCATGAGAGCTTGGAACCTCGTGATAAAATTCTATTACCACCTCTCCACATTAAGTTGGGTCTCATTAAGCAATTCATCAAGTCCCTTCCAAAAGATGGTGAGTGCTTTCGGTACCTTTGCTCAAAGTTCCCCCGACTTTCTGAAGCAAAGCTAAAGGAAGGAGTGTTTGTTGGCCCTGATATAAGTAAACTCATTTCAGATGGAGCATTCGCTGAAACGATGTCTGAGAAGGAAAAAGAAGCCTGGGATTCCTTCAAGGATGTTGTTCTCAAATTCTTGGGGAACAGGCGGGATGAGAACTATAAGGATATTGTTGCCAGGATGCTCAATGCCTTCAAAGAACAAGGCTGTAACATGAGCCTGAAAGTCCATTTCTTGCACTCCCATGTGAACTACTTTCCCGAAAACTTGGGGGCGTACAGTGAAGAACAAGGTGAAAGGTTTCACCAGGACATCAAGGATGCAGAGAGAAGGTACCAAGGAAGATGGAACACCACTATGATGGCTGATTTCTGCTGGTTGCTGCTGTGGGAAACCCCAGATGAAAAATACGCCAAGCAGCGCACCAAGAGAAGCATTCGGGGGAAGAAGAAACGGGCCCACCAGGAGATTGATTGACCCAAGAATGACTTTAAAATCTAAACTGTGTTGACAAATATCGTGTTTTTACTAAACTTTGAAATAAAAATTTGCTAGTTATTACCACAGTGTCGGATCTCATTTATTAGAATTTTATTTTCACACCATCGGGTGTTTGTCTTCATGTATTGCAATGGTGCGGTTTGCGTTTTCTATTCTTACATACATACCTGTACAACATTTTTTGCACATTTCTTTGCTTTGCTTTGTGTCTAACCTCGCTCTTATATGCTCAATGTTTGTGCACATGTATGTGGCTGTTTTAGGTGCAGACAATTTTGCTACCATCACAGTGTGTTTTGTTGACATTACTCTATTCTTATGTGCTGCCTTGTTACAATTTTCTTTATTCTTATTTGAATAACTACTAAACAATTAGTATAAAGAATTCATCCAAGAAACTTTTATCTCGATCACACTCAATCTGAAACGTTCACCTCAAACTGCTAACCCAATGTAGCAAAAAATCTGTACGTGATGGAGCAAATTGGTTACCAGATTTGGATTCAGCGCACCAAAAAACGTAAAAATCAATCGAAACATTAGAGGCAGTTTAAAAAAAAAAATTTTTAGTGTACCTGTGTAATCCAAGGCCATTCTATTTTGGGCAGAATAAGCAGTTAGTTTGTCTACAGTACCTTGCATGACTGTGAGAGCATCAGTCAAATACTGAGCTGTTACTTCTATTAGGGCATAGATTCGCAATAATTGTTCACCATAACATGCTGTAGGACGTATGGCACCAAAGGTACTAAGCCAAACTGTTCCAGTGAAGGTGCTTACTTCTTGTTGAGTGAGCATAGTAGTATCATCTAGCAATTTTCTTGCTGCACTTATATCTGCACTATAGTCATCTGCAGCTCTGAGATGATGGCTAGAAGGCACTCCAAGTAAAGTTTCATAAGGGACCAGTTTCCATGGCAGGTCAAGGGTACTTATGTAGCAATTGCCAGACCAATCAGCAGGCAATTGGACTTAGGCTAAAGTTCCACACACAAAGTAATGGCCTACCAAGGCAAGTAGTCCATCAGGCCAAATTTTATAATCTTTAGGTTCAGAAAGCAAAATTTCAGTTCCAGGCCAAATATCCCTTAACCACGGATGATAGTATCCTAAATAGGGATATACATAATTGTCAACATAACCATATACCGAACCATCTTTGCTTTTCTGCAGTCTGTACTTCCTATATATTGGTAGCCCATCATGATCATAATACTGTAATTCATACTGGTTAAGACGGGTTTTAGGATCAGTGACAGCATTAACTACCCTTAAATTGGAAACAGGATACTGGGCTTGATGGACCTTGGTCTGACCCAGTATGGCATATCTTATGTTCTTATGTTCTTAACAACTAGATAGGGGGGGTTTCACCCACAGGGTGAGCTCCCTCTCGCTGAAAACAAATAGGAGGGTTGGTTACTGGCTGAGGACTGATAATTCTTGGAGCAGGGGTTGCTACGTCTGGCCATGTTACAGTAAGATTGAATAAGGTTTCATTCACAGACAACTCCTTTAGTTCTTGCAAAGAAATAGGTTGAGGTCTAGGCAAAAACCCAAACTGCGTAGCTGCTGGGTGAGGTAAGCACACTGCGCAACTAGAAATGTTAAAATGCTGAACTAAGGAATAAATGTGAGAATGAAACACATTATAAAAACCACCATGTTTTGCCCAAGGAGCATGCGGATCATACTCAGAAACTGTATGATCAGGAACAGTATGATCTTGGACCACTGAAGGAGTAGGGGCAAGGTTGAAAGTCTGGAGCAATTCATCTACTATTGCCTGTTGCTTAGGCCCTGTCATTGGTTTCTCTGATAATATTTTCATAAGAGCCTCCACACTCCCTATACTAGGGAGAGAGCTCCCACACACCAGATCAAGAAACACAAAAACAGTGCCAATGCTACTGAAAGCATACATATTAACCAATTCTCTGTGGACAAGTCCGAAGTGGGTTGTAACTGTCCAACAACTTCACACCCACTTTCTTGGTTAAGCGGAGATAAAATTGGAGGAAATGAGTCCAGTTCAATCTCAAATTCCTCTGGGTCTGGCCTAGGCTGTGTAAAGGGAAGTTGTATCATCCAGGTGACGGTGCTTTCTTGCACTGGTCCAAATGTATCCAGGTTTTCCGTCCTTTCACTTTCAACGCTGAATATCCCACCAGCAACACTTGGAATGGTCCCAGAAATCTCGCTACAAGAGCAGACTTCGGTGCCGGATCCTTGATAAGCACCCAGTCTCCAGGTTCCACTTCTGGAGGTGGTCGTGATGCCTGAGCATCCTGCTTCGTAAGCTGCAAAAAGGAAGGAGATACCAATGTTTGATACAAATATTTACAATAGGATAATAGATCGCTGTGCAGCAGTTGGGAATCTGGCAATTGATCTGGTGGAACTATAACATGGGCTGGAGTAGTTGCAGGATGTCCGGTCACAATTTCATAGGGGATAAGGCCTTGTCGAGTTCATTGAGGAGAATTACGGATTGAAAATAAAGGAAACGGCAGAGCTTCCACCCAATCCCGATTCCAATCATGAGTTAGGGAATGGAGGAGCACCTTCAGCGTCCGATTCATCTATTCCACTTGGTCAGAGATTTGCAGATGATACGGAGGATGAAGTTGCTGATGAAGGCCAAAAAATGCAATTAAGCCTTTCCAGACTTCTGCCGTGAATGCTGGACCTTGATAGGAAGACAAAACTAGGGGCACTCCCCACAAAGGAATAAACTGGGTAAGCAAACACTTCAAAACTGTAGCAGCAGATAACAAATTAGTTGGATAGGCATCAGGCCATCCTGAGTATAAGCAGGTAAAAACTAAAAGGTGCTTCCTTCCCCCCTTGGCACAAGGCAGATCAGTGAAATCCATTTTCAAGAAGAGGAAGGGTCCTTGAGGCCTAGGCAAGGATGGAGAAGGCAATGCGCGAAGAGTGCATCCAGATTTTCCTGCTTGTAGACATGGGAGACAAGAAACATACACAGCATGAGCAGCAGAAGCAAATGCAGGATTATACCATAACTGAGCAAAAACATTTGTCATAGCCGGAACACTTAAATGCAACTTGTGATGTAAAAACAGAGCGACAGGATACAATAATGATTTAGGACAAATAAATAATTGGTCCTTTTTCCATAGTCCAGTACCATCAGGCGATGCTCCCCAAGATAGCCATTCTTGCTTTTCGGTGAAGTCAGCTGAGTCCTGATGGGAACGCATCAAGTCCAATGATAATGAGCCAAAAGTAGAAGCTGCAGATGAACGAAGAGTTAATAAGAGATGTGATGGAGCTACAGGCCCTGCTGCTGCAGCTTTAGCAGCTTGGTCCACAAACTGATTGCCTTGTGACACCACAGAACCAGTAAGATCATGTCCTTTACATTTTAACACAGCCACCTGAGCTGGTTTAAGCACTGCAGCAAGCAAACGTTCAATGTAGCGGGCATGCTTGATAGGCTTATGAGCAGTTGTCAAAAATCCACGTTGAGCCCAAATGTTCCCAAAATCCCAGAGAACCCCAAGTGCATAAGCGCTGTCAGTATGGATATTCACAACCAAATGTGTAGACATTTCCAAGGCCCGAATAAGGGCAAACACTTCTGCCAACTGGGCACTAGCAAATGGCAAGGCTCCTGCCAATATTACAGAATCAACAGTAGTAACAGCATAGCCAACAAGTAAATTCCCATGCTCATCACGGAAAGCAGAGCCATCAGTAAACAGAACCCAGTCAGGGCTGGACTAAGGTACAGAAGACAGATAAGGCCTAGCCTTTGAATAGGCTGTTACAGAGGAAAGACAATCATGAGTTCCATCAGGATCAGACAGGTGTAGCAGTGGATCTAAAGAAGCCAAGATTTGAGCTGGCTGTAAGAGTGAGACCGCTGACTGCCTGCCCGCCCACCAGCTTACTCCTGCCCAATCGGGGCAGTGGGAGACAGAACCCGGCAGCCTGCAGACCTCATAAGCGGCGTCCCTGCTCCGAGGGAGCCGCTGACTGCCTGCCCGCCCACCAGCTTACTCCTACCCAATCGGGGCAGTGGGAGACAGAACCCGGCAGCCTGCAGACCTCATAAGCGGCGTCCCTGCTCCGAGGGAGCCGCTGACTGCCTGCCCGCCCACCAGCTTACTCCTGCCCAATCGGGGCAGTGGGAGACAGAACCCAGCAGCCTGCAGACCTCATAAGCGGCGTCCCTGCAGGGCGCGCCCACGCCTGGCGGGCCCCATGCCTGAGGGCCTCGCCAGAGGGCCCTTTGGGGTGGCCCTTCGGCAGTGGCCTGTAGGTACTAGTCCAGCAACACCACATCGCCGCTCAGAAGATGGGAACACCGATACCCCGCCACATAAAAGAAGTACGACCCACGGACTAAACACCAACTACCAGGCTAAGCAATCTACATGAACCCTGGCTAAGCTAGAGCTCCCAGTTCAGGTTGAGCTCACGAGAAACTGAACCGAACCCACCGCAACGAACACAGGCTTCACCTGCAAAGAGCACTGACGCTGCATTTACAACTCTCTGGGCTTTTCTGTGACCTTTATCAGCATTGGAACAACTCGCTTACTGCAATCAAGCCTGAGCTCCCAGTATAGGTCGAGCTCGCGGAAACCTCCTCCCAGACGACTCCTATAATCTCAGGTAACATCACCACTAAGCCCCATCTTATACCTCTCATAATTACAGCCAGCATACTGAACTGAAGCCTGGCATAGGAGCAATGCTCACCCTAATTCTATCTGTAGCCTGCTATGTATAGTAAAAACCTGTCACTGTAATGTTGATCCCTGCATAACCATACTCATACAATAGCATACCTACCTAGCTTGCATGCTAGCAAAATTTTCTCAGTGCATTATCCTATAAAGGCTTGCTTATTGAAGTTTTGTCTCAGTGTGTGAACCTGTTAAAGTGTTAAATTATAGGTAAACTGGATGTCGTAAATGTACTGGATGCTGTAAATGTAAATGTAATTTAAGTTATCTAATGTAAACAAGGTAACCGGTCCCTTTAGAAAATAGCAACTCACGGAGCTTTGGGTCACAAGCGTTTATTGTGCGCTGGCCCTCTTTTCCACTAACAAAAAGGAAAATGGATCCCTTTAACATCATCGTACTTTGGTTCCATTACCTGACCACATGCCTAGCCACATGCATAGGAAACCCCATCACCCATGTCTACACCCCATATGCCTGGCAACCGTTATTTCTATCCAATCCTCTTCCTGCCCTCACAATGCGCAATATCTACCTACATCCACACGCGCAAGTAACCTTTCAACCCAGATATGTGCCAAATAATGCTTCCAATAGAACACAGCGAACCCGTCACCACCCCAAATTAAAAAAGGAACACCGTACAAAGGAACCAAGAACCTCCAAGATAGGCAAGAACATGGACAACGTGCAAACTGTCCACCCAACGCAGACTGCAATTTACATTATACTAATAAATGCCAGGTCTATAAGAAACAAAACTCACGTGATACATGACCTCATCACAGATACAAAGCCTGATATACTATGCATCACTGAGACATGGATAACTGAAACAGACCCTGTAATCATCAATCAAATAAGCAAACCTGGTTATACAACCTATAACTGTCCCCGTTCCAAGAGAAGAGGAGGAGGAGTCCTAATCTTGGCCAAATCCGACTTATCTCTAACAAATACACCACTAAATGTGCCTGATGGCATTGACATACTCAAAATTGAAAACAGGACCTTATCCATATGCTTTATCTATAGACCACCTACCTCCCCCCAGGAATCCCTGGCAGCAGCTCTCAAAATCATCTCAGCTACAGCGCCTAAAAAGAACAAGATCATCCTTGGAGACCTTAACCTAGCTTCCACCACCACAGCGCAATCAAACAGCTTCCATGAAGCTATGGAACAACTGGGTTATGAGCAAATCATCCAGGACGCAACCCATATCAAAGGTAATACACTAGACATGGTGTTTCTACCTGCTAAACATCCCAAACTGTTGAAATCCAAACCACGAATAACTCAAGTACCATGGTCAGATCATCATAAAATTGAACTATCCCTACTTCTCCCCTCAGCACCTGACCAATCGCAACCAGACCAAGCATCGCACCAGCGAAGATGCTTCCAAAAATTCAACAAAGAAGACCTACTTGAATCTGTAGCAAACTACATATACACCGATCTCTTGGACCTCGAGCTGCTAGCAAACTTCTGGCATACAGGAATCGAGGCTATCTCAAAACCCACCTGGACTCACCCAAAGAACCCAACCAAAACCAAGTCCGAACCTTGGTACACCACAACACTACGGGAACTGAAGAAAGACCTAAGAAAGCAAGAACGTAAATGGAGAAAGCTCAAAACCGAGAAATGCAAAAAGACTTACCTTGACCTCCTATCAACATATAAAAATGAAGTAAACCAGGCAAAGAAAACCCACCACACAATCAAGCTCAATAAAGCCCTCAACAGGCCAAGGGAGCTTTTCTTGCTTGTCAAATCACTCACCAAAGCTCCGCAGGACAGCAATACTAGCGGCTCCATGACGGCCCAGCAACTAGCAGATCACTATGCTAACAAGCTTAATCCCTCAGTACCCACCCTCCTCGCTCCAAAACTGGACACAGACAACTCCCTACAAAAAATCAAAGCCTGTGGAAGAACTGAGCAGGGTAGAAAATGGTCAACCTTCCGGAGAGTGGATGACCAGCAGATAAAAGAAATCATCACCAACCTAAAAACCACTACCTCCCCTCTTGACCCCTGTCCAGCCTCCTGGATCAAGGCAACCAAAGAAGAAATAGCTCAGCACATCTCCCACATAGTGAACCTCTCACTACTGCAAGGTCTCATGCCATCACTTCTCAAGAAATCTCTCATACATCCCATTTTGAAAAACAAAACACTCAACGAAGATGACCCTACCTCTTACCGTCCAATTTCAAGCATATCCTTCCTTGCCAAGATCATCGAAAAGGCAGTGCAGCAGCAGCTACAGGACCACATTGATGATGCAAATGCCCTTGATGTGCATCAATACGGATTTCGACAACATCACAGCATAGAAACCCTCCTGTTAGCCCTGATGGACAACCTACTCAAGGGTCTGGAAAACAAGAGCAAGATGTACATGCTTATATTCATCGATATCTCAGCAGCTTTCGACTCGGTGCATCACCCAACTCTGCTAGAACGACTCGAGTCCATAGGCATTTCAGGAACCCCACCAAAGTGGTTCTCCTCCTATATAACGAACAGAATGCAGCAGGTCAATTTCAACAATATCAAAGCAACCCCCTTCCCTCAAACCCAAGGCATTCCACAAGGCTCCGCCCTCTCCTCCCTCTTATTCAACTTATACCTACAGCCAGTATGCAAGATCTTCCAGGACCATGACATCAACTATCATATCTACGCAGATGACCTAATGCTCTACACGCAACTAGACGTAAATAACCCAAATCTCAGCAAACTCAAAAAATGCCTACACGATCTTCAACTCTGGCTCCAATGCAATAATATGTTCATTAACCACAAGAAAACAGAAGTAATGTGTATCTCCAGGAAACCGGGATTCGAGCCCCCTGCAACTGTCACCATGAACAACAATAATTACAACATCAAGACAGAGATAAAATACCTAGGAGTGATGCTTGACAGCAACCTAAATATGGACAGGCACCTTCAAAATACCAACCGGGCTATTTTCCACAAATTAAAAGTCCTTCAGCCCTTACGTAGCATCCTCGATCATTCTGACTTTAGATCTGTCGCACAAGCCCTCATCATTCCACACCTAGACTACTGCAATGCCATTCTGCAAGGCCTGCCAAGGAAAACCACAAATATCCTGCAAATGGCACAAAATGTTGCTGCCAGAATCATTATGCAAAAAAGACTCTCTGACCACATTACACCCACCCTAATTGAGCTTCATTGGCTCCCCATCACGGCCCGCATACAATACAAGATATTAGTCACTACTTTCAAGCTCATCCATAATGTTGCACCCTCTCATCTCAACAGTTTGATATCCAATCTACCCAACAACAGGAGTAGAAGAACAATGAACCTCAATACCCTCTGCCTCCCGAAGTCCTTCACAAAGGTTAACGCATGTACCAGTAACAGAGCCGTCTCATTTATAGCTCCTACACTCTGGAACCGGTTGCCAAGTGACCTACGTGAAATCTGTGATCTGAAAGACTTCAGAAAAAATCTTAAGACTCACCTCTTCCAATTGCACTACAACTTAACCTCATGAACTCCACTCTGCTGTGTGTAAATATGTATATAACGATCCTATGTAAAGTCCTAACAACCAGTCACTTGTAAATATGTATGTAAGTACACCGTGTGAACCCTTATTAACAATCAATTGTAAACTGTAACCCCATGTTTTTGCTGTGCTCTTCCTCCCATCCCTAATCACATTGTATGCATTCGTAATTCTGGCCGGTACAGCCAACATCACCAAGTGTAAAACCGCTGCTGATCACTGGAAGCAGCGGGATACAAATGTACGCTAAATAAATAAAATAAAAATAAATAAATGTAGAGTGACGTGTGCTTGGGAAATAGCCAAATCAAATAACAATAAACGAGAGCTGGACAGAGGCTGGGTTTTAGCCAAATGCAACAGACGAGCAACTGAATGAGACGTGTACACATGCAATTCATGTTGGAGAACAAGAAAATCTGTAGTTTGTATAGCAAACACTATAGCAGCCAAAGAGTGGAAACATGGCAGCATGCCAGAAACAACAGGATCAAAGTCTTGGGAAAAATAACCTAAGGGCTTCAATCCAGTAGGAAAGCGTTGTGCCAGAACACAAACAGCAGCAGATGTGGACGTAGCCACATAGAGACAGAAAGGTAAAGCAAAATCAGAAAAAGAAAGACAGGGAGAAGTCAGTAGAGCTTGTCGCAGAGAGTGGAAAGAACATAACATAAACATAAGAACATAAAATATGCCATACTGGGTCAGACCAAGGTCCATCAAGCCCAGTATCCTGTTTCCAACAGTGGCCAATCTAGGTCATACGTACCTAGCAGTTTCCCCAAAAGACACAGGTTCCGCAATGCTTGTACTGGGTCAAGCATTGATATCCTGGGTCCCTTCTTAATAATGGTTTATGGACCTTTCCTCCAGGAACTTGTCCAAACCTTTTTTAAACCCAGCTACACTAACAGCCTTTACTACATCCTCCACAGCCTTTACTACATCCTCAGCATTATGCTGAGCTTCAGTAGGAACTATAATACCCTCTGTAGCCTCACGGCCAAGCAGGGCATACAGTGGAGCAGCAAGTTCAGCAAAATCAGGAATCCACTGGCGACAAAATACTAAAAGACCTAAAAAGCAGCGTATTAGAGGAACAGTAGCAGGAAAAGGCATAGACATAATAGGACCAATCCACTGAGCAGTAATAGAGCGGCCAGCTGAGGAAAGACATACACCAAGAAATATCACTTGTGGTAAAGAAAATTGCAACTTAGACTGATTAACTTTCAATCCCAAATGAGAGATATGTACAAGAGTTAACATAGTATCAGCAACGCAAGCATCATAACAAGGAGAACAAATAAGTAAATCATCTACATACTGTATTAACACAGATTTGTCCAATGCCAAGTCCTGCAAAGCAGCTTTAAGGGCCTGTGAAAAATAAGCAGGACTCTCGGTGTACCCTTGAGAAAGGGTAGTCCATGCATATTGACGCCCTTCATACGTAAAAGCCAGTAAAAACCTAGACTCCTCCCCTACTGGTATGGAATAGTAGGCGGAGCTCAAATCTATAACTGAAAAGTGGGTGGAGTCACATGGTATACGAGTCCAAATGTCATGAGGATTGGGTACGAGAGGAAAAACTGGTAGAACAATACGATTAATAGCTCTCAAATCTTGCACAAATCTGTAAGACATACCATTAGCCTTTAGCACAGGTAAAATAGGAGTATTGCAAGGAGAAGAAGTGGGTACCAACACACCCTGGGCTAGCAGGTTTTCAATCACTGGCCATATTCCAGCCACTAAAACAGCAGGCAGAGGGTACTGATGTACATATGGCAGTGGAGCTCCCGACCGTACTTCAATCTTGACTGGAGAAATGTTGAGATGTCCAATATCATTACCTGGCACAGCCCACAAGGTTGAAGGAAGGGTGTTCAAGGGTGGAGCGGTCACCGCAGTCGGAGTTGCAGCTACAGGCTGTTGGGCTTGCAGGGGACACAAGGTACAAGTCAAAGTGCCAGTTTCCCAGCTGATAACAGTCTTCTTTCTGGAGAGAAAATCTCGTCCAAGCCAATTGACAGGCAAAGTAGGGCCAACCAGGAAATCTGTATGATACAATTTCCCTTCCACTAGAAGCGGCACATCAGACAATTTTTGGTGCATTATAGTTTTCCCCTCAATTCCTTCACAAGGTACTTTAGGAGCAGTAGGCAGTGCCTTAAACAGAGGAAGAGGTAACTGTGATAGCACTGTGGCAGATGTGGAGGCACCTGTAGCTAACAGGAAGAGCAATTCATACCCCAAAATGGTAGCACGTATTTCACCCCTGTGTATTGGGGCACACAACCAAGCCTAGTCAGTCCTCACTATAGTCCAAGTCAGTTTCTGCATAATATTGGGTCATGACTGAAAGTTGGTTAGGGGTAAAAACAGGGTATGGAGCATGTGAATAACTGGCTCCTACAGCATCCTGACATACCTCAGATTGGGGAGGATCGCTCCTTGGCATAGTACAGTCACTTACCATATGCCCTATCCTACCACACCTAAAACAGGCACAATCTCCTTGCTGCCCCCCCCCCCATATGGCCACGACCCCTACCCTTAAAGGGTACAGTGCCTCTGCCACCTCTGGCTCTGCCTTGCCCCCTGAAATTGGATTCATAACTTGCTACTTGGAGATTTAAACATTTTTGACGTTGTCAGTCCACTTTACCTTTATCATCGTCCTTCTGCTTCTGGATCCGCTTCTCTGCATGCAAAGCAGCTTCCAAGATCTCCTGTGCAGACTTAGTAGACCATCCAAGCAAAGCATTTTCAAGAATGGCTTTTATTTCTGACTGCAGTCCATTAACAAAAATTGAGGGAAATCCTTCCATTTCACCATCCTGAGGATAAAAATCTCGGAATGCTAGGCAACAACGAGTATGAAACTGAGAAACAGTTTCATCCCTACCCTGCTTCAGGTCTAATATCTTGGACAAATCTTTTACAGGAGTACATTTCTTTTCAATAGCTTTTAACAAATTATTCTGGTCTTCCTAGAAGGCAGTCATTTGGTCATCATCAGAGGCATTAATAACAGGATCTGCACGGGGCCACTCCCATGCTGCATTATCCCGCAGTTGGGGGTGGCTGACTGCCCTCAAGTCTATAGGATTTAAGAAGACTGACTTCAATAAATTTTGCAAATCTACCCAGGAGGGGTCATAAGTAGTTATTAGCTGATGCCAATAATCCACAAACTGACCAGGTTTTTCTCGGGAGTCAGTGCAAGATCTAGCCAAATTAAAAACTTCAGCTGGGGACCAAGATGCTAAAGTTACTAAACCACCATCCCCCCTAGGAAAAGCTCTGAATGGAGCCAACAGATTTATTTGCTTACTTTGTTCTTTCCCTTCTCTAACCTCCCTATTTAGGGTTAAAAATTCCCCTAATTCTAAAGTCAAACGCTGCAAGTGTCTCCATTTAGGAATCAAAGGATCTTTGGTCCAATGGCCAGTTCCTTTGGCAACTGCAGCCATGGCTTCTGCTACCAACTCTATTTTGACTATGCAGCAACAGCTCTAGCGTATGCTGTTGTTTTTTTAATTCTAGGGCCTCAAGCACTATTCCTAGTTAATGATACAGCCAATGCAGTGAACTCCTCCTCATAAGCAGGAGGAGCCGAAGCAACAGTACTCGGATCACAGTTTTTCAACTTTCCACTGTCAGGACTACCAGTCTTAATGTCAGCTTCTGTCTGTTTAGTCAAAATACATATTTGTTTCTCTATTCTAAATACTTGATCTTTAAATTTTTCAAACACAGAAGTGGTGGCCTTTTGGGCTTTCTCTGCAGCCTTAGTTTTCCACCACCCATATACGACCCATTCATGACTGGTATGAGGTCGCCCCAAATCATCAAAGGCCATTTCATACTGTAACCACCTCAATTTGTCCTCCTGGAATGTTCCACCAAGCGGGAACTGCAAATTAGGGTTACTGGCAGTCAATGAATGCCAACGGCCAACATAATCTAGGGCGCTATCGCTAAACCTGCGCCTCATTTCATAATTTGGGCTTCCTTTCTTCAGCCCTATCTCACGAGCTTTCTTGCCCCACTCATCTAATTGAGTTTTCTGTTTAATTTTACCGGCCTTATTGCCCATTGTAATTACAACACACGACAGATACCTGCCAATCAATACTCACGACAAAACTGCCCGTGTCCTTTCCACTTTTTCATTCCTGCTTGAAGGACAGATAATCCGAGTCACGGCAAAAACTGTTGAACCCTTCTCTCAGGGCCTGCCCTCCTTCAATAAACCTGGATTCTTTTAGATAATTATCTGAAACCTTCTAACAGGAAGGAAAAGAACAAGAGACACAATTATTTAATTATTATTCCAGAGCTCTGCAAGGAAGGATCAGAGGGCCAAAGTAGGCCTTTCCATCTGATTTCCTTCAAAGATTTCTTAGCCAGAGATCCAGCTTTTATTGAGGATTATCAGCTGACACAGTTAATTTTTAATTAACATCTGGTGATATTCATATTACAAAATTACAAGTCTAAAATAGAATCTGCTGATATCTTTGCCAAGCAACATGGGAAAGCAGAAGTTACAAGGTCATGACTATATTCGCCAGACACAACAGGTGTCGCTATAATTTTTTCCATCAAATAAAAGCTGATTAGTTACTCTTATAATATTTGCTGAATTTTTCTTATTTATTCAAGCTTTGTTTAATTTCCAGTTATATGTTGAGCTAAGGTCTGATTCTCGAAAAGTTTATGCTGACCTAGTTACTAATTTTCAACCTATCATCTTGCAGAAATAAGGGGAAGCACTGTCTGTAATCATTAAGTTCTAGAGAAGTTGGCCTGTGACCCAATAACTATGTACACAGCTCTGTTAGCTAATATCTGATGCAATTGCTAACAGTAACCCTTGCAGAATAACAATCTAGTAAAGAAAAACTCTTTAATATTGCAGTTTAGCTTGTGAATTACAATAAGCATATATTTCGCCTATAGCTAGCTACCTTTACAGTCCTGTTTCATGATTTTCTGTGCTATCGCTGCCAGTACCTACGTCCAGTATTCCATATGTAGATTCACTATCACTGTCACTGTCTACCTATAAATCCAAATTGCCATAGACAGGGTGATCCATAGTTGTATAAGTCACTTTAGTACATGACATCAATTTCTTTTATAGTCTCTAGTTTAGTTCTGGAGCCTGGGTTAAGTCGTCCTTTTCCACATATTCTAACTCTCCTATCTTATTTATTACATAGTACATAACATATGAGCGCAGACAAAGACCAGTATGATCCATCTAATCTTCGCAGTAAGGTGGCTAGAGTGGTTGCAACTGCAGCTCCATTCAGGTCACTCCCCTACCCCCCTCCTTTTATGTCTGTGTTTAAGGATTGTACCTGCTGCTCCTAGCAGGTTAGCCTCCCTCTATTAAAAGATATTTAAGTTTGCTTTCATTTCATCCTCTTGCTAGAAAGGAATCCACTATGTCTGTCCCATGCCATTTTGAATTCTGTCACTGTATTTGCCCCCACCACCTCCATGGTGCCCCCCAACAGATCCAGAAGAGCAATAGCCATAAACCTACTAGTAAAACCAAAGGAATCATCAAAGTGCAACATATCAACCACAAACAGGGCGTTCCGCTACTATGTACCTAAATGCTGGAATGCCCTACCCCCTGACATTAGGGCGATTGCCGACCTATCACAGTTCAGAAAGGCACTCAAATACCATTTATTCCTCCAATGCTACCCAAACTCCAATGACACCCCTCTGAAGAGATGACCCACTCTAAGAAACAACCCTCACGTTCATTATGTTATTTCACCCACTCATTGCCATGTAAATATCTCATGTATATAATCAACCCTGTTATCCAAGCTACTCTTTACTATGTAAAAATCTCATGTATATAGTTACCCCTGTTATCCAAGTTTGGACCCCTGTTCGATGTAAAACCAAACAGCATGTTGTTATGGTCGTTGTGTTATAATGTAAACCGCGCTGATGCCAAATAGCGCGGTATATAAGAATTTGTAATAAATAAAATAAATAAATAATAAATTCCAAGCATCCACCACCCTTTCAGTGGAAAAGTATTTCCTGATGTTGCTTTTAGGTTTGCCACCTTGCAGCTTCATTGTATGCCCTCTGGTTTTACAGCTTCCCCTTCTTATTCTTATTGTTCATTGATACTCTTTAAATATTTAAAGGTCTGTATCATATCTCCCCTGTTCCTCCTCTCCTCTAGAGTATACATATTTAGGTCTTCAGGTTTCTTCTCATATGTCTTCTGACACAGACTCTGAATCATTTTAGTCACCTTCCTCTGAACCGTTTCAAGTCTTTTTATATCCTTTGTGAGATTTGGTCTCAAAAACTGAACACAATACTCCAAGTGAGGCCTCACCAACAACTTGTACAGGGGCATTAATACCTCCTCCTTCCTGCTGGTTATTCCTCTCTGTATGCAGCCCAGCATCCTTCTGGCTTTGGAACTACCTTGTCACATTGTTTCACCACCTTGAGATCCTCAGACACTAGCACTCCGAAGTCCCTCTCATGGTCCCTGCACACCAACCTCTTGCCCCTATTGCATACAATTCCTTTGGATTTCTGCATCCCTAAAGCATGACTCTTCACTTATTCACATTAAATCGTAACTGCCAACCATTACACTATTCTTCCAGTGTTTTTAGATCTGTCCAGTTCCTCAGAAGTATCTACTATGTGGCAAATTTTTGTGTCATCTTCAAAAAGGCAGACTTTTCCATTCAGTCCTTCCAAAATATCACTCACACATATATTGAACAGTATTGGTCCCAGGACCAATCCCTAAGGCACCCCACTATGCACCTCCTTTCTTCTGAGTTCCATTATTATCACCTTCTGTCATCTGTCAGTCAACCAATTTCTGATCCAGTTCACCACCTTGGGCTGCTCAGTTTATTGATAAGCCTCCTATGAGGAACAGTATCAAAGGATTGCATGCCCTTGATCTAGTTCTCTGGTCACCCAGTCAAAGAACTCAATCAAATGTGTTTGGTATGATCTTCCCCTGTTAAAAACCATGTTGCCTCAGAACATGCAATTGATTCATTTCCAGAAATTTCGCTATTGTTTCTTTCTTTCTCTTTTTATTTTGTATTTATCAATTGTATACAATTCACTCAAATATACAATCAAGTGATGAAATTAAGAAATAAAACAAGGCAAAAACAACAAAACATCAATTTAACAATATACCTCTTAAGACCACAAAGTGAGGAAATAGGATCCAAGAAAAAGAAAAAGAAAAAATAGGAAATAATTCATACCAATTTACAGTCCTACAGCTCCCTCCAAAAACCCCCCTCCAACAAATCACAGTGTGCCACTGGGATAACATCTACCCCTTAGCTCCCTCCCTAGCTATAAGAAAATCATTAAGCTAACTTGGTTCATAAAACACAAATGTTTTACTCTCAAAAATAACTAAACAAATACACAGAAATCTCAAAGCAAAAGTAAGAGCAAGGGACAAAACCCTTGGTCGCAGCAATAGGAATTCCTGTTGCCTCTTTTGCATAGAGCTAGACAAATCAGGAAATATATGTACTTTTGAACAAAAAAACTGTTTATCAATATTATTGAAATAGAAACGCAAAATAGAGTTATGATCAAACTCAAGTGCAAAAGTGGCAATAAGTGTAGTTCTCTGAGTAACAACCACCAGGGGTGACTCAAGAAAGGCCATAAGATTCAGCCTCTCAGAGTTCTCGCCCCCACCCCCCGTTTGAGGACCCCATCCCACAGAGAGATATTGAGCACTCACCAGGGGTGGGAGCAACTAACTTGTCATCCCCAAAACTTCAGTCAAGTATTTTTTGACCATGTCAACTGGAATCACTAGGGGAGATCTAGGGAAGTTAAAAAAATGGAGTTTATTTCTTCAGATTTGGTTATCCAGATATTCCACTTTCCGATGTATTAAATCGATGTCCTTCACCAACGATTCTCCCAAAACTTGAAGCTCTTTAATCTTTGGCTCCAGCTCATCACACCTATCAACCAGGTTTTCTAGCACTTGTGATTGCTCCATCACATTCTGGGACACAATAGTCAAATCCCCCACAAAACATGAAGAAAATCTTGGAGAGAAGAGCTAAGACACTGCATGGCTTCCCAGAGGGACTCCATGGTCACCGCTCCTGCCTGATTCTGAAGTGGCAAAGTCCCGAAGTAGCATCTCCCCCTATCCGTGCGATTTCATTCATGGTCCACTGCACAGCCCTCACACCAGGGGCTGCTCTCACTTCCAAGGGGGAGGATACTGCCATTGGAGAACCTCCAGAGAAGACGACCACTCCATCCATGTCAGCATGAGAGCCCTCCTGTTCTTCCTTCAACCAACTGCTTCTGGGTCTAGGCGGTGGAGTGCAGGCAATTGGGCTGAAAGAAGCCCCATCACTGCTGCTCACCGGTAGCAATGCGGGCTGATTTAAAGAGGTAGGCTCCGAGGGTCTGGCAAGGACACAAAACTCTTCCAATGTTGTCTGCCTCAGCAGCTGGAGCTGGGAGCCGCCCTGGAGTCCAGCCTTCCCCTTCACCTTACACTTACCCATATCCCGGACTTGCAAACCACCAGCAGTGAGAGGTAAGAAAAACACGTCCAGCCGGTGCAATTAGACCAGCACCATCTTGAATCCCTACTGAGAATATTCTCTATTCTTTCTTTCAAGAGCACCTCCATTACTTTTCCCACCACAGAAGTAAGGCTTACTGGCCTGTAGTTTGTCACCTCTTCCCTATTACCACTTTTGTAAAGAAGTACCCCTTTCGGAATCGGGCTCTATACTAACAATTTGGTTTGTGTTCCTGCTGACTGAAGAACCTGGACATTTTCTGTCCCTTGGACTGTGTTCCCAAGTTAATCCCTCTGATGAAGAAGTCTCTAAGTAATAATAGTTATCTGTTTTGTGATTTTTTTGTTGTTCACATTTGGGGCATTACCAGTAGATTCAGTGTTAACCTTCTCATTTAAGGTCACTTCAGTTTCCACTACTTGGGCACTCTCATTTTCCAGGGCAAAGAAGGCATACGGCAGGGCTTCTAGTATTTCTAGAGAGACATTTCAAGAAATGTTTGTGTGAATTTTAGGGATATGAAGGGCAAAACAATTCATTTTGTTTTTTCTTTTTTTTTTAATATTGCACCCTATTGTACAGTAGTGCACCCTACTGTGCAATAGCACACACTGTTTGCAACCATCATAGCAAATGACAGGGTTAATTTGCAATCTTTCCAGTCTTTCTACTCTTCATTTAAAGACTTCTGGGCTACTTTAGCCTTTATTGCAATCTCTCTATCAAGATGCCCTAACTTCCCTGTTTTGATGGTGTCCTTCAAAGATCCTTACTCTGAACCAGGAGCTTCTGAGCAAATGTTGGTTTTTCCCTAGGTCCAGTTTAAAAGTTGTTCTGTCTCATTTTGAACAGTAGTGCCAGAAGCCTGATATGACCCCAATTAAAGTAAAGCCCACCTTTGCAGAATCGGCTCCCCCTTCCTCAGCATGCAGCCCAGTCTCTAACAAATCTAAAATCTTCCTTCCTGCACCATTGTCTCATCTATGCATTGAGACTCCATAATTCTGTCTGTCTCTTGGGTCCTGCACATGGAACAGTAATCATTTATGAACATGCTGCCTTGGAAATCCTGGATTTCAACTTGCTACCCAAAAGTCCAAATTTGGCTTTCAGAATTTCCCTCCCACATTTTCCTGTCATTAGCACCAACATGTACCAAGACAGCTGACTCCTCACTAGCCCTGTCTAAAATCCTTTTTAGGTTACACGTGAGGTTGCCACCATAGCACCAGGCAGGCAGATAACCAAGTGATCCTCATACCTACCAGCAACCCAGCTATCTTCATGCCTAAAGATAGAATCATCAACTAGAATGGCCATTTTAACCCTTCCCTCTTGGGAAGAAGCTCCTGGAGATACATCCTCAGTGTGAGAGAATATTGCATCTCCTGCTACGGTATCACATTCTGCCACATCAAGGTTATACTCTCCAAAGCAGCACAGAGGCTGCCAGACTGGAGTTGGGACTTCTCTATCTCTGAAGGTCTCCTCTATGTACCTCTCTGTCTGCCTTAGCTCCTCAAGTCTGTTATTCTAGTCTCCAGAGATTGGACTCATTCTCTGAGAGCCAAGAGCCAATTAAAATATCCTGTGATGACAAATGTCACTCTTAATTTGAAAAATTTGGCTATAAATTAAGAGATGTATCTGGGATGGGTAGGAAAATTATTAACAACTGCCTGTTTTGCATTCAAATTCTAAAAGGCCTAACAGCAAACTGGGGAAAATTACTTCTAAACATTTAAGTCAAGCCAATAAATTCTTTAAAAGGATAAATTAGTCATAATATAGAATTTTCTGAATAAGTCCACAATTTATTTTGTCCCAAGCTTTAAGTCACCCAACTTTCCTAGCAAAGTTCTGTTCACTTAACTGCAGAGGTTTCATCTGCTCTCATGCCCACAGCTATCATGCCCACAGCTATCATGCCTCCTCCTCTCTTCCCGATACTCTCCTGCTCCTTCTTCTTTCATCTGGGAATAACAATCCAAATCCTGGTCCCCCTTGGCATTTCTCTCACTCCCTGTGTAGATCCAATCATAATCCCTCAAATCTTATTCGTACCCCTCTCCTTCCTCCCTCTTCTCTCCCCTTTCATGCACCCGGAGGAATATCTACATAAGAACATAAGATATGCCATACTGGGTCTACTCTGCCTCTAACAAAGTTAGCTACATTCATGACCTCTTTATTTCTAATGTTCTGTGTCTTCTTGCTCCAATCAAGACTTGTTTTTTTCTCTAGACTTCAGTTGCTGCCATGAAAGCTACCTTTTCTCCCAGTTGGCTGCGGCACTGATGTTACTCTCTCCAACAGCTATTCCTCTATCCAACCTGTTAACTTTCACTTTTAACCACCCCTTCCATAGTCACATCTAATCACTACCAAAATATGTAGGAATCTTCAGTCCATTGACCCTTCAGCTTTTTCCACTACTGTCTCATCTCTTTTCTCATTCCAAAATGTTATCTGAGTCTATCGATGAAGCAGTCTCTTCCTATAATACTATACGTTCCTTTGCTTTGGATGCTCTCACTCTTCTCATTCCATGTCTTATGTGGTGTACTGTAGGCCAGTCTTGGCTGACCTCCAAAATCCTCTACCTATGTTTCTGTTACCATTCTGCTGAGCAGCTTTGGATAAAATGCTGTGCTCATACTGACTTTATACATTTCAAATTCTTGCTAAACTCCTTGTAGTCTGCTGTAGCACACCCCAATCAAAGTGCTATATCCATCTGACAAACTCTCCTGCCTCCAACCTTTGCTGTCTCTTTGCCACACTCAACTCTCTCCTCAAAGTACCTCTGCCTCCAATTATTCCTTTGTTTTCTGTCCAGACTTTGGCTGACTACTTCTATGATAAGGTTCACAAGATTAGTCTTGAGTGTTCCACTGGGTCATCTCTCACTTCCCTTTCCCTGCTTCATTCTTAAATCCTTCCCTCAATCCCTGCCAACTTGTCTTCCTTTTCTAAAATCACTGAGTAGAAAACTGCACATCTTCTCTCCTCTAAACTCACTACCTGCTCCTCTGATCCTATTCCCACCCATCTATTAAGTTCTAGCTCCCCCGTTGTTATTCCTTTCCATCTATCATATCCTCAACCTACTACTCTCCACTGCATCTATTCCTACTGCCTTAACATGATGCGGTTACAATGCACCTCAGAAGATCTTCACTGGACCCTACCTGTCCTTCCAATTATTGGCCTATCTATCTCCTTCCTTCCTTTCACTTTCAAACTACTTGAATGTGTGGCTCACTGCTGTAGTCTTGACTTTTTTTCCTCTCAAGTCATTCTAGATCCACTGCAATTTGAGTTTTATCCTCTATATTCTACTACTGCTACTACTACTTATTATCATTTCTATAGTGCTATTAGGTATACGCAGCACTATGCAAATACACATAAAAGACAGTCCCTTCTTCACAGAGCTTACAATCTGCTAAGACAGAGAAACAGAACACCAGAAGACTAGGAAAATCTTAGGAAAATGAATGAAAATACACATATGGGTGAAGATGGGAGATTAAGGGGGTCAGGATTCAAAGCAGCCTCAAAGAGATGAGTTTTTAGCCTAGATATGAATAGGACTAGGGATGGACGTATTGACTCAGGTAGTGTATTCCAGGCATACAGTGCAGGAAGTTGGAAGGAAAAGGGTCTGGAGTTGGCAGTAGAAGAGAAAGGCATTGATAAAAGTGATTTGCTTGATGAGCATAGTTGCCGGGGAGAGTGCAGGGAAGGATAAGAAAGGAGAGGTAGTTGGTCCTGGCTATGGGAAATGTGGAACATTACTCTAAAAGATTGCCCATTTGGTATAACCTATGTTTTAAGATTCACAAAATGCTGTGGGGGGGAGGAGGGTTTGGCGCAGGTGGGCGGATAGGGGAATCTATAATCTTGGACAGCTGGTAGTTAATGGATCCTTTAAAACTTTTCAAAGTTTGAAAAATGAATTTGGTCTTCCTATGAAGGCCTATTTTCAGTATTTGCAACTACAGCACTGCCTTAAAGTAAGTAAAGTAACTCTGCTGAGTTGGAGGATGAATGGCAACTGGAAAAGATTTGTTGTAGGGTGGTTGCTAGTGGACACTCTGCTTCTATGTTTTACATATTTTTACTGGGGGCAAAGACTAAAACTCGTGTTGAGCTACAAGGGGGCTGGGAGGCTGAATAGGGTGGTATCTGGAAGTAGAGATTTGGAGGAGATACTGGAGTATAATGGTTAGAATTTCTCTATCTGATTCTTTGATACAAACCATATATTTTGTACCTCACTGAGTGCTCTGGACTCCTATGAAAGTGGCTAAGCTGGTGGAGGTGATCTCTAATAAATGTTGATCCTTTTTTTCACTGCCTGGGGCTCTGATTCATATGCTATGAGGCCAATTCAGATCTGGATGGGCTGGAATTGCACCTGATTCTGACTCCACAGGGGCTACATGTCCCCGCGGGATCAAAATAGAGTGCACCCAGCCTGGATGGGCCGGCTGTGCCCCAATTCTGGGCTCCCAGACATCCCGCCACTTAACCAGCTAGCCCAGCCAGGCTTCTGCCGTGGTGTCATGGCGTCTGTTGCCAGGGCACCATGGCTCCATATAGGAGCCATGATCCCCAGCAGACCCAAAATGATCCTTTCCTCGCCACCTGATCCCCCAATTGGACCTGCTGTGGCCAGGGTTGGGCTGCGGGGAACCCCCTGTACCTCCTTTTCCCTGCCCGGAGTGAGCATTGGCTGCCATCTAGGGGGACCTATTCAACCTCTGATGTGGAATGTCCCCCATCCAGATCGCTGACCCCAAATGTATAGGGCCAACAATGGAATTGGCCCTGTACATCCAAGGTAAGGGTCATGCCGCTGGCTCGCCCTTGCTCCTCCCTCAGTCCACCCCTCCTGCCCTTGTACAGAGCTCCCCGCACATTTCTGCTGTACGTGTGTGAAGCTCTGTAGGTGGAATCGGCACCCTGGCGTTTAGCAGGGCTATATATCCAATCTACTCCAATATGAATGTCCGAATTTTCAGTCCTTTTGGCATGATGTATGGGTTAGACTTCTGACAGGGAACAACAAGCAAAAATAGGACCACACACCTCTGCTCCCTTCAAGCAACAAGGATCTGCTCTATCAGCTCTACTTTTTAACATCTATCTCCAGTCACTATGCTCAATCATACAGGCCTACAACATACTAATCCACATATATGCAGATGATATCATGCTTTATATACCATTCTCCACCATAACACCTATGCACACTGTACCCACAAATGGCCTCAGGGCAGTAAATGAATGGCTTAACAACCACAATCTCTTCATAAACTATAGAAAAATGGAAGTTCTCTACATAACGAGAGACAAAGCTTTAAATCTACCAGCCACATTGAAAGTCATGGACACGGATCTAGAGATCAAAACAGAGATTAGATATCTAGGAATACACCTAATCATTGAAGCCACATATCAACAAACTACCAAGCTCATATACCACAAAATAAAACTACTACAGCACCTACATGCGCTGCTCAACACAAATAACTTCTGTACAGTACTACACACTTTGATAGCTACCCACATGGACTTCTGCACCATCACATATCACGGACTACCAAACTATGCCATTTACCCACTACAAATTGTGCAGAATACAGCAGCACATATCCTACACAGAATAGCAAGATCTGATCTATATAGTCCAGCACTGAAGCACCTCCACTGGCTATAGATAACAACGCAAATAAATTACAAAACCCTTTCACGATATTCAAAATATCACATAACCTGTCCTCTGACCACCTTATTTATTTATTTAAATTCTCTTATATACCGCGCTATTCTGCATCAGTGCGGTATATAAGAGGTATACAGAAGACATAAAACAATTATTTATTTAAATTCTCTTATATACCGCGCTATTCTGCATCAGTGCGGTATATAAGAGGTATACAGAAGACATAAAACAATCGAACCAGGAGATTGAATGTCCAACATACATTCACAATACTGACATCACAGGCAAAAAGCTCACAAGTTGCATGCAAGAGAGCATTCTCGCAATATGCACTGTCCATCTGGAACGCACTCCCGGTAGTAACTCTGGTAACCCGGAGCCCTCCTCGCCTCCATCCCCAACATTAACACATTCCCCCAGTACTTCACTCCCCCCCCCCCCAACAAAGTTCACAAACAACAGTATTTGGTACAAACATTTTGGTCGCAGCTTTATTTACAACCTGTAAACCGGCCCAAAGGGCCTAATAACAATTAACATAACCCAACCCCGCACCCCTTTACCGGAGGATGCCCCCCCACCCGCCATCTTAGTAGCAAGGCGGAGCATCCTCCTCCACCCCAAACCCCGCCGCCTGCCTCGCCATCCTAGTAGCAAAGGCCGGCTCCCACCCCCCCCGCTACCGGGTCGAGACCCCCAACCGGGCTGTCTCGCCCCACCCCAAGGAGCACTTCGCCCCCACTGCTCATACCCAGGTCAAGCCCGCGCCGCTCCTGCGAGCGCTGGCTCAGTACCCCCCACCCCCACCAGCTGCGACAATCTCCACACCACCCTCCAAGGGGGCGGGCGGGCGGGAACGCGACCGTTCCTGAGGAGCCGCGGCCAGAAAGAGACGGCCACGCGGCTCCTCGCTGCCAAAGCGCCGCCCCCCCAGCCGGCCGCCGGCCAATGAAATCGCTCCGACGGTGTGCCGGAGCGATTTCAAGCGCCGCGCACGGCCGCGATTCTCTTCCCCCGCCCCCCCCCCCCCGCCGACCACGAGGTGGAGGCCGAGGCCGGGCCCGGGCCCAGGTTACTGGCAGCCGCGGGACCCGGCCCGCGGCCTCGAACATCTATAAGAACAACAACAGAAATTAAAGACTTTAGAAGAAAACTCAAGATGCACCTTTTCAGAGAGTACTTTGGACACAAAACCTAACAGATACAATAGTCGTAAGTCAATGCACATGTAACACCACCAAGTGCACACCATGAACCAATACCCTCCCCTAAGGATCGGCTTTCAACCACAAGCTAAATATCATTCAATGTTAATTGTCCAAGTTCTGGTTAAATGTTCAAACTGCCTTCCAAAGTAAATATACATGTGTTTAAATTTTCAATGTGAACTGTACACAAATTTAATGGTTCAATGTAATACTTTATGTTGAGTTCTCTGTAAACTGCTTTGGCTGCAAGATAAAGTGTAATATGTGCAAATGAAAAGAAGGGAAAGTCGCAGAATGAATGCATTTGTAAGTCAGAAATGGCCCTTGCCAAAGTCTCCAGTGACTTATTCTTGGCTAAATTCAAGGACCTTTACTCAGTCCTCATCCTTCTTGACCTACCTGCTACTTATGAAACTGTCTATCACCAGCTTCTCCTCAATATCCTATTCTCACTTAGATTTTGGAGCACTGTTCTGTTTTGGTTTCTTCTTATCTCTCCCATCACACTTTTAATGTATGCTCTGATGAATCCTCTTCCACTGCTATCCCACTTTCAGCTGGTGTACCTCCAGGCTCCATCTTTGGACCTCTTCTTTACTCTCTCTATACTCATTCCCTTGGTGCCCTGATCTCCTCCCATAGTTTTCAGTACCATCTTTATGCTGATGACTCACAGATTAACCTCTCTATACCAGAAGTCTCTCCAGGAATCCAGGTCCAAAAATCAGCCTGCTTGTCTGACATTGTTGTTTTGATGTCAAACTATTATCTGGAACTGAACGTGGCCAAGACAGAGCTTCTTATCATTCTCACTAAACCCACCTCCCTCTTTCCTCCTCTCTCTATTTCTGTTGAAAATACTGTCATTCTCCCTGTTTCCTCTGGAGGGGAGGGGGTGACAATCTATGATTATTCTCTCTTTTTCTTGCATTGACCAACAGATAGCTGAAATCTGTCATTTCTTTATAACATCAGCAAAATTCATCCTTTCTTTCTGAACACACTAACAAGACCCTTATCCACTCTCTCATCACCTACTCTTTAGACTACTGTCATCGGTTATTCACTGACCTTCAGTGAGTCATCTCTCTCCTCTTCAGTCCATTCAAAACTCAGCTGCATAGCTAATCTTCCACAAGTGTCGCTACGCTCATGTAACCGCTCTTCTCGAGTCACTTCACTGGCTCCCTATCCGTTTCTACATACTGTTCAAACTTCTCCTACTGACTCACAAATGCATTCATTCTGTAGCTCCTCATCACCTCTCCTCTCTTATCTCACTCTACACCTCCCATCAAGAATTCTGCTTATCTTCTCTACCGCTAACTCCAGACTTTTCGTTCCACCTTGTTGTGTTCTATGCCTGGAATGGATTACACAGGTACACTACCAAAAAACTGCCTCCAGTTTTGCAACTGATTCCTATAGATTTTGGGGTGCTGAATCCAGGAAAAATAGCCAAAATGTTCCATCACGTCACGTTTTCTTGCAAAATTAGATTTCTTACCCATATAAGGAATGTTCACATAATTTCTTTTTAGCCGACTGCAGTTTATTTTCTTGGCCCAAAATAGAGGTTGTAATGGTTAACTAACTAGAAACACTCCCTCATGATATTTTAGAGTGTTTTGTATTCATTTTATATTAACAGGACAATTGGGAGGCGGGGGGCTAAATCCAGTACTCGCGCTGGCGCATGTTCTTTCCTGTTCGCCTCGCCTCGTTCGCTCGCTCAAACACGGTGGTTGCGACATGAACGTTCCTGTCAAATTTCAGTTTCTTGCAAGTTCATTATTACCTTTTGTTTGCTCAGTCGTAATCCAGCTTTATTCCAAAGTGGTTCACTACAGTTGTAGTTTGCAGTGCTGTGTATTTGTGATGGCTCACAGAGCCAGAGGTTGCGTCAACTCTCCGGACAGTTTTTGTTTTATTTGTGGGGAATATACCGTGAAAAAGCGGCAGAGGAACATTTCTGCATTTATTAAAAAAGTATATTTAGCCTATTTCGGTTTGAAGTTAGGCGATCAAGACAAACCGTGGGCTCCTCACAAAGTGTGCAAGACATGTGAGGAAGATCTACGCTTATGGATGAAAGGTAAAAAACAAGCATTTCATTTCGGAATACCTATGATGTGGCGTGAACAAAGAGACCACAGCAGTGACTGCTATTTTTGCTCTTGCATTGTGAAGGGATACAACTTAAAAAATAAGAACGTAATAAGTTACCCCAACCTTCCCTCAGCAATTAGGCCTATGCCTCATAGCAATGAAGTACCTGTGCCTGAACCACCAAAATCTTTGGATCATATTTGTGTGGACAGTTCTGATCATGATGAGACTCATCAGATGGCTTTTCCCGATGAGTCCAGTACTTCCGAGTTTGAAACTGAACCAGATCCGAAACCTGAACTTTTCTCTCAAGCTGAATTGAATGATTTAGTCCGGGATTTAGGACTCCCAAAAGATGCTGCCCAACTGCTAGGTTCTCGGCTTAAACAGAAAAATCTATTGTCACCATGAACAGCTTTTTATTGGTACCGCAACCGCGAGACACAATTTTTGAAGTATTTCAGCAAAGAGGAAGATTTGGTATTTTGCAACGATATATACGGAGTGATGGAAAAGTTTAAACTCAAGTATGATCCTGCTGAATGGCGGCTGTTCATTGATTCGTCAAAAGACAGCATAAAAGGTGTTCTTCTTCATAATGGCAACACATTCGCTTCAGTTCCTATTGCTCACTCTGTTATTCTCCAAGAAAAATACGAGAATTTGGCCCTGATTCTTCAGAAGATTCGTTATGATGAGCATAAGTTGATGATTTGTGGAGACTTTACAATTCTATCCATGCTATTAGGGCAGCAATCCGGTTTCACCAAATATCCCTGCTTCCTTTGCTTGTGGGATAGCCGGGCCCGCGACCTACACTGGGGGAAAAAAGACTGGCCAATTCGGGAGTATTTGAGACCCAGTGAGAAAAATGTTCTTCATGAGAGCTTGGTACCTCGTGATAAAATTCTATTACCACCTCTCCACATTAAGTTGGGTCTCATTAAGCAATTCATCAAGTCCCTTCCAAAAGATGGTGAGTGCTTTCGGTACCTTTGCTCAAAGTTCCCCCGACTTTCTGAAGCAAAGCTAAAGGAAGGAGTGTTTGTTGGCCCTGATATAAGGAAACTCATTTCAGATGGAGCATTCGCTGAAACGATGTCTGAGAAGGAAAAAGAAGCCTGGGATTCCTTCAAGGATGTTGTTCTTAAATTCTTGGGGAACAGGCGGGATGAGAACTATAAGGATATTGTTGCCAGGATGCTCAATGCCTTCAAAGAACAAGGCTGTAACATGAGCCTGAAAGTCCATTTCTTGCACTCCCATGTGAACTACTTTCCCGAAAACCTGGGGGCGTACAGTGAAGAACAAGGTGAAAGGTTTCACCAGGACATCAAGGACGCAGAGAGAAGGTACCAAGGAAGATGGAACACCACTATGATGGCTGATTTCTGCTGGTTGCTGCTGCGGGAAACCCCAGATGAAAAATACGCCAAGCAGCGCAACAAGAGAAGCATTCGGGGGAAGAAGAAACGGGCCCACCAGGAGATTGATTGACCCAAGAATGACTTTAAAATCTAAACTGTGTTGACAAATATCGTGTTTTTACTAAACTTTGAAATAAAAATTTGCAAGTTATTACCACAGTGTCGGATCTCATTTATTAGAATTTTATTTTCACACCATCGGGTGTTTGTCTTCATGTATTGCAATGGTGCGGTTTGCGTTTTCTATTCTTACATACATACCTGTACAACATTTTTTGCACATTTCTTTGCTTTGCTTTGTGTCTAACCTCGCTCTTATATGCTCAATGTTTGTGCACATGTATGTGGCTGTTTTAAGTGCAGACAATTTTGCTACCATCACAGTGTGTTTTGTTGACATTACTCTATTCTTATGTGCTGCCTTGTTACAATTTTCTTTATTCTTATTTGAATAACTACTAAACAATTAGTATAAAGAATTCATCTAAGAAACTTTTATCTCGATCGCACTCAATCTGAAACGTTCACCTCAAACTGCTAACCCAATGTAGCAAAAACTCTGTACGTGATGGAGCAAATTGGTTACCAGATTTGGATTCAGAGCACCAAAAAACGTAAAAATCAATCGAAACATTAGAGGCAGTTTAAAAAAAAAAATTTTTAGTGTACCTGTGTTATCAAAACCAGTACATCAGGCTCCATCTTTGGTCCTATGCAAATCCTGGTTAAAACCCCACCTTTTCATTTATTTATTTGGTTATACTTTTATATCACCTCTCTTCATAACTCATAGCAGTGTACAATAAAACATTATGAGCCCAATAATCAAAAGACATTTACACAGTTTGGAGCACAGTAAACCACGTAAAAACCTTAAACGGGGTTATTAAATGTCACCTACATAGTTAGTGCCATTGAATATCCCTGTCTATGTCCCTTACATGCTCTGATGGGATCCGATTAGCATCAGGGCATGTTGGGGGCATTCCTGGCTGGAGCAGATGAGGACAGTGCCGCTAACCGGGTAGCGACGATATTACACTGCTACCCGGTTAGCGATCTGTGGCTAAAAATAGGCCAGCTTATGTTCTTATGGAAAACTATAGACCGGTGAGCCTGACGTCAGTACTGGGAAAAATGGTAGAAGCCATTATAAAGAACAAAATTACTGAACATATAGATAGTCATGGTTTAATGGGAGACAGTCAACATGACTTTAGCCAAGGAAGGTCTTATTAATCTTTTATATTATTTTGACAGTGTAAATAAACAGGTACACAAAGGTGAGCTGCTTGATATAGTGTATCTGGATTTTTAAGAAAGCCTTTGACAAGGTCCCTCATGAGAGACTTTTGGTGAAATTAAAAAGTCATGGGATAGGAGGCAGTGTACTATTGTGGATCAGGAACTGGTTAAAAGATAGAAAGCAGAGGGTAGGGTGAAATGGCCAATTTTCCCAAAGGAGAAAAGAGAATAAAGGAGTACCCCAGGGATCTGTGCTGGGTCCTTTGTTTTTTAACATATTCATAAATGATCTGGAAATGGGAATAATGAGTGAGGTTATCAAATCTTCAGATGACACAAAATTATTCAAAGTTGTTAAAACCCATGAGGATTGTGAAAAATTGCAAGAGGACCTTGATAAATTGGAAGACTGGGCATCCAAATAGCAGATGAAATTTAATGTGGACAAGTGCAAAATTATGCACCTAGGAAAGAACAATCCAAATTATGGTTACACGATGCAAGGTTCCACATTAGGAACCATCACCCAGGAAAAAGATTTAGGCGTCATTGTGGATAACAAGTTGAAACCCTCCACCCACTGTGCAGCGGCGGCCAAGAGAGCAAATAGAATACTATGTATCATAAGGAAAGGAATGGAGAATAAAACAAAGGATATTATAATGCCTCTGTATAGTTCCATGGTGCAACCGCACCTTGAATATTGGGTGCAAAAGTATATAGCGTTATTAGAAAAGGTACAGAGAAGAGCCACCAAAATGGTAAAGGGGATGGAAGGATACCGCTATGAGAAGAGACTAAAAAGGTTAGGGCTCTTCAACATGTAAAAGTGACAGCTGATGGGAGATATGATAGAGATCTATAAATTAATGAATGAAGTGGAACGGGTAAACGTAGATCGATTGTTCATGCCATCAAAATATAGAAAGACTAGAGTAACCTATTTAAGACTAATAAGAGAAAATATATTTTTACTCAGCATTTAAATTAAGTTCCTGGAGGAAAGGTCCTAAACCATTATTAAAGAGGACCTGGGAAATCCACTGCTTACCCCAAGAAGAGCACTGTGGAACCTGTGTGCCTCCTTAGGAACCTGCCAAGTACTTGTGTCCTAGATTGGCCACTGCTGGAAACAGGATACTGGGCTCAATGGATCTTGGTCTGACCCAGTATGGCACATCTTATGTTCTTATGTTCTTAGCTTTTTGCTGTCTTAGTTTTACCCACCGATGCTAGCCGGGTAATGTTGCAATATAGTCACTACACAGATAGACTCTGCAGCAGTGTCTGCTTTGTGCCAAACCCGGATATTCAATGCCATCCCCATGGCATTGAATATCCGGGGTTAGGAGTGAGCGAGCAGAACTATGCACTGTAGTGGTGCATAGCCTGTCTTTTTGAATATGGGGCCCTATAACATTAAACATTTATCATAACAAACATCTGAAACTAAAACCACCCATTTACAGTTCCTCATCATACACTGCGATAAACAAATGTGCTTTCAGTTTTGCCTTAAAATCTTCTTCCCTACAGAGCTTTTCTGGCAGTTCATTCCAGAATACTGGAGCCTGGACAAAAAATGACCTAGAGCGATAATAAACTTTAGCCACTGCAAGCATACCATGTAACCTGAAAAGCCCCATCCCCTGTGATTGCAAAACTCTGCCTAGAACATAAGACTGCAATTTGTTGCTTTGGTAGGTGGGCATCATGCCATGTAGAGCTTTAAACACCATTATCAAAATTGTGTTATCTACTCTATAATGAATAATGCAGCTCTATGAGGGTCAGAGTGACATGATTGCATTTTAGTAGCCCCTTAATCAATCTGGTTGCTCTATTCTGCATGAGTTGTAAACTAGCCAAATCCATATCTGGAATCCCTAGCAGCAATGAATTACAATAGTCAATATGCAGCAGAATAAATGCCCACATAACTGTTACTTAATTTGATGTAGAATGATACTGTAGGGACGCAATGTCCAAATCATTTGTAGGACCAAAAATATTGATTTAACTAGCCTGGAAATATGGTTATGGAAATTCATCTGTGAATCTAACCAGACTCCCAGACTATAGCAAAAAGTACAACATTTTAAACTACCAATACTCCCTTGTAAAAAAATACTGTTATCTGCCATCCTTGGCTCTAACCTTAAAACATCTGTCTTTTGCAGGCTCAGCTTCAGTGGTATTTGTGTCGACCAAATCCTCAAGGTCTGAATTGTCTCTTCAATCTTACCCTCTATATCCCACTCATTTGCTGAAAAGGACAACAGCAACTAGATATCATCTGCATATAAATAAAAGTGCATCCCAGCTGTTCGCATTGCTGAACATAGAGATAACATATCAATGTTAAACAAAGAGGGGGATAAAACTGCGCTCTCCAGCACCACTCACTTTATAATTTTATCTTTATTACAAATGTTTTAAATAACAAGAACAGTTTACATCCTTGTACAGAAAACAGGATGAAAACCAAAAAAACAGAAATCACTTAAACAATATCAGAATACAATGAAAATATAGATATTTTACCACCTCCTATCAAATCCACTTAAAAAGGACAGTTTTATATATAAGCAATAACATCAAATTGTCAATAGACTTTATACAGTCAGAAGGCTGTTACTGGAAAACTGAAAAATTAAGGAAATCTATTTTACTTACCAGAAGCACTTTTCAAAAAAAATGCTTTTTCAAATGTCCTAGGTCATAGACTATGGTGGTCATTTAAAAAGCCTTCTTCACTATTTCGATGTCCGAAATCGGGCACGTAGATGTCCAAATCATGAAGACATCCCGGGAGCAGCCTGCAATGGTATTTAAAGACGTCCCCAGTGTGGGGACAACCAAGTAGGTAAGAGGTGTGGCAGAGGCATGTCTGAGGCGGTGCTATGGACTTAGACATCAAACATATTGGGGTTGCCTGTGACCTCGTACAAGTTTCGACCTGCACCAGCTATGAATAGGCATTGACAAAGTGCTCTTTTGGGCCGTAAAACCTTTGGAGGGTGTAGAGAAGTTGGCGCTCCATCGTTCTCAGTACTCCACAATCACAATGATATTTGTAGCGTAATAGGGAAACCTTTGTTGTGGTTGAAGCAGTGCTGCATGTCTCTTCTATAAATCCCTGGTCTTGAATACTATTCCGGGGACGTCTATGTAGATTGCCTCACAGACATTCATATTGGGCACATTCACGCTTGTGAAATTGTGCCTGAACTTGGACATACATGCTTTTTTTTTTCTAATCTAAATTACAGCCTTAATAGAGTATAGCCACAAACGTCACCAGCCAAAGATGGTGATGCTTTTTCTTTTTCAGATCTTCTGGCTTGGATGCCATTTGTGAAATGTGCCTTAATACACCTAACATTAGCTAACTTATTTAAACATTTTATTGTACCCCTCTTTTTAATGACCATGACTTATATTATTGCTGATGCAACTTTACCATTTTCTCCCTGCCCAAAAGAAAAGAGACAAACCATCTCACAATGTGCTCTCACCCACACCTATCCCTTAAAGACATTTTAACAAAAGACGGTGTTCCATCATGACAAAAGCTGCCAACACATCCAACTGAATCAATACTCCAAACTCACCCATATCCATGACAGAGTGGTTGTCATTAACCAGTGCCCTAAGCAAAGTTTCCATTTTTGAGGCTGCTTTTGGCTCCGGACCCCTTATTCTCCTGTTTAAAACCCATGTATGTTTTATTTATTTCCTTAAAGAATTACCCTACTCCCTTGTTTTTTCTGCTTCTCTGTCCTGAATAGCTTTTAAGCTCTATGGAGCAGTTACTTTCTTTTGTGTGAATGTCTAGCAGCACCATAAAGTGATAAGCAGTAGTAATACTAGTAGTAGTTAGAGTACAAAGGAGCTTTTCTTAATGGGATTTCCAAATAAAACATAACAGCTTTGAGAACATTGAGAGAGGCACCACTGGAAAGCTGTCCTAATACAGTATGTTTTATAGTAAGCCTTCACACAACTTTGTGAGCTCCTGAAACAGCCATAACTTCCTGAAGTGCATCCAGTTGTTCTCAGCATTTACATTACCTGGCAACCAAGTCCATAAATCTGGTGCAAAACACCAAAAGCACCCACCTGTGAGGAACCTCCAACAGACCCTTCTGGGATGAATGCAAAACCTTGGCCATCACAAAAGGTTGAAGCAAGTTCACCAGATGCAATGATTGAACTATGATCAAAAACCAAAGGGCCAAGCACAGAACCTTAAATTTGGCTCACTGAATTACCAGCAGCCAATGCAATGCATTAAAAGAGGCATCACGTGATCATATTTATATTTTGCAAAGATCACTTTAGCCGCTGTGTTTAGCACCAGCTGAATTCTCTTTAGCTGGTACACTGATACACAGCATTGAAATAATCTATGTGTGATATTACCAAACTATCAAGAGATCCTTCCTATCAACAACACGATGTAATTTGTAGATTGGCTATAATTATTTTATTTATTTATTTAGCAAGTTTTATATACCACCTTTTCCTTCCATCAAAGTGGTTACAAAAAAGAGTGGGTAGAGGGAACATTTAAGGGGGGGAGAGGAAAACAATACAAAACAATAAACAATGCTGTAAGGTAATAGAGTGTGGGGATTATTGGTTGGTGGAGCCATAGTGTTCAGCAAAGAGCAGTGTCTTGAGCATCTTCCTGAAATCCTTAAGGTCCTTTTTTGAGCGCTTTGGTTCAGGGGGAGGGCATTCCAAAGTGTAGGTGAAGCGAGAGAAGGGGCTCTTTTGGTGGTGGATTGGTTGGCACTTTGGAAGCCGGATGGAGTGATGATTTTGTTCGTCATGTTGCTTCGTCTGGATCTTGAACTGGAGTCCTTGGTTAGAATGTGCTGTAGTGCAGAGGCTGAGAGGTTATGAAAGATTTTAAAGATGTTTAAGATTGCTTTATATCTTATCCGTGAGTGGATGGGTAGCCAATGCAGCTTCTGAAGTATTGGTGTGATGTGCTCACTTCTTGCAGTGTTGTAATGATCCAGGCCACCGTGTTTTGTACCAGCTGTAGGGGGTGGAGATATTGCTTGGGCAATCCTTGATAGAGCGAGTTGGCATAGTCCAGTATAGGCGTGATTGTAGCCTGGCATACCGTGCTGAAGTGGATATTGTCCAGGACGGGTTTGAGTCTTCTGATGAGCTTGAGGCGGTGGTGCGCATCATCTATAATGATGAGAATGCACTGCATACAACCCTGGACACTTAACTATCCATATTCAATTGACCATCTACTTGAAAATCCATTCTAAATCTAGTTTTAACATCAGCATTCAACCTCCATTATTGCACTATGCCATTTCACTTTTGTTACGATATAGTCTTAATCTACTGCTATGCAACCATACAGCAACTTCCTGCAAATCTTCATTCAATAAAGCAACAAACCCTTGCTGATCCTGGCTTGGGTCTAATGGAACAAAAAGAGTCACAAGTGATTTTCTATCCCTCTCCATTCTAATAGTTGACCCAAAGGTACCGTGTAAATGTTGAATAAGAGTAGCGTAACACAGATCCTTAGGGATCCCACAGTCCAAAGATCTTGGGCTTGCATAGTGATCTTTCCATAATAGTGTCTGTGTATGCTCCTCCAAAAAGGAATGTACCAATGACAATACCTATCGCTGCACAAAGAGTTCTACTCTCTGGATCAACCGCCCATGAGGAAAGCATCATAGGTAACTGTAAGATCTAATGCAATTATCAAACCGTCAATTCTACTACCGCTACTATTAGTCATTTATATAGTGCTACAAGGCATACACATCGCTGTACAGATACATACAAAAGACAGTCCCTGATGGTTAGAGCTTACAATCTAATCAAGACAAACAGTGCAAAAGCTGAGGACAAGGATACAAATAGGGAAAGATAAAGAGACACAAGGAGAACAAGGGATCAGGACCCAAAGGCAGCTTCAAAGAGATGAGCCTTTAGCATGGATTTGAAAAGGGAGAGAGATGAAACCTGATGTACAGATTCAGGTAGTTTGTTCCAGGTTTAAGGAGCAGCAAGGTGAAAGGACTAAAGTCTGGAGTTGGCAGTGGAAAAAAAGGGCAAAGAAAGAAGCAAGCCAGAAGAGTGGAGTTCATGAGGAGGGGTGTAGGGAGAGAGGAGAGAGGACAGGTAGAGAAAAGCAGTAGAATGAATGCATTTATAGGTCAGAAGGAGAACTGTATACAGAAACAGAAGAGGAGCCAATGAAGTGACTTGAGAAGAGGAGAGATGTGACTCAGAGGGAGACCAGCAAGGAGGTTGCAATAGTCTAGACAGGAAATGACTAAAGAGTGGATAAGTGTCTTAGTAGTGTGTTCAGAAGGAAGGGGCGATGGGGGCGGAGCCTGATGTCCAGCGGGTAGGACGCTTTGCGTTGAAGCTCCCGAGAGGCCTACTCAGAATCCTGACTTAATACCTATATAAATTTACTATTTCGCTCCGAGCTGACCGGGGCACCTCGGGGGGGATGGCGGCCCATAAACCAGCGCGCTTGGACTTCGGGTCTCCTTCTTCTTCTCACGGAAAACGCTCCAAAATAGAGGTGTCCTCCCCACAGAAGATGGTTCCATTTCGTGAAAACCCCGCAATGCACCTGGAGATTTTGGAGGAAATACGCGGCGTGAAGGAATTGGTGCAGTCCAATGGAGAAGCGCTTCGAGCCATGCGAGAGGACTTTGGAGTGCTCCAGGACCGACTTGAAGGTCTTTCATTACGGCAGGACAATATGGCGGGGGTCCTCGACTCGCACGAGGTGCGCTTGGGCAAACTGGACAAGGCTGAGCGCCAGATACAGAATCTTCAAAAGGAGTTGGAAGATAGCAATAATCGAGCCCGTCGCAACAATGTGAGGCTCCTCGGAATGCCGGAGGGGGTGGAAGCAGGAGATATAAGAGAATTCTTGCTCAAAACTCTTCCCTCCTTGCTGAAGATCACTTTTCACAGAGAACTGGAAATCGATCGAGCACACCGTGATCCTGCCCGCATGGCGCTCAACCGCACGACCCCCCGGCCTATTATCTTTAGCTTGCTACGATATCAACAAGTGGAACAAATTTTACATGCTGCCCGAGCGAATCATCATTTCGAATTTGAAGGTCGTAAGGTCTCCTTCTTTCCTGATTTGGCAAAGCCTACCGTTGACCGTCGGAAGAAAGAAACTCCTTGCTCTTCGCCCTCGACTTCAACAGCTACAGGCTCGCTTTGGCCTGTTGTATCCAGCGAAGCTCCGAGTGACTCTCCACAACCAGACCAGGACGTTCGAGGATCCTGATCTACTATCAACATTTTTGGACTCCAAAGAAGCAGAGCAGATGCGCTAATCCCAAATCTTGGACTCTTATCTGCCGGCTCTGTCCGCCATTTTGAAGGGCCCGATGCGGCGGTCATAGCCCAGCACAGAAATAGCCTGGACTTTCTTTCTTTCTCTGTATGACTTTTGTCTTTGGTCTCCTATCCCTTCATGATGTGTGCCTCGGTCGGATTCGGAGCACGCACAGTCCTACAGGTTATATGTTTTTTTTCAATTTCGGCCTTCTCTGGGGTTTCTCCCCGCAGACACATGGTCGCCAGTAATTTTGGGGTTTTGCTTCTCCTCTACCGTACTGCGGTTTTCTTTGTTAATGTGGGGCGCTTCATTGTATTATTTTAGCTTATTTTTCCTATGTCATGTGTACAGCTAGATACAGTCAGTTTGAGGGACACAGTGAAATTATGTGTGCTATCATGCTCAGAATTTTAACTTTTCTGAATGGCCTTATGTAAAATCTTATTATTCATCGTCAAAGGCATTACTGGTCCACTCAAAGGAAAGAAAATCCTTAGCTATCTTAGCCACGAGCATGTTGATTTGGTGTTTCTTCAGGAAACGCATTACACTCTGCTGAAACACTGAAACTCAATGCTAGGCCTCACATGGTAGCTGCCTATTCTCCCACCGTTTCCAAATGGTACGGGATAGCCATTCTGGTTAAGAAGTCTTTGCACGCTACTGTACCTGATATTAGCGCTGACATGGAGGGTAGATGGGCCTGTGTACACCTTGAGGTTGGAGATAGTGAATTCACGTGTATTTGCACTATGCCCCGACTGTGGACAACCCTGCTTACTATGCAAGTTTTGCGCAGTTGGCCTCGGCCTCCGCCAATGCTCCATTACTACTTGGTGGCGATTTTCCTCAAGTGTTCCCTCAATCTTTTCTTCTCAAACAAGGTGCTCGTTGGTTGGAAGCTCCAGTACCGAGCAGACCTGTGTGGCTAGATATAGTAGCGGGCCTTTGCTCACCGATTCCTCTTACCTTACTCCCTGGTATGACTCTCCCATTAGACTCCCACTACCCACCAATGCTTTTCGACACTTTAGGTGCCTTTAATACTTTTATGCAACCTTTCGACTCCCGACTCTGGTCAGTGCAACTTCAGCATTGCATTCGGAGCACTAGCGTACTCCCGCCATCGGCACTCTCTGCATAAGGTTTATTGGAGACTTCCGATCTCTCGGTAGTTCACCGGGTGTAGCATCCAATTTTACTAAACCTTATGTAATGCTATCACTAGAGATACCTCTATAGCGCAGAAAGTATGGGAGAGCGAATTGCATGTGACTTTAACCTCGGAGCAATGGAGCCTTATCTGGAGCAGAGGGACACGGGTTCCCGACCCGCCTCACTCACTCAGACCCTCTTCTTTCTAGCCCACCGGTGTTTTTACACTCCTCACAGATTAGACAAATGGAACACTACTCAGGGTAATGGATGCTGGACACGTCCTGTGGCCATTGGTCTATTACTTCATGTTATGCATGAATATCCCGCACTACAGTATAACTGGCGTCGGGTCTGGGGTCGTATTTAGTCTATATTGCACTCTCAGGAGTCCCTTTCTTGGAGGATAGTGGGACTTCGCCCAGTTGCGGGGATCCCCTCTCTCCCAAAAAATGGCTTATCTCCTTTTGAACTTTATGCTTGGCATTGCTATTTCCCTAATTAAGTAATACTGGGAAATTAGTTCCCATCTGAGCCTCAATGAATGGTGGAATCATGCCTGTCTCTACAGTAAATATGAACAAATACCTCGTCTGTTCGCTTCCTCCGTTCAGACTCCTTCTCATTGGTCTCAATGGAAGATGCTCAATGAATATGTACATTTTGCTAAATGCTCTCATCTGACTGTCTAACTTTGTATATATCTCTGTCTCATGATCATGCTGTATTGTGGATACTTTTTTTTTTTTTTGATCGTTTAATGTATAATCACTGTTAATTGGAAGCGCTCACATGCTGATATAAACGGGTAGAGAAGAAGCACCGGGGTGGGGGGTAATGGGTTTACTTTTCCTTATTGTATACTTGTTTTGTCTCTTTTGGTGTGTTGTTTCTTTTGTTTGTTGCAAAATGAAAATAAAAGTTTAAAAAAAAAAAAAAAGAAGGAAGGGGCGAATTTTGCTAATATTATAGAGGAAGAAATGACAGGTTTTAGCAATTGGTTGAATGTTGAATAGATAAGGAGAGTGAGGAGTCAAAGATGACCCCAAGGTTGCGGGCTGAGGAAACGGGAAGTAGATGAGTGTTATCCACAGAGCTAGAGAAAGGAGGAAGAGGGGAGGTTGGTTTAGGGGAAAAAATAAGAAGTTTGGTTTTCTCCATGTTCAATTTCAAATGGCGGTGAGACATCCAGGCAGAGATGTCACATAGGTAGGCAGAGATTCAGGCCTGGAGTGTTGGAAAACTATCAGGTGTGGAGAGATAGATATGGGTGCCATCAGCATAAAAATTGTATTGAATGCCATGGCTGAAGATGAGAACAACGAGGGACTGGGTATAGAGAGAGAAAAGGAGAAGGCTCAGAACCTACCCTTGGAGTACACCAACTGAGAGTGGGATAGAAAGTCGAGGAGGAAACACCAGAACAAACACAGAAAGAGTGATGGGAGAAATAAGAAGAGAACCAGGACAGCACAGAGGTCCTAAAACCAAGTGAGGACAATGTGTAGAGGAGAAGGTGGTCAAGAGTGTCAAAAGCAGCAGAGAGGTCAAGAAGAATGAGGATTGAGTAAAGACCTTTGGATTTAGCCAGGAACAAGTTGCTGGAAACTTTGGCAAGAGCCATCTCAGTAGAATGTAAGGGATGGAAGACAGATTGTAGTGGATCTAGAGGGGCTTGAGAGGACAGAAATTCAAGGCAATGGCAGAGAACCGCACATTCAAGAAGTTTGGAAATGAAGGGAAGATGGGTCAATAATTAGAAGGACAAGTAGAGTCAAGAGAAGGTTTCTTGAGGAGAGGTGTGACCACAGCATGCTTGAAGGCTGCTGGGTCAGTTTCAGTGGAGAGCGATAGGTTGAGAATATGTTAGATGGAACAGATGACAGAGGAAGAGATGGAGTTAAGGATACAGGTGGGGATAGGATCAGAGGGACAGGTAGTGAGTTCAGAGGAGCAAAGCAGATGAGTGGCTTCCTCATTGGAGATCTTAAAAAAGAATGAAAGGGTAGCAGAGATTGAGGGGAAGAGTTGGTACTGAAGAGGGGAAAGAGGAGATGAAGCTGATCTTGAGGAGGAATTGGATATTCGGATATGCTCAGCTTAAAAGACTCCTTGCTGCAGTTTTCACTGTGCTTTTTCTCCCAGGGAGGAGACTGAGTGCTACCCTTGCTGTGACATTATCATCAGGTGCCTAGCTCTTTAAAATCATGCTGAGATCGAAGCATGCCACCTCAGGTGTGCCACTATGAAAGCTCACTTATAGGGTGTGCCCTGCCCCTTAGTGTGCCCCTTTGGGGGCAACTTTGTGGGTAATATGGAGTTGAATGAGTTAATAGTCAAAGTGTGTGAGGTCTGTGGGACTGGATTTGTGAGTTTAGGTGTATGCTTACTAAAATGTGCAACATTTACATGTGTTTGACCCAAGAATTAGGCTGGAGGCCCATTCTAACCTCAAGGGGCATGTCTGCATATCACCTTGTCATTAGTTTATTGAACTGTGATTTGTCATGCTAAAATGGCACGTCGGTGCACTTATCGCCACCCTTTGAGGAGTCCATGTATACTCAAGCTAATGGCAACATTCACAGTTAACATGTTCCAATGACATCTATACAAACTGCAATGTGCTATTAATGCCCATGTTCTGCCCCATCCCACCCAATCGCCGTCTCATCATGCGCTAAACAGTTAACATGGGATTTTACCACAGTACCTCATACTAACATGGGTTAGTGAAAATACAATACAAGGGTCATGTCGTGCACTTAGGGCCCGATTCTGATCCTGACATAGATCTCCTTTGTACGTTTGGGCAGACCCGGATGTACAAAGAGATCACGAGGGGCACGTCTAGCCCCCCCGGGATCAGAATCATGAACAGCGCTGTACGTGCAAGCCGGGACTGCGATTCGGTCCTGGCCTGCACGTACAGCAAAGCCCAACTAACTCAGTCAGGGCATTTAAATGGAGCTGCTACAAAAAGTTTATTTTTCGCAGCCCGACCCCCGATCCGGCCTCCTAAGGCCAGGATTGGGCTGCGGGGAATTAACTTTTGCCCCTCCCCCCAGCCCCTTCTGCGCCCTGGAGCTGCCGAAAGAACACATCCAGGAAAGTAATTCCTCCCAAGGGGTGGACTATCTTCCCTGGACATTTCACCGGCCTTGGATGTACAGGGCCGACATCAGAATTGGCCCTGTACCTCCAGGGCCGGCGACCGCCCACTGCCTGCCCCGTGCTGCCCCTTCCCCGCCCCTGTATAACTTCCCCGCACAACCGGCAGGGAAGATATAAGGGGGCAGGAACTGGCAAGAATAGCGGGACATCCATTCCAAAGTGACCGCTATTCGTGCCTCAGAATAACCCCTTTATTATTTATTCCAGTGAGGTCTAATCTGGTCCATGAAGTGGAAAGAGTAGTCCTGCTGATCTGGCCTGACCGCTTGTTAGTTTTGGTCAGTGTGCAAGTGTGCATAAGAGTTACTTGAAAACAAATAAACTGGAAAGCTTTGTATGGTGGAGCATCAATGCTGATTGCAAACGGGATCTATTAGAGGCCGTGGATGTGATGGGTAAGATCTGTGCTGGTCTTGATCTGGAGGATTTGGTGCATATGTGAGATGAAGGTTTATGTGAGGTATATTTGCTTGGGCATCAGAGAGAGGATATTATGTCCATTGGGAGAAGAGTGTCACCTTTGTTTAATTAGGAAATAAAGATGCTGAAAAGGCAGGTGTATCAATTAGCACACAGGTGGCTTAAATGAGGAAAATGGGACAATAAACTCTTATGTTTAGGAAAAACTAGATAATACAGATAGAAAATTTGGGAAGCAAAAAGGGATGTGATGAGTCAGAGATTATATAGAGCAGATAATCATTCTCGAGAACATTTTAGAGTTGTAACTTCCCTAGAAGAGCCACCTAACAGAATGATGAAGGAAGAGTTGTCAACTCTGACTTGTGAAGAGTTTGCAAAGATTTTTGATCAAGAGTAGGTCAACAGTGAATAGCTTTCCTAATGATAATGCGATTGATTGTCTTAGGTATGGAGGAAGTAGTATTGTTGGTAATGCTGTATATGTATTACAGTAGGATATAGTTCATTAGAAGTATTTAGTTGATGTCTCAAATGCAAATGGCAACTTGTTCAACTGATCCCCTGCTATATAATGAAAGGGAATCTCTTGCTCCAGAAATGGTTGGTTGCCATTGTGATTGGGTTTTTGGAATCGGATACCTTGCCTTGAAATTTAATAAAGGATATTGTATGGCCACTTGTCAAGGGCAATATCAAATATGTCTCTAATGTGCAGGATTTCCATTCTGTATCTTTATTCCCATTTATAAATAAAGTAATTGAATGTGCTGTGTTCGGTCAGCTCCGGGATTTTGTGTAGGACCAACTTATGTTTTGTTCAGTCAATGGGGTTATCTTCTATCATGGCATGGAAACAGTAATGTTGGCAGTGATGCACTCAGTGAGACATTATACTGCCACTTTCAACCCCCTCCTTCTATCTCAGTCTCATTCCTTTTTATCCTTTGAAGTCCACTCCATCCGCCTTTTTAATCCCTTATCTCTTCAGATATCTGCTATTTATAGAATCCCTGACAAGTCCATCTCTACCTTTCTTATTGACTTTGACTAATGGCTCTCCTTATTTCTGGATTATTCTTCCCCCTCCCTTATTCTTGGTGACTTTAATATTCATGCTGATAACGTTTTTGACCCCTATGTGTCTAAGCTTCTTTCTCTTACGTCCTCTTTCAACCTCCAGCTTTGCTCTTCTGCCCCTACTCACTAGCATGGTCACTGCTTTGACCTTGTTTTCTTCTCTAATTGTTTACCCTCTAATTTCCATACCTCAGTTCTTCCTTTATCCGACTATCATTTGCTAAGCTTCACTCTTCATCATCCCCTGCCTCAATCTCACTCTGTCACCTCCTATCTTTTTAGAAATCTTCATGCTATCAATCCATTGGCTCTCTCCACTATTGTCTCATCACCTCTTTGCTCCACTTTGTCTTCTAAGTCTGTTAATGAGGCTATAGTTTCCTATAATACTGCTATCTCCTCTGATCTGGATGCTCTTGATCTGCCCATGCCACGTCCTGTGAGGTTCACTATACCTCTGCCCTGGCTGTCATCAACTACCCACTACCTATGCTCCTCTGACCACTCAGCTGAGCGCATTTGGCTCAAATCTTTCTGATTTTCTTCACTTCAAATTCATGCTTGCTTCCTTCCAATCAGCTATAGCACTTGCCAAGCAAAATTACTATGTCCATCTGACTAGCTCTCTTGCTCTGATCCCCACTGTCTCTTCTTAACTCTCAATTTTCTCCTCAAGGCGCCTCCACCTGTGACCCCTCTTTCTCTTTCTGCCCAAACCCTAGCTGACTATTTCCATGACAACTTTCACAAGATTACACTCCAGTTCCCCACAAGATCAGCTTCTTCCCCCTCTTCAATATCAACCTTTCCTCTCAATCTCTATTACCTTTTCATCCTCTTCTAAGATCTCTGAAGAGGAAACCTCTCAACTTCTTTCCTCCTCTAAACTTACTACCTGCTCCTCTCATCTAATCCCTGCCCACTCCTTAACTCTATCTCCTCCTCTGTCATCTGTTCCATTTCACATATTCTCAATCTATTGCTCTCCACTGCAACTTTCTCTGCAGCCTTCAAGCATGCTGTAGTCACAGCTTTCCTCAAGAAACTTTCATTTGACCCTTCTTGTCCTTCTAACTATCGACCCATCTCCCTTCTTCCCTTCATTTCTAAACTTCTTGAATGTGCAGTTCTCCACCATTGCCTTGAATTTCTGTCCTCTCAAGGCCTCCTAGATCCACTTCAATCTGGCTTTCATCCCTTTCATTCTAGTGAAATGGCTCTTGCCAAAGTCTCCAGTGACTTGTTCCTGGCTAAATCCAAAGGTCTTTACTCAGTCCTCATTCTTGTTGACGTTTCCACTGCTTTTGACACTGTTGACCACCACCTTCTCCTCTACACATTGTTCTCACTTGGTTTTAGGGGCTCTGTGCTGTTCTGGTTCTCTTCTTATCTCTCACATTGCTTCTTCAATGTTTGTTTTGGTGGTTCCTTCACTAATGCTATCCCACTCTCAGTTGATGTACCACAAGGGTCTGTTCTGGGTTCTCTTCTTTGGGTCCTGATCCCTTGTTCATCTCGCTGCTCCTTATACCTGGAACAAACTACCTGAGTCTGTATGTCAGGCTTCATCTATCTCCCTTTTCAAATCTATACTAAAAGCTCACCTATTCGAGGCTGCTTTTGGATTCTGATCCCTTGTTCTCCTTTGTGTCTTTTTACCCTTCCCTAATAGTACCCTTGTTCTCAGCTTCTGAATTGTCTGTCTTTATTAGATTGTAAGCTCTGACGAACAGAGACCGTCTTTTTACATGTATCTCTGCAGCACTAGATATGCCTTCTAGTGCTTTATAAATGATTAATAATAGTAGTAGTATCATAGTGCCTTGAATTTGTTGCTGGAGGATCTGATAAAAACTGTTAGTGTTGCTGACTTTCAAAAAGGTTTGGATAAGATCCTGGAGAAAATGTTTATAAACCATTATTAAAGTGGACTGGGAGCAATGCACTGCTTAGCCCTACTTTGTGGGGTCCTGCCAGGTATTTGTGACCTGGATTGGCCACTACTGGAAACAAGATTCTGGGCTTTGGTCTGACCTAGTATGGTATATCTTGTGTTCTTATGTTCAGGCTTTCATAGCATGCAGACATTTAACCAGGTTAAAAGAAAGGATTCCTGAGGGTGTGTTCAGGATAAGGACAAGAAAAGGATGCATACATAACATTTTCAAAAGTACATACTTTACCTTTTTAAAGACACAAACAAAAGAAATGGGGGAAAAAAGTCAAACAAAATGAAATTTAAGAACTCAATCGTCACCCCCCCCCCCCCACCCCAAACCAAAATATAGCTGGTGTCATGATTTTCTTTGATATTAACTGTAAATAAATAGAAAAAAATTCCTTTCACAGGAAATAATGAGAGCTACACAATTAAAAGGGAGGTGCGGCAGAGAAATATGTCCCCCTGTTCCTCCCACTACTGCTGCCATCCAGCCCTAAAGAGGCCCCGACATTCATGTGAACAAGGAAGGAAGCCGGGGAGCAGAATCCACAGGTAAAAGAGAAACACTGTTGTGCCACATGAGATATGCACTTCCCAGCTTGCTTAGATTTATAATGCATTACTCTAGTGCATGAGAGCAGAATGCTACCTTAAATCTGGAAAGAAAACATTTCTCATTCACATAAATAATTACAGGTTTGTATTCTGTTAGTGCTGCCAAAAGAAATAATTTCTTGAGCTCTTCTTTAACTGTGATCTGAAGACAAAGAAGCATAATGGCAGACAAGGACCATACGGACTATCTAGTCTGCCCTTCCATATCAACGACTATAGTCCCTTCTTTTCCTTTAGAGATCCTCTGTGTTTGTCCCATGCTTTCTTGAATTCAAATACTGTCCTCATCTCTACCACCTCCACTGGGAGACTATTGCACGTATCTACCACTCTTTCTGTAAAGAAACATTTCCTCCTGAGTCTGTTCCCTTTCACCTTCATCTTATACTTCCTCGTTGCAGAGCTTTCTTTCAAGTGAAAGAGGATCTCCTCCTGTGAATTTATGTCAACATGCCTATCATGTTTCCTCTCTCTCTCTCACCTTTCCTCCAAAGTATCAATATTGAGATCTTAAAGTCTGTTCCCATATGCCTTATGATGAAGCCCACTAACCATTTTGGTATCCACCCTCTGCACCGACTCCATTCTGTTTATACCCTTTTGAAGGTGTGGTCTCCAGAACTGCACACAATGGACATCATTTCTATATGTTCATTTCTCCCTAATCAGGGCTGGCCTGTCCACTAGGTGAGCTAGGCGGCCTCCTAGGGCGGCCGGCCCGGATGGGCCGTGGCAGCAGCACAGGTGGGCGGCAGCAGTGACGGCATACCTAGGCAGACACTGCGGCCCCCCTCCACCTGCTGCCGATTCCATTTGGGGGGGAGGCCGTCGCTTTTGGAAATACTGCTGCTGTCGCTGCCCGCCTCCCCCTCCCTAGATGGAATCAGTGACAGCTGGGGAAGGTGGTGGTGGCGATGGTGACAGCTGGATGGGGGCAGCAGCAGCTGGGAAGGGGCAGTGTCAGCATGGGGAGGGCGGCAAGGCCCTGCCCCTAATAGATTATTAGTAATTTGAACCTAAGTGGAGGAGTAGCCTAGTGGTTAGAAGAACAACCTTACACCCAGAAGATTAGGATTTGATCCCCACTAGCACTCCTTGTGGCCTTGGGCAAGTCACTTTACTCTCCCTTGCCTTAAAAGAAAAGACCTGGCAATCTACTTCTGGTCATACCTTACCAACAAAACCCAGGGGCTGCTGGGTCACCAGTAATCAGCATTGACTTGAGGACACTTAAAAAAAATTGCTTTCAGTTATGGATATTTTTTTGAAACTGTTATTTTCTCTTACTGTTTGCTTATTTTTTGATATGGTCTGATTGCAACTTCTCCTTTGGGGCCCTTTTACTAAAGTGAATTAGGCTTTTGCACCTAGCGTGTATTTAGTGCAAAAACTAATGTGTGTTAGTGCAAAACCTCCTTGGTAACTATCAGGGACATGACCAGCATGTTCCCAGTAGTTAACGTGCAGATGCATGCCCTAACGCAGGACCGTACCGAGCCCTGTGCAAGCGGTGTGGCCGCACAGGACACAAAGACTTAAAGGGTGCATTTTGGCTCTCTGCCGTTGCCTGCTGCCGCCACCACTTTTTCAGCGGCAGGCAGCAGCAGAGAGACGAAAATGCTTAGCATGCCGGTGACTTGCAGATCGGGCGTGCGCCCCCCTCCCACACCCCCATAAAGTGTCTAAATGGAGGTGCGGGGGGTGCACGCCCAATGTGCAAGTCGCACAAGGCGCATTTCAGTCTCGGTACGGCCCTGCCTTAACGCATCGTGCAAGGACTGTGGCTGTTCCTAATGCCACCTATTAAGGTGGCGTTAGGTGCAGCCATGGTAATAGTAGCATTGACAGCATGCGATATGTCCCCTGAGCACTAACTGCAATATGCTCACCACGCCCACTCTCCATATACCCTGCCCGTTCAGCGCTGCAATGCGTCAGTAGCAGTTAATGTGTGAATTAGTTTGTGCTTACTCTCATGCCCCCATGATAACAGTTACCTCAGGCCTGAGCACAAAGTTACCACATGCAAAACCACATATTAACTGCTTAGCGTACTTTAGGTAAAGGGCCCCTTTGTTTATCATAATATATTGATTATGTGTTAAATGATTGTGTTAATTCCTATACATATAATTTATTTTATAATTTGTATTCCACTTTGTGCTAGCTTTGGTAAAGCAGAGTATCTAATTTAATTCAATAAATAAACAAAAGGAGCAGGGCACTGTTCCATTCCCAGCTCAGAAAATAAAAGGCATTAGCAGGACACATATTGGCCATATTTGTGAAATCTCTTCTTCATTGCATGATATATAAATGCAAGAAATCGGATGCCATTTGGAACTGAATATAAACAGTCTGGAAAAGAAAAAGGATGGTGAACTAATGAAACCTTGTTATCTTACACTAAAGTCTGATTTGACAGCTGTCAGTTCCTGCAGAAATTTTCCATTCAATTAAGCCACATACCCACTTGGTACCCTACCTTATACATCCAGAGATCAGCCCGCACCCCCACTATTATTGACAATGAGAAATAACTTTGCCAGTAGGCATTAAAAACTGAACAATTCAAAAGATTTTTTTCACATTCCTGCTGGAATACACTGAAATTTAGTGATGAAAGATTATACTATGGACTCATTTTCCAAGCTATAGTTTTCTTAAATTACAAAACATTGTATCTAATCATTTATGTAAAACAGTTTTTCTGTTGCACACTGAAATAAATTCAGACATTGTCTGCTACCAATCAGCAATTAAGATAAAGCCACCCGATGGAAAAATTAATAATACTGGCATTTGAGATGGGATGTCCTTTTAGTCTTTATACAGCTCTGCAACATCCCTGAGTCACAAAATGGCTATCTGAAATACTCAACCCTGAGCAGATTTTCTCAAGAAAGATTTTAGATGATAGGGAGGATATTTGCCTCTGGTTCACAAATATTTAATCCCTTTGCAAACATTTCTGAATCTCTTCCAGTTTTACTGAACAAAGGCCTTAATGTGAATTTTCCTGGCTAAAAGCAATAAGAAACTCAAAACACTGCCCGGTTTTCTGGAACAGTAAAAAAAAAAAAAACCAAACCCATAGCAATGCTACTACGAGCAAAATCATTTTCATTTTGCATCTTAACCTGTTTCTCAAATAACAAAAGACTGCATGAGGGGTTTGCTTTTCAGTCAGCGTTCTATTGTACTAAAGAAAAGTACAAAAGAAAGAAAGACATATACTTTGCAAGGAATTCTATGAGAACAATCCAAGAATAATGCAATATTAGAATGCTACATACTATGAGTACTTTGCAATATTTAAAAAGGTTACATCTGACAAGAAGTTCTAGTCATCCTAAATCAATTAAAATGTCACCATTAAACCATTTTTTTTTCAATTCTTTGAACTGCTCCCCTGGAAACAGTCATATTAGTAAAAGAAAATCACATATTACCTCAGACAGACTCGATCCCATTGGTCTGTATTGATTCTTCCCCTCCTCCCAAGGAACAGTTATAAGGATTTTGCTTCTAACAATATCTATTTCATGTCAGATCAATATATCCATTAACATCATCTTCCCAACGTCACTGTGGTCTCCCTCTGGCTTTCCACCCCCTTTGTCATTGTAGGTAAGCTTTTTGGGACTGCTTGTCAGAGGGTATTCTTAAAGGTGGCCAAATTGCATTGTGGAACCAATGTACTAAGTTGTGAACAGCTTCACAAATACAATAACGCCTGCAGAAATACCACGGTTTCTTCTACTAAGACTTAGCTCGAGCTATCTGCCACATAGTCCCTAGGAATAAAGTGAGCCATGCAGCACATCCAGTAGCTCAAGCTAAATGTTAGTAAAAGGGGCCCCAAACTGTGCACAGTCCTGTGTGGATACTAGCATGTGCTATTTGTCATTTTTGCTCATTTTCTTTGTGAAGTTTCTCACTTAACCTGTGCTAAATCACTAACAGGCCAATGCAGAAAGCCAGTGCAGAAGTCGGGTGCTATTAGCTATGAATGCCTTTTCAAAGCACGCTGATATTTATTCATTTAACAGGTTTTTATGCTGCTTTATCATTTCAGTCAAAGCGGTTTACATTGTACATTAAACAGGGACATTGATAACTTGGATTTTTTCTGAGGCAATGGAGGGTTAAGTGACTTGCCCAAGGTCATAAGGAGAGTTTGTGGGAATTGAACCCTGGTCTCTTGGTCCCCAAGCCAGAGCTCTAACCATTAGACTACTCCTCCAAAGGGTGTGTATGCAAATGAGTTGTGTGCAAAACTTCAGAGTAAAGTTGAAAGGAGAGGAGCACGACACATGCACAAACAATATATGTGCTATAAGCGACTGCGTGTGCATGCATGTAAATTTCAGATGTTCACGTAATGTGCATAGGATCATTTAGCAAAGGCAATAAAAGTCTGAAGGTGCCAGCCCCATAATAATCAACACTATTTTGCCCCAAAATATTTTTTTGTCAAATCACAATAAAGAGACATAACAGTAAATGAGTCTAAAGAACACAGAAAGATAAGCAAAATGCCAAACCTTTGGTGATACATGTAGAAGATTTCCACACTGAAGGTAACTGTTCACTAGAACACACACTGAAACACTCTTTCCCTACACACTCAAGGATTTTAGTCACCTCAGACCAGGCGTAGAGATAAAGGCACTCCTGAACTAGACGCTTGGTTATGTAATCCTCTGCATGTTTCTTGCATTGAGCACAGACCTTATTAGCATTTCATTTTACTATGCACACGTCATTTGCATGTCATTTAAATGCACTTGGTGTTGCTGTAAGCGCTTAATGTTTTTGTTTGCTCTTTACGTGTACATCAATCTCTTCTCTGTATTTGGCAGTAGTGGTACTTGTGTGTATATGTTGCATTATCTGCATGCAAAGGGCACGCTAGTCTTTCTGCACTGGCCTGTAAGAGGCAGAAAAACCTACAAATAAGTGCATTAGTGATTCAGCAATAGCAAACGTTTATGCAGAAATTCTTGCAAAAGAGATTTTTTTTTTTTTTTTGCAAAAATTAAATACACCTCAGGGAGGTACCATTAAGTCTTTCAGAGGGGAGATCTGCAATTTTACATCGACAAGCAATAAGCCACCCACAAAGCAGTTATCATACTATTTAAATGATCTGGCAACATGAAATTTTGCAGCTCGTTTCTGCAAAGCTCATAGCTTCATACATCAATCTTAATGTGGAGTTGTCTACTTTTTGTGATGCCAATGAGTATGTAATGCACTTTGTGCTAGAGCTCCTATTGCAATGTATATTTTCAACACTGCACAATATGAGTACATTAAGTTGCATGTTTACTCAACGGCTTTAGTTGTAAACCCAGCAGATAGCACATGCTCTCTGGCCAAGTTAACAAAAAACACATGCAAAATGCAAATAATACAGCAAATTTCTGCGCTATCTGCAGAATGCAAGTTATCTGCGAGAGTGCGTGGGATTGGAGCAGAGAGTGGGCGGGTCTGCAATGCATGGTTTATGGTTTATTTATTGCTTGATATACTGCTATTTGCAATTCACAGCAAAGAGGTTTACAAAAAGAGCACAGCGGACCTCAACAGCGCGTGATAACAGTTGGATTTGCAAACAGCATGGGTGGCATCAGCTGCATCGAAGGTGGTACAGGACCGTCTTCTCTGCATTTTCAGTGTGTTATCTGCTAGGGAAATGCCCCCAACAGATAACACAGTCCATTTACAGCTAGCGTGGCACTATCTGCAAGATTTTAGTGCATTACCTGCAAATCTCTAGCGTGGTTTAGTAAACATGCCCCTAAGAATACCTTTTACAAAAGTGCATTGGAATTTTATACCTAACGTGCATTTTGTGGAAAAAAACAAAACATACATTAACTGCAAAGCCTCTGCAGCAGTTGTCAGGGAGGCATAACTAGCATGTTCCTGATAGTTAACGTGCTGATGATTAAAAAGGGAGTTTTTGTGGGTCGTCAGATTTGAGAGCTCTTCAAAGATGACCGGTTCAACAACTTGCTGCAGGGTGATACGAAACAAGCATGGGATACTTTTCGCCTAGTGTCAACAAACTTTCTCAGGAATGTTAGGGCAGAAAACCACAAGGAACTAGTAGAAGACATGCTGATGCAGTATCAGAAACTTGGCTGCAATATGTCTCTAAAGATCCATTTCCTTGATTCCCATCTCGATTTCTTTCCTGACAACTGTGGTATGGTTAGTGATGAACAGGGTGAACGTTTTCACCAGGATATCACAACGATGGAGCAAAGATACCAGGGAAAATGGTCCACTACAATGCTGGCTGACTACTGCTGGACACTCCCCAGAGAAGCTCTCGAACAGCTCTACAAGAGACAGGCGAAAAAATCTAAGAAGTAGTCTATGACTTGTTTTTTTACAGGTATTAACCAAAGGCCTATTATATTTACTATTGACATGCATTTCGTGATGTAAACATTAATTCTTGTAGATTACAAAAAAACTAGAGCCAACTTTGCAATTTCACTATCATATTTGTGTTCAGCATATAAAAATTGATAAGACATGACTATTTTTATTTCAGTAACATGACTTTTGTAAAAATTTGTTGACCAGTGTATTCAGTGTGTGCAAAAAATCTCAGTAATTCCAGGGTTAAATGACCTGAGTGTAAACATGTTCATGAGAGGAGTTTGGGAGGACTGCCTGCTCCACCCCAGCAGGTGTAAATGTCCACAGTTTCATTTGTGCTGATATATTGTAAAGGCCTATAAGTGCTTCTGTGTCTTCATAAAATAGACTTAAAACAGCCACTTTCTTGCCTTTCAGTACAGACGCTCTTTTATTAAATTATCCTCAGAGGGCATAGTTATATTAATGTATGCTTTGATATACAAAAACTGTGCTTAAAGATGCCAAGTCCACTGCAGTACCATCAGCATGAATTATAAATGCAGGCCATGCTAAAATCCTACGCTAATCACTTAGTGCAGCTTGAGCTGGAGACTGAATGAGTTGGGGTAAAATGTGGGCAGTGACTGTATAGCGGTTAGTAGGGGTGTTGTTGGCACATGCTCACAGTCAGAGTAATTCTTAGGGAGTCTTTTATTAAAGGGCAATAACTGACAACCCGTGTTCCAGCGCGCACTGAATGCGCATTGGGATACACATTGCCAGCTATCACAGGGTCATGTCGGTATGGGATGAATTCCATTCTGTCTGACTTACATTAGGGTAATGAGTGGGCAGGGTAGGGAGAGAGAGTGGGTGGGGTGTGTTCTGTGGTATTAGCGCAGGGTTCACACCACGCTAACTGCATTAGCACGGAATCACCTAATGCCACCTCAACAGGTGGTGTTAATTGCACCCATGCTAATGTGCATGCACTAAGGGACAGGACCCCATGTTAACTGCTAGGGAAATGCTTTTCACATCCCTGACAGTTAACACAGTGGTATTGCACCTAATGCACCATAGTTTCAGCGCTGTTGGTGTGTTCGGCGCAACACCCTAGCTCCTTTAGTAAAAAGGCCCCTTAATTTCAAAGAAGAATTATGAATGATTGGTAATGGTTTTCTACTTATTTTTATGATGTGGGCTTACTGGGAGATATAAACCTATTTAAGTCTGCGCCCTCCAGACTTTAGATCGGTCTTTCAGGCGATGATCAACCCACACATAGACTGCTGCAATAGTATATTGCAAGGTCTATCCAAAGAGACATTAACCCAGTTGCAAATGACACAACATCACGAGAGCATCAAGATCTGAGCACATCACCCCAATTCTATATGTTACATTGGCTTCCTGTCCCTAGTAGGATCAAGTACAAAAACCTAGTCATCATTTTCAAGCTGCTCCATAACATAAGAGCATAACATAAGAACATAAGATATGCCATACTGGGTCAGACCAAGGTCCATCAAGCCCAGTATCCTGTTTCCAACAGTGGCCAAACTAGGTCATACATACCTAGCAGTTTCCCCAAAAGAAACAGGTTCCGCAATACTTGTACTGGGTCAAGCATTGATATCCTGGGTCCCTTCTTAAAAATGGTTTATTGACCTTTCTTCCAGGAACTTGTCCAAACCTTTTTTAAACCCAGCTACACTAACAGCCTTTACTACATCCTCCGGTAACAAATTCCAGAGTTTGATTACACGTTGAGTGAAAAAATATTTTCTTTTATTAGTCTTAAATAGTTTACCCTGTAGCTTTATTGCATGTCCCCTAGTCTTTCTATATTCTGATAATGTAAACAATCGATCTACGTTTACCCATTCCACTCCGTTCATTAATTTATAGACTTCTATCATATCTCCCCTCAGCCATCTCTTTTCCAGGTTAAAGAGCCCTAACCTTTTTAGCCTTTCTTCATAGGAGTATCCTTCCATCCCCTTTACCATTTTGGTGGCTCTTCTCTGAACCTTTTCTAATAACGCTATATCCTTTTTAAGATACGGTGACCAGAATTGCACACAATATTCAAGGTGCGGTCTCACCATGGAACGATATAGAGGCATTATAATATCTTTTGTTTTATTTTCCATTCCTTTCCTTATGATACCTAGCATTCTATTTGCTCTCTTGGCTGCCACTGCACACTGGGCCGAGGGTTTTAACATGTTATCCACAATGACGCTTAAATATTTTCCCTGGGTGGTGGTTCCTAATGTGGAACCTTGCATCATGTAACCATAGTTTGGGTTGTTCTTCCCTAGGTGCATATCTTTGCACTTGTCCACATTAAATTTCATCTGCCATTTTGATGCCCAGTCTTCCAATTTATCAAGATCCTCTTGCAATTTTCCACAATCCTCTTGGGTTTTAACAACTTTAAATAGTTTTGTGTCATCTGCAAATTTGATAACCTCACTCGTTATTCCGCTTTCCAGGTCATTTATGAATATGAATATTTACATAGCACCTTCTTACCTCTCCACCTTAATAAACAAAATACCTGACACTAGACAGAGAAGCACCCAAAACTCCCTTGCCCTCCCGGCTGATTTCCACAAAAACAACAAATCAACAAGCAATAGAGCCTTTGCATATTATGCCCCAATCCTATGGAACAGCCTCCCATCAAAAATAAGGAACATACAGTACGAGACCTTGCACTCTTCTGAGAGTATCAAGACTCTACTCTTCACAGAACACTATGGGACACATCAAATAGAACTAGGTACATAACCAACTTAAGTACCATGCACTCGACTCAGCATATATACTGCCCTCCCCATAGAATGTACATAGTTTCTGAATGTTAGTAAACACAACTAGTTGCTCTGTAAATGCTACTATTACTCTGTACATAGTTAACCCTGTTATCATGTGATTGTTTAAGTTATGTTATCTATAAACCGCTTTGATTAACTGATAAAGCAGTACAAAAAAAAGTTTTAAATAAATAAATAAAATAAGTATCTTGTTTTATGATATTTTTCTTTGCCATATTGCTTATTGTATTTTTTTAATGTAAGATGGTTCGCTGCTTTCCACGTATGTGGGCTAGTTTATTCAAGATGTTTCCTTTCAAATAGATCTTATTGGATGATGAGGTCTGGCATTTTTGTACTCTATTTTTCCTTGTGTTTACATTTGTAAATGATTAAAAATATTAATTTTAAAAAAGACGTTGATTTTTAAAGTATTGATACTAAGTAAATCTTTTCTCATCATGGAAGTTGTGGTCACAGGGAAGAAGGCAGCTTTGATCTCTGACTTTTCCATCTTCTTATGGTGTAAGGATTTTAAATTGACTTTTTTCTTTGGTTGGCCCACTTGCTTGGAACCAACTCCCTCCAGATATGAGGCTCTTACAAGATTATTTAGATTTCCGAAAAAGAGTGATGCCTATTTTAGGAGGACTTTCCCCATGTGGAGATTTGTAAATGATTAAGATTTTTTATTAGATGGTTTTATGGTAGATTGTTTGCTATTCTAGTTTTAAGAAAGTATTTTATGTTCAGTGCTGTTATCTGTTTACTTCTGTGTCATAGGCTAATTGTGCTATTCAATGTCTGCAAATTATTATGGCATAGGTTATTTATGAACCACAAAGAATCTATAATATCTGCAGTATACTGGCATGAAATACAGTTGTGGTCAACATTATTGGCACCCTTGCATTTTAGGTATGTTGTGTACAATATCTTGAGAAATAATTGGAAATATTCCAACTGTATATCATCATGATATTTTAATAGCATGTTCAAAGGTATACAACAAAAAAAGAGAAGTCTGTGCAACTCAGACGTAGGGGCTTGTTACAAAGCCGCGGTAGCAGTTTCCGCCCGATATCGGAGCCGCAGCCCCATTGAATTCAATGGGGCCGCGGCTCCGATATCGGGCAGAAGCCACTACTGCGACTTTGTAAACAAGCCCTATAGTAATTTCTGAGAAACAAAAACACAAAATATGACCTGGGCAGGATTAATAACACTCTTCACTGATATTTCGTTGCACAACCCTTTGCAGTGATGACAGCCTCCAAACGTTTCTTCTAGCTATCTGTAAGTTTCATACATCTGTCAGCTGATATAGTTTCTCCCACTCTTCAACTGTGATTTGTTCCAGATCATGAATGTTTCCAGGATTCCTTTGACCAATGGCAGATTTCAGCTCTTTCCAAAGGTTCACAATTGGACTGAGATCAGGACTCATTGCTAGCCAATTTAAAACAGTCCATTTGTTCCTTTTTAACCATTCTTTTGTACTTTTGGATGTATGTTTTGGATCATTGTCCTGCTGGAGGATCCATGACCTTCAACACAGACCTAGCTTTCTGACAGTAGGTAGCACATTTCACTCCAAAATACCTTGGTAGTCCTCTGTCTTCATGGTTCCTTTAATACGTTCCAGGACTCCAGTTCCTGAGGCAGCAAAACAGCCTGACAACATTATGGAACATCCACCATATTTAACTGTAGGAAGAGGGTTTTTTCCTTATAAGCTTCATTTCTTTACCTGTAAATCTTATCACTGGTCTGCATTGCTAAAGAGCTCATGTTTGGTTTCATCTGTCCATAAAACATTTTCCCAGAAGGATTGTTGTTTCTCAAGATGGGTTTGGGCAAATATCAGGCATGCCTTGTTATGTCTGTCTTTGAGCAGTGGGGTCTTCCTTGGCCTTCGCCCATGAATTCCTCCTTTGTTTAGTGCATGGCATATGGTATGGGTTGAAACCTTCACTTCAGAATGTTCCAAGTCAGCCTTAAACTCTTTGGATGTTGTACATGGTGTTTTTCCAATAGTTTGCACTAACCTTCAAAGACTTCATGGATTAATTTTCCTCTTCCCACCACGTCCTACAAGGTTCTTGACAGTTCTGTGAGCAGAAAACTTCTTAATAACATTGTGAACTGTAGACACAGGAATCCCAAGGACTTTGGAGATGGCCTTATACCCCTTTAAAGTTTGATGCTTGCTGATAATGGCTTTTCGGACAGTTTCAGGCAGCTCTCTTGTTTTCACCATTGTAAAAATGGAATAGGTAGTGAATGTGGCCATTTGAAGCATTAGAGCCATCATTCATTGGTTGCTTCAAGTCATGCAAGTATTGTAGCAGGCCGCAGGGCCATGGTCCTGGGGCCAAGGAGTAATTAGGTGCCCTGGCTCCTGCAGGACTTGAGAACATGGCTAAGAGCATAGAGGGAAGACGGGGGGAGGGGTTGCTATGCGACAGAGCCTGGCAGTGGGTTTTGAAATCACCCTGCATCTTGACATAGGGCGATTTCATTGGCTGCAAGGAGATGCTTACCCGAGGGGAGGGGGCTGGGTTCTGCCAGGCTGTCGACTCTGTTCAGTGCACAGTGGCTGGCGGACGAGCGACGACTGCGGTCTTTATGGCCGTGGGCATTTCCTGACAAGCGGAAAGTTCAGGCAGTTGCTGCAGGGAACTCCATGATTTATCTGCTGTTTTGAGTCTGCAGGTCTGTGGTGCAGCACGGCGGCATCAGGAGCCAAAACGTATTTGCGGTAGTGAGTGGGCCTTGGGCCACAAGGTGGGTAATAAGCTGCACAGAGGGAGATGGTGGAACGTAGTCATCAGAGAGCTGGAGCATGGGCTCATGGGTCATGCTGTGGAAGGGGGAATGTCAGCAGGTTTAATGAGATTCAGGTGGCCTTGGGAGAGGTTCAAGGGGGGAGGGGGCTGCTCATGGTCAACCCATACAATCCGGGTTTGTGGTGAGGGTAACAGGAAGAGGCAGAAGTGGTGGCAGGAATGTCAGGGGGGGCTTTATCTGGGGTGGACTCTGCTGCACAGGGAAGAAGAGGCAGAAGATGTGAGAGGACACAAAATTGGGGGATAAAAGAGGCAGCAGGCGGGGTGCGGTTGCATTGCGTGCTGGAGAGGATGACCAGGGGACCGGTGTAGAAGGCATTGATGTGGGTAGTCCAGAGGGTTCTGGAGTAAACGCGAGGAGTGGGGGGGAGGGGTAGTTCAGCTGGCAGTGGGGGATGCTGTGGGGGAACAACCAAGAGAGGACTATCAGCCAAATTTGACAGACAAGCGCCAAGAGGCACTGTGGAGTCCTGGAGGAGACAGACAGATAAGGGGGACAGCAATTGGGGTACTTGGGGGATATGGGGAGGGGCTGGGTTTGCAGCGGGTTATGCTAGTCCAGTAGGTGGCTGCAGGTCAGAGTAGCCTTGGGGAGGACAGCCTCCTGCCTACTCGCCTGGGTTGGTGGTTCCCTCATCACCTGGAATGGGACCGTGGGCTCCCGGGTGCCCCATTAGATGGGGTAATGGGATGGGAGGATGGCTGTTGCCAGGCCCTGGAGGATATGGGAATGCTGTCTATGGTGGGATGGCCTCTTGGACCGCTGGGGGACAGGGACTGTTGTACATGAATTGGGGTAGAGTTGGCGAGACGGTTGGGGCTCCACTTCCAGTTCAGTGTCTGGTAGTGTTGTGGAGCAGCCAACTGGATTGGGAGTCTCTGAGATGGTGCACAGGGAAGCTGAGGCATTGGAAGTACAGCAGCAATCGACTGGGCTGGCAGCGCAGACCCTGCAGAGTCTCAAAGAAGCCAGGATGAAATCTTCAGAAACAGGTAAGTATAAAGTTGGGGACACAGCGGCTCAGGTAGGGAACACACCTCTACGTCAACTATGGGGGAGAGAAGGAAGACTAGGGACAAGTGCAGGCATAAGCATAGGTGCTGGTGTGACTCCACCTCCTCGTTGTCCTCTACCTTATTGAGCACGTCATCGATGCTGTCACCGCAGGCCATTCATTTGAGTAAAGAGGGTGGCACACCTACTTTGGTTGCATATTCAGAGCTCTGGGAGGGGGTTCCATGGAAGTTATGACCCAGGATTAAGAAAAGGATATTTTTCAGCTGCTTGAGGGGCAGAAGCATTCAGGTGAGAGTCAGAAGTAGCAGAAGGAATATGAGAAAGCGGGGAGAGTGTGGAAAGTTTCTTGGAATACCCTTAATTGGACAAGGGCCTTATTGTGATTAGCCAGTATATGAGGGCATTACTTTTCAGGACAATACGGATCATTATTAGCATATGCAGATGCCATACTCGCTGCCTCACAGCTCATGAAGGGTGGGTCTGGTTGAACTATAATGAGGACTTGAGGGGCATAATGGAGGAGAATGTTCACTTGTCTTGGGGGATGAAGGACATCAACCTTTGGCTCACACAGATGTCTGCCAAACGTGGGTCCAAGGGTGGAGGAGCGGACAGGTCCAGGAGTGGAGTTCAAGACACACCGGTGGGGAATCGGTCCTTTTGGAGCTTGGTGGTTAGCCCAGGCCCCACAAAAGCAGGGCCAGGAAATACGGACCTATGGTAGTGCTTTAACAAGTTGTTCTGTCCATTTCTGGACTGCAAATTCTGACATGCTTGCTCTCTCTGTGGAGGCAGTCATGCTGCAACCAAATGCAGCCAGAAAGCTGTGGTGGAGGCTCCACCTCACTGCAAATGAGGGCACATTAGCACAGTTGACCCCAACTTCAGTGAGGGTTGTGGACTTGCAGCCCTGGCTCTGAGGTTATGGGGAGCAGGGAATAGGAGGGGCAGTTGCTGCAGGGTTTTGAACAGGGTTTTTTTATTCCTTTCTGTGGAAGTGTTCGGGACAAGACAGTGAGGAATGCGGTATCAGTAGTGCGCTTTGTCAGGGTAGAATGGGAAAAGGTTGTGGCAGAGTGTACCCTTGACAGAATTTCAGGGCCTTTTGTGGAGCCTCCTCTTTGACCATTTGTTATTTCTCCCTTGGGGGTAGTGCCAAAAAAGGAACCTGAAAAGTTCAGACTCATCCACAATTTATCATTTCCAGCTGGTGATTCGGTAAACGATCATATACCTCACAAACTTTGTACCATGCAATACGCTTCCTTCAATTCTGCAGTCAGTTTGGTACACCAGTGCGGGGCCAGGCTGCTCATGGCTAAGGTGGATATTGAATCTGCTTTTTGGCTCCTCCCGGTATATCCCTCTGCGTTTCAGTTACTGGGATTTCAGTTTGAAAATGGCTATTATTTTGACAAATATATGCCAATGGGTTGTGCCATTTCATGTGCCTACTTTGAATCCTTTAGTAGTTTTTTGCATTGGGTGTTGGCATAGAAGACGGGGTTGACCAGTCTGGTGTATTATTTTTTAATGACTTCCTATTTCTGGGTCCTGAGCAAACAGATATGTACATAATGCTGCTACAGACTTTGGGAAGATGGCTAAAGAGTTTGGTGTGCTACTGGCAGCCGAGAAGATGGTAGGTCCAATGACATTTCTCGGGATTGAAATCATTTCCATGGCCTTGGAGGTACATTTGCCCTCTGAGAAAGTGGACAAGTTGAGAGGTCTGATATCAGTGGTGAGGTCAGCTAGCAAGGTTAAGTTGTGTGTGCTGCAATCACTGGTAGGGTACCTCCATTTTGCAAGTCGCATCCTTCCAATGGGGCATCACTTTTCTAGGCATCTGTCTCTCGCAATAGCTGGAGTGGTTAAGCCTCACCATTACATTCAGCTTTCTTGGCCGATTACAACGGGTGCATGGTTATGCAGTTGGCCAAGGTTTCCAATTCAGATTTGCAGTTGTTCTCCAATGCAGCAGGCAGTCAAGGATAAAGAACATAAGAACATAAGATATGCCATACTGGGTCAGACCAAGGTCCATCAAGCCCAATATCCTGTTTCCAACAGTGGCCAATCTAGGTCATATGTACCTAGCAGTTTCCCCAAGAGACACAGGTTCCACAATGCTTGTATTGGGTTAAGCAGTGATATCCCGGGTCCATTTTTAATAATGGTTTATGGGCCTTTCCTCCAGGAACTTCTCCAAACCTTTTTTAAACCAAGCTACACTAACAGTTTTTACTACATCCTCCGGTAACGAATTCCAGAGTTTGATTACACGTTGAGTGAAAAAATACTTTCTCTTATTTGTCTTGAATAGTTTACCCTGTAGCTTCATTGCATGTCCTCTAGTCTTTCTATATTCTGATGACGTAAACAATCGATCTATGTTTACCCATTCCACTCCATTCATTAATTTATAGACTTCTATCATTTCTACCCTCAGCCATCTCTTTTCCAGGTTAAAGAGCCCTAACCTTTTTAGCCTTTCTTCATAGGGGTATCTTTCCATCCTCTTTACCATTTTGGTGGCTCTTCTCTGAACCTTTTCTAATAACACTATATCCTTTTTAAGATACGGCGACCAGAATTGCACACAATATTCAAGGTGCAGTCGTACCATGGAACGATACAGAGGCATTATAATATCCTTTGTTTTATTTTCTATTCCTTTCCTTATGATACCTAGCATTCTATTTGCTCTCTTGGCCGCCGCTGCACACTGGACGGAGGGTTTTAACATGTTATCCACGATGACGCCTACATCTTTTTCCTGGGTGGTGGTGTCCTAATGTGGAACCTTGCATCGTGTAATCATAGTTTGGGTTGTTCTTCCCTAGGTGCATAACCTTGCACTTGTCCACATTAAATTTCATCTTCCATTTTGATGCCCAGTCTTCCAATTTATCAAGATCCTCTTGCAATTTTCCACAATCCTCTTGGGTTTTAACAACTTTGAATAGTTTTGTGTCATCTGCAAATATGATAACCTCACTCGTTATTCCCTTTTCCAGGTCATTTATGAATATGTCAAAAAGCAGCAGACCCAGCAGAGATCCCTGGGGTACACCACTATTGACCTTTCTCCTTTGGGAAAATTGGCCATTTAGCCCTACCCTCTGCTTTCTATCTTTTAACCAGTTCCTGATCCACAATAGTACACTGCCTCCTATCCCATGACTAGTTTTGCCAAAAGTCTCTGATGAGGAACCTTGTCAAAGGCTTTCTGAAAGTCAAAATACACTATATCAACTGACTCACCTTTGTCTACTTGTTTATTCACACCTTCAAAAAAACATAACAGATTAGTAAGACAAAATCTTCCTTGTCTAAAGCCATGTTGGCTGTCTCCCATCAAGCCATGACTATCTACATGTTCAGCAATTTTGTTCTCTATGATGGTTTCTACCATTTTTCCCAGTACTGACATCAGGCTCACCGGTCTGTAGTTTCCCGGATCACCCCCGGAACCCTTTTAAAAAAATTGGTGTTATGTTGGCCATCCTCCAATCTTCAGGTATTACAGATGATTTTAATGATAGTTCACAGATTACTAATAGAAGGTCTGCAATCTCATATTTCAGTTCTTTCAACACCCTTGGATGTATACCATCTGGTCCAGGTGATTTGCTACTCTTCAGTTTATCAAATAGTTGTAATACATTTTCCTTATGTATCGATATTTCTTATAATTCTTCCACACATTTAAATACCACTTCAGTCATGGGTAACATCCCTACATCTTCCTCAGTAAAGACCAAAGCAAAGAATTTATTCAGTCTCTCTGCTATTGCCTTGTCGCCTCTTAGTGCCCCTTTAACCCCTCTATCATCTAATGGACCAACTGACTCTCCCACAGGTTTTTTGCAATGAATGTACTTGAAAAACTCTTTATTATGCATTTTTGCTTCCGCAGCAAGCTTCTTCTCAAATTCTACCTTTGCCTGCCTTATCAATGCCTTGCATTTAACTTGCCAATGCTTGTGCTGTTTCCAGTTTTCATCAGTTGGCTCTTTTTTCCATTTCCTGAAAGATGCTTTTTTGGCAACAACAGCCTCTCTGACCTCACCTTAAAACCATGCTGGCAGTTTTTTGGACTTCCTTCCTCTTTTCTTAAAGCATGAAAACAGCTGGTCTGGGCTTCCAAGGTAGTATTTTTAAACAACACCCAAGCTTGATGTAAGTCTTTAACCTTTGCAACTGCTCCTTTTAGTTTTTTCTTAACTATTTTCCTCATTTTATCATTGTATTTATTTATTTATTTATTTATTTACATTTCTTATATACCGCACTATTTGCGATCAGCGCGGTTTACATAAAACTAACAGTATCCGACAATAAACAGGAGTCAGGTCATTACAATAAACAGGAGCAATCAACTTGGATAACAGGGGAAACTATCTACATGTGTGAAACATTGAAATAGGTAACTGTATCATAGTCTCCCTTTCAAAAGTTAAAACTTTGTACTGTGATTTTCCTTACCATCCTTTCTCCGCTAATTAAATCAAACACGATCATGCTATGATCACTATTGCCAAGTGGCCCCAACACCCTTATCTCTTGCACCAGGTCTGGTGTTCCACTAATGACTAGGTTCAATATGGCTTCCCCTCTGGTCAGCTCATGAACCAGCTGCTCCAAGAAGTAGTCATTTATTTCATTTAGGAACTTTATCTCCATAGCATGTCCTGCTGTGACACTGACCCAGTCGATACCAGGGTAATTGAAATCACCCATTATTATTACTGTGCTGTAACGTTTGTTAGCTTCCTTGATTTCTTTGAGCATTTCATCATCCATTTGGTCATTCTGGCCAGGCGCTCAATAGTACACCCCCACTGCCATCGCCTTCCCCTTTCTATATGGAATTTCAATACATAGAGATTCTACAGAAAATTTTGTTTCCTGCAAAACTTTAATCCTTTCTGACTCAATGCCCACTCTAACATAGAGCGTAGCCCCTCCACCAATTTGATCAGCTCTATCATTACGATATAGTTTGTACCTAGGTATCACAGTGTCCCACTGGTTGTCCTCCTTCCACCATGTCTCTGAGATTCCAATCATATCTAACCTCTCATTTAGTGCTATATATTCTAACTCTCCCATCTTAATATTTAGACTTCTAGCATTTGCATACAAGCATTTTAGAGACTGTATTTTATTCATATTAATCTGGCTATTGGTAAGCATGGATAATTTGGAATCTTTAAGCTCTGTCTGTTCCATACTCAAGGGCATTTGGGCTACTTTACTGTTTTTTGGAACCTCTCTGCTTTTGGTAGTATCGTTCAAGGATACATTGTTCCGAACCATGCGCTCTTGGGCGACTGTCGGCTTTCCCCTATTATCTAGTTTAAAAGCTGCTCTATCTCCTTTTGAAAGGTTAATGCCAGCAGCCTGGTTCCATCCCGGTTAAGGTGAAGCCCATCCCTTCGGAAGAGCCCCTCCTTTCCCCAGAATGTTCCCCAGTTCCTAACAAATCCAAAACCCTCATCCTTGCACCATCGATTCAGACTGTATTGCCAAGGGGCAAGGTGTGCTGAGTCTTGGCCAACGGATTGGCACGCTTGGGGACTAACGCAAAATTGCCTTCTTAGAACTGTTTCCTATCATTGTGGCCTTGGCAATATGGCCTGAGCATCTGTGAAATAGGAGGGTGGTTTTCTGGTGAGACAATGTGGTGGTGGTCAATGCCATTAACCGACAATCTCCCAAGTGTCCGCGCGTGGCAGCTTTGATGTGCGAATTTGTACTCCATTGCTTGCTGCTTAATGTAACCACAAGAGCTCACCAGGATCAAATAGCTGATGTGTTATCTTGTTTCCAATGGTCACAGTTTCACAAATTGGTGCCTGGAGCATAGGCGGTAGCACAACAGTGCCTGTGCATCTATGGAAAGTTGGCTCCTCCCGGTATATGCCTCTGTGTTTGATGTAATTGCTTTGTTTCAGTACTCGGTAGCACCTGCAACTTGGATATCTTACCTTCGAGGATATAGAAAGGTAGAAAAGTTGCTTTCAGCTTGGGTTGGTCTGAGGGCAGGGTCCCCGATGAACTGCTCAGATTATTTATTGTCCAGGCCAAGGCTGTGGAGTGGTCTAAATCAGAGGTCTGGTTGTCCTTGTTGGGGTTTTCATTTTTCAGTAAGGGCTGGGGCAATCCATGGCCACATTTCTGATCCGGCGTATGTTCACAGACTAGAAGAAGGTGACACCAGTACAATGGGACTGGCGACGCCCAGTGTCTCATGAGTTGCTAGCCCGCATATGGGCGGCACTGCCAGAAGTCACAACCTCCATTTACGAGGCCCTGTTGTTTCAAGCAGCCTTTTCGCTTTTCTTCTTCGGGGCATTCAGAGTGAGTGAGTTGGTTCCACTCTCTAGGAAGATAGGCGCAGTAGGGAGTTTAGACAAAAAACACACAGTGGTTGGGCAGGCATAGGTATGTATCTTTCTATCCCAGTCTAAGACAGATCAGGGTGGGCAGGGGGAGTGGGTAGTGCTTTACAGTGGCAAAAGGGTTGCCCACCTGTCCAGTGCAGAACTTGCAGGCTTACTTGGCACGGTGCTCTGTAACGGAGGGTCTGCTATTTCAGTACTGGGATGCGCGGCCAGTGATGCAGTCTCAGTTCACGGCTATATTGTGTATGGTTTTGTGTCACTTTCTATGATGATCGGCAATTTGCTTCACATTCTTTCTGGATTGGGGCGACTACCAGTGCGGTAGCAGCAGGCCTCGGTGATGCAGTAATTCAACAGATAGGCCAGTGGTGCTTTGGAACATATGTGGGCTAGGTGCACCCACAGGCGAATTGAGAAGAGAGCGGGGGGGGGGGGGTTGTAATTTAATGGCTCTGTTGTTTTGCAGATGGCAGCCAGATTTGTTGTTTTGCAGATGGCTATCCACACCTGGAGGAATGGTGGATACTGGGCCATTCCTTTGTGTACAGAGCCAGGCAACGGGTACCTACATGACCTTTGGGGTTGGTACCAGCGGGCCTACGACTCGAATGGCTGGGTGAGGGAGGAATGTGGTGATGTCACATACTGCCATTGGTTCATCACCAGGCCAGGCTGCGGAGCAGGACTGCTGGACTCCTTATACACTTGGGTGGCAACAACCTTGATGAATGGACTTGTAAACAGCTCATTCAAGCAGTACAATGGGACATTACTGCAATATATTCATTATTTCCAGGTGTGACAATCATATGGTCAGATATTATTCCTCGGCCAACCTGCCATTCACAGCGTAAATGGGCTTGGGTCTGGGGAAGGTGAACCAACAGATTGGGCAGTGGGTTACACAGATAGGTGAGTTACATGTGCAGCACTCTTGGGCAGATGTGGGCTGTGCTGACTTGTATCGCACAGACTGGTCCACTTGTCGCCAATGGGGCAAGATCTCCTGCTGAAAGACTAGCAGGAGGCATTGGAAACAGTCACCCAGACAGGTCAGTACAGGTCGCAGCTAACTTCGTAAGGGGGTGGCGCAAGGATAGTTGTACTACCTTGTGCAGGTGGTGAGGTCCTGAGCCAATGGGCACTGTGACTGGGGCTAACAGCCAGTGTGAGGAAGTAAGGGAGCATAGCTCCTCGAGGAGGGGTGGACAGAGATCTCGGTGGGGACCTTCATATGGAGCAGGGAGTGGAGGGGCTGGCCTTTGCTAATAATATGGCTAATAAGAGGATATAGATGAATATGTACATTGTAATAAGTTATTGTTGGCTCGGGTCGGATAAGAAACGAAGTGTGTTAATAAAGCTGTGACTGTGTTTGTTCACCAGTTTCATGTATTGTCATTTGTGGGTTAGGTACGATAAGAGAAGTATATACAATTGGGTGGCTGGAATGGGAATGTGCGAGTGCTCAGCGAGGTCTAGTGTTTGCGCTACCCAGGCTACTGACAATTGATCACAGGTGTGTCTAATATTACTGCAATGGGAACACTTCCGCACAGTTTGTCAAGCACTAATAACCCCAATCCTAGACTTCTGCAACCCAATCTATCTAGGTCTAATGAAACAGACACTAAGACCATTGCAACTGGCACAAAACACTGTGGCAGGCATAATTGCTGGCACCACAAGACAAGAACACATCACACCCACCCTAAAAGAGCTCCACTGGCTGCCTATCAGTGCCTGCATTAGATACAAGACAATCATAAACATTTTCAAAATCAACCAGCAATCATCAGCTTTCAGCCTACACCCACTCATACAACCAGACAACAGCACAAGACCGAGAAGAAGAGACACATCCAACCGTGTCAACACACCTAAAGATATCAACAGGGTACGCAAGGACACCGAAAAACGAGACTTATCAAAGGCGGCACCAACAATCCGGAACACCCTCCCCGACGAACTGCGTTCAACAACAGACCTTAAGGAGTTCGGGAAACTAATGAAGACAACCCTCTTCATAGAACACTACGGTGACATTACTTAAACCATGCAACAGACACCTCAATTCCCCCCACATATTACTATAATTGTAATTAAGCAAGGAACTGATACCCATAACATTGTAAATAGCGCATGCTGTAAATAGCACCACAAGAATCACTGTCCAGACACACTCACACGCATACACTACTCACTGCATGTGCACACTATACACTGTATCTTATTGATTGTTTGCTGTTCAGACCGCCTTGATTGCAGGATAAGGCGGTATAGAAATACGTTTAAATAAATAAATGTGGTTCTTCTGTTCAAACTGATTTGAGTTGTTTATAAGGGTGCCAATAATCATGTTCTTTCCTCAAAATATAAAACCCAAAAACTTTCATCCACAATATATCCTACAAAATAAGTGAAAGCTAAACTGATCCTAACTTTCAAACTTAGCTCAGATCTATCTGTCTAACACTGATTTTTTGTCCGATCACTCACCATGAGGAATTACTCCCTCTCGAGGTGAGTCCTCCTTTTTAACCAAAATTTTCATTAAAACTGTGAGCCAGTCTTACACATGGGAGTCCATTCATCAGGATATTCCCACAACACTTCAAACACTACACCATCCTCCTATGGTGGACAATCTAAAGTCCAAACGAAATCTCCTTCACAGGATTTGAACGTGGTGTTCTCTGTTTTAACATGTGATAAAAATCACATTATTCACCATAAGTCAACCCAGCTCACATTCGGAATTCTTCAATCCCCAGAATTTTACTAATTATCTGAGGTCCATAAGGAATGTATTGGGTCCAAATTGCTACTTTGTATCCAAGCTGTGTCCAGGAACCACAACACGTACTGTGTTTCAAGCTGTATTATTTCATAGCTCTTTGTCAAGCGATGTTTCCCGAGCAGAGTTCCGGTTCCGGTTATACTCCTCCCAATCAGAGCACTAACAGTTGAATAGAATCATTAATCATAAAGCATCCCTAAACCTTAAACTATCCAACACCTAAATGAAACTAACACCAAACACTGCTTACTGTAATGTCCACCACTCAACATCTGAATTCAACCCCCTCGGGGACATCGACCGCAATTGATAAATCCAACGCTGCTCCTTATAATGTAATTTCGTAGCCTGATCCTCTCCATTGGAAATTTTGAAAGCATTGCCATTAGCTTTACCAACTAGGATTCCCCATTGTTTTGTAATACAGTTAGCGCAATTTATTTTGGAGAGAAACTACTTCTGGTATGAATCAGGTTATTATGAGCAATGTCATGGTATAGCAATGGGAGCGACAATGGCACCATCGGTGGCAGCTTTGTACATGTCCAATTTTGAGGATCAACACCTTTATCGATCAGTGTGGTGGACTAAAATTATTTTTTGGAAATGCTTCCTTGATTACATCTTTTTCATTTGGACGAGATTATTGTCCGAACTGCAACAATTCTTGGACTGGTTAAACACTTTGAAACAGAACTTACAGTATGTATTGTGATGGGGCCCGTGGGTAGAGCCCTTTAACCCTATATAGGCGGTTGCCTAGGGTCTGTAAAACAAGTAATCTGCTCTTGCTAGGTAAATGACAGAGTCTCTCAGAGCAAAAAGTGAATGAGAAAATAAGAGGGGTTTTATTCCCCGTCCCGCTTGGACTATCAACAAGATCAAAAAAACTTCAGATACAAGCAATGAACAAAAATAGTATCAGCAAACTTATATTCCTTTGTTTAAATTCACAAAGTTCTTTTTGTCATCCAATTAAACAGCAGGGCTGCACTTGTAACAAATGCTACAGTCCATGGGAGAGGGGTCTGGAAGGCTGCTGCTATCTTCCCACAACATACCCTCTCCAGCACTCCCCAAACTCCCTGTATCACACTCTTCCTGTGTGGAGTACTCAGGCACGTCTTCTTGTGACAACTCACTATAGCTTTCAATGAAGGTTCCTCTCTCTTCAGGTTTATACCTGTCTGGCATGCAGTAGCTTCTCTCTGGGTTTTCCTCCCAGAACAAAAGGTCTGAATCTCCTTGCTTCCTGTATCTATGCTCAGGATCGCGCCCTTGGCACTTATATGTTTTAAACCTTTCTCTGTAAGCACATGGATGCCTCCTTTTATCCGTAGGGATTGTCTTGGCACTTGGCTCCCTGTATCTCTTCTCTCTAGCCTCCCAGGCTGGTTGTGCAGCAGTGAAGTTAGTATTAGCTTTGCAGCTATTTCTTAATGTGCACGTGTATTTGGAGTTCCCATCCCCCAACACTCTCTTTCTAAACTGACCTGTGCTTAGTGCTGGCACATACCGGTCTCCCGTGTGGTGGGACACTCCTGGCTTCTCTTGAAGACTAACTCGGGTGGCATGCCTTCTCCCAGTGCAGCTTGCCTCAAACCTCTTCTCCTGAGTGCTGGAGCTACCTTCACTTCCTGGTTCTCCGACAGAAAACTTTCCTCCCAGCACTCCTCTGGGGTTTCTGCTCAGCTGACTGTAGCCACACCTCTTGCTGCTCTCTCTCTGGCTTCTGCCCTCCTCCTGGGTTGTGTCCTGCCTCTCTCTCCACTGACTGGAACCCTGTCTTATGTAATCCCTAGCCCTGCACGTGACGTGGGGATTTGCAATCAGGTGTTCCTGATGAGCTTTCTGTTTGGCACGTAGTAACAGTTTTCCCTGCTCCACTGTTTCAGTGTGCCTAGTGCCTCTTTTCAACGCTGAATCTAAGGTAAGCTCTTCTTTTACCTGCACTTCCATGGGCTGTGTATCCTCTGCTGCACCACAGTATCCAAATATAGTGCTGATAACATTGAGTTCTTGGACATGGTGATTTATAAGGAAGCTAGACATTTATACAACATTATATCAGAAGCCTGTCCAGCACAACACCTTATTGAAATATACCAGTTATCACCCTAGGTCTTTGTGCCATGGACTGCCTTTAGGACAGTTTCTTCGGATATGCCGTTTATGCATGAGCAAGGCTGAATTTCGCAAGCATGCTCATGAATTAAAAGCTAGATTGCTAGACAGAGGGTATCCTGGATATTTACTCCAACAAGCATATAAGAGAGCATTGAATAATCACCCTGAATTGTGGGAAACATCAGAGGCTTCTGTACAGGTTACTAGAGGCTTGGATAAATTTGTTGGGGTGTTGCCTTATATGCCGAACGCATCTGCAGTGACACGCATTTTGAGATCTCACTGGTCAATCCTATCCTTGCATGCCTGTTTTCAGAGACTGTTAATGTTAGCTTTTCACAGGGGAGCTAACATTGGGGATAAAGTAGTTTGCATGATTACACCAGGATCTGGGTCATCTGACCCTCTAAGGAGGGGACATTATGCTTGTGGATCGTATGATTTTTGTGCCACCACATTGGAAGAAGGAAGTTGGTGTGATCGACAGTCAGGGGTAAATTACAACTTTGGTCATCATACTAACTAAAATATCATACTGTTTAAATTCATCAGTGATATATATGATTTGTTGTCCTTGTGGATTGAAATATATAGGTATGACAACGAGATCAATAAAGAAGAGGTTGCAGGAGCATAGATCAAGTGTTAATACACAAGTGCTGGGAGCTCCAGTAGTGGCGCATTGCATGCAAGCACAACACACTTTTGAAGATCTTCGGTGGCTGATCATTGATCAGGTGCTACCTTCAGTGCATGGAGAGGATCAGGCTACGAAATTGCATTATAAGGAGCAGCGTTGGATTTATCAATTGCGGTCGATGTCCCCGAGGGGGTTGAATTCAGATGTTGAGTGGTGGACATTACAGTAAGCAGTGTTTGGTGTTAGTTTCATTTAGGTGTTGGAAAGTTTAAGGTTTAGGGATGCTTTATGATTAATGATTCTACTCAGCTGTTACTGCTCTGATTGGGAGGAGTATAACCGGAACCGGAACTTTGCTCGGGAAACATCGCTTGACAAAGAGCTATGAAATAATACAGCTTGAAACAAAGTATGTGGTGTGGTTCCTGGGCGCAGCTTCGATACAAAGTAGCCATTTGGACCCAATACATTCCTTATGGACCTCAGATAAGTAAAATTCTGGGGATTGGAGAATTCTGAATGTGAGCTGGGATGACTTATGGCGAATAATGTGATTTTTATTACATGTTAAAACGGAGAACACTATGTTCAAATCCTGTGAAGGAGATTTCTTTTGGACTTTAGATTGTCCACCATAGGAGGATGGTGTAGTGTTTGAAGTGTTGTGGGACTATCCTGATGAGTGGACTCCCATGTGTAAGACTGGTTCACAGTTTTTATGAAAATTTTGATTAAAAAGGAGGACTCACCTCGAGAGGGAGTAATTCCTCATGGTGAGTGATCCGACAAAAAATCAGTGTTAGATAGATAGATTTGAGCTAAGTTTGAAAGTTAGGATCAGTTTAGCTTTCACTTATTTTGTAGAATAATCATATTCTGACAATGTCCCAGTTTTTATACTATTTTCTATTTCCTTTTTTAATTGGTCTTGTTTTATTTGATTCTTTTATGTGTCAAATATGTGTGCATATATAATCCAAAGCCATTTCGCTGGTCACTTTTTTTTGGGAGATATTAGACATTAAGGGGTTGAATTGCAAGGGTGCAAATAGCATTGACCACAACTGCAAATAAATAAATAAAAATTACAACTGCACTATTGGCAATATACAAGTAAACAGGTCCCCAAAAGTGCAGAAGTTCCCCTCACCCAACACCCTCCCAGACATCAAATATAACACTCCATAGTGATCCCTACCCCCAGTTCCACAATGGTGGAATTTGTTTTTTTAATTCCACCATCCCATTGGGTTTTAATTCAACTATTGAATGGACTTCATTGTTCTGAGTATGAGAGACTTTATTTTATCTTTTAATGTAGGTACTATAGTTGGAAGAAAAAGATGCCTTTGCATTTAATTGAAAAGGAATAATACACTTTAAAAGGAAGTAGCAGAAGTAGAATTGTCAGCTCATCAAACTGGTAGTAAGAAGATGCCAAGGGTAAGCATCTCTGAAGAGCCGATATTGAAGTATCCAAAAAGGGAGGAGATTGGACTTTGAACATTATATCGATGATTCGGGATGGCTTTGTTTATGAGCTGATATGGTATTGTATGTTCTATCCCGCAGGATGTAATATAATGGTGAATTTGACCTTGACATAACACTACCCCTGAAAGTGCTGCCTTTGGTCTGTGGCTCTATCGATTTGTTCTTCTTAACGCAGGCTTGATGCAATTAGTATTAACCTGAAGCAGGATCGAAGAATAAGGAACAATCTGAAACATAATGCTATGTCATTCTTAATTGTCGATGACGCAGTCATTGATTGGTTAGATGTCATGCTGATTGAAGTAGCTATTATAATATGTATTTTTACTTAAGTATAGAGTTTTTTGAATGGCACAATAATTAATAAGATAAAAGGGTCACATTATTACTATTTGTACTTGTTATAGACTACTCAGTCAAAATGTTACCTGACAAAAAGATCTGTTGATAAACTATCCTTTAGATAGAGGATCTCTCCATGATGTTCAATTTTTTTGATAGCAACAATCCTGTCATTCCAATGTCATTCCATCGTTCAGCAAGGCAGTAAGGTCAAGGTGACAATCTGACATCTACATTAAGGTCTATGCTGGTGATCTGAGCCCTGGTCTCCAGAAGAAAATGCCAGCATTAGACAGATACCTGGTGCCGCAAAAAGAAAAACAATATTTTGTTCAGTATTGAACCCCTCACATCCCTTATTTTGTAATTACTATAGTCAGGGTGGAGTTTTCTCAAAGCATATTTCTCATTCATCTTATTCTGCCCCCTACCCCACACACATTTTTATTGCTTTCTACTAGTCATAGTCCCTCTCTGTTCAGGCATGTGCACTAGGTAGGGCAGCAATGCGAAGGTCACTCCAGTTCCCCTGCTCAACAACTCTTCAGAGACACCACTGCCCTCATTTTACTTTAAAATGAGTTAGAAATGTACTGCATTTCAGTTTCAGAAACATACTTGTTTGAAACTCATCTGAAATGCATTTCAAAGTCATTTGAGAGAAACTTAAATGTGTGTTGTACTGTATCTTAAGAGGCCAAACACTTCTTTCTTGAGACTGTCCTATCTCCTAGTCTCTAATGTCTTCAAACAAGCCAGAATAGGAAGCAGTACTTTCGATAGCCTCATTTTTGACAGTTTGTCTCTCTGTTTAACATTAATTTCTGTCTTTCGGTGTCAAACATCAAAGGATCCGATTTTTACTAAGAAATCAGAGATTCCCATATCTGCAGAGAAGTGAGAACATATTGAAATGGAAATGTCCTGGGGTCAGAGCTCCTAGTGTTTTCTTGCAGCTTTAACCATTAAACATAAAGGACAAACAAAGATGTCTGTTCAAGGGGCAGTCTAAAATATGCACACTGCCCAATGCCTGCTTAAATGTTTCCCCAAATGTAAACAAATTTCAGAGGATTTTGTCTCATGTCAATTGTGAACTTTCAAAAGACATTACAATGTGCTTTCCTCAATTCCCTTAGAAAAATATCCCAGCCTGCCAAGTGTCTAAAAGCTATTATTTTGGTATGACACAGTCTTGCATGCTGAAATAGGTCAACAACTGGCTGTTGCATTTCATGCTGATCTATGTGGAAGTTCAAAAACTGCAATTTCTTCCATTTTCCAAATATTTCTTTTTGCAATTTTTATTAAAACCTTCAGTTAATTTATGATTTAATGCAAATCTATATATTTTTAAATAAAAGATGGTGTCAACTGATCACTGAAATGAGTATCAATTAAACAATAGTCTACAAGGTACTCCATTTTTTTAAATCTCGTATTAAATTCTAAGGGGTCCAACTTAATTCAAATTCTGAATTGTAGAAGGCAAGTACTTAATGCAGGCAATATGTAAGCATAGATCCAAGGACGCTTTATTAATAAACAAGAGAATCTATTACATTTCTTGATTAGAAAATACTGTATATGTGAAGGATAATTTTTAAAAGGCTTTCTCCGTGGAAAAGCCAATTTTACATGTAGAAAGTGCATTGTGCAAATGTTGCCACCATATGTACATATAGAAGTACACTTAGGGAATGATTCCACATCTACTTTTCTATGGGGGCATGTTTGCTAATTTGCACTACCGGGTAATGCGGGGTTCAGCGTGCACCAAGTGCACTGCGGTAAAATTTAGTACATGCCAAAAATGCAGCTGCACCAGAAATCACACACTACCCAAGTAGCATGGGTCGGGGTGGAGACTGGATGGTTCAGAGGCAAGTATGCATATCATGGGTAGTGCAGGCATTTTTGGCAATGTTGCACTTAGAGTGGGTGCACTTGCCACCTCCTCCATCGCTGGCAATGTGCATAAGTGCTAGATGTGCTGGCCAAATAACATGGACTTACCCCCAACAGTTAGCATGGATCAACAGCACCTCCTGTGCTAATTCCGGGGACTTAGTGTGTGCTAGTGTGTGGGGACTTAGCACATTTTAGCAAACATGCCCCAGCATGCACATAAAGGGCTTCTTATAAAATGAACCTTTGTAAAAATAATGCTAGCCAAAAATATCTCTATTTATTTAGCTCAGGCCTTTACAGTATTAGTTTGAGGTGACTTATAATCAGGTACAGTAGGTATTTCCGTGTCCCCAGAAGGCTTACAATCTAAGTTTGTACCTGAGGCAATGGAGCGTTTAGTAACTGGCACAAAGCCGCAGGGCCTGCCAGTGGGATATGGACTTTGATCTATCAACTAGGCTCTAATAACTAGGCTATTCCTCCACCCCACTCCAACTGCTCTGGCACTATCCATATAAGAGGTAATCTTATAAAGAATTTTTCACATGTAAAGAGATTTTTAATGCACATAAAAGGGCTTTAATAAAATTTCATCAGGTATGCATGAAACTGTACATGCAGTGACAAGAAGGCATGTACTTTTACATAACCCATATGTAGATGTGTTCTGGGGAGGAGTTTAGGAGGAATGTGAGTATTTCATAAAATATGCACATATGAATGTACTTTACTTGCTAACATTTACACCTAGCTGCAATTTCTGCCCATTTATTTATTTTATTTATTTATTATTTATTATTTATTAACCTTTCTTATATACCGCACTATTCAACATCAGCGCGGTTTACATGAAACAGAAACATCCGACAAGTTGCATATGTCTGGTCATTACAATTAACAGGATATATAACTTGGATAACAGGGTAAACTATATACGTAAGAAGCGTAGCGAGAAAAGGATACTGTTAGGTGTTTTACATTGTTGGGGACACATGTTGCGAGGGCTTGCCTGGTTGACTACTACTATTGCTGAAGTTCTCGCTATTCAAGTGGGACTGAGGTTCGGTGTTGTCAGTGAGATATTTGATGAAGAGGAAATGTTTAAGGGCCTTCCTGAACTGGCTCAAGTTGGGGATTGCCCTGATATGTGCCAGTAAGGTATTCCATAGTCTTGGGGCACAGAGTCGGAAAGCTCTGTTAGCTGTTATTTTGGTGCATCTTGTCATTTCTTTTGGGATTGTTAGCATGTTTGACTCTGCGGTTCTTCTTGGTCTGTTAGGTGCAAGTGGTTGGATGAGTTCAGATAGGGAGGAGGAGGAGAGCCCCTTGCCAGCTTTGAAGGTCATCAGCAAGGTCTTAAAACTGATCCTGGCTTGAATGGGGAGCCAGTGTAACTGTTTCAGGAGGGGTGTTACATGGTCTCTCCTGGATGCCCCAAAGAGTACCCGCGCTGCACTGTTCATAGCAAGTTGCAGGGGGTTCAAGGTGGATTGGGGGAGCCCTTGTAGTATGGAGTTTGCATAATCAAAATGGGGAATGATCAGGGCTTGGTAAATGGTGCAGAAATCATCTGGATCGAGTAACGGGCGTAGGTGTCTGAGGGATCTGATCTTGAAATAGATCGCTCTTACGGTATTGGCAATGTGTTTCTTCATGTCGAGGTTTTGATCCAGCGTCACTCCAAGGTAACGTATAGCGGGTTTCACTTGTAGTTCGGCATCATTTTCCTTCACACAGTTGGGTGGTATGAAGTTTGGATTCCTCGAGATGAAGAGAACTTCCGTCTTCCTGTGTTGAATTCACAGATTTTGTGAGAGGAGCCACTCCGATATGGTGTTGAAGCAGTTAGTCAGAGGGGCGAGGTCTGGTTTATCCAATGAAACTGGCATGTATAACAGAACATCGTCGGCATATATCATACAACTGACATTGAAGGTTCTAATGATGTTGCAGATGGGTTGGATGTATATATTAAACATCAAGGATGATAGGGAGGATCCTTGTGGCACTCCTTGACCTTGTTGAAATGGTTCCGATGTAGCCCCGTCTGCTCGAACATGCTGCCATCTTCCGGACAGGTAGGATCTGCACCATTCGAGCGCCGTTCCGCTGATACCTTTCTCTCTTAGCCGGCAAAGAAGAATCTCATGGCATACTGAGTCGAAAGCTGATGCTATATCTAAAAAATTGAGTGTGAATCCATGTCGGATGTTGTCAACGCCAGAAATTATATTGTTGAAAAGGGCTGTGAGTAGTGTTTCCACTCCGTGTGACTCTCTGAATCCATGTTGGGATGGATCTAGTGGGGCAGCAGAGTCAATATGATCCTGTAATTGCCTATGCACTACTTTTTCAATGATTTTTGCGAGCATAGGTATACTAGATATGGGTCTGTAAGACTCTACCTTTTGGGGGTCTAACTTGGTGTTTTTTAAAAGAGGTCTGACAGAGGTCTGCTTGAGAGTAGAGGGGAAAGACCCAGTGTTAAAGGATCGGTTTATGATGTTGGCTATAATTGGAGAGAGGTCACATCGCAGATCTTTTATCCAGAACGCCGGACAAGGATCTGTGTGTGCGGTGGTAGTGTTTAGGGCTAAGATGGTATCTTCGATAAGTTTCTTTGATGGTGTAGAGAAGGATGTTAGCGATACTGGGTACTCTTGATCGTCGGGGGGGTCCGGTATTACTATTTTGTCGGTCTTGCACATTTTGGATTGCATATAGACTGCAAAGTCCTGCGGGTGGATATCGCCATGGTGCTCAGGGGTTGGTACTTTAGCAAGAGTTTTGACTAGGTTAAACAGGTCATGCGGTTTATTTAATGACCGTCTCAGGGTGTCTGTATGATATTGTCTCATCTTGTCTGTGATGGCTTTGCGGTGAGCAGCCAGGTGTTGGATGTATGCTGCTTGGTCACTGCTGGTGCGTGACTTCCTCCAGCGCTTCTCAAGCCTCCGTAGAAGGGTTAGTGATGCCCTCAGGTTGGCTGTGAACCATGGGGCTGATGCTCTTTTCTTCGGGGACTTGTTTGTTGGAGTACAGATTGCGATTGCGCTGAGTTTGCTGTTCCAGGCGGTGATCAGCTCATCTAGGTTTAGGGAAGTCTCATCAATGAGTGCGCAGGTTTCGGCTAGGATGCATTCTTTATTAAACGGGTGGAAACTTCTGGCAGCTGGGCTAGAGGTCTTGCTTGGATCCACTTTGGGCCTTGGTGGCTTGTTGAGGATAGGCATCTGAAAAGTGATGAGTTTATGATCAGACCATGGGACTGCTGCTACTGACAGCATGATGTTTTGTGGTCGATCGCAAATTACCTGAGGGGCGAATATAAGGTCTAGAATGTTACCTTTCGCGTGAGTAGGTTCCTGCACCACTTGCGTGTATCCCAGGATCTCTAGGGCTTCTATAAGTGCAGTTGCCTTAGCATTTTTATAGAGACACAGAGGCACCTAGATGACCTTATAAAATAGGCATTTATGTGGCCTTCACACATATAGGTAACCTCTTATAAACTTACCTTCTTCGTGCCTAGGCAAAGTTAGGGGGGAATCCAGAAACCATCTGCATACCAATGCCAGACTATAGGACTACTTTTCAGCAGGCTTAAATGCATGGAGGGGAATTTTAGAAGAGCCAGTCAAGTGCAATCTGGGACATCTAAGCCAGAACATCTGAGAAAAATGCAGGCACATCCAGGTGCAGATGTGTTTTCACAAACCTGAATGTGCCTGATATGGATGTCTGCGGGGGGTGTCTACCTAGACATCCCCAGAACAGCATTATAGAACCCAGACATCTAGGACAGTCTAATCATTTGAGTAGTTGGCTAGAAAGAGGGTAGCCAGGATTCAAATCCTGCTGTTGCTGTTGTTGACATCGTGCTGAGTACTAGGCAGGGCCAGCCCATCCACTAGGTGGCTGCTTAGACTGGCAGACCTCTGTAGGCAGCACAGCATCTACGGCAGGCCTTGTGCTTCAGCACACATGGCCTGCTGCTTCTGACCCCCCTCCTACAGGAAGTTGTGTCGGAGGGAGGGGGGTCAGAAGCAGCAAACCATGTGTGCTGATGCACATAGCCTGCCATAGGTCATTGCCTCCACCACCTCACCGAGCTGTCCCCCACCCCCACCTCCCCGACGGAATCAGAGGCAGTGGGGGCAGTGGCTTGGTGCAAGGGTGTAGCATGATGCAGCTCAGCATGAGGGACAGCACAGTCTGGGCTTCTGCCTGGGTGGCAGAAATCCTTGGGCCAGCCCTCATATTGGTGATGATCAAGTGCATTCCTCTCTAAACCCTCTGGATGTTTTTCAGCTAAAACGAGCACTTTTCAGATGCTTGTTCATCACTGTTCAAGCCTTTGGAGCAGGTCTAAAATTAGACATGATGCTGGATGTCCATGACGTTTCTGTGACCACGGGGAGGGGACCTCTTGGTTCTTGGGAACACCCTTGCCTCATCTCTTGGTTCTTGGAAGCAACCCAGCCATGCTTCTTCCATGCCCTTGTTCAGATTCAGACATTCTCACGCTGGGGATGTCCCCAGAGCCAGCTTCTAGATAGGTCTCTGTGCTTTGGATGTCTCTATGCCCATTTCTGGACACCCAAAGCATGAATAGGGCTTCTAAAATGACCCTCTAGGCTCCTTGTATAGTAGCTGCATATCACTGCTATACAAATCATCACTGCATTATATTTCTATTCAGCAGTGAGCTGATGCATCTGAGGATGCTCTGTAGCTCTGGTGGTGTGTCAGCATTTGGGCACTCCTGCTGCCTGCGGTTATGGGCAAGAGGAAGAGGAAAGGGAAGGCCTACTCCTGGAAGACTCCAATTCCCAGCCATTGTGCAAGACTACAATGGATGCTTTTGGGGTTTCCTCAGTCTCCCCAGTGCTTCTTCCCTGGGACCAGCCCGACAGGCGAGCTATGGGCAACAGTGAAGAAGGGTCTTCATTGAACCATATAGTGCAGATGCTGCCTCCAAGACCCAGAAGTGCTGGGGCTGCAGGATCATTGGAGAGAGCCCAGGCTGGAGAGGTTATCAGTGTCTCCATGCCAGGAGGCACTCCTGTGGCAGTGTCCTCTCTCCTTGTGGATGAGACTGCTGGGGTTTCTTTGGATGGCCTGCAGCGGTCTGTGAGTTCCATCATGCAGGGATGGGTGAGATTATCTCTGGGTCCATTTTTTGAGAGGCACAGTGACCAACAGCTGTCGCTGTGAGACATGGTATAGGGGCTTAAGTCCTCCATAATGACTTTATCTACTAGACTTGTAGGAGATTTGTCCATTGTGTCACAGTCGGTGGTCGAACATTCTGAGGCTTTAGATCAACATTCTACTAGATGTGATGCGCTTGAGTCTAAAGTAAATGCTGTTCAGCTTTTGGGGGATGCCCTGGTTAAAGATAAAAATATTCTTCACAGACAGTTGGAACATTTGGAAAACCAAGTGCATCGGAATAACTTCCGCTTGTTGAACTTTCCTAGGTCACCCCTTATAACACCTATAGATATGGTTAAAAAATATCTCACCAAGATTTTAGGTATGCATGCTGGTTCTCTTCCTCCTCTAGCTAGGGCCCAGTACCTTCTTCCAAGCAGCTCTGGCTCACTCGGTGGACAGGGGAACTCTGAAGGGTTAAACCTTACAGAGTTTCTGGAATCCTCTCTGGAGGTGGTCACCCAGCGGACCACCTTAATTGTTACATTTCCTTAGAGTTCCACCACAATACTGTTTTTAAAATGTATTTACATTCAATGAATAAGCTCTTTGTAGGCTCTAAAGTTTGTACATTTCCAGATTTGTCTAGATTCACACAAACATGGCGCCAGGAGGTCTTGGCCCTAGGTTAAGTTTTGTGTTCCGGATTCCTTGTGGTTGTATGGCCATTAGTGAGGGGAAAAAACGTTATATTTTTTCAGCCCAGGCAGTTGATTGAGTTTATAGTGGCTAGAGAGGAAATTAAGGTCCAACTTGGCGCCCCTCAGGCACCACTGTAGGCCCGTTAGGAAAGGGTTTTTTGGGAGGTGCGCTCTCATAGAAGTGTATTAGTATTTTGTGTATATGATTTTTTTCCTGACTTGGATCCATTTTCTTGTTTTGGGGGCTAATTGTTTGTATTTTTTTGTGAACAGGCTTTTGTCTGTTGCTCTCTTATTTCCTGGTTGTATTTGCAAATTTGCTTTTCACTTTCTTTTTTTGAAGTGTAAGATTTGAAAGTAATAATAAAAATGAAATAAAATAAAATATTTATATTCAGCACTGTCCCCTATCCATGTAGTGGTACTAAATATACTCATATTTTCAAATGCCACAAACCAGCTTTGAAAATACAGTGACCATCGGGGTTTCAATATTGACCCAGTTGTTCTCTTATTGAGGATTTATTTTACTTTTTTTCATATTTTAATTTCAATACTTTATTTTCATGATGTTTTTCTAGCAAAAGCTGGAAAACGCCCATCTATCACTTTTGTGCCAGGCCTTTTTCTCAGCAGCTCCGTGCGCAACATTTGGGGAAATAGGAGCATTACATGCATTGCCTACTTATTTGACTGTCTTGAAATGAATATGTTGCATTTCACACATGGTTTCCACATAAGTTGATCGACTGGAGACAGGGTCCAGAGCAGTGGTGGATCTCTGCTGATGATAATACTCTCCACTATTGCTGCACATTATTGTGAGCAGTACTGCTAGTGTCTGAAAACGAGTACAAAGAGCTTTGGCAATTTTTTAAAATGTCCTTTAATATTCCCCAGGCACATGTTTCCAGAGGATGAAGTGGCCTGCTGAGTTACACTGGCACATTGCATTATCCCCTCTAACAGAGTATGCAGGTGCGCACTGCAAATGAAATTACTGCTATTCTTCTGCTGACTTTTCTGTCAAAGCATGCAGTTCAGGTGACCATATCCTCCATTCCTACCAAGAGTGAGCTTTTAACCAATATTTTTGCATCAATAAATGTTGTTATTCTGTAATTCATACCAGGATGGCCCTGATAAGCCGAGATACAGACTGAATTTATCAGGGGCACAACTGCACCACCAGAAACAAATTAAGTGACAGAAAGTGCTAGTGGAAAAAGAATAATGCAGGGAGAGAGAAGGAGTCCAGGGAAGGAGGGAATGACAGAGGAGAAAGGCCGCTGGAGGCAAATAGAGGTAAACAGTGCTTGTTGTACCATTTGTATTTTGATCCATCAGTTGTCACTATGAATTAACTGATAGAGGACCTGTGGCTGTAAATATTGTGATAGTCTGGTGCATTTTGTCCGATAGATAGACCCCCTTTTTCTGAAATAATATATTTACATTTTGGCTCATATATAGTCTTTTTGGTGAAAGGTATATTTAAAGATTAGACCTATTCTTACATACAGTATTCATTTCATCTCAAACGGGCTGATTTATATACATCGTGGTGATATTCACTGCAAAGGGCCATATCAGCCAATCAAATTCATTAAAGGATTCAGAGCATTTCTGAGTATATTATTTGGAATAATTTGCTTGATCATGAAGCTAATATATATTTGTATAGGGGCTCATTCTGAACCACAAATAAGTTGGTTAGATATGAAGGATAGACATTCTTCTCAGGAATACATCTAGAACCGTATTCCGAGAACAAACATACCTGCTCGTACATGGAGCTAGCACGGTGATCTCTGAATGTGGGCGGGAGGGGGCGGAATGGGGACGTGGCCAGCCGCAGAGACTTATAAAGCGAATTCAGTAGAGGCCCATGTACGTCTTCAGTGTTACCCGTGGATGTCCAAGTTATACCTGCGCAAACGTGGAATAAGACCAGGACTTAGAAATATTTTGCTCTAATCCCCAACACATACCATAGTGATGAATGGCTGTGACACGTTTGTACTGAACTGGTGTGTCTGCTGTCTGCGAGTGCACAAGATGCAGTTATAGAGAATGGAATGCACAGGTGAAGAATGTTTGTAAGATTAAGGAACAATATAAAGCACCCCTACAGAAATATAAAGCACTGCAATTGACCTTATCCTGGCTCTGCTGACATTTGCTGCTTGTGCCAAAGGGACTATTCTCAGCTTCCCTAACAATCCCAGTATCTGGAACAATGTGAATGTAGATGTAGGGATAGTATGTGAAGTAGTAGGAGGTAGAATCGTGTTTGCCTGAGAAATGCAGATCAGCTGTTGTGTCCTGAGATGCCACGCCATCATGGCTTCACAGCATTTGTGTATGATTTTGGCAGAGGATGGTTGTTGTGACTGCAAGTGAGAGTATGTGTGTGTGTGTATGTGGTCTGAGTGTTGCACAGGAGGATCAGTTGTGCTCATCCGCTAATCTGGGGGGACAAGAATGCCTGGCCGGTACCTGCACCATAGGGATGACCGCAGTGTCACCACATGCCAGCGTAATTGGGGAGGTAAAACCAGAAAAGATTCACTATAGGAAAATGTCACAACATATCCCTGTCACTAATAAGGACCCGTAGAATGAGAGCAGTCAACAGTGCAAACAGCACTAAGACATGCCCGGGGCACCATCATAGATCTCTAGAAATGTGCACAATTGTAGAGAGCGATGATGGTGCCTTTGGTCATTTATTAGCGCTGTTTGCACTGTTGAATAGTCCCATTATGAGGGTCCCTTATCAATGACAGGGATATGTTGTAACATTTTGCTATAGAGATCCTCTTCTGATTTCTTCTGGGCTATATTGAGCTTTGCACAGACTGTTTTCAGAAATGACCAATGCAAGAATAACTAAGGATGTCTTCCACTGCCATGTATGTTGTGATGCGAGGTATGTCATGTCAAACATCACTTTCTACTTGCTTTTAAACTATCATAGAGTGCACCGAGCTATATTTGCAGTGTTATGCAGAAGATTGGTATAGATAATCTAGTTTGCATTACCATTTCTGTATCATCAGTATTCATGTGTGGTTTGCATCAACACAACACTGTCAGTGAGTGGAGGAGCTTAGGAGATGCACGTTTTACATGGAGGCATGGCTGTTCACGGGTCTATAGCGGAGATGGGCGGGTTTGCGAACATCTAACCTTTCAGAATACTGTGAGTGTGGAGACATACAAAGTCGTTTGCTGCATATAGCCATGTCCTGTACTCTATAGTGCTTTGTTTGTGCAGTGCCAAAAACGTGTATGTCCCTATTTTGAATCCGTGTGTGCGTCTAATGCATAATCCCATTTAAATCAAGCCTGTGGCCAAGACATGCATGTAATGGAATTGGCCCCAACATGTACTTCACAGAGTCCTAAACCTGTCCTGGTGACACCATAACTGGTTGGACTTTCAGGGAGAGGAGGCAGAGAAAACGGGCCATATTCCACCCAAGATCATAACATAGTATGGAAATAAGAAAATAGAAAATGAAATGGTGGGACACTCATCCCAGACAAAAACTGCAGCAGAGCAACTTCTAGCAATGACAATAATTCTGAATTAAAAGCTTTCCATGAGCAATTAAAGCACTATGGTGGTTATTTAAAAACTCTAGTTGTACCATGTACATCTGAAAATGGGCATGGAGACATCCAAAACATGGGGACATTCCCAGAGCCGTTTTAGATGCCGGCTCTGTGGATGTCCCTGAGGAGAGGACGTCCAAGTCTGAAAGAGGGTGTTCCCAGAACATGGACATCCTCGCCTGATTTCAGAAACACTCTAGATGTTCTGAGCCGTGTCCAAGCTTATACCTGCTCAAGGCACAAATAGGCATCAGAAAAGGGCTTGTTTATCTGCAGGATGTGGAGAAGAAGATCCGCTCATGTTCTCTATATTTTCCATGCCGATAATCAACACTGACGAGAAATGAGGCCTCGTGTTTTTGTTTTGTACTGCCACTGGATATCCCCTTTTGCTAGCTTGCATGAGATAGACATCGCCACCTTATGCTTTCCTAAGGGGGACGTCCATGTGGCCACCAGCATGGACGTCCATGTCGGAGACATCTGCTACTAAAATCAGGTGGAGACATAGAGGTCCCTGATGTTTCTCAGCATGTTCTGCCCTGGACGTCCTCGATTTGATTTGGACGTACTTTCGAAATGCCACTTTATATTTTACACAACTGGACAAAGCCCACAAAATTTGCTCTCAAACCAAATTACATTTTGCAAAACTTTTCTAACTAAAAGTAGGGAAGAGGAGCAGGTTGTCCAGAGAATGGTAAACAACTAGAGACTTTCTAGGAAGCATAATAAGTTGAATCATTTCATACACTGGAATTCCTGCCTAGTAATTTGAAAAACAAAGTTTCCTGCTGAGGGCAATAGGCCCAGTATTCAGTGGCTAGCCAATACAGCTGAATGCTAAACCCGGATATTCAATGCTGGGACCGTATACAGCCACTGCCATTGAATATCCGGGTCAGCCGGCAAAGCAGAAAGCTAACCGGGTAGCAGAGATATTCAGCTGCTGCCCAGTTAGCTTTGGCTGTGAAAGTTTGAACAACTTTTTCTGTACCTCACTGTCACTGCCAAGGATATTCAGACAATAGCTAAATATTGCCCCCACCTAGTTATCCCCGGGTGCTAACCAGTTAGCGTTGGGGCCCAGAGCAGCAGCACCCACGGATATTCAGTGGGTGTTGCTGAATATCCTGCTTAGTTCTGCAAACCATATAAATGCCTTTGAATATATATTGGTCCCAATGTCTTTAGTTTTGGCAATATATAACACAAGCAGCTGTGCTGAAATCTAGTGTTCTGAAACATACTGCTCTGCAATTACAGCCGTATTTAATAAAACTCTCTATGTATTAGTTACATTTTATCCTGTCATATTTAAAGATGGTTATTCTTCCTTCCATGCCCCATAAGATCCCTCAGCACCTTTAATCAAACTACTGTTCGCTGTATAAAATGGCCATCACTTAGGAGCTGATTTTTTTGCTGTACCTGAAACTGCAAGCCATGACTCAGAAAATATGCTTCAGCTTCCAAGACCTCAGGGGAAATGTCCATAGCTCATCTTTGTTGTGTTCCCTGTCCAGTTCAATCTAATTTGGACTTAAGCAGTTTCTCCCTGCCACTAATTTTTCATGGAGGGAGGTGAAAGATGTTTGTCCCTGAATCTCCTAAGGGCAGATTGTTCATCCACGCTGCGTGACTGCACATTAAGAAACAGAATAAGATAAAAGATGATGGCAGATAAGGATCAAACTCTGGAACTTGTTACCGGAGGATGAAATAAAAGCTGTTAGTGTAGCCAGGTTTAAAAGAGGTTTGGGCGAGTTCCTGGAGGAAAAGTCCATAAACCATTATATTAAAGTAGACTGAAATAAGCAATGGAGTGGAGGAATAGCCTAGTGGCCAGAACACTGGCTTAGCAACCAAGCAACCAGGGTTCAATTCCCACTAGTACTCCTTGTGGCCTTGGGCAAGTCACTTAACTCAGAAGAAAGGCCTGGCAATCTACTTCCAGTGACACTGCCAAGAAAACCCAGGAGCTTCTGGGTCACCAGGAGTCAGGACTGACTCAAAGGCACACATTGCATTGAGATAAGCAGCATGGAATCTGTCTACCTTTTGGGAACCTCAGAGTTACTTGTGATCTGGATTGGCCACTAAGCTCAACGAAGCTTGGTCTGACTCAGTATGGCATTTCTTGTATTCTACTGTTCTTATCAGCTAACCCATCCTGTCTGCCCAGAACTTCTGGCCTACACTGCTATATCCCAGCTGCCAAGCATGGAAACTCGACTGCTGGCAGGATGTTGCTCCTTATCCAAGTCACTTTTATTATCTTCTTTAATTCTCTCTCACCTTGGCTAGACGAGTACATAAGCTCCCATACTTAATTCAATATGCACAGGCCCATTTAGCCTTCCACGTCTTATCACTGAGTTTTGCAATAATCTAAACTAGTGGTTCTCAACCCAGCCCCTTTGCACATCCCTAGTCAGTTTGGTTTTCAGCATATCTATAATCAATATGCATTAAACAGATTTGCATGCATTACTTTCAAAGTATGCAAATTTATTTCGCTGCATATTCATTGTAGATATCCAGAAAACTTGACTGCCTGGGTGTATGCTCAGGATTGCTGATCTAAACAACTACCAAAACTGATGAGGCTATTGCCCAAACATTTGGTCGTTTCTGTCCCCACAGCTTTGCTGGAAGGTACCTGGTCAAGGTCAAACAGCCAGCACTGACTCCGTTTCTGAGGAGTTGTATTGTGCTTACTCTATGGCTGCCAGTGTTACATTTAATTTGTCCCTGCCTTGTTTTCTCCATATCCCCTCTCCCCTTGCCCCTATTGGTGAAGGAGTGAAGGATGTATATTTACAGTACTGCAGCCTCCTAACCACATAGGAAGCCATTTTGGAACTGATGGGCACCATTTACATATGTAAAAAGCTGTTGCAAGCAGTGATTATAGAAAAGCCACTGTTTGCATACCCATAGCATTTATAGATTTAAATGAGGCAGGAAGACCTGAGGATTTGTGTGCAGGTGCAGCTGCTTCCAGGAAAGAACATCGGTGGGAGAGAGAGGTTGGCGGCAGGCACCTGTGTGGCCATCCCCGCAGTGACATCACCAAAGAGAAGCCCCGAGGGAGCACATAAATCTGCCAGGAGGCATGTCTAAAGAAGTTAGACACGCCCCTTTGGAGCCCTTCAGAGATCCAACGGAGATCCGACGGAGACTTTTGAGCCTCTGCCCTCTAAAGATCAGGTACTGTGCACTGCCTTGGTTATTGTAATATCCTCTGTGACAGCATGGGTAAAAGGAAGGCAAAGATTTTGCCCAAATCAGCACCTGCTATGCAAAGTCTTTGGGCAAAATAGTGGGGTCTTTGGACAAGCACTTTTCCACTAATGTTCTCTCGCAACTCCTCTCTGAGAGAGCTTCTATTAGCTCCGCAGAAAGGACTCCTCCACCATTTCCTGAAAAGCAATTGTCTTCTACTGTTTCTGAAGTATCTCCTGGGGTGATTGTCCCTTCCAAGTATCTGGTCTTCTGCCGAAGCCAGTTGAACTACCCGAAATAGGGCAGACTGCTTTGGTACGACCTCAAGATGTTTTTTTGAAAGACTTGCGGATGACTATCTCTAATAATGACTCTAAGTTACCTTCTCTCAGAAAACGGTGCAGAAACCCGATGAAGTAGAGGATAGGATTGCAGATGTGGGTAAGAATGTTTCTAGAATGAAAAGTCAGCTGGCTTCCTTGCAGCAGACCAGTATTTCATTTATTAAGGAATCTTTATCTTTGCATTATAAATTAGAAACTTTGGAGAATTCATCTAGAGTTAATAATTTACAGTTTCTTAATTTCCTGATAACGCACCTATTATCTACTGAAATTCTGTTGAACAAATATTTCAAAGAGGTTATTATCAGATTCTGTCCCTGTTCAAAAATGTTTTTTATTTGCCTACTAAGTTTCATAAAGAAGACGCTGGGGGTGGGAGTTTGGATGTCCTGTGTAATGTTAGTCAGGATTTAACTGAATTTCTTGAAAATTCATCAGATGATATCCCCAAAGGGCCACCTTATTGGTGATGTTTCTTTCAGTAGCAGATAAGATCAAGGTGTTGAAACTTTTCTTCAAATATAAAGATGTAATGTTTTGCGGCAAGAAGCTGAATGTGTTTCCTGATGTGCCTAAGAACACTCAACTTCGCCAGAAGCAGTTCCTTGCCTTGAAGTCTAACGTTTTGGGTTTGGGTGCAACTTTCTTTTTGCATTTTCCATGCAAGTGTATTAGAACTTGGCATGGAAACACATATTATTTCTGAGGCAACTTAGTTAGAAAGTTTTTGGCAGATGAGTAAGTTCTGAGTTAACTGGAGTTAGAAATGAAGCCCACTATTGTTAATTAAGGGGGGATCTTCCCCTCCCCCTTAATTTCTCACTTTTCTATGTTACCTTCTTTTTATTGCCCTTTGTTCTTTCCTTGATGTGGAGTGGTACATATTTGCCTACCTCATTCTCTTTCTTTTGTTGAGGGAGGATTAAAATTCATTGTTTTGGTTATTGTAATTTGCATTGCTTGTATTGTTTGTTATCACTCTACACAATGGTAATGGCCACACAAGTGCACTTATTTCCACTCCTTGATGTGTCAGTAGGTGCACCCATGCTAAGAGCAACATTCATGGTTAGCATGCACCCATGAAACTTGTGCTAACTATGATGCACCGCCAATGTTCATATTGTGCCCCTAGCCTGCCCAGTGCTCTCTCAATCACATGCTAACCAGTTAGTGTGGCATTTTTACCGTAGGGTTCCATACTAACAGTGTGATATATGTGGAACCCAATTCATTAAAGGGCACGTCTGGGCTGTCCAAACATCCTGATTCTGCACCATGGGAACCAGACGTTCCCATAGATGCAGGACTGGGTGCTGAGAAGGCCCAGTGTGCCCCTGAAGCCCTACAAGAGACATCCTCACTGCAGCATGGCCAGCCCATCCATACTCCTGCTGGTATGCTGGTGCCATGGTGTCCCAGTGCCGAACACCTGCCGCAGTGCCGAACACCGTTTTCCCACCACCCAACCCCTGGCAGGGGCAGCTAGGGCCAGGATCAATTGGCGGGGACTCACCTGCCCCTCCTCTGGCCATGTGGTGGGGTTGTGTGGGCCACCCACTGCTGCTATTTGCGAGGCAGAATCGGGCCCTTAGAGCATGGCAAACCCCGGTTAGTGTGATTTTGTAATCATGCCCCTCTGTACATAGGTGTTCCAGAGGCATACTTTATGGTAAGCAGAAGCAGAACTTTAGTGTACATATATTCTTTATAAAACACATGGGTACACACATAGAGTACCTGTACACATTTAGGCTTTTTTTTAACAAATGCAATTTTGTGCATGGGCATTTTCACATTATTGGGCTGGTTCTGGGAGACTATTTTATAAGAGCACATAGGTACTTATGTTGCCCTTATAAACCAGAGGCTGAAAATAGGTGTTCTGTTGCTCTCTACTTGTTCACTTTTCTCAGATTTGTCTTCCCACAAAGCCCCTATTCCAGATTTAAATAACAAACATGTTTATTCACCAGCCTGACCAAAGATCCATTTGCCTTTATTTATGGCTACAAAAAGAACTGGTTATGTTCAAGAAATCCAGTCACCACAAAATGGTGTTGCTCTCTAACTGTACACATATACCATGAGAGAAAAAGCAGTTGCACACAAAACATCTTAGTCAACAATATCAATATATACGAAGGAAGGAGTGGAAAACCCATATCAGTCAATACTAAAGAATTACATGTACCAGGTTTTCAATGTACCCAAAATCTTCCATACTCCTTTATATAAGAGTATTAACAAGTGCCTACTGGGGTAGTGAGGGTTTATCCATGTTTGTTTTTTGTTTTTTTCTATCTGACCATATGCATAAGCTTATTTGGGCTTCTGCTTGCTAAACTAAGAATGAAGGAGGGCTGCACACACACCCCACCACCATCCCCTGCTGAGAGAAGAATGGAGGAGAGCTATAGCTGCGGGCATGAATAGGGCTGGATACCAGCAGGGACTCCACGGACAGAAGAATGGAGCAGGGCCTCAGAAGATATATGGAAGGCTGAAGATCCCATGGAGTTAATTTTAAATAAAAAGTTAGACGCTACAAAAAGGGAGTAGAGTGAAGGGGGATGGGCAGTGAGCCAGAATGGGAGGGGAGAGGACTGGGGCAGGAAAAGGGAGGAGAGAGGGAGAGAATGTAGGGGATAAGGGAAGAGTGCAATAGGAGGTCGAGAGCTTGAGTGCATAGGGTAAAGAGGGCCAGAAGGACTGCATGCTAAGGAGGGCCACACCCTACATAATGCCCTATGCATACACACACACACACACACTCTCCCTACATCTACTCATGTGCACATACACACCCATTCCCCACCCCCATACACGTGCACCTCTGACACATGTGCATAGACATACACCTTCCCTACACCTACTTATGTGTGCTTACATGCCCAGCCCTGATCCCCATATGCATGCACCTCTGACACACGTGCACACACACACACTGCTCAGGCACATGCATACACATTCATATACAAGAACCTCAGGCACATTCACACATATGTGCACACACTCAGATAGCCCCTTACTGCAGTCTGCAGCCTCTCATGCATGTATATGCACATAGCCCTTCACAACACCCCCAAAACACACACAACTATTCACAGCAATTCAGCACCACCCACCCCAGACATAGTCCTTGACCACCATCCCACAGAGTCATAATGTTTCACCTCTGCCTCCCCACAAACAGTCCTTCTGCCCACACCCCTGCCCTCCCCAACATGCACACAGCCCATCTCTGCACTTTTCAGTCTGTCATGCACACACAGCCCTTCGCCCTCCTCACATACAGACACAGCCCTTCATCACCCCCAAAAGCACAAAGCAAAAATAGAGACAGACATGCACACAAAACGATTCATAGAGGAGCTGCACAGCCCCTCCTGCCCTAACAATAGAGACTTTATGTCTTTTCACACACCGCTCCCCCGCACAGAGGCACGACTTTACAAATGGAGGAAGGGAAACACACCATTTTGTCATACTAGAGATGTACACATTTCAGCTTATTTAAATTGTGCAAAAATTAACCATACTATTGTGAAAAATACACTCAATAAATACTTCCCAATAGTAATGTAGAGGATCGTGGACAAGCAAAAGTTGTCAGTGGTGAAACAGCATCTCAAAGTATCTTCCAGAGAAAAGATAAGCCAGGTGATGTGGTGCTGTCTGCATTTTGATCTAAATCTGTATCAGGGGAACAAAAGCTCTTCAAAAGTCTGAATCAAATCACGTTATTAGAGTTATCACTCTTACTAAAACATAAAACACTGTATCACTGCAATAAAAAGATTTGCTGCGGATTTTTAAAGATTTTTTTACCTTGATGCATATTTAGGATGAAATGCAGAGTACTGTATATCACGTCTGTCTGGAATATACATTGGAATGCCATTTTACTTATTCTCAGCACTGATGAAAACTTTTGCTCGCCAACAGCCACCTACATTCCTGCTGGGAAATATTTTATTATATTTTTTGGTATTACAGTGAAGTTAATTCTTGCATAGCTTGAAAAATCTGATATTTGTTGATCCAAGATGCCCATCTCTGATACTGCTGCTGGCAAGTTCCTGGTGATGGGAGTTTACCTTTTTTTGTCATTCTTTACTTATTTTTTGTAAAATGAAGAAGAGGAAAGAAAAAGTGAAGACCTTTTACTCAGTCAACCAAGTCTTTCACTCAGTAAACCCTAAAGTGCAGATTCAGAAGATGCAGAGTTGAATGCACGGATACTGGCTGGCGGCTGCCCTAGGCAAATCAGCTTTGAACCTACCTTACTGACCCCAACTTACTTGTCGCTCTCCACTGCACTTCCTCTTTCTTCTGCTTAGTGCTGGTACTGTGAGCATATTCACAGAGCATGAGATCCACATCCGGACATGTAGGCCCCATTAGCACACAGTGCTGATCTCATGGAAAAGGATGAAGAGGTATGGAAAGTTGCACACAGTTTCCTGCTACCCCTCCCCCCCACCCCCCCACCCAGCCAGTGGACTCAATTCACTCTTTGGCTGGGAAGGCACAGGGATCCCCATCAGCCATCCTGCTCCACCTAGCTGACTCTATTGTTTTATTGTTTTGCTGCTCCCCACCCCCCTCCGAATTCTGCCACCATTGACAAAAGCCTGGTCTGCCTAGTTCACCCCTGTTTCTCTGCACGACGTCACTAAGGCAGTCATGCCATCAAACAAAACTACCTGTCCATTGGACCCTCTTTGTGGTTAACTTCTCCCTCATTAGTATTGCTTCCCCCTGTGCTACTGATTATTATTATTAATAGTCTAGCTTCAGCTATAATGCCATCTCCCTGGAAAACCATTATTCGCCCAATTTTGAAGAAACCCTCATTCGATAAGACTTTAACTGTCAATTAACATCCTATCTCTAACCTCTCCTTTCTTTCTAAAGTTTTTGAAAAACTTGTCTTTTCTCAGCTAATTAATTATCTTATTCAAACTAACACGCTTCATTTGTATCAATCCAGTTTTCATCCATCTCATAGCACTGAAACTATTCTAGCTTCCTTCCTCAGTGAAATGCATTACTCCTTGGATCAAGGTAATATTACCTTAGCCATTTCACTCAATCTCTCTTCAGCCTTTGATTCGGTAGACCATGCTCTTCTTTGCACCCATCTTTACGATATTGGTCTCTGTGGTTCAGTCCTACAATGATTTTATTCTTTCCAGATTTCCCATTCTTCTTTAGTTTTGGGTTCATACTCCCTCACATGTGGAGTCTCCCAAGGGTCTGCTTTGCTCCATTATTCTTTAATGTCTTTCTTGCCACTTGCTACATCAACCCAGGATGCTGGCATGACTGCCTACTATTATGCTGATGACATAATATCTGGGAGTCATTTTGGACTCCAATCTCCTTTTCATGATCAGATTAGTTCTGTAGTTAAAAAAAAAATCTTTCCATGCTCTTCCTCAAGTCCATTCAATTTGTTCATTTTCAACCCCCACCCCCCCCCCACCCCCGCTCTAGTTGTATTAATCCTAGATTTAGCCATTAGCCATCTCAATTACTGCAACATCATTTACTCTGGCCTTCCCGAGTTTGAGATTTGTAGATTGCAAACCATGCAAAACACAGCTCTTCAATTACTAGCTCATGCATCAGATTGGATCATATCACCCTTCCTTCAATATCAATGGTTACCAGTATCCTTTCGTGTGCAATTCAAAACTGTGACCTTGGCCCATAAAACATTGTTTTCTGGTTTCTCATCATGTCTTTCCTCCCTTCTTATCCCGCATGCCCCTTCTCATTCGCTTCGTAAAATTCACACCAACCGTCTTTATCTTTCTTCTGCATCCTGGTCAAAATAGCATTCAACTAGGATGACATCCTTTTACTTTTGCACCCCATACCTTTGGAATAACATCCCTCCTGACCTTTCTCTGGAACCCACATATGCTCATTTTAAGTCTACCTTAAAAACTCACCTTTTCCAGAAGGTCTATAACCTTTGCTCATGACTGGCACAGCTAGTCTTGCCTGCTGTTAGCTACCCATTTCCCTTCCATTTCTCCCTTTCCCTTTCTATCTTGTATGACTTTGAACATCTTTTATTATGCAACAAATGGATTTCTTTTCTACCCTTTTCTTTTGCTTTTATGTATTTTTTTTAATATGTAAACTTCCTTGATTTGTTTTGAAAGGCGGTATAGCAAATTTTAAATAAACCATCAACCACCTCTGGTCTGGTGGTAGAGTGGGGAGCATAGCTGCCTCCAGGCAATTGACTCAGATTCAAATCCTGACTAGGATAGCATTTGAGGAGGTAAGTAGAGTTGCAATATAATGCACGTATTTTATAAAGTACAAGCAGACACACATACATACATTTGTAAACTTTTTTTGGAGAAGCCGCAAACCATCTAAGAGATTCTCCAGAACCATAGTAACACCAAAGCATCTGCCTTTGGTGCACCTCTTTCCACCTCAGTAGTGAAGGTCACCTTTGGGTAAACCCTCTGAAGTCACTTTCTGAAAGGCACTAGTGAGGCTGGATTCTATTATTACAACTTGTGCCCCTAAGATTGCTACTCTGTCCCACAATGTCAATGTATTGGCACGAAATCAGAAATCTTGATTTATTGCCCAAGTAGGATGAATTGAAACCCTGGAGAAAAGTAGATCTGAAGCAAAAGCTGTAAATGCAGGATAATGCAGAACAGTATTGTAAAGTGGAATGTTTAGAAATCGAGCAAAGCTTTTGATCTAGAGCCTGTTAAGCTTCCCGAAGATATTCAGTATGACTCCTTTAAGAGAGTAATGGAGATCTTAAATATGATGAGTGATGCTATGCTTCCTGTGAATAAAATCTATTTTTGCCAAGAGGTTCACGAAGGAGCCACTCAAGGTGAGGATCATGGCATGGGTGAGGTGTCAGTGGATAGTTTGGATGTGACAGGACTTCTTGAGTGTATGCTACATGTTGAATAGCATATGTAACTCACATTAAGCTTCTGCTGAAAAGGTGTGAGCTAAAATCTAAGTCCAAATAACACAGGATCATCTTTTTAGTCAATTTTGTTTTCAACACAATCTCAATATAGTACTGTAATTATAGCAATATTCAATTGTTGTTCATAGGCCAAAAATGTGTCTTGCTCCTGGATCATGAAGAGAGTGCAGTAAAGGAAAAGGTTGTTTGACCTTATGTGCCAAGAGACTTGGGCCCTAGAGTAGAATCATCATTTATTCTTGATTTCCTGCAGAATATGAAGTATATTTTCCTGAGCCCTTTTAGCTTAGATGCAAATATGTCCACTGGAACTGGCATAGATAGTGGGGTTAGTTCTCATTGAATCCCAGATGATGTTTTTGATTCAGATTTTTACAATATATCATTTTTCTTTCATTTCCCCCTTTTTTGGTTCTGTAATCTTCTGGGTCTCTTTTCCTTTTTGTGAACTAATGTAATATCACCCTTTACTTACTTATATTTTTCCTGTGTTTTTTGTCTATTTTGTTCTTAATGTCTTTTGATGGATTATCTGATATTCTTCTGTCACTTTGGTAGTGTTCTAGAATGTTCTCTGAAGAATCAATTTAAAAATATCAGGCATTTGTTGATAAAGTACAGTATAAGAAGGGATTATGAAAGATGTGGGGTACCATGATTAAAACTTTTTCTAGGTGTCTTTGCGCAGTGGTTTTCACCCTAGGACAGAACATACAAAGCCACAATGTGGAGTGGAGGAGTAGTCTAGTGGGTAGAACAACTGCCTACGACCCAGAAAAACAAGGGTTTGATTCCCACTGGCACTCCTTATGACCTTGGGCAAGTCACTTTACCCTCCATTGCCTCAGAAGAAAAGGCTGGCAATCTACTTCCAGTGGTACATGGCCAAGAAAACCGAGAGACAGCTAGGTCACCAGGAGTCAACCCCGACTTTATGGCACTAAAAACAAAAGTTAGTCTGAAGTTCAAAATCTTCACAATGAATATGCATGAATTAGATGTGCATACATTGCCTTCTTGCAGATCAATCTCATGCATATTCATTTCGGATATCCTGAAATTCATATTGGCTGGATGGGTCCCAAGAACAAAAAGCCACTGTTTTGACTTAAGGTTGATATTCCTGCTTCCTCACTCCTTCCTTCTTTGTGATTGCTTTTCTTTTTAACTCATAAGAAATCCAGTTTCCTTCATTTCAAGCCAGACCATTTGTTTATTGTGTCTAAACTTGACCCATGCTTAAAACAGCCTGTGTCTTAAAGTTTAGGATTTGACAAGCTGAGATAGTGATCATGTAGTCTAGAGATTCCCAAACATTTCAACCAAAGAGACAGGGGATACTTCAAATCACGGAGAATGCTAGACGATCCTTCTTGAAGTTTTGTTGAGCATGGAAAGCATTCCCCTTGGAGTCTGACCCTTCCTGTGATTTGAAATGCTTGGGAAGAGTAAACATCACTGCTACTAATATTTCTAGGAAGTAGACAATCCTGACACACCCCTGGGCACTCTAGGACTTGACCTAGAATCAGCTCTCTGGGAGAGTGAGTAAAAGGCAGGGGGTTGTTTGTGTGTATAGCATACTCAGCCTTCCCTTTTAACAGGGCACTCTACATCCTCCCTAAGTTGAGGCAACAGACCCATGCAAGTACTTGAGGAATAGATCACCTATAGCATGCAAAAAAAGGGCAGACAGCACCATTACTCAGCTGTCAGCTTAATAATCAAATACAGTACACCCAGAGAACTATACACTCTAGGTGTACATGATTTTCTTTGGGATGAGTACAGCTGGTAGAGTTGCACAGCACATAATTCTACCAGCTGTACTCATCCCAAAGAAAATATGATTTTTTGTAGATTGTAAAGACTGATGCCTTTGAATTATGGTGCTGGTGATGAATACTGTGTATACCATGGACTGCCCAAAGAACAAACCAGTCAGTATTAAAGGAGATCAAACCTAAGTTTTCCTTAGAAGCACAGATGACAATACTTTGACTTTCATACTTTGGACACATCATGTGAAGAAATTGATCATTAGAGAAAGACATTATGCTTGGCAAGATAGAAGGTCAATGCAAAAGAAGAAGGCTGGCAATGAGATGGATCGATACAATAAAGCAACTGTGGGTGCCACTCTATCAACGAGTCACCTAACTGACGACCGAACACAGTTTAGGTCAACTATCCAGAGGGTCGCCATGAGTTGACACCAATTTGACGGCACTTAACAACAACAACAACAACGCCTTTCATTAGTGGAAACAAAGTAAACATCTGAAAATGAGGAAGTGAACTATTTGGGCCACATCATTGACTTTTTCTGGACACCTCCATGAGAAGGGATGGGGAAGACGGATTATTTGGAGAAGGAACTTCTAAATATAGGAGCATGTTTAATTAGGTGCATGCTGGTAGCATGCAATTGTGCTGCCAAATGACCATGGAGGCCCATGATAAGTTCTGGGAGAGGTGTTCATCCCCCTGTTGATAGCACAATGCTGCGGATTAGCATTGCGCTAACTAGCATGGGGGTGCACTTAATGTCACCCACTGAGATGGCATTAAGTGCACCTGCACTAATGGCAACAGGCATGGTTAGTGCATGCCCAAAATGCCCATGCTAACTGCGACATGCCATCAATGTCCATATTACACTCCTAACCCACCCATTCATACGTGAACCTGTCAGCACAGAATTTTTGGCAGAGAGCCTCATGCTAACTGATGCATTCATCAAACACAGTGCCAACGGTTAGCACACTTTAGTAAACATGCCCCGAAATGACCAAATTTGAAAGCAATCATATTTCGCAAACATTCTCACATTAAACTTACTGGGCTCCGAAGCATTAAAAAAAATACAGTTATTTCCACCTAATTAAACCGACCTACACAACAAAATTCCTTTCCTTTGAAACCAGCATCTATCCAAGGGTTATCATCCTTCAGAACCCTATGAAGAAGGCAATTACGAGGAGATTTTAGTCCATTGCTGGATCTTTACAGCGACCTTCACTGGGTTTATTGAGAAAATCAGCAGCCTTTGTTAATTACAATGTGAACATTTAATAAATTTTCCCTCTTGTTATCACTTGGCCTTCACACTAATAAAAGGTTCTAATTTACATGTTCAATACAATTTAACAACCTCTCTCTCAATAGATGCACCCATTGGGTACCTACATGTGTACACATTAACTCATAAAAACATGGGGCTCTGGATAAGCTGCAATTTGTAATTCACAGTTATTTTAAGAAGAGCTGGACTGAAGCCCATGATCCAGCGCCTAGATTTGTATTTTAGCTTTACTGCTTCCACTGAGCTCGAGTCGAGTTACAAATCAGGTACAGAGTGCATAGTCTTCGTTATGCTTTCCTCTCCCTAGTCTGAACGCTTTTGTATAAGCACCCTCAGACTCTTGGGAGGCAATCTCATTAATTTCCAACGAAAGACTGCCTTTCCTTCACAATTCGTTTGTTTACCCTCGGAACATAAGGCGATTTTATTTCCGTCGAACGCGCATAACATTCAAGCAGTAACAACCACGCCATTAGCGTTAAAGCGCTGTAATGAGAACAGGATAAACATGGGCGCTAGGAGCTGGGCGCAAATGGACAGTCTCGACACGTTATAAACGAGCTCCAACGTGTTTCGTGCCTTCCTAGTTGGCGGGGAAAGCTTCGGCTCTCGAACGACCACAAAAATAAAACTGCCCCTCCTATATTCTTTTTCTTTCCTTGAGAACGAAAACTACAGCACGGGCCTTGCAGCCTTTAATTAGCAGCTGGTATTCTCACCAAGCTGCATGTTAATTGCACGCCTACCAGAATTACATATTAATATATTGCAAAGAAAAGAGGGAGCGAGAGAGAACAGCATCTAATTATAACCTCGATGCCATACAGTGGATAGTTAAAATAAGCAGTGTAGTTGCAGGCCCGCTTATGTTTGGGGTCCATATGCAGACTCGACTGGCATATTCAGGCAGGACAATAAAGCAGGGATGAAACAGATGATACACAAAAGAGACCGTCTAGACAGTGCCCCCGTACGTCTGCCTAAATTTGGTGCTGGCGTCCCCAATGGGATCATAATATAATTGTTCTGGTGTCTGTGTTCATTCTGCCTGTCAGACACCATTCTAAATATACAGCTGGTCCTCAAGCTTCTTGTACTTAAACTGGAGGGAACTGTGGAAATCAAGAGTGGCCTCACAATTTCGCAACATGAAATTATTTCACAAACAAATAAGTGATTGCGCATCGATTCTGTGTTTCGCGATACACATTTTAAGCGCATGGCGGGTTATTTTAAGTGGCAGTCTAAGGGCAAAAGAAAAAGCACAAACCAGAAACAGAAGGGAAGGGCAGAATTTTATGGGTGGCACAAAGCGAGATGAATCAAACTCCCTCTCGCCGTTATTAATGTTATGTAGATATATTCATACGCACATTTAACTGGAACGCAGAAAAATGTGGTGATGATAGACAGGCATGAATTGTAAATTTAATAAAAAAAGACTAATTACAGCGGAAAAATAGAAAATCCAGGGGTTAAACTGTATAGCGCATAAAAAAATTGGATCTCGGCCACACATTTCAAAGAAATAAGAGAAATCGCTAGAAGAAACCACAATCTAAAGAAGTAAGGTATCGATTGGTGGCATTTGGTTAGAAAATGTTATTGTTTGTTGGGGGGAGGGGGCGACGATAAATTGACAAAATCTAGACAATAATTAAGAATAAATCACATATCACATTAAACATACTGATAATTTTTCACCGAAGGTCTGCAACTGCATGAAGTGAAAGGTGGGAATAAACATATTGCAGACATAGTAAAGTGTGTCAAAAGATGCTGGCGTTTCCGTCAGCCATATAAACGCACAAAATCCCGAAACTTGAACCACTCGGGACTATGGGACCCATGTTTGCACGTTCAACTGAAAGTCCGGGGAGATATCTTTGCCTCTCAGTGTGAAAGTATCCGCAGAGCCTGACCCTTCTTGAAGGACAGACCTTAAGCCACTGTGTTCTAGAAGAGATCAGATGCGTATAACTTGGCTGGCTTTCCACGTTTCTGTCTTGGCCTCCCCGGGTCCGAGGTGAGAAGGCGTCTTCTGGGCACAGTCGCTGGGAAACAGGAGACTTCTGCTACACCCCACAAGAATGTTTGGAAACATACATGTGTCTTTGTGTAAGGGGGGGGGGGGAGAGAAGGGGGCCGAAAACGATGCGCTAGGCTCTTCCAAAGGCCAGAATAGATTTCAAGAACGGTGAACTCTGACTCAAGGGTAATGCAATATAACAAAAATATAAGTGGAAGAATACTGCCTGGCATCCATGAGACACATAAAAATGAACATATTTATATTTTTGGGAGATTTTCAGCACAGTTGGAACCTATGGATAGCCTTCATTATAAACACCCCAGTAGTAATTCCGTTTGGTCTGCTGGGTAGGAAGGAGGGTGTGCATAAACTAGCTGAATTTGAGGTACATTTGATTGGCCCTATAAGACCAGTTATTTTTCAGACAGAAGATAGATATATTTGTAGTTATTACGCTCTTAGTTCCTGCCTCGAGATTCCTTTCACGGTTAAACCAAAGTATTCAGCAATCCTTACAGCGATCGGGAGGTCCCCTCCCTCCTCCCTTAATTTTACGGGTTTCCAAACTACAGAATAACTCCGTACGTGGGCTTTTAGATCTTAACTGGATTAAAATGAATATATCTGTGTTAGGCCTCTTTTCGGGCAGCTAATGTGCATCTGAATTGATAGTTTTTGCTTGTGATAAATGACAGTAAGATGGCCTTGTGTCTGTGGGAAGGTTTCTAGTTGTTCTGTGTGCGCCGGAGTTGTTGTTGTTGTTTGTGTTGTGTCTGTGTCTGGAGGGGTTTGGGTTGGGCGAATGTGGATTGATGCCGTTTCCACGGGGACAATAGAGCGTTTTGCGCCCCAGTTTCCAGCTTTTGTTTTGCTGAGATGGCCACTGTGAGATGCAAGGTTCAGTTTGGAGTGAAGGCATGGAAAGTATAGGCTGGGATGCCCCTTTTAGCTTTCACTGCGTTACAGGTCCTGGGGCTGGGGGGGAAGGGTGGGGGGTCTGTCTGCAGCTGCCTGTCTCATGATTTGAATGGGGAGGGGGACTGAGACTATTTGGGGGAAAGGAGGGGGAGGCGAAACTGTGAATACTTTTCCCAATAAGAGATGGGGCATATTGAAAACTATATTAAATTACCCTGATTAACAATTTAGCCACGAACAGGGGAGCTTTGGGAGATCTCTATAGGCAAGGCTATGGGCTATTCATGCCTGCAGCTAAGAGGTCGAAAGGTGTCTGAAGTTCACAGGCTCAACGCCTTTGTTATGCTAACATACAATCTCAAATCAGCTGCCTAGTGGAGTGTGAAATATAAATGATTCCTTGAGAACTTGCAATAAGTAGTCACTCTTGCTCTCCAAATGCCAGGACAGGCCTGTGGGTCTTTTTTTTTTTTTTTGTGCACCAAGGATCGCTCAAAATGAAAAAGAATCTGTGTGGTTTGAAGCTCCCTTCTAAACGAATGGGTCCCATAATAAAACTAAAGTTGGACTGAGCAAGTTATCTATTAGTGGTCAATTAAGGATTGGTGGTTGACTCTTTGGAGGTGCCCAGGTATAGGAAGCGCTAGTATGGAGCAAGTTCATTCAGAGCCCCCCACCATGGGGAGGCCCAAGCGTGGGGACAGGAAAGGCATTAACCACAGAAAGCATGGGACAAATGCGAAAAGAAGGGGTGGTAGAGTTTAGGAGTTGGTATGGATGGGCAGACAAGATAGACCCTATGGTCTTTGCCGTCATTTTTATATGGCTATGTATGTAGACTGAAGAAGTCTACAACGCACCAGTTTCACTGTAATAATCCCCTTCTCCCTCTAACACAGCCCACTCAAAACAAAATAGACAAATTTGAGACCAAATATTTTCTTACTCTTCCTTTGAAACTAATAATCACTTGTATAATGTTCATCAAAAAAGTGGTATATAAACTCTCGTCATCTGAAAAAGTTGCTCCACAGATCCCACGGGGATGTAATCCTTCACTGCAGATCTCTGTATTGTCCTTTGCCCCCCCCCCCCCCCCCAGCCCCCAGCCCCCAACGGTGAACGGCGATTCATTACATAAAAAAAATATTATAAACTTGCAATGGGGAGGGGGGAGAATATTATTTCACAATCTAAGGCAGCAAATGGAAAATGTGATCTCCGTATGATGGAGATTTCAGAGGAAGGGGATGACAAAAAAACGAACCTCATTATTAAAAAAATAATCTCGCTTCATGACGATGAAAAAAGAACCCCAAACAAACTGGAATGAGTTAAAAATACCCATGGTCGGACCCCACGGCACTGTTAGCGAGATGAACCTAAAGAAAAGAGCCTCAGTGATTTATAGGGCTGACATCCCCTGTATATGAGACTACAGCACGTGTATTGTATGTGCACATAGATGCATAAAATTCATGTGAAAACCAAATTAATTCTACTATATCAACTCTTAGGTTCTTATGTTTAAATACATGGGATTTTTTTTTCCTGTTTATTAGCAGTCTAATCGTTAGTGTAGGGCAAAATAGGTGTCTTCGTTTATTTGCTGGAGGAGTTTAAATTTGTTAAATATGTATTGAAACTGTAGTGGAAAGATTTCCAGAACCATTGAAATAAACTTACAGCTCACCACAGGAGCTCAACTTTCCAAAAAGACTGGGAGTGCTAAACAGAATACAAATGACCCCTCCCTGGACACAGTGGGAGCTAGTTCAATACTGGGAGTTCTCAAGCACCCACAGCCTCAGCTAATTTTAGTCTAACTAATATTATACCGAGCACATCAGAAAAGCCTGGGTGTTACTTTTTCCCTTGCACATTTTAACTTTTTCAAAATACTTTAGAATTTACTCTATATTAACTCTATTGGAGTTGAATAGATTTGAGGGTTATTGTATATTTTTAAAAAAAACTATTGGTATCGTGTTACTCAAAGGATGAGTATATTCTTTCAGGTTTTCAATATATTAATACAACAGAATTATATAGGAAAGAGCACTTCTGGGTTTTTTTTATTTGTTTTTGTTTTTTGTTATTGCTGTTAATGCTAATAGGTGCTTCCTTTCCCTTTTTTTTCAGAAATGAACTTTCATTAATGGGGTCCAAGTTAGCAATTCTATGTAATAAGGCAGATCTTACTTACAACTAAAAGTTCAATGTTTGATTTCGAAGGAGTCTTGAGAAAACTATGCAGACCTGGCAATCAGGAGTTTGTCCAGAGCTATACATCTCGTAGCATATGCTAGATTATTCTTCTACTACTAAAACGTCTTTTTGCATCTAGTAAATAAACATGGTTTCTTATATTTTTGTTGTTGTTTTCCCTTTTAAAGACAAAATGAACAGATAGTAAAAATGAGAAGGTCACCGTTAGCTAATATATCTTTTAAAGTTTGTTTAAAAGTTACTGTAAAGTGCGTTTTGGCGCTTTAACCAGAACGATTTTCGATGCTCAGGCTTCATACATTTGTGTCGATTTCTATGCTTTAGTGTATGACATGCATTTTGTAATATTGTCTATTTTGAAGTATTCTCTTTTATTCAATATGAAAACCAAAAATCAGCAGTTTGAGAAACTGTCAATATTAAAAGGGAACACTTGAGTTCATACTCCTTCCACGATATTCTGATTTCTCTCACTGCTGCCTCTTATTACTGTTGGTTAAATTGTAAACATTAGCAAAGACGGAATAGCTATAGGCAAAAAATTAACACAAACATTAAAACCCCCGATCCAACATAGTACCTCTCTCTATATAGTAAAATGTCTTCATTTTTTAAAAGAATTGAATAGTTCCAAGATCTTTAAAGTTTGCTTAGAAAGAAATACTGGTTTTGTTGTTGTTTTAGTTGCTCCAGTAATAACATTAAATAAAGTTTTGAATTTGAAAAAGAGAGAAAGATGTACCTAGTGTTGTCTTGGTTCCCTAAGAATATGATAAATATCATCTGGTTTTCAGATAAAGGACACTCATTTTTGATGGAATACATTCCTACCAATAGAAGAAGATGATTGCCGTCAATAAACGTTATAGAGATTACTACAGAGCAAAATATAATAAAATAGCTTGTTAGCATACATTTTAATAAGCAGTTAAACCAATTTTACCTACTGAACTGTAAGTATTATGGTTTAGATAGAAAAGCAACTTTTCCATATATTCATGGTTATAAATATATTTAAACTGATCAACTGTAATATTTGGCAGTATTTGGGCAATATACCATCACGACAGAGAGATGCCACTATGCCAGTAAAATAAAGCCGAATGGAAGATCCACAAGATGGCCGCCTTCCATTTCTCCCACTATAACAGCAGCTGTAGTGCAGCCCTTTCCATGAAAACAGTAGAAATATGCTTCATTTATTAAAGATTTTGCCATGGGTAGAAAACAGAAGGGAAACCCTATTTTCGAGTAAGACCCTCTTTGCAAATTTGAAAGAAAAACTAAGAACACGTTGTTGAGAATATTAGCGTTAGATATTGTATACATGCATACACATTTATATACAGTACAAAATACGTGAGGCACAAAAGCGCAGACGTGATGTGTTCGTGCAGACCACGGTCCTTCGTATTAATGCTTAGAAATAAGGAGAATGAAATCGAATCTCTGGTTCTGAGGCATTGTGGGAAGTTAACATTCCCTTTCGCCTTCCAATTAGAAAATCACACATTAATATGCAGTATTTCTAATTAAAGAAAACATGTGTTACCACAGCTTCATTAGAAGGGCTTATGAGACCTGATTCGCTAGTCTTTGCAGTATTAGCCTACCTATTGCTAAAAACTTAAAAAAAAAATTATAAAATGCTTAACACGAGAGGCTGGAGTATATCTTGTCTGGTTGATAAAAATAAAATCGTTTTAGGAATTTCATTCAACTGCAGCTATATCTGAAAGATAGTGCCAAACAAGGGAAGGTTTGTATATCGACGGATACAGTTTGCAGGGCAGCCCAGTCACCAAAAATGTTACGTTCTCAGATTAATATTGTGGGCTGGCGCTGCAAAGAAAGAACAAAATATACCATTCAGTTCCAATAGGAAATATAATAAAAGCCTTTATCTAAAAGCCATCAGGGACAAGCACTCAATACAAGCTAACAAGCGGGAACTGATAAGATAACATTTATATGAGGTCAAAAGTCAAATACCAGTCAAAGGCTTTTAACCTCTTGGGGTCATAAACAGGAGCACTTAAAACAGTGATAGTTATTTATCGGGTCTAAAAGGCACCTGAATATTACCAGTGGAAACCGCTATGCTGCAGTCAAATTCGAATTTCCAGATGAGAAACTTTGTGTTTAATGGAATAAAACATAACCTTTAAAGCTTAATTTAATCGTGTTCAAACTATTTGCGAGATACAGACTTGCGCGTATCCAATAACATGGATAAACAGCATTGAAAAAAAACACCTAAACACAAGGCTAAATATTTAAAATCAATACATTTATTATGCAGCTTAGTGTCATTATCTAAACACGCAATATTGACAGTCAGCAGACTGAAAAGCACAATAAATCAGTCTTGGTGAATTTCTTCCCCTATTATGATGTTAATGTTGTTTTCTTTTTTTTTTTTTTTTTCCTGTGTAGTATTCAAAAACGAGACTAGGTAGAAAGCCAAATCATAAAACCACCGGTGTTCTTCGGAAAAATGCCTCCTTTCCACAAACTCTTCGGTTTGGTGGAGAGGGATTTTTATTTAGATAGCTAAGTAATTGCGAAGGATTTAAAGCTGTAGAGATTTACTCTTGCTGTGCAGTCAGGCAGATTTTCTTCAGGGTTTCAGGCTTCCTGTAAGACATTTTGGATCCCCAGTGGCAACCTTACAATATACAAAAGCTAAAATGTTAGAGCTAATGGTAGAGCTACACTTAAAAAAGGTGCCACGTCCCCTGTATTTCTCGAAGGATAGTTGCAGGCCAATCGACCAAATACCTGGGCACAGTCCTGTCGGTCTTATAAGGCCCACTGTCTGACTCTAGCATGCGCCAGGCCACTACTGTGCGTTTTTAGATGCGTTCAAATATTCGTCGGCAATATTTTCTGATCGTATCCTAATGACACCTGGAGTGCACTCACCTTTATTGACAATCTTGTGTTTTGAAAGTCCATTTGCTTCACAAAAGAGCCCCAAGCAGAACAACAAAGACTAACCTTCTTCATTCACTTAATGTTTAGTGGGGGGAAAAAAAGCCCAGCAACCTTAATCAGCATGCTGATTGCATCGTCAACTAACAAATAATTTACTGCTCTGAGCATTGCATTCTATTAAAAGCTCATTAAATTTGCTGTCCTCCAATGGGAGGTTTAGCTTTTCCAACTGCAAGCTTTTCCTCCGAATTATCACATCTCTCCTTTTAATTTTTTTTTCTAATTTGCAAAAATGTCTTGTAAAGAACTGGGGCAAAATTTTATACCCCAGGACCAACCACGTTACACTGTATCAGGCGTTTTCCATACTATGCCCAGCGATGTTTTATTTTTTATTATTTTTTTAATTTCACAAACTGGAGAGCCCGGCGTTCGTTTGTAATTCTCACACTGTTGGTGGAGCTGAATGAAAACGACCTATACGTTTTATTAATCTACGTCCAAACAAAACCCCTGAAACGAGTGTCGTGCATTTTCGAATACCAACTTTTCTTACATCCAAGAGAACTGTGCAGCCATATGCACACCCGTCCTACTCTGGCATCATAGATAGGTAATAAGAATGGAATGTGTAAGTCCTTTTTAGCCAAATGTTTTCTTCATGTCTATGTGTAGACAAAATGTTTACAAACTGGGGGTTTGCAATTTTAATAATCATTTGTTTTAAATGAGGGGGAATAATATATTGCATATTGGCAGTAATTCAAAGACTAATACAAACCGTGAAGCTATACGGCAGCCATTCTTAGCGCTCTGAAATCATCTTCCCGGTATAAAATCCATATAGTTAATGGGTGAAACACAAGAAATGTCTGACGTTGAATTAAAAAGTAGCTTTGGATTACTAATTGTGCTCATTGCAAATTTGGGTCATTCTGTACGAGTGGGGATAATGTAGGGCTCCTGAGATTGCTATACACTACAGTGTAGGGTTCATTCCCTGTGCAAATCCTGAGCTCGATGATTGTGCGTGAGATGTAGGTGCTGTGTGTCTTCCTCATCAATGCTAATACAGCAGCGCCTACAATCAAAGCTTAGCGAGTCTAAAGCCTGATTGCTAAGGGCAGACTAACGCACTACACAAATTCGCTCACTTTCAAATCATGCTGGCAAGAGAACAGCGGTCCCCGCCACCCCCACCCTCAAGTTTAAGATCAACTTCCTCCACTTATCCCCCAATCTCACGCTTCACTATTGTATGTAGAAAAGTGTGGCTGCTTCCATTATGGACGTCTACTTCAAGCGTGCGCAAAAGCTAAACATTCTATAGACCTTAAACAGCAGTGATAATTTAACGTTACACACAAAAAAAACCCCACCAAGTAATCGGGAAAAAAAGTCTAGACAGAAAAGCGAAGAGACATTTATGTGAAAATGGAGCTAAGACGCCGACTCGTTCAAGCGTTTCACTTACAGGTGTTCACCAATATAATTTCTCAAATTTCGAAAAGTTGTATTCCACTGACTAAACATTAAAGAATTGTACATCTAGGGCAATAAACAATAGGTACTGACATATGCAGACAGCCCAGACCCTAGATGAGATTGTACTACTTAAAACCAGCCCAATCATTATCCCTTCAGAGACCTGATGACAAGAGTAGAGCTGTCGAAAGATTGTCAGAAATACTGTATATTTAGCCCAATAACAAAGTATCATCTAAAATGTGTTGTACCTTTATGTGGACAATAAACAATAACATCTACTTTGCATTGTCTTTTTAATAAACCTTTGTGCAGACAATTCAAACAATAAAGTGATAATATGGATTATATTAATAATCATAGGAAGTGTTTAAACTGTAGGGGGTATATTAGTAAAACGATTCAAATAATTTATAAGAAAACCATTGTTACTAACAAAAATTGTATTACAGATGATTCTTATCAAATTCAGTATATGTCTGGGTAACACAGTGCATCGGACTGAGCAAGGGATGATACTTCTGTATTCCCCAGTGACAATTTAAACATTGTTTATCGTTTCTCCTATGAACAATCCTAGTAAATGGAAGCAGCCATTTTGGTGGACCTGCTTTAGAGATCAGATGACTGTTTTTAAAGAGATACAGCTACACATACTGTAAATATAATGTATGCCTAATTCGAAATCTATCCTGAGTTGTAATCGGACCTGTTTATATGCTTTCCTGCACCAGATCCTTTTCTATTCAGATTTACGATATTCCGTGCATATTAGAAAAGTTGATGCCATGCTACAGGTAGGCTTTGTGCCTGAAAGCACTGACTGGGCGAGTTTAGTCCGTGGGCATAGGGACACTGGCTGTTGTTCAAAAAGTTCCAATCGGAAGTCACTGTGCAGTTTGTTATAAACTCTACCTTTTAAGTTACTTGCTAGGGATCTTCATAGCGCCTCTGTCCTTCAATCACTGATTCCACTGCTGGCGGAGAAATGTTTTTCTTTTATCAAAATTCGTGTGAGTTATACATTTATTCCTCAGGTGTGCTCCCAGCTAAAGCAGTTACTCTTCACAGATGCCTTCCAGCTATCTTAAGATTCAAAGAAAGAATTCAGACCTGAAAGGACTGGGGAGAAAATGTTCTTAAAAACTTGAAGGCCATTCAACATCATAGAACATAAACGTAATGCCATGCAGTAGCGTTTCTGTTCAGCAGATCCGACACAGCAACCAAGAAAACATTGTTCAGACTGTCTCTGGAGGAAAGCATTCATAATCTCCAAGAAAAAACAACAGAGAAATAAGGAAAACTTTAATCACAATGTACGTAATTTAATTCCAGCCCTTAAAAAGTATGAAAGACTTCCTATAGAGATGGGTCAAACCTTTTTATTCATCGTTGAATACAGCAAATTAATGATAGCCATTCAACATTGATCATTTCGGTTATAATTAAAATAAACTCAACTCCATCCCACTTACCTATCTCCTATAATAATCTAGACCAGAAAATTAAACACTCCCCATATATGTATGTGGTTGTCTGCGGTTCACAGTTTGTTTTTTTCTCAAGCTCCGCGTGATGTTTCGTTTGTTAAAAGTGAAATGCCAAGTTAGAACTAACGAGATATCATGGCGATTAAAGATAAAAGTTTTTGGCATTGTCCTATCTACAACCAAGAAGCCTGAATTCTGGGCTGCAGAACTTTCTCGGCTGACCGGGGTTGCCAAACTAGCTCGTGGTGTATTTACGAGTTAATATACTGATGGGCTGCCAAGTGTTTTTCCTGGAATTTTTTTGTTTCTGACACTCTGCGGGGGAAATAACAACAGACTACAGGCAGCATAAATCAGATCTACCCTCGTTGCCGCCCTGCAATAGGATTAACAGTTTTCCTAAGGAGAGCTGCAGGTTTGCCCAAGAGCAGCTCTCAGGTGTTCCAAGTCTTGACACATCAGGAATTAGACAGAGCAGAGAAAATCAATAGCGCGCGTGTCGGCGCATGAGAAAGCGAGAGGAAGAGTGATGAGTTAATATTCAATTTTCAGGAGTGGGTGGGGGAGCCCCGGTATGACTCTTAAGTTCAAGGGTCTTCAAAAGTACGGGAGGAGATGGTCGTGATCAGTTACTACAGCTCATTCAGGTGATCTCCGTGTGTCACATACAGATCTTTGGCACTTTTGGCCAGTCACGTTGTGCGTCCTAATGTTAGTTGGCCGCTTGGGTCCTCTTGTGTTTCCTGGGGAACTCTACTCTCTGCTTGTTCTAACTTTTCAACGATTTCTTTTCTGGTACCGGATCTGTGGGTACACAAAGGGAAGCATGGTTCCTGTTCGCTCCTTCGCCTAACCTGAATTTGTGCGTAAAGATATTCCAGATGCTTTAAGATTAAGCAACAGACTCAATGAGTTTGCATGTCCCAGAAACACTCTCTCGGAGCTGAGGTTTGATGTGATTAATCTCTCATGTGAATTAAACTCTCATCCCACAGTATTCTGCTGTGGAAATCTGCGGAACAACAACACGCTCTTTAGATATGAAAGCAAGGCCCCCCCCCCCCCCCCACATACAATTTATTTTATTGACCTCTTTAATTGACAGAAAGTTATTTCTTCTTAGTCTCATCTGTCAGGTTTTAAAAACTGTTCACAGTTCTGTTATACTGTAAGGGGCTAGCAAAATTGTTTTGAAATGAAGGGGGCATATATCGCCTGGGAAATAAAAACATCTTAATTTCCCAAATTGTCATTCCAAAAGGCAACGCCGTCTGTTACGTGTTTGCTTGCTTTCTCCTATATACGCCTTTCTGAATCAAGATACTTGGAAACATAAGATACCATTATTTTAGAAGCTGTGCCAAAAAAAACCCATCAATATATCTAGATACTCTTATTTTCAAAGTTAGGATATGAAGATCCAAAATGCTCTCTACAGTGCACGCTCTTTCTGGTGGATCTCTGACCACTCCGCAATAATCTAGTCGAAATTACGTCCACCTAACCAAAAGGTACAGAGGGAGGGGAAGAGAGCAGTTCTTTATTCGGAAACAGGAGCACACGCTCCCGCTCCTTGCAATTTTGGTTGGGCCAGTCACTTCACTCTTCATTGCTTCAGGTACTGTAAGCCCTCAAGGGGACAGGAACATACCTACTGTCCTGCATGCAACCGGCCTTGAACTTCGTGAGCTTAATCCAAATCCAATCCTCTGTAAAAGATTCATTCCAAATAAATATTTTAGCTTTGATAATCACGGTCGCGGCTCCACTAACTCCCATCGGGGGCTACGTTGCACGTGCTTAGCGCCTCCGCTAAATAAAGGATAACTCGGCGCTAACAGTGACCCTCGAAAAAAGGACACGTTTTCTAAAGGTCAATAGTGATTTCATATCCTGCCTGAAAATCAGTCTATCAAACAGACAGGTTTCAAAAGCATTTTACAGTAACAAAGGCTCCCAGTCCTGGAGAAACACATGAAATCTTGTTAGCAAAAGTTGTTCTTTAGGCCTGATCCACTAAGCTTCTTTCCGCTCATAGAAAAAAAAAGTCTTGATTCCGTAGTTTTGGAAGGGTCCTTCCCCTACCCCCCATTTTTGCAGACTTCCTTTATTTTTAAAGAAATCAGTGGAAACTCCCCCATTTTCCCAGGTCACTAATCTGCAGGGCCTGAAAAGCTGCTTCGCTTCTTGTAAGTGGTGTTTTAAGAGGGATCCATATGTTAATTATGGTCTCTGCTGCAGTAAATTGGGTCTGATCTAACCCGGGCACAGAAAATGCTAAATCGGGATGAGCTCAGCTACTTTTGCTTGAGTTTGTAAAAGAGCCCCAGCTTAAAAAGATTTGAAAGTTGCAAGCGAAGGGTTTACTGGGCTGTGAGAAAGATTAGCTTGATTAATTTTTAGGGAAGAGATAAAAGCTGTAAACAGTACTTTGAGAAAACTTTAAAAAAAAAATCACATTTGCTGTTAGCTTTAGAAGAAAACGAGCATTAATTTCAGAAGTTCCATTATGCTGTTATAAATGGTCATGGGCATGTGACGTTGTAAATTGTCCTCATTTGAAGGCATAAACAGGGATATAACAATTCTTACATAGAAGAAGAACTGTTGCCTTTGGAACAATTATTCTTTCCGTTAAAAAAAACAAGAGTTTATTTTGGATCCTTTGGATTCTTCACGTGCACTCCTGTTGTGAGGTTTTAGGATGACTAAAGTTTGGAAATCTCATCTAAGAGGCCAATGTGGTAAGGTGTATTGCAAAAGTGTTGACGCATGCAGAAACCTTTCCTGCTGTTCTGTGCAAAAACGTTTGCGTGCATTATTGAGCCATGCTAAAGCATACCATAAAATAAATGCAGAAGTGGGTATTGCGCTGCATAATTATCTAAATCAGTTCATTGCTTATGTTCACCTTGTTAAATAGCATGCAAAACAATGTGAATTTCACCAGGAACTTTACTGGAAGGCATAATAAAGACTCCCCCCCCCCCCCCCATAATGGCTGAGTGAACATACAAATATTAACACTTAAGTTAGTTTAAATATAACTTGCATATAATAAATAATAGTAATGATATTTAATTAATTACGGTCACATCACTTAAATGCTCTGAAGGTGGAACAATTAATGCAGGGTAATATTAATGTGTTTTTCTTATTCATGCTTTTTTCAGTAGTAGCTGAAGGCAAAGTTAGGTTAAGGTACAGTAAGTATTCTCCTGCCCCCTTAGTGCATCAGCCTCAATGATATTATGCAAATTTTATGATTTCATCCTTAATCTCTCTGATCATTTCTGTGTTTATAGTTAAATAATCAGTCAAGGATATCTGCTTTTCCATTTTTCATTGAAATTAAATTTTGTCTTCTCCTTGGGGTAAGTGTCTGCAATATTTTACTTCTTTGATTTAGTCCTGTAGCCCATTACTAGCAGTATAAACAGTTTATTGCTTGTTTAAGGGTCAAGTCACCCATCCTGAGGCTGCAAAGGAAGGTTCTGGTAGATAGTTATTTGGACAGATCTGGAGACCATTTTAAATGCTATCGTGGGTTGGAAACATCTATCCCCCTGAAACCAGAGAGCAGCAAGTAGGCTATTAATGAGCTTACAAAGAGGCATTTGGGCAGGCCCAGCTCCAAGTCACAGAATGAATTATTAATGGTCTCCTTAAAATATGCATAAGCCTCATTATGTCCTTACAGGCATGCAAAGTTTGTTCGCTGACTTTGGTTCCTTATGGAAAAAACAGAGGAATTACAAGGAGCCTGTTCCAAAATACCAGCAGCGCGAACAAAGAGAATGAAACCAAAAATGTTTGCCCACACTTCAATCACTAAACCAACTCATTTAAGTATTTTTAGTATTGTTTACTTGGTCTTGCTCCATTGGATATAATGGAGAAAAAAAAGGACAGCAAAACACTTTTATATAAACAATGAAAATCAGCCTAGAGATTTTTAAAGTGTATTTTACTGTTATTCAGCACCAGATTTTGGACAGCTCCTGTGACGGAGACCGAGAAGAGAGGCTGTGACACTAGAAAATGAAAATACATTATGCTGCTCCAGGTAGGTTAGAGGGTACATGATAAACCAGCTATCTATCTAAAAGACCAGACAGTTTTAAATAAATATAAAATGCTATTTAACTCTCCTGCTGAATCCTAAGAATATCAAAGTGCAGGTGTAGAGAGGTGGATTCATACAGGCCTACTATATATTCTCAAATTGAGCAAATTGCTGAAGCTGTGATATAAAATAGTAACATACATAGTAACATAGTAAATGACGGCAGATAAAGACCAATATGGTCCATCTAGTCTGCCCAGCGAGACGGCAAGAGTAGGTGCACTTGCCGCTCCGTGCAGATCACCCCTCCCCATGTCTTTGTTTAGGGGTGTACTCACCGCTCCATGCAGGTCACCCCTATTTGTTGAGATATAAGACATAGTTAAGTTTATTTTGATTTTATCCTGTTGCTATAAAGGGATCCACTGTGTTTGTCCCATGCCATTTTGAATTCTGTCACTGTATTTGCTCTCACCATTTCCATCAGCAGGGCATTCCAAGCATGCACTACCCTTTCAGTAGTATTTCCTGACATTGCCTTTCAGTTTACCCCTTGCAGTTTTGTGTTATACCCTCTAGTTTTACAGCTTCCCCGTCTTTGAAAAAGGTTTGTTTGTTCATTTATACTCTAAGAATTTAAAGGTCTGTATCATATCTCACAAATACTGTGTATACCATGGACTACCCAAAGAACAAACCAGTCAGTACTAGAGGAGATCAAACCTAAGCTTTCTTTAGAAGCTCAGATGACAAGACTTTGACTTTCATACTTTGGACACATCATGCGAAGAGAGAGATCATTAGAGAAAGACATCATGCTTGGCAAGATAGAAGGTCAATGCAAAAGAGGAAGGCCAGCAATGAGATGGATCGACACAATAACAGCAGCTACGGGTACCAGTCTGTCAACAATGAGCCACTTGAATGAAGACCAAACACAATTTAGGACAACTATCCAAAGGGTCGCCATGAGTCGACACCGACTCGACAGCACTTAACAACAACATCATATCTCCCTTGTCCTTCTTCTCCTCTAGCGTATACATATTTAGGTCTCCAAGTCTCTTCTCATATGTCTCCTGGCACAGGCTCAGAATCATTTTGCTAGGATTCCTCTGAACTGTTTCCAGTCTTTTTATATCCTTTGCGAGATATGGTTTCCAAAACTGAAGACAATATGCCAAGTGAGGCCTCACCAGCGACTTGTACAGTGGCATTAGTACCTCCTCCTTTCTGCTAGTAATTCCTTTCTGTATGCAACCCAGCATCCTTCTGGCTTTGGCCACCACCTTGTTAAACTGTTTCACCACAATCACTCCAAGGTTCTTCTCCTGGACCGTGCACACCAACTTCTCGCCCCCTATCACATACAATTCCCTTGGATTTCTGCATCCCAAGTGCATGATACTGCACTTCTTCACATTAAATCTTAACTTCCAAGTATTAGACTGTTCTTCCAGCTTTTGTAGATCTTTCCTCATGTTATCCACTCCCTCAGGGGAGTCCACTCTGTTGCAAATTTTCATGTCATCTGCAAAAAGACTTTTCCATTCAGTCCTTTGGCACTATCACTCACAAATACATTGAACAGTACCGATCCCTGGGGCATGTCACTAATCACCTTCCTTTCATCCGAGTGAGTTCAGTTTACCATCACCTTCTGATCTGTCAGTCAACCAACTTCTGATCCAGTTCACCACCTTGGGACCCATCCCCAGGCAGTTCAGTTTATTGATAAGTTTCCTATGAGGAACAGTATCAAAGGCTTTGCTGAATCTAGGTAGATCACATCCATTGCATGCCCTTGATCTAGCTCTCTAGCCACCCAGTCAAAGAACTCAATCAGATTTATTCGGCAAGATCGTCCTTTGGTAAAGCCACGTTGCCTCAGTTCATGCAACCTGTTGATTTTGAGAGAGTCCGTTATTCACTCTTTCAGGAGCGCTTCCATTACTTTTACCACCACTGAGGTAAGGCTTACTGGCCTGTAGTTTGACACTTCTTCCCTATTGTCACTTTTGTGGAGAGGTACCACATCAGCCCTTCTCCAGTCCTGTGGAACTTCTCCTGTCTCCAAGGATCTATAAAAACATCCTTTAAAGGCCCTGCAAGAACCTCTCTCTGCTCTTTCAGTATCCTGGGATGTATCCCATCTGGTCCCATGGTCTTGTTCACTTTCAGTTTTGCAAGCTGTTCAAACACATCATCTTCTGTGAATGGTGTAATACCTACTCCATTCCCAATTTTATATTTGTCAATCACAGGTGGTCCTTCTCCAGGATTTTCTTTAGTAAAAATAGAACAGACGTATTTGTTTAGCATTTTTGCTTTTTTAATGTTACTTTCCACAAATCCGTTCTTGGTACTTTTAAGTCTTGCAATTCCACCTCTGATCTTCCTCTTCTCCCGAATATACCTAAAAAGAGTTTTGTCTCTATGCTTCAGATCTTTATCCATGAGTTCAGAAACAAGAACTCAGCTTTGCACTAAGGCAGGGATACACAAGTTCAGTCCTTGAGTCCTACAGACAGACCAGGTTTTCAGAATAATCCTAATGAATATGCACGAGAAATTTCAATACAACAGCAGCAGTATGCATGCAGATTTATCTCATTAATATTTATTATGGATATCCTGAAAACATGACCTGTTTGGGCCCCTCAATGGCTAATCTTGTGCATCTCTGCACTAAATAATTAACATCCCAACTACAAAATTTACAGATAGCAGACGATAGCAGTTTCAAGAGAATGAGCCAAACTTTTCTGAAAGCCATAGGGCCTGCATGTTTACCCTGATAGACTATTTTCTCTGCAGTGATATGCTTGTTCAGATTATAGCCCACAAGCACTGGGCAGACCCTAACTATCAGAGTCAAATTCCCAGACAGCAGAGCACTTGATCCTCAAAACATATGTGACCAGCTTGAGCCAGTCAAGACTAGGCCTACCTCTCCACCTCCACCTCCCTTTCAAGAACCACAGCATTTGACCTACATCCCTGCAGTTCTACAAGAAGTTCTAAGGAAGGAGAACAGGACAAAGATAAGAGCTATCTTGCAAAACAGCAAAACTTGTCCTTTTTTCATCACTCTTTCATTCTTCCTTCAAGCAACAAAACTCTCTCGCTATCTTCATCTCCCCAAGCAACACATCCACTGTGCCCCTGATGTACACACAGCCTCCACTTCCCCTCCCTAGACATTCCATCACAACCACACTGTCCCAGACACTCCTCTGCACACACCCTTCATATCCTCCTACATATCCCTGCCCCATAATCAAAGACACTTGCCACACCACCCTTCAATCCAACATGTACCCCCTACATAGAACCAGTAACCTGCAGGGCCATGGCAATGGTTGTGTGAGCAGTGCAGTCACATAGGGTGCAAGTACAGAAGGACGTCTGGCAATCATCACTGGGGTTTCCAGGAAGCCCAATACAATTGAGTTCTTTTGCACAGCTGGGTGAGAGGCAGTGGGTCACACAGGGTGCATTTCTAGCTTGCTACAGTCCTGGTTCCCTGCACCCCTCTGCACCCAGTTCCCCTCAGAAGGGGAGGACTAAACCCAGTTCATGCCACCTGGGAAGGAGGGGCATCTCATCCCTGACCTCAGGCAGCAGATTGCCTTTAGTTGTCTCTGCTTGGCCTAGTTGGAGGCTGTTATTCACTCCTCCAATCAGATCTAAGCAGAACATTGCCAACTCCTTTTTTGGGCTGGTGAGACATCAATTATTTCTCCTTTTGTCTGACCCAAAAGTGATACCGCAAATGCATTCTTAACTCCACAGGGCCCAGAAGCATCAAAGGCAGCAAAAGCATGAAGGAGAGAGGTGCCACCATCACTTTGGCCACCTGACTAAATGTGAACTTCAGCATCCTCTTCCAGCTGCTTCATGCCCTCTTTGCCTGTAATAGCCTAAGAACAATGAGCATGCCACCACTCTATCGCAGCTGGTAATGATGCAAGGGGATCCTGTACTCAAAGCTTTTCTGCTGCCTGAGAGTCAGGAAAGGAAAATGTATTTGCTATTACATGGAGAGAGTTAAGTGAGAGAGGGACCTTTTTGGTAGGGAGATGGGATCAGAGGTTGGAGTTGCTGGTCTGGGACGGGGCAAGGATCTACTGGGCAGGGAGATGAAGTGAGGGACTGGGGATAAGAGCTGTTGGGCTTGGTCAGTTATGGGGACAAGGGTCTGAAGGAGAAGGAGAAGAAGAGCAAGGGCTGCTGAGACAGAAGGTGCAGAGGGGGCAGGGAAGAAGAGAGCGATGAGGAAACATGGGAAAGAGAGGAGAGCAGAGAGGTGCACAGTGCTAAGGGTGCAAGGGGGATCAAGGGATACTTGGCAGGGATGGGAGCGTGTGAGAGGCACTTATTGAAAGGATATACTGTAGCTGGGGGAAGTGAGGATATGATCGGAGAGAGTGTTAGTGTAGGAATGATGGAGACACTGATAGAGGTTAAGAGGGTAAAGGACCTCATAATGTTAGTTCAGGGAATCTGCATTTATTCTGTCTTTGTATTTTGCTTAATAATGGAGGAAATGTATTTGATTATTAGGATTTCCATTTCAATTTTTGCCTTCACATTTGCAATATATCATCAACAATTCCATATTTGAAGATTTCATTGAGTTCTGTATGTATGATTGAAGTGAGGTACTAGTCAACCAACTTAAAATTCCAGGATATAACATGTACCACGCCCCCAGAACAACAAAGAGAGGTGGAAGAGTCCTCATTATCATAAAGGAAGAGCTGAATGCATCCCTCCTCACTTCCAACAACGTTGAAGATATAGACATACTCACAATCAAAACTAACCATCTATCATTCTGTCTAATATATAGACCCCCTAATACGAAATGGAGATACACACAATCCACTGTCTTACGATCTCAATACATGAACACACTTTTTTTTTTAGTGATCAAGTCAGTGTTGACTCACTACAATGCTACAAAGACATTATCAACAACAAGAAGAAAGAGTACTACTCCAATATACTCACAAAATCACTTAACCTCCCCAGGGAACTGTTTGAAATTGTAAAGACTCTTATTCATAACACCAAAAATGATGATCCAAAAAACCCTACCATAGATCCTCAAATCTTGGCCAACTACTATGAAGAAAAACTAAAACATTAAATATTAGACCCAACTTTCATACTTGAAATCAATTCCACAACAAATTACACCTGGTCTACTTTCTCTCAGACCAAGAAAGATATATTTAGTAACATTATAAATAAAATAAACACAACTATATCCAGTCTTGATCCATGTCCAGTCAGCTGGATAAAGGCCACAAAAACAGAGCTTTCCCCTTTAATTCTTACAATCATTAATTCCTCCTTGAAACAAGGTCACATGCCTCTATCCCTGAAACATGCCATAATCCACCCCATCCCGAAGAACAACTCCTTGGATAAAAACAACCCTACAGTATACCAACTAATCTCAAGCCTCCCCTTCATGGCCAAAGTAATTTAAAAAATAGTCCAAATTCAGCTCCAAAAACACATTGAAACCCATGTACCCCTTGATGAACACCAATATGGTTTCCAGCCACACCATGGTGTCGAAACTCTGTTAATTGCTCTGCTTGACAAACTGATTCATGGAATTGACAATACCAAACAAGCATTCATCCTTATATTTTCAGACATCACAGTGGCATTTGACAGTATAAACCACACCATCATGTCACCAGACTACAGCAGATAGGAGTTAAAGGCATAGTATTCCAATGGGTCCAATCATACCTTCCAGAAAGAACCCAACAGGTTAGAATCAGACAATACACATCTAAACTATAAGCAGGAACAAGGCCTACTCCAATGATCTGCCCTATCTGCCCTCCTTTTTAACATTTACCTCCAGCCCATTTGCATGATCTTCAAAAAATTCTAAGTAGGTGGACAAAGAATGTTATATCTTCCGTTAAACACCTCTAACTCCATCCCACACCAAATTACAGATTGCTTTAAAGAAGCAGCAGAATAGCTCAACTTCCATAACTTACTGATCAACTTCAGAAAAATGAAAGCTCTTTCTATTACCAGAAATCAGAGTTCCACCCCTTCACCTCATATAAGAATTAACGAGACCGACATAGTAGTAAAGAATGAAGTAAAATATCTCGGTGTTACCTTATACCAGACACTCAACATGTCCACACACATAAAACTAACAACCAAAAAAATCGACTATAAACTCAAAATGTTAAAACAGCTATGACCACTACTACCCAACCATGACTTCAGATCAGTCCTCCAAGCAATAATTACACCCCACATTGATTTTTGTAACAGCACATTACAAGGCTTACCTAAACAAATCTTAAAACAGCTCCAAATGGCACAACATGTCGCAGCATGAATAGCAGAGAATGCAAATATATCAGAACATAACACTCCCACATTATACAATTTACACTGGCTCCTAGTCCAAAGCTGTATAGATTACAAAATCCTAATGACTACATTCAAACTCCTTAGAGAGATAGCCCCTTTCCACCTTTCCTCTCTAATCAGCAAAGAAGAAGAGACATGCTCAAAATGAGGATGCAATCAAAACAAACTAATGAATCCCTCAGACTACTGAAAATCCATTAAAGCCACAAATAATAGAGCTTTCTCTCACTTTGCTCCCACTCTCTGGAATGCCTTTCCAGATGAGCTAAGAGAAATCAAAGACCTCACCACATTCCAAAAAAAAATAAAATCCCACCTCTTCAAATAACATTTTGGAACCCCATGGGAATCCACCAACACAGAACCCACCTAACCCAACACAATAAAACATATAACCCCTCTAAACCAGAACTACATCCCCCCACACTCAAAGAGAACACACACAAGCCAACAAACTATATAAGCCACCCCTGGATCATAATATCAAATCTAAGGGCCCTCCCTTTTGTACATAGTTCCCAACTTAGTCTATCTCTAGCCTAAGTCATGTTGATGTTTTATGTATTGTGATAAAGCTGAAGCCATTGAAGCTATAGACTTAGGAAAAAACACTTTTTATTATAAAGCAACTGACTCACAGAGGGTGCAGTTACCTAAAAGTGCAGCTAGAGGGAGCAGGCACAAGGCTGCAGAAGCTAAGCTGACACACCCAGGTTTTGAGAATGAAGGAGCTAATCAGGTACACCTGAGTAGAAAGCCAGAAAGCTCAGTGGAGAAATGGCTTTATAAACAGTGCTTAGAAGGAAGAAAGCAGAGAGGATCTCGAGTTCAGAGAGGAACTGGGAGAGGATCTCGAGTTCAGAGAGGAACTGGGAGAGGATCTCAAGTTCAGAAAGGAACTGAGAGAGGACTATGAGCTGAGAGAGGAGCTGAGAGAGGAGCTGAGAGAGGACCTCAAGCTCAGAGAGGACCACAAGTTTGGAGAGGAACACAAGTTCAGAGAGGAACTGAGAGGGGACCTGAGAGAGGAACCTCACATACTGAAAGGCAGAGAAGCTTGGAGTACTTACAAGGAAGAGCTAAGTTCCAGGGAGGACAAGCCCGTTCCAGAAAGCTCCAGGAGCCAGTCTTCAGGGAAGATGGTGATAGAAGGAGACTGCCAGGTAGAGCAAATACCAGCAGAGCATGTCTCAAAGATCCAAGGTACAGTTATATTTCCTTTCCAAGATGTGAGCCAGCTCCTAGAAAAGCTTATAACCCAGAGAGCCGTACTGATAGGAAACAAAGCTGTGAAAGGCTTGTGAAACCTTTACAGAGAGACATAGTAAAAAGCCATAACAGTTATTTGCCAGAACTACAACCTGCCTTATCCAGGGAAAGCTCAGGACTAGCTGACAATACGGCTGACCAGGAACCTATGCAAATAGAGGTGATAGAGCCAGAGCCGTTGCAGTTAGAGCACCCGATGGACTGCTCACTCTGTGTTTCCAAGAGTCTAGAGTCTCTCACAGAATTGTAACCGGCAGGACATGCTTTAACATATCTTTTTGCTTTTGCTAAGCTGAAAGAAGAAGTTTTGTATTTGTTTTTCCTCTTGGTGTTGAAAAACTGTTTGAATGCAAAGAACTGTGAAGTGCCTGTAACAGTTACTGACTTTGTAAATATTTTGGCATAAACCCTGAAGTAAGGTACATTCTGTTTTTGTCTTCCTGGAGAACCTTTGCACAACAAAGGGAATAAAAAACCATTTAAGTTTAACCCTGCACAAGGCTCACAACTATTTCTTTATGAAGTGGGACTACAAAGACCATGATGCACCTGGTCTAGAAAAGTTTGTCCTCCTTCAACCAACAATAAGTGTCCGCCCTCTCCTTTCTGCACGCTGCCACTAGGAGGGGCTGTGACAGTAATTCATCAGTTTTATGTACTCAACTCTGTATTGTTTAATGTAAACCACATTTGATCTTTTGGAAAAAGCAGTAATGTGGGTCATAGGAGAATTGTCCTCATGGACCAAAAACTGGGGTCCAACAGAAGGACCCAAACATAAAAATTCTTTAACATTTCCCACCAGACAAGTATCCAATCCCAACACCAAATGCAATATATAGATATATATTACTATTTGTTTTCCTTTAGTCAAGAATGTAAATTGTTCCATCTGGACTCAAAAAATTCCACCTTATCATAATTCAATGCAATTTACATGTTAAAATAATTCAATCTCTTGCCCAATTTTAATGTGCAAATTGCATTGAATTATAAGGTGGAATTTTTTTGAGTCCGGATGGAACAATGAACATATTGACTAAAGGAGAATAAATAGTAATTTATATATTTTATATAATCACCTCGTTTTTGGTAGCACCTCTGAGAAAGGCTCCATGTCAATAGAAGGAACCACCAAAAGCACACGCAAAAGTACAGGAGCCTGGCTATTTGGGACAGGCTGGGCACTGCCCCAAGTTGCCCCACCACAGACTAAATTTGAAGCCCGTGCCCCACTTCTCCTACCACTGCACGTTCTTGCAACACCTCCCCTGTGGTTAGAACTACTGGCCTCAGAGGATCACTGTGCTAAACTTACTGTATCTGATCTTTCCATCACATGACAGGACACAGGCGCTTCAAAAAGTAAAAAGTCCATGGCGTTAGGCTCTACAATGCCAGGACACCTACTCGGCCCAGAAGAATGATCCAAAGTACACACTGACACTGGCTCCTTAACAATACCCACTACATTCCCATACTTTGTGGCGCCCAAATTAACCAGTTATATCTTTCATCTCAAAACTCTTCCACCTGCCGTACTGAGGCATGAAGCAGGCACTGCACTCACAGAAAGCTGCCTGTTATAGCCTGGGAGACTAGATACTTGGGCATGACAAAAAGCAAAATAACCCACCAAAACAGCCCTTGATCACAGCCATGGCTGAGAACCGAGCCTCATCCATCATGCAAGAGAATTGCTGCTAGACCACATAACTCTAAGGGACTATTCAAGCTACTTCCACTGCCTCTACATATTAAATTGAAGGTAAATCATAATTGAAACCAATCAGGTTTCTTTTCCAGCCTGCCAATCTAACAGTCCACCTCACTCCCATCCAGCATCACTACTCCCCCCTCAATATGCTATCTCCACTCTAATCTCTGGTAAGTGAGGCTCACAGCCAAGACCATGCAGTAAGCAACAAACCTCCGCAGTATCTGCAGGGGGAGTTCCTGGGGGAGTTCTTGCAGATAATGCTAAGGACTAGATTTCCTGCGGAGACCCTGTGTTACCCGCCTCGGTAGATTCTGCAGAAAAAGTCCCACAGTTCCTGCTGAAGTAGATACCAAGGCACCAACAAGATCAAAAATAAAAATAATGGTTCCCCTGCAGCACTAATCCCTCCTGGACAGCACCCAGTCCCTATCGGAAGCTCCACAGGGGGGATGGGGGCACCCCCCTCTGTTAAATGTTTCCTAGCTAGCCAGTCAGGCTGAGGCCCTCCTCCCTTCCCCCAATGCAAGGTCTCGCCGGAAACTCCAAATCTTAGCAGTATCTGCAGGATATCCCCCAGGAATGCCCCCTGCAGATACCACAGAGGTTTGTTGCTTACTGCATGGTCTTGGCTGCTAATGCACTGTGTAACCAAAATACAGCACACAGCTGAATAAAGAGTGAAATAATAGGATATAATTTAGGAAGAAAAAAACTCACTAACCACTATTAGTATCACAAAATGGTAAAATCTAGTGGCATATTACAGTCAGAGTTCTTTAAAAAAGTCCTATTTATTTAATCTTCAAAAATTTTAAATTTTCATACTTAACTATTTTCTTTGAATAGTGCATCGAGTGGGAGGGAAGGGGTTTAAGCCCAACTGGCTAGACAGGAAACTTTGAACTTTGGGTGGTGCACTGAGCCCCCTGGACACCTCCTGATGGAGATTTGGAGCTTTCCAGGGGGGATTGATGCTGCAGGGGAGGGGGGAGGATGGGGAGGAGGGATAGGAAAGGCAGTGAGGAGCAGCTGAATGAAGGCACTTATAGGTCAGAAGTAGAAGTTTGAACTGGAAGCAGAAATGGATAGGGAGCTAGTTAAGTGATGTGAGAAGAGAGGTAGCCTAATGGCTAGAGCACTGGCTTGGGCACCCAGAGAGCAGGGTTCAATTCCCACTAGCACTCCTTGTGGCCTTGGGCAAGTCACATAATCTCCCATTGCCTCAGAAAAATCCAAGTTATCAATATCCCTGTTTAATATACAATACCAAGGTTAAGTTGCAATGTAAACTGCTTTGATTGAAATGATTAAGCGGCGCTCTTCCAGGGTGGCATGTGCTCCAGATGGAAGGTTGGGAGCTCGATGCTTTGGTTGACATGGAAGGCAGACACCACTTTGGGTAGGAACATAGGGTGTGTCTGCTATTTAGCATGGTCCCGGTAGAGGATGGTGTACGGCTGGTGAGAAACCAAGGCTTGCACGACTGGCCAAGGTGATGACAAGCAGGCATAGGGTTTTATATGTGAGGTACTTGAGGGGGCCATTGGCCAGCGGCTCAAAGGGGACCCTCGTGAGGATTTCTAGCATGATGGATAGTTCCCACCGTGGCACCAGTTTCCACACTGGTAGACATAGGCTGGCGAGACCTTTCATGAATCTGGAGGTTAGAGGATGTGTGGAGACAGGATGGTCCTCTACATGGTCATGGAAGGCGGCAATGGCTGAAAGGTGCACCCTGACAGAGGAGGCCTGGAGCCCTGTCTATGCCAGGGTGGCAAGATAGTGAAGGACCTGCAGGAGGGGGCAGGAGTCAAATCTTTCCACTTCATTGCATAGGACTGGCAGGTGGATGAACCGCTAAACCTCTACTGTGAGGTGCATGGAGGACAACCTAGACCTCTCAATTTCCAGGCAGTTAGTATGAGTGCGATTAAGTTGGGGTGAAGGGTCCTCCCCTCATCCTGGGTGATGAGATCTGGTCTCAGAGGTAGTCTGATGGGTGGAACGTCCGCGAGTTGGCATAGGAGGAGAAACCATATCTGCCTAGGCCAGAGTGGTGCGATGAGGATGACTGTGGCCTGGCTGTGGATGGTCTTCTGTATTACCCTGGAGATCAGCAGAGTGAGAGGGTAAGTGTAGAGGAGCTGGCCCTTTCCCCAGTGTAAGTCGAAGGCATCCGCAGCCGACTTCCTCCGTGATGGGTGTAGGGAGCAGAACTCCAGGCACTTGGGGGTATGTTTACTAAACCGTCTTAATGTGCGCCCGGCGATAGTGTGCAGGCTGCCATATAAGGAGTGGGCGTTTCAGTGTAAAGTAGCAAAATGGGATTAGCACGCGATAACGTGCGCTGCTGTGCACATTATCGTGCAAAGCGCCGCTAAGTGCGTTACCACGCGGTAATCTTATGTAGGCGCACAGACATCCAGCATAGAAACAGAAGGGTAGCACAATGGTTAATACACTGACTGATGATACAGGGGTCATGAGTTTGATCCCCCAGTATGCATAAGGCTGGTTGAGGCATCAGCTTTGACATGTAAGTGTTGTTTCCTGAGGCATTTTATGGGTATTTTAATTATTGCTGCCAGCAAACACACCCTCACGTGCCGCAACCTAAGGTGCCGCAGAAGGCACCCTATAAGGCACTCCATAGGGCACATTATAAAGTGCACTGTCTGCCACGGCACCCTATAATGTCCCCTATAGGGCACCCTATAAGGCGCTCCATAGGACACCTTATAAGGCACCTTATACGGACTGTAACCATAAGGTGCATCAGAAGGCGCTTTATAGGGTGCCCTATAAGGCGCCTTATAGGGTGCCTTCTGAGGCACCTTATGGTTACAGTATCCTGAGGGTGTTTTGCTGGCAGCACTAATGTACATTAAAAAAAGACAATGCTTTGGACAGCCCTATCAAATAACCCCACTGTGGGTTTGAACCCATGACCTCTGGCTCCACTGGTAGTGAAGTAACCAGTGGGCTACAGCTCCATAACTGCTAGCAAACCCCTGGCTGGCTGCAGAAGGACTGCATGTCACCACACAAACAGTCTGCTGTGGTCACCAGGATAGGGTTAACCCACTCAAACCCATGATGCACTGCACATGCAAATCAGCAGTCTACAGATGATCACAAGATGGGGTATGCACCCCCACAGCACCTCGGCCTGGTAGGGGGAACTGACCGTGTGTGGTACTGGCACAGAGTAGCTACACGCCGTCACATTGCGCAGGTACTGCACTCACCCTGAGGGTGAGGTGGGGCGCCCAGCACCAGGTCCACAGCAGAGATAGCCCATGCTGCAGGTCCCTAGCAGTGCTAATGTGTGAGATAGGTAGTTTCTGCAGACACACCTTGGATATATCTGTATTTCTCAGTCAGATTTAGCCCTTATGGACCCATAGGAGGATTATGTACCACCACCCTCCTCCCCCAGGGCTGAGAGTGGTAAACAGGGTCTCCCACCAACAGATCCACATTCTACCTCCCTGCAATGGTGGCAGTAGAGGTGACCATCAACCCAAATCCTGCTGGGGAACAGACACCCTACAGGGCAGTCAATGCAGCTCTGTACACATCCATAAAGCAATAGCCAGCAGACATTAGGCCTGGATATGCTAAGCTGCACCCCACCACTATCTGATATTCTCCTGCAGCAAGCCTTCAGCCGCTGCACCCTGCAAGGTGTGCCATCAAGATACATACCAGCTGCAGACAGTCTGCTAGCTAGTCCATAGCGCATAGTGCATGTTCCTGGTGGAAATGCGTGCACCCAGAACTGGGATGTCAGCATACACACCAAGCAGATAAGTCAGTGACTGGGCCCCAAAGGGGAACCCATAAATATCACATGAAAAAAATACTATATAGCACTATGGGGGAACCTAGCCATGCCGTGGTCACTGCTCAGTCAGGGTGAGAGTGATCTCCCAGCAGAACATGCTGTGGCCACCCTGTCTGTGCAGGTGGTGGCCGGGCACTACAATGTCCCAGCCAGTGCTCTATGTCCTGTGCAGATGCATCCTGGCCAGGCCACCGTGTCCGGGCTATACCCATGGTACCTTGCTCCTCATTATGCACATTGGCAGGCCAATACTGGCAACAGTGCTGGCAGTGTGGGCTGTGGAGGGTGTTTGCAGCCACCACACACTGGATAGACAGACACACACTCCCACACCTATGCCAGCATTGTGCTACTATAGAGGTGTTTAGCAGCCCTGGCCACCACACCAGTCCTGGGCACAGTGCAGGCATGGATATGGTACGCAATACTGTTGGGGGTCACTCCCCAGGGTGGTAAACACTGTCAGACACCAAACCTGAAGCACACTCCACAGACATCAGAAAGGTTGCTATGATGGAGCTCAATCAGCAAACTGTGCTTAATGTAGGAATTGCTATCTGCCAGTAATCATAGCAACCTTTTGATAGCTGTGTACCGTATTCCCAGGTTTAGGGTGGCATTGCTAAGGTATGCAAGTGCTAGTACTGGGAGATTCACGCAGGGCCCAATGTCCTGCCTCTCCAGGAGGCATTGGCTAATGGAGCCTGTGGGTGTGGGTGTGTCTGCCCCTGTTGGCTGCGGCTTTACGGCAGAGGTTCCCAACTCCAGTCCTGGTGTGCCAAACACTGTTCGGGTTTTCATGCTGTCCCTCATGAATATGCATGAGATACATCCGCATACCATGGGGGTGGTGCATAGATATGCAGCACAGGCATCTTTATTAGAGGCAGCATGGAACCTGAATGGTGTTTGGCCCTCCAGGACTGCATTTGGGAGACTCTGCTCTAGGTATTGCACCTGTTTATGGTGTCTGTGCTCCGTAGGGTAAAATGTAGGTGTTTTGGGCATGTTTACGTCATCTGCAATAAAGGTTCTGTCTGTATTAGCATGTTTTAGTAGTGGGTAAAAAGTGGGGGCTGGGTTGGCAGGAACCACAGTTAGGACTTGAACCTGTGACCTTCTGCTCCTGAACACACTGGCTGTGTGCACTGCACCACTATGTTGCCACAGAGGCAGTACATTCCCTGGGGATACCATGACTGTTCATCAGACGGGGCCTGTCTGTTGCAGTGCTTGGCACCCACCTACACAGGGCTAGGCCATGGTCTGCTCTGGGCAGCTGCCACTGCCCCCTCCACCACCAGTGCCCCTCTGCCACCCTGATGACATGCCCTTCTGCTGGTGGTACTGGTGGAGCGCAGTCTCAGGCCATCCAGTGTGCGGGTTCTGGGGTAGGGGTGCCTGCATAGGTGTCCACGCTTCCCCCCAGCACCGCCTGCCACTGTTCTGTGCCCTTGGGGGTCCCTACTGGGTACTATCCCCTGTGACACTGTGGGAAGCACACTCGTGCCCATGCTGGGCTCTCATCAGTTGCTGTCTGGCTGCTCTATTGTTTCAGCATTCCTATGGGCCACCTAGGCATCACCCTAGTCCGCACTGTGGCCCAGCTGCAGTACAGCATGTGCCGTCTGCAGCCCTCTGTGTCCCCTTTTCCTGCATCTGTCCAGTTGCCCATTCCGACATGCCCGCCCTGCTGTTGTGGAACATGTGCACCAAACTGGCACCCAGTATCTAACCTGCCTTTCATTTCTATGCTCCTGGAGCACTTCGTCTTTGCACAACTCTCTTCCTATCTCACCTCTACCAATGCTCTTCACCCACATCAATCTGGTTTCAGGGAAGGTCACAGTTCCAAGTCTATTCTTCTATCTCTCCTGAATGAGCTGCACACTGCTCATGATCACAGGGATTTCAGTCTTGTTGTTTCTCTTGACCTCACTGCCACTTTTGACCTAGTTGATCACTGCACTTTTCTTTTGCGTCTTACTAATCATGACATTTCAGGTATCCCTTGGAGATGGTTCAGGTCTTTCCTCGCTACCGGCTCTTTTTTCTCTCCAGTCTTCTTTTACGGCCTCGTCCGCCTCCTTACTCCTGTCCTGTTTCATCTCACAAGGTTCATTTCTTTCCCCCTTCTCTTCAATATCTTCCTGGCCCCCCTCACTTTGCTCATACAACAGTCAGGTATCTCTGCATACTATTACGCAGATGATAACATCCTTCTCCATCGTACTTCTTCCTCAATGCCCGATCTTACCCCCCTCAACTCCTGTTTGGACTGCATACTCACCTGGAAGTCCTTGAATTTTCTTTAACTGAATCCCTCAAATTCTCTTCCACCTGGATCATCTTTGGCACTGCCTCCCACTCTCTAGCCCCCACCTTTGCATCCACCCCTATAGCTATGGTTTCCTCTTTCAGATATCTGGGAGTGATCATCAACTCCTCTCTTTCATTCACATTGTACATTTCATCCATTCCTCATCATTCTTTCTACCACCTCCATCAGATTCGCTCAGTTCATCCCTTGCTCTCCCCCACTGCCCTGACCACTCTGCTTCTTTCTTTGGTCATCACAAGAATTTGACAATTGCAACATTATTCTAGCTGGCCTCCCACAATGCCATCTTCACAGGCTTCAGCTACTCCAAAACACTGCTGCACACATTCTAACCTTCTCCTCTCGCTTTCATCACATCACCCCACTCCTTTTCTGGCTTCACTGGTTTCCGGTCCATTTTCGAATTTACTACAAAATTCTCACATTTGTGTACAGGGCAATTCATACTTCAACACCGCAAATCTTGCTGATCTTCTCCATTTTCATTCTCCTTCCCATCTCCTCCGCTCAATCCATACTTACTGTCTGGCCCTTCCCTCTGTTTCTAAAGCCCATCTTGAATGTACATGTCACACGGCATTCTTTTTCCTGGGCCACTCCCTCTGGAACTCCCTCCCTCCGTCCTCTGCTCTGAATCCTCTTACACTAAAGCCGCTCTAAAAGCACACCTTTTCAGCTTAGCATTTAACATCTCCACTCTTTCATAATTCAGTTTGTCCATTTCTCTCCTCTCCTCCCCTTCTCTTTTCTCTTCTCGGCACCCTCCCCCTCTTCCCCTGAACTTAGCTTTTTCTCCTAGTCACTTAGCTGTCCTATCAAACAATGGCATTCCTTTTCTTTTTCTGACTTTCCTGCAGTCCTCTGTATTGTACACTGCTATATGCTTCGGCCAAGTGGCATATCAAAATAAGGAATAAAGATAAAGCGATAGGTTGAGGATATGCCAGATGGAAGGGACAACAGTGGAGGAGATGGAGTTTAGTAGATGGGTGGGAATGGGATCAGAGGAGCAGGTAGTAAATTTAGAGGATGAGAGAAGATGTCTTGTTTCTTCCTCAGTGATCTTAGAAAAAGGGTGACAGAGGTTTAGGGAAGGATTAGATAATGGAGAGGGGGAAATGATATGATCCTGGGAGGAACTCAAGAGTAATCTTATGGACTTTGTCATGGAAGTAGTCAGCCAAAGTCTAGGCAGAAAGGGAAGGGGAGGCTGGAGGCAAAGGCGCTTTGCAGAGAGAGTTGAGAGTTGTAAAGAGATGACAAGGGTCAGAGGCAAGAGACCTAGTCAAATGACAAAGTACTCTTCCTTGGCGAGTGCTTTGGCAAAGTAGAAAGAGGCTAGCATAAATTTGAAATGTAGGAAGTCTGCATGAGTGCAGGAATTGAGACAAAGCTTGTGTAGTGCCGTGATAGCAGCTAATACCCTTTAGCAGATATACCCCTTAGTGATGTATGATTGTAGGTTGTTAAGCCAATTAAGAAAATAAGAGAGAATTTTTTTTCACAACAAGTTGTTAAGTGGACATCTTCTTCACCAAGTTATTAGCCCTTACAAATGGATTAGTTCTAAATCCTTGCAGCTGATCTTGAAATAAACAAAATGAATAGCATACCATATACCTAATAAGCTTAAGGGGCTTTATATTAGCTTCAGTATCCCTATTTCCTGAACAACTTTAAATAACTAAACAATTCACCAATACTAAGATGCAGACAGCACTCTAGCAGCAAGATGGAGGATATCCAGTCCTTTTCATCGAGTCCACTTGTATGACTATTTCCCAGTTGGTGAGATGTTGTATGTGTGCACTTGGTGCAAAGTGCTCCTGGCTGTCAGAGGATGAATCCAATCTCTGGAGGTTAGAGTACAGACTTGGAAGAGTTGAGGCAGAGAGGTATATACAGAGGACCTTCAGGAACATAGTAGAGAAATCCATCTCCAGTCTGATAACTTTCGTGCTGCCTTGGAGAAGAAAGGTCACCTGAAAGGAGAGCATCACCTTGGTATGGCAGGAAATGATCCTGTAGCCATGATCTGCCTTCCAGATGATGCAATATCGTCTCCCACTGAGGATGCATCTCCAGAGACTTCTGCCCAGCAGTGAAGGACTAGGATGAATATTGTAGTTAGTGATGCAGTCAATAAGCATATAGACAGCAGGGTGGATGGTAAACATGAGGATCACTTGGTAACTTGCCTTCCTGTTGTAAAGGCGGTAGACTTCATGTATCACCTAGATAAGATTTATCTGGGAGGGGATTTATCCAGGGGGTGGAGCAAGATGGCAGGCTGCTAACTCCATCACTCACAGCGTTTTCCTTGCATTTGTGCTTATCTTGCCATAATGCCATGTGAGAAAAGGAAGCACGCTGCTCATACTGCTTCTGTTTCCTCAGGTGCTACTTCTACCAGCGGTCTGATAGATATTTTTATCTGGTGAATGCAAGGCCTCAGTATCTCTCTGAGTGGAGATGCAGAAAGGAGTGTTTGGAGAAGGGAGCCCGGTATCTTCCCTAGCCATTGACGTCAGTTTGATGACCAAAACTTGAAGACAGCCCCCTGATCCAGCATAGTCTGTGCTGGATGAAGGGGTCTTAGATGCAAGGACTGATGAGATGGCTGGGTCTACACTTTCAGAGTGGTCCTCTGGAGATGGTGACATTTGTCTGATGGAATGTTCTGACTCTTTGCAGGGAGTAGTTGGCTCGGAGTCCCTTTTGGCAGTTTCTGGTGCTGTAGCATCGGTTGGCAGTACATATCAATGTTTCCCTCTGGAAAAGCCTCAACAAATTACTGTGGAGTCCCTTTGAATGGCAATTGAAGGCTTGAGTAAGGCCTTTACGGACCAACTTAATTCTTTTAGAAGTCAAGTGGAGAATGTTATCAAATCTGTGGTGGTTAACGCAGCGGAAATAGCATCTTGTAAATTGAAAATAAGGGAGTATGAAGTGAAAATTGATAAGCTTTCCAATGATGGTATTATGTTGTTGAAAGACAATGGGCCCAATGTTCAAAGGCAGTTGCACAGTTCCACCCCCCCCCCCCCACAAGATGCTGCCGCTATATACCCTGATGCTGTATGGTTAGCATCAGGGCATTCCGGGGTGATACCCAGGGATAACGGGTCAGTGGTGATATTCATCCGCTGCTCAGTTATCCCTCAGCAGTGAAAGTTAGGTGCAGCAAAAGCTATCCTAATTTTGCTGCTGAAGCTAACTGGGCAGTGGCTGAATATTGCCGCTGCCCAGTTAGCTTCAGGCTTCCATGGCAAACCTGTATATTCACTGCCAGTGGCCGGATATGGTCCTGGCATTGAATATCCAGGAAAACTCTTCAGTGGCAGGATTTGGGGGGGGCAAGATGGTGACAGGAACCTGACCTGTGTTGGCTGCTCTGCGATTGTTCGGCATTCCTGTGCTAGCGGTCAGCTCTGCTCCATTGAGTATGGGGCGGAGGAAAAGGAAGCAAGCAGGCTATCCCTCTGCTCCCCCGCAAGCTTCTGCCACTGGCCAGAGGACTCTTAAACATTGCGGTTTTGCGGCTGCCGGGCCAGTAGCAGCATCTTTGCCAGCACAGTGGGAGGAGTCGATCTCTGTGCTAGGCGCATCGGGAGTGAGTTTGTCTCCCAAACAGCGGCAGCCCCCGACGCAACCCGGAAGTCTTCTATCTCCAGAGGGCCTTGGCTTCTCAGGGCCATCGGATCTCCGGGTGAGCACTCTCTTGCCTGTTGGTGGGGAGCAAGCACTGTTGCAGTTGGCCCAAATCTACAGTGGAGGTAGTCAGCCAGAGGAACGTGGTGTGGATGACCCGTTTCCTTGAGTGGTAGCCCCGCGGGTGTTGGAGCCTGGAGTTGGGATATTACCAATAAGTCGGGTGTTGGAAAAGCTGGCTATGATTACTTTGGAAGCACTTTGGGATGCTATCTCTGCTTTAACTACAATCCTTTCATCAGTCGTGGGTTCTGTAAGTTCTGAGTTATCTGTTATGAAATTGGAGGCCTCTAAGAGCCAGGAGCTGCAAGCGAGTTCTTTGGTGCAGGTAAAGGAGGATTTGGGGCATCTCAAGGAGGAGCATAATGCTCTAATGAAGGAAAGAACAGTACTGATATGAAAAACTGAGCACCTTGAAAATCTTGCCCGATGGAATAACCTTCGTCTTTTAAACTTTCCAAGGTCCCCACTCATGTCCCCTCTGGAAATGGTGCGGAAATATCTAAGAGAGGTGCTCAAGATTCCAACTGAGTACCTGCCCCCACTTACTAGGGCACAATATTTGTCGGTGAACAACTTGGAAGCATGGGGGAGAAACCTGGAGGCTTCAGTGAGTGGAATTGGGGACTTGACAGGTTTCTTGGAAAGTTCTGTGGACGTGGTTACAGAAAGGACTACTATGCTTGTGACCCTGGCTTTGGAGGCCGACAAGGCATTAATTCTTCGTTCTTTCTTTAAAAATATTAATGAAAAGTTCTTAGGTTTAAATGTTCAAATTTTTCCAGATTTATCTTGAGTAACCCAATTAAGGAGGAAAGATTTCCTGGCCTATCGTGTCAGGACTACCTCCTTGGGTGCTACTTTTGTGTCAAAGTATCCGTCTAGATGTTATGTTTCCTATCAAGGCAAGAACTTCCTTTTTTTTTAACCTAAGCAGCTTTTAGAATTTATATGTGCTAGGGAAGAGTTAAGGGTGGAGGTTGGCCCCATTACGGCTGATGCATAAGTCTTATCCTGCTTATAACTGTTAGATATTTTCCTTTTGTTTTATCTTGACCATGTTTTTGCTGTGAGAACGGTTGTAAATCATGGCCAATGGTTATAGTTCCTGTAGCACCCCCCCCCCCCCCCCATTATTATTGTGGACTAAAGCTTTTTGGGAATGATTACTTTGAATATTTTTGTGTAATATTGGAATGTTGTGGAGTTCTCGATATGCCTGATTGTCATTCATGTACATATTTAAGTGTTATCATAAATGCCAATAAAAATTATAAATCAAACTCTTCAACACCAATGGTTAGGTGCTATACTTATGTTAGCTGTCACTGCTGAATATTGGGCCATACTATTATTCATAGGAAATATGAGTTTCTTGATAAAGTTATAAGAGCAAGAAATATTTGCTTTGTGAATTTTCCCAGTCTTCCATTTATTTCTGTTAAAGAAATACTTAAAAGATATTTCAGAAAGAATTTGAAGATTTCTTCTGAACTTTTGACACCAATAGCTCATGCCTTTTACTTGTCATCACCTAAGAGGGAGATTTTGTGGGCCAGCCAGATGGAGACCTCAAGGATTTCTTCTAACAGTTTGGATTCAACAATTTTCTGGAGATCTAGAGAGGAGGGTGCAGTGGCCACCATGATAGCTACCTTTGCCTTTGCCTTGGGACCTTGTTCTTAAGTATTTTAAGTATAGGCAGCTCTTGTTTTGTAAAGTTAAAGTATGGGCATTTCCAGAAGTCATCAGATCTATGCAAAGGTGTAGGAAGCAATTTCTTTGGTTGAAGCCTAGGGTCCTTCAATCATTGGCCTCTTTCTTTTTTAAATTTCCATGCAAATATGTAGTGAGGTTTAGAGAAGTTAAATATGCATTTTTTGAATCATCTCAGTTGATTACTTCCTTAAGTGACAAGATTACTGATTCTATACCACCTATGGGTTTGCCAGACCAAAACTTAAAATGCTTTCTGTGTATATGTGTCTTGTTTCGGAGGGACAGCTTTCCATTTACTTTTTCTTTAAATTAATAATTTAATTATTTATTTTGCTCCTGTTCCCCAATTATTAAAGACTTTTCAGGGACCTTCTTTGTCTTTTCTTACTTTTTTGATTTTCTTTTGAGTAATATTGTATTACATTAAGAGTCTGTGTTTACTACAAGTATGTAACAATGCTTGGAATTGTTTGTAAAATTCTATAAATATATAATTAAAAAAAAGATTGCAGACAATACTGAGAATGAACTGGCTGTCTTGGTACAGGTGGGTACCAAAGACATAGGAAAGCATAGGAGGAAGGTTCAGGAAGCCAAATTTAAGCTTTTAGGAAGATATTTGAAATCCTGAACCCACCAAGTAGTATTCTCAAAAATGATCCACATTCCATGCACAAGAAACAAGAGGCAAGCAAAGCTTTGAAGTCCTAATGTGTGGATGAGACGATGGTACAGCGAAGAGGGATTTTGATTTGTTAGGAACTGTGCAACATTCTGGTGAAAGAGGAGCCTATTCTGAAAATATGGGCTCTACCTTGATCAGAGTGGAACCTGGCTGTTGGTTCTAACATTTGAAAAGGAGATAGAGCAGATTTTAAACTAAAATGTGGGGGAAAACCGACAGTCACTCAGGAGCGCATGGTATGGAATAATCTTTGCAGGGAGTATCCTAATACAGGGGTTACAATAAAAGTAATGCAGGCACCTTTAAGTAACGAGCAGACAGAGTTGAAAGATTGCAAATTATCCTTGCCAACTGCCTTTTTTTTTTAATGCCATCAAGTCAGTGCTGACTCCTGGTAACCCAACAGCCCCTGGGTTTTCTTGGCAAGATATGACCAAAGTAGATTGCCAGGCCTTTTCCTCCAAGGCAATGGAGGGCAGATTGACTTGCCTAAGGTCACAAGGTGTGCCAGTGGGAATCAAACCCAGATCTCTTGGGTGTTAGATTGTTGCTCTTACCACAAGGCTACTCCTCCACTCAACTGTCAAGTAAAGTATAAATATACAAAAAACCCCATACCTTGAAATGTCTTTATGCAAATGCTAGAAGTCTAAACATAAGATGGGGAAAGTTAGAATATATAGCAGCAAATATAGCATCCACGGTGTCATCCAAATGAAGAGATAGATAAAATAGCCATCTCAAAGATCTGGTGGAAGAAGGATAACCAATGGAACACTGTGTTACCAGAGTATAAATTACATCACACTAGGATAGTTCAAATTGGTAAAGGGATGGTGCTCTATGTTAAAGACGGCATCAAGTCAAACAGGATAAAAGTGAACTGTAGAATCATAATGGATAGAAATTCCATGTGAGAAGGCAAAGGGAATAGCAGTGGAGGTGTACTACCATCTGCCTGGCCAGAATGAACAGATAGATAATGAAATGCTAACAGAAATTAGTGAAGCTAACAAAATTGACAACAAGGTAATACTGGATGATTTCAATTACTCTGGTATTGACTGGATAAATGTCATGTCTGGAAATGCTAGAGAAGTAAAAATAAACAAACAAAAAACCCTTAATGTGAACAAGGACATAGCGGGGCACATAGGGAAGAATAACCCAAATTATAACTACACGATGCTGGGTTCCACATTAGGAGTCACCACCCAGGAAAAGGATTTAGGTGTCATTATGGAAAATATGTTGAAATTTACTGCTCAGTGTGCAGTGTCATCCAAAAAAGCAAACAGAATATTAGGAATTATTAGAAAAGGAATAGAGAATAAAACAAAGAACATCATACTGCTGTATTGCTCCATAGTGCAACCACACATTAATATTGTGTGCAATTCTGGTCGCCACATCTTAAAAAAAATATAGAGGATCATTTTAGAAGCCCTATTCAAGTTATAAACATTGATGTACCATGTGTAAATGGTATCCACATGGAGTCTCCGGGTGCATGATTACATATGCGTTTGTCCAAAGGTGTTCTGGAAGCATCTCTGGTTGTGGCCTGGGCAGAGCCGGTGTTTACATGCATATGATATATTTCACAAAGGCCAATGATGTCAGGGCAGGATTTCTAAATGTGACAATTTACACTTGTTATAAATTGTGTGCAAACACCAGCCTCACTTGTCTTTTGGGACTGCTTGTGGCATTTGATGACTAAAGGAACTTTACTTATGATTCTTTGACTTGATTGTTGTTTTTGTCTCTGTGTAGGTATGTTTTGGCTATCTTTTTCTTCCAATATAATCTCTCCTGTTCTTCTCTCAAACCTATTTTCCACCCCCTTTCAAAGACCCCGGTATATTCCATCTTCCTAAACCTCTTTCCCCCCCCCCCCCCCCCCCCCGCCCTGTTAGCCATGCTCATTCAATACTCTCAATGTCTCTCCCTCTGGCCCGGGGTGTGCCAGTCTTCCTGTTGCCCAGCTGCTTGGTCCTATCTGTGTATATTTGAGTGTTCCTTTCTGCATCTATGTCTGTGTGATTTTCTGCTAGCCTCTGGGTGTGTTTGTCTTAGTGTGTGAATATAGGTGCATGTTTAGTGCTGTTAGTGTGGGTGCAGGGATGCAGGGGCCATGAGTGATCTGAATAGATGGTTTGTGCAAGCCATGCTGCTTGAGCCCTGCAAGAAGCATAAAAGGGCAACTAGGAGGAATTCCTGTCAAACAGTATTTAGGCCTAGGACTCAATTCCTAGACCTCAATGATCAGCAGTGCTTCACCAAATTCCACTTTGGTAAGGCAGCCATTCACCATCTCTTCCAGGAGCTGGAGTTGCTCCTCCCCCCTCCCCCCCCCCCCCCTACACACACACAGGGGCCAGCCCATGCCCATCCACCTCAAGGTCACCATGGCAATCATCTTCTTTGCCACATGGCCCTTGCCCTCTTTGTCACTGCAGGACTCAGCCAGTCTGCCATCTCACAGTGCATCTCATCATTTCTGAGGGCTTTTCTCATCCTTAACACTAGATATGTAGCCGTCCCTCAGATTGTACAGCAGAAGAAGCTAACTATGACCCAATTCTTTAAGATGGCCAGATTCTTATGTGGACTGTGGGTCACTGATTACACACATGTGGCTACCAGGCCTCCAAAATGGAGAGAGGCTACATAGTGTGACAGAAAGGCATTCCACTCACTCAACATACAGGTGGTCTGCAATGCACAGGGGGAAATAATTGATGCGTTTCCTAAGTTCACAAACTTCTGCTGACTCAAACATCCTGACCTACTCTGGCATCTGCAAGAGATTTGAGAGCAGACAAATCACCAATGGATGGCTGCTAAGGAAGCCCTACACCAGGCCACTCAGCCATATAGACATGCACATGGTAGGAAGTCTCAGTGGTCCTGTCCCAACATCTGGTAAACAGAGCCCATGACTGCAGTGCCTATCTGTCAAGCTAAAAGCCTGGCTCTTTGCTCTAATCTGTTCTAAGTCTCTGTCCCCACACAGGAGATAGAGGCTAGTCTCTAAGGAAGTGGCTATTGACCCACATTGTTTCACCCTATACAGATGCAGAGGAGCAGTACAAAAGGGCCCCCAGACACAAATGGTCCTTCATAGAGAGGACCTTTGATCTGCCAAAGAATTGCATCCAGTGTCTGAACCAACCTGAGGGAGAAGTCCTCTTCATCCTCCCCCCCCCCCTCCCTAAAGGTCTGCCAAATATTCATGGCCTTCTGTATAATGCATAAGGTGGCAACAGCCTCAGCTTTAAAGAGTGGAGATTGTAGACCCAGACTCAGCGAACCATTCAGAAGCCCTGAGAAGGGAGGATACAGTCCATCCCCACTAGTTCAGCATTACTGCAAGAAATGAAGATTAGTGTGTTACATAGTAATATAGTATATGACAGCAGATAAAGACTAGCATGGTCTACCTAGTCTGCCCAGCAAGATGGCAAGAATAGGTGCACCTGCCGCTCCATGCAAATCCGGTAACAGCCAATAGGTGGTCCCTCTGCAAACAAAGGTCCATGTGCTAGAAAGTTCTGGTATACAAGTCCATACATTGTTGCAAATGCTAGTACCAGTAGCACAGTGAAGGTCTCAGCAATGAGTTCTTCTGCACGTAGTCATCTGGAAAATAATACTTCTGCTGTGAAGTACATAAATCTGCAGAATTACTTGATCTGAAAGTTTTAATACTGAGTTATAACAAAACAGGAATCCATTTTATTTAATTCAGGTTTTGGTTCAGAGCAGGCCCCATGGTTTACACTTTGGTTCAGAGCAGGCTCCATCTTGTAATAGGGAGCCATGTTATTGGTTCAGACATTAATTTCTGAACAGGTACCAGCCCTACATAGCTACAGGATCTCTTCCTGCCACACGAAGGTGATGACCTCCTTTCACATGACCTCTATCCTCCATGGCAACTGAGAGGTTGCCAGACTGGATGTGGGACTTCAGTACTGCGTCCCTGTAGGTCTTGCCTATATACCTCTCTATCTTTCTTATGTCCTCCAAGTCTGCTATTCTAGTCTCCAGAGATCAGACACGTTCCCTGAAGGCAAAGAGCTCCCTGCACCTAGTACACACATAAGACCCCTCACCAACTGGGAGAAAATTCTACATGTGACATTCAATGCAAAAGACTGGATAGCCCCCTTCTCGCTGCTGGACTGCTATGTGCATCTTAGTTTTAAGGTTTTGTTTAGCTGTTTAAGTTGTTTACTTACTTAAAGTTGCTAGGGATATGTGTACTGATACAACTATACCTAATAAGGCCAATTCCATTCATGCACATCCAACCCCCTGTACGGTCGGGCAGAATCAGGTGTGCAAAGTTAGACCTGATTCTGATCCTGCAGCCCCTGCAAAATCAGAATCGAGTCTAGTGGCTGGACGTGCAGGACTGGACCGAATTCTGTCTGGCTGTACATCCCAGCAACTACCCAGCTAACTCAGCCAGTCCTGTGAATGGAGCCATGGTGCCATGGTGTCCTGTCACCATGGCACTGCGGCTCTATTCACGAGCCATGATCCTGGCCTGCCAAACCTGGATGCCTGTTCCCTGCAGCCCAACCCCCAATCTGGCCTTTCAAGGCCTGGATCGGGCTGCAGGGAACCCCCTGTGCCCCTTCACCTGTGTCCCCGGGACCCACTGCACAATCCCCCTCTGTCCAGGGGGACGTATTCCACCTTTGAGGTGGAATAAGTCCCCTGTATAGATTCAAGGCCCTGGACAAACAGGACCGACCTCTGAATCGACCCTGTACGTCCGGGGTCACGGCCCGCCCATGTCCTACCCTTGTTCTGTCTCCGGAATGTCCTCACCTGCCCCTTTCTAGGCCTCCCTGTACAAACCTGCTGCACGTATAGGGAGCGTATTGATGGGGCCAGCAGAGGGATGAATAGTGGGGGATGGACATCCTGATGGGACATCCATCCCTGCAATTCGCGGGATAGAATGACCCCCAATATTTTTAAGGGACCTTGTTCACCTTAAGATTAATTAATTTAATTTAAGGGCTTTAATTAATCTATTCCTGGTGAAGATAACCAGCTGAACCTGAAAGTGAATTTGACCACCTCTTCCTCTTTAAGAACCTATAAATCTAAGATTATGCCTGGGGCAGGTGGGAGGGAAAGAACACTTAGAAAAGCTGGCTTGCTATACAGGACCCTGACCTGTGCTTCTAAGGTAATTATTTAACAATTTCCTGGGTGATTCACACAGCCCTTGGTTTGGTGAACTCCCTGCTCTTTGGCAACATGACTGGCACACAAGCAGCTCTAATCTCAGCTTTTCTATAATAGGCAGCTACAGGTGTAGATGGAAGTTTTATATACATGTATAGAGGTGGTGCTTCCACCTCAGTGTATTACACATAATGTTTATTGAAATGACCTGTAGCTGGGTATGTTTATGGGAAATAAATATGGATAACTGTCATTTTGCAAGAGGATAAGGGCACATGTATCTTACCTACAGGTGGATGATTGCAAAATCACTTGCTCATGGATGATTACTTTGGTGAGCCTTCTACTGCCAAAACCGATCTTCCTGTATCTGTAAAATCTGTATGAAAAGCTCTACCCCACACCTATAAACTCATGCAGGAGGGTAGTGCTCTGCTTGGTATGGGCTGCTCTATCAGCTGAATGGATATCACCTGCATGTATACACAGGAAGCTGCTTCTCCCCTCCCCCCCCCCCCTAGTCAAGCTGTCAAGCTTTTATTTGAGGAAGGAAGGAGGGACATAGGTATGTGTGATCTCCTCCTGTTGGAAGGCATATTCTAACTATTATTATGTGTATTTCCCCCTCCTGCAGATGATGCAGCATGCAGAGGATGAGAAGATCTTGAAGGAGTTGTGAGAGGGTGGTTTGGGGAAGGACTGTTGTACATAGTTGTTCACCGGGGCCCCTACAGCCCATGTCAACTCTCATATATAGGGACAGAGGGACAGAGCTTTTGCATTGTTGCCTTAACTGTACCATGCATGTTGTTGATTCATTTTATTCCCAGAAGTGTAAGATTTTCTGTCTGTTTGGTGTGGTTCCACTGCAGTCACAACCTTAATAAAAATGTGACCTTCACTCACATATGGGAGAATACTTTATTTATGCGTGTGAACTAGAAAGTGAGGTGGGATTTTACCTACAATATGTGATGGTAAAGCCCTGTGTATTTCATGTGTTAATATGGCCTGGTTGAGGTGGCAGCATTCTCCCTAGGCCAGAGTAGGCCAGAAGAAGCTGAAACTAAAAGTGGCATGAGGAAGCCGAAAAATGGGTGTACAAGTGGAGGGACCAAAATCAGGAGACGTGCATGCATGTTGAGGCATAGCCTACATCTGGCACTGACTCCCATTCTAGGTAGGGCTTTCTTTTGATCCTACTACACTATGTGCTGGAGACTTGATTTGGAAAAAATTCTTCTTTATTGTATAGAGACCCCAACGCGTTTCGGCAACGCCTTCTTCAGGGGGAAGGGATGCAAATCTATTTCCATATACACAACAATAAAAATAAATAAACAAATATTAAATAACAATATTAAAAATATTAAAAATAAATTAAAATAACACACCTGGCATGTAGTATGCTGGAGATACAAACATTCTTGTGCCACAAATGTAAGGCATATCTTTAAACATGCAAACTTGTAAATAAACATGTGATAAGACAATAAATAAAAAATGGATTGGACCTCACACTAAAAACAAAACAACCAAACGCAGGGCTGAACAACCAACAAGTAAAAATGTTGCCAGAGACTTGGCAAACTGGATGAAGAGATAGGGAAATTTACATTGAAAAAGATTATAATAAATAATATGATTCAAGCTAACATCAAGATCAACACAAAAATAAGTATTATAAAAATATGTATAAATTATATATGTGTATCTGCATGACTATGTAGATAAGAATTAAAAACAAAACACCATGCATAGTAGATACCATAAAACATTATTGATAAAAGTAACAATAATAACATTAAAATAACAATAATAAAATACATAAATATATGATAATATTTTGATAGAAACAACAAAGAGAGCTAATAAATTAGAAAATAAATTACATCTTAAAATATTGTCACTGGCTAAAAAAGCTTCTAAGGTTAAATGTCCAAATACTGTATAAAAAAGCTTGTTTTATGTGAAACATGCAAAATTGATGACTGGAGACTTCTCACAAGTAAAGATACTCCGTAGAGAATGGGACGAGTAAAAATGCTATCCATTTTTGCCAAGAAAAAACAAATTAAAGGAACATCTTTAGAGAGGCCTCAAGGCAGTTTTAAAGCTATCAAGGCACATACGAATAGAGCTGAAGTACCAAAAATGTTTAAAACGGCAAATAGCCATGCCACATAGGGATACGGATTACAGGACCAAAACGCCAATCAAAAAAACTTATTAGTGAAGACACAGATGGCTAGCTACTTAGCTTAAACATGGCAGTGTATAAAAACTGAAGACCGCGGACTCCAAAGCACCATAGAGCTAATGCTGAACACGATGATCGCTAATCGGGTGATTGTATTATATCACGTTTTGGTCCTGTAATCCGTATCCCTATGTGGCATGGCTATTTGCCGTTTTAAACATTTTTGGCACTTCAGCTCTATTCGTATGTGCCTTGATAGCTTTAAAACTGCCTTGAGGCCTCTCTAAAGATGTTCCTTTAATTTGTTTTTTCTTGGCAAAAATGGATAGCATTTTTACTCGTCCCATTCTCTACGGAGTATCTTTACTTGTGAGAAGTCTCCAGTCATCAATTTTGCATGTTTCACATAAAACAAGCTTTTTTATACAGTATTTGGACATTTAACCTTAGAAGCTTTTTTAGCCAGTGACAATATTTTAAGATGTAATTTATTTTCTAATTTATTAGCTCTCTTTGTTGTTTCTATCAAAATATTATCATATATTTATGTATTTTATTATTGTTATTTTAATGTTATTATTGTTACTTTTATCAATAATGTTTTATGATATCTACTATGCATGGTGCTTTGTTTTTAATTCTTATCTACATAGTCATGCAGATACACATATATAATTTATATATATTTTTATAATACTTATTTTTGTGTTGATCTTGATGTTAGCTTGAATCATATTATTTATTATAATCTTTTTCAATGTAAATTTCCCTATCTCTTCATCCAGTTTGCCAAGTCTCTGGCAACATTTTTACTTGTTGGTTGTTCAGCCCTGCGTTTGGTTGTTTTGTTTTTAGTGTGAGGTCCAATCCATTTTTTATTTATTGTCTTATCACATGTTTATTTACAAGTTTGCATGTTTAAAGATATGCCTTACATTTGTGGCACAAGAATGTTTGTATCTCCAGCATACTACATGCCAGGTGTGTTATTTTAATTTATTTTTAATATTTTTAATATTGTTATTTAATATTTGTTTATTTATTTTTATTGTTGTGTATATGGAAATAGATTTGCATCCCTTCCCCCTGAAGAAGGCGTTGCCGAAACGCGTTGGGGTCTCTATACAATAAAGAAGAATTTGTTCATCCAACGTCTCCTGCCTCTTGTGACTCTCCTATCTCCTGCAGGAGCCTCTGCTCCCCTTGTGTGCCCGGAGACTTGATTTGCCACATCTGACATTCAGTAGAGGTGTAGCTATGCCTCATTATAACCCATGGGTGCTGACATGTGCCTGAGGCCACAGGGTAACTCTGTCCATGCACCCTCCAGTGGATAATGTAAGACATCTCAGGGGCTTAGAGTAGTTTTATAATGAGTAATATGCATAGCTTCATTATCAAGGCAGGAGTTAATATCCAGATAGCTGAATGTGTAGAAGGGATATTGCTACCGGAGTTCATAAACTTTGTCATGAGAGGTCATGAACTTGATATAATCGTGGTGCCATGTTTGTGCTGGAGCACCTGTTGGAAACTAAGGATGTTGATGATGCTGTCACCTAGTCACAGAGAATGCAGATCCCTCCAGGAGCATCTCAGGAGCTGCATGGTCATCAGGGCTGCACATCATGTCACAAGGACTATAGGTGCAGCAGGACTTCAGGGTCCTCAAATTCCATGGGCACTTCATGGGATCCATCGGGCCCAATAATGACAAGATAGGTGACCAGAACCTCAAGCGGGCCCTCAGCCTTTCCACTTACTTCCTCCCTACTGTACTGTTCCTCCACTTCTACTACCTCTTCTTCTTTCATCTCCACCTCCCCCATTCACCACCCTACCCCTACCCACTTCCCCTTTCCCCCCACCTCCTCCTCCTCACACTCTTCCCCTCTGTGCCCCCTCCCCCTAAGAGAGGCCTCTGCTGCTGCTTGCTCCCTCTCTACCCTTTCATGGAGTCCATGGGCATATGTTGCTTGCTGTCAAGCTCCTGTCCACCTGATGCCCTTATATTCTCCTCCCTGACTGCTAAGGGAGATGACTGGTGCTTTTCCTCCTCCTCCTCCTCCTCTTCGTTGAAGGATTTCTTCTTGTCAGAGGTATCCTCCTCCCTGCCTATGATGAGGTCCTTTTGGTGCTGTTGGTCGCCTTCTCTGTGGTGGCAGAAGACATCTCCACTGGGGTATTCATCCTGTATGGCTCTGCTGCAGGCAGTTCTGTGGCTGCAACAAAAAAGATAGGCTCTAGTTAATGCTATATTGCGAAGATCAGTTACAAGCAGCAGCACATGGAAAATGAGCTCTCAATGCAACTAGATTGCTCTCTATAAGATGTTTGCATGTCTTTGCCACCCTTCTGCCTTTTGGATTTTACACATGTACAGGCTACTATTTTCAAGTACTGTAGCAGCCTGTACATGTGTAAAATATGTTGTGATCTTGTGGCGCTGCCCTCCTAGCGAGAGACTAAAGGGCAGCACCTCTTGACAGTTACCATTTTGTACTGCCCACAAGATGGAGCAGGAACGAGGAGGGATGGGGGAATTGGGGGGCCATGAGGGGCCCCCACCCTTGCCATTGTGTTTCAGGGCAGGAGGGAGAGGACATAGCCCAATTGGCTAGCCAGGAATCTACCAGTTGAGGGGTGCACCAATCCCCCCACCCCACACCCGGCAGCTCTTGATTGGGAGCTGTCCAGGGTGGATTGATGCTGAAGAGGGCACACATTGTCATTTTTTATATTGTCAGTGCTGTGGAATGCAGCACATGATAGTAACAATATTGGGGGGGGGGGGTGGATGCAGCCCATTTGCAGCAGTTGGGGGCATTGCAATGATCAGAGCACAGAGCTACCATCTCTTCCCATGTATTTACTGTGGGAACCTGTGGTACCTGCTTCGGCAGGCACTGTGGGACTTTTCCCACAATATCTGCCAAGGCAAGTAATGTGGGGTACCCACAGGAAATCCAAATCTCCATGGTATCTACAGGACCTCCCCTGGGAATGCCCACTGCAGATACCATGGAGGTTTGCCCCTTACCGCGTGGTTGTGCGTTAGCAGCCAAGTTTAGTAGACATGCCCCTTAGTGTAGCTGGGTTTAAGAAGGTTTGGGCAAATTAAGGGAGACCTGGGGAAAGCTGCTGCTTATCCGTGAGGGTAAGTACCATGCCATCAGCCATATTCTTGTGGCTTGGATTGCTCATTGTTGGAAACAGGATACTGGGCTTGATGGACTTTTGGTTAGACCCAGTATAGCCTATCGTACGTTCTGATCACGGCCAAACTTGCACTGCTTAGGCTTAAAGAGCTTGAAAAGAGAAGCAACCTTCTACAGTCTGGTCTGTATATTGCTCAGTAGTAAGGTGTCCCTATTGTGAAAGTGATGCATTGCAAACCTAATAGGAAAGTGATGTAGCACTAGTTAATAAATGGATCCAAATTAGGGCAGTATATGCAAATTTGGCTCAGTTCAAATCAAGTAAGACTGCATGGATTATCCAAGATTTTAGAGCTTTGTGAAAATTTAAATCTCCCTATATATTTTTGAAAGCTTGCTTGTTTTTTTATGCATTTGGGCACCCTTCTAGTAAGTGTAACCAAACTTAGCAGGGGATACCTTTTCTTCCAGTAGAAAGCCAAGGGCTACTTTACTAAATGAAATGCCCAGTCTTTTCTGAACTAAAGGCTTCAGATTCTCTCTTCTTGGGAAGTTCTCTCTGTGAGAAACATGCAGGCATACTCTCTCTTTAGCACCTCCCCCAACCAAATCTCTCTCTGTCTCACGAACACACACTAGGGGAAAATATCCAGTGGTGGCAATCAGCACTATAATTTAAATGCCAGCTGTGGAATTTAAATTAATACACATTTTCGACACTGGTGCACATATAATCAGCAACACTGAATATACATAGTAAAGGATGGCTGACAGTGCTTCTATACGTTTTAGCTAAGGCTTGTTATTCAGCCAGCATGAACTACAGGTCTAAATTATCCGTGTAGCGGCTGAATATCATTGCTATGTGGATAATTTTTGGATGTCCCTCTCACTCCATCCTCCATCTGCCTCTTCACTATATGGATAGTGCCAGGGACATTAAACATGGCATTTTAGAAATGGTTTCCAAATGCAATCTGGATGTCCAGACCAAAACATGCAGAAAAATGGCAGGGTCATCTATGTTTCAGTCTGACCTTATGAACATAGATGTTCCCTGACATGGACACCTGCACTGGCATTCACATAGATGTCCCTGCTACAAAAGATTGGGACACAGACTTCTACCTCATGCTAGTTTGTATACAGGGACATCCATCAGTATGGCAAAATGAAAACAAGAGCCCTCATTCCCCATTAGTGTTTGTTGCCAACATGGAAAGTACAAGGGATATGATGAGTATACCTCCTTCTCCACATCTTCTGGGTGTTTGACTGGCAGGTAGAAACTTGGACACAGTTCAGGATTTCTCAAATTGAGCAAGGACATCCAGGTTCTTGAGAATGCTCCAGACACACCTACACCACACCTCTGTTCTGATATGGACGTTCTCGCGCCAGGGACGTCTTTAAAATTGCTTTCTAAAATGTCTCAAAAGACATTTCTGTGCTTTGGATGTCTGTATGTCCATTTTCAAATGTCCAAAGCAGAAACAGGGCTTCTAAAATACCCCGACTATATGTATTTTCAACCTGGCACTATCCATACAGCATTTTAACATTTATGAATAACAGATGTATACAGTTACCAGTAGCCAATAAATGTATAAGTCCATTTGAAACTTGGGCTGTCTCTCAAAAGTACACACACATGCTCTAATTCTTTCTCTCTGAGAAACACACACACTATCTACATCTTTCTGTTTCATAGAACCATTTATCTATCTTTCTCAAAAACAAATGCTCTTTCTCTCCCTTCTGAGAAACACACACATATCAGCATTAAACTTCTAAGTGACCTAAAATTCTTTCACCACACCTTGTAGTCACCGCGGATATAAAAAACAAAACATTATTGACAATGCAGAACCCTGCAGAGCCCCTGACTCTAAAAGCAGCCAATGGAAACCTAGCCACTCACCCTCACTTGTTGCATAAGTCTCAACAGGTAAGATGTAAATAAATTCAGTACCAGTGAGTCCATCCCTAATTCACAAACATACGCATACAAAATAGTATAATTTATAGCAGGCATGCCCAACAGGTAGATCGCGATCTACCTGTAGATCATGGAGGGGTCAGAGGTAGATCACCAGCCCCACTTGGCTCCATCTCTCCAGCAGCTCGCCCCATCGCTAGGAGAGAACCCGTGCTGGCAGGTCATCTGCCGAGGGCTTGCCGCTGCTGCTGATCCTTTGCCTGTCTTTTTTCCCTGCCTGCAGGAATCTTGCCTGTGGGTGTATTGGGGGTGCTTGTTGTTTTCGTGCCAATAATTTGTGGGTACACCAGGGGGCCACTGCCTGTGCCCCGCAATGAGATGCCACAGGCCCGGTGTCATACCTAAGAACATAAGAACATAAGATATGCCATACTGGGTCAGACCAAGGTCCATCAAGCCCAGTATTCTGTTTCCAACAGTGGCCAATCTAGGTCATTTGTACCTAGCAGTTTCCCCAAGAGACACAAGTTCCACAATGCTTGTACTGGGTCAAGCATTGATATCTTCGGTCACTTCTTAATAATGGTTTATGGACCTTTCCTCCAGGAACTTGCCCGAAACCTTTTTTAAACCCAGCTATACTAACAGCCTTTACTACATCCTCCGTTAACAAATTCCAGAGTTTGGTCTCCTGCCTCTCAGAATCACCCATTCCTACCCCTGACCCAACACCCCTTAGAAGTGTGTTATATACTGGGCGATATCCATTCGCCTGGGTTTTACCTGAATACACTTACCATATTAGTTGTGTCGTGTGCTGTCATTGGTCGCTTTATAGTTTGCTTTCATTAAACGTTTTCGGGCAGACACAACAAAGTGTCAAGAATTTGGTGATTTTGGCGGGCTTTTCCAATTTTGTTCTAACTTGCCTATGCCTTGCCTTCAAATTGGTTCAAATCACTGTGACTTTTGCTTGCCTTTGCAATTTTGTTTTGCCTAGCCTTTGCATTGATTCTACACTGCAATTTTATTTTGCCTTCCCTTTGCATTGATTCTACACTGTGTGCAGAATTTATTAAATCGCGTGTGGTGGTATTTGAACTTGTTTGGCGGTATTTGATTTTATCTGGTTTGCTGGACAGGTGTTTGAGTTTTTTTGATGATTGTATGGTGGTATTTGATTATTGGTGCCAGTATGATGAATTCTTATTTTTACTTTTAGAACTGCATGTGTGGTTTTGGCATCGGCAGTCCTTGTATTGCACATTATCCAGAGGTCTTCAGTTCCTGTTGATCTTTAATACTTTGGGACAGTGACAGTTTTGGACCAGATTCCGCCAGTGTTTATAATAACTTAGCAGATTTGGCCTTCTTACATCCAGCCACCCCAGTATAATAAAGATGAGTGTTCCAAAGAAAAGCAAAACCTACCACTTTCATGATGAATGGGAAATGGACTACTTCATCATGGTGAAAGACAAGTGTTGTTGTCTAATTTGTAACGCCCCAGTATCCTTGCCCAAAAAGGGTAATCTGGAACGTCATTATAAGGCTCTGCATAACAATAAGTTTGATGCTGATTTTCCACCCAAAAGTGAAATTTGAAAACTGAAGCTCAAAGAACTTAAATCGAAATTGGCTACTCAGCAACAGTTGATGGCGAAGCCAAGGTCACATTCGGTCAATGCAACCATAGCATCCTTTAAGGTCAGCAACCTGATCGCAAAGAAATGCAAACCTTTCACTGAAGGGGAATTTGTAAAAGATTGTTTTCTTGAAGCAGCTGACAATCTTTTTGAAGGATTTAAAAATAAGAAAGAGATCATAGCTGCTATTCAAGATGTACAATTGTCAAGAAACACCGTTGTGCGGTGAATAGAAAAGATGTGTGGAGACACAACTGAACAATTGTTGGAGGATGTTTCAAATTGTGTTGCTTTCTCACTCCAACTGGATGAATCTACAGACATAAGAGACATAGCCCAATTACTAGTCTTTATCCAGATGGTTTTTGAAGACTTCAGTGTTAAAGAAGAACTACTTGGAATGATTTCTTTAAAAGGGAGAACTACTGGTCAGGAAATATTCAGTTCTTTCCATTCTTTTGTGACAAGGTGTAATCTTCCATTGCATAGACTTGTTTCCATCACTACTGATGGAGCAAGAGCAATGACAGGTGAGGTTAACGGTTTCATAGCCCTCTGTAGACAACATGACGACTTCCCAGATTTCCTTTCTTACCACTGCATCATTCACCAGCAAGTTTTGGCAAGCAAGAGACTCAATACAAAGACTGTCATGGACATCACTTTCAAAATTGTAAATTCAGTTCATGGAAGATCACTTCAAAGACGGCTTTTCAATCTTACTCTTGATGAAGGGGCAGCGGAAATCATTTTGCACACAGATGTAAGGTGGCTAAGTAGGCACAAATTTCTGCAAAGATTTCGTGATTTGCTGAATGAAATAAGAAGTTTTTTGAAGGAGAGGGGAGATGACCAAGCAGAGTTGGAAAATGAGGAGTGGTTATGTGATCTGACATTTCTCGCTGACTTTACAGGCGAACTAAATGATATGAACCTTGAACTACAAGGTAAAAACAAATGCATTGGCAGCTTCATCCTACAAGAGCAAATTTGAGCTAATGATTACTGACCTTGCAAACAACACTTTTGATAATTTTCCTAATACGCAGGACCATCTGGGACAATATCCAAATTTTGTTTTTCAGAACGAGAAGTATGTGACAGAAATCTGTTCTGTTATCCAGGAATTCAAAAATAGATTCTGTGACTTCCAAAAAATTGGAACAGTTGTGGAGTACTTGTCATACCCATTCAAAGTAGATGTGGACATTAAAGAAACTGCAGCTGCTATCAGTAAAAATTACTCATTGAACAAGCCATCTTTTGAAAATGAAATATTAAGCCTTAAAAATGACATTTTTCTCAAGACCCGTGCTGAGTAAGAATTGTTTTGGAAGCTAGTGCCTAGAGACAAATTTCCCAACTTGAGAAGATGCAGTGAAGTTGTACACTCCTGTTTCAGTTCAACTTATTTGTGTGAATCTGCGTTTTCCCATCTGAAAATGACAAAGAGTACACAACGTTCCAACATGACAGATGAACATCTCCAGGATTCCCTGAGACTGGCCCTCACGCAATATTCACCCAACTTCAAAAAGCTGGTGGATGAAATGCAGGCTCAGACATCTCACTAATGAGCAAGAGCGAAATATTAAAGATTGTTCAAGATCAGTCTGGATCAATACTCAACCTAAATTTAACACAAATTACTCAATAAAAGTTAAAGAAAGTTATTAAGACGTTATTAAGACAGTTAAAGAAAGTTATTACTCAATAAAACTTTAAGAAAAAATGTACTTTCCATTTCCCCTCGCAGTTCTTACTGAATCTTCGTCTCTATGTTTTGATTTTTCTCAATTTGCTTAACAGCTGATCACATCCAAGTAAATGACAGAAAGTTCATTAAAAATGGAGGGGAGGGGATCCTCCAACTTTATTGGGTTAAAATTTAATTTGAAACTAATCTGAAACTTAATTTTCATGGTGGTAGATCACCGGCACTTTTGGCCGGAAAAAGTAGATCACGACCTGTTCAAAGTTGGACATGCCTGATTTATAGTAAGAAATGCTGAAGAAATATAAATACCATCAAATGAGCAGTTTTTGGGGTCCCTAACTCCCTAACTCAATTAAGTCCCTAACTCAACATCCATGTTAACAAGGTTTCAGCCTCGCATCCTATCCAAAACCCATGTTGATGGTAATCCAACAAAGCATGTTCTGCAATTGTAACAGCACAACTTCTTCAACCAACATTTCCAATAATGGCAGGCTAGAGCTGGGATGAAAACTAGCAGGCTCCATTGGATCCAAAGCAGCCTTTGGCCAAATGCTGCCTTGCTTCAATAGTAGTGGAAACGTTCTCGTTGACAGGGAAAGCAGAATGATGTGCAACAGAAGCCAGCATCTTAATCATTCCAGTTGAGTTAGGGTCCAACGCAGAAGTTGTAGCATTTAAATCTTGTAGAATCTTATACACACTACCCTGATTTACAGCATGAAAAGTGGACCATATCCCAGCTTGAGCTTCTTTGTTGTCTGTCTCTCCTCACACATGGAAGAATGAATATTCATATCCTGCCACATAAAATACTTTGCCATCAGTGTTGGACACAACACATCAGAATTAATGAGAATGTGCAGATCACATGCCAAGTCCTGTACTACAAAAGTTCACAGGGCCAGTTTAATGAAGATTGCAGCCTCTGTTTAAAATCATCTCTCTTTCAATGTCAGTATAAGATTTTATACTCTCCAACAAGGCAGCAAAGATCTCTCTATCTGCCATATTTTAAGATTTCCACCATCTACAATCAGCTCTATATAAGCCTTTTTTTCACTGCGAAATCACTGGTAAACTAAGAAGTATGCTCTATCTTAAGATTTAGAGTTGTAACCCTCTTTTCATCTGCTTTTGTCCAAGTTTTAACCAACAAATTCAAGTTATTTGTGTGTTCAGTTTCTTCTGAAACTATCATCATCAGCACCCTTATAACGCCACACATAGGGGTATGTTTACTAAACCGCGCAATTGTGCGGGGCGCACTTGAGCGTGCGCTAAGGTACCTTAGCGCACGCTAATAGTGCATTTTTGTGCCCCGCACACGTGCGTGCTGCACTAACGGGCCCGCACAAGTGCGCGGAGCGCTCAAGTGCGATAGAGGCGTGGAAAGGCATTCCGAGGGCGGAGGAAGGGGTCAATGGGTGGAGAGTGGGAGGGGAGAGGCTCCCCGCACAGGAGCGGGGCTGAAATTCCATCTAAAAAATACCGCGAGTGAAAACCTCGCGTCAGAGCCGATTTAAAGGGAAGAGAAACCATTTTCGTCAACAATGTACAACAAAACCGGGGAAACCTACAAAACGTGAGCAGTGTGATACATGTGCACAGAGCAAAATAGCAAATAAAAATTGAAAATGACCACAACAAAATTCTAAAAAATTATAATCCAGCTGGCCAATAGTGCTATCAATGGACAACATTAAAAAGCACTCCCAGGAAAGCTCCAAAAAAAAGAAATTATTTTTGGAAGGGTCTACGCTCTGTAGACCCTTGCAAAAAGCATTTCTTTTTTTTTTTGGAGCTTTCCTGGGAGTGTTTTTTAATGTTGCCCCTTGATAGCACTATTGGCCAGCTGGATTATGGTTTTTTCCCCTTTTTTTCGAGGTCATTTTTGAGGTTTATTTGCCCTTTTGTCTCCATACAAGGTGAATGAGCCCACAGTAAAATTGTGCAGAGCAGGGTTTCTGACTCGTTCGGCCAGGTTCCCTATCTCCAGGGACTGCACTGTCTCTGTGGCCACAGTGTGGTACAGCGGACACCATCAGTGCCTGTAAATACCAGAGGGCCACAGGTTCAAATCCCAGCTGGGGCTCCTGCCAACCCAGTCCCCATATTTTACCCACCACTAAACAGAGATAGTAAAGATACTCCTTTATTGCAGAGAATAGAAGCATGGTTCAAACACCCATATTTTACCCTACACCGCACACAAACCATAACAATGGGCATTACCTACAGCCGAGTCCCCCAAATGCAGTCCTGGAGTGCCACAACTCAATCAGGTCATATGCTTTTTCCCAGATAAGGACATGTCTGCATGTTGGCGGAAGGGTACAGGTGGTGGAGGGGGCAGTGGCTGCAAGCCACAGCAGACAGTGGCCTAGGCCTGTGCAGGCTGGCACCGTCCATCACAACAGACAGGCTCTGTTGGATGTACAGTCATGGACTCCCCAGGGAATGCAGCATACCTGTGACAACACGGTGGTGCAGTGCACACAGACAGTATGTGCAAGAACAGAAAGTCACAGGTTCAAAGGCCAGCTGGGGCTACTGCCAATCCTGTCCACATATTTTTCCCACAATTAAACCATGATAGTAAGGACAAACCATTATTGATGAGAACATACGCATGGTTAATACGCCTATATTTTACCACACCAAACACAGACACCATAAACAGCCGCATTACCTAGAGCAGAGTCTCCCAAATGCAGTCCTGGAGGGCCCCACACCATTCAGATTCCATGCTGCCTCTAATAAAGATGCCTGTGCTGCATATCTATGCACCACCCCCATGGTATGCAGATGTAGCTCATGCATATTTATGAGGGACAGCATGAAAACCCGAACAGTGTTTGGAACACCAGGACTGGATTTGGGGAACTCTGCCGTAAAGCAGCAGCCAACAGGGCCAGACACACCCACACACACACCCACAGGCCCCATTGGCCAATGCCTCCTGGAGAGGCAGGACATTGGGCCCTGCCTGTATCTCCCAATACTAGCAGTTGCATACCTTAGCAATGCCACCCTACACCTGGGTATATGGTACACAGCTATCAAACGTTTCCCATGATAACTGGCAGATATCAATTCCTACGTTAAGCACATTTTGCTCATTGAGCTCCACCATAACAATCATTCTGATGTCTGCGGTGTGTGCTGCAGGTCTGGTCTCTAACAGTGTTTACCACCCTGGGGAGTGACCCCCAACAGTATTGCGTACCATATCCATGCCTGTACTGTGCCCAGGACTGGTGTGGTGGGTATGGCTGCTGAACTCCTCAATAGTAGCACACTGCTGGCATAGGTGTGGGGGTGGCTGTCTGTCTATCCAGTGTGTGGTGGCTGCAAACACATTCCACAGTCCACACTGCCAGCAATGTTGCCAGTATTGGGCTGCCAATGTGCATAATGAGGAGCAAGGTACCATGGGTATAGGCCGGACAGGGTGTCCTGGCCAGGGTGCATCTGCACAGGGCATAGGGCACTGACTGGGACCTTTTAGTGCGCGGCCACCACCTACACAGACAGGGTGACCTCAGTATGTCATGCTGAGAGATCACTCTCACCCTGACTGTGCAGTGACCACAGCATGGCTAGGCACCCCCATAGTGCTATGTAGTATTTCTCTCATGTGATAGATATGGGTTTCCTTTTAGGGCCCAGTCAGTGATTTATCTGCTTGCTGTGTATGCTGACATCCCAGTTCTGGGTGCATGCATCTCCACTGGGAACATGCACTATGGACTAACTAGCAGACTGTTTGCAGCTGGTATGTGTCTTGATGGAGTGGCTTAGCAGGGTGCAGTGGCTGATAACTTGCTGCAGGAGGATATCAGATAGTGGTGGGGTGCAGCTTACCATATCCAGGCCTACTGTCTGTCTGCTATTGTGTTATGGATGTGTATAGAGCTGCATTGACTGCCCTGTGGGGTGTCTGTTCCTCAGCAGGACAGGGATTGGTGGTCCCCTCTACTGCCACCTTTGCAGGGAGGTAGAATGTGGATCTATTGATAGGAGACCCTGTTTGCCACCCTCGGCCCCGGGGGGGGGGGGGGGTGGTGGTACATGGTCCATAGAGGCTACACCTGACTGAAACAGACAGATATCCAAGGTGTTTGTGCAGAAACTACCTATCTCATACATTAACACTGCTTTGGGCATGGCCTCTTTCAGCCATGGAAGGTGTTGTGGACCTGGTCCTGGGCACCTCATTGCACCCTCAGGGTGAGCACAATACCCGCACAATGTGACGGTGTGTAGCTACTCTGTGCCAGTAAAACACACGGTCAGTACCCCCTACCAGGCCGAGGTGCTGTGTGGGTGCACATGGTCACTTCCCCCTACCAGGCCAAGGTGCTGTGGGGGTGCACTGGCCATCTTGTGTTTATCTGTGGACAGCTGATTTGCATGTGCAGTGCATCATGGGTATGGGTGGGCTAACCCTATCCTGGTGACCACAGCAGACTGTCTGTGTGGTGACATGCAGGCTCTCTGCAACCAACCAGGGGCTTGCTAGCAGCTGTAGCCCAATGGTTGCTTCACTGCCTGTGAAGCTAAAGGTCATGGGTTCAAACCCACAGTGGGGTTATTTGATAAAATTGTCAAATGCATTATCTTTTTTTAATGTACATATTTTGATGCCAGCAAAAACACCCTCAGGGTACTGTACCCATAAGGTGCCTCTGAGGGTGCTTTATAGGGCGCCCTATAGGGCACCTTATGGTTCCCGTCCATATAAGGTGCACTATACATTATCCTGTGATGCAACTTATAGGGTGCCCTATAGGGGACATTTTAGGGTGCTGTGGCGGACAATGCAATTTATAATGTGCCCTATGCAGTGCCTTATAGGATGCCTTATACGGAACCTTCAATTACGGCACGTGAGGGCATGTTTGCTGGCAGCAATTAATAAAATAAAACTGATGTGCTGCAGGAACAAATATGTACAATGCAAAGTTGATGCCACAGCCAGCCTTACGTATTAGGCACACTGGGGAGCAAACTCATGACCCCTGTATCAGTAGTCAGTGCCTTAACCATTGTGCTCCACTGCTGCTCCTCCTTGCCTGTCAGCGCATCTACTTATGCTTTTCATTCCTTAAACTGCACAGTGCTGCCATAAAAAACAGTACTCTGACCTTGCGGTACCTCATACGGCACCCTCTAAAGCGCCCTATAAGCAACATTCTAGGGTGCCTTGGCGGACAGTGCACTTTACAATGTGCCTTATAGGGCGCCTTATGTTAACACGCTTTGAGAGTGCGTTTGCTAGTAGTGATAATTACAATAAACATAAAATGACTCCAAATCCAATCTTCCCCATAATATGTAATGCCTCAGCCAGCCTTGTTCATTGAGCACTGTGGGGGATTGAACCCTTGATCCCTGCACCATTGGTCAGTGTCTTACCCATTGTGCTGTGGTTCTGTTCCTGTACTTGCACATTAGCGTGCCACCTTATGCCGCCCAATATTAAAAAGCCTCCTAAATCAATAGCACACTGCCATATGCCCATCAGCGTGCCACCTTATGCCGCCCAATATTAAAAAGCCTCCTAAATCAATAGCCCTCCACCTAATGCCCATCAGCGTGCCGCCTTATGCTGCACAATATTAGGCTAGCTCCTAAAGTAATGCCTCAGTCAGCCATCTACATTGTGCATTGTGGGGGATTGAAGCCCTGATCCCTGCACTATTGGTCAGTGTCCTAACCATTGTGCTGCAGCTCTGCTCTTCTGTGTGCACATCAGTGCGCCACTTATGTCATCCAGTATTAAAATGCCTCCGAAAACATTAGTGCATTGCCTTATGCCCATCAGCGTGCTGCCTTATGCTGCCCATTATTTAAATTCCTCATAAATTAACACCTCAGCCAGCCTTGTTTATTGGGCACTGTGGGGGATTGAACCCCTGATCCCTGCACCATTGGTAAGTGCTTTGACCATTGTGCTGTGGCTCCGTTTTTCTGTGTGCACTTCAGCACGCCACTTATGCCTCCCGCGCAGCTATCTCATGCGCTAGTGTGCGGGGCACACATGGGCGCCGCGCACCTTAGCGCATATGTAAATTCCGGATTTTCTTTTTCAGCCAGACACGCCCACTCCTTATATGGCACCCGCACACTACCGCGGCCCGCACATTAGCGGGGTTTTAGTAAACATGCCCCATAGTTTTCTCTTCTACCTTTTTGATATCTAACTCACAGATGAGTTAGGCTTAAAATTAAAAAATATACTTCAGACCAGGAAATAGGTGATGTTAGTACTAATGAAAAAGATGCAGATCTTATCCAGTTTGATGTAAAAATAAATCTAAAATCTGACCCTTCCTAGGTGTATGCTCATTTACTATTATGTGAAATTCAAAAAATGTCATAGCCAGCAAAAAAGTCCCAAGAACGAGCAGGTCACTGCACAACTTGGATAGGAAAAATCTTTATTGGTACCTCAGAGGTCACCCTACACATGTTTCAGCAAATTGCCTTCTTCAGGGGTACCTGATCTCCAAAAACAGCAATATAAGATAAATGATATAAATATAATAATAAAAATGAAACCATATTAATAAATAAATCTTAAACCATAAACATATAAAAATGTTAGGGTATATATAGAGAGCGAGTGATACCATTCTTATACAATCTGAAACTTAAATATACTATCATTAATATATAATCACATTAGGTATAACCAGTAAATAAATAATGTAAACATTAATAATACATATAGAACAACATTATATCATCTTAAGAAAATAAAAATAATTATGATACATTAAAAAACAATATAAAAATATATAAAAAGATGCCGAAAGAACCACATATGCAAAAGTGTAGTAATAAATTAATCAAGTAGTAATTATCATTGCAATTGGGTAAAGACTGAGCATACTGAGTAAAATAAGAGAGATGAAGGATGACTATCATATAGGAAATCAAAACTGATTTTACCAGGAAATGGAGGCCTATATGTTAGCTTTCCTGATCTAGTATAACTTGTGAACCTGCAATGAATGTAATATTATGTTTAAAATCCCATCTATAATGAATCAACTTATTCAGGGACTATAGTCACAATTGATTTATGGTAGTGTACTAACTTTCTAGTGTTCACTAATGTTTTATTGACATAGCTACTAATTTTCAGTTAAACCCATAGCTATATATTATTAACCCTTTCGCATCCACATAATTGTTTTGTAACTGAATTTTTTTTGTTTTTTTTATTACGATTTGAGCTAAATGATGCAGAATATAAAGTTTTTTGAAACATTTTTATTTCTAAAAGAAACAATATTTACTATTGCCATATGGCAACTACGGTCCTGAATGGCTGAAAATTAAAAACAGTCTTGTCATCAGTTTCATTTACTGCTGGGTGTGATAGTTTAAATAACAGTTTTTTTCAGATGCCAAGCACAGATACACATCACATTTCGCATACAGTGTGCGGATGTTTTGGAAATATAGAATCCGGTGAAAACTTTGGGATAAAATTTGAATGTTGCCATATGGCAACAGCAGCCATGAAAGGGTTAAATGTTGGAAAACCAAAACATGCTGCAAACTATCCACTGGATCAGTGAGAAGGCAAAAAACGTCAATATGCATTGTTGCTCCGGGAGGTTCCCGGTCCTTATTGGTGTTATTTTCATTGGTTTGATAAATGTTCTATAAACAATTTGAAAGGTGTTAAGAGGGAGCTAGGGGAGAATAAAAAAAAATTATATGGATGCAAATCGATATTTAGAGTTAATCAGAAGCCCATTCCAAAAAAGCTCAAAACCCCATTCTAAAAGATCAGCTTAAAACTCCCCTTCTCTCCCGACGAATAATAAAGGATGATATTATTAAAGTTCTTGACAATCCCAAAGTACTGCAGTCAAGCACACTCCTGTTTATTGCCTATGCATTGGCCAGCATATATTTTATAATCCAAGCATTCTACTTCCCTGAATACATATTGCTTAAAGTGCAAAGGTTCATCAAAGCTAAACAGCAGATGTATGAGATTATGGGTACACCGTCCCAAACATCTAATCGTTCTTACTGAACATAAAATCGATCATTCTCATTAAAACTCCGAATGTAACTATACACCAAACAAATTAGATCCATAACAATGCAAAGAGATAAAGCATCTATCTTTAAGGAATCCAAATGCCGCAACAATATTTTACAGGGCTGGTCAACTGTTCTTCAGTTTCCTAGTTTGAAAACAGTAAGACTCAGCCATGTTGTTTGACCACTGTGATATAAAAATACATAAATATCCCGCACCAATACTCTATGAAATGTTGACCCATTCACTTTCACAGTCAGACCCACCAGTGTCAAACTAAAAGCCAAAAAAATGCCGTAGTAAAGAACTTTTAAAATGGAAGTTTGGCGCCAAAAAGGCCATTTTAAAAAGAGGCCTACCTATGTCAGCCCACTGAATATTCATAAGAGAAAAATTGAATTCTCAAAACCACAAATGTAACTCTGAGATGAAAGAGTATTACACAGACCTTTAGTAGTTAGAGAACACCTCGATTATAAATAATCAAAATAATTAGCCAACTGCTACTCTGGACTTCATTATTAGATCTTTCTATGTCTCCCACATACAGTTATAGACGTCCTCCTCTAAAGATTGTACTGCTCATTACACAAAGGGCTACATCAAACAGTATTACATCCCATGATCTTAATCTAACCTTTAAAGTTTCATGTTGACAACAGACCAATCTGGGCAAATCTGATTCATATTCTTCATGTATCACACCAACATGTTCTTCAGTGTAACAAAACACGGCCTGTGTCAGGCCAATGGCTGAAGTTGATTAATGGAATAAAATAAACTTATTCTTCCTTTGCAATCCATGGTTTGTACTGGGTTGATGTTATTTGTAATCATAAATAATGGCTAAAAAGCAATTATCTTGCAAAAAAATACCACAGAGGGTGAAAATTCTAGTGAACCAACAAAATAGTGCTACAAGAAAACAGAAATCTTCTCCAAATTCAACTCATCTACTATTATGTGAAATTCAAAAGATATCATAGCCAGCAAAAAATACATAAGTAAACTACATCTCTTCCACCTTCCTCTACAGAAATAAAATAGCAGCCTTACAAGTAAAATCCCTATAGAGCAAAAATGCATTAGCTTACTGCAATAGCCCCAAGGCACCATATCAATGCACCTCCTATATTTGATCTTTCACCCAAAGCAAATGCACACATGCTCCATAGCAGAATTACATTTAAATTGTCTTAGGGGTATGTTTACTAAAGAGCATTAAAGTAGCAGGCGTTAATGGCAGCAATAAGGGGTTTTACATACATAAAGGGCACTGGGCGGGTAGGAGGTGTTCCGGCGTTAAGGGCGTATGGGGGCCATTTAACAGGACATCAGGCATTAAGGTGTCAAGCATGCACCTTAACATCTAAAAATGGCTGTCACCCTAATGCTGGCTAAGGGAGTTCCAAGGAAAGTCAATGTAAAGGTGGGAGCCAATGAATCTCGAGATCTGCGGGCACCCTATGTGGCAGTCAGTAATTTGGACGAGCATATGGGTGGCAACTGTACCGATGAACTGAGGTGTGCCAATGTAAAACAGTGCAATGCCAGTGTGTGGCATAGGATGGGGATGATGTATCCCCCAATGGAGTCAGAAGTGACATGATGTGTGCAGTGAAAGGAGGATGGCGCGGGAGTGGTGATGTGCAGATCAGGCACAGAAGAGGCGTGCGTGAAGAGCCGAAATGAGGGAAAGAGTATCTGTGTAGGCCATAGTGTAGCAGCTTGCATGAGAAGACATGACTGTACACAGCCAGAGGCAGATGGATAGGCTGAAGGAAGGATGGTGGCAGAGGAGATGGTGGTATGGACTGGCAGCACCAATAAGCCATAGGTGCCATTCCCAACATGTGTGGGAAAATGTGTGACAGTGCCACATGGAAGGCCTGATACCAGACATGTGGGTCTCAAACCTGTCCCAGCCATACAATATCCCAGACAAATGTGCAGATAACAACTGGACAGATGTCAGCCAAACTGGGAAAATGGGGCATTTACAGACATGAGATGATACCTTCAAGTGGCTATCAGAGGGGGAGGATGTGTCCGCATGTACTGCAGAGATGTGATGGAGCCAAAACTGTAAAGTCACAGACATGATGTCATATGTGACTCATGTCTCACATGTAGGTTACAGCTTTATTTATTTATTTATTTACATTCTCTTATATACCATGCTATTCTGCATCAGTGCGGTTTACATTGAACAAACTGAAATTACATTGAACAGGGCATTATAACTTGGAGATAACTATTTTACAGGGAACATGGGCTATGGAGGGTTAAATGGCTTGCCCAAGACCACAAGAAGCACCTGTGGGACTAGAAACCCCAGTCCTTCCGGCCCAAGGTTGCTGTCCTCTAATGGGATTTATGCATGTAACTACCTGTTAGTATACCACTGTATCAGTGCAGACACATTGGGGTACATCTTACCGACGAATTGTTAATGTCTGATGATAAATAAGGACTGTAGTCAGCTGAGTCACTGGTGGGTTAAATGACCTGCTCAAGGTCACAAGGAGGTGTTGTCAGTCCATGAAGGTTGTGGCAGACATAAAAGGTGACAGTAATACATTCTGAAGTGTCACATAAAGAGTGCTAGTGAGCCTCAAACTCTGGTATCTTGGTCCCCTGACCATTGCCATGACCATGCCTCCAAGCTGGTACCTGATTTATTTATTTTATTTTATTTATTTCTCTTATATACCGCGCTCTTAATTCAGTGCGGTTTACATATGAACAAATATAAACACAATGGTACAAGCAGCATTGGTTTTTTACATAGAACAAGGTACATAAACTTGGTGAAAATCAGGGTAACTATAGACAAAAAACTATATACATGGCTACTATATACATGGTTATTTGGTTAATTAGATGTGAACAAGAATATCTATAATGCCGTGGGTAAGAAATTAATTAAAGAGCAGAATAAAAATGCCAGAATAAAAATGCCAAATATCGTGATAATAAATACGGCATAGTATAATGAGCATGTAATAAACATCATAATTACCCATTCTCTACCGGGGTCAAGTATGAGAGATCTGCATGAGTACTATTGTCAGATGGAGTGTCTTCGGGGTAGTATGTTAGGAACAAATAGAGCTTCAATGCCTTTCTAAACTTCATCAGACTTGATATAGCTCTTATTTCGGGTGGAAGGGCATTCCAGGCTCTGGGAGAAAACAGAGAGAAGGCTCTAGCGGCTGTTGATTTAGAGCATTTTGTGAGGAGTTTCGGGAGGTCAATGGAGTTTAATGTAACAGACCTCCTGGATCTGTTATTTGGGGTGATATGTATCATATTACTGAGAGGTGATAGAGATGGGCATTTTGAGGCTTTAAAAGTCATGACCAGGGTCTTGTATAGAGTTCTGGCCTGTAGGGGTAGCCAATGTAAACTCATCAATATTGGAGTTATGTGTTCTGATCGTGGAGCGCCTACGAGGATTCTCGCGGCTGCATTCATGGCCAGACGGAGAGGATTCAGGGTGGATTGCGGGAGACCATGTAGAATGATATTGGCGAAATCCAAGTGTGGCAATATCAGGGCTTGGAATATAGTACGGAAGTCAGAGTAGTTAAGTAAAGGTCGGAGATTACGTAGTGATCGCATCTTGTGGTAGATTGCACTCGTTGTTTTCTTAATGTGGGCTGACATATTAAGCTGTTGATCTAATATAATTCCTAAATATCGAATTGTGGGTTGTGCTTTCAGCTCAATGTTGTTTACCTGAAGGTAGGTAGGGGGTATGAATGTTGGGTTCCGTGTAACGAATAGAACATCAGTTTTGTTGTGGTTTATCCGTAGATTCTGATTAAGGAGCCAGTTGGATACAGCTTCAAAGCAGTGAGTTATTGGTGTAAAATCTGGTTGTTTTATGTTGAATGGAGCAAACATGAGGATGTCATCAGCATAGGCAAGGCATTGTATGTTGAAAGTGCGTATGAGATCGCAGATTGGCTGCATATAGATATTGAACATTAAGGCGGACAATGAGGAACCCTGCGGGACACCTTGTTTAAGGGGGAATGGATCAGACGTTGCTTCTCCTGTTCTGACTTGCTGCTGTCTATCAGATAAGTAGGATTTACACCAGTTCAGGGCTAGTCCTTGGATTCCCTTGTCTTGAAGGCGCTGTAGGAGAGTATCGTGGTTTACTGAATCGAATGCTGCAGCTATGTCGAGAAAGATAAGAGTGAACCCTTGGTGGATATTATCAATGCCTATGATTAGGTTATTGAACAGTGTTGTGAGAAGGGTGTCTACACCATGTTCTTCTCTGAAGCCATGTTGTGAGGGGTCCAGAGGGTATTCGGAGTCAACATGATGCTGTATTTGTCGCTGGACTACTTTTTCCATGATTTTTGCTAATAGAGGGATACTGGAGATGGGTCTGAAGGATTCAACTTTTGTTGGGTCAAGTTTACTGTTCTTCAGGAGCGGACGGATGGATGTGTACTTCAGGCTCTGAGGGAAGGATCCTGTTGAGAAGGAATAATTGACAATCTTGCTAATAGTTGGGCTAAGTTCATGTCGTAGTTCTTTGATCCATCTGGCTGGACAGGGGTCATTTGGTGCGGTAGTTAAATTAATAGCTGCTATGATATCTTCGATTTCTTTGTGGGATACCTGGGAAAATTTGTCAAGCGATACTAATTGGACCACGGTCTGTGGGGTGGAAGGTGATGAAGTTGTGGTAATCATACTGGTCTGTATCATTTTTGATTGTAGGTATATGGCATAGTCTTGGGGGTGTGGCATAGGTGGTTGGGAAGTGGATGGGTCACCTGTTAAGGATTTAACTATATTGAAGAGGTCATGTGGCTTGTTTAAGGACCTCATTAGCGTATTTGAGTGGAATTTCTTTCTTGTCTCAATTGTCATTCTTCGGTGAGTTTGTAGGTATGAATTGTACGAGCATAGTGCGTCGGGGGAACGAGAGGAGCGCCAGCGTCTCTCAAGTCTGCGCAGGTGAAGGAGAGATTCTTGTAATTCCGTGGAGAACCATGGTTTATGTTTGTCCTTGGTCTTAATCTTGTCGGTAGCAGATATGCATGCAGCAGCTTTTAATGTATTGTCCCAGTTAGTTACTAAGTCCTCTTGCGAAGGTAAGTCTTTGTGGAGAGCAGGTAGAATTTTTTCCAGGACTTCGATCTTATTGAAAGGACGGAAGCGTGTTTCGAGGGCACTTGGGGGGCGACCTGGTTTGTTGCAATCAGTAGTGGAATGTTCGGTGGGGATGTTAAATATGAGTAGATTGTGATCAGACCAGGGTACCGGAGTTATGGAGATCATGATCTTCTGAGATGTGTTGGTTATCAGTTGAGGTGCGAATATTAAATCCAGTATGCTTCCTTTGGAGTGGGTGGGGGCGTCGATAAGTTGTTCATAGCCTAGTTGGTGCATGGCTTCGAGGAAAGCTGAGGCGTGTGATGCTGGTAGCGAAGGCAAGTTAAAATCCCCAACTAGCCAGTTAGAAGATTGTGGGTTAGGGACGTTACATGCCAAGTTGATTATTGGTGAAAGATCGTCTGAGGAAGGTGATGGAGCTCGATAGAGTAAGTGGATTGTACAGGACCTATTTGATATTGATAGTGCATCAAGGTGTGATGTGCTGGAAATATTGATCTGTTTGAACTGGAGGTCTGATTTAGCAAGGATGAGTGTGCCACCCCCTCTCTGATTGGATCTGTGGCAGGTGAAGATGGAGAATCCTGGTGGGATCATCTGGTTGATGAGGACGTTGTCGTTGTCGGTTAGCCATGTCTCAGTTATCAGCAATATATCCAGATTATGTGCTGCTATCAGATCAATAGCCACAGGCCATTTAGAGCGTATAGATCTGGCATTAATTAAGGCACATTTGAGTAGCTGATTGGTCTTGTATTTCTCTGTAGTGTCTTTGACAGTGGGCAGCAATGGTATATGTAGGAGGTGAGAATATGGTATTTTGGTTCTCGAGGTGGCGTGGCATGGATCTTGCGTTGAGCGCCTTCCCGCGCTATAAAGTATAGGGATCTGCTTGATTCCAGGTTCTAGTGCGAGTGTTATAGCAGGGGTTGCTGCGATAAGCAGGATAAATATCAAGTGGATTATTTGATACATGGTAGGAGGCAAGGTATGGGCGTTGTAGTAACTTTGCGAGGAGTTTCTAGAGTGCCCTGTACCGGGTAGCAAGGCAGGCGGAGCAGAGCGATCATCAACAAATATATTAACTAGATTGTATAACTTGTTTCCTTGGTAGAGTGGTTGTCGTCACTTTGATGCTTTAAATTATCTTAGTAGGCATAGGGGTAGAAGTACTCCAGTGATATTTACAGAAGGAGAACGAGACACAGTATGTCAGATAGGTAGTGCAAAAACCACTACAGTAGCAACGTAATGTACAGTCTATATGTTTGACATTGCATTGTTATCAGTAATGAGTATATCCTAGTACAATGTGGCTGGTTTACTGGCAACAGTATTCTATCTAACATAAGATTACTGGCAACAGTATTTTATCTAGCATAAATTCCATTAGTAAAATGGAATTTGTACCAGTATGAAATCAGTCTCAGGTCAATATAAATGTAGATACTGGCAACAGTAATAATATGACTTTAGTTCAGAAGCATTGGATTTACTGGCAACAGTAGTAGATCTAACATTGTGCAATGCAGATGTGAAATTAATGACTAAATTAGCATAGGTATCTTAGATCTGTATCAACTAGTGTAGTAGTTAATGCTGCAGTAATTTTTATCAGTGATGGTTACATGTGACATTACAACATTTAAAGTCCTTTTGTAATACTTGCAGTTCCACTGCCTAAGGGCTTAGGCGCGGGTCGAGAAGGCGCGGGCGCGCTGAGGAGATGCTGCCTTTACTTGCTCTCCCTGTGGGACAGGTGGTGGTGCTCCGGCCTGCTCCGACCACGCCGGGAGGGAGCTTCTTGCAGAGGCCGGAGTGCCGAAGACTGTTCAGAGTGAATATGTCTGACCCCCTCAATGGGCTGAAGCAGAACCAATAAAGCCATGCTCTCGGAAGGGCATGACGGGGAATAACATGTTTGCTGACCCAAAGTGTGGCCAAAATACATAACAAAATAGAAGGATGTGTGTCTACAAGTCACAACAGAGACTTGACTTCTACAGGCAGGGAAATGACCTGAGTAGCACACAGGCCTAAAATGAACAAGTGTGAATCAAACCCTTGTCTCTTGCTTATGGAGACATTGCACTAACCGGTAGGCTACCCCTCCACATTGCTCTGTATAGCAATGCCTGGATTCAAAGAAACTGCAGGTCACTGCCTAAAATATCTGTTTGTGTGCCGTAATAGGTTAGCCCCTCCAGTACCCATGAGGCACTGCACACACAGGACAGCAGTCTACAGCTGGAGAATGCATTAATCCATCACATCAGCTTAGTACAGCTACAAGCACAGAACAGCTACAAATCATGCTGCTGAGCAGTTTCAACGGTCACCCTGAGAGTGAGGATGGGCACCCAGCACCTGGCCCCCAGAGCTTGCACCATTAGAGATGGTCTCTGCCAGCTGTGCTGTAGATCCACATCACTGCTAGTGTGTGTCAAGTATTGTTTGCAGTGTGTTATGCTAGTCACCTTGTTTCCTGCGCAATCGCAGCATGTCCTAGGTGCCTGTCACATCTGGGCCCTATGTCCTGCCCCTGTTGAACAGGGACCCTCCTAGAACTGTGCACGTGAATGCCCAGTGTTGCAACAGCTAATGCCAAAAGCAGTGGAGGCTTCTAGGCTTCATTGGGGCTGCTGCTACCATCCTGTTGGTCTTGTCATTACCACAGTAAGTAGGCTGTCCCAACCATCTATAAATATCAATCCACCACAGCAAATGCAGTCAGACTGCACCTGCTGCCCACCACAGGGCTGTTCCAGCCATGAACATAAGAACATAAGATATGCCATACTGGGTCAGACCAAGGTCCATCAAGCCCAGTATTCTGTTTCCAACAGTGGCCAATCTAGGTCATATGTACCTAGCAGTTTCCCCAAGGGACACAGGTTCCACAATGCTTGTATTGCTTCAAGCATTGATATCCTGGGTCCCTTCTTAATAATGGTTTATGGACCTTTCCTCCAGGAACATGTCCAAACCTTTTTTAAACCCAGCTACACTAACAGCCTTTACTACATCCTCCGGTAACAAATTCCAGAGTTTGATTACACATTGAGTGAAAAAATATTTTCTTTTATTAGTCTTAAATAGTTTACCCTGTAGCTTCATTGCATGTCCCCTAGTCTTTCTGTATTCTGATAAGGTAAACAATCGATCTACGTTTACCCGTTCCACTCCGTTCATTAATTTATAGACTTCTATCATATCTCCCCTTAGCCGTCTCTTTTCCAGGTTAACGAACCCTAACCTTTTTAGCCTTTCTTCATAGGAGTATCCTTCCATCCCCTTTACCATTTTGGTGGCTCTTCTCTGAACCTTTTCTAAAATCGCTATATCCTTTTTAAGATACGGCGACCAGAATTGCACACAATATTCAAGGTGCAGTCTTACCATGGAACGATATAAAGGCATTATAATATCTTTTGTTTTATTTTCCATTCCTTTCCTTATCATACCTAGCATTCTATTTGCTCTCTTGGCCGCCGCTGGACACTGGGCCGAGGGTTTTAACATGGTATCCACAATGACGCCTAAATCTTTTTCCTGGGTGGTGGTTCCTAATGTGGAACCTTGCATCGTGTAACCATAGTTTGGGTTGTTCTTCCCTAGGTGCATAACCTTGCACTTGTCCACATTAAATTTCATCTGCCATTTTGATGCCTAGTCTTCCAATTTATCAAGATCCTCTTGCAATTTTCCACAATCCTCTTGGGTTTTAACAACTTTAAATAGTTTTGTGTCATCTGCAAATTTGACAACCTCACTCGTTATTCCACTTTCCAGGTCATTTATGAATATGTCAAAAAGCAGCGGACCCAGCACAGATCCCTGGGGTACACCACTATTCACCTTTCTCCATTGGGAAAATTGGCCATTTAGCCCTACCCTCTGCTTTCTATCTTTTAACCAGTTCCTGATCCACAATAGTACACTGCCTCCTATCCCATGACTCTTTAGTTTTGCCAAAAGTCTCTCATGAGGGACCTTGTCAAAGGCTTTCTGAAAGTCCAGATACACAATATCAACTGACTCACCTTTGTCCACCTGATTATTCACTCCTTCAAAAAAACATAACAGATTAGTAAGACAAGATCTTCCTTGTCTAAAGCCATGTTGGCTGTCTCCCATTAGGTCATGACTATATACATGCTGAGTAATTTTATTCTTTATGATGGTTTCTACCATTTTTCCCGGTACTGATGTCAGGCTCACCGGTCTGTAGTTTCCCGGATCACCCCTGGAACCCTTTTTAAAAATTGGTGTTACATTGGCGATCCTCCAATCTTCAGGTATTAGAGATGATTTTAATGATAGTTCACAGATTACTAATAGCAGGTCTGCAATCTCATATTTCAGTTCTTTCAACACCCTTGGATGTATATTATCCGGCCCAGGTGATTTGCTACTCTTCAGTTTATCTAATAGTTGTAATACATTTTCCTGATGTATTGATATTTCCTTCAATTCACATGCCCCCTGTCAGTACACAATGCATGTGCACAGAGTAAGCATATACACCATGGCTTAGGACAAACAACATTGTCACCCAGCATTGGGGCTCCCAAGACAGGAAGAACACCCACATCATTGGAGCTGAATACTAGATAGCACTATGTGGATACATAGCAGTGCCATGGTCACAGCTTGGTCAGAGTGAGAGTGCCCTCACAGTGTGAACTTCTGTGAACTTCTGTGGCCATCCAGGCAATGCATTTGGTAGACAGGCGCTAAGAAGTCTCAGCCATTGACCAGACCTCCAATGCATACATCCTGGGCAAACCGCTCTGTTTCAGACCCTTCCCACAATCCTCTACTCCTCATCATGCACATTTTCAGATGAATGTTGGGAACAGCCCAAGCAATATGGGGCACAGTGCAGTGCAGAAAGCCACAGAACTCTGGCGAGACATACACACACACACACTCAAATCACTGCGCTGTGCAAAAGTGAGAATAGTTGGCATTCCTGCCTGCCACTTTGGTCTCCATATTTCTATGTTTCTATAAGGGGACTGTTGTAGTTGTTGATATGGAAAAACAATTTAAAGTTGTTAAAACCCAAGAGGATTGTGGAAAATTGCAAGAGGATCTTGATAAATTGGAAGACTGGGCATCAAAATGGCAAATGAAATTTAATGTGGACAAGTGCAAAGTTATGCACCTAGGGAAGAACAACCCAAACTATGGTTACACGATGCAAGGTTCCACATTAGGAACCACCACCCAGGAAAAAGATTTAGGCGTCATTGTGGATAACATGTTAAAACCCTCGGCCCAGTGTGCAGCGGCGGCCAAGAGAGCAAATAGAATGCTAGGTATCATAAGGAAAGGAATGGAAAATAAAACAAAAGATATTATAATGCCTCTATATCATTCCATGATGAGACTGCATCTTGAATATTGTGTGCAATTCTGGTCGCCGTATCTTAAAAAGGATATAGCGTTATTAGAAAAGGTTCAGAGAAGAGCCACCAAAATGGTAAAGGGGATGGAAGGATACTCCTATGAAGAAAGGCTAACAAGGTTAGGGCTCTTTAACCTGGAAAAGAGACGGCTGAGGGGAGATATGATAGAAGTCTATAAATTAATGAACGGAGTGGAATTGGTAAACGCAGATTGATTGTTTACGTTATCAGAATATAGAAAGACTAGGGGACATGCAATGAAGCTACAGGGTAAACTATTTAAGACTAATAAAAGTAAATATTTTTTCACTCAACTTGTAATCAAACTCTGGAATTTGTTACCGGAGGATGTAGTAAAGGCTGTTAGTGTAGCTGGGTTTAAAAAAGGTTTGGACAAGTTCCTGGAGGGAATGTCCATAAACCATTATTAAGAAGGGACCCAGGATATCAATGCTTGACCCAGTACAGGCATTGCGGAACCTGTTTCTTTTGGGGAAACTGCTAGGTACGTATGACCTAGATTGGCCACTGTTGGAAACAGGATACTGGGCTTGATGGACTTTGGTCTGACCCAGTATGGCATATTTTATATTCTTATGTTCTTATGGAAGGACTTTGTAGATAGGCCATGTGGTCTTTTTCTGTCATCATATTTCTATGTTTCTATATCAGCTCAGATTAGGAGAGGGGCTTTATTGATTGTTAGAGTTAAGCTAACTTTAGATTTTAAATATATCATTTACATTAAGCCATAATCAATGTACCACAATGATTCTATTGAAAGGTCAGAGCCATGGTTCCATTTTATTCTCGTTTTTAGATCCTCCTGAAGAAACTCCGATGAGGAGTGAAACGCTCAAAGAGGCGCTTGTGGGAGGCGTAGAGAATTCTTATAGAGATCAGAACAACCAAGAGAATTTTGACTAAGTTAAGCTTGTTCAATAGATTTTTGAAACACAACGGTGGTGGAATACTGGTGATATTTATTCAAAGAAAAACTAACTAAAAAATTGCTCCCAGTAGTCATTGATGCAATCAAAGCGCTATTTTGTTCTCCACTGAGATAGTGGGTAAGAGCGCTGCTGTGGTCTGAGACTACATCTGGGATTTTTAACACATTTAAAAAGTTTAAAAAGATTAAGATATATCGCTGGATATCTCAAACATTGATGCATGTTAGAGGAGTATTCTTTCATTTTTTACAATATTATTATACTCCGAGAAGACCAAGTTTACTCTTTGTGTCTATATCAGCTCAGGCATTGTTAACTTGTGCTCATTGTGCAGGCGCTAGCAGCGTGCTCTGACATTCATGCCTGTTGGTAATGCCCGCTTAGTGTGCCAGTGCTATCAGTCTGCCTTTCCATCCTGCTGTGGATAGTGGAGGCTGTCTGTGCAGCTGATGGGTGTTTGAACTCTTGCTGGCTGATTCATTGGGGGCTGCACATGCTGGTGCTGTACCTGCACTGTAGGCTAATGTTTACCCGCAGAGACATGCAAGACATGATCCATAGCCAGGTCTTGAACCTGTGACCCTCCACCCATATACATACTGGTTTTGTGTGTTGCATGACAGAGCTGCCATATGGATTCAGCAGTCACTGTATGGAACTGTGGTCATTGACAGGGTGAATGCAGGCATGAGTAGGGGTCTTCCTATGACTGCTGTGATCTCGGCATACCCTGTGCCATATCTGTCTGACAAGATATGTTTGTGGATATTGAGGGGGATATGTTGTCTGGTCTGTATGTTGCCATGGCTCTGTATGCTGCTGGCGGCAGATGCTGCATCCACCGCCAACACCGTCACACCACGCTGACATGGCAGCATGCTGTCAGTGAGGGTGGGGTGCCAAACCTATCCACCATGCAACTTAGGCTTATGCCTAGGGCACCAGTTCTGTATGGGGGGCATAGGCATATGTGGGCAGTCATGCTGCACCCCCCAAGCAATTGCCACCAACGTAACCCCATCCCCACTAGCTACAGATACATCTCGGAATGAGGTGGACAGTTGCAGCTGTGGTATTTCCCTGGGCAGCTGCTTTTTGCAGCCTCCTGTAGAACTACAGCTGCTGGCACTAACGGCCTCTTCCCCTGGAGCTGGCATCAGCAGCAGCAGGGGGGCAGCTGGGGTCTCTTCCTAGAGTGTCAGGGACCTTTGGACTGCCCCATGTTGTGCATCACCTTTTCTCAGCAGCAGCATGTTTGTGTACCACCACTGTCACTGTGGCATCATGGCAGACATCCCAGATGTGCAACCTTGTCTGCCTTGTGAATCAGCAACCCCTACTGCATGACCCATGTGCTACCCCCTTTGCCCCATCAACATAGTGCCCTTTCATATTTGGGAACTATGCTGTTGCTGCTAATGGAGCACTACTATCACTATCTTGAGCTCACCTGTCTGTGGATCACATTGCAGACATTTAAATAGGCACTCTCCCCTTAAAATACCCCTTCTCTGTGAGGTTTTACTTGACATTAGGGTTCCCATCATTAAAAGGCACTAACTCAGCAGGCATTAAGGGAGCACCTGCTGTTAACGCCCATTCTCTGCCCTGTTAATGCCCACCCTCTGCCTACTATTCCCTTAATATTGCAGGAGCCTTTAACGCTCATTAATGCAGCTTTTTCGCAGCGTTAAGGGTGCAAGGGTGCCAATAGCAAATGTTAACAGCACACTTGATCCCTTAAAGCCCTTTAGTAAACATTACCCCTTAACCATGCTAATGAAAAAAACATCAGCATGTAAGCACAACTGTATATGGTACGAATTCATAAGAACATAAGAAATGCCACACTGAATGAAACCAAAGATCCATCAAGCCCAGTATCCTGTCCCACAGTGATCAATCAATGTCACAAATACCCAGCAGGATTGCAAAGAGTAGATTCAGTCCTTCTTGCTCATGCCTTGGGATACCACCCAAAAAAGAGCTTCATTCCATCAAAACCAAAATGGGATTTAGAGATATTTATTGAAAAGGAGAAAAGGATCTCAGAACCTTAAGAGCTTGCAATCATGGGCATATATATCCAAGTCCTTGATGCCTGCTCAGTACATCAATGATCTTAAGAAACTCCTTAATAAATTTGTAATAATATAAATCTTCTTGTAATTATCAATTTTTCAGCAAATGAAACATACTGAAATCTACCTTCCACCCCACAGAGCATATAAATCTTTCCTCTATAGGCTAAAAGACCAATAATAAAACTTATCTGTTCAATTGTACATTCCTGATACACAACTTTCCTTCTGTGATCACATTAATTCAGTTGCAAAAAGGTGCTTCTTTTCTCTTCAGCAAATTTGTTCAGTCTGCTCTTACCTATCTGATGTCTCCTTACACACTCTACTTCTTTTATTGGTGATTTCAAATATTGACTACTGCAATGTTATTTACAGAGGCATTTCTCAAGCTCAATTCACATGTCTGCAAACTATTCAAAATATAGCCATTCGTCTGCTCTTTCATGCTACTAGGTTTGACCATGTAGCCCCTCTCTTTATTCAATCTCATTGGTTACCAGTTTCCTACCGTGCCAAGTATAAATTTCTTGTCCTCACACATACTGTAAAATTCTCCATTCTGGGATTCCGGGTAATCTGTCACCTCTCCTCATCCTGCGTGCACCTTCCAGAATATTATGTAATTCTCTTAGTCTCAGTCTTTATCTCCCTTTGCCATCCCAGGCACACCTTGAATCCACTAGACATGCTGTCTTCTACTTCCTGGCCCCTTACCTCTGGAATGTGTTGCCAGCTGATATCCAGCTAAAGCTCTCATCCCAGATTCAAAAATGCCTTGAAGACATATTTATTTTGAACTGTGTTTCAGTTGACCTCCCAGTGACTGTTTTGAGGCTTAGCTCCCCTCCCTTACCCCCATTTCTTTTCTATTTTTAATAGAATTCTTTTCCACTTCTCATATTCCATGGATTATTATTGTGAACTGCTCTGGTGTACTGAAGGACAGTATATCAAATTTTAATAAACCATAAACTTCCATTCAATCCATTCCCCAACGCCACTCAAGACGCCATCATCGGTGTTTTGCAAGTGCTTTCTCAGGGGTGTGAATATTCTTATGACAATGTTGTGAGGGATAGAAGGTAGAAAAACACACACAGTTATACAAATAACATTAAAAATCTCTTCCCAAACTAACAGGAGAAATCACTTTCATTCAAAGTGCTACTTCTCAACAATCAAGCACCACAACTCTCATAACAAGACCAAATTGCATCTACAGTTCTCCACATTGCAAAATCATTATAAACCCACCTTAGAGCAGAAACAAACCCAACTTATTGTCAAAAGATTCACGGCCTATGGGTAGTATCAAAAAACCACCACGTATGCACGTTCTTAAATACACCATTTCATCAATTGCAACAGGGGAACCCCAATGACATAATAACCCATGGGAAACCCAGGAACATGTCATCTCTTTATAAACCACCAAACTATAGCAAAGCTATTATACACTTACATAGCAGAAGAAACAAGAAATAACCATCTGTCACATTCAGCACAATACATTGAACTTCATCCCACCCCAAGTCAATCCTCTGAGCGATGACTTACCATCCAACAAAACCAGTGATTCAAAAGCAAAGAGAAATACCACCCACCCACCCTTCTGGAATCACAAACATACATCCCAATCAATTTGAGCATTCAAGCTCCGGGAAGATACTGTATCATGTAAGTATATCCATTTTTGTTCACATCTTAAAAGGGAACACTCCCTATTTTGATCTCCCATACCTCGACTGATACCATCAATACAGAAACATCTCAACTCGGAGAATACAAGCCTGATCTCCAAGCAGTGCTGTATCATAGACACTTCTTTATAAGCCCATTGTATTTGATTTTATGGTCTAACATCCTCAGCTTAAAAGAACAAACAGTCTCCCAATGTACAGAAATCCCACACAGATGTCGAGCAGCATAAACCACAAAACTAAATGTACAGGTCGTGGAATAGCATAATTTATAAACCTGTCCCCCAGGTACAAACATTGTCAATTCAAGAGAAATCTCACATATAGATCACTCATCACATGGATGGTGCCCCCCCCCCCCTAACTGTGGTAAGGGATTCCCCAAAGGTGGTAGGCAAGCTGGGTTTCGAATTTCTTTAAAATTACGTGATCTTGACCATACAAATCTAGCCTTCTTAGATTCTAAACCTATCACTGTTTGTACTATCGAAAATTGCGTATGTACTATATATTGTATTTTAGAATCTAGGGGGAGAATGATGCAACAAAGTGAATAAATTTATTATCAAAGTACCACTTTGAATGAAAGTGATTTCTCTTGCTAGTTTGGGAAGGGATTTATAATAAGTTATTTGCATAACTGTATGTGTGTTTTTCTAGCTTCTAATCCTTCAGCATATACCCCCTCTGAGTGAAACGTCAATGATGGCATCTTGAGTGGCATTGGGGAATGAATTGAGTGGAAGAGTTCTGTAAAGAATGTACAATTGAGCAGATAAGTTTTGTTATTGGCCTTTTGGCTTGTAGATGAAAGATTATATGCTCTGTGGGATGAAAGGTGGATTTCAATAAGTTTCATTTACTGAAAAATTGATAATTTCAAGAAGATTTATATTATTGCAAATTTATTAAGGAGTTTTTTTAGGATCATTGATGTGCTGAGCAGGCATCAAGGGCTTAGATATCTATGCCCACAATTGCGAGCTCTTAAGGTTCTGAGATCCTTAGCTCCTTTTCAAGAAATATCTCTCAATCCTGTTTTGGTTTTGATGGAATGAAGCTCTCTTTTGGGTGATATTCACTTTTCTTCATTCTATGATTGGCATACCTTGGGAAAAGCAGTGATGTTCCTAAGTCTACACAGCTAATAATGATTTATGGGAGCTTTTCCTCCAGGAATTTGTCAAAACATTCTTTAAACCCAGCTTTACTAACTGTTTTCATCACATCCTCTGGCAAACAAATCCACAGTTTGACTGTGTGCAGCGAGTGAAAAAATACATTCACCAATTTATTTTCAATTTTAACTATTTGAAAGGGTAATTAACCATTCCCTATTTACCTGATCTTTCTCATTCATGATTTTATAGGCATCTTTCATGTCTTTTCTTGGCTGTCTCAACAGACTGAAGAGCCCTAACCTGTTTAGTTTTTCCTTGAAAGTCATTCCACCTCTTTTATTATTTTGGGCACCCTTCCCTGAAACTTTCATAGTTCTAGTTCTCATGGGATAATCAGAACTGCACACAATACTCATGGTGCTGTAGCAGCAGGGATCTACACAGAAGTGTTAAGATAGTCTTTGTTTTATTTTACATTCCTAATAATTCCTAGCATTTTGTTTGCTTTTTTGACTGACACATAACTTTAACAGTCTTCTCCAACTTTAGTTCCCTAGGCCATATCTTTGAAAAAATTAGCACAGCAATTGATCAGAACTCACCTTTTCAGTCATTCTTCTAACTTATTGCCTCTGCTTCAGGTGTTGCATATTGTCCTAGCTCCACCTTGGGTGCTGCCTCCCCTCCTGGCTCTGCCTCAGGTACTGTGAACCCTCTTGGCTCCCCTTCAGGTGCTGTACACCTTTCTGGCTGTGTGTTTTACGGACACCACCTTGGGTGCTACACTTCCTCCTGGTTCTTTGTCAGGAGCTCCAACCCTTCCTGTCTCTGCTTCAGATGCCATAACCCTTCCCTAAGCTGTTTTGAAGACTGTACCTCTTCCTAGCTCTGCCTTGGATGTTGTGTTCTCTTCTGACTCTGCTACAGCTGTTCAGTCCTTTTCTGGCTCCATCTCAGGTGCTTCACTTCCTTCTAGTTCTATTTTGAGTGCTGTGTGTCTCTCCTCTGGGCACCTCCTTTTCAGGGGAAATTTCTCCAAATGGGTTAGTTTTGCACATACCGTGACAGGAATGAACCTCATTCCTAAGTCAGAGTATGTGGAGTATGATCTCAGTCTCTTACATTTACTGTTAATGCTAAGTGTAATACTTGCATAGTACAAAAGGGTGCCTCCTTCTGGAGTTTATAAGATGTAACATATATAGGCAACTTGTCAAGATGTGATTGAAAATTCCGCTCAATCAAGCACAATGGGAAATATCTCTGTATTTTTCTGCCACATTTTCTTGGTCTCTGACTGTATTTCTTGGTACTTGAGGATCTTCTTCCTCTCAACATGATTCATAGAATAATCACTTGGAACTGGCACCTCTATAAATAATGTCATTCTAGTATTTTTCTCCTTTACAACTATGTCTGATTTTCTTGCATCCAGCTTTTTATCAGTTAGGAGTTTCCCAGTGATCATAATCACGTCATCCTCCATAATTCTCTTAAGGTCGTGATCCCAATGCATTTATAGTACAGTAATGCTGTAGTGTTTATAGAGTTTTCAGTGGATGAGATATGCCACTTTGTCATGCCTTTATGTATAGAAATGTTCTGCCATCAGAACTTTGCAACCAGCTATGAGATGAGTAACTGTTTTTAACTCTTTCTTAGAGAATCTACATGTGTCTGTTTCATCGTTTTCCATGCTTGCTGTGAACCATCTTATCTGTAATCCACTATCATGGGCTTCAACTATTAATTCCTCATCCTTTGGTTTCAGTTCAACTCTCCTTAGACATTTATGTAGAATGACTAACTTTTGTGGGCCAGTTTGGAAGTGGTGCAGAAGGCATTTCTGCTCATAGAGGGAACAATAATTGTATAGTGAGTGATGAGATATTTATGTGCACCAATAAGGAAGAGCCTGCAGATGATCTCAAGATACTGAAACAATGGGATAGGATGGTAGCTACTGCCAGAAGGAGGCTACTGTACAGAGGGAGAAGTCCACCCAGTATAATAAAGAAATGATAATCCCCGTGTACAAATTATTGGTGAGACTTTAACTTGAAATTATGTGTTCAGGTCCAGAGCTATATCTCTGAGATTACGGAAAGGATGGAGGCAGTGTAGAAAAAGGTGACTGAAATGGCAGTGTCTACACCAAAAGCCATGTAAGGCAAGACATAACAATCTAACCATACATACCCAGAGGGGAAGAGAGGCAGGGTAGATAGGAGACATTCAGCTACCTCGAAGGTACAAATAATTCCCAAGAAGTAAATGTTTTTTCTGAGAAAAGAATGTTCTGGAGCAGTATATCACAGTATGAGACTCCAAGTAGTAGGTTTTAGGAGCGACATCAGAAAACATTTTTCAGAGAAAGGATAACAAATGAGGGGCTGGGGGTGGTAAAGGAAAAAAAAAACAACAGAATTAATGAAAGCACAGGATAAGCACTGAAATTCCTAGTTGTAGGAAGTGAAGGAAAGCCAGAGATCAGCTGAGGTCTAGGGCATATCTGGGCAGACTAGAAGGGCTTATGATTCTTATCTTCCAACATATTATTATGTTACCTAGAGTGTCTCTGCCTTCTGTAGGCCCCAAATGTATTTTTTCCAAGCCATGGAATTCATCTGCCTTAAATAAAACAATAATCCTTTTTACAACAGATATCTGCTGCTATTCATCAAGTGGAGGTTCAAAATTGTGGGGCTCATTGGCTTTCCCCTACCCCACTTATTTGTCAACATCATATATATGTGGCTTATTTTCTGAAAGCAACTGTTTTTCTTGCATCTTTCTAGTGAGATCCTCCTTTGTATTCAATTTCTTGGAAATCAGTAATTGCTGGATCCTTTACTGTACCAAGTACCTATGGGGAAAACAATGACTACACAATAATTAGAGGAAATGTTATTGGCTCCAATTATCATCATTAGGAACACTTTTGTAAAAAAAAACCAGCTGCATCATTTGCTTATTTCTGTTCATACTAAAGAATAACATACTCTAAAATATGTACAATACAGGCTGATATTTACAGAATTTGAACTTTTTAAAGTTAAAAAGTACAAAAATAAATATACGATGTGGAAAAATAGTAAATTCCCCAATAGCTAGATAAATATGTTAACTCCCAACATCAAAAAGTAATATCATACTTTAATTTGACCTTCATTATAAACATTAGGACTTATGTCAGGTTTATCTTCTGCAAAACAAACTCCAAAGGCCATTTAAAATAAGCCACTGATATTCTCTCGAATTCTCCATACCAGAGTATAATGCTTTAGCAAGAGAGACAGATTTTTCAAGCAGGTGCTCCAATAGGCTATTTTAGCCTAGCTCTGGCATGATCCATCTCCATCAACCTGTTTTTAAATTCCCAGGACCCCTGTGGCACATGTATTAAGAGTCATCTAGTAACCATCCTTCGGGGAATATCCTTGACCTATTGAGGACAAATTTTTAAGAAGTTGGTTTGACATCACTAGAGTGGGGTCCACATCCCACACACAGAAAGCAGACTGGAAAACCAGGCACACAGCAAAGCAGGCAGTCCCACATAAGCTTTAAGTGGAGCGAGAGCTGCAAAGACTGTAGGCTGGAACCAAGCAGCATGTGGAAGACAGAGAACCTGAAAGTTAACCATGGGTCTGTGATTTAGGGAAAACCTTCAAATCCTGGGGATCTAAGAAGCTTGAAATGAACAAGACAGATGGTGGGCAAAGACATTTTAGGAGATACCCATTTCAGGTTCTGAGACTGGAAGAGGGAAGGAGAAAGAGGCCCTAATCCACAGGAAGTATATACACTAGGGGGCATGTTTACTAAAACCCCGGTAATGTGCGGGCCGCGGTACTGTGCGGGTGCCATATAAGGAGTGGGCGTTCCCCGCTGAAGACGAAACGCTGGAATTTACATATGCGCTAAGGTGCGCAGCGCCCTTGTGCGGGGCGCACCTTAGCACCTCAGACAGCTGCGCGGGTGGCATATGTGTCACGCTGATGGGCAAGCAGAAGAGCAGAGCCACAGCACAATGGTCAAGGCACATACCAATGGTAGAAGAAGCAGGAGTTTGATCCCACACAGAGCCCAATAAAGATGGCTGGCTGAGGCGTTAATTTATGAGGCAGAGAAATAATGGGCAGCAGAAGGCGGCGCACTAACATTTTGGAGGCAGTCCAATACTGGGCGCCATAAGGCGGTGCGCTGATGGGCATAAGGGTGGGTGCTAATGTTTTAGGAGGCATCTCAATATGGGGTGGCATGAGGCGGGGCGCTGATGAGCAAACAGAACAGCAGAGCCACAGCACAATGGTTAAGGCACATACCAATGTTGCAGGGATCAGGGGTTCGATCCCCCACAGTGCCCAATGACCAAGGCTGGCTGAGGCATTACTTTAGGAGCCAGTCTAATATAGGGCGGCACGCTGATGGGCATTAGGCGGCGCGCTAGTGATGTAGGAGGCTACTATTAATATGGGGAGTCATAAGGCGTCTTGCAGATGTGCAAGCACACAAACAGAGCCACAGCACAATGGTCAAGACACTGACCAATGGTGCAGGGATCATGGGTTCAATCCCCTACTGTGGCTAATGGAATAGGCTGGTTGAGGCATCATATGTTATGGATTAGAGTGCTGTAGGAGGCATATTGACTTTGGGCAGCATAAGGCATCGCACTGTAAAGGTTGTGCGGCATAAGGCAGGTTATATTTTTTTTGGCATAAGGTCGTGTGATGTTGTGTGGGTGGTTTGGGCGGCATAAGGCGGTGCGCTGTGAGGTGCAGATGGCAGAAGAAGTTGCGCTGTTAATGTTGGGTGTCATAAGGTGGCATGTTAATTCCGTGGGGCAGAAGGCGGTGCGCTGTAAACTTTGGGAGGCATAAGGCGCTGCACTGATGATCCAGCACAGCAACAGAGCCACAGCACAATGGTTAGGACAATGACCAATGGTGCAGGGTTTATGGGTTCAATCCCCTAATGTGCGTAATGGAAAAGGCTGGCTGAGGCGTCACTCTTTATGGATAAGAGTGCTGCAGGAGGCATATTGTTTTTGGCCGGCATAAGGCGCTGCGCTGTTAAGGTTGGGCGTCATAAGGCGGAGAGATGTCTGTTTTTTGGGCATAAGGCTGTGCGATGTTAAGTGTGGGCGGTTGCGATGTCATAAGGCGGTGTGCTGTGAGTTGTGCACGGCAGCAGATGGTGCGCTGCTAATGTTGCCTGGCAGAAGGGGGCATGTTAATTCGGGTCTGCAGAAGGCGGGGCGTTGTAAACTTTGGAAGGCATAAGGCGGTGCACAGATGATCAATCACAGCAACAGAGCCACAACACAATGGTTAAAACACTGACCAATGGTGTAGGGATCATGGGTTTAATCCCCCGCTGTGGCCAATGAATAAGGCTAAATGAGGAATTACCTGTTACGTGGAATATTGCTCTACGAAGCATTTTACATTGTAATTAATAGTGCTAGCAAATGCACACACAAAGCACTGTAGCATAAGGTGCCCCATAAGGTATCCTAGAGGGCACATGGTAAAGTGCATGCTCCACCAAGCCACACTACAATGTTGCTTTCAGGGGGCTGTATGAGGCGGGACAAGGTCAGAGCACTATTTTTTGCTGGCAGCACTGTGCATTGTAATGCATGGAAATGATAAGTGGGTGTGCTGAAATGCAAGACGTAATAGCAGTGTACCACAATGGTGAAGACACTGACTGACGGTGCAAGGGTCATGCTTTCAAATCACCACTGAATAGGTTTGCCAGAGGTATGTCCTTTTTCAATGTGCAACTGTACACCAATATGTGCTGCCATCTAACAAGAACCCCACCCTAGTTCCATAAACAAATCCACCTTTTAGGGTGCACTAGAGGGCACATCCTAAACATACACGTCAGCAAAGGCAACTTAGAACTTTTCACATAGTCCATGTTTAAAGGTTGTCAACTCCCAGGGCACCATTGTAGACACACCATAAGCTGCCAGTGTCAAAGATGTTACCTAACTTTCACCAAGGGTGTAGAGGTGAACTAAAATACGTTTTCCAAGAGCACTATGATCACCCAATATGAAGGTCAAGAGAGAGATGTGTCAAACACACATGTAACCCAAACACAGCACAGAGGTAAAAGGAAAGACAATGCATATGTAAAATAAGGATGTAGATGACAGCTGCTGGACCACACAAATCAGCCCTAGCCCAAGTGTCAGTTAGAGAAATGGACAAAGACATCGTGGACAGATGTAGCTATGTACAGAGTGATGCTATAATGACAGTGTGTGACAGTGGATGGGAAGATGTGCACAGCAGAGGATGCTGAAATGGCAGGATAGGTGAAATTTCAGAATGACAGTGGAGTAGCACTGCTATGCAGAGCACACACAAGAGAGGTCACCAGGGAGAGCTGCAATGCAGGAATGTGTAGTAGTGCAGGACGTGGGGTAGCAGCATGCACATCAGGGTAGGATGACACAACAGCTGGTAGACAGAAAATGGACAGAAGGATGGTCCACAACTCTGAGGGCACAATGTGCTCACAACACAGATATGCACACATATCAGTGTCAGCCTACTGAAAACCACTTCTGCAGGACAAGCACACAAATCAAAGAGAATAGAGAGGACTCACACCCACGCCCAATACCATAAATGGCAATGCACAAACCTGTAGCCCACACCACCAACGTGAGCTAATTAGCAAAACATACATACAAAAATAGTGCAGGACATCACACAAGATGCCTGTTGGCTGTCCGGGCAGACCAACCCCAAGCAGAAATCATGGCCAAAAGCACATGCAGATCTGCTGTTTAAAGATCACATCCCAGGCTGTAATTATGACCAGGGACACATGCGCGCACACACTGATATGTTATGCAGTGGATACAGCAAGCAAAGGATTAACAAAACTAAACCACACATGCAGCAGAGGATCCTCTGTGGAGCTGTGGCACACAGCTTACATTGCTGCATCTGCCGCCAGAGGTAGTGCATTTGCCTCCACAGTGGGGGTATTTGTGAGTGCATCCGATGGCAGGTTTTGTAATGTAAATTAGTGGTGGCAACTGAAACACCCTCACAGTGCTGTAATCTTCAGGTGCCCCATAAGCCACCTTATAGGGCACCCTAAGGTTACAGAACTGTGTTGTTCTCTCTGTTGGCAGTAGAACATGACATTAAACACATACTGCCCCAGACAGCACCCATGTACCCTGTCAAATACTTATCAGCACTTTACAATGGCCTGTTCAATGTATGTCCAGTTTGTGCACTGTGAACACTACTGATGCTGAGAAGCACAGTATATGTGCCAATGTAAATATCTAGATTACTTTTCTTGCACAAAGACAATATAAATTTGTAACAACAACCTGTTGCTTCACAGGCATTGCAGTCAACACTGGGCTACAGCTCTATAGCTAGGGGGAAAGGTCTGGCTTGCTGAACTATAACTTCTGCAGACTATGTTATACGGTTAACAGGGTAGGGTTAGTCCAATCGCACCCATGATGCACTGCACATGCAAAGCAACAGTCTACAGATGGCCCGAAGATGGGGTGTGCACCCCTACAGCACCTAGGCCTAGTAGTGGGTACTGACCTTCTTTGTTGCTGGTACATAGTCACTGCAGACCGTCAAAGTGTGTGTGGGCTATGCTCACCCTGAGGGTGAGGTGGAATGCACAGCACCTGTCCTGGCTGAGAAGGACTATACATCAGTTCAAAATGTCTGCCGATGTCTGATAGATTCCCCCATCAGACACACCTGCAGAACACCTTTGGACAGCTGTATCTCCCAGTCACATCTTACCGTTGTTGACTGCAATGTTCACAAAGTAGTGAGTATCCTGTGTGTGTTGCCTGTCCACATGATATAGGTGTGGGAGGGAAGGAGCTGTATGGTCACATAGGCGTAGTGTGTTTGACCCCAGTTCACCAAACAACAGATCCACATTCTATATCCCAGTAATGGTGATGGCAGCAGCCAGGGCCATCAAACTCGGCCCAGATGGAGAAGAGACAACCTACAGGGCACTCGATGCAGTTCTGTACGCATCCATATCGCACAAGAGGACACACAGTGGAGCCTGAAACACCCATCTCCCCGACCACCATCAGAGATTTTCCAGCAGCAAGAACAGTGAGTTCCCAGATACTGAACCCTGCAAGGTGTTCCAGGCAGACGCACAATAACTGCAGACAAGCCACTAGCCAGTCCATAGTGCATGGTAACAGTGAATATGTGTGCACCCATAACTCGGATATGAGCACACCCACCACACAGTTAACTCAGTGATTAGGCCCCAGAAATACAGAACCCATATACATCACATGAGAGAACTACTATATGTCACTATGGTCGAACCTAGCCATGCCGTGGTCACTGCTCGGTCAGGGTGAGAGTGACCTACCAGCAGGACATGCTGTGGACACCATGTCTATGCAGATGATGCCCAACCACTACAATGTTCCAGACATTGAACTATGCCCTGTGCAGATGCATCCTGCTCACACGGGCCTGTATGGTGTATACCCACAGTACTTTGCTCCTCATTATGCACATTGCCAGCCCAATCATGGCAAAACTACTATCAGTGTGGTCTGCGTAGGGTGTTGGCAAACACCACACACTGGATACACAGACACACACCCCCCCCCCCACACACACACCTATAACAGCATTGAGCAGCTGTAGAGGTATTTGCCAGCCCTGGCCACCATACCAGTACTGGGCACAGTGCATGCATGGCTATGTAAGGCACTACTGTTGGAGTCATTCTCGAGGGTGGTGGACTCTGTCAGAAACATGACCTGTCACACATTGCACAAACATCAGAGACATTGGTGTGATACAGCTCCATGAAACGGTGGACTTAACTTAGGCATTTCTATCTGACAGTAATCAAAACAAGCTTTGGATATCTGAGTACCGTACCACCGTGTCTAAAGTGGATTTACTCATGTATGCACATCCTAGTGTTGGGACATTCACACAGGGCCCAACATCCTGCCTCTGCATTGGTCTTTGCATAATGGTGCCTGCAGGTGCAGGTGTTTCTGGGCCTGTTTGCCGCTGCTCTAGGGCAGAGGTTCCCAAATGCACTCCAGGTGGCCCACACAGTGGTCGGGTTTTCATGATGTCCCTGATGAATATGCCTATGATACATCTGCATACCATGGGGGCGGAATCTTACATTGGAGCACACGCATCTTTTTTAGAGACATCATCCAACCTGAGTGATTTGTGAACCTCCATGTCTGCATTTGGCCGACTCTGCTGTAGGTGAAGCATATGTTTATGAGGTGTGTGCTGTTTAAGGTAACATATGAGCTTTACTAATACGAGTATGTCCTCAGCAGTAAAGGTTCAGTCTTTACTACCATGTTTCCCTCATGGGTAAAATGTGGTGACTGGGATGGCAGGTGCCCCAGCTGGGATTTGATCTTGTGACTGTGTGGTATTCAAGGCACTGGCTGTGTTCACTGCACCACTGCCTTGGCACAACAACAGTACATTCCCTGGGGAGTCCATGGCTGTTTCTCACACAAGGCCCGTCTGTTGGAGTGCACTGCAGCCATGTGAGGTGGGCCAGGCCACCATCTGTTGTGGCCAGCAGCCACTGGCACCTCTGCCAACAGTAGCCACCCGCCACCATGCACACATTGGCTTATGTTGTTGACAACATAAGAACATAAGAACATAAGATATGCCATACTGGGTCAGACCAAGGTCCATCAAGCCCAGTATTCTGTTTCCAACAGTGGCCAATCTAGGTCATACGTACCTAGCAGTTTCCCCAAGGGACACAGGTTCCACAATGCTTGTATTGGTTCAAGCATTGATATCCTGGGTCCCTTCTTAATAATGGTTTATGGACCTTTCCTCCAGGAACTTGTCCAAACCTTTTTTAAACCCAGCTACACTAACAGCCTTTACTACATCCTCCGGTAACAAATTCCAGAGTTTGATTACACGTTGAGTGAAAAAATATTTTCTTTTATTAGTCTTAAATAGTTTACCCTGTAGCTTCATTGCATGTCCCCTAGTCTTTCTATATTCTGATAAGGTAAACAATCGATCTACGTTTACCCGTTCCACTCCGTTCATTAATTTATAGACTTCTATCATATCTCCCCTCAGCCGTCTCTTTTCCAGGTTAAAGAGCCCCAACCTTTTTAGCCTTTCTTCATAGGAGTAGCCTTCCATCCCCTTTACCATTTTGGTGGCTCTTCTCTGAACCTTTTCTAAAATTGCTATATCCTTTTTAAGATATGGCGACCAGAATTGCACACAATATTCAAGGTGCGGTCTCACCATGGAACGATATAGAGGCATTATAATATCTTTTGTTTTATTTTCCATTCCTTTCCTTATCATACCTAGCATTCTATTTGCTCTCTTGGCCGCCGCTGCACACTGGGCCGAGGGTTTTAACATGGTATCCACAAGGACGCCTAAATCTTTTTCTTGGGTGGTGGTTCCTAATGTGGAACCTTGCATCGTGTAACCATAGTTTGGGTTGTTCTTCCCTAGGTGCATAACCTTGCACTTCTCCACATTAAATTTCATCTGCCATTTTGATGCCCAGTCTTCCAATTTATCAAGATCCTCTTGCAATTTTCCACAATCCTCCTGGGTTTTAACAACTTTAAATAGTTTTGTGTCATCAGCAAATTTGATAACCTCACTCGTTATTCCACTTTCCAGGTCATTTATGAATATGTCAAAAAGCAGCGGACCCAGCACAGATCCCTGGGGTACACCACTATTCACCTTTCTCCATTGGGAAAATTGGCCATTTAGCCCTACCCTCTGCTTTCTATCTTTTAACCAGTTCCTGATCCACAGTAGTACACTGCCTCCTATCCCATGACTCTTTAGTTTTGCCAAAAGTCTCTCATGAGGGACCTTGTCAAAGGCTTTCTGAAAGTCCAGATACACAATATCAACCGACTCACCTTTGTCCACCTGTTTATTCACTCCTTCAAAAAAACATAACAGATTAGTAAGACAAGATCTTCCTTGTCTAAAGCCATGTTGGCTGTCTCCCATTAGGTCATGACTATCTATATGCTGAGTAATTTTATTCTTTATGATGGTTTCTACCATTTTTCCCGGTACTGATGTCAGGCTCACCGGTCTGTAGTTTCCCGGATCACCCCTCGAACCCTTTTTAAAAATTGGTGTTACATTGGCGATCCTCCAATCCTCAGGTATTAGAGATGATTTTAATGATAGTTCACAGATTACTGATAGCAGGTCTGCAATCTCAAATTTCAGTTCTTTCAACACCCTTGGATGTATACCATCCGGCCCAGGTGATTTGCTACTCTTCAGTTTATCTAATAGTTGTAGGACATCTTCCCGATGTATCGATATTTCCTTCAATTCTTCCACACCTTTAAATACCACTTCAGTCGTGGGTAACATCCCTACATCTTCCTCAGTAAAGACCGAAGCAAAGAATTCATTCAGTCTCTCCGCTATCGCCTTGTCGCCTCTTAGTGCTCCTTTAACCCCTTTATCATCTAATGGACCAACTGACTCTCTCACGGGTTTTTTGCTACGAATGTACTTGAAAAGGTCTTTATTTCGCGTTTTTGCTTCCGCAGCAAGCTTCTTCTCAAATTCTCTCTTTGCCTGCCTTATCAATGAATGATATGTGGCCCCCCAGGACTGCATTTTGCGGACTCTGCTGTTGGTGTTGCGCATTTTTCAGTTGTATGTGCTCTTTAGGGTATAATAGAGGTGTTAGGAACATGCTTTTGTTATCTGCAATAAAGGATTTCCATTACTATCACGTTTTAGTGGTGGTTAAAATATTTGGACATGGTTGGCGTTATCCACAGCTGGGACTTGAACTGGTGACCTTTGGCTCCTGGACACACTGTCTGTGTTCAATGCACCACACCTCTGCCACAGAGACAATGTGCTCCCTACAGATACCATGTCTGTTTGACACACAGAGTCTGTCTGTTGTATTGCAGTACACCCACGTGAACGGGCCTATGCCACCGTCTTCTTTGAACATCTGCCACTGCCCCCCTCCAACACCAGTACCCCTATGTCAACATGCTGCATGCCCTTCTGCTGATGGTGCTGGTGGTGCACAGTGTTACGGCATACAGTGTGCAAGTAAGCAACTGCCTATGCTGCACGTTCTGAGTTTGGGGTGCCGCCATAGTCGTCCGCACTTCTACCCAACACCACCATGCTGTTGTGGAACATGTGCATGCCATAGGAGACCTGTCCATTGGAGAGTGGAAATTTGCTCTGTCCTATGTCTATTTGGGATCATTGACCTTGTATGGTGCAGGAGCATGGACCCTTTGCACATTCATATCTTCTTTTTCAGGGCTTTATTGGGAGTGTTTTGTAATGTTTCCCATTGCTGTCACCATTGCTCAGCTTTGGCATCTTTGGTACTACTATCGGGGGGTTCAGCAGCCCTGGCCAAAACACCAGTCCTGGGCACAGTACACACATGAATATGGTACCCAATACTGTTGGGGGTCGCTCACCACGGTGGTAAGCACTGTCAGAGACCAGACCTGCAGCACACACCACAGACATCAGATAGATTGTTATGATGGGGCTCAAGCAGCAAACTGTGCTTAGCATAGGAATTGCTATCTGCCATGACTCATAGCACAAGTTTGATAGCTGGGTACCGTATAACCAGGTGTAGGATGGCATTGTTAAGGTATGCAGGTGCTAGTGTTGGGGGATGCATGCAGGGCCCAAAGTCCTGCCTCTCCAGGGGGCATTGGCCAATGGGGCCTGTGGGTGTGGGTGTGTCTGCCCCTGTTGGCTGCTGCTTTATGGCATAGGTTCCCAACTCCAGTCCTGTTGTGCCAAAGACTGGGTTTTCATGCTGTCACTCATGAATATGCATGAGCTACATCTGCATACCATGGGGGTGTTGCATAGATATGCAGCAAAGCCTTCTTTATTAGAGGCAGCATTGAAACTGAATGGTGTTAGGCACTCCAGGACTGCATTTGGGAGACTATGCTCTAGGTAGTGGACATTTCTATGATGTTTGTTTTTTCTGTGGTAAATTATAGGCATATTAACCATGCGTATGTACTCTGCAATAATGTTTCAGTCGTTACTACCATGTTTTCTTCATGAGTAAAATAAGGGAACTAGGTTGGTATGAACCACAGCTGGTATTTGAACCTCTGACCTGCTGGTCCTGCAGGCACTGGTTGTGTCCGCTGCACCACCATCTTAGCACAGCAGCAGAGTGTTCCATGGAAATTCCATGGCTGTTTGTCAGACAGGGCCTGTCTGTTGACGTGCTCTACACCCATGTGAAGGACGCTAGGCCACCATCTGCTGTGAGCAACATCCACTGCCCCCTCAACCAACTCTACCCCTCAGACACCATGCTGACATGGCCCTTTATTGGTGACAACATCACAGCTGAATGATAGGTGGCCCTACAGGACTGTCTTGAGGGTACTGTGGTGTAGGTAATACGCATGCCTGTGATGTCTGCGCTCTGTAGTGTAAAATATTGCTGTTTGGAGCATACTTATGTTCTCTGCACAACAGGTTGCTCTTTACTATCATGGTTTAGTGCTGGGTAAAATTTGAGAATTGGATTTGCAAGAGACCCATCTGGGACTTGAACTGCAGACCTTCGGCTCCTCAACACACTCTCTGTGTTCACTGCACCACACTGTACCACACTGTAGCCACTGAGACAATGCATTCCCTGGAGTTGGTTAACCTGGCAAAAGGAGTAATAAACCCTGCTCTGCACAATTTCACTGTGGGATCATTCACCTTGTATGGGGATTGCGTGTAGACCCTTCTAAAATTCATATTTATATTTTTAATCTTTCTTGGGAGTGATGTGTGATGTTTTCAGTAACTATCAATGTTACTCAGCTGTATGGCAATTTTTAATACTTTTGTTGTGGTCAATTTCATTGTTTCATTTGCACTTTTGTTCTGTGCACATGTATCACACTGCTCACGTTTTGTAGGTTTCCCTGGATTTGCTGAACATTGCTGACAGAAATGGTTTCTCTTCCCTTTAAATCGGCTCTACCGCGAGGTTTTCACTCGCTGTAATTTTTAGGTTGGTTTTCAGCCCCGCTCCTGTGCGGGGAGCCTCTCCACGCCCACTCTCCACCCATTGACCCCATCCCCCCGCCCCTCCGGAGACTTCCTCCACCCTCGCAATGGCTTTCCACGCCTCTATCGCACATCAACGCGCCGCGCACTTTTGAGGCCGGCGCGCACACGTGCGGGGCACAAAAACCACACTATTAACGTGCGCTAAGGTACCTTAGCGCACGCTCAGGTGCGCCCCGCACAATTACGCTGTTTAGTAAACATACCCCTAGGAGTGGTTCTGGCAAACGGTGTCCCAAATAGGATCCTTGACCCAAGCAAGAAGTATGACACCCCCGGACTTCCCAGACAAGGCTAGGGTGGATATCCACTTCCCCTCCCCTTCCCTGCTTGGCTGGATGATTTCCACTCCCTAGGATGCAGGACAAGCAGCCATAGAGAAAAAAAGGGGGAGTGGAAAAGGGGGAGTGGAAAACTCTTTCAAGGACACTGAAATACTACCAAGTGAACCCAAGAAGAGAAGTGAATGGGGACTTAATTTTATTCATGGCACTTATTTAACTGCCCTTTGGAAGATACCAACTATCCAAGCAGTTTACAATAAAATGTAGCATTCTGAGTAATATTTAAACTCTGCAATCATTATTTTTTAAAATACCAGCTCTGGTGTTTCAATAAAATCTGGATATTCAGCACTGGTATCCAGATAGTGACTGGTGGTGAATATTTGAATTTGGCTGGTGCTGTCCAGAAAGCAGTGACTTTCAGCAACAGACAACTATCTGCATAGCACTTAAGACAGCAAGAAAACCTGTCCTAAGTTTTGTGGATAGTTATTCAGACAGCGGCACTGAAAATTGCTACTATCTGGATAATTTCCCCAATCCACTCCCGGATTGCCCTGGTGCAATCAAGATAATTCCAAAGCAGTCTGTGGTGATATTCATTGGCACTATCCAGACTGTGTTGCTGAATATCAGGTATGGCGAACTGGATAAGCCCTGCTGAATTTCAGGCCAATTAAAATCATTAATATGTAAGGAAAAGTGGAAATAAGTAAGAACATTACAAATAAAAAGCAAAAGATAAAGGATAGGATGTGGTGAAGATGTGACCCATATCTACTTTGCAGAAAGACCACAAAACCAACTCAAAGCCACTTCAAAGACTTATATACTGCTTTTCACCGGGCCAAAGCAGTTTATATTCTGTGGGTATATTCAGCAGCTAGTCAATCTAACATGGCTAGCCATCACTGCTGAACTTTAGATCTGGATATTCAATGCCAGGGCCATATCTGGGCCCTGAGATTGAATATGCGGGTTGCCTGGAAGTTAACCAGGCAGTGGCAATAATCAGCCGCTGCCCTGCTGGCTTCTGCAGTGAAAGTTAGGAAGCCTTTGCTGGGCCTGACTTTTACCGCACGTTGATAAATGGACAGTGGCTCAGTGTCACTGCTGCTCGGTTATCAATGGGGGCTGCCCCAGAACACCCCAATGCTAACCAGTTAGCATCAGATCGTACAGCACCAATGGATATTCAGTAACACTAATCATGTCAGTGCTGCTGAACATCCCACTGAACGGCATTTACAAGGTTTGCAGGTCTGTAAACCATGTAAATGGCTTTGACTATTAGGCCCCGAGTCTTTATTCCTTCCTTAAATTTCACATAGGAAGACTCTGGTGAGTTCATCAACTTGGGCATTGTTGCTTGTTTCTTACAGGCAATTAAAATGGAAGCTGAGAAAATTCTCTGGCAGCTAAAAATATAGCTGGACAAATTTAAGGAACACACAGAGAAATTACAAATGGATCATATGACTGGCACGGCATGACAAATAGGAATGCTAGGAAGAGTGCTGCTTCTTGCTTTGGCTGCAACTGCAATGTGATTATAAAGAAGCCAAAAGAACCCCAAATCTTGGTTTTAGCACATTGTCTCTGTCCCTTTCAGTAGGTTCAAGGCCAGCCTACACATTTTCTCCAGAATGTAACAGATAGTTTTCACTGTCAAAAAACAAATTCAGCTAAGAGCCCTTTTTAATAGAGGTCTTCTCCCATTTTGTGTCTATGGGAACAATGCTTAGTAAACAGGGCCCTTTAAATGTGCTAATGTCAACATTTAATTCTATAAACTTCAAAAGTGTGCTAAATGTGATGCCAACAGAAGAATATAATATATGCTTTGCTAGGTCAGAACAAAGGTCCATCAAGCCCGGTTTCCTGTTTCCAACAATGGCCAGTCCAAGTCACAAGTACCTGTGAAGTTACCAAAAAGTAGATAAATTCCATGCTGTTTATCCCAGGGATAAGCAGTGGATTTCCCAATCTACTTTAATAATGGCTTATGGACTTTTCTTCCAGGAACTTGTCCAAAGCTCTTTTAAACCCAGCTATACTAACAGCTTTTACTATATCCTTCGGCAATGAATTCCAGAGTTTGATTACACGATGAGCGAAAAAGAATTTTCTACGATTAGTCTTAAATGTGTTAAATTGTATATTCGTTGTGCATTCTCTGGTCTTTCTATTTTTTAAAGAAGTAAACAACTGATCTACGTTTACCCATTCACTCCATTCATTATTTTACAGAGCTCTATCATATCTCCCCTCCAAGCTGAAGAGGCCTTTCCTCGTAGGAGCATTCTTCCATCCCTTTTATCATTTTGGTCACTCTTCTCTGAACCTTTACAAATTCCACTATATCCTTTTTTAGATACGGTGACCAGAACTGCACACAATATTCAAGGTGCAGTCGCACCATGGAATGATAGAGGTATTATAATATCCTTTGTTTTATTGTCCATTCCTTCCTTTGTAATTCCTAGCATTCTATTTGCTTTCTTGGCCTCTGCTGTACACTGAGCAGAGGATTTCAAAGTATTATCCACGATGATGCCTAAATCCTTTTCCTGGGTGGTAATTCCTAATGTGGAACCTTGCACTGTAATTTGGGTTGTTCTTCCCTGCGTGCACTGTTCCCTCTAAACTGTGCGCGTGTGCGCGCGCACTGTGGTGCACAGCGCCCTCCTGAGGCTATAGAGACGGATGAAAATCCTGAGGTTCAGCAGGATTTATGCCAATTTGATAAAGCTAGAAAGAAAGAGAGACTCTATTCCACGGAGCTGAGCATGGAGATCAGCCCAGGGGAGGAGTCCTGCAGTCCTGATTGGGCACACCCTGTCCTTGGAAGGGGCGTGACCAGAAGAGAACGTGGTTTTAAACCAGAGTATGGCTTTGCTAGTCAGAGAGAGAAGAAGGAGGATAGGAATAAGCTGCAGAGTAAGAAGCAGCTGGAGCATGAGAAGGAGAGACGGATAGAGAAGAAGAATGAGAATGATTGGAAGTCCAGAAGACAGTATGGTGATACTTGGGAACCTGGCACTAGAAGGAGACCTGCAAAGATCTATTCAGAGGCAGTGAGTAGAAGTCCCAAGGAAAGTGGACCTAGCCCTGGAATAGACAACCGCTGGAAAGCACAGCCCTGGGAGAGGAAGCCTTCAAGGCAGGCACGAGAGAGAAAACAATCATTCTGGGAATTACCGTTCGGGCCAGAGAGCCACGGACATTCTCACAGCTGGAGAACATTGGAGCCATCTGAAGTAAGAGGGGCTTGGCAACAAATAAGTGATTTGCCAGAGAGTTTCCAGACTGAAGGTAAAGCTAACTCTCCTGTTTTTGAAACATTAGTAAAAGAGCCTAAGAGTTACTCTGATACAATTAACCTAATAGAGGAGAAGAGAAACAGCCTTAAGCCAGAGGGAAGTTTTATAGCTGATAGCAATTCCCTATCTCACAAACAACAGGCTGAATTGCTCCTACAGGGTTTTAAAGAGTTTTTAGAGCTACAAGCTAAAAGACAGCCAGTGTTACAAGAAGCCAATAATTCCATACAGCTTGAAGAATTAGCACAAGATAGTTCAGACTTACCTGATTGTGAGAGCATGGACTGTACGGTCTGTTGTGTGGAGATGCCAAGCTGAAGGGAACTGGTTTCACCGTATATGAATTGAATACTACAGAGCTGTTGTGCTGCCTTGCTAAGGAAAGCTCTAATTACATGCACCTGTAATCCCCAGCACTGTGAAGGTAACAGTGGCTGAAAGAGGCTGCAGTTTAAGTGAGTGACCTCTTGGGGCAAAGTTGAGTAACTTGCTTAGAAGTGAAAAGCAGCAGTTCTACTTTAAGTTGACTTTATCCTGAGTTTGTTCTGTTTGCATTTGAAGCACCAATTTTGTTCACATTTATTTGTCATGCGATGGAAAAATATCCTTTACTATAATAAATATACTTGCTATTAAGAAACCCCACAACTACAACTCTTTATTTCGGAGCGAAAGGAGCAGGAAACTACAATACCCAGCATTCCAGGGATACAGGTTATTCTCCTTCCTCACGAAGCATTAGACCCCGCTCCTGTCTTTAGCCCCAAGGCCGGGCAGGAGCGCCACAGCACACACCTCGCCAAGCGAGTGCACATACTTTACAACAGAGCGCACAAAAATTACGGTTCTGATTCTGATAGAAAACAACACAGACGCCTTAAAATTTTAAAGTTGTTATGTATTTACGGTTTTCACAAGTTCTACAATATTTTCTAATGCAATCAATGTGGTGTACATACTGTATTCTGATGTGTAGTCAAATTTTAAAGTATATAACTCAGAGTGTCGTTATGTGGCGCACAAAAATTTAACATTCCTTCAAAAGCTGCACAGCTGATATTTTATGCGCACACAGCCTACAGAAAATTAGAGGGAACATTGCCTGCGTGCAGGACTTTTTTTGAGGGAGTATGCGATGGTATGCAGTACTGGCACCTTTTTCATTGCCTGCTAAAATTGACCCATGGTCCTCAATGAAAGAGCTCTGCATATGAGTACCAGTACTTTTTTTCTAGGAAAAATGCACTGCATAAGTGCATAACTTTGCACATGTCCACATTAAATTTCATCTGCTCTTTTGGACGCCCAGTCTCCCACTTTCTCAAGGTCCTCTTGCAATTTTTCATATTCCACTTGTGATCTAACAAATTTGAATAATTCTGTATCATCTGCAAATATGATCACCTCACTCGTTGCCATTTTCAGGTAATTTATGAATATGTTAAAAAGTAGCAGGCCCAGCACAGATCCCTGGGCTACTTCACTATTCACTTTTCTCCATTGAGAAAATTGGCCATTTAGCCTTACTTGTTGTTTTCTGTATTTTAATCAGTTCATAATCCACAATAGTACATTGCCTCCTATCCCATGATTTTTCAATTTACTCAAGAGTCTTTCATGAGGGACTCTGTCAAATGCTTTCTGAAAATCTAGACACCTGCTCTAGTAAAACCATGGTGCCTCGGATCCTGCAATCCATTGGATTCCAGAAACCTCACTAACCTCTGTTTTAGCAGTGTTTCTATTAATTTACTCACCGCAGAGGTCATTGTAACCAGCCTGCAGTTCCCAACCTCAACCTGTTTTTATGTAAAGAGATTGCAAGTGCCCTTCACGTCCTCTGGGATCACTCCTGACTCAAAAGCAGCATTGAAAAGATCAGGCAATGGAGCCGCTAGAATTTCCCTAAGTTCCTTCAATACTCTCTGATGTATCCCTTCAGGCTCCATCATCTTGTGTACTTATATTTTAGTTAGCTCCTTGCAAACAATCTTCTGAAAATCGTTCAAGATCAGTCTCACTTCCGTTCTTATTTGGTGGTGTTTTCTGAAGTCCTGCTCCTGGCCCTTCATCTGTGAAGACAGAAAAGTAATATTTGTTAAAAAATTCCAATTCCTCAACAGCTTCTGCATGTTCCTCCCCTTCACCCTTCAGTCTGACAATGCCACATTTGTACTTCATCTTCTCACTAACATATCTGAGAAATGTTTTGACCTCCCATTTTACTGCACTGGATATTTTTCATCCATTTGTATCTTCGCTTTCCTATTTTTTACCACTTGGTTCCTTTTGACGTTCCAGTGAGCGATATCTGCAAAGCCGCCACCTGGTCCTCTCACCTCACCTTCCAGAAGCATTACTGCCTCGACATTCATTCTGAGACCGACGGCTCGTTCGGCCGAGCCGTCCTATCCGCAGCCATGGCTCCAGAGAGTGCTTCACGAGACTGAACTGACGGCCTCCGGGTCATTGTCTTCCTGTTACTTCACACTTGCCCTGAATAGCCATTGCACTTGTTCTTGCACTATTGTTGTTTGCACTGTTCACAAGTTCTTGCACTATTGTTGTTTGCACTGTTCACAAGTTCGCACAGTTATGCCTTGTTCTTGCACTGTTGTTGTTGCTCTGTCTTCACCTGTTGTTCACAATAAACCTTGAAATTACGCATGCCTCCCTCATTCCCCTCAGCATGACAATAGCTCGGGAGACACCAGGTGTGGCTGACACATCCTGCTTGTCCTAGGAGAAAACAGAGTTACTTACCTGTAACGGAGTTCTCCGTGGACAGCAGGATAAGTCAGCCACACCATCCCGCCCGCCTCCCCTTCTCGAGGGTGGCCTGCGCACCGCACCTAGCCGCAACGGCATAGCTAGTCACCAACTGGCCGGCTAGGGGCGGGCTGGGGAGGTGGGACCACCTCACACATGCTCAGAAGTTCTGAGCTATAGAGCACTTCCATCACGGCGCCGTCGGGGGACGACACCAGGTGTGGCTGACTTATCCTGCTGTCCACGGAGAACTCCGTTACAGGTAAGTAACTCTGTTTTATTGTCTAAAGTAATAATTTCTTACCCTTGTTTTCTGGTTATAGAATATGGATATGTAAACCGCTGTGAAGCCTATTATTGTGTGATCAGCAGTATATCAAATGACTTAAATCAATAACAAAATAAGAATACTTCTCTAGGACCATTATGGCCCCCTTGCTATCTTTACTTCAACCCTTCTCTCTTCTTTTCCCACTGTCTGTATCTCTCCCTGTTTCCATTCTTCTGTGTCTGCTTTTCTGTCTTCCCTCTTCAGTACCTCTGGCATCTCTCCATTTTCTGTTGTTTTATTTTCCTTTTACTCCGGCAGCTTTGCTGTCTTTCTCTATCTTTCTCTCTTCTCCTGCTGTTCATCTGTCTATTTGTTTCTTTCTGTCTCCTCTGGTACAAGGTGCTCTCGGACTAAAGTTTGGGGTCCACCCCTGAGTACTGGAGGGGAAGCATCAGAAACAGCAGCAGATTTGAGTGGGTGGGAACAATATTCCACATGTTCAATTTCTTTGCTCTATTGCTTTAAATTTCAGTACAGTACAGTTATCGCTTTTTACCATTACTGGCTGCCCATACCTTTGAGATGTAGCTAATGTTCACTACAATTTATAGGGTTACAGCTATTATCCAAAGGAAAGACTCAACATATCAAACCAACATTTGCATAATCATAAACTTCTTCCATCATGCAAATACTATACATCAGTTATTTTTTACCATATTTTACTATGCCCGGACAAGGAAAACAGGCCTTGCCACAAAGTCACACAGAGGTGATGGAGAAATGGCAAGAATGGTAGCAGTGACTGGTGATCTAGTTCTACAACATGCTGGAACACCCAGGCACGACATGCACCTACAGCCCTCGGATTTCACCACAACCAATGCCAGTACAGATGCAACCATGCAACTGCTGCTGCAAAAGCACCAGAGGATGGGAAAAGGGGCACAGAAGACTAGGGATGCATTTATTTATTTATTTAACTGTATTTATATCCCGCTTTTCACCGGGTCAAAGCGGTGGGACATATAACCAGGGGGGGGGGGGAATCAAATGTGGGGGGGGAGCCATCACCGGGGGTTCAACATTGATGATTTTTGGGGTGAACATAGAGACTGACAAGATAGCATAGTTACTGGTTTGGAGATCTTGGAGAGAAATGGGGGGGGGGGGTTCCTATTCAGAGATGTTCTTGGAATAGGATGGTTTTTAGCTGCTTTTTGAATGATGGGAGATCACCGTTGTTCTTGATGTGGTTTGGTAGAGAGTTCCAGAGGGATGGGGCATAGATGCATGTATTTAATAAAGTGTGTGTGTAAATTGTGACTCTGTCATGTGCCTGAATCACAGGTCAATGTCCTGCATGCCCCACAATGTGAGGATTTTTCTCCTTTATATCCCTGAAATGTTTGCTGTATATGAGCTACACCCACCCTTCATAGGCTATGTGTGCCTCTCATGTGGTGTCAGCTTAAGTCTTATTGCTTCTTCGAGTTCTCATCTGACTCCTCCCCGTGATGGGAGAAACATATAAAAGCTTTTTTTTGTATGCAAATGCCAGTATATGCTTGTAAGTTACTCACCTGTAGTAAGTGTTCTCCACGGACAGTATGAATAAGTCCACGTGTATGGGTCACGTCACTGACGGAGCCCAAGCAGAACACTCCCCATCTTTCAATGGAATGTTTTGAGAGCCACATTGTGCATGTGTGCCTGCGTGTCTGCCTTCCTGACTGCCGCAGTGCCATCTTCTCCAGTCAAATTTCAAAGCAATAGCCAAGAAACAACTACTCGGGGAGGAGGGAGGGTTGTGAGGACTTATTCCTGCTGTCCAAGAAGAACATCTGTTACAGGTGAGTAACTATGCTTTCTCTGTGGACAAGCAGGAAGTAAGTCCTCATGTATGTGACTCCCAAGTTACAGGCTACTGAAAGATCAAGGAGGCCAAGCCCAACAGGGGCAACAAAACTGAAGAACAGGAAGAACAGCAAGGTAGTCCCTCTATGAACTCCACAGATTCAGTATACTCAGCATACAGCAGCACCTAGGTCAGTCATTTGGGTTGGTGGGCAGGAGTTGGACCTAAGACCTGAAGAGGTGCCGGAGCATGGCCTGACCAAAGTTGCTGCCCTGTTAGGGATCCCGATAAAGACAACAGTGGGCTGTGAAAGTGTGGACCGAAGACCACGTCACAGCCTTGCAGATTTCTTCGGCACATGCTGAGTGCAGGTTAGCAAGGGAAACAGCCATAGTCCAAACATTATGAGCTGTAACATGACCCTCCAGGTTCAGGCCAGCGTTGGAATATGCCAAGACGATGAAGTCCACCAGCCACAAGGACAGCGTGCGCTTATGGATAGTCGTCCTCAGCCTATTAGGGTCAAAAGAGAGAAACAACTGGGTGGACCACCGGTGGGCCTTGATATGCTCGATGTAGAAGGTCAAGGCACGTTTACAGTCCAGCGTATGCAACACTGCTTCTCCCTGCTGGCATGTGGCCTTGGGAAGAAAGTCAGCAAGACAGTCTTCTGGTTGAGGTGGCATTAGGAGACTACCTTTGGCTGAAAGTATGGGTGTGTCCGCAAGACCACCCGATTCTGGTGAAATCTAGTGTAAGGTGGATGCACCACCACAGTCTTGAGCTCACTGACATGGCAGGCTGATGTGACCACCACCAGAAACAGGACCTTCCAGGGCAAACATTGAGCAGCTTAAAGAGAGCCCACATGAGCTATATAAGGACCACTTTGAGATCCCAAGCCCTGCATGATGCAAGTCACCAAAGGGAGAGCTGAAATGGGTCTGTTCCCTCGAGCCACAATGGTAGACACCAATCGCACTGAGGTGAACCCAGATGGAATTGGATTTCAGGCCCAATTCTGAGGGGTTCAGGAGGTATTCCAGCTACTGACCCACCACACAGGAGAAGGGGTCCAGAGCCCTACACGCACAGAAGTAGAAAACCTCTGCCACTTGAACGCATAAGCCCAATGAGTCAAATCTTTGCACATTGTCAGGAGGACATCTGTGATGTTGTTGGGTAAATTGAGCTCTGAGAGGGCTACCTGCTCAACATCCAGGCTGCGAGGACCAAGGACCAGATTCTGGGGTGCAGCAGGGACCCCTCATCCTGGGAGATTAGATCCGGGGTAGAGCCCAGGCGGAGAGGCTCCCTCCAAGAGAGCTGAAGCAGCAGGGGCCAGTACCAGGCAATGAGGATCATGATGCCTCTGATGGCCTAAAGATTCAGCAGCAGAGTTTTCACTATGAGAAGGACTGGGGGAAAGGCAAGAGCAGACCCATGCCCCAGTGGAGGAGGAAAGCATCCGAGGCCAGCTGGTCACTGGACGGCCACCTGGAACAGAACCAGTCCACTTGAGCATTCAGCAACATGGCAAAGAGGTCAATCATGGGGGTACCCTACTCCTGGAAGATCTGCTCCATCACCCCTCTGTGGAGGGTCCACTCGGGCAACTGGTGGACTCTGCTCAGCTGATCTGCTAGGCCATTGAGCTTGCTGGGCAGATATGTCACCCTGAGCTCCATTCCATGAGCCAGGGCAAACTGCCACAGCCGGACTGCTTTCTAACAGAAGAGGTATGAGCCTGTGCCTTCCTGTTTGTATATATAAAACATCACCACCTAGTTGTCCATCTGGATCAGGCACATCTGATTCGCCAGGTGCATCTTGAAAGCACGAAGGGCATTCGCTATGGCCCTCAACTCTTGATCTGGTGCAGTCTCTCCTGTTCTGATCAAAGCCCTCCATCCTCAGGCTGTCCAGATGAGCTCCCCACCCAAGCTTGGATGCATAGGTTGTCAGCATCCTGAGGGGAGGCTTTGCTTGGAATGGGAGGCTCTGAAGCAGGCTCAGCAGTTACATCCACCAGCCAAGTGACTGCACCAGGGGAGTGGTGACCACCATCTTGTCCTGGAGGTGGTCTGTGGCCTGCGTATATTGCGTGCAGAGGGTCCACTGCATCTGCCGAATGAAAAGGCAGGCCAAGGGGGTAACATTTATGGTCAAGACCATATGGCAGAGCACCTTTTGAATCCTTGGACCGTGGTGTGGTGCCAATGCCACATGCCGCTGACTGTGTCCATCAGCCGCTGCATTAACTACATCGCAATATACACTATTTAGTTGCTCTAGATTACATCAGAGAGGGGATGGAGTACTCATACTTGCCAAGAAGCACCTGAACTTCATACTGAACAACTCTCAATCACTACAGACAGTCAAACTTTTAACCATCTCTAATTTGGAGCACACCATAACTGTAACATAAAGAAAACCTACTCCCAACATAGACGATCTAGCTGCAATCATAGATGAGGCATGTACACATACAGCCACAAGAAACCACTTCACCCTCATAGGTGACCTCAACCTCCCCTCAATCATGGAAAAAAACCCCTACAATGCATTCCTTAATACCATGGATTCCCTACAGCTAACCCAAATAATTGATGCACCAACCCACTGCAAAGGATCAATCTTGGACCTTATATTCATATCCAACAACCTACTTAAAGAAAACCTAAATCTGCAAATTGACCCAGTATCATGGTCAGATCACACCATGATATCCCTCAATATACCAGCCAATACTACTCAACCAAAAACACCGCAACAGCAACAGTTCAGATGTCGATTTAAGGCATTCAATGCACAATACTTCCTTGACCAGACCTCGGCACTAATAGACGCAGACATAATTGATCTGGATACATTTATAGACTCATGGAACCAGACAATATATACAACTTCAACCTTCAACAAAAAATTCACCTCAAAACACCATATATCCTTACATCCTCCATGGTTCTCCAAAAACCTGGACCAGCACAGAAGAGAACTTAGACACCTTGAAAGAAAATGGAAAAGAACACAGGACGATACAACCAAGACACAGCTACACAACCTTCAAAAGAAATACAACAACCTATGTAAAAAGACATAAAAGGAATTTATCACAAACAATCTTATGAAATCACTCAACCGCCCTAGAGAACTATTCTCAGTTGTATCCCAACTGACCAATGACCCTAACACAGCTGACACAACAATCGAAAGAATGCAAATCGATCCACAAGTTATGACAGACTATCTCCACAATAAACAACTCACAACAACACATCGACACTTGGTGCCACCCCAGCAAAATAAGGATACAGACAAAAAACACCTATGGCACAACTTCAACCTAATAAATAAAAGAGAAATAAAAGACATCATCAACAACATCAACACCACGACCTTGCCCCTCGACCCATGTCCAATTACATGGCTAAAAAATCTATCTAACCAATTTGCTCAAACCATCCTACGGATAGTTCACTCCTCCCTCACCCATGGATACCTTCCTCCAATGCTCAAACAGGCCTCTATATGTCCTATCATAAAAAAGATCTCACTAGACAAGACCCTCCCAAGCTCCTATCGCCCAATTGCAAGCATCCCATTCCTGGCCAAAATAATTGAAAAAAAACATATAACACCAACTTCAAGACCATGTGGATACCCATGCACCCCTAGACCAACACTAACATTGCTTCTGCCCACAACATGGCATCGACACTCTCCTAACAGACCTATTCAACAGAATCATCATTGGACTGGATAAACCCCGTCAGGGATTTGTGCTACTGTTCCTCGACATAAGTGCCGCTTTTGACTCAGTATCTCACCCCATCATGCTAAACAGGCTAAGTGACATTGGTCTAACAGACAACACACTAAGATGGTTCAAGTCATATCTATCTGACAAAACCATGCAAATAAAGGCTGGCACCTCCAACTCAAGACCCTTCAAGTTAGTACAAGGCATCCCTCGAGGCTCAGCCCTCTCCGGACTATTATTCAACCTATACATTCAACCAATCTGCAACCTACTGAATGGTGAGGTGAGCGGACCCCTTCAGGGTGGATTCCCACTGCTACCACCCTGCAGGAGGACTCAAATGCATCATATGTGGCTCGCACGGCATACTTCGAGCAGTCCTTGCCATGGCCTACTAAGGCATGGAAGGAATCGAGGCAGTAAGGAGGGACATAGGCAGCAAACTCTGCCAGGTCCAACATGATGTGCTTTAGGAATATACCCATATACAGCTGGTCCGAAGAATCTGAGCCACCAGCATGGAGCCCTGGTAGCACCTTCTCCCGAAGGAGTCCAGGGTACTGGTCTCCCGCCCTGGGAGCACTGAGGAGTGAGTCTTTGTGCTCTTCAAGGCTGACTCAACCACGATGGAGTTCTGTGGTAGCTGGGACTTATCAAAGTCTGGCACCTTCTGGACCTGGTACATCAAGTCCAGCCACCGACTGAAGATGGGAACCACGAGGGAACTTTCCCACAACGGCAGCAGCAGCCTCTGCAGGACATGATGCACTGGCACCATCACTGCCTCATTGGGCACCAACGGATACTGAGGAGAGGACTTGTCCTCTGACTCAGAGAAGGGTATGGCCTTGGCCACATCCCTCACAAAGTCCTGGAAGAACATGTCCTCCGGGGGAGATTTATGCCACTCCTATAGAGGATACAGATCGGAGAGCAGGTCAGGAGATCTCCTGGCAGAGCTCTCCTCAGTTTCCCAGTCCTCAGACTTGGGCTCTGAGAAGAAATCAAAATAGTGACAGGTTTCCTCTCGCTTTCTACTCCAGTCATGCAAAAGGGCGGGTGGCAGTGGGACCGCTGGCATTCCAAGTGGAAGCGGAGGTGTCCTAGAACATCAGAACCTGATACACTCTACAAGGAGATTGCTGTGGGGACCAGTGTCAATTCTGATCTGCCACCTGATGTATCTGCCTCTGCCGGCAGCCCATGGGTCTCCAGGATGGGCTGGAAGGAAGTGCAGTGATGATGCCAAAGTCATCACTGAGCCTGCATGCTGCAAGGCTAAGACTGCAGCTATATAAGCCTTGAGAGCCCTCAGGCATTCCTTCAGTACCACTGCCTCGGAGGGGACAGGGGCTAGAATTGCAGCTTTGGCCACTGGTGCAGATACCTTTGGCAGGGATTCCACGATGACAGGCAGTGTTGCCTTTTTGATTGGTAGAGTTTTGTGCTCTGTGAGTCCTGGTAGTGCTGCTATGATACGGCGGGTTTGCTATGGGTTCTAAATGGGCAGTGTTTATAGTACTTTCTAATGTACCTGGCGGTTGGAACTGGAGTATAGTAATATAGAAATCTGGGAGTCTTTATTTATCCAGACACTCATTAAGAGGCATGTTTACTAAAAGTTAGCACATGTTAACATTATGCAAATATTTATGCAAATGAGGCCCTACAATGAGTCTCTGCACATGGCCCCGCATCCCCCTTGGGCCGCTCCTGATAGAAAGACTAGGGGACACATAATGAAGCTACAGTGTAGCACATTTAAGACTAAGCAGTGAAAATATTTTTTCAATCAATGTGTAATCAAACTCTGGAATTCGTTACCAGAGGATGTGCTAAAAGCTGTTAGTGTAGCTGGATTTAAAAGAGGTTTGGATGAGATCCTGAATGAAAAAGTCCATAAACCATTATTAAAGAGGACCTCAGAAATCCACTGCTTACACCTGGTACAAGCAGCATAAAATCTGTATACCTTTTGGGAACCTGACAGATACTTGTGATCTGGATTGGCCACTGTTGGAAACAGGATACTGGGCTTGAAGGACACTTTGTCTGACCCAGTATGGCATGCCTTATGTTAAAAAGCAGAGGGCCCAGCACAGATCCCTGGGGTACTCCACTATTCACCTTTCTCCATTAAGAAAATTGGCCATTTAGCCCTACTCTGTTTTCTATCTTTTAACCAGTGCTTAATCCACAATAGTACACTGTCTCCTATTCCATGATTTTTAATTTCCTAAAGAGTCTCTTATGAGGGATCTTATCAAAGGCTTTCTGAAAATCCAAATACACTACATCAACACTTTATCTACCTGTTTATTCACACCTTCAAAAAATATAACAGATTAGTGAGACAAGATTTTACTTTGCTAAATCCATGTTGGCTTTCTGCCATTAAACCATGACATCCTATATGTTCCGTAATTTTGTTCTTTATAATGGTGTCTACCATTTTTTTTGTTTTGTTCCTCTTTAAACTTGTTTGGGGGGAAATGTCATGAATAGTGTATACTATTAATCAATAGTTCAAACTATGGACCTATAGTGTATGCTATTGAGCAATACTGCATACTATTCATGCATGCCCACACATGTGTGAATTGTGCACACTATGGGGGTTATTCTGTGCTACAAATAGCGGGGATGGACAGCCCAACAGGACATCCAACCCCGCTATTCGTGCCTTCACCTGGCCGTGACTAACTTCCCTGCTGGTTGTGTGGGGAAGTTAGACAGGGGCAGGGAAAGGAGAGCTTGGGTGCGGAATCTGGGTGGTTGCCGGCTCTGGACGTACAGTGCCGATTGTAATGTTGGCTCTGTATGTCCAGGGCCGGCAAAATGTATGGGGAAGTTATTCCATCTCCAAGGTGGAATAACTTCTCTGGACCTGATTTAGTGTAAATGCCGGGGCGTGGATGGGGCTGGGAGGGCCGGAGGACATTCTCCGAAAGCCTGACCCTAGCCTTAGGAGGCCAGATTGGGAGTTGGGCTGTGGGGGAATCAGCATTTTTCTCCGGCGGCCAGCATTGCGGCTCTTCAATGGAGCCGTGGTGCCATGGCAACATAACACCATGGTGCCGTGGCTCCATTGAAGAACCTTGACTGAGTTAACCGAGGACAATCCAGCACATGCAGGCCAGACTGAATCGCAGTCCCGGCCTGAATGTGCAGGACTGTTTGCGATTAAAAATATTACAAATACAAAATTTTTAATGTTAAAATACTGTGCACAGATGCCCAAAATTTTGCAGTTTTTTGTTGCACAGAATTACCCTTAACAACCCTAGGAGTAATTATTTTGGCATGTGACAAGAATGGACAATTCTCAATACATTGATTTTGAAATGAGAGCCAGAAGAGTCAGAAGTTGCAAAGATCGAACATATTTATCATTTGGGATTAAAAAACTACTAGTATGCAAATTCAAGCTAAATTTGAAAAAGAGCAAGCTACTCAGGAATGTAGCGAAATATGACCTTGAGAATATACCACAGAATTTAAAGACTGTCTGCAAAATTGATTTGCTGCTTTAGATACAAATGACAGAGCTCTAGAAGAGGTATGGGATGACATCAAGAAGGTTGAGTTGGAAGAAAATGAGAAATCTCTACAGAAAGTGAAAAAGCAAAAACGGCCAAAATGGATGGCTGAAGAAAGTCTGAAAATTGTCCAGAAACGCAGAGAAACTAAAGCCAGAGAAGAAAGAGAGGCAATCACAGAACTCAGAGATTTCCAATGTGCAGCAGAAGACAAGACAAGGAGAAGTACTACAATGACACAAGCAAGGAAATAGGATCAGAAACTATTACAGGAAGAACAAGATCGCCTGTTCTAAAGCTATAAGAGTTAAAGAAAAAATTCCATCCTTGAATTGGAATGCTAGAAGATGCTCAAGGATCCATATTGAATGATGCTGAGATCAAGAAAAGGTGGAAAGACTATACAGAGTCATTATACCATAAAGATTAAGTTGACCAACAGCCGTCTCAACCTGTACCTTATCATCAGGAATCATTGGTGATGAAAGAAGTTGTTGAAGCAGCATTGAAAGCCTTATCAAAGAACAAAACACTGGGCATTGATGGCATTCCCATAGAAGTATTACAGCAATTGGATGCAGCTATTACCATACTTACAAGGCTCTTCCAGGAAACTTGGAAGACAACATCATAGCCAACTACTGGAAAAGATCTGTGTTTATACCAATATTGAAGAAAGGTGAGCCGACTGACTGTGAAAATTATCACACAATCGCTCTGATCCCACATGCCAGCAAGATTCTACTCAAGATCATTCAGCAGAGGCTACAACCATACCTGGAATGAGAACTGCCTAAAGTGCAAGCAGGGTTCGGGAAAGGGTGAGGAACAAGAGACATCATCATGTATGTGAAATGGATGCTTGAAAAGACAAAAGAACATCAAAAGGATAGCTATATGTGTTTTATTGACCACAGCAAAGCTTTTGATAGTGTAAACTATGAGAAACTCTGGGCTACATTAAGAAGCATGGGTATACCAGAACACCTGATAGTTCTCTTGCACAACCTTTACATTGATCAAGAAGCAACAGTTTGAACCGAACAAGGAGAACCAGAATGATTTAAAATCAGCAAAGGAATTTGACAAGGCTGCACACTTTCCCCTACCTGTTTAATTTATATGCAGAACAAATCTTTAGAGAAGTAGGACTATATGAAGACAACCGAGGTGTGAAGGTTGGTGGAAGACTCAACAACCTTTGCTGATACCACATTACTGGCTGAAAGTGAAGATGATCTTAAATATTTGCTTCTCAAGATCAAGGAACATAGTCTTAAAATGGGCCTGCACCTTAATGTAAAGAAGACAAAGATCCTGATAACAGGCAAAATCAATAAGTTCATCATTGATGGAGAAGAAATTGAAATAGTTAACAACTTTAACCTACTTGGATCAACAATCAATAAAGAAACAACAAGCAGTCAAGAAATCCGATGACGTCTTGCTCTTTGCAGAATTGTTACGAAGGACCTAGACAAGATTCTCAAGAGCAGAGATGTCCCTCTCCATACAAAGATCCTTTCAATAACATCATATGGATGTAAAAGTTGGACAGTTTCAAAGATAGACAGGAAGAAAATCGATGCCTTTGAATTATGCTGTTGGCGACAAATACTCTTTATACCATGGACTGCCTGAAGAATAAGCCAGTCAGTACTAGAGGAGGTCAAACCTAAGTTTTCTTTAGAAGCTCAGATGACAAGACTTCAACTTTCGTACTTTGGACACATCATGCAAAGAGAGAGATCATTAAAGAAAGACTTTATGCTTGGCAAGGTAGAAAGTCAATGCAAAAGAGGAAGGCCAGCAATGAAATGGATCGATACAATAACAGCAGGCATGGCTGCCAATCTATCAACAATGAGCTGCCTGAATGAAGACCAAACAAAGTTAGATCAATTATCCAGAGGGTCGCCATGAGTCGACAACGACTCGACAGCACTTAACAACAACCCAACAAGTCATTATTTTGGCCTGTGACAGGAATGGACAATTCTCAATATACTGATGTTGTCAGGCATGGATTTTTTTTCAGAGTTTTTAAATTTATCTTCTCTCCTTTTTGTGGATTTGATGCAAAATGTGATATAAACTTTGTGAGAACTGCTTTCTACTAATTTCTTTTTTATTGCACATACACAATATATTGAGAAATAGTTTGGTATATTCAAGGAAATAATGTAAATGCATTTCATTTGAAATATAAAGGCCCTTTGCTATCATCAACTGTGCTTTCGCTTCCTAGACCATGGTATGATTTTCCAAGGGCTGCTGAATCAGCATCTAACATTCAAAGAAGAAGTGAAATGTCTACTAGGATCATCGGGGATGGGTAGACAAACTCCCGGGGAAGTAAAATATTAAAGAACAGTATAGGAAAGGGAAAAAAGTGCAACATCTGGATAACTGCATATAGAAACATAGAAACATGACAGCAGAAAAAGACCATATGAAGAAAAAGAGGAGGAGGAGTGCCACCATATGTCAAAAATAATATTAAAGCCACAGAACTGTAGGGTTTATTAGGGAAAGAGGAGGCACTGGGAGCTATGAGGGAAAGAGGGAATGGAAAATCTATTTACATTGGTGTAATATATAGACCTCACTCACAGGCAAAATAAATATATAAGATTTAATTGAAAACATTCACAATATTGCTATAAAAATGGAAGTACTATTGAAAGGAGATTTCAATTTGCTAGATATTGAATGGGACATCCCCCTGTTGTAATGTCATCTAAAAGTAAGGACATCCTGCGTTCTCTATAGTGACACCCTGTTTTGGCAACTGGTAACTGTACTCATGTGGGAAGGGGCAATATTGAACTTGATGCTTAGAAATGGGACGAGTGTTTCTAACGTTGTAGTGTGTGATCATCTGGCATGTGATCGTCAGATAGCGAGTTTCAGTATTAGGACATGGGTGGAGATGATTTATTCAAACGTGATTCCAAAGCTCTGCACCTTTCCTCTTTAGATTTAAGTAGCTAGAAAGCTGCCTAGGAAATATTTACAAACATCTAATTAATTAAACTGAACCCTTGCCAATGCAACCTCCCTTATCTCTGTAATACCTTCCACTGAGAGTCAGAGACTGGTAGCTTAACTTGGAAGTTTCACACAGAACGAAATTCCTAAGTTCAATGGAGCAATAACCTTTCAATCTGTCTCCCTGTTGCAAACTTTGCATCAAGGCTCTAGTGACTCTATTTTAACAGTGCTTATAATTTACTTTGGTCTAAATGTAGCTACAATTGAAACCCCTGTCAGCTTTAACTGGACTGGGGCTCCGATTCCACCACCCCTCAGAAGGAAGGACAGCATGCTCACCTCCGCTCCAGCAACAGAGATCCCGAAGGCAACAAAGGTGAGCCCAGCCACAAGCACCACCTCTCCTCCTTCTCCACCTCCAGAGAGCTTCTGCCTACATGCGATAGCCTGCCGACTCCGCCTCCAGCAGCATCATTAGCAGCTAAGGCAAACAACAGTTAAAAGCTGGCGTGCTGAAGGCGCGCCCGCGCCTGAGGGCCTCGCCAGAAGGCCCTTTGGCAGGGCACCTAGGCGGCCACAAACACTCCACCAAAGACACTCTGAAACGCCAGCAACCACCCTACCACCGCTGTACCTCCTACGAGGACCCCACAAGAATCCTTCTGCACAACTGACGGAACTGTAAGTTGACTATAACGCTTATACCAACAGAACATAATTCTGTTATACTTGAAGACACCCAAGTCTTACCATAAAGACATATTCTAAGAAATAACAATAATATAATCACAAAGTTATTATTGTCTGTTCTCCTGCCTATGTACTCAGACTACACAGTGGTATCCATCCATCCATACACCTACCCACATACCGCTTATGTTGTTCAGCCTCATATATCTGAAATACCCCATTTTTAACCTGAACCTCCTCACACCCACTAAAAAACATGGCCACCCAAAACATATCAACCTTCGGGATACTCTGCATCTGTTATATCCTACTTAGTGCCATTACAATAAACCATGCATTTACTCCCTCCTGCTCCCACTCTATACATATCATCTACAACATCACAAGATATCTATATACACCTACTTGCTATAGATGCGGGTACAATTTCAAACCTAACCAGTACAGATTAATCAATATAAAACTAAAAACAATCCCCTCCTCAGCTCCAACCTTAACTTCTCCACAGAAAACAAACCTAAAATGCTACCTCATCAATGCCAGATCAATAAGAAACGAGATACCTATTTTCCAAGACTTGTTTACCAACAAATCACCAGACCTTATCTGTATCACAGAAACTTGGCTCACCGACACTGACACAGTATTAATTACCCAATTAAAGACTCCAGGATATGTAATATTCCACTCCCACAGATCTTCTAGAAAAGGAGGAGGAGTCCTATAATTATAAAAGAAAAACTAAAAGCCTCCTTAATCACCTCTAACAACATAGAAAACATTGATATACTCACCATAAAAATCAAACACCTCTATATCTATCTAGCATACAGACCTCCAGACCCAAAACCTGACAACTTAGACATCCTATCTGAATTAATTTACTCAACGGAAAAAAAAACAAACCCACTGATTCTATTAGGTGACCTCAATCTACCATCCCTATCACACAAACACATGTCAGTCTTCTTAACGTCCATTATTGACTTTGATCACCACCAAATAATCAACATTCAAACACATGTCAAAGGCAATATACTAGACCTAGACCTAATATCTGATGCAGCCATACTAAGTGCACACCAGTCTCACCCCACAAAACAACAAAATGTACCATGGTTCAGACCTGAACTAAAGCAAATGAAAGCAAATCTACATAAAGGTGAGCGCAAATGGCACCACACAAAATCCAAAACCCACCAATCCCAATGCCTGGACGCACTCCAACTCTACAAAGAAACCATCAACAAAGCTAAGAAGGACCACTATTCTAAACTATTATCTAACTCACTGAACCATCCAAGAGAGCTATTCGAAATAGTTAAATCCCTAACTAATAACCCTGCCAACAAAACCTCAACCGATAGTGCTATTACACCACAGGACTAAACTAACTACTACAAGGAGAAACTAACACATCAAGACTTAACTAAAACTGACCAAAACAAACTCACCAGACACAAAACTCCTGGTCAACGTTCACCCCTGCGTCAAAGGACACGCTTAAAAACATAATTTCCTAGATCAACACTACCACTTCATACCTCGACCCTTGTGCAGTTAACTGGATAAAAGCAACAAAACTGGAACTGTCTTCATTCATTCTCCCTATTGCTAACCTCTCCCTCCAACATGGTCATTTACCATCCTCCTTGAAACATGCACTAATTCGACCGATCCTAAAAAACAATTCAGTGGATAAAAACCCCTCCACTTCCTACAGACCTATTTCAAGCCTCCCCTTCATGGCCAAAATAAAAGAAAAAACTGTTCAAATCCAATTCCAAGACCATATAGACTCCTTCACCCCACTTGACGAACATCAATATGGTTTCTGACCATTCCATGGAGTGGAGACACTCCTCACCATTCTATTCCATCAAAACATACGAGATATTGATGACACCAGAAAAGTGTTCCTACTCTTACTTCTAGACATAACCGCAGCCTTTGACAGCATAAATCATCACATTATGCTCTACAGACTCCAACAAATAGGCATAAAAGATACAGTTCTAAAATGGTTCTCATCATATCTATCTGACAGAACACAACAAGTAAGAATTGAACACCAAATATCCAAACAATAGAAACAAGATCAAGGCTTGCCGCAAGGTTCCGCTCTCTCAGCCATATTTATTTATTTATTTATTTATGTTTCTTATATACCGTACTATTATAATCAGTGCGGTTTACAGTAGGAACAACTTTACTACAATGAAATAACACATTGAGCTTACATAGAACAGGATATTCAAAAACTTGGAAGGAACTGAGGGAAACTATATACAGATTATGTACATGTTACAGTAACGATTAATCTCAGCAGGTATGTAAGGGGTCTGTACGAATACTAGTACACATGGGTCAGAATGAGGAGAGGGGAGAGCTGGTTAACCATTATCGGTGGGGGGATGTTCAATGGGTGGAGTTAGGTGGGGGGTTCGAGGGGTGGGTGTGTGTTTCTCAGACTGGGAAGTCGGGTAGTGCTGTATGAACAGGTGGTGCTTTAGGGCTTTTCGGAACACCACTAGGTTTTGGGTGGCTCGGAATTCTGCTGGGAGGGCATTCCATGCAATCGGTGCAAAAATAGAAAATGCTCTGTTGGCTGTTGATTTTGTACATTTTGTTATGAACTTGGGGACTTCAATTGTGTTCAGCTGCGTATTTCTTCTTGTTCTGTTGATTGTGGTACAGTGGAGAAGTGCATTGATGGGTGTGGGGGGCTGATTCTTGAGGGCTTTGAAGGTTAGTATTAGTAGCTTGTAGGTGATTCTGGCAGGAAGAGGCAGCCAGTGTAGGTTTATCAAGATAGGCGTTATATGATCTGACCTTGATGCACCAACTAGAACCCTTGCAGCTGTGTTCATGGCAAGTCTGAGTGGGTTTAAGGTTGACTGTGGAAGTCCCTGAAGGATAATATTCGCAAAGTCCAGATGTGGGATGATTAGAGCTTGGAATATTGATCTATAGTCAGAGAAGTCGAGTAATGGGCGAAGGTGTCTTAGCGTTCGGATCTTGTGATAAATTGCTTTTGTGGTGTTTGTAACATGGGCTGACATATCAAGGCGTTGGTCGAGGGTAATTCCTAGGTATCGGATTGTGGGTTTTGTTTTCAATTCTATATTGTTGATCTGCAGTGATGGGGGAGGCGTGAAATTCCGATTCCTTGTGACGAATAGGACGTCAGTTTTGCTGTTGTTGATCCGGAGATTTTGAGTTAGGAGCCATTCTGACACTGCTTCAAAACATCTCAATACTGGAGAGAAGTCAGGTTGATCAATCGTACTCTTTAATATATATATCCAGCCCACTTGCTCCATTTTTTAAAAATTCCAAATAAATTACCATATTTATGTGGATGATATAATGATATATCTCCCATTTAATATCACAAATCCATCAATTCAAAAACTTACTGACTGCTTTGCAGAGATAACAGAATGGCTCACAAATCACAGCCTTAAGATTAATCTTACAAAAACTGAGGCAATGTACGTAAACAGAAACCAGAGCTTCATGGCTCACAAATCACAGCCTTAAGATTAATCTTACAAAAACTGAGGCAATGTACGTAAACAGAAACCAGAGCTTCATCCCCCAACATTGATCAAGATACAAAATACAAACATATTAGTTAAAAATGAGGTAAAATACCTTGGGGTACTCATTAACCATACCCTCAGCATGACATCCCATATAAAACATACAACAAAAAAGATTTTCTATAAACTCAAAATGCTGAAATTACTCCGTCCCCTACTCCACCTCCATAACTTCAAATCCGTAGTCCAAGCAATCATCACTCCCCACTTCGACTTTGCCAACACCACCCTAAAGGGCATTACAAAACAAACATTAAGACAACTCCAATTGGGAGGTGACTGCAGCTGTGTGGAGGTGCACTGTGCCCCAATCATTGGGTCGAGAAAGACTGCCGGGATTATTGGATGCCCCCGACGCCGGTACTTCCGAGTTCCTGCCGGGCAGGCATGCCCGGGGCAGCCTGCTTTTGGAGGGGCCTTGCCGGTATAAAGATCTTGCAGGTGTTCCTGTTATCGGAGGTGAATGCAGCTGTGTGGAAGTGCGCTGTGCCCCGATCATTGGGCCGAGAAAGACTGCCAGGACTGTTGGACACCCCCGACGCCGGTACTTCTGGATTCCTGCCGGGCAGGCACACCTGGGGCAGCCTGCTCTTGGAGGGGCCCTTCCCCTCTATAAGATTCCTGTGTGATCTCCTCCGTGACTGCAGAGCGCGACCGAGGGGCGTGCGTTTAAGGGGCATGTTGAAAGGGACAGGTTCTGCCCCTTAGACGTCACTGAGGCGTCACTGTGACGTCTGACTTTATAAGCTTATGTCCTGTGCTTTTTGTGCTGGCTTAATGCTACAGTTTGCTTATTACAGCTTTTTCAATTCTAACCATTGTCTTTATAATTGCTTGAGTTAATTATGGGCAAACGGAAGGCTAAAGTAGTCAGCAGACCCCAGGAGGCTGATACCGGGAGTGTAAAACCGATAGGCCCTCTGGATAAGCATTTCACCCCTCTTCCATTAGCTCAGTCCTCTCCCGAGGGAGCTTCTTTGAGTCCAGACGGAAGATCTCCTCCAACATGCCCTCTTTCTGGTCTATCAGGTATGTCCAGAGAATCCTTGGAGACGGAAAGGAAAGTGAATGTTGTAGTAAAATTGCCTACTCCTGTCCAGTTTGTAGCTTCTGGAAGCTCGATAGAACTTCCAGCATTATTTCCTGATGCAGAAGTTACCCTGAAAGATGTCTGGGGTGCATTGCAATGCATTGATTCAAAAGTATCTTCTTCTTTGTGTTCCCTATGTGCTTTCTCTCAGGAAGCTGTGGCTTCTCTGCAGCAGCTTGATGAGAAAGTAACTTCGATTGATATGGCATGTGTCAAGCTAGAATCTCAAGTTGGTTCACTCCATGCAACTAATGTTGCTGGAATTAAGGATTCCTTAAGTGTACATTCTAAGTTAGAATCACTTAAAAATTCTATGCGTGTTTGTAATTTACGTTTTCTAAATTTTCCTAAATCCTCCCTATCACCTAAAATCCTATTAGATAAATACCTGAAAGAAATTTTGGCCATATCAGATCCTATTGAGGTCTTACAAATTTACTACATTCCCTCAGGCACCAAGAAGGTTAACTCTACGGAAGGGGAGCTGGACGAAATAGTTCTAACTATGTCTAATTTAACTGCATTTCTAAAGGACTCTCTAGATATTATCAGTTTACTATCTATTTTGCTGGCTACCTTTCCCTCTGTTCTGGTTAAACAACGTATTCTTCTGGCTTTCTTCAAGATTAAGTCGGCTATGTTTTGCGGTCAGACTGTTAATGTGTTTCCTGATGTGTCTCATTGCACTCAGTTAAGACGGAGGCAATTTTTATCTTTAAAGCATCAGGTCTTGGCATTAGGTGCCACTTTCTTCTTACGATTCCCTTGTAAATGTATCATCAATTTAGATGGTGCTCCATATGTTTTTGTTGATGTGACACATCTTGAAAAATTTATTTTAGATAGGAAGGGCACAGTTAGGAAAGACACTGTTTGATTATAAGTGCCTCCTAGTTTGTGGGCGTTTTGCCTTGTTTTCTTAACTTTCTTTAAGATGTATTTGAATTGCAGTTGGACTCCCTTGATGTGGGCTTTATTCCCAGCTTTTCTTTTTCCTTGTTCATTTTATATGACTTGTATTGATTTGGGAGAGTGTCTTTGTAATGCATTTGGTTATTGTATTGACTAAAATCTATAAAAAAAAAAAAAAAAAGACAACTCCACTTAGCACAGCATACTGCAGCAAGGATAACTATGAATATCAACCCAACAGAACACATAACCCTGATACTCTATGACCTCCACTGGCTCCCCATCCAAAGCCGCATAAACTACAAAATACTTGTCACAACCTTCAAATTAATCAATGACATCACCCCCTCTCACCTCTACGCACTTATTAAAAAGGAAACCAACTTCCGTACTCAACGAGATCATAACAAGAACAAGATTTCAATACCACTTGATTTCAGGAAAGCAAGGACAACCAACAACAAAACATTCTCCCATGTTGCCCCCACCCTCTGGAATGTGCTCCCAGACTATCTAAGAGAAATAAATGACCTCAAAACGTTCCGAAAACAACTTAAAACCCACCTATTTACACTTCACTTTGGCACACAAAACAAATACAATGGCGCAAACCCCACACTCCTCCCCCCCCCCCCATTATTCCCCCCACAGTATTCCACCTCACCACATACTGAATCGTGAGATGACAAAGGCATCTTTGGTCTGCTCTTTGCATGCCAAAAAATAGACGTTCTGAACACTATCCAAAACCTGTAAATAGTTTGATAGAGTTGTTCATAGATTCATGCTAAGCACTCAGTTATAATAACAATGTTACTGTACATAGTTAAAAAGAAAATGTTCCATGTACTGAATACATACTTGTTACTGTAATATTCAAATCTTTGTTCTTTGTAAACTGCGTTTGATCTGCCAGAAAAATGCAGTATAAAAATTTACAATAAATAAAAAAATAAATTAAAATGGGAACTGAACGAAACTGTTTATTTTTGTGTGGCCAGGCGATCTCGGAAATGCATTCTCTCTTTAAACAATTATTAAATTTCTGTATTACTTTGTTAGTTTTACTTTGACGAAGAAATTTCTTCTTAAATACCTATAAGCAAGAAAAGAAAAACATGATTAGTTAATCATGAGCATTCTACATGACTTAGCAACGGTAGAACTTGGCAGCTGGCACAAGATCCCACACTGGAAGGAGCTGAAATCAAATTCAGGCTGTTCTATTGCTGGATACAAGATTTCACTGCAAAACAGAAAAGGAATGGGGATGAGGTTCAAACATTGGTGTGTTTAACTGTATCTCTGGTACTAAATGCATTAGAACAGACTTAACAGCAACCACCCATCTAGGCAGCAGCAGAATGGGATAGTGTTGACGGCGGAGGATCACATTTTTGTGACAACGGCAACAACACCAAACTTAAACTGCGCGGAAGAAAGGCCCGGCAATCTACTTCTGTATCTTGCCATGAAAACCCAATGGATAGTTACAACAAAACAAATTGTGCTATGGTGCTGGAAGATGAGACCCCCAGGTCGGAAGGCACTCAACTAGCTACTGGGGAAGAGCTGAAGACGTTTCAGAGTAAAGCCAGCATTTATGATGTGGTTGGATCAAAGCCCTCGGGAAGTCTGACTGCTGATGTAGCTGCGCATGAAATGAGAGTCAGAAGCGGTAAAGATGTCTTACACATTGGAACATGGAACGTACGAAGCATGAACCAAGGGAAGTTGGAGGTGGTCAAGAATGAAATGGAATGTCTACAACTTGATCTGCTGGGTGTCAGCGAACTGAAATGGACTGGCATGGGGCACTTTGCATCAGATGATCACATGGTCTACTATGCTGGAAATGAAAGACAAAGAAGAAATGGTGTTGCATTTATAATAAAGAAGAAACTTGCAAGAACTGTAATGAAATACATTGCAGTCAGCAAACGCTTAATCTCTATTTGTCTACGAGGATTGCCTATCAACACAACTATAATTCAAGTATATGCCCCAACAACAGCTGCAGAAGAGAATGAAATTGAAGAGTTCTATGAACAAGTACAAGCTGAAATTGACAGAACATGCAAACAGGATATCCTGATAGTCATGGGTGACTGGAACACAAAAGTTGGCAACAAAGAAGAAGGCAAAGTAGTTTGAAAATATGGACTTGGCAACAGAAATGAAGCTGGAGAAAGACTGATAGAATTCTGCAAAACCAATGATCTATTCATCTCAAACACCTTCTTCCAGCAACACAAGCGGCGACTGCACACATGGACTTCACCCAATGGATTGTATAAAAATCAAATTGACTACATCTGTGGAAGTCAACGATGGAAAAGCTCTATAACATCAACAAAGACAAAACCTGGAGCTGACTGTGGTACAGATCATCAACTACTAGTATGCAAACTCAAGCTAAAGTTGAAAAAGAGCAAAACACTCATGAATGCAGCAAAATATGACCTTGAGAATATACCACTGGAATTTAAAGACTGCCTGCAAAATCGATTTGCTGCTTTAGATACAATTGACAGAGCTCCGGAAGAGTTATGGAATGACATCAAGAAGGCTGTGTTGGAAGAAAGCGAGAAGAGGGGAGGAGTAGCCTAGTGGTTGGGGCAAGGTACTTCAGGCTGGAAGGTCAGGGGTTCAAATCCCACTAGAGGACAGCAACCTTGGGCCGGAAGGACTGGGGTTTTTAGTCCCACAGATGCTCCTTGTGGTCTTGGGCAAGCCACTTAACCCTCCATTGCCCATGTTCCCTGTAAGTATTAGTGTATGTGTCTCATATCCCCGCGTGTTAAATGTATCCCCCAATTGTGTTGTGACTACTTTGATTGAAGGATAAGGCGGTATACAAAACTGTCTAAAATAAATAAATAAATAAAATAAAAGGTGAAAAAGCAAAAACGGCCAAAATGGATGACGGAAGAAACTCTGAAAATTGCCCAGAAATGCAGAGAAGTTAAAGCCAGAGAAGAAAGAAAGACAATAACAGAACTCAACAGAGATTTCCAACGTGCAGCAAGACAGGACAAGGAAAAGTACTACAATGACACTTGCAAGGAAATAGAAGCAGAAACTATTAGAGAAAGAACAAGATTGGCTTTCCTAAAGCTATGAGAGTTAAAGAAAAAGTTCCAGCCTCGAATTGGAATGTTACAAGATGCTCAAGGTTCTATGTTGAATGATGCTGAGAAGATCAAGAAAAGGTGGAAGGAATATACAGAGTTTTTATATGATAAAGATCAAGTGGACCAACAGCCGTTTCAACCTGTACCTTATGATCGGGAACCATTGGTGATGAAAGAGGAAGTTGAAGCAGCATTGAAAGCCTTATCAAAGAACAAAGCACCAGGCATCAATAGCATTACTATAGAAGTATTGCAGCAATCTGATGCAGCTGTTACCATACTTACAAGGCTCTGCCAAGAAATATGGAAGACAACATCATGGCCAACTAACTGGAAAAGATCTGTTTTTATACCAATACTAAAGAAAGGTGATCCAACTGACTGGAAATTATCGAACAATCGCTCTGATCCCACATGCCATCAAGATTCTACTGAAGATTATTCAAAAGAGACTACAACCATACCTGGAACAAGAACTACCTGAAGTGCAAGCAGGGTTCAGGAAAGGGCGAGGAACGAGAGACATCATTGCAGATGTGAGATGGATCCTTGAAAAGACTAAAGAATACCAAAAGGATATCTATTTGTGCTTTATCGACTATAGCAAGGCTTTTGACTGTGTAAACCATGAGAAACTCTGGGCCACATTAAGAAGCATGGGTATACCAGAACACCTGATCGTTCTCTTGCGCAATCTGCAATCTGTACATTGATCAAGAAGCAACAGTTCGAACGGAACAAGGAGAAACAGAATGGTTTAAAATAAGCAAAGGTGTAAGACAAGGCTGCATACTTTCCCCCTACCTGTTTAATTTATATGCAGAACAAATAATCAGAGAAGCAGGATTGTATGAAGACAACAGAGGTGTGAAGATTGGTGGAAGACTCATCAACAACCTTCGCTATGCTGATGATACTACATTACTGGCTGAAAGTGAAGATGATCTGAAACATTTGCTTCTCACAATCAAAGAACATAGTCTCAAAATGGGCCTGCACCTTAATGTAAAGAAAACAAAGATCATGACAAATGGCATAATCAACAGGTTCATCGTTGAAGGAGAAGAAATTGAAATTGTGAACAACTTTAACCTACTTGGATCAACTATCAATAAAGAAGCAACAAGCAGTCAAGAAATCAAACGATGCATTACTCTTGGCAGAATGACTATGAAAGACCTAGATAAGATTCTCAAGAGCAGAGATGTCTCTCTCCATACAAAGATTCAACTTGTTCAAGCCATGGTATTTTCAATAACGTCATATGGATATGAAAGCTGGACAGTTAAAAAGACAGACAGGAAGAAAATTGATGCCTTTGAATTATGGTGCTGGTGGCGAATACTGTGTATACCATGGACTGCCCAAAGAACAAACCAGTCGGTACTAGAGGAGATCAAACCTAAGCTTTCTTTAGAAGCTCAGATGACAAGACTTCGACTTTCATACTTTGGACACATCATGCGAAGAGAGAGATCATTAGAGAAAGACATCATGCTTGGCAAGATAGAAGGTCAACGCAAAAGAGAAAGGCCAGCAATGAGATGGATCGATACAATAACAGCAGCTACGGGTACCAGTCTGTCAACAATGAGCCGCCTGACTGAAGTCCGAACACAATTTAGGATAGCTATCCAGAGGGTCGCCATGAGTCGACTCCGACTCGACGGCACTTAACAACAACAACAACAGCACATTTAAATCTGGCATGCACAGGACCTTTTCTAATCTGTTAGTAAGTTTTAATTTCTCTCGAGTACGGACAGGGAATCTTCTATTCCTGTCTTTAATGAAAGACTTCTTCCTGGCTAAACTGCCAGCAAAGCAAAGTTTCAACTTTTAAGTTTCAATTGCAGTTATGAACGGAATGTAGTCCACATTCAAGGTTTTCCTGATGTGCAGCGAACATTCACTCTGCATCTTTTACAGAAAGGTTACAGTCCAAGAGGCTCAAGGAGCTGTTAGCTAGATGGGAACATCTGGGGAAAGTAGAAAAACAGTGGACAAAATTGAAAGGAGATAGTTAAGAGCAATGAACCTTTTTGTTAGGAAAGTAAACAAGAGGAAAAGTAGGAAAGTAGCTGAAAAAGTAAGGAAAAATAAGTTAGCCTTCATAAATTATAAGAGAGCAGAAAAAGGAAGACAGACAGCAATATCTGGAAAAGTCAAGGGAAGCCGGTAAAATAGTCAGGAAAGCAATAATGCAAATGGAAGAAAAAATAGCCCATATAGTAAAACATGGGGGGCACGATTTTTATTAAGTATATTAGAGACAGGGTGGCACTGTTGAGACTCAAGGATGAAGGGGAGGATTATGGAGAGACTGATAAGGATAAAGCAGAATTGCTTAACAAATATTTCTGTTCTGTGCGCACAGATGAAGGGCCAGGAATGGGACCTCAGAAAAAAACACAGAAGCATGTTTACAAACTCCATGCTAGTAACATGAGTTTGAGCTGCACTATTTCTGTGGAACACCACACTTAATGCAGGGGCAGGGACAGGGACAGTCGTCCCCCTGAATTTAGCATTGGTTGACATGTTAAAACTGCCACAGGAAGCAACTACCACCACCCAGTATGCTGTCAGTAACTACACCTATGCAGATTTTCTTATTTTGTAATTTGTATTAAGTCACCAGAACACACAGAATTGTTTCTTTTTACCTACATTGCAGCATAGGATCAAACATACCATCAGTTTATACATTTCTCTATGACAATATTACCCCCCCCCCCCATACCTCCCTCCCTCAACTAAACAAGATTCCTATATACACAGTTCTAAAGCCTAGTGCATTATATGGTCCTTATTTTTTCCAAAACAATATCAACACAACGCCCAAAATCTTTCTAGAGTTCAAAACATACTTATATTAAATGTGAATCCATATTTTCTACTTATCTGCACACTCTGCAGTGTATCCAAAAACTATCCTTCACTTGACAAACTTTCCAATCCACTAAGAGGCCAATTATTTTCCCCGCTGGATAACAATAGGGAACCTATATGATCATATGATTCTGCACTGCTCAGTTCCCTTAAATCTTCTTTTTTTTTGTTATAATTTATTTTTTTTTGAAAATCAGTCGTAAACATCACTTCAATTACCAACCCCACCATTACAGCCTATTAAACCCCCAATTGCACCCCCTTCCTCTCCCTCCCCACCCTCCAACCCTGCCCACATCCATCCTTCACTCGGCCATCCCAAATATCAAACCAGAAAGTTATTTTGTGCATTAAAAATGCAAAATTATGTAGGAGTAGACTAGTGGTTAGAGAACTGGCTTGGTAACCAAGAAACCAGGTTTCAATTCCCACTAGCACTCATTGTGGTCTTGGTCAAGTCACTTAAGGTGAAATTAGGTCCTACCTGCAAAATGATGTTCCTTGAGGATCTCCAATCCTGGCACCTGTGGGTTGTCCTACCCCTCCAGCAGCTTGGTGACTGTGCATGTCACATTTTAGTGACATCACCCTGGATAAGCAGCTGGCACCTCCCTCATGCCTCCAGTATCCTATTCAAACCAATTCGGTCTAGTATCTGAGCGATCACTTCCAAGTGCTACTTTGTTATCCTACGCTCATCCAAATAGTTCCAAATCACTCTTGCAATTGATGTGTAAGATATTTGTTACTTTTTCGGGTCTCAGTCTGGTCATCGGTAAACAATTCTGGGTTTGTTGAATACACCCAGTATGTTACCCAGTTACATCAACGACCCTTTTATTCAAAATATCTTAAAACTCATTGCTTGTCTGTTAACGTCTCTAATTATATTAAAGCTGTTCGTTCAATCCTCTTTTTCTTGAATTCCCAACGCTGTTGTCAAAAGCGCCCCCGCGTTTCACTTATATGGTTCTTCAGGGGATTCGGGATCAAACTACAAATATACAAAGCAAATCGTGTATTAAAATCACCTGTGATTTAGTGTCTAAATCTCACCTACCTTACAAAGTTTTCTCTAGAAACCGGTTACTTACTAGAAATCTCAAACCTCATTCTTATTAACATCGATGCTGCCCACGATTTTAAATAAGTGTTGTTCTGCTTGGAGCCGGTATTGAAACCGTCCTAAAACGCCGCGCATGCGGATCGGAGGTAATGCTCACTTTTAAAGGGCTCTCTGTTAGCTCCTCCTACCTATCCTCACTAGTGTCTATCTTATTCAGGCTGTTCCGAGTTCGCATGAAAGAACATGAGAGCCGTTTGCGGTGTAAAAAAATGGAAGCACCTATGGTATCTCATTGTTTAACTCAGGAATATAAATTTCAAGATCTCAGATGTTGGTGCATAGAACAAATAATTGTGGGAAACCAAGGTAGGTCATGAGAGCAAACTTTAATAAAGCAGGAACAGCAATGGATTTATCGATTAGGGACAGTTCAACCGAAGGGTCTCAATGTAGCAATAGAATGGGGAGCATGTCTATGAGAAACTTGATGGTTCAAGAGCACACTCAGCAAGATAGCCATGGAATTAGATAGGAGGGAGGAGTCTATAAAGAGTCGGTTAAATAAAAGTATCGTTCTTAAATTAAAAGAAAGGTATCTACAGCCTGAATAAGATAGACACTAGTGAGGATAGGTAGGAGGAGCTAACAGAGAGCCCTTTAAAAGTGAGCATTACCTCCGATCCGCATGCGCGGCGTTTTAGGACGGTTTCAATACCGGCTCCAAGCAGAACAACACTTATTTAAAATCGTGGGCAGCATCGATGTTAATAAGAATGAGGTTTGAGATTTCTAGTAAGTAACTGGTTTCTAGAGAAAACTTTGTAAGGTAGGTGAGATTTAGACACTAAATCACAGGTGATTTTAATACACGATTTGCTTTGTATATTTGTAGTTTGATCCCGAATCCCCTGAAGAACCATATAAGTGAAACGCGGGGGCGCTTTTGACAACAGCGTTGGGAATTCAAGAAAAAGAGGATTGAACGAACAGCTTTAATATAATTAGAGACGTTAACAGACAAGCAATGAGTTTTAAGATATTTTGAATAAAAGGGTCGTTGATGTAACTGGGTAACATACTGGGTGTATTCAACAAACCCAGAATTGTTTACCGATGACCAGACTGAGACCCGAAAAAGTAACAAATATCTTACACATCAATTGCAAGAGTGATTTAGAACTATTTGGATGAGTCCAGTATCCTATTGACAAAGCAAACCCAAAGGCGCAACAAGTAAGAACTATTCCAGTATAAACCAACAAAATTATAAAAAAAACTTTATATACCCAATTGAATGTCTTGCTCACCTGTTAGCCGGGCAATGCAACTTGCCACTCCGTGAGCCGCGCACCTATCAATAAATAAAGGTGCTGAATAACTTGTTATTTAGTTATTTATGTACTTTTTTTTTTCGTGTGTCTTCTTAAGGAGTCCTCACATTCTGGTCTTTATTTCCCGTAATCCTATCCATGTAACCTGATATGCTGTTTTGCCTTCTTCAGGACTAGGAAAGCCCACTTGGCAGCCTGCCACTGCTCAAGAGGGTTCCCGGGACTGGACTGTAGGTCCTCAAGGAACATCAGTTAGCAGGTAGGATCTAATTTCACCTTCCTTATGGTCCCTCCAATCCAGTTCCGACACTTCTGGGATGTACCATAGCAGTCCTAATGTCGGAAGGGACCTGCAAAACCAGACTGAAGCACTGCTGAACCAAAACGGGCATCCCCTGCTGCCTGCACATCTCGATGGTAATGTCTGACAAAGGAATGCAACGAAGGCCACTTTGCTGCCTTACGGTGGCACTAAACCGACTTCGACCCAGGACAACGCCTGCGCTCTGGTTGAATAAGCTCACAATTCCTGAGGAGGGGGTTGCATCCACAGTAGGTAAGCAGAAGCAATGGTCTCCCTTATCCATCTCGAAATGGAGACCTTAGACGTTGCCTCCCCCTATTGCGGGCCCCTAAATAAAACAAACAGATGATCTGATTTGCGCATGGGCCTTGTTCTCCTGACATACAGCCGTAGCGTGCAGCGAACATCCAGGCACCATAGGAGCAGATCATTGGACATTTCTCCAGCCCCTGAAAAGATGCGCAGCGCCACTGACTGATTCAAATGAAACGCCGACAAAATCTTGTGCAGAAAGGAGGAAACCAGTCTCAGAATCACCTTCTCCTTAGACAAAATCAGAAATGGAGGACTACACGACAAGGCTTGCAACTCTAAGATTCTCCTTGATAAGCAGATTGCCACTAGAAAAATTGTCTTTAACGTGAGATCTTTCAAGGAACAAGCCGGCAGTGGCTCAAAGGGCGATTCCATTAACACCGACAGCACGAGGTTCAGATCCCAGAGAAGGATGATGGACCGTACCAGAGGTCGCACCTGTTTCACCACCTGCAGGAAATGTTCAGCATCAGGATGAGCCCTGAAGGCTATCCCCTGTAGCCTACCCCAGAAGAATGTAATGGCTGCCGCCTGTATCCGCAGCGAACTACAGGTTAAACCTTTGTTGAGACCCTCCTGAAAAAACCCGAGCACTTCCGGTACCATTGCTTGCAGTGGGCGACAGCTTGCTCTTTTACACCAGTCCTCAAACACTCTCCAAACGTGGATATTCGCCAACAAGGTAGACCTTCTGTGAGACTTCAACAATGTAGCAATGACCGAGGCTGAGTAGCTCCACTTCATCAACCGAGCTCTCTCAAGAGCCATGCAATAAGCGAGAATCGTTCCACCTGAGGCATCCTGATCGGACCCTGCACCAGCAGATCCTCCCTCACAGGTAGGCACCAAGAGGGAGTGACTGTCAACCGCACTAGATTGGCATACCGAGGTCTTCTTTCCAATCCAGGGCAATCAGCAACATAAGACTATGATGTACCTCGATCCTCTGTTTCACCTGGCCTATGAGTGCCCAGGGCAGAAACACTTAGAGCAGTCCATTCGTGGACCACCTCTGTACCAGTGCATTGAGTCACTCCGACATGCACTCTTGCCTTCTGCTGTAGAATTGTGATGCTTTTTCGGATTCGAACGTTGCCATGAGAGCCATAATTCGCTGTCCCCAATTGTTGACCAATTGAGCAAACACCACCTTGATCAGCACCCACTTGGCAGGATCGATTCGCACCCTGCTGAGATAGCTGGCCACTACATTCTCTTTGCCAGCCATATGCGCCGCCGATAGTGCTGCTAAATGATTTTCCACCCAGTCCAATAGAGGCTCCACTTTGAACAGCTGTGAGCTGCATGTATCGCCTTGGCTATTGATGTACGCCACCGCTGTGGCATTGTCAGAGAACACTCTCACCGTCTTGCCTTCCAGGAAGGGCTGAAATGCCTAACGTACACAGAATACTGCTCTCAGTTTGAGAAGGTTGATGGGCCACTCCATCTCTTCAGAGGACCAGAGCCCTTGTGCTATGCTGGATTAGCAGTGTGCTCCCCACCCTGCGAAACTGGCATTTGTGGTGAGAGGAAGGCACTGTAATGTCCCCAACGGCATGCCCATCATCAGGTTTACTGGCTGCAGCCATCACTTGAGAGCCTATCAAACTTCCGCTCTCATGTTGGCTGGCATGTACAATAGATGTTTCTGTGCTGACCATCTCCTTAACAATGCTCTTTGTAATGGATGGATGGGCACTCGAGCCCATAGCACTATCTCAATCGCAGTTGCCATGAAACCCAAGAGTTGAAGAATAATGCAAAGTTGAGGGGCCTGCATATCTAGAAACTGCTTGACCTGTGTTTGTAACCTATTTACCTTATCCCTGATACTTGACCCCATGCTCCGAGATACTTTAAGTCCTGCAATGACTGAAGACGGCTCTTTACCAAATTTACCACCAAGCCTAGGTCCTGAAGACAGGAAATTACTCTCTCTGTGGCTCACATGCTCTCTTCTTTGGACTTTGCTTGAAGGAGTCAAACATCTAAATATGAGTGCACCAGAATGCTCTCTTGGCGAAATGCTGCAGCGACTATCAAAATGATCTTGGTGAACGTTCAAGGAGCCATTGCCAAGACAAATGGCAGGGCTCAAAACTGGAAATGTCCCATTGGAACCGCAAACTGCAGAAACTGCTGATGCTCATTCTCGGATTAGAATATGCAAGTAAGACTCTGTGAGGTCAAGAACTCCCCCGCCAGAACCGCCACAATGACCGAGCGTAGCTTCTCCATGTGGAACCATGGCACCGGGAGACACCAATTTATACATTTGAAATCTATAATGGGGCGGAAGGAACCCTCTTTCTTCGGGACTATGAAGTAAATGGAGTATCGACCACATCCGCATTGATTTGGCGGAACCGCCACCAGGGTGCGTAGAGCTATGAGCCACAGTAATGTTTGTCCATCAAGCCCAGTAGCCTGTTTCCAACAGTGGCCAATCTAGGTCATATGTGAAGAAAACTCTGTCATCTGACCACAATACCACGGCTCTTTTTGTCTCTGGTCCATCAAGCAGTGAGAAACAGGCAGAGAGTAATACATAATACAATCACACACAAAGTGCTATTTTCTTTGAGCTCAGAGGGAAGACGGCAACAGACATGCATAGTTGCATGCCTGCCGAATTCAAAGTCCCCCTCCTAAAAGCTCCTTTTTATTAGAGAAAAAGAGGAAGTAACAGTCATTTATTATAACCACGAAATAACACAAGGTGTCGCCAAAGTTCTTTTTACAAAGTAAGATCTGATTACAGTATATTAGATGAAATTTATAATTGCAAAAGTTGCAAAAATTATGTTGTGTCAGCAGGGACTTCCAGTTGACAGTACAATGAACTATGGTTGCACAGTTCATAGCCTATATTTACTCTTTATGCTTGCGTTAACACTGTTCCATCTATTTTAAAGACAGTTACACAGAACCCATGATCATGACATCCTATTCTATTTAAAAGGAAGTAGGTGAGAAGTCAAACTTCTAAACACATTTTGTATCAAGAAATTCATCCATCTTCAATTACATATTGGGGATTCTGGTATCCCTTTATCTGTCCATCTCTACAGTCCTCCCTGTGATTCTATAAAGAATCATTACTAAAGAACAGTAGCTGAAACATGTCCAATTCCAGAATAATCTTCTACAATAGGCTTCATTTTGCAGATGTTCCTTCAAAGTCCTAGGCACATCTGGTCCATAGGTGAGCTCCATCTTGTTCGTTGGAAGAAATCATTATACAAAATCATGTAACATTGTTTACCTTGGCTTAGCCTCAATAAAAAATGTGTACAGAGAGCAAGACTTTACCAATTATTCTTGTAAGCACTACCTTTTCTAGCAGTGGCCAACTGCTTCTCGTAGATCTAGCAATAATTCAGAGATTAGTCCCTCATATCATGACACCAGTCATCACTCCAGATTCGTCAGCAGCATCCTTTCTCACCATGGGCTGTGCTATGCACATCTTAGATCAATCTTTTTCAGTGACCATCCACCCAGGCTTCACTGCTGCACATACATGAGTAGTTCTGCTGGAATCGCTGATCTTTATCAGGAGTCTCCATATTCAGTAGCATTTCATTCAGTCGTTTTCTTCCTCTTCGGCCCATAGGATTCAGTGCATACAATATATAATTTGCAAAAATCCAATTCTCCACTACAGCATCTCTCTTGATGCCATATAATTGCAAACAAGCACAATTATTCATCCCTAATGACAGTCTTAAATTGTTGAACAGAATTATATTATCTATTGTCAAGCATTGATATCCTGGGTCCCTTCTTAATAATGGTTTATGGACCTTTCCTCCAGGAACTTGTCCAAACCTTTTTTTAAACACAGCTACACTAACAGCCTTTACTACATCCTCCAGTAACAAATTCCAGAGTTTGATTACACGTTGAGTGAAAAAATATGTTCTTTTATTAGTCTTAGTTTACCCTGTAGCTTCATTGCATGTCCCCTAGTCTTTCTATATTCTTATAATATAAACAATCGATCTACGTTTACCAGTTCCACTCCATTCACTAATTTATAGACTTCTATCATATCTCCCCTCAGCCGTCTCTTTTCCAGGTTAAAGAGCCCTAACCTTTTTAGCCTTTCTTCATAGGAGTATCCTTCCATCCCCTTTACCATTTTGGTGGCTCTTCTCTGAACCTTTTCTAATAACGCTATATCCTTTTTAAGATACGGCGACCAGAATTGCACACAATATTCAAGGTGCGGTCTCACCATGGAACGATATAGAGGCATTATAATATCTTTTGTTTTATTTTTAATTCCTTTCCTTATGATACCTAGCATTCTATTTGCTCTCTTGGCCACCACTGCAGACTGGGCCGATGGTTTTAACACGTTATCCACAATGACGCCTAAATCTTTTTCCTGGGTGATGGTTCCTAATGTGGAACCTTGCATTGTGTAACCATAGTTTGGGTTGTTCTTCCCTAGGTGCATAACTTTGCACTTGTCCACATTAAATTTCATCTGCCATTTTGATACCCAGTCTTCCAATTTATCAAGATCCTCTTGCAATTTTCCACAATCCTCTTGGGTTTTAACAACTTTAAATAGTTTTGTGTCATCTGCAAATTTGATAACCTCACTCGTTATTCCCCTTTCCAGGTCATTTATGAATATGGCAAAAAGCAGGGGACCCAGCACAGATCCCTGGGGTACACCACTATTCACCTTTCTCCATTGGGAAAATTGGCCATTTAGCCCTACCCTCTGCTTTCTTTTAACCAGTTCCTGATCCACAATAGTACACTGCCTCCTCTCCCATGACTTTTTAGTTTTGCCAAAGGTCTCTGATGAGGGACCTTGTCAAAGGCTTTCTGAAAGTCCAGATACACTATATCAACCAACTCATCTTTGTCCACCTGTTTATTCACACCTTCAAAAAACATAACAGATTAGTAAGACAAGATCTTCCTTGTCTAAAACCATGTTGGCTGTCTCCCATTAGGCCATGACTATCTACATTCTGAGTAATTTTGTTCTTTATGATGGTTTCTACTATTTTTCCCGGTACTGACGTCAGGCTCACCGGTCTGTAGTTTCCCAGATCACCCCGGAACCCTTTTTAAAAATTGGCGTTACATTGGCAATCCTCCAATCTTCAGGTATTACAGATGATTTTAATGAAAATTCACAGATTACTAATAGCAGGTCTGTAATCTCATATTTTAGTTCTTTCAACACCCTTGGATGTATACCATCCGGCCCAGGTGATTTGCTACTCTTCAGTTTATCTAATAGTTGTAATACATCTTCCCGATGTATCAATATTTCCTTCAATTCTTCCTCACCTTTAAATACCACTTCAGTCATGGGTAACATCCTTACATCTTCCTCAATAAAGACTGAAGCAAAGAATTCATTCAGTCTCTCCGCTATCACCTCGTCGCCTCTTAGTGCCCCTTTAACCCCTCTATAATCTAATAGACCAACTGACTCTCTCACAGGTTTTTTGCTACGAATGTACTTGCAAAAGTCTTTATTTCACGTTTTTGCTTCCGCAGCAAGCTTCTTCTCAAATTCTCCCTTTGCCTGCTTTATCAATGCCTTGCATTTGACTTGCCAGTGCTTGTGCTGTTTCCACGTTTCATTGTTTGGCTCTTTTTTCCATTTCCTGAAAGATGCTTTTTTGGCAACAACAGCCTCTCTGACCTCACCTTTAAACCATGCTGGCAGTTTTTTGGACTTCCTTCCACTTTTCTTAAAGCATGGAATACAGCTGGTCTGGGCTTCCAAGATAGTATTTTTCAACAACACCCAAGCTTGATGTAAGTCTTTAACCTTTGCAACTGCTCCTTTTAGTTTTTTCTTAACTATTTTCCTCATTTTATCATAGTCTCCCTTTCGAAAGTTAAAAGGTAGTACTGTGGATTTCCTTACTATCCCTCCTCCACTAATTAAATCAATGAACCATGTCTCCGTAACTGCCATTAAATCCAAGTCGGCCTCTTCCATTAAGGCCTCAATAGCTGGGATCTTAAGTCCTATACTACAGGTATTTATGCACATAGCATGGACTGTGTGGATCACAAGCTATATACATTCAGCATTTTTATAAGAGTAAAAAGAACAATAAAGGGACTAGCAAGTTTTAATAACACATTCAGGATTTTCATTGGCCCAACAAATGTTTTTTTCTATAACAGCATGGGCTAAAGTTATTTAAGGTCAACTAATGGATAACCCTATTTGGATTCTTGTATTTAGTGCACAATTAAAGTGGGTATGGCCCCCACAAAACAAAAGAGCTGCATTTTCATATTGCTTCAGCAGGGTGGCACACCTTTCAATACAGACCAGCACTCAAGCCCTGTTATGTCCCCCATCTTGCAGATGCAGACTTCCTGTTGGAGAAGCCAGAGAGAACACACGTCTTGTATTGAAAGGAACACCACAGCACTTAAGCAACATGGAAGTACTGCTCTCTTGCTCTGCAGGAGCTGAACTGTTACACACACAGTCCCAGAAAAATTGCCACCGTAGGCAGATATTTAGTCCACTTAGTGGCATGAGTGTTCCCCTACCAACATCCTACAGGTTCTCAATTTTAACTCATGACACAGATCTTTATTTGATCTTGGAAGAAAAGAGGTAGGTCACTAAGCAAAAAATAAAAATAAATAGTCAAGAATGCAAAGCAGTTTTTTAAATTCTTTCATAGCTAGCATGCTTTTGGTTGTATCAGCACAGCTTCTCTTAGTTAGCATTAAAATACAACTAACACTGTGTAAAATACTATTTGCATTCAGTACCAGATACTTTTATTGCTTAAATTACATTAGTGTCTTTTATGCATTTGGCAGCATGCCTTTAGAATCCTTAAAGATGCAAGATCTGAAGCTGTGCATATATTAGGTGCAGTGCAAACTAGCCTGCAACATTTTTGTCTAGTTGGGATGTGTTTGCAAATGGCCCACGTGCGCGTACACTACATACATTCGCTTCATGCTTGTTCAGATCCAAATTTTGTCGTTTTTTTTACTGTGAGCACAAAGGTGTGTGCAGTGTTAATTGTGACGCTGTTTGGAGCCTTTCCCTGATTAGTACATGCTTGCAAACTAATCACACTGTGTGCAGCATATCTTCAAGAATGCACGCTCTGTGCATGCTCTGTGTCCCAATTTGCTAGAGTTTTGTTGCAGGTTGCATTACATGTTTGGATTGGCCAGTGTATATGCACCTTGAAATCCTTTCTTCCCTTTAAAGGAAGTCTACCTCTTTAAAAGTTCACTTCAAAAAATATTTTCCACTAAAACCACTGGCAACAGCAAAGCTTTTAAGCCTAGAATAATAAGGAACATGCAAGAGTATAGCGAATGCTTTCTATAAACACTGCACTCCCAAGGTTGCAAAAAGCAGGAGAGTTGGGATATATGGTGGTACTCCTCTCCTGGCTTGGGAACCAAGAGCCCAGGGTCCGATTCTCACGAGCACTCCTTGTGGCCTTGGGCAAGTCACTTAACCCTCCATTGCCTCAGAAGAATCAGTTATCAATGGCCCTGATCATGCCAAGTTTAAGTTACAAAGTAAACGGCTTTGACTGAAATGTTAAAGCGGTATAAAAAACCCTGTTAAATTAATAAATTGATAATTTTCCACCACTGACAGCTAGAAAAGTAGAATGGCCGCGACGATGCCGATCGTGAGGCATAGAAGCAAAGCAATTTAAAAAATGGCTCAACACGTCACGAACCAAAACCCAACCCTCCCATCTCCCGTTCGCAATTTCTACTGAGGCAAGGAAGTAGCACCTCTACATTTTGTGCCCACACGAAACCACAAAATTACTTAGTAGGCAAAAGGGCTGCCAACTGCAGAAGAGCTTTAGGGTCTCACCGAATTACAAGCAGCTTTTCCATCCATCTCTTCCCCAAGCTATGCATGTTATCGCTAATGTTTCTATAAATATAAGTTTATATAAGACAGCAACATCTCCCGGGAATCTATCTCAGCGGTTTTTTAATGCCTTTCCTGATCCTCAAAATATTTTGTTTCTATCTAAAAGCTGCATTTCATTTCATCCGCGTTCTCCTTGAGCTCCGCAAGACCGCAGACTTCTGTGTTTCTTTCACGGCTCCTGCACATGCAAATGTGATATACCAAGCCCTCTTTCTCACTATTCACATAAGATCATGCCCAGTATTATTCCCAGTAGACTGCATGCCCTAGCTAGTCGTAATCCACGAAAATACCCTAGAGATATTTCGCAAATTCAGCACCCGTCTAACTATTTAGCTTTTCTTATTTGGTTTTCCATGTCTTGCATTTGTGCTTCTCTCCAGTTACACTGCCAAGAAAACCCAGGAGCTGCTGGGTCGCCAGGAGTCAGCATTGACGTAAAGGCACAGGCTGCATGTGCTCTGTTGTTAACTCGCATATACATCTAGTCACTGGTGGTGTACGGCCAGTGCTATGCTATAACCAACCAGAGCCACTCGCTCCGCCCATTCCGCTCCTCGTGCTCAGCTACAACAAAACGTCACAGCACACCCCAGTCACGTGATGCCGGCCCCTTGCTGAACAGAAAACGTCCTAACCCTTTCACCCGAGCTTTCACTATTGGGGCCTTCGACGTTCCGGTCTGCCCGTCCGCGCCTGTTTCGTAAGTCGTAGTGAAAATAAACAACAAAAACGCCATTACTTTTCACCCACTCTGTTCGCCGTGTTAACTTCTAGCTGGGGAGCGAAAAGAGTGCCGAAAGGTGAAAGCACGTAAGGAGATGCCGTAGCGGCAGCGAAGATTTGGCTGCGGCTGTGCCGAAGGCATCTTATTTGTGGGGGTCCTGACGTGACCTCTAGCGGGAGCTCCGGGCCGGAGTGTGGCGTGCGAGTTGGCGGTGGTAGCTCAGTCTTCTTTCGCATAGTTGCAGCTGATCCCTGTTGGCATGGTGAGTTCCAAGGGCCTCATGAAATGCTCAGCTGGACCCTCGCCATCACGAACGAAGTGATGTAGAGCAGTCAGCTCAGTCGTTTCAGTGTTTAAAGGCACTCAATGTCAGTTCTTCATCACGGTCGCAACTATTTTTCTGTTTCGCGAATTTAATGCCGAGAGCTCTGCAACTTGTCGTGTTTCCAGGTTATTCATAATTAAATCTAAAATCCAAATGTATAGGTGTTAAATATTTATTATAGATATTTGGAGGAGTCTTGGATTAATCACCCTGCCGTTCACGTTCAGCGGGTCAACCTTGCACGGCACTGGTTATTCTTCCACGCCTGCTTTGTATTTTCCTTACCATTCAGCAATATGATTAGGTCATCCCATGATGTGCATCACAGTCTCCAGAAATATTCTTGTGATATGAAGCAGATTTGGTACTCTGAACTGTTAGGCACACCAGTAGTTTGCAATAGTGAAGGCGTTGTGATTTTTATTAAAGGGAATTGGATTTAGTTCTCACCTTTCTCAGAGTTCAAGATGAGTTATATTCAGGTTGTTTCTTGTTAAGTGCCGTTGAGTCGATGTATACTCATGGTGATCCTGTGGATAGTTGTCCTAAACTGTCTTCTGCCTTCAAGTTAAGCTACTAATTGTTGATAGAGTGGTATCCATTTATGTTGTTATTGTATCCGTTTATTGCATTGCTGGTCTGACTCTCTTGTGTTGACCTTCAACCTTGCCAAGCACAATGTCTTTCCCTAATGATCTTTCTATTCCCATATTTTTAACGATAGATGTTCATGCCTGCTTTGGGCAGGTGTACAGATCCAGCTGAGAGCAAAAAACATCATCTGATGTTAAGTTTGACACTTCATTGCAGATGATCCAGGTATTGGAGAAAACCCCTGATGCTATCAGCATACTTGGGGGGGGGGGGGTGTCCAGTATCCCCCATCCCCCCCTGGACACCAATCCCCTGACAAATGAAAAAGACCTATGGCCCTGATTCCCCCCCCCCCCCGAAACATCAACATCAACCTAAACCTAGTGGCCCCAAACCCCTCCATTCCCCCCTATACCTTAAATGTTGGGGCAGGAGCATTGCACACATGCTCCCACCCCTGTGTTGTGCATCCTGGGATGCACTGGGTGGGGTCAGACTGCCAAATAAAGTAAAAAATGTCATATATGGCAGAGCAACCTCCCCCCTCCCCTCCATGTTGAATCTTGAGACAGCTCGTGCCCCAACATTTAAGGTACTGTGGGGGGCAGTGAAGGAGTTTAGGACTAGTGGGCCACCAGGATTTTGTTTTGGTGGTGGGGGGGTTTGGGGGGGGGGAATCGGGACTGCTGAGTCACCAGGGTTTGTTTCTGTTGGGGGAGATTGGTGTCTGGGGAAGGGGGAGGCAATGGCCCCCAATATTATGCTGATGGCCCAGTGCCTGGATCATCTGAGGTGATGTGTTGAACTTCACCTCAAATGACCCCGTTTGTCTGGGACAGCATGCCAAAGTTGCACCAACTTCTGTATACAGGTGTTTGAGTTGTTCTCCCCGTTTAATGCTGACTTTTTGTGCACTAGTTATTTTGCATATTGCATCCCATCGCAAAAAGTCAGCATTAAACTTGCACTATGACTCTCTGCACTAGAGCTTTAAGCACTGGGCTCTAGCGCGGTGGTTTCTACATCAGCCTCTAAAGTTTTAACCTGAGGCAATGGGAAGATTAAATGACTTGCCCAAGATCACAAGGAACAGTAGAGGAATTTGAACCTATCTTTTCTTGTTCTTTGCCCAGGGTTATACCAACAAGGGCTGTGCAAGTAATGGGGCTACATTGGGTGCAAAAATTACATGATAGCACAATTCTTAACATAAACCTGACAAAGCAAACAGTGTTTTTACATTATTAGCTAACTGGTATGTGTGTTTAGTATTTCCAGCTTCACACAACTGATAAAGTCTGATATGTCATAGTTTGGGGGGGGGGGGGGCAGTGTGTGTGCCAGGTTTGCTAGTTGTACAATGTGTGATTGTAGCCTGGTATGGTTCTGTATTAGCCTGCTGCTCTAACCATTAGATTACTTCTCCACTCCAACTATCTGAAAGTAATTCAATTGCAAAAGAGAGGGCTATCTATCATTGAGATCCATAACTGTGATATTGTTGGAGGGGCAATTTTCTGTGAAGATATTACCCTGGCTTGGGTATTTCATGATTTCAAGACACAAGTGATGCTTTATTAAAATGCATAAGGAAAGTGAACTTTAAACTTGGTAAATGTACGTTAAACAGGGACATTGATAACTTGGATTTTTTTCTGAGCAATGGCCCAGGGTTAAGTGACTTGCGCAAGGCCACAAGGAATGCTAGTGGGAATCAAACCCTGGTTTCTGGGTTCCCAAGTCAGTGCTCTAACCACTAGGCTACGCCTCCTATCCCAGGCAGTTTGGTACAGCTAATTGCTTAGATGAAGCTTTCAAATAATGAATATGAAAACTGTTAAGGGCATCCCAAATCTGTCCTAGTGACACATACTCGGTTGGGTTTTTGGAATATTCACAATGAATATATATGAGATAAATTTGCATATACTGGATTTGTCATTCATTTTCATTCTTGGTATCCAAAAAACTCAACCGGGTGGTGGGGTCACCAAAATGTGTTTGAGACACTCTGATTTATTTTATTTTAATTTTTTCCAGACATTTGTTTGTAGTTTTTATTTTTTTTTCTGGAATTGATGTTGGCTTTCACAAGTCAGAATTGATTTGTTTACAAGGGCTCTCTTATGGTTTTGTTTTGTTTTTTAAGTAGCTTGTTTAGTATATGGATGCCTGCATGCAATTTACAAATAATGGAATAAGGATTAGTAGCATCCTAACGATAAGGAAATAGGAATTACACTTACCTGGTAATTGTGGTTCCTTGAGTGACTCCAGTTTAATCCTCATTCCCGTCCGGGGATGGGGTCTTAGCAGTGGTCTTTCTGTTGGGGGAAGTGCAAGGTTAAAAGTGGATGTAGGCCTTCACTAGTGTTCAGTTGTTTTGATGCTTCCATTTGTTTTGTGCTATATTGTTATATTATTATATTATGATATTGTTATATATTGTTATTTACATTGATATATTGCTCTGGATTGTTTAGGGCTAGGCATTCTATGGAAAGGAGAGCATGCAGGAAGCAGTCCCTTTCCTCCTGGAAGGGGATTAGTAGGTAGATAGGTTATATGATCTGCATGCCCTTGAATATAATGTTAAGTTAAAAAAAAAAAAGTTACTGAATTTTTGCTCCTTTTGAGTCTGCTTTGTCAATAGTTCACTGGGGGTTGATGGGAAAGACCAGCAGGCTATATCCAGTGATGTCATGAGTTTGACATGCCCAGTCTCCAAGCTGCAGGAGGAGGTTCACTACCCAGAGGTTGAACACTAAACTGGAGTCACTCAAGGAACCACAATTACCAGGTAAGTGTAATTCCTATTTTTGGGTTGTTCTTAGTGCATAACTTTGCATTTGTCCACATTGGATGTTCAAATGGCAGATGAAATTTTGTCTTCCATTTTATCAAGATCCTCTTGCAATTTTTCACAATCCTCTTGGGTTTTAACAACTTTGAATAATTTTGTGTCATCTGCAGATTTGATTACCTCACTCATTATTCCCATTTCCAGGTCACAGTTGGCCAGTAGTTGGGATGACCCTGTTTTCACGATCCTTGCTGCTCAGGCCCTCTCATTGGCAGAAGGAGAGCAGAATTTTTATGTGTTATTGCCTCATTCTGCTGATTAAATCTCACATCTGAACATATAAGGTCAGCAGGTCATGTAAGATAGCAGAGTTCCATAAATTCAGATGTCAGATTGAAGCCAGGACAAGTAAGACTCCTTCATATACCCTAGTTTAGGAGTGAGGTTCATTAGAAACATAGGCCATGTGGTCTTTTTCTGTCATCATGTTTCTATCTAGTCTGTCCTTCCATAACAACAACTACAACAGTCCACTTTTTACCTTTAGAGATCCTCTGTGTTGGTCCCATGCTTTTTTGAATTCAGTTACTGTCCTCATCTCTACCACCTCCACTGGGAGACTATTCCATGGATCCACTACTCTTTCTGTAAAGAAATATTTCCACATATCACTCCTGAATCTATCTCCCTTCACCCTCATCCCATGTCCCCTCGTAGCAGAACTTGCTTTCAATTGAAAGAGGCTCTCTCCCTGAACATTTATGCCACGGAGGTATTTAAACATCTCAATCATATCACCTCTATCCCGCCTTTCCTCTAAGGTGTACATATTAAGATCCTTAAGTCTGTCCTCATATGCTTTATAATGGAGCACACTAATCATTTTAGTAGCCACCTTCTGCACCGACTCCATCCTGTTCACATCCTTTTGAAGGTGCAGTCTCCAGAATTGCACACCATACTCCAAATGAGGTTGCACCAAAGACTTATACAGAGGCATTATCACCTCCTTTTTTCTGCTAGCCATTCCTCTCCGTATGCACCCAAGCATCCTTCTAGCTTTTGCCGTCTCCTTTTCTACCTGTTTAGCTACTTTAAGATCATCAGACACAACCACGCCTAGGTCCCGCTCTTCTTTAGTGGACAAAAGTACTTCACCTCCTATACTGTATTGCTCCCTTGGATTGCTGCAGCCCAAATGCATGACCTTACATTTTTTAACATTAAATCCCAGCTGCCAAATTCTAGACCATTTTTCAAGCTTAGCTAGATCCCTCCTCATGTTATCCACACCTTCCTGGGTGTCTACTCTATATTGCAGATTTTGGTATCATCTGCAAAGAGGCAAACCTTACCCGACAGCCCTTCCGCTATATCACTAACAAAGATGTTAAAAAGAATCGGACCAAGGACAGGTCCCTGGGGCACACCACTGGTAACATCCTTCTCCTCAGAGTGAGCTCCATTTACTTGTACTCTTTGTCGCCTCCCACCCAACCAATTTCTAACCCAAGCAGTAACTTTAGGGTCCATCCCTAGGGTGCTCAGTTTGTTTATAAGTCGCCTGTGAGGAACAGCGTCAAAGGCTTTACTGAAATCTAAATACACCACATCTAGAGCTCTCCCTCGGTCCAACTCCCTGGTCACCCAGTCAAAGAAATCAATCAGATTTGTCTGACAAGACCTGCCTCATGCTGCCTCGGATCCTGTAATCCACTGGACTCCAGAAACCTCACTATTTTCTCTTTCAGCAGCATTTCCAATAATTTACTCACCACCGAAGTTAAACTAACCAGCCTGTAGTTTTCAACCACATCCTTACTTCTGCTTTTGTGTAAAGGCACCACATGAGCCTCTCTCCAGTCCTTTGGCACCACTCCCGACTCCAACGAGGCATTGAAAAGGTCAGTCAGTGGAGTTGCTAGAAAGTCCCCAAGTTCCCTCAGTATTCTAGAGTGTATCCCATCCGGTCCCATCGCTTTGTCTACTTTAAGTTGAGCTAGTTTCTCACGAACACAGTCTTCTGAAAATTGTTCAAGATGTCCCTCGCTTCTGTTCTTATTTGTGGGTGTTTTCTGAGGTCCTGCTCCTGGTTCTTCATCTGTGAACACAGAACAAAAATATTTGTTAAGCAATTCCGCTTTATTCTTATCAGCTTCTACATACTCCCCCCCCTGCACCCTTGAGTCTGACAATACCACTTTTGCCCTTCCTCTTCTCACTAATATATCTGAAAAATGTCTTATCCCCCCATTTTATTGCATTGGCTATTTCCTCCTCCTTTTGAATCTTTGCCTTCTTGACTACTTTGCTAGCTTCTCTTAACTTTTTCCAAATACAGATGCCTGTCTTCCTCTCTCTGTGATCTCTTGTATTTCATGAAGGCCTCCCTCTTTTTCTTCACTTTTTCAGCTACTTCCTTCGAAAACCATAGCGGTCTCCTTTTTCCTTTTGCCTTTATTTACCATTTTAACAAAAAGGTTGGTTGCCCTTAAAATACCCCCTTTCAGTTTTGCCCACTGTTTTTTTACATCCCCCAGCTGTTCCCATCCCACTAACGACTCCCTAAGGTATTGGCCCATCTTCGCAAAGTTAGTCTTCCTAAAGTCTAAGATCCTCACCTTGGAATGGATTCTAACAGCCCTAGTCCTAATACTGAACCACACCATCTGGTAATCACTGGATGCAAAATGATCTCCCACTACAACATCAGAAACACTTTCACCATTGGTGAGCACCAAGTCCAGTATGGCCTCTTCACGTGTGGGGTCTGTTACCAATTGCCTGAATAGTTCTCCCTGTAGAGAATCCAGGATCTCCTTACTTCTAGATGATACTGCAGCAGGAATGTGGCAATCAACATCTGGCATATTGAAATCTCCTATCAGTAGCACTTCCCCTTTCCTAGCAATGCTGCGTATGTCTTCAATTAACTCTCTGTCTACCTCTTCCTCTTGTGAGGGAGGTCTGTATATTACACCAATGCAAATAGATTTCTCTTTCCCTCTTTCTAGTTTAACCCACAATGCCTCCTCTCTCCCTTTTAAGCTCTGTAATTCCAAAGCTTTAATAGTAGTTTTTACATATAGTGCCACTCCTCCTCCCCTTCTTCCTACTCTGTCCTTTCTGAATAAAGTATAGCCAGGTATAGTTACATCCCAGTCATGGTTTTCTGTGAACCATGTTTTTGTAACTGCCACTAAATCCAAGTCAGCCACTCCCACCAAAGCTTCAACTTCAGGAATCTTATTTCCCATGCTACGGGCATTAATACACACTGCTTTCCATATGTTACCCCTGTTACCCATTTCCATAAAGGTATTTAATGTATCACCTACCTGGGGGCTTTCACTTACCTGGGGGCTTTCTTCACCCATCCCCAACGAATCTAGTTTAAAGCCCTCTTCAGTAGATTAGCCAGTCTACTACCGATGATGTGTTGACCTTTCTTGGACAGATGGATGCCATCTCTGCTCTGCAACCCTTGGAACAGCATCCCATGGTCTAGGAAACCAAAACGCTCTCAATGACACCATCCACGCAGCCATGCATTCATCTCCAGGATGCGAGCCTCTCTGCCTTGGCCTTTACCCTCAACAGGGAGGATTGAAGAGAACATCACCTGTGCACCTAACTGCTTCACCCTCTGTCCCAGAGCCATGAAGTCACTTTTGATACGTTCCGAGGTATACCTGGCAGTATCATTGGGTAATAGTCAGTGGGCTTGATGAGTCTCGGCAAACTCTCCGTAACATCTTGGATTTTGGCACCAGGCAGACAGCATACCTCTCTGGACATCAAGTCTGGTCGGCAGATGGACGCCTCAGTACCCCTCAGAAGAGAGTCTCCAACCACCACTACCCTTCGTTTCCTTCTGGTCACTGATTCTGCAACTTTGGGGTACTTGAACTCTGATTCTTCCCTTTCCAGGGATGTTTCACCTCCTCCACTTCCAGGGCTGCATAATGGTTCTTCAATTCAAGGGCTGGAGAAGTTGGATTGGTGATTTTGCAGGCCCTGGTGACTTGCGTCCAACCATCGACATTCTGTTGGCACCTATCTTCTCCTGTGCTGGAGAGCTTGGTTGCTGCAAGAAGCATCTCATCAATGTACTTCTCACTGTCTTGAATGCTACTCGGCCTCGCCACCTCCTCTCTGAGTTCCTCCACTTGTTTCCTCAGAGCTTCAGCATGCAGGCACCCTGCACATGGAACCGGTCCTTCAACTGGCATTAGGACCTCTGTCTGGACCGAGGCAGAAGCTGTAATGGGGGCAACAGCTTTAGCAATACGATTTTTCCCATCCATTGTTCTGTTTGTGGAGCTTAGGTATCTGTTAAAGCAAAAGAGAGAGATCTACCAAGTACCAGCCGGTTTCGCAGCTGTCCTTTCAGAGAAAAAGCAGTTAAATCTCTTTAATTATATTCAAAATGTGCTGGTCCAATTTTCTGTGACTTGTTAAAGGGGGAGGTGCCCTATAAAGCAAGACTGCTCACTAGGGGTGGGTGGGAGTCGGGGTGGGTAGGGAGGGAACTAACACCTGATTAGGTGTTTAGCAGTTTCTAAACCTGAGGAGGTTACTGGTGTTCAGCAACCTACTGTGCTCAAGGAAAGTTCCCCTAAAGCACCAAAAAGAAAGTAACCTTGCTTTAAAAAATATACAAAAAACCCTTTTAAGAGCTCCCAGTCAGAGAGCTAGCAATGTAATATAATAAAACAAACAAACAAACAAACCCTCAAATCCTTACTGTTTGTTGATCTGTGGAGCCCTGGTTAGGAAAGCCTTAGTGTCATGGTATGTGCAAGACTAACTCATTTAGAGAAATTGCCCCTGTAAGAAGTGCTGCTGTCCTATGGACGCGAGGAGGAGGTGTTGCTAGTAAGCTATCAGTTCAATTTGGTGGGGAGGATGAGGGGAGTCCAGTGGACTCTCCCCATGAAAAATTGTAGCAATCTACTCTCAAACTATACCTAAAACATTCTATATTTTTGGATTCAGTACAAAGGCCTCGGGGCTGGTTTGTATGTCCTGCTTTAAAGACAGTTAATTTTGGAACAGAAAAAAACATCAGATTAGCTAACACAAGCAAATTATCCCCAACGTGTAAATTCTGTGTAAGAGATAGATAGGTTCAGGTTAGAGATTTTGAACTGGATTTCAGAGCATTTAGCTTATTCCAGTGTATTTATAACTACTAGATAACATATTACAATCCCTAACCTACAAAAAAAGTTGTTTTCCTTTATCTAGGATAGAAGAGAAAGGGACTGGTACAGGAAGAGTAAGGGATCTACTTTGATCTGGTGGTTGTGTAGGTGTGTTGGTGTTTGTGTGCTCTCCAGTTGGTCACACTTCTCTCCTGCTGTCCTGGAATGACAGGTGAGGAGTGGATTAAGAGGCATTCTAGCTCTTTGCTCTAAGCTTACCCTGTTTTCTCCTGGTCTCTGTGTTCTGCTTCTTAGAAGATGAGGCTGGAGGAGGAAGCAGATGTCTGTTTTCAAGGGTACTTTTCAACTGAGATCGGGCAAGCGCCCCATGAGCCCATACCTAGACACACTGGTTAAGAAGCTGCATTACTGTCATGGGATCCACAAAACGTAACCCACTTGGAGCCATTGCCCGAAGAAAGACATTTTCTATTTGGATTTCTTTTCAAGGATAAGAACCTGTTTGATTTCCACCAAATATCATACTTGAATAGTTTTACTGCCTTTTATAAGTTGGGTCTTCAGACATCCTCTGTCAGAATATACACCTTAGAACCTTATCTTCATATCATGGCCTGCTAGACCAAGCTCCCGCCTCTCAGTATACATTTGTCTCCAGATTTATGAAGGGCCTTCATATCCAACCTTCAATGCAAAAGCTGTCGGTCCCTCTGCACTTAAACAATGTAGTGTTCGTTCTTGAAACCTCCTTTTGAGCCAGTGGAATCCTCATCTCAAACGTTTCTCACATAGAACGTTCTTTTCTTGGTAACAAGTCACTTCAGCCAGCAGCATCAGTGAGCTTCAGTCCTTAGTCATGTATTACTCCTTGGGAAATTCTGCTCAAAATTTTTGAAAATTCTGGACAAAGTATTTTAAAATTCTGAAATTCTCCTATGTATGCTACGTATTGCATACCCAAGTAGAGACACTGTTTACTACTGTTCCAAATGCAATCTGGCATTGAAACAGCCTTGGCCAAATTCTTGGATTATTTAAGTTGTCTAATTCAAGTTTTCAGAAGCCACTCTTTGTTTCAGATTCAGAAACTCCTAGTCTCCTGTCCTGAGGGTTCTCGGCTTCAGAAGCAGTTCCTTGTTTCCCTTCTCAGGTAACAGGTGTCTAGCAGAGGGCATTGGCATCCAGTGTGCATGAAGCACCTCCTATATATACTCCCCAAGTTTACTAGTATTTGCCAAGGGGGGGGGGGGGGAGGTTACTCTCATTGAGGAGCGCAATCTGTGGGTTTGTATGAGGGTGTAGTCATCTTTGTTTTGAAATGGAGGAGGCTGGTCTCGGCACCCCCTGTATAGCCATCCAGTACTTGCTTAGTGCAGTATAGGGTGTGGAGCTAAGAGTCTGATAGCAGCTAAGGGTGGACATTCCATCCGAGGCGCAGTGTGTATGCTCTCACTGTTTGCGAAGAAGTTACCATGGAGATGCAAGGCTATAGACATAGCCTGGAAGCTTTGCATACTACGCGCTGCTGACTCGAGTGGGGAGAGGGCCAGGAGCATAGAGTCAGAAGCAGGAAAAAGTAGGCTGCATCACATAATTACCGGTAATTTTAATTTCCTGATCGTATCTACAGTCTAGTCCCGGACCTCTGGGTTGTCCTCCTCATTCAGCAGCTTGGAGACTGAGGAACCTCCTTCTTTTGTGATGTCACCAGTATATTCTCCTGGGAGCCACCTCCATTCGTCAGTTACCTCAGTCTCCAAGCAGCTGAAGGGACGATGAGCCTGGGGGTCCGGGCTCACTGGAGGAACAATTGAGAATAGTGTTAACTTAGATTAGCATAGGGATTAATTTAAAAAAAAAAAAAAAAGAAAAGAAAAGAAGAAAGGGGATCCCTCTGTTTTGCGAGGGCTGTACCTTTAAATGTGCAGGGGGCTTCCCCTCCACCGTTTGGGTTTACCTGCGGTCTGGGGGTTTACGGCGGTAGCCTCTGCAGAAGCAGGTCTTGCTCCAGGAAAAACCAGCAGGGAGGACCGATTAAGGGAGCACAAATCAGAACTGTGCACAGCCGGCGCAAAAACAGATGGCCTGCCTGTCAGCGCGAGGTGGCTGATCGCGGAGGTTCTCTGGAGGGAGACATTCGCAAGCTGCACAACCCCCCCCCCCTTAGGCCCCAAGCCCGGATCGTGTTGTGGCAGAGGCCGGCACAGTGAATTGAAACAAAGCTGTGGACTTGAAGGGGAAGACCGGCAAAGGTAAGGCGGCCCGATTAGATTTTTTCACCCATTAGCGTTTTTGGGCACGAAACCAGGACCCGGCCGCTTGGCAGCGGCGCAGGAAGAATAGGAGCAGCGTCTGGCTTGGCAGAAAGGTGTTTCGTCTGTGGGGGGAGCATCTTTTACCGAGTTAGTGAAGGTTCCTTCCTTTGGGGGGGACTTATCTATTGAAATTCGTTGGGAGTCTTAAAAAAAAAAAAAAGTTTTTCCCTTTGCCTTTGGGTCACCTCTTGGCTATTCTGAACGCTGAGTTGACAGAGTGCGGGTGGGGGTGCCCAACCCCTGTTCGGTGCCGGCATGCCCTCTAGGCCCCACTGTTTTGTCTGTGGGGCTAGAAGAGGCACACTGTCCGAATCTGGGGTCTGCAAGGGTTGCATAAAGGAGGCCTCTGCCATGAAGCAGGTCGGGGAGGAAAATGAGGAGCGGCTGGAGGCCGAAGCAGGTCTTTCTGTCACTCAGCCAGGCACTTTACCCCTTGAAGACCCGGTGGCAAGTCCGTCTTCTGCCCCGGACCTTCCTTCCTCTCTTGCGTCCTGGTCCAAGGGTCTGGAATCTATTTTCTCAAAAGACTTTGTAGCCCTTCTGCAGCAGGCAGTAGGAGTCAGGGCGCAGGAGCAGACAAAAGGCAGCCCTCAAGGGAGTGGGGTGAAGAGGCCCGTGAACTCCCAGAGTACTGTAGAAGTTCAGGATGGGCATAAGAGGACGCGGCTAGATGAGGAGTTTAAGGACCAGTCCGTTGTCTCAGAAGGGCAGCTGTCGGAGGAGGAAGGCCGAAGCACGGACCTTGAAGACGAATTAGAGGAAGGTGAGCTTGCAGATAAGGAGGATCAAGCGAGAGTAGTGCGGGTCTTCCGCAGAGAGGAGCTGCCAGCTCTCATTTTAGAGACACTGAGGATGCTAAACATGCCGGTTCCGGGGGCGGTGGAGGACGAGACCCTGGAAGACCCCTTGTTGCAGGTCTTTAGAAAGACGCAAAGGGTGTTCCCGGTACTTAGTGTTTCAGGAAATGATTCAAGAAGAGTGGAATATACCAGAGGCGCCCCTCAAGGGCTCCAGAGTGATGAGCCATGTTTATCCCCTGGTGGACCAGGATAAGGAGGTTTTTAAGTCTCCCAAGGTGGATGTGGCCGTGACGGCGGTTACAAAGAAGACCACCATCCCGGTGGAGGGCGGCGCAGCACTCAAAGATGCTTAAGACAGAAAGTTGGATACTCCTCTTAGACAGATTTTTGATGGTAATGTCTTGCTGCTCCAAGTGGCTATCTGTGGAGCATGGGTGGCCAGGGCCTGTCTGCGCTGGGCGCAGCGCGTACAAGGAGGTCAGGAGAGCGACATGGCCGAGGAGGCTTCTAGGCTGGAGTCCGGTGCGGCCTACCTAGTGGATGTTCATTATGATCTTATGAGCGGCCTGTCAAAGAGCATGGCATCCATAACTGGGTGACGGATAACTCGTCTAAGTTGAGGCTAAGTAAGCTTCCCTTTAAAGGGAGGCTCTTGTTTGGAGAAGAGCTGGAGAAGTTAGTCAAGGATCTTGGTGAATCTAAGGGCGGCAGATTACCAGAGGACAAACCTAAACAAGGGCGGATGGCTCCCGCGGGCAAAGGGCAACAGCGGGACGTTCGTCGGTTCCGTTTCCAAAGGTTTAATTCCGGCCAGAGAGGCAGACTCCCCAGTAGAAATCAAGGGTTTTGAGGAGCAGGAAGAGGCTTTGGGGCTTCCTCCTCCTCTTCCTCCAACCTTAGGAAAACTCAATGAAGTCAGGGGGAACCAGGCGCCCCTAGTCCCCGTAGGGGGGCGATTGCAGGAGTTCTATGCCGCCTGGGTCCGAGTCACATCAGATCAGTGGGTGCTGGAGGTCATTCGAGAGTGGGTATGCATTGGAGTTATGGTACCCGGTGCGGGACGCCTTCGTGGGGTCCCCCTGCAAATCGCCGAGCAAATGCGAGGCGGTGAGGGAGACAGTATGGAGGCTCCTAGATCTCAGGGCGATAGTACCGGTACCACTAGACCAATACGGCTGCGGTCGATACTCCGTCTACTTCATGGTGCCAAAGAAGGACGGAGGGTTTCGGCCAATTTTGGATCTCAAGGGAGTAAATCTCTGTCGTCGCGTGTCGCACTTTCACATGGAGACTCTGAGATCAGTCATAGTAGCGGTTCGAAGAGGAAAATTTCTTACGTCCTTAGATCTGTCGGAAGCGTATCTTCACATTCCCATACGACCGGATCATCAAAGGTATCTCCACTTTGCAGTCCCCTTCGGGTATTTTCAGTTCCGAGCACTGCCTTTTGGCCTAGCGACGGTTCCGCCCAACATTCATCAAGATTATGGTAGTGGCCGCGGCGGCTTTACGAAGAGAAGGGATCCTGGTACACCCTTACTTAGACGATTGGCTGATCCGGGCAAAATCGAAAGCCGAGAGCGAAAGGGCCACAGCCAGAGGTAGTGACCTTCCTAGAGAGCCTTGGTTGGGTGGTCAATTTGTCAAAGAGCCAGTTGGTTCCATCGCAGTGCTTGGAATACTTGGGAGCTCGGTTCGACACGAAGATTGGTCAGGTGTGTTTGCCGCGACTAAGAGCGCAAGGTCTGCGGAAGCTGGTCTGAAGATTCTTAAGCAGCACGGCTCCCACTGCATGGCAGTACCTCCAGCTGTTAGGCACAATGGCGTCAACGATAGAGTTGGTGCCTTGGGCGAGAGTGCACATGAGGCCGTTACAGAGAGCGCTACTCAGGCGCTGGTCGCACCAGCAAGATCCGCTATCACGGAAACTCCCGTGTCCGGTGGAGATGCGCATAGCACTGCGTTGGTGGTTAGTCCCTGAGTCACTGCGGAGGGGAATGCCATTGGAGTCGCCCGACTGATTTCCTTTAACGACGGATGCCAGCCTACGGGGCTGGGGAGCGTACTTCCAGGGCAGGTTCACACAGGGGCAATGGAACGCTCAAGAGAAGACTTGGTCGATCAACAGGCTAGAGTTGCGAGCGGTGGCGCTGGCCCTGCAGGGGTTTCAGGATTATCTCGGAGGCACAGCGGTGCGAGTGTTTTCCGACAACGCGACTGCGGTGGCTTATGTCAATCGGCAAGGGGGAACCAGCAGCGTGGCACTGGAAGCCGAGGCCGAAGGCCTGTGCAGATGGGCCGAGGAGAACCTTGTGGCTATATCGGCAGCGCATGTAGCAGGGGTGAACAATGTAGAGGCCAACTTTTTAAGTCGGGTGAAGGTCGATCCGGGGAAGTGGGTCCTTCATCCGGAGGTGTTCCACATGATAGTGTGTCAGTGGGGCACGCCAGTCATGGATCTCATGGCAAAGTTCCAGACGGCAAAGGTCAGTCGATTTTACAGCAGAAGAAAGTAAAGAATGTCAGAGGGTCTGGATGCTCTCATTCAAAGCTGGCCGGAGGAGCAGCTTCTGTACGTCTTTCCGCCATGGGTCTTGATAGGCAGAGTGATTCAACCTATAGAAAGGTACAGAGGACAGGTGATTCTGATAGCTCCAGATTGGCTGCGCCGGCCTTGGTAGGCGGATATGATAAGGCTCCTGGTGGCGAAGCCATGGTGTCTTCCGGCCCGGGCGGACCTGTTGTGTCAGGGTCCTCTGCGCATGCCTCACGTGGATCGGTTCTCGCTTACGACTTGGCTATTGAGAGGGCTCGGTTAACAGCTAGAGGTTATTCCAGGGCGGTAATTGCTACTTTGTTGAAGGCCAGGAAAAGTTCAACATCCTTAGCGTATGTTTGAGTTTGGAGAGTTTTTGAAGAGTGGTGCGGTGACAGAGAGTTAGAGGCGTTAAGATCGACCCTTCCCCAGATCTTGGACTTTCTGCAAGATGGCTTCAGCAAGGGTCTGGCTGCCGCATCGCTCAAGGTGCAGGTTGCGGCCTTAGCATGTTACAGAGGCAAGATAGGAGGACGTACGCTCGGGGGACATGCGGATGTAAAGCGCTTCTTATGAGCGGTGTCTATGTTAAGGCCAACCAGGTAGATAGCTAGTACCAAAATGGCACCTACCGTTCGTGCTGGAGGCGTTGGAACGGGGGCCATTTGAGCCCTTGGCTCGGGCGTCATTGAAAGATCTTACCTTGAAAGTGGTGTTTTTGGTGGCAATCTGCTAGGCGAGAAGGGTCTCGGAATTGCAAGCATTATCCTGTAAGGAGCCTTGCCTTTCCTTTTTTGACTCAAAGGTGGTTTTGAGGCCAGTCCCAGCTTTTTTGCCCAAGGTGGTGTCGGCGTTTCATTTGAATCAAGTAATCTCATTACTGGTTTTTAATAGAGACGGAGACACGGGTGGGCCAGTCACGAAGGAACTAAGTCTCTTGGATGTCAAAAGGGCGTTGAAGTATTTGCGTCGCACAGCAAGTTTTCGCAGGTCTGAGGCTTTTTGTCCTCTTCGCAGGACCAAGGAAGGGAGACGCGGCATCGAAAGCTTCCATTGCTAGATGGATCAAGGAGGCGATTGCGTCTGCATACGTGTTGAAGGGTAGGCCGGTGACTGACGGGCTTCGGGCACATTCCACCAGGGCTCAAGCGGTGTTCTGGGCGGAATCTCGCTTGGTGCCGCCGTTGGAGATTTGTAAGGCGGCGACTTTATTCATCATTAAATTCCTTTGTTAGGCATTACCGGCTAGATGTTCAGGCGGAGCAGGACACGTGTTTTGCATCGGCAGTCCTTCAGGCTGGTGCAGCGGGTCCCTCCCGTTGATTTACTGCTCTGGTACAGACCCAGATGTCTGGGACTAAACTGGAGATACGATCAGGAAGGTGAAATTAGACTTACCTGCTAATTGTGTTTCCTGGAGTAGATCCGGTCTAGTCCCGTGTCCCTCCCCCAGTATTTTGTTATGGACTATGACCTGAAGATCTGGAAGATGAAGGTCTTGCAGTTGACACAGGTAAGAAGAAATTTCTGTAGGGGTTCGCGATATCCTGGGGGGGGGGGGGAGGGGGAAGGTTTTTTTTCTCGAGCATGTCCCTCCAGTAGGGGGCGGGATGGCCACAGCGTGTTTAAAGGTTACAGTTTAAAGTTTAAAATTTTATGTGGGTTATGGCTTACGTAAGTGTCAGGTTTCAAGTGGATAGTTTGTTGATGCTTGCTTGTTGCTCCGGTGAGTCTGCTTTGTCAATAGGAAACTGACAAATGGAGGTGGCTCCCAGGAGAATATACCGGTGACATCACAAAAGAAGGAGGTTCCTCAGTCTCCAAGCTGCTGAATGAGGAGGACAACCCAGAGGTCCGGGACTAGACTGGATCTACTCCAGGAAACACAATTAGCAGGTAAGTCTAATTTCACCATGTGGCTCCAAACCTGGTGTAAACAAGCAGGATTTAGATATATAGGTGACTGAGGCAATAGAAGGAACAACAAGATGCATACTGTGTTGATGGACTACATTTCTCTAAGGCAGAAAAGGGATCCTAAGTGAAAAATTCAGGCAACATGTGGAAAAGCATTTAAACTAGGAAAAGGGGATGACAGATGGAAGAATACGAGTTCAGGACGTCACTCCCAGCAAAAACATTATAATAAAATTGGTAATAGAAATAGTCATCATATTAACCCATACATCATTGACAAGAGGAGTCTGAAATAAAATCCATGCAAAATATCAGCAGGCTGGAAGGCAATGAGCACAAATACTCAAAGTCTAGCCAACAAAGTTCCTAACCTGGAAGCCCTGATGGTGGAAATGGACTTGAATATTGTGAACATTGCAGAAACATGGTTTAATGAATCTTATGAATAGGATATAGCCATAGCTAGCTATAACCTATTTAGAAGGGATAGAGGGAGCAGAAAAGGAGGAGGAGCAGTCCTCTATGCCAAAAACAATATTAAAGCTGCTGAAATGCAGGGGATGTAGAGAAAAGAAGTGCTGTGGATTGTGTTGGAAAGAGGAGATGGCACTATCATCTTTACTGGTCTAGTCTACAGACCCCCTACTCAAACAGAAGAAATGGATAGAGAATTGATCATTGATATTGCAAAGGCAGCAGTGATCATATCGGGTGTCTTTAATCTGCCAGACATAAATTGGAGTATTCCTTCTGCAAATCTGGAAAGAAGTAAAAAGATTGTGAATGTCTTCCAGGAAGCATTGTTCAGACAAATGGTGATGGAACCAACCAGGGAAAGTTCAACACTGGATCTAGCACTCGCCAATGAACATAGAGTGTCTAATGGCCAAGTGGCTGCCCATGTGAGCAGCAGTGATCATCACACTATGTAGTCTGAAGTAAAAGCCAAGGCAGAATCCAATCTCAGCAAACTCCAAGTCCTAGATTTCAAAAGTGCTGACCAGTAAACTGGGAAAGGACCTGAAGGAGGAGAGAGAAGTGGAAGGGCAGTGGGCTAAACTGAAAGAGGTAATAAAATGGACAATGGATCTATATGTAAGGAAAGTAAATAAAAACAAAAGGAAAATGAAATCTGTACGGTTCTCCAGAGAAGTGGCTGCACTAATAAAGGCAAAAAAACGCAGCTTTCACAAAACTCAGAAGATCACAAAAAGAAAGAAATAAGGATAGTAAAAGCAAAGATGAAAGAAAAGATGGCCTAAGATGTGAAGCGTGGACACACAGCCTATTTTTCAGGTATATTCAGGAGAAAAAAGTTTTGGAGACTTTATCTCACGAAGTATATAAAAAGACTTGAAATGGTTCAGAGGAAGATGACCAAAATTATTTATAGACTGTGCCAGAAGTTGTCTGAGAAGAGACTTGAGGACTTAAATGTGTATACTTTAGGGGACAGAAAGGACAGGGGAGAGAAAGAGCCTGATTCAGACCTGTTCACCTGGTCAGGACCCCGATTCAGGTCGGTCTGCACGTATAGGCCTTGCCTGGCTAGCTCAGTCATGGCTTTTCAATGGAGCTGCGGCGCCATGGTGTCCAGTTGCCATGGTATTGCGGCTTCATTCAAAAGCCGCGATTCCTGGTCGCCGGCTCAAAAAGTTATTTTCCTGCAGCCTAATCCCCAATCTGGCCTCCCAAGGTCAGGGTGGGGCCACGGGGAATATCCTCTGCCCTTTCTGAGCCCTGGGCCTTCCATCCCCCGTCGATTAGGGGTACTTATTCCACCTCCTAGGAGGAATAAGTTTCCTGTTCAAGCCGCCGGTCCCGGACATACAGGGCCAGCATTGGAATCGGCCCTGTACATCCGGGGTCGACAACTGCCCGCCCTAACCCTGCCCCCAATCCACCCCTCCATTCTAACGTCCCCATACAACGCACAGGGAAGTTAGATGGGATTGGGAGAGGGCAAGAATACAGGGATAGACGTCCATCCCCGCTATTCTTGCCTCAGAATGACCCCATTAGAGTATTAATGAACAAACAAACGTTTTTCAAAGAAGGGGGAAACTCCAAAACTAGAGGGCATAAAATGAAGCTGCAAGGAGGTAAACTTAAACATAACATCAGGAAATACTTTTTCACTGAAAGGGTGGTGGATGCTTGTAATGCCTCGCTGTGGAAGTGATAGTGACAAAAACAGTGACTGAATTCAAAATGAAACATAGAAACATGATGACAGAAAAAGACCATAAGGCCCATCTAGTCTGTCCTTCCATAACAACAACTACAACAGTCCACTTTTTACCTTTAGAGATCCTCTGTGTTGGTCCCATGCTTTTTTGAATTCAGTTACTGTCCTCATCTCTACCACCTCCACTGGGAGACTATTCCACGGATCCACTACTCTTTCCGTAAAGAAATATTTCCGCATATCACTCCTGAATCTATCTCCCTTCACCCTCATCCCATGTCCCCTCGTCGCAGAACTTGCTTTCAATTGAAAGAGGCTCTCTCCCTGAACATTTATGCCACGGAGGTATTTAAACATCTCAATCATATCACCTCTATCCCGCCTTTCCTCTAAGGTGTACATATTAAGATCCTTAAGTCTGTCCTCATATGCTTTATAATGAAGACTACTAATCATCTTAGTAGCAACCCTCTGCACCGACTCCATCCTGTTCACATCCTTTTGAAGGTGCGGTCTCCAGAACTGCACACCATACTCCAAATGAGGTCGCACCAAAGACTTATACAGAGGCATTATCACCTCCTTTTTTCTGCTAGCCATTCCTCTCCGTATGCACCCAAGCATCCTTCTAGCTTTTGCCGTCGCCTTTTCTACCTGTTTAGCTACTTTAAGATCATCGGACACAACCACGCCTAGGTCCCGCTCTTCTTTAGTGGACAAAAGTACTTCACCTCCTATGCTGTATTGCTCCCTTGGATTGCTGCAGCCCAAATGCATGACCTTACATTTTTTAACATTAAATCCCAGCTGCCAAATTCTAGACCATTCTTCAAGCTTAGCTAGATCCCTCCTCATGTTATCTACACCTTCCTGGGTGTCTACTTTATTGCAGATTTTGGTATCATCCGCAAAGAGGCAAACCTTACCCGACAGCCCTTCCGCTATATCACTAACAAAGATGTTAAAAAGAATCGGACCAAGGACAGATCCCTGGGGCACACCACTGGTAACATCCTTCTCCTCAGAGTGAGCTCCATTTACTTGTACTCTTTGTCGCCTCCCACCCAACCAATTTCTAACCCAAGCAGTAACTTTAGGGTCCATCCCTAGGGTGCTCAGTTTGTTTATAAGTCGCCTGTGAGGAACAGTGTCAAAGGCTTTACTGAAATCTAAATACACCACATCTAGAGCTCTCCCTCGGTCCAACTCCCTGGTCACCCAGTCAAAGAAATCAATCAGATATGGTATGGGATTCCTTTTTTATAGCAAAAGGAAGAAATCAAAGCAAACATATCTTTTATACTTCAACAAATAGAGGGGCTGACCTGCTTGGAGCGGTGGGTAGAACCACTCTAGCCACCTTACTGGGCCGAATAGATGGACCATACTGGTCTTTATTTACTCTTTACTCTACCTTCAACCTGAAAGTTATACCGACCTGCAAAACATATTGAAGAAGAATCTACATCAACAACCATCACAAGGCACAGCTGAGCTCCCCTAGGGTCGAGCTCGCGTACCACATTTCCACTGCAACTCCGCAACCGCAAGTATACCTACTTCAAACCTCTAACAAACGTTCCTCAAACGACTGAACTATGTGCCTTAAAATACATTAGTTCAGATCACAGACTTAACAAATACATCCCAATACGCATTAATGATATACTGTCGCCAGTATCCTACAATTGTGATTCATATAACCACTAACCATTGTACTGTACTCAATATTACATTGTTACCATTGCCAGGAATATACTCTTACTGTTTTTATCCTAGCACAGAGTATTCTCTTAGCAAAATCAACTTCATTGACCTTACTGTCGTCAGTAGCTGCATCTAACTGTTGTAATAGCTGAAATAACCAATACATTACTACTGTTGTCAGTACCTCATTTGATACGAATGTTTTAACAACAATAATCTGATTAGAACTAACGTGTTTGCACATTTTAAAATTTCACTGCCTAACTTAAAGCTATTGCCAGTGATCACCTCACACTTTACCCAGCACATCTTCTTCGCACCTGCCATTAGCCCTGATTCACAACACCAACCAGATCCAGTTACTGTTGTCAGGAACACATCCAGTTACTGTTGTCAGGAACACATCCAGTTACTGGTCCTGTCACTGTTGTCTGTAGTACACCTAGTTACTGTTGTCAGTAACTTTCCAATTACTGATTCTGTCACTATTGTCAGTAGCACATCTAATTACTGTTAGAAGTAACCTTTCCCAACATTATCCCTACTCCGTTATCATTGACAGTAGCCTATACCTACCAACCAAAATGTCATTACCTAACACCTCCAAAGCTAGAATACCATTAATCTACCTCATTATTTCTATCCTAACTATTCTCGCCCACAGCCTAAACAATAATAACTTTAAAAACATCCCAATCATACATAACCCAACAAGAAACAGTCCGCCAGCATGGCAACCCTACATAGAACACTATCCCAAAGTAAACCACCATAGATTAACTCATATAAACTACACTTCTCCCCCGCAGCCTAGAAATCGTAATCCATGTAAAAACCTAGATTCTTTATCAATAATACTAATTAATGCCAGATCAATGAAAAACAAATTGCCTATATTCACAGATATACTAGACAACCAAACACCAGACATATTATGTGTAACAGAGACATGGTTAACAGACACAGATAAAGTATACATAAACATACTATTCAATAAAAATTATGAAACCTTATATACACTTAGAACTCACATAAAAGGCGGTGGAGTACTAATAATGCTAAAAAAAGAGCTAAAAGCAAAAAAACTACAATCACACTTACCCACAAACATTGACACAATCATTATGAATATTGGCAACATAAAAATCTGTCTAATTTATAGACCACCAGACCAACAATCAGAAAACCTGGACCCATTAATTGAATTCCTAAGCTCCTCCACTGACCAAAACCGATACTAATGCTTGGTGACTTTAACCTCCCCTCCCTACCACCGTCATACGCCTCCCTCTTTTTAGAATCCACTATAGATATGGACTTCCACCAAATAGTAAATGCCAGTACTCACAGTAAAGGAAATATACTAGACTTGGTCCTACTGCCAGATGTACTTTACAGATCTTATAACCCTGAATCCCTCAAATGTACCTCAACCCCTTGGTCAGACCATCATCTCATTGACTTTAAAATTACAATCAATAACTCAGCAGTCAAACGAACCCCAACTAACGCCCCACCCTACAGATTTAAAAAATATAACGAAGAGGAGTTCCTAGACATAACAATTCCCAAACTATCTAATTCACCGCAAAATCTTGATGTAGCAGTATCTAACTGGCACGAAATCATTAACAACGCAGCTGCCAGTAAGCAAGCTACTAAGAAGAACATTCATCCCAAAACTGATAAAGCCCCCTGGTACAATAACACTCTAAACCTAATGAAAAGAAAACTGAGGAAAGCTGAATGCATATGGAGAAAAAATAAAAACCCCATTAATAAAGATTCATATAACAACCTCCTTAACTCATATAAAGATGCAAGTAACAATGCCAAGAAAAATTACCATGCCTCAATACTAAATAATGCAATAAACAGACCTTGAGAACTATTCTCAATAGCCCAAAGGCTAACAAACAACACCCACAACTCTAGCAATGAGATTACAGAAATCTCCCCACAAGACCTGGCAAACCACTACATGAACAAAACTATGTCCCACCCTCACTTACCAAATTCTATACACCTATCCCAAACCCACTATACAGATGAATGGACTGACTTCCAACCTCTATCTAATGTCACACTCAAGAACATAATAACAAATATCAATACAACAACTTCACTCCTTGACCCTTGTCCAGTAACATTGATAAAGAAATCTCTACCTGTCCTCTCACAATTCATACTCCCCATAATAAATCTTTCGCTAAAAAGTGGGTACTTACCCCCTTCTCTAAAACATGCACAGATTCGACCAATCTTAAAAAACCCCACCCTGGCCAAATCATCACCTAAATCCTACCGACCCATATCAAGTATCCCGTTTATGGCTAAACTAATAGAAAAAGCAGTACAAATTCAGACCCAAGAATACATTGATAGTTCAGCACCCCTTGATGATCAACAGTATGGGTTTCGCCCACACCACGGGGTGGAGTCACTACTAGCAGTCCTAATTGATACCCTTGTAAGAGGCATAGATAATTCAAAACAGGCATTCCTACTCATATTCATCGACATCTCTGCAGCCTTTGACAGTGTCCACCATTCAACAATGATCAGCAAACTAAGACAAATAGGAATAAAAACCACGGTTCTTAACTGGTTTTCCTCTTACCTAAGTGATCGAACTCAAACGGTACGAATTGGTAACCTCACTTCAAAAACTTACAAGCAGGAATTAGGCCTCCCCCAGGGCTCTGCACTATCAGCGCTACTATTTAATATTTACTTAAAACACATCTGTCAAATATTTTAAAAAATTCAATGTTTACTATCACCTATATGCAGACGACATAATGATGTATGTCCCATTCACAATACCTGATATTCCTACACTACTTATTAATACCTGCCTCAACGAAATAAACAATTGGCTAAATGAAAACAACCTATACATTAATCACGCAAAAACAGAATTCCTAATAGTAACTAAAAATACTACTTTCATTCCCCCATCACACATTACATTACAAGATAATGATATCATAATAAAAACTGAAATACGTTACCTAGGAGTAATACTAGATAAACACCTCAGTATGGACGCACATATAAGAAATATAACAAAAAAGGTTTATTTTAAACTCAAAGTATTAAAACAACTTCGCCCCTTAATGCACCTACAGGATTTTCAACGCATAATACAAGCTATAATAACTCCCCATTTCGACTTTGCGAACCTAACTCTACTAGGCGTAACAAAACATACTCTAAAAAAACTCCAACTAGCACAAAATGCGGCAGCCAGGACTATCATGAATACCCCACCATTCCACCATATAACACCTATTTTAGAGTATTTACACTGGCTCCCGATTCAATGCCGGATTCACTATAAAACTCTTTTAACTACATATAAAGTCCTAAACAACACAGCTCCCCTTACCCTAAACAAACTGATCAACAAAGAACCCAATAATATTCCTCAAAGGCGAGACCAACTAAATAAACTAGTAACACCAAAGGAATTTATAAAGGCCAAAAAATCAACAAATAAGAGAGCATTCTCCCATGCTGCCCCTATAATTTGGAACAACATTCCTTCAGAACTAAGATCATTATCACAAATCATAGAGTTCAGGAAAAAACGTAAAACACATTTATTCTCAACACACTACGGATCCTTATCAAATTCACCCCTTCAACAAGAAAAAGGATAGTCCCAACAACCGACTTAACCCATCTCTGAAATGTTATAGATACTAAAAAACCCAAACCGATGTTGTTGAAAATGTATATACCTTGTACATAGTTATAATATAATCTGGTTCCTTGCACATAGTTCACAAATGTTAATTATTGTAATTTCATATTGTTATTTGTAAAAACAGCATTGTCCTGTTTACTGTTGTTCCATGTAAACCGCAACTGATCAATGGAAGGTGCGGTATATAAAAACTTGCTAATTAAATTAAATTAAATTAAATTTATCTGCCATCATATACTATATTACCATGTTAATTCTAGTTTGCAGAAGTCACACTTGCTGTTTTATTTAAGGAATTCCGCAGACTCTTAGTCTGACCTCCTGTGTTTTTTTTGCTGGTTCCTCTTTTTCCTTCTTAGGTAATAGATCACATGGCAAGAGGCTGCTGCGGCAAGCGGCTGCACATCGGGCCATGTCCTCCTCTGTTGTCCTAGGCCCAACTGCTCATTTGAACTGCCATATAGCCATGTGGTTCAAATGAAAGTGGGGTCCAGGGTGGCAGAGGAGGACGCAGCCTGATGTGCAGTATTGGCCCCCTCTTGATGCATGAGCTCTCCTGTGGATCAAGAGTCGCCGTTGCTGGTACCTGTCCAGAATTCTGCACAGTTGTGGAATTCTGCACAAATTCTTTGTTATGCAGTTGTGCAGAATTCCCTTTTGTGTAATGTATGAACCGGGCATGCAATTTCATCACAATTTATTTATTTATTATTTATTTATTACAATTTCTTATATACCGCACTATTGTCAGCGCGGTTTACATACAACAAAATGACCATAACAAACTGTTTGGCTTCACATAGAACAGGAGAAAACAACTTGGATAACATGCTTTTGCTTTACATAGAACAGGAGTAATAACTTGGATAAACGGGGTATGCAAACTAAACTACTTACATATGTACAATGAGATCGAGTATTGGGAATTCAGTGTGAACATGTGTACAATAGAGTTGATATGTTAACTTGAGGGGGTGAGGGAGAGGCACTTATGTAGGGGTAGGGTTAATCTGGTAGTATTGAGTAAATAAATGGGATTTGAGAGCCTTTCTGAATTGAGTTAAGTCAGTAATCGCATGGATGCCTGGTGGTAATGCGTTCCAACATTTTGGGGCATAGATACTGAATGCCCTGTTAGATGTTGCGGTTGTGTATTTTGTTGAAGCCTTTGGAATTACTAGCACATTTGTAGATGGGGTTCTCCTTGTTCTGTTGGGAGGAGCGGGCTGGATGATGTTGGTTAATGAGGGGGAGGTGATGCCATGGATGGATTTGAAGGTGAGTAACAAAGATTTGAATGTAAGCCTTCCTTGTACGGGGAGCCAATGAAGTTGTATTAGGATAGGCGTTACATGGTCGCATCTTGCTGCTCCTACTAAGATTCTAGCTGCGGCATTCATGGCAAGTTGCAACGGATTTAGAGATGATTGAGGGAGACCTTGGAGAATAGCGTTGGCAAAGTCAAAGTGTGGCAAGATAAGGGCTTGGTATATTGTCCGGAAGTCTTCAGGGCTTAGAAGGGATTGCAGGTGTCTGAGTGACCGGATTTTGAAATATACGGCTCTGACTATGTTGGATATATGGGTTTTCATATCTAGTCGTTGATCGAGGGTGACCCCTAAGTACCGAATTGCTGATTTGGTTTGGAGCTCAGCTTCTTTAACCTTTATATGAGGTGGAGGGCAGAAATTCTGGTCTCTGGTGATAAATAGCACCTCAGACTTTTTGTGTTGGATCCTGAGGTTTTGTGACAGAAGCCATTCGGAGACTGTGTTGAAGCATTCAATCAGTGGCGAAAGGTCCAATAAAGTGGTCTTAAGGATGCATCCTAAGTTTCTATCAAAGATTTACGCCCTTCCACATAAAAGAGATTGTTGCCTGCCTTTTATCCAAATCCCCATAATCATCAGCATGATAACTCTCCACACACCTGACTGTAAACAAGCTTTCCGGAAGGGGCAGAGTTCATCAGAATGTCTGTGCAGCTCTCGGGCATTTGGATACTCCTGTGGCAAAGCATACACTAGCAAATTGGTTAGCATCATGCTTTTAGTTCTGCTATGGTGAAGCTAGTATTCCTCTAGCTAAAAGAATTAAACCTCATCAAATTGGAGCCACTGCTGCAATGATAGCCCTCTTGAAGTCTGCATCATTAGAGAGCATCTGCAAAGTACCTACCTCTTCTTCATTCCATACTTTTATTCCACTGTCCTATCCGAACCTGCCTTCATTAGGGACTGGTAAAGCAATACTGAACATATGAACTATTCAACCCGTGCATATACATATTAACAGGTTGCTTATCCTCAAAAAGTGGGATTATTCTTTCAGATGCTAGAGCCACACAGTTTGAGAGTCATCAACTTGTATGGCTGATTCAATTCTGCTTTTTGACAGAAAAGGTGAAGTTGCTTACCTGTAACAGGTGTTCTCCATGGATAGGAGGATTAATCACACATAGTCCTGTCCACCTCCCTGAGGATTAATTTTAAGCGTTTAAGCTAAATGAGGAAACTGAGGGAACTGCTGTGCACGGGAAAAGCCATGCATGTTTAGAACATTTTACTAGGCTCTGAGCTGTGGGAAATCTGTTCTATGCCAGTCTCTTTGGATAATGTCATCCACTTGAATCTCTGATTAATTCTGATGCTTACAGAGCACATCTTTTCTCCAGGAACAGGCAGGAAGTCGGTTCTCACATATGGGTGACGTTGGCGCCAACTGAGCCTGTGCGGAGCATTTCCCCAGCTTTCAAAGAAAGCCTTTGGGACATGCTACCATGCATGCATGGTCCCCTTACTGCCCAAGGATGCCATCTTGCTCAGTCTCTTCTTTTTTGCGAGCCCAATGGACGTCTCTCCCATTTCCCTGAAAAAAAATCCTTGCTATATCCTTAAAAGTTAGCTTTTCCTGGTTTGTGTACCGGTTCCTCTTCCCGCCTCGAGCTGGCGCCAGATGTGGAGATGTTCTAGGCTTACCCCCTCCCCCTTTTTTTTTTTTTTTTGATCAAGGCTTGCCTCGACCGGCATTTGCACCTTTTTTCATCCGGGGGTCGTCGACCTCAGCTGGGTGTTTCTCACCACGTCTCCCGGTGGATTCAAAAAATGTGACTGTTGCAGTCAAAACATGTCAGTCACCGACACCCATGACTGCTGCTTACACTGCCTGGGACCAGACCATGACAGCACTTCCTGTGACCTGTGCCACAGGCCATGACGTCTAAGACCAATAAAAGAGGTCAGAGTTGCAGGAGAAACTGTTCTCAAGGTCCGACTTGGCACTGGTTTCCCCACCGTCAAGCTCTGAGCTCAGCACTTCCCGTGAGGCCCGAGCGTCCTCGGAGTCTTGCGGCAGCGGCTCCTCAGAGAAGACCCCGGATCCCGAGAGAAAGAAGAAAAAATCCTCAGTCTGTCGAGGTTCCACTGGAGAAACCTGGTAAAACCGCTTGGAGGGACTCGAGCGGCTCCGAGAAGGACCCTACCAAGGTTCTCAAAGAGGATTCCTTGATCGGTGGAGACCATGCAAGGTTCCTTGAGATCATAGTCCTTGCCGAGGACACACTCACGAGAGGACTGGCCCGAAACCCTCGATGCCTGCGCCAAAAGCTGTGGAGCCTTCTGGCTTGGAAACCAGAATGGTGGCCCTGGAGCAGAACATCACTGCTGTCCTGGCACTGCAGCAGGCAATGATGACTGGTTCCTCCACATCATCTGCCCTGTCAACTGGGCACCCAACTACAGGGAGAGTCCCTGGTCATCGAACCAAGCTCCGAGCGCCACCAGCCTCGGGTAAGCCCTCAATGCCAGTCAAGGTCCCGGTCCCGTACCTCAGGCATCTTATCCTCCCTGGCCAGTTTCCGCGACCAGACCCCAGGTCCTTTGGAGGCCCCTGGGTGCTGGCCTTGAGGCAAGGAGTCTCAGGGCCTTGGATTCATTGTCACCTCTTGACTCCGAGTGGGAGATCGATGATAAGGCATCCCAGGAAACCAGGTGGCACCAAGACATTCCCTCGGACCTGTCTCTCCCGGTGCCATTCTCCTCCGGAGGATATGGCCTTTCACCATTTTGTCAAGGATATTACCTGAGCCCTCTTGGTGCAAACCGAGGTGGAGGAGGATCCACACACCGAAGAACTGGAGATTCTCCAGTATGAGTCTCCACCCAAGGAAGCTCACAGTGCCGGTGCAGCCGATCCTCGAGCGACTACTATTGAGAACCGTGCGAGACCTCAGCATCAGTACTGGTGGTCAGCTGGTGCCTCGACACCATGTACAGCGTCAGGAAAGGGCCGGGATCCCACATAGCTCGATGGTTGTCAAGTCAACCATGCAAAAACTTAAGAGCCAGAAGACCCACTCTTCTGTCCCCCCTGGAAGGGAGGCTAGGGCCCTTGACACCCTTGAGCACAAGTGCTACCAGGGCTCGATGCAGGGGTGTTGAATTCAGGCCTATGAACTATTCATAGACATGTATCTGAAGCCCTAACCCAGGAGTTGTCTGGGTTTTCAGTGGGGCTTGCCAGGGAACCCCTCCAACTGTTCCAAGCTCTGACCTCCGCATCAAGGACTGGTCTAAGTTCCTCTTCTGGGTGACCTACAACGGCTTCGAGTCAGCAGCTCAATTAGCAGCAGCCGGCATCGATGCCTGATGCCAATCCTGGCTACAATCTTTGGATCTTGAGCAATGGGTCCAAGACAAGTTGCTTGACGTCCCCTGCACTGGGGAGAACCTGTTCGTAAAACATATGGCTGAGGTAGAGGCCAATGTGGTGACCCGCCAGAGGCTCTCAAAAAAGACCTCTTCCGTTCCGCATAAGAAATCCTCAGGGAAAAGACCCCTATTCCCGAGGAAAAAGGGGCACTTCCAACAGAGTCACCACTACCAGCCCTTCTTGGGCCAGCAACAGAGTTCTCACCCTAAGAGACAAGGCCATGGAGCTCAGAAGCCTCAGGCCCTGGCTCCAGCCCAACCCGGGGGGAGACCTTCACCAGCCCACAGGGGCCACCTGGCGCTCTTTGCTCTTTGCTCTGGGCCAACATCACCTCAGACCAGTGGGTACTGCAAGTGGTAAGGGAGGGATACCTCCTCCACCTACAGCAGGCACCACCCAAGTTCTTCCCAGAAGAGCCGGTGTGACCTCTCCTTCACCAGACCCTTCTGCTCTCAGAGTTTGCAGGTCTGCTCAGGGACATTGCAATACAGCCTGTACCCAAACACCTATGGAAAGGCTTCTACTCCAGGTATTTCCTTGTCCCAAAGGGAACTGGGGGCCTCAGGCCCCTACTAGACCTGAGAAACCTAAACAAGTTTCAGATGAGGGAGAGGTTCAAGATGCTCTACCTTGGAACACTGCTGCCTTACCTCCACCAGGGAGATTGGCTGTGCTTCTTGGACCTAAAGGATGCGAACACTCACATCCTGATCCACCCCTCCCACAGACAGTACCTACAGTTTGTGGTGGGAGGAGGGCACTACCAGTACAGGATGCTACCCTTCAGCCTGGCCTCCTCGCCAAGGGTCTTCACCAAATGTCTGGTGGTGGTAGCCACCCACCTGCGTCTACAAGGGACTTTTGTCTTCCCCTACCTAGACGACTGGCTAATCAGGGATGGTACAGCCTCATAGGTCAGTCAGGCCACAGAGTGTTCAACCCTCCTGCTGCAGCACATGGGGTTTGTCATCAACTACCCAAAATCCCATCTCTCTCCATCCCAAAGTCTGGAATTTATAGGTGCCCAGTTGGACACGTTACAGGTCAAGGTCGTCCTCCCAAGAGAGAGAGCAGAACGCCTCAGGCAACTGGCAGGAGAGGTACAACGCTGCCGGTCCGTACCGGCTCACCACTTCCTCTGCCTGCTTGGCCATATGGCCTCGACGGTCCACGTCACGCCCTTAGCCTGCTTGTGGACATCCCAATGGTTCATCCACTCGCAGTGGATCCAAGCCACGGGCATGCTTTGGGACAGGGTCAGGATTACCCGCCAACTGGCAGGATCCCTCCACTGGTGGCAAAATTTGTGACACCTCCAGGCGGGAATGTCCTTTCAGGCACCCACACTATAGAGCAGTGTTTTTCAACCTTTTTTGTGCAAAGGCACACTTTTTTCATGAAAAAAATCACGAGGCACACCACCATTAGAAAATGTTAAAAAAATTTACCTCTGTGCCTATATTGACTATATATAAAGTAATTCTCTTGAATAGGAATCAAACACTCACACCAACCCCCCTCCCCTGCTGGTTCACACCAACCCCCCTCCCCTGCTGGTTCACTCACACCCCCCCCCCTCCACTGCTGGTTCACTCACATTCCCCCCCCCTTGCTGGTTCACTCACATTCCCCCCCCCCTTGCTGGTTCACTCACACTCCCCCCCCCCCTTGCTGGTTCACTCACACTCCCCCCCCCCCCCCTTGCTGGTTCACTCACACACACACACACCCCCCCTCTGCCCAAGCCGCTGCTTCTGCTTTGTACAGAGCAGCGGCTGCACTACACTTACATTGAAAAGTAAAGAGAAACTGTGTCAGGAGCCCTCCGGTCATCGCAGAGCCCGAGGAAGTGATGTCATGGGGGCGGGCTCCTCACAGGCTGTCTTTCCTTTTCAAATTAACTTTATTGCAGCTAAAGTTAATTTGAAAAGGAAAGACAGCCTGTGAGGAGCCCGCCCCCATGACATCACTTCCTCGGGCTCTGCATGATTGGAGGGCTCCTGACACAGTTTCTCTTTACTTTTCAATGTAAGTGTAGTGCAGCCGCTGCTCTGTACAAAGCAGAACCAGCGGCTGCACTGCTATAGGGAATCGCGATCGCGTTCGCGCCGCGGACTTTGGCACAAAAGCCGTTTTTTTGCTCTGGCCGCTCCCGATCTTGCGGCCAGAGCAAAAAAACGGCTTTTCAATGGCTGGTTTTACAACTGTGCTGGCAGCCGGCCTGGCCATGGAAAAACCGGCCAGGCCGGCTGAAAACCGGCCGGTTGGCAACCCTAATTTGTGAGCCGAGGCCACATGTTACGAATGAAATTGGAATTTTTCCCACGGCACACCAGACAATATCTCACGGCACACTAGTGTGCCGCGGCACAGTGGTTGAAAAACGCTGCTATAGAGGACCCTGACCACAGATGCCTCCCTCCGGTGTTGGGGGGCGCATCGTGGGGGACTGCCGCATACAGGGCAGCTGGTCTCTGGAGGAATCACTCTTACAGAGTGATCTCCTAGAACTCGGGGCAATCTTCTTGACTCTATGAGCATTCTGCCACCGCCTGCGACACCGGCCTGTGCTGATTCAGATGGACAACCAGGTTGCAATGTTTTATATCAACAAGCAGGGGGGGCCTGGGCTTGTACTCCCTCTGCCAGGAGGCGGTGACCCTCCTCTCCTTTGTAGCACGCAACAGCATGCTTCTGTAAGCGGTGTACCTCCTGGGCCAGGACAACTGCCTAGCGGACAGGCTGAGTAGAGTCCTTCGTCCATATGAGTGGTGCTTAACTCCAGGGTAATGGAGCAGCTACCTCTTCGGCAGGCCCGTGGTGGATCTCTTCGCCTCTCTGAACAATGTGCAACTGCCTCGCTTCTTGCATCAACTGCCCCCAGGGAGAGTGGCGGCAGATGCCTTCCTGATCTCGTGGTCTGAGGGCTTACTCTATGCGTTCCCACTGATTCCCTCCCCCCTCAGTCAAGGTCCAGAGTGAGAAGGCGTCAGTTATAATGATCGCCCCCAGGTGGCCCAGGCAACCTTTCTTCCCTCTGTTGCTTTCCCTGTCAGTTACACCCAGTCCCACTGGGTCTGGCCTCGGACCTCCTGTCCCGAAAGGAGGGTTCCCTCCTGCATCCAAATCTGGGGTCGCTAATGCTGACAGCGTGGCTGCTGAAAGGGTAGCGTTGGCCCCTTTCGAGGAGATCCTACTGGCCGCCTGAAAACCCTCCAACAGACAGGCTTATGCCTTTAAGTGGAGAATGTTCTCTGCTTTGTGTGCGGAAAAGGAGGAGAATCCCTTCTCCTGCCATGTGCAACTAGTATTTCAGTACCTACTGCACCTGTTGCACATCTGGGCTGAAATCTATCTCATTGAGGGTGCATCTGAACACCATAGCTAAAATGGCGGCAAAAGCTTACCACCGACTGAGAATCATCAAAAGACTCAAACCAATCTTTAACCAAGACCACTTCCGCACAGTTTGCCAAGCAATTATCACCCCACTGCTAGACTATGGGAACTCACTATACCAAGGCCTCCCCCAGCAGACTAATCACCCACTTCAAATGGTGCAGAACACTGCAGCACGAATCATCACGGGCACCGCAAGATCTGAACACATCAGCTACACAACAGCTACACTGGGCACCAGTAATTGCAAGGGCAAAATTCAAAACAATCCTGAACATCTTCAAAATCTACCACCACTTCTCAGCAAACGCTCTCCAGGAAATAATAACCAGGGATGTCAACAACAGACCTAGAAGAACTAACAATGGCAACAGGATTACCACACCCACAGGCTGTCACAAGACTAAGCAGATGCCTTTTTGGTCTGAGCGGTATATCAAATTCAAATTCGAATAAATAAATCTAAGAGAGCTCCCTCGCTACTGGTGCCTGCACTATGGAACTCCCTCCCTATGAACTTAAGGACCCTAAACGACACCAAAGATGTCCGCAAGGCACTCAAGACTCTTCTCTTTACCGAGGCCTATGAGCAACCACTTTATCACTAGAAGCCCCACAGTGTGTCAGTTGACACAAATGCATCTTCGAAGTTGTATACCAGCGCCACTGCTAGAACCATGTCAGTAATGTTCCATGACTGTTAGCAAGGTCAAGATTTTCAAATATGTGCATTGAAAATTAATGACAGTTGCACCACCTAGCGGGAAAATGAATTTATATCTAGAAGCCCCAAAGTACGTCAATTGATGCACTCAATTGTCTTGGATGCGTCAATTGACGTACTTTGTGGCTTCTAGGTATAAATTCATGTTCCCGCTAGGTGGCGCATCACAATCACTGTTTACAGTTTTACTCCGACATTACAAACAATAAATACGCAATGACATCATGTAATGACGTCACATACTGCACGTATTTAACAAATAAGTAACTTCACATTAATTCACATCTGCATTTGATGCTAAACGCAGTCGTCATGATAATGCGTCAATTGACGTACTTTGGGATTTCTAGGTAAAATGCCTTTTGGTGTTTCTAGTATTAAGTACCCACCACTAGATACCACCCAATTGACCCAACAGCTCCCTACACCACCTGGCCCTACTACCCACTCCCATTTTGACCTACAAACACAGTATTTACGTATGTGAGTCATTTCCCCTCCTGTTAAATGTATCCCTCCAATTGTGTTGTGACCACTTTGATTGAAGGATAAGGTGGTATACAAATCTATCTTAATAAATAAATAAAATAAATAGCTGCGCACCACCACCCTATCGAGGGAAAACCCTTCTCAAGCCAGCCCCAGGTCTCCAGGTTCCTCTGGGGCCTCCTGTTATCCAAGCCCCCTCTCCGTCCTCTGGCAGCGGAATGGGACCTCAATGTGGTGCTCTCCATGCTCATCAAACTGCCATTTGAGCCCCTAGCCACTTGCCACCTGCGGTACCTGTCTTGGAAAGTGACCTTTCTGGTGGCCCTCACATCTGCTCGAGGAATGAGTGAACTCCAGGCCCTGGTGGTAGATCCAGCATCCTCTTGAAGGTGGTATCTCCTTTCCATCTCAACCAAGAAGTGGTCCCCCCCCCCCCCTGCTTCCCGTAGCCTCATGCTGGCAGAGAGGAACTAGTACTTCATACACTAGATTGTAAATGGGCCCTGGCCTATTTAAAGAGCCAAACAAGAAGTGAGTATCAAAAGCACAGTTTTTATTAAAATGGAACAATGCCAAGGCAACTAGCCAACAAAACAAAGCCTGACATTGCCGTGTTTCAGCATGGCCTTCCACAGGGGCAGTGGTAAACTGTTTTATGACGATTGGTTATCTTTATGCTGAAAAGCAAGATTCTGTCTTCATACAAGATAACCAATCTTCATACAACAGTTTACCACTGCCCCTGAGGAAGGCCATGCCGAAACAAGGCCATGTTGGGCTTTGTTTATGTTGGGCTTTGTTTTTGTTGGCTAGTTGCCTTGGCATTGTTCCATTTTAACAAAGACTGTGCTTGTGATACTCCGCTTCTTGTTTGGTGTTTGTACTTGCGAGTACTTGTGCCCCTTTTCCTGTGGACTTCTACTTACAGCGGACTCGGACATATCAAAAATCTCCTCAGCTTTTTGAGTCTTAACGATCCCAGCAGACTGGGGCTCCACCGTGACTAAGCAAACTCTGTCCACTTTGGTGGTGGACTGTATTGCCTTTGTCTATGAGCGAGCTGGCCTCTCCCTTGAGCACCAGATCACAGTGAGGGTGATGGCCACATCGGTGGCCAATCTCTGCTCAGTGCTGGTGACGGAGATCTGCAAGGCTGCCACATGGTCTTTAATTCATATGTTCGTAGCTCACTACTGCCTGGAGAGTGACTCCCACAGGGACAGTGCCTTTGGCCAGGCAGCACTCTGTAATATTCTCGGGGGTAGGCAAATCCTGACCTCCGACCCTTCTGTGTTCAGGCTACCGGAGTGATAGTGTCACTGGACACTGGGTCTTGCAGAGTCTCTAAGTGGGGACTCACCTTCTGCAACTCATAGCTAACTGATTGGTCGCCGTTGGTGCTGTCCTGGTTTGGTCCTCGGCATCCTGGAGCTAGGGAGTCCCATATGTGAGGACTGACTTCCTGCTTGTTCCTGGAGAAAGCGTAACAGGTGTACTCCAGGGACAGCAGGAATCAGTTCTCACAGCCCTCCCTTCTCCCCTGGGAGTTGCCTCCCTACCTTGTTTTAGTTTTTACTGCCATCCTAGTTATGTCATCTAGCTGAGCAAGATGGCACCCTTGGACAGGAAGGGGACCCCGCATGCATGGTAGCATGTCCCAAAGACTTTCTTTGAAAGCTGGGGAAATGCTCTGCGCAGGCTCCATCGGCACCCATATGTGAGGACTGATTCATGCTGTCCCTGGAGAATACCTTTTACAGGCGAGTAACTATGCTTTAAAGATAAGCAGCTTTGCTAAATAGTAAAATCCCAGTTATCTGCATCACCTTTCAGTGAAGGAGTGCAGTTTACAATATGAGGCTCTGAACTCCTGTAAGCGGGATCTGATGGGAAGCAATCACGGCAAAGTTCTTGTGTTGTCAAAATGATCCGATTAACTGATATATAGCAATCTTACAGCATATAATTGTGAGATTTTTGGAAATCTGCAATAACAATCTAAGTTTTTAGAGTAATTTTTTATGGTTTTAGACATGGGAAGTCCTGAATACTAGATTTAATGTAAGGAATCTAAATTTTGTTACTAGTAAATACATCTGTTGTGGCATTTTATCTTTGCCTCTAATCTTATGAATGTTGCACGGAGCAAAGGTGAAATCTGAAATGAAACATATTTCAGGGCTCAACAAATCCCAAGTGCTGGGTTGCCATGACGCCTAGAAATGTTTCTGTGGCACCCCTGTTTTTTTGTTGCTGCTGGAAAAGCAGAAGCTTTGCTTTCCTTTCTTCACTACACAGTACATTTTGAGCCATGTGATCCAGGAACTCTTGTACTGGTCTTGGGATCTCAAGTCTTGTGAAACTAGCATGGCTTAAATTCACTAAGATCCATGAGGTGAAGAGAGGAAAGCGGAGCTTCTGTTTTTGGCAGTAGCCTTTAGCATACTGCAAGGTGAAGGGGTTCATTGGGAAGCATGGCAAACTAGATGGGGAGACAGGGTGCTGGTTGACTAGCTAGACAGAGCAGTGATTGCCTAGTTGGGGAAGGGAAGTTGATGTTGCCTGGATTCCTGGGTGGTGAGGGCTAGCTGGAGGGAGGAGAATGGCTAGCTAGCCCTCACCACCCAGGAATCCAGGGCTAGCTAGGGGATGACCAGTTGGCTGGCTAGATAGGGGCTTGATTGGGGAAGGTGGGGACACTGTAAGATAGGGGTGAAACTGATAGAACAGAGAGAGAGGCTGCCTGATAGAGTGGGAGAAAGATAGATAAGACATGGGTTGGGGGAAGGGGAGCTGTTGGATCTTTATTTCTGCTGGTGCCCTAAAGTGGTCCATTGAGGGTCACAGCCAGAGCCGGTCCAACCATTAGGCAAACAAGACAGTTGCTTAGAGCGGCAGCTTTTTTTGTATGTGGGGAGGAGGGGGGCACAAAGAGCAGGGCATTCAAAGCTAAACAATAGATTCTTACAGCCAGGGTGCCAACATCTTGAACAAACTCTGAGGTCAGCCCTGGTCTGAGTTGCTAAAACTTTTTTTTTCCCTTAGACACAGAATGGGAAAACAGCTCTAGTAAATCAAGCCCTAAGGAAGCTGTGATACCTCAGATCTCTCTTTGATTTGTCCCCCTCCCCTCTCTTTAGCTTGGGTTAAGACAATAAGGATGGGAGGGAGTAAAAGAAGTCTCAGCTGCTGGCTCCAAAAGTTCTGGCTGGGCTTCTAGATTGGAAGAAAATTTGTTAAGACTTAATGTATTGTAGTAATGGTTGTATTTTTGACAGAATACCAAAATATGAAATTCAGAACATTGCATTGCTTTTCATATTTCCTGCAGCAGTGGAAGTGAGTTTCTTTAAATCGTGTCTTTATATTGAAATGACACTTTTTGGTGAATTGATGCACACACTAACATGAAGCAGCACCCTGTCTGGGTGGTGGTCTGCTGGGGGAGGTGTGAAAGGAACTTAGGAAGGAGTACTACAAGTGTTCATCATCATTATCATCCTTGATATAAAGATGGTGCTGTATCCTGCTGATTTCTTATTTGTAATTACTTTAATGCTTGTATAATTCATTCTTTAACATTAAAATATAGAATATGTTGTATAGATCAATGATGCAAATGCTTGCTTTAAAAAATATGGTTCAAAATGCATTAGATAGTAGAATGTAAAAATTGCACAAGTTGTGAAGGATTTTTAGTTAGCTTACTAGCAAATCACATTTTAAGTTAACTTTTTTTGTTTTACCCCTTTCAAACATTTGCAACCTCCTGCAATCCAGCTACCATGAAATTTATATTCTAATTTGGAATTGTTTCCAGAGTGGTGGAATGTCCTTGGACGTGCCTGCTATAGAGAGGGGGTCTATCTGACGGTGAGCACGTGGTATTTGCTTATGCATACATGAATGATATTTCAGTCTTTTTAGTGCCATAGATTTGACATTGACACTATGGTCAGCTTAAATGTTCTAGATAAGCACTTAAATTGGAGCTTGTCTTATTTCACTTTTAAACTGAGTAGGGTTATCAGTAGGTCAGAGATAAGTTCTACTCCTTTTTTTTTTTTTTGCAATTATAAATTGCATATTGTTAGTTTTTGAAAAGGCATACACAGTTAACTGACTTTTACAAGTGTCAGAAAGTCATTTGTAGTAATCGGTCACTGCTTGCAACTCTATAGAAACCTGTAGTTCTCCTCCTCCCCGTTTTTCTTCCATTTTTAAAACAATGTTTATTGTTCTCCACTTCTTTGGTGGTTAAAGACTCTGCTGGTGGCAGTAGACAATAGCCCATGTAAGCAAAAGGGCAATGCACGCACAGGCCTTTAAAGATTAACTTTTCAAAAAGTGTTTTGTTTCTGGACAAAGGCTATACTGCCAGGAATAGAACCAAATGTTCTAGTGGGAGGTAGACATAGGGCTGTTAGTGTCTTACAGGTTTCATCGTGATGTGCTACAGGCTGTAAGTTTTTGGGACTTTTTACAGTGGGGGTGGAGAAGAATAATTAGGTTTAAGGTAGCCCTTTCAGTCTTTTCTCTTTCTTTGCTCCTGACTTAAATGCCTTAGTACAAGAACAAAATCCTGCATCGCTCAAGGTGCAGGTTGCGGCCTTAGCATGTTACAGAGGCAAGATAAGAGGACGTACGCTCGGGGGACATGCGGATGTAAAGCGCTTCTTATGAGCGGTGTCTATGTTAAGGCCACCAGGTAGATAGCTAGTACCAAAATGGCACCTACCGTTCGTGCTGGAGGCGTTGGAACGGGAACCGTTTGAGCCCTTGGCTCGGGCGTCATTGAAAGATCTTACCTTGAAAGTGGTGTTTTTGGTGGCAATCTGCTCGGCGAGAAGGGTCTCGGAATTGCAAGCATTATTCTGTAAGGAGCCTTGCCTTTCCTTTTTTGACTCAAAGGTGGTTTTGATGCCAGTCCCAGCTTTTTTGCCCAAGGTGGGGTTGGTGTTTCATTTGAATCAAGTAATCTCATTACCGGTTTTTAATAGAGACGGAGACACGGGTGGGCCAGTCACGAAGGAACTAAGTCTCTTGGATGTCAAAAGGGCGCATCAAGGGAAAAATACAGTCATTCCGTGTGGAGTTATCCCTGATAGACGGGTATCTGAAAGGACAAAGATATTAAGGAAGATCCAAGACATCAAGCTGAAGCATGCTGCATTAACAGAAGAAGACCTGAAATTTATATGTTCTAACAATAACAGCAGAAGCGCAAAATCTGTGAAGATATGAAGAAATCAAAAAGAAAGATATCAGAATAATCTATCTAGAGAGAACACAAAACAATTTTACAGGGAATTGGGAAAAAGCATTAAAATAATAAAAGCATCAACAACCAAAACCAAAACGGAAAGCTTCTGGAGAAAACTATTCAAGGACCCTATAAAGCACAATCAAGAAGCAGAATGGTTACCCTGCATACAGGAGCATTTAGAAAAAGCAAATCACACACCTATGGAATGGCCTGCAGTAACAACAAATGAGCTGGTAAGCAGGTTAAAGTGAACCCCAAACTTGAAGAGCCCTGGCCCAGAAGGAGTAACCAACTTTTGGCTCAAACAGTTAACATCACTCCACTCAGACCTGGTGAATTGCAAAAATCAATCATTTACTCAGCCAGACTTAACACCACATTGGCTTACTAGAGGAAGAACATTTCTCCTTCCAGAAGGAGACCCCAGTAACACTTCCAACAATTATAGTCCAATAACGTGTCTACCTACAATCTATAAGCTGTTCATGCAGTAGATGCAGACAGAATATATGATCATATTGAGTCCAATAACATCATGGCAATAGAGCAAAAGGGCAACAAGAGGGGCATATGACACTAAAGACCAGTTACTGTTGAATAAGGCCATCATGACCAGCGCTAAGAAAAGCAGAATTCTCAGTATAACATGGATTAATTATAAGAGAGCTTTTGACAGCGTCCCACACTCATGGAAAATTGCCCTGAAATGTATAAAATAAATCCTGGTTTGATAGAGTACATTAAGTGTTCACCATGACAATGTGGGAAACCACACTCTTTTTGAAATATGAAGATGATCAGTATATCATTCCTAACATCAGGATCCAGTGAGGAATATTTCAGGGGGATTCCCTGTCACCCCTTCTATTTGTGTGGTGCTTAATCCAATGAGTACTCTCATCAACTCTTTGGGATATGGATTTAGCACGAATCATAAAGAAGGTAACAACATCTCATTTATTGTTTGTAGACAATATGAAGTTCTATAGTTCCAGCGACAAACAATTAGCAGAGCAACTTTGTGTGGTAAAAAGCTTTTCTGATGACATCAGGATGACCTTTGACCTTGACAAATGTGCTAAAGCAACTTTTTTTTTTTTTTTTTTTTTAGGAAAATTGATCAAAACAGAAAACATCTCCCTGGCTGAAGACTGTGACATCAAGGATCTTGAATAGGAAGGCATCTATAAGAATCTCTGAGTAGAAGGAGGAACGACACTCAAGCAGAAATTACTGAGGGAAAATATCAGTAGAGAATACCACAGGAGATTAAAATCATTATTGAAGAGTGCTTTAACATCACGGAATAAGATACAATCCATCCATCCATCAATCAGCTGGCAATTCCTGTACTTTCATACAGCTTTGGGGTTGTGGACTGGCCTCTTAAAGATCTTGAAAACTGGATGTGTGAACCTGAAAACTCCTCCATGCCCATGAAGTGATTTACAGGAATCAGTGTATGTCAAGACTACATCTCTAGAGATGGAGGGCTAGGTTTCATAGAGATGGATTACACGTACAGAGCTACTATCATAGGCTTACTTAACCGAATCCACTGATCCAAATTTGCAAAAAGTGCTAAAATATGAGAGTAAATGTCCAGAATCTGTCTCCGTCATCAAACTTGGACAAGCGTTCCGATGACTAGAAGGAATGAGTGAAAATCCACAAGCATGCACAGGGAAGGAAGTAACAGTATTTGCAAAACGAGAGAAAAAAAACTCTTCAAGGAATTAGATTTTATTTATTTATTTATGTATTTATTTATTTAGCTGTATTTATATCCCGCTTTTCCCTGGGTCAAAGCAGTCAATTGGGAGATACATTTAACACGAGGGGATATGACACACATACGCTAATACTTACAGGGAACATGGGCAATGGAGGGTTAAGTGGCTTGCCCAAGACCACAAGGAGTACCTATAGGACTAGAAATCCCAGTCCCTCCGGCCTGAGATTGCTGTCCCCAGGTGGGACTTGAACCCCCGGCCCTCCGGCCTGAAGTACCTTGTCCTAACCACTAGGCCACTCCTCCCTCAAACAGATCAACAAACAAGGAAAAAGAAATGGCAGATGCACAGATACAGTGGGAAATACAGAGTGTTACTCCAGGAACCCTTTGTCAACCAAGAACAGACACATGAATGGTTAAGGAGGGGTGAACTGAAACTGAAGGACAGCAGTTTACGGACGAGATGAGATGGTTTACAACAAGCATTGAAAAAAACTGGCAAGACAGACATAGGTTGATTCTGGAAGAAAGATCTGGAAACGGTGACTCATCTCATAGCTGGCTGTAAAGTTCTGATGACAGAATATATCTTTACAGAAAGACTAATAAAGTAGCGTGCCTCATCCATTGGAAACTCTGTAAGCACTACAGCATCAGTGTGCCTAAGAAATACTGGGACATGACCCTAAGAAAATTACATAGAATGAGGAGGTTATGATCACCTGGGATACTCCCATTCCGACTGATAAAAAACTAGATGCGAGGAAGCTGGATATAGTGGTTAAGAAGAAAAACACCAGAACGGCATTAATAATAGAGATGTCAGTTCCAAGTGACTACTCAGTGAATTGGCAGAAAATCCTGAAATACCAGGAAATGTAGTCAGAGACTCCTCATTGCTCTTCAACATATATCGCCAACCATTGTGTACATTCATCAAATCTCATGACCTCTTCTACCACATCAATGCAGACAACATTATGCTGTACACACTCTTCAACACCAAACAGCCCAATTATGCGAAACTACAACAATGCTTCACCCAAATCTCACAATGGCTCACTGCGATTTACCTAGCCATCAACTACAGAAAGATAGAAAAACACCATTTGTCATCAAGGACAACACATTCTCACCACCTACCTCCATTAAATTAAACGATACTCAAATCAAAGTTCGACCAGAAGTAAAATACTTTGGCATCACATTCAAGCAACAAGTGAAAAACACCGCCCGAGTAATCTGTTACAAAATCTGAACCCTACATTGCCTGTACCTAATCCTAGACCCCCCTGATTACAGATCAGCACTCCAAGCAATAATTCTCCCACATCTCAACTACTGCAACTTCATCTACCAAGGCCTCCCACAATCCACCATCCTACCACTATGCACAGTTCTACACACAGCAGCATGCACACTACTAGGAGCAGCAAAACAAGACTACATCATGCCTATCCTCAATCAACTCCACTGGTTCATGTTAAACATCCAAATCAAATACAAGACCCTCCTAATGACCTACAAAACCTTAAATGGACACTCCTCTTCCCACCTGCAGACATTACTTCACACTTTTCAATCCAACAAAGCCAGCAGACAAAACACTAGGAACGCCCTAGTCGTCCCCCATGAAAAAATAGAGCAACCAGCAAGCCTGTGCAAGAGCATTCATACTCTATGCGCCAACCCTCTGGAACTCGCTCCCCAATAAAGTCAGAAGTGCTATAGAACTCCCCACTTTCTGTAAACATCTGAAAACCCGTCTCTTTGTTGAACACTTTGGCCCCAACTCATAACCCCTCTCCTGGGCCCCCCTGCCTCACACACTCCCATCAAAGCCCCTTCCGCCCCAACCAACGCCAACATTCATATAGCTTACAAACACTTGTACATAAATTATATTCTATGTATTGAATGTGTATAAATTAAAATCTCATTTACATAAGTTGCCATTCTATGTATCCTCTTGATTTTGTACACCGCTTTGACCTGGCGAAAAGCAGTACAAAAGAACAGCTAAATAAATAAATAGTTCATTAAAGAGCATGTTATAGGTAGGCTTGGAGACGGTGGATGTTGTTACTGCACGTTCTCTGTACTCACACTGCAAGCCGTGAATATTGACTTACATCTGAAAAGCAGCTCTTGGCTGATCTCTGAAGCTAAACAGGGTCAGATCTGGTAGTACTTGGGTGGGCGACCACCTTGAAATACAGGGACTTGTAAACTTGTTGCACAGAAGAAAGATCTGGCAATCTACTTCTGGTCGCACCTTGCCAAGAAAACCCAGGGGCTGGGTCACCAGGGGTCCGCACTGACTCTATGGCACAGATTGCATTTGCGTCTGAAGAGCAGAGCTAAAATATTTTAAGTATTCGCTTCTTTCTTTTACCTGCAAGAGCTCTAGACGTGCTTCTTCTGAAACCCAGTGTCTCCAGACTAACCATAGATGTTTGTGTTTAGTCATATATTCCTTGTTAATCATATACTTTGCCATTTGTCATGCTTATTGTGTGTTTTTGCTTTGTTAGCTTTCATTTTAATAGTTAACTACATTTCAGAAAAAATATTTCTTTGCACAGTTAAATTAAGTTGATGTCATGAAATGAATATCTCTGACCCCAACCATAATGTTAGTAACTGACTACAGATAGTATTGTGTGGTTTTTTTTTTAAATCACCATTGTAAATTACAGTAATAGGAGCCCAGGGTATCAGGGAATAAAAGATAAGGAAGCTGTGAATTAGCCCAGCTCAGAGAGACCTATGATACTAATAGGGGCATCCATGTTGTGCTAGAAATATGGCAGCACTCGGCAGTGGCAGAAATCTTGTGTGGAACATAGTGTTTCTTCAAAGATATATAATTTCTTTAAGATTTGTGTATAACATATTTACAAACATCAGCAGTTCGAGGATAACTGATATGTTCCTCTATGCATCTGCAGCCCCATGACTAGTCACAAGTTGAGTCTCTCTTTTTTATGTTAGCATTGTAGAATTCAGGTAACCAAATGATCTTTGAGAAAACGGGACTATTTGCAGGCTGTTACTGGTTTGTTTGTTTTTTCTTCTTCTTCTTCATACTTGTGGTCAAAGATCTCATATAAGCAGTCAGCTGCTGGATAGGGCAGCCAGTCAAGGGTATCACGTGTAATCTGGATGAGCGAAGCCCATTTTTAGTGTTATGGTAAATGGTACACTCTTTGAGCGGATGGCTGGCCCTCTATATTTTTCTGCATTTATCCAGTGTGGGGGCTCAGATTTCAGTTATACATACAGGAGCTAAAATGTTCAAAATCAAAATGCAAATTATTTGAGTACAGATTTCAGAAGCTATTTATGTGACTTAATCTACCTAAATAAATTGGCAATTTGAAAATTACCTATCATCAGTGCAGGTAAAATGACACATCCGGAGACATTCTCGGGTTGGGTGACATAAAAGAGACAATGTGATTTTTCAAAATTACATGTGTTGTAGGGGTTCGGAAGACATTCACAGAGAAAAGAGAAACTGACTTTTGCTGGTTCTCTTTTCATAGGTATGTCAAATGTAATTAAACATTAAACATTGGCAGTCTTCAAGACTTTCCCTTTTGAAAACTGGTGCAAAGCCTGTAGGTAGAATTATCTGCAAGCTTTGTACCAATGTGAGTATTTTTGAAAATTATTCCCTTTAAATAGTATTGCATCTTACTTGGTAGATCTTCATCTCCTTATTCTCCTACTTACCACATATCTGTATGTTGTCATTCCCCCTTGAATTTTATTGTTGTTGTGCGGTCTGTCTTAATTAGATTATAAGCTCTGTTGAGCAGGGACTGTCTCTTACTTGTATATGTACCGCACTGCATATGTCTTGTTGTGTTGTACAAATGATGAATAGTAGTAGTAGGGTAAATGCCCAAATAATGTTTACCACATAAAGGTGTTAACTTCATCACTCATTGCACTACTTAATGTCAGCTTCTATGCGGCAGTGTTCCACAGGATAAGTTATCCATATGGAATATAGTATGTGTGTATATGTGTGTCTGTGTGTATATATGTGTATATAATATATATGTATGTATGTGTGTGTATATCTATATATATCTATATCTATATATACATGTTCTATGTAATGAATATGTACCTCTTGTACAATTCAACTGAATGTTTAATGTAAACTGCATTGGAACATTGGAAAATGCGGCATAAAAATGTTAGATAAATAAATAAATGGCTTAATATATGCATAAAAACATATCATATCCATATGTGTTGGAACATTGGATTTGTGATAGACACTTTATGTGAATAACTTATTCATATGCATTGATATTGCTGTTTCTGTGCATTTGAATATTGGCACCTTTATTTGTACTGTTATGTAAACATAGTTTTCATATCCTACTAGACCAGCCCAGATGAGTGGGTTAATATCTCTTGTCAGCAGGTGGAGGCAGATATGAACAGCTTTCAGTGATGTCATCACTCCATATATATGCTGGTGCAGCACTGAGAGAAGCCAGAATTTGTCTGCCTCCGGCACTGCCCATACCAGGGGAGACAGGCCTATCTATCTGTGTGACTCAGACTTGTAGGCCCAGCATTGTTCAGGTACGCCCATCTCCTAGAGCCAGTAGTTGCCTGTGTCCAGTGCTGTTTCCCATAGGTTTCTAGCACACATTGGGGGGGGGGGGGGGCAGGTAAGTTGGGGCCCCCCTCCTCCTGTCCTTGATGTACATGCTATCCCCAGGAAAAAGCAGGAATGCAGTCTTCACATATGGGTAACGTCTGTACTGATGGAGCCAGTGTGGGAATGCTCCCCAGCATCCTATAGAAAAGCCTTTGGGAACACTCCACTGCGCCTGCTTGTCTGTTTTCCCGCCTTCACAATTCTTCTCCTCAGTTCTTTGTTTTCCGCGGAGCCAGCAGGACGTGTCATCCCGTTACCACTGAAAAACTTCTCTTTTTGGTGTGGAACATCGTGCTTCTGCCTTTCCGTCAGTTCTTTTCCGTCTAATCCAACATTGGTCCCGATTTAATTCTTTTTTTATTTTACATTTTTCTTTTTTCTTTAACGCGTTTTTCACCACTAAACTATGCCTTTAGGCCTCCAAAGCCTTATTTTCAGTCTTGAAGACAACTTTTTTGAGGCATAGAAAAGCCAACTACTGGTTTAAAAAAAAAAAAAAAAAAAAAATGTACCAAGTGTGCTGGTACTGTATCAGTCACTGATACCAAGTGGCATGATGACAAGTATATAACATGTATCATACGTTAATGTCTTCAACTTAACAACCTATATATTATATATATAGAATCATACTAGACTATGCAACACATTAACGTATGATACATGTTATATACTTGCCATCATGCCACTTGGTTTTAATTGTTTTTATGTATTTATGTGATTTTGATTTTGTTTTTATTGTTTTTTTTAAGTGACAATTCCCCTGAGGAAGGCGTTGCCGAAACGCGTTGGGGTCCTTATCAATAAAAGACTCATTAGTTCATCCGACGTCTCCTGCCTCTTGTGTTTGTTGATATTGCCCGCAGGAGGCCTGCTCCTCCTTGTGCACTCGATGCTTTTGGGCATCGATGCTTCCAAGCATGCATCTGAAAACTCACCTTTTCTCTTCAGCTTTTGACCTCCTCTCCCCTTTTGTGTGACAGTACCCTTCCCTGCCTTTCTCTCGCTCCCTCTCTGCTTGATCGTATGTGTTAAATGTTTTGGGTGCTTTTCTGTCACTATTGTAACTTCCTTTCCTTTTCTGCCTGATTGGTTTTCCTGTATATTATTGTTGTAAACCACTATGTTATTTTTTGAATGGCGGTATATCAAGCTAATAAACATAAACATAAACATGTTGGCCTCCAGAATAAACTCTTACATGCTGTACATGGGCATGTTTCTGGAGGATGTCACCAGGTATCTGGAGACTTTCACCCCCATACTTCCTGAGGCTAAGCGGAGTGCATTCCAGACACTCATCAAGCAAGGCCAAAATACTTCTAAGATTCTTACCAGGGCCTCTTTTGATGCCTTCGAATCAACAAGCAGAGCTTCAGCGGTCAGCATTGGGGCTCGTATAATGAAAAGTCATGTCACTGCTCATAATGTGCGGGCTATTGCAACCTCCGTAGTCTCTCTCTGTTCAGTATCCATTGAGGAGATCTGTCGGGTAGCTATGTGGTCCTCCATTCATTCTTTTGTTGCACACTATTGTCTGGACAGAGACTCCCGTCGGGATGCTGTCTTTGGCCAAGCTGTACTCCAGCACCTCTTTGGTAATTAAACTCAACTCCTACCCTCTGTCCCTGGACTTCTACAAGAGACCAGACTATCACTGGTGAAGAATTGCTTCCTGGAATCTGATCCAATGGCCCACAATTCTTCCAGACTCTTTGGCTACAAGCCTTTAGCCTCAGGGATCACACTGCTCTATCCTCCATACCAGTCCTGGTACCTGGGAGCTAGTGAGTTCCAATGTCAAAACTGCATTCCTGCTTGTTCCTGGAGATAGCATAGTTACTCACCTGTAACAGGTGATCTCTGGGAACAGCAGGAGTCTTCACAACCCTTCCTCTTCTCCTAGGAGTTGTAGGGTTCGTTAATTTTTTTTTGTCTTCCTCTCAGCTACAAACTCAACTGAGGAGAAGAGTTGGGAAGGCTAGGCATGCAGGCACAGTGGAGTGCTTTAAAGTCTTTCCTATTGGATGCTGAGGAGCAATTCCCACACGGGCTCCTTCGGTACCGACGTTACTCATATGTGAAGACTGATTCCTGCTGCTCCCAGAGATCACCTGTTAAAGGTGAGTAACTACGTTTTTTTAATCTTTGGTTTTTTTTCTCCATTGTTTTTAATGGGCTGTAGTTGGCTCTCTGCTACTTGCAAATAAAGAAGCTCTGAATTAAAAGTTTTTTTGTTTGGCAGCTAGGCCTCCCAGGGTTGTGCTTGTATCTGGAGCTTCCCTGCTTGGTTTTCGCCAGTCATTCCCACAGGTGCTGGGATTCCCTTTCGGGACTCCCTTTTCTTCATGGTCTTGTTAATTTTTTGGCACTTTTTAAGTTTTTCTTTGTTCTCCAAGAACAAGCAGGAAGTCAGTCCTAACACATGGGTGACGTCAGCACCGATGGAGCCCTCATGGAAGCATCCCCCCCAGCTTTCAAAGAAAGCCTTTGGGAGATTCCACCACGCATACGTGGTCCCTTTCCCATCCAAGTGTGCATTCTTGCTCAGTATCCTTTTTTCCGCGGAGCCCTTCAGATGTCGGTCTGGCTTGTCCCCAGAAAATGTTGATTATAATTTCTCTTTGAGTTTGACTCACCTTTGGTATCGCACTGGTACTCTTCCCGCCTGCCGACCTCGATGCCTCGGCATCGAGTTCGGTCCATTTTTGTAGTTTTTTGTTCTTTTCTTTTCCTGGCGTCTAAGCGCCTTTTTTTCTCCCACTGGCATCCCGGAGAATCTTCGACCTCACAGGGGTACTTTTTTCCCCCATGGCAACCAGTGGCTATAAGAAGTGTGATTAGTCCTCCAAAATTATGTCTTTGACCGACACACATGTCTGCTGTCTCTGCTGCCTGTGGTCTTTGCAAGAGGATGTCCAGTAAGGCCATCAAGAGCCGCCAGTAGCAGCATGATAAGTTTTTCTGCGAGTCCCCAGTGCCTCCGAAGGCCAGGGCCTCGTCTGAGGCCCCGACATCTCGGGCGTAACTTTCCGAACCCGAGCCTCGTCATGGGTCCTCAGAAAGGGGGTCTCCATTGAGGAAATCCAGGAAGAAGAAGAAACACTTGAAGGAGGCATCTCTGGACGGTTCTGACTGGCTGGGTGCCCCCAGGGCTTCGTCCCGCAGTCCGAGATGTCTGTCTGAGGCGTCTGAGAAGGAGTGGCCTGCGAAGCTCCCCCGGAAGGATCTGACCATGGACCAGCCTTGGTTCCCAGACATTATCCTCGTTGAGGATTCCCCTTTGAGTAGCAGCGGCAGGCATTGGTGCATATTGCCAAGCTTGGCTACAGTTGTCCGACCTCAAGCAGTGGGGTTAGGACAAATTGGCCGATGTGCCCTACCAAGGAGAGAACCTCTTTGGCAAACCCATGACCGACAAGGCTGCCGAGCTGGAGACTGAGTTAATGACGAGGACCAGGCTCTCCAAGAAGACCGCTGCCCCTCCCCGATGGAAGGGCTGAGGTAAAAAGTCTTTATACCCAAGGAGGTTGCTCCTTATCGAAACTACCCACCTTATTAGGCCTCCCCAGCTCCCCAACAGGGTCAGCAGGCCAAGGGACATGGGCATGGCCCGCGTAAGCAGAAGGCTCCAAAACCCCAATCACCCGCTCCGGCCCAGCCAGGGGGGAGTTTTTGACTCCTTGAGCATAGCCTATTTGCCCCAAGGAGATCAGCAGCCCACAGAACATAAGAACATAAGATATGCCATACTGAGTCAGATCAAGGTCCATCAAGCCCAGTATTCTGTTTCCAACAGTGGCCAATCTAGGTCATATGTACCTAGAAGTTTCCCCAAGGGACACAGGTTCCACAATGCTGGTATTGGTTCAAGCATTGATATCCTGGGTCCCTTCTTAATAATGGTTTATGGACCTTTCCTCCAGGAACTTGTCCAAACCTTTTTTAAACCCAGCTACACTAACAGCCTTTACTACATCCTCCGGTAACAAATTCCAGAGTTTGATTACACGTTGAGTGAAAAAATATTTTCTTTTATTAGTCTTAAATAGTTTACCCTGTAGCTTCATTGCATGTCCCCTAGTCTTTCTATATTCTGATAAGGTAAACAATCGATCTACGTTTACCCATTCCACTCCGTTCATTAATTTATAGACTTCTATCATATCTCCCCTCAGCCGTCTCTTTTCCAGGTTAAAGAGCCCTAACCTTTTTAGCCTTTCTTCATAGGAGTATCCTTCCATCCCTTTTACCATTTTGGTGGCTTTTCTCTGAACCTTTTTCTAAAATCGCTATATCCTTTTTAAGATATGGCAACCAGAATTGCACACACTATTCAAGGTGCGGTCTCACCATGGAACGGTATAGAGGCATTATAATATCTTTTGTTTTATTTTCCATTCCTTTCCTTATGATACCTAGCATTCTATTTGCTCTCTTGACCGCCGCTGCACACTGGGCCGAGGGTTTTAACATGGTATCCACAATGACGCCTAAATCTTTTTCCTGGGTGGTGGTTCCTAATGTGGAACCTTGCATCATGTAACCATAGTTTGGGTTGTTCTTCTCTAGGTGCATAATCTTGCACTTGTCCACATTAAATTCATCTACCATTTTGATGCCCATTCCTCCAATTTATCAAGATCCTCTTGCAATTTTCCACAATCCTCTTGGGTTTTAACAACTTTAAATAGTTTTGTGTCATCTGCAAATTTGATAACCTCACTCGTTATTCCACTTTCCAGGTCATTTATGAATATGTCAAAAAGCAGCGGACCCAGCACAGATCCCTGGGGTGCACCACTATTCACCTTTCTCCATTGGGAAAATTGGCCATTTAGCCCTACCCTCTGCTTTCTATCTTTTAACCATTTCCTGATCCACAATAGTACACTGCCTCCTATCCCATGACTCTTTAGTTTTGCCAAAGGTCTCTCATGAGGGACCTTGTCAAAGGCTTTCTGAAAGTCCAGATACACAATATCAACCGACTCACCTTTGTCCACCTGATTATTCACTCCTTCAAAAAAACATAACAGATTAGTAAGACAAGATCTTCCTTGTCTAAAGCCATGTTGGCTGTCTCCCATTAGGTCATGACTATCTACATGCTGAGTAATTTTATTCTTTGATGGTTTCTACCATTTTTCCCGGTACTGATGTCAGGCTCACCGGTCTGTAGTTTCCCGGATCACCCCTTGAACCCTTTTTAAAAATTGGTGTTACATTGGCGATCCTCCAATCTTCAGGTATTAGAGATGATTTTAATGATAGTTCACAGATTACTAATAGCAGGTCTGCAATCTCGTATTTCAGTTCTTTCAACACCCTTGGATGTGTACCATCCGGCCCAGGTGATTTGCTACTCTTCAGCTTATCTAATAGTTGTAATACATCTTCCCGATGTATCGATATTTCCTTCAATTCTTCCGCACCTTTAAATACCACTTCAGTCATGGGTAACATCCCTACATCTTCCTCATTAAAGACTGAAGCACAGGGGGACGTCTGGCCTTCTATGCCCAGAAGTGGATGTCCATCACCACCGATTCCCGGGCACTTTAGGTAGTCAGCGAGGGTTACCTCCTCCGCCTGATGCAGACACCTCCCGCTTATTTTCCAGGAGAGCCTCTCAGGTCTCCCCTCCACTGGGACCTTCTTCTGAAGGAGTTGACAGGTCTTCTCGAGGACAAAGTGGTGGAACCGGTGCCCCACCATTTCAAGGGCAAGGGGTGTTCTACTCCAGGTACTTCCTCGTGCCAAAAAGGACAGGGGGCCTAAGGTCCATCCTCGACCTGTGCAATCTCAACAAATTCCTGGTGTGGGTTAAGTTCAAGATGCTCTCCCTTGGAACATTGCTGCCATACCTCCAGCAGGGAGACTGGCTATGCTCCTTAGACCTCAAGGATGTTTACACCCACATCCTCATCCACACCAACCACAGGCAATACCCACGGTTTGTAGTGGGGGGGGGGGGGGAGCAGGCACTTTCAGTACAGACCTAGCCTTTACCCCAAGAGTTTTCACAAAATGCCTGGTGGTCCTGGCCGCCTTCCTCTGGCTCCAGGGGGTCTTCATATTTCCCTACTTGGACGACAGGCTCATAAAGGGAGGCACGGCCTGAGAGGTGCAGCAGTCCACCACACGCACCATTCAGGTTCTGCAACACTTGGGGTGTGTTATAAACTACCCTAAGTCTCAGCTCTTCCTGACACAGTGTCTGGAGTTCATTGGGGCAAAGATCAACACTCTTCAGTCAAGGGCTTTTTTGCCCAGGGACCGAGCCAATTGTCTCAAGACTCTAGCTCGGGAAGTACAGTACCATCCCTCGGAGACCACTCGGCTTCTCCTGTGTCTCCTTGGGCAGATAGCCTCCACGGTCCATGTCACCCCTGACACCTCCACATGAGGGCAGCACAGTGGTGTTTCTGGGACCAGTGGTATCAGGCCAAGGGCTGCCTCCGAGACAGAGTTGGCGGATTCTCTGGTCTGGTGCCAGTCTCCCCAGCATCTCGAGGTGAGCATGCCTTTTCAGGGCCCAAGCCCCTCAAGGGTCCTCACCACGGACACCTCTCTGCTCGGCTGGGGGCCCACTGTGGAGATCTCCGCACTCAAGGCAACTGGGCACCGGATAAGAGCGCACAGCAGATCTACCTCCTGGAGCTCCGAGCCATATACCTAGCCTTGAGGGTCTTTTGTTACCACCTGCATCACCAGTTGGTGCTGGTCCAGATGGACAAACAGGTGGCGATGTTCTATGTGAACAAGCAAGGGGACACGGGATCTCGTACCCCTTGTCAGGAGGCACTGGCCCTCTGCTCGTACTCAATCCAACAGGGTATCCTCCTGCAGGCAGTGTACCTGCCAGTCGAGGACAACCTGCTGGCCAACAGGCTCAGCAGAGTTCTCCAGCCGCACGAGTGGCAGCTGGGCCCCAGGGTAGCCAGTCAGCTTTTCCCGCTCTGGGGGGAACCCGTGATGAACCTGTTCGCTAGCCCAGACAGTTTTCAGTTACCCTGCTTCTGCTCCCAGCAGGCCCACCCCTCCAGGGTGGCAGTGGACACGTTCCTGGTCTCATGGTCGGAAGGTCTCATGTACGCCTTCCCTCCTACACTGCTGATCGCCAAGATCTTATTCTGGACTCTCCTTGACAGGGCCTCACTCATCCTGATAGCCCCTCTATGGCCCAGGCAACCGTGGTTCCCGCTGCTTCTACCATTGACGGTGGAGACCTCCATCCCCTTGGGGACCACCCTGGGACTCCTATCTCAGGAGGGGGGCTCTCTGCTGCACCCCAACCTGTTGCTGACAGCGTGGCTGCTGAGAGGGTGACTTTGGCCCTTTTCAACTTTCCGGTTGAGGTGGAAGACATTCTGCTGGCCTCTCGAAAGGCCTCTACTAGGAAGGCTTATGCCCTCAAATGGCACAGGTTCTTTTTTTGGTGTGCCGAACATGGGGCTGACTCCTTCTCCTGCCTGGTGGTTCTGGTGTTACAGTACCTTCTCCACCTCTCTCAGTCCGGGCTCAAGTCTAACTCCGTCCGAGTGCACCTTAGTGCCCTGGCTGCGCTCCATCATCCGGTGGATGATAAGCCTCTCTCAGGCCAACCGTTGATGACTCATTTTCTTTGGGGCCTGCTCTTATCGAAGACTCCAGTACGCCCTCCGGCAACTGAATGGGATCTCAACGTAGTGTTGGGGCAGCTCATTTGCCCGCCCTTTGTGCCTCTGGCTACCTCTCTTAGAAGGTGGCATTCTTGGTCGCGCTTACCTCCACTCACAGAGTTAGCGAGCTTCAGGCCCTTGTGGAGGAGGTACCTTATACCAGGTTCTACAAGAACAGAGAGGTGCTTCGCACGCACCCCAAATTCCTGCCGAAGGTAGTGTCGCCCTTCCATCTCAGCCAGAAAGTGGTACTCCCTACCTTCTTTCCAAGATCTCACTCCAGTCGGGTGGAGACGGTCCTCCCATACCTTGGACTGTAAGAGGGCTTTGTCCTTTTATATCCAGCGCACTCAGGGCCACTACAAAATCTCTCAGCTTTTCATCTCCTACGACCCCCAGTAGGCTGGGGGAGGCAGTGACCAAGTGTACGCTGTCCACATGGGTGGGGGATTGTATCACCCTCGCTTTTGAGCAGGCGAGGCTTCCGCTGGAAGGTCGCATCACGGCACACCGTGTCAGGGCCACGGCGGCTTCGGTGGCAAACCTTTGCTCCATCCTGATGGACATCTGCCTGGCCGCCACCTGGTCTTCAGTCCATACTTTCGCAGCATTACTGCCTGGAAAGAGAGTCCCGACGGGCTGTGCTCCATAACCTTTTCAGGGTTATGGCAGCTCCTACCCTCCGACCCTTCTATGTTCAGGCTACCGGAGTGCTGGTTCATCGGACACAGGGGTTCTACTGTGGTCTGCGTACATGGACTAAATTGCTGCTGCTTGCAAAATGTTGAATTATTGTGTACAGAATTCCAGCAGGAGTAATATATGCCAAGTGATGACATCAATGAAAGTTGCTCAAATCTGCCCCCACCTACTGTCATGGGAGCAGAACCTGCTTCGCTGGACTGGTCTAGCAGGATTCAAGGAAAGAACATTATCAGGTAAACTTTTCTTCATTTGACTCTTTCAAACATAACTGCTGTTGGAAAATCAAAAGGGTAACTGGAGTAATTACATGTTGCACAGATAATGTCATTTTAAAATAAATTCATTGATTGGGGAGGTGGTAAGTACTTCTCGTGTGTATCCTTTTAAGTCTTGCACACTACACAAATGAAACAGGTTTCATTCTTAAATTTTATATCTGTGCCTGCCAAATAGTTTAAATCTTTTTACTTGTACCTGTGAAAGTGTAGTGTGGTTAATTTTAACATGTATGCTTGTAGCTGGGACATAAGTGCAAACCTGCAGGTTAGCACTGACTGAATTCCTTTGAACTGTTTTTCTCTCCAGGGCCTGATAGGTGTACAACTGGTTGTCACCATGGTGATGGCCAGTGTCATGCAGAAGATCATACCACATTATTCACTTGCTCGCTGGCTTCTCTGTAACGGAAGGTAAGATCAAAATAAACTTTTGCTTTATGCCTCCTAGTATCTGAGAGAGAAACCATCAGATCCTCTTCTGATAGGCCATTATGGAAATGGTGCTTTCTTACACTTTCAGACCCCTTCTAGGTCGGCCATTTAGCAAATCTCAGGGGCAAAAGTACAAGTTTACTGCTTAGTCAGCCAGCTGTAAATTTAATGAAACTTGTTTTCAGTTATATAGTTGTGTGTTTGTCTCTAGCAGTTTGTGTCTTTCAAGACATAGTTCAGCACAGCTGTAAACTGTTTCATTTGTTTAAATCCTGTGTTGTAGTACATACCGTTGTGGCACCCTTGCATTTTAGGTATGTTGTATACAATATCTTGAAAAATAATTGGAAATATTCCAGTTGTATGTTGTCATAATATTTTAATAGTATTTTTAGAGGTATACAACTGCAAAAAAAAGTCTGTGCAACTTAGATGTAGTAATTTTTGAGAAAAATAAAATATGACCTGGACATGATTAATAGCACCCTTGACTAATATTTGGTTGCACATCCCTTGGTAGTGATGACAATCTCCAAATGTTTCTTGCGGCCATCTGTAAATTTCATACGTCTGTCTGGTGGTAGTTTCTCCCACTCTTTAACTGCAGTTTGTTCCAACTCATCAATGTTTCCAAGATTCCTTTTACCAATGACAGATATCAGCTCTTTCCCAAGGTTCTCGATTGGATTGAGATCAAGACTCATTGCTGGCCAGTATAAAACAGTCCATTTTTTTCCTTTTTAACCATTCATTTGTATTTTTGGATATTTATTTAACATTTCTTATATGTTTTGTGTCATTGTCTTGTTGAAGGACCCATGGCCTTCGATCCAAACCTAGCTTTCTGACACTAGGTAGCACATTTTGCTCCAAAATACCTTGTTAGTCCTCTGACTTCATGATTCTTTTAATGCGTTTCAGGCCTCCAGTTCCAGAGGCAGCAAAACAGACCCACAACATATTTAGGAAAGGTGTATTTTTTTCCTTATAAGCTTCATTTCTTCATCTGTAAATGTATTGCTGGTCTGCATTGTCAAGTTTGGTTTCATCTGTCTACAGAACATTTTCCCAAAAGGATTGTGGTTTCTTAAGATGGGTTTGGACAAAAGTTAGGCATGCCTTTTTATGTCTCTTTAAGAAGTGGCGTTCTCCTTGGCCTTTGCCCATGACGTCTTTCTTTGTTTAGTGCGAGGCAAATGGTGCAGGTTGAAACCACCACTCCAGATTGCTCCAGGTGAACCTTAAACTCTTTGGATGTTGTATATGGTGTTTTTCTAACAGTTTGCACTAACCTTCAAAGAAGTCTTGGATTAATTTTCCTCTTCCCACCATGTCCTGGGAGGTTCTTGACAGTTCCATGAGCAGAAAACCTCTTAATAACATTGTGGAATGTAGACACAGGAATTGCAAGGTCTTTGAAGATGGCCTTGTACCCCTTTGAATTTGATGGCTGGTAATAATGGCTTTTCTGACGGTCTCAAGCAGCTCTCTTGTTTTGACCTGTGAAAATGGAACAGGGAGTGAATGTAGCCTTTTTTTAAACATTGGAGCCATCTTTCATTGGTTGATTCAAGTCATGAGTACTGACAATTGATCACAGGTACATCTAATTTTACTGTAATGGTAATGTGGTTCTTCTGTTCAAACTGATGTAATTGTTTATAAGGGTGCCAGTAATCATGTCCTGACAGAATCCAAGTTTTTATACCATTTTTTTAAATTGGTCTTGTTTTATTGATTCTTTTATGTGTCAAATATGTGTGCATATATAGTCCAAAGCCATTTCACTGGCCACTTCCTTTTAGGAGATTTTGAACATTAAGGAGTTGAACTGTAAGGGTGCCGGTAATGTTGATTGCAACTGTATATACTCCTTTAGACGTCTGGGAGGATAGGAAATTAAAATCCCCCAAACAGAAATCAAACTTGAAGTACATTGAGCAGCTGTTATACAATTGGTTTAGTAGATTGCCAGTGAGTTGACAATGAGGAGGATCAGTTTCTGATGAGTCTTTAATAATGTGTTTGCTCAGTAAGAATGCAGGTTAAGGATGGAAAAAATCTCAGGCATCAGGTTGCCCAAAATTGACATTAGCTTGAGCCCATGGCGAGCCATCACCGTTGTGGTGGACTTGAGTCTAAGGTGGATACTGACTGCCTGTCCTCGGAGAGGAGTTGGACAAATGAACTATATAAAAATGGCAACAAAGGGAAAGGGAAATAGATTTGAGCTCACTCCTTTCTCAGACATTCATGACGAGTTACAGTTGGGCACAATAGGTATTTTCCTATCCTCAGAGTACTTACAATCTAGGTTTGTATCTGAGGCAATGGAGGGTAAAATGACATTTATTTATTTATTTATTTAGACAGTTTTGTATACCGCCTTATCCTTCAATCAAAGCGGTCACAACACAATTGGGGGATACATTTAACACGCAGGGATATGAGACACATACACTAATACCTACAGGGAACATGGGCAAGCAGGAATGAGTCTTCACATATGGGTATCGTCGGTACCGGCGGAGCCTGCGTGGGAACGCTCCCCAGCGTCCAGTAAGAAAGCTTTTGGGAGCATCCCACAGCGCCTGCGCGCTGCCTTCCCGCCTTTCCCAACCGCCTCTCTCCAGTTCTTCTTTTCCGCGGAGCCAGCAGGTCGTGTTCCTGTCACCGCAGAAGAAGTTCTTTATTTTTTTCTTTATTTTTCTGTGTCGCGTCTGCCTTCTTCGACGTCAGACCGGTACCGCCGGTCTTTTCTTTTCTTTCTTTAAAAAAAAAAAACTAAAACTATTTCTTTACTTCAACTGTGCATTTTCAGTTTGGGCCTTAGGCCTGAGTATTTTTCTCCTTATGGAGAAGCCCGCTTCCAGGTTCAAAAAGTACACAAAATGTGGCGGTACTATTTCTGTCACCGACACCCATGATTGGTGTCTAAAATGTTTGGGTCCTGACCATTCCATCACGGATTGTGTGTCCTGTACCATGATGTCTAAAAGAGGTCGTCAGAACCGAGCAGCCAAGCTCAGTACCCTGTTTCCCTCTGATGCAGCCTCGGTGGCATCGACGTTTTACAGGGCTGCTTCTTCCTCCCATGGATCTCAGGTAACCAAACATAAATCTAGCCGGTCCTCGAAGGGCAAATCTCCCTCTAAGCATCGAGATGCCTCCGGGCTTGTCCTCGAGGATTCCGCACCGGCAAAATTACCCCGGCAGGAAGTTTCGGCTTTCAAAGCATTGTCTATGGGGTCACAGGTTGACATCGATGGCTCGGCCTCGACCGATCACCTGTTGCCGTGTTCTGGGGTACCGGTGGCCTCCACTGGTACCGACATCCAGACTCTGGTGGCGTCGATGGATCAGAAGATTCTGTCCATGCAGCGCACCCTAACGGCGTTTATGCAGGCTGCGACGCCTCCGGTACCGCAACAATCTCCGTTGCCGGTACCGGCTCTGGCACCGGCATCGTTCCCGGTGCCAGTACCGATTGCATCGACATCGGCTTCAGTGTCGACTGCAACGGTACCCTGTCCTACGATGCCCATCGGTACCGAACCGGTACCGCTTACTCCCGATGTCGATCACACTCGGTACGCATATCGGGCTTTACAGGAGCATCCAGACAGCTTTGATTCCTCCGAAGACTCTGAGTCGGAGGCTTCTGTCGAGGCATCGGTACTTCTTCCTCAGGAGTCTGCTTCTCCAAAACGAAGAATGTCTCCTCCAGAAGACTTATCTTTTCAAGACTTCATTAGGGAAGTGGCTAGGGGCCTCTCCATTACAGTGGCCCCTGAGTCAGAGCCTAGAGCCAAGCAATTAGATATTTTGCAATATCCTAAGGCTCCTAAAGAAGCAGCTACCTTACCTATTCATGAGATTCTCTATGATCTCATGTTGAGCATGTGGGAGACTCCTCTTACCACCTCTCCTCATTCTCGTAGGTTAGACACCATGTACCGTGTCCCTCCTTGTCCTGGCTTTCATAAGTCTCAGCTTCCTCACCACTCTATTGTGGTAGAGTCTGCCATGAGGAAAATAAAGAGTGCAAAGAGACACTCATCTAATCCTCCAGGATGTGAATGCAGGACCCTTGATGCTTTTGGCCGAAGGGTTTTCCAAGCTAATATGCTTGCTGCCAGAATCAACTCCTATAGTCTCTATATGGGGATGTTTCTAAAAGAAGTCACAGATCATCTGCAGACTTTAGCCCCTTTTATTTCAGAAGATAAAAGGCAGGAATTTCTCACTTGGCTCAAACATGCCCAAGATGTTTCCAAATTTTCCAACTGTGCAGCCTTTGACTCTTTTGAGTGTGTAAGCAGAGCCTCGGCTATTGCCATAGATGCACGCAGAATTGCTTGGTTACAAGCCTCTGATTTGGAACTCTGGGTCCAAGATGAACTGGGAAATCTTCCTTGTACAGGTGAAAACCTTTTTGGCAGGGATTGGCAAGCAAAGGCCACTCAGATGGATGCTGAGAACTCTGCTTTGGATCAACTTTCAAAGTCTACCTCTGCTCCTGTTAAGAAAAGATTGTTCAAAAAGACACCTTTTTCTAAAAAGGGAAGATATTATCCTGCTTATGGTCAGCAGGCATCTTCTGCAGGTCGTTTTGCTGCAAAGCGTCAGCAACCACCTAAACAGGCCAAGTCAAAGGCTGCCAGGCCTCTCACAGCCCAGCAGCCTCAGCCTCCTCAGGGCCTTTGACTTGCAACTAGAGAGCTTAGCCTTTCTAGCTCTGGAAGAACCAGAGCCCCTCACCATTCCAGGAAGGTTGGCTTACTTTGCTCCCAGATGGGAGCAAATCACAGCAGAGCAATGGACCCTCTCCATTATAAGGGAAGGGTACAAGCTTCATTTCTTAAACCTTCCTCCCCACACCATGGTGAAACAGTTCAATTCTCCAACATCTCTCCTCAACCTTCTGGGTCAGGAGATTGCTACCCTTCTTGCCCAAGGGGCAATAGAAGAAGTACCTCTTCTTCAACAGGGCTCAGGGTTCTACTCCCCTTATTTTCTTATTCGAAAGAAAAGAGGAGGCTACCAACCCATATTAGATCTCAGAGAATTGAACAAGTTTCTATTCAAAGAGAAATTCAAGATGATTTCTCTCGGTACTCTGCTGCCATACCTTCAGAGTCAGGACTGGCTTTGTTCTCTAGATCTCAAGGATGCGTACACCCATGTCCTCATCCATCCAACACACAGAAGGTTCCTTCGGTTCCTTTTTCAAGGAAAGCACTACCAATAAAGGGTGCTTCCTTTCGGTCTGGCCTCTGCACCAAGGGTGTTCACGAAATGCATGGCAGTAGTAGCTGCATTTCTACGCACTCTAGGAATATTTGTTTTTCCATATCTGGACGACTGGCTCATTCGAGCTCCATCCCAGTCAGAGACCCAGACTTGTCTAACCTGCACAATGCGTGTCCTTCAGTATTTGGGACTGGTAATAAATATCCCAAAATCTCATCTCACCCCTACTCAGTCTCTGGAGTTTATAGGGGCTTTGCTGGATACCACAACTGCAAGGGCCTATCTTCCTCAGGCCCGTTGCCTACGCTTGGTGCAGTTAGCCTCCCAGATACAGTTAAAGTCCCATTTAACTGCTCGAGAGATGTTACAACTATTAGGCCACATGGCATCCACCGTGCATGTGGTTCCATATGCTCGCCTTCACATGAGGGCAGCTCAATGGACTTTGTCCACCCAATGGACTCAGGCATCAGGTTGCCTGTCAGACAAAATAGCAAGCTCCAGTCGCCTATTTTGGTCTCTCCAGTGGTGGAAGTCCTCTCCAAATCTGTTGCTGGGGTCCCCTTTTCAGCAGTCGCTACCCCAAGCAACTCTGACAACAGATGCTTCTCCAATGGGTTGGGGAGCTCATCTGCAGGATCTCTCCACCCAGGGCATCTGGTCTCCACAGGAGACTAATCTGCATATCAATCTCTTGGAACTCAGAGCAATATTCTTAGCTCTCAGAGTGTTCCATTCCCTGCTCAGCTACAGGACAGTCCTCATCCATACGGACAACTAAGTAGCCATGTTCTGTGTAAACAAGCAGGGCGGGACTGGCTCTCTGTCGCTTTGCAACGAAGCTTTGCGACTGTGGGCCTTCGCCAGAGAGCATCACATCCATCTTCTGGCAGTATATCTTCCAGGCGTTCAAAACTCTTAGGCGGACAGACTCAGTCGAGTTCAGCTTCCACACGAGTGGTCCCTCCACATGGACCAGGTAGCCAGGATTTTTCGAATTTGGGGAACCCCGGACATAGACCTCTTTGCAAGTCCGTGGAATGCCAAACTTCCCCGGTTCTGTTCCAGAATTCCGTGTCAGGGAGTTCAGGCCAAGGATGCCTTCCTTCTTCACTGGGGTCAAGACTTCCTTTATGCCTTTCCACCCATTCCCCTAATTCCCCAAACTCTTTTCAAGCCTCAGAGAGATAGAGGGACCATGATCCTCATAGCACCACATTGGCCACGCCAAGTGTGGTACCCTCTACTTCTGCATCTCTCTCAAGCTCCTTCCCTGGACTTGGGCTCTGCACCAGACCTTCTATCCCAGGAAGAAGGAACGTTGTGGCACCCAAACCCTCAGTCTCTCCATCTCAGGGCTTGGTTGCTGAGGGCCTAGACCTTCAAGATTTTCATCTCTCTCAGCAAGTCAGAGATGTTGTTCATGCCTCTAGAAAGCCTTCTACTAGACGTTCCTATGCTTTCAAATGGAAAAGATTTACCATTTGGTGTTCAGAGAAGGGTCTAAACCCTCTTGCAATACCTTTGAATTCTTTACTAGAGTATCTCCTGCATCTATCCCATGCAGGTCTGAAAACGAATTCAGTAAGAGTCCATTTGAGTGCTATTTCAGCATCCCTCAAGCCTCTCAATGGACAGCCTATTTCCTCTCATCCTCTTATAGCAAGATTCATGAGAGGCCTTCTTCTAACTAAACCTCACATTAGACCACCTCCAGTGGCATGGGACTTAAACCTGGTTCTTGGCCAGCTTATGAAGCCACCCTTTGAACCTTTAGCCACCACCTCCTTGAAATTTCTTTCTTGGAAAGTTTTATTTTTCTCATTGCAGTCACCTCAGCACGCCGCATCAGTGAGTTGCAAGCTTTGGTGGCTAATCCACCTTATACAAGGTTCCATCATGATAAGGTAGTCCTCAGGACCAATCCACACTTTATGCCCAAAGTGGTCTCGCCTTTTCATCTGAACCAAGAGGTATATTTACCTGTCTTTTTTCCAGGACCTCATGCACCAAGTGCAGAGAGGAATCTTCATACCTTGGATTGTAAGAGAGCTCTCGCTTTTTACTTACAAAGAACACAGCAACATAGACAGTCTTCTCAACTCTTTGTTGCTTTTGATCCTTCTCATTTAGGACTTCCAGTCTCTAAGAGAACACTGTCCAACTGGATTGCTCAATGTATTTCTTTCGCCTACCAGAGTAGGAACATTTCTCTGGAGGGCCATGTCACAGCTCACAATGTGAGAGCCATGGCAGCCTCAATGGCTCATCTAAACTCTGTGTTCATCGACCAAATCTGTCGAGCGGCCACCTGGGTCTCGGTTCATACCTTCACAGCCCATTACTGTTTGGACAAGGACTCCCGCCGGGATGCCTCGTTTGGTCAGGCTGTTCTCAAACACCTGTTCCATTCCTAATCAACTCCTACCCACCTACCCTGGTCGGATGCCAGAGATCCATGGGGGGAGGTAGAGTCCTTTTCAAGGACACACAACCTGTGGTTTCTCCCTGGCATCTGCAGCTAGGGAGTCCCCATATGTGAAGACTCATTCCTGCTTGTTCCTGGAGATAGCACAGTTACTTACCTGTAACAGGTGATCTCTGGGAACAGCAGGAATAAGTCTTCACAACCCACCCACCTCCCCTAGGAGTTGTATCTCTCTATCTTTCCTTTCCTCTCTCTCTCTCTTTGTCTCAGCTTTAAAACTCGAACTGGAGAGAGGCGGTTTGGAAAGGCGGGAAGGCAGCGCGCAGGCACTGTGGGATGCTCCCAAAAGCTTTCTTACTGGACGCTGGGGAGCATTCCCGCGCAGGCTCCATCGGTACCGACGATACCCATATGTGAAGACTTATTCCTGCTGTTCCCAGAGATCACCTGTTACAAGTAAGTAACTGTTTTCTCTAAGAAAGATCGCAAGGAGCGGCAATGGGATTTGAACCTGGCTTCCATGGTTCACAGCCTGCTGCTCTAACCATTAGGTTTCTCCTCCACAAAACACAAAAAGATCAAGCATGGTAAAAAAGTCAAAAATAGAACAAGAGCAAAAAAAGCAACGAGCAAACAAAATAATAAAAAATCTAGGGAAACGTAATTTGTTGCTCTGATTTCTAAAAATAATTTGACACCTGAGTTTCCCAAATATTTTTTCCATTCTGGGTAAATATTGGTGTTCTGAATATCTAAAGCTGTCAGATTTTAACATGAGCAATAGCAAGCCAAACAAACTGCTACTTTCTGGGTGTGGTGTCCCTGGAATAATTGCCAAGGACCTTTATAAGGAATTAATAAGAAATTATGTTTTGGCTACCTGATGTTTTAGAAACCTTGACAGTTCAGGGCATTTCTGCAATTGCTTTATATTATATCATATCTTAGGAGTTTTTTATACTTATAAATTTAAAAAGAGAAGGAGACTGTTGAATAGTTTGCAGTAATTCTGCCCTGGCAGCAGAGCTGAAGGTGTAGTAATAGTATGGAAGTTGGACTAGATGGATAGGAATTCAGAGGTGTAGGGGCTATTTTCTTTTGAGGAATTTTAAAGCAATTCAGTTTTATACTGAATACAACAAGATAAAAGATCATGCATATGGGGGAAATAACACAATTTCTTAAATCATTATAACCAAAATATAAAATTACTTTGACACAGAGAAGTATTCGGCTGCTTTGTAGCCAGGCATTCCTTTTCATCCATGCCAGACCAGTTCACACCTGTCTGTTGTTTCCCCATGCCAACAGATGAAGATAGAGTTAAAGTACTTAGCTTCTCTATGGTGCAGCCTAGAAGTCACTCATTATTTACTGTCTAAAGCAGATGGACGCAGGGCCTGGTGCAACGACGAAGGAAAACCAGGAAGGAAAGAAGGCGTAACACTGGTTAAGATTGCTGGATGTACTGGCCTTAGAATCTATTTGTGTGGCTCTCTTAATCTATGGGAAACCTGATCTGTTGCTGACAAAAAGCAGCAGAATCCCCAGTGACTAGGGTAGAGAGAGAGTACAAGTCTGGATTGGAGCCTCTGTGGACCTAGGACTGCAAATGGTATGGGGAAAAGGACTTTGTGGGGGCTTCCCCATGCCTCCCCCCTTTTTATCCCACAAGGGGCAGGAGTATGGACCACTCGCATGGAGGCAGAAACAGACGTCTCATCCCCAAGTTGGCAGTACTGTACTGACCCAGAACTGATGTCCATGTCCTCAGCAAGCTCCCTGATACTCAATTGACGATTTGAGTGTATTGCGGCATGTACTGTGTCAACTTTATCTTCATTCCTGCTCGTGGATGGCCTTCCAGAATGTTCGTCAGTGTCAGCACTTTGGCGGCTCTCTTGGAAAGGTTTGTACAGGTGTGCCGCAGCCATGCTACACTCTTCTCATGCAGAGCATATAACTTGGGCACTGCATGCTTAATAGTATTGTGGTGCAACATATTGCTATATGGAGCGGAGGAGTAGACTAGTGGTTAGAGCACTGGCTTGGGAACCAAGAGACTGGGGTTCAATTCCCACTATTACTTCATGTGGCCTTGGGCAAGTCGCTTAACCCTCCATTGCCTCAGAAAAATCCAAGTTATCAATGTCTCTGTTTAATGTACATTACCAAGTTTAAGTTACAATGTAAACCGCTTTGAATGAAATGATAAAGCAGTATAAAAAAAACTGTTACATAAAATAAATATAGCTACACAACAAGTCTTGATACTTTTTTTTTTTTAAAAGCTTTATTTAAAGTTTTCCATATAACACAAACAGTAAAACCAAACACTTGACAACATTAACTATGCGTGCACAGGCCAATATTTGTGGGCCAGGGGATGTCAGAAACCGACCTGGGTTAGATCCAACAGTCCGTCTGCCCCAATATTCCCGCTATATTGAGTTCTACCAGTGACGGGCGTTTCCACCATCAGCGAGCCTCCAAAACAAAAAGTCATCTAAACAATTGAGCATTTAGGGTATCCCACTTCCTAAGCAAACCCCGATAAGACGGGTGCTGCGCAACGTAAGCTTTTTCACAGCTATGGTGGAAACACACTAGACTCCACCAGTACTCTGAATTCAGGTTTGCAAAGGACTTCCAATGACACATAATTGCCTTCAGCGCTAAGCCGAGCATTAGGTCAAAAATAGCATAGTCGCATCGAGCTAACTCCGGGATTCCAGCTTGAGACTTATAGATAACAATCCGGTATGTCAAGGGCGTCCACATCTTCAACAGATTCGTCATTCGCTGCCATACTTGATGCCAGTATTTCTTCAGTATAGGGCAGTCAAATAGCATGTGCGCAGGCGTGCCCACACCCTTGTCACAAGACCAACAGCAGTTGCCCCCCTGTGTCTGCCATTTGGCCACTTCACCGGCGTCATGTATGCGCGGTGGGCAAGGAAGTACAGCGTTTGTGTGAGTGGGGCTGATCTTGTAAGCCGTATTTGTTTACTCCAGAAGTTCTCCCACATACTTGGCTGCTCGAGATCACCCACTTCGGATTCCCATACTAGCTGTGCCCCTTGGCATCCTTTATTTTCAGCATCCCGTAGAATGGCCACCATCTTAGAGACTAAACGCGGACCGGTCAAGTTCTCCTGCACCCTGTGGTGAAGAGGTCGACCGGGGCCGATCAGTAGTGGTACCACCCCCGCTCTGCTCAAACAATGTCGCAATTGACACCACTGGTACATGCAGCTAGGTGGCAGCCCGAATTCCTGTGATAACATCGAGAAGGGCTTAAACAGTTTGTTATGCACTAGTTGACCCAAATAAATTATGCCTTGTTTCATCCATGTTCCCCCAAAGGAAGCTGGAGCCGGCGATCTTGAATTTCGGGTTCAACCAGAGTGTGGTGGCAGCGGTAAACTCACGGTCCCATTCCATTGTCTTCAGGAGGGCTCGAAAAGCTTGTTGAGTAGCCCATATTATCTCATTCCCTGTGACCCGCAAATCAGTGTCTGCTCCTACCCGCATCCAGAGCGGAATTGACTTGCTCAATGCAGCTTCGACCTGTAACCATGCCGGATCACTGGACGTAATCTCCTCGTCGCTCCAACCCGTCCCATGCCGCAACAAGGCGGCCACATAGTACCAGTACAAATCCGGAAAGTGGACTCCCCCACGCTTTTTAGACAGCTTTAGCTTCCAAGCTGCTATTCTAGGTGTTTTATGACGCCATAAGAAAGAGAGCATCAGTTTCTCAAGTTTGGCGTAAAATTTCCTTTCAAAAAGGACAGGTACCATACTCAGTATATAATTCATCTTTGGCGCCAAGACCATCTTTATGGTTTCCAATCTGCCCCACCAGGTCAAATGTAAGGGGGTCCATGTATTGACGCATTCTAGTGTAGTTCTTTCACACTGAATTTTGGCCTGGGTGGACGTCTCTTGCAACGTTGCGCCATAAGTTACTCCCAGATATTTGAAAGTGGAGCCTTCAACTCTAAACGGGTGTTGGTGCAGAGTCGCTACCTGAACATGAGAATTCAGTGGAATAATTGTCGTCTTCGTCAGGTTAAGCTTATATCCAGATATGCGAGAGTATTCGGAAATCGCCGCCAGGACGGGGTCCAGTGAGTTGGGGTCTAGAAATAGGAGGACATCATCTGCATATGGGGATATTTTGGTATGGCATCCCGCCATATGTATCCCCGTGATATTCTGTTGTTGTCGAATTTTCAGCAGTAATGGCTCAAGTGCCAGGTTAAACAGTAGCGGCGACAAGGGGCAGCCTTGTCTCGTACCCCTGGTTAACTTAAATTCAGCCGAGACCGATCCATTCGCCGCCACTCGGGCCGTGGGACTGGTGTACAGTATCTCCACACTCTTCAAAAAACGGTCCTGTATGCCGAACCATCTCATCGTTCTAATGAGGAAGGGCAGCTCAACCCTGTCAAAGACTTTCTCAGCGTCCAGTGCTAGCCCCACAACCGGCTCCTCAACATGTTGAGCTCCCAGTAGTACATGAGCTAACAGTCGGCCATTGTCTACCATAGACCTGCTGGGCATGAAACCACATTGATCCGGATGGATTAGTACCTCCATTACTTTGCTGAGCCTATTGGCCAGTATTTTAGCGTAGATTTTGTAGTCCGCATTCAGCAATGAGATAGGTCGGTAGTTTTCTATTATTTGAGGGTCCCTCCCCGGCTTAGGATGAATAACAATCGTGGCTTCCGCTATTGAACCCACCTTAGGACATTCTTCTTTGATCCGGGTGTAGTATGTGTGTAGTTCTGGCAACAGTTGGTGGGAGAAAGTCGCATAGAAATTCTACCGGCAACCCGTCCGGTCCACTGGCTTTCCCTTTCGCCAGCTGTCGAATCGCCTGTTGAATTTCCTTGCAAGTGATATCCTCCTCCAGCGATATCGCTTGTTGCTCTGTAAGCTTAGGTCCAACAATCGAGGAAACAAATTCTGAAAAGGCATTTTCATCATATTTCACCTCAGACTGATACAATGAGGCGTAGAATGCTTTACATCTCTCCAGTATATCTTCATCCCTCAAAAGCAGGACCCCATTAGAATCCTCAAGGCCGGTTATCCTTGTCACTGCCTTCTTGGTTTTCAACATACGTGCAAGCAATGTACTAGCACGATTATTCTCATGATAATACACACTCTGTCGCGCTTTTATCTGTTTATCCACTTCCTGACCCAGCAGAGAGTTGTATTGGTATCGCAATTTTTGCAGACGTAGCAGAACAGTCCTATCTTCATGTTTAGCCAAAAGCCGTTCACCCGCTTTTATTTCCAACTCCAGCTCCGCCAGTTGCCGTTTAGCCACTTTCCTCCGTTGAATGTTAAAGGAGATCATACGTCCACGGATGCAGGCCTTGAAGGCTTCCCACCATGCCCATACTGGAGTCTCAGACACCTGATTACATCTGAAGTATTCAGCTATTTCTGTCCGCATGGAGCTCAGAAACTCTTCATCCGAGAGCCATGATCTGTCAAAGTGCCATCTGGATTGGGCCTTCAAAATTAATCCCAAGTCTAAAGTTAGTTGAACTGCTGCATGGTCTGACACTGTCTGAGCACAGAGCTCCACCGTGTTAATCTGTGGTACTAGTGTTTTAGACACTAGGAAATAATCAATCCTCGTTTGTGTATTATGTGGTAATGAGTAAAATGAGTACTCTCTATCCTTAGGGTGCAGAAGCCTCCAGGGATCAACAAGGCCTAGAGACTCCACCAGATTTTGTAGCATTTTGCCCGCCTTAGGTTTATGTTGTTGTCTATAGGGGGTGCGGTCGAGTAACGGATCTTGTATGATGTTAAAATCACCGCCTAGGATTATATTCGTCGAGCCAGTTTCTAGCAGCTCAATCGCTACTTGTTCAAAAAACAGGGGGTCTTCAAGGTTGGGGCCATATATTGTCATCAACACATAGGTCTCCCCATTGATCTCCACTTTCGCCATGGCCCATCTCCCTCCTGGATCTATCTTCGTGTCCCCCACTTTCGCCGCTAATGTTTTCCGAAGCAATATAAGAACTCCGCCTTTCTTTTGAACCGCAGGGGCGGCAAGTATGTTTTGGTATAACTTCCCTCCTACTTTGTAAGACTCTGAGGAAGAAAGGTGGGTTTCTTGAAGGTATACTACATCCGCTTTCTGCTGGTGACAGTATGTTAATATCTTCTTACGTTTACTTGGATTGGAGATACCCTGGACATTTAAAGACAGGAACTTTAATGCGCTGCTAGGCATAGGTATTAGCGTAGGTCCCTGTGGTGGAAACGCGCGTCATACACAGCCTGTCATTTAAGAACAATGGATTGTTCGCAATAAACAGAAATTGGCCTGCCCGTGTACATCTAACAACAAACAAAACCCAAACATCTTGCATGGTGAAACCCATCCGCCCCCTCTGCTGACCTTCCCCGCATCGTTCCCCTCCCTCAACGATTACAGATAGTGCTTTTCACCCCCCCCTCCCCTATTAGACCCGTAAGACACATGCACTCCCTACAGTTAGAAAACAGCTCCCTAAGGTAATATCAAGTACATCTAAGCATCATTGGGCATATAGTTAGATATTACAAACACAGAACCAACTAGAGACCAAGCAAGCTCGGATCTCTAAGGGTCTCTAGTACAGCTCTTTATCCGAATAGTCTTGATACTTTTTGATCACATCTTGTATCACCAGCTTAGATCCAGATCTGCTGGCAGAGAACCACGAAAAGGCCAAGAAACTATGCAAATCAGGTTAAGATCATCTGGGTATTTATAGGTGGTAGTCAACAGGAAACTTATTTCAACTGAAGCTAAAAAAAAAAAAGGAGGGGGGAGCTCACTGGAGCTCAGGGCTCGGAACCCTGAGGGGAATGCAGGGCACAAGCTCTGGCCTGTTGGGTGGCTCCCCTGGGTTAACAATATCTGAGCTGCAGGCTAAGGTAGCCAACCCTTTCAGAACATAGCTAGAACGAGAAAAGAACAGGGCCATACTGCTCTTCTATCCAAGAGAAGGGAATGCTTTTAAGAATAGGTGTGTTTTTTAAGGGAAGCCTTAAATTTGGGATAAGAGGGTTCCAGTTGAAGATCAAGAGGGGAGATCATTCCAGAGTGAGGGTGCTAGAAAATAGAAAGCCAGTTGTCTCGAGGATTCTAGTCCTTGCTTCTGCAGCAGAGGGAAGGTGAAGATGATTAGTGTGAACTCTATGGAGGGTGTGCAAGAAGATGAGTGAAGAGAGAGAAGCTGGGAGACCAGCATGCATGGCCTTGTGAGTGATAATCGGAATGCTGTATTGAATCCTAAAGGGGACCCGAAACCAATGGTGTTTGATCAGAAGAGGGGTGATATGGTCAAACCTGGAAGCAGAAGCAAGAATACGGACTTTGGAATTTTATACGTATTGTAGCCTCTTGATTTCATAACCTGGAAGTCCTGAAAAAACTGTATAACAATAATCCAGCCTAGAGACAAGAAGACTAAGATGAAGTGTGGCAAGGGCCGATGGAGATAAAGAGTGAATGGAACAGATTTGACGAAGGCCAGAATAGGAGTATTTGACGACAGTGCTGATGTGATCATGAAAAGACAGTGGAATCAAGAGTTACACCGAGGAATGTAAGCGTGGGAGTTAGAGAAATTGGTATGTCAAAATACAGGAGTGATTGTAAGGGGGCTAGGAGAAGGGGAAAGCCAGATTACAGCAGATTTTTGAACATTGAGTGTGAGATGATTATGAAATAGCGAAGAAGCTACAGTGGGAAGACAAGCATTTAGAGGGACAGATCAGGAGACAGTGGATTAGTATGAAGGACAACAAAGATGTCGTCAGCATAGTAGCAGGCAGAGATACCAAACTGCTGAATCAGGAGAGGGAGGGCGGCCAGAAAAATGTTGAAAAGAAGAAGTGCAAGCAAAGAATCCTGTGGGACACCATATACAAATGAGTGAGGCGAAGAAGTTCAGGACTTCAAGGTAGTCAGAAAAGAATGAAACCAATAGAATAGTCTCATAGATACCGATGTCAGAAGGATGAAAGAACAAAATAGCATGATTAACCAGATCAAAGGCAGAAGAAATATCCAGTGATACTAGAAGGGAAACATCACCACGGTCAAAAGACTGGTGAACTTCATTAAGAAGAGAAGTGAAGATAGTTTCAGTGCTATGACTGATGAAATCGAGATTGACGGGGTGAAGAGAGCTGTGCTCATGCTCAGCATCTGCTGATCCCAACCCTTCTGACACAGGAAGCCTGCTTTGGATGGGCTCAAACCAACGGAAGCTGAGCATGTGTGTGGGCTTTGAGGCCCCGCACTACCATTTTCTTTTGCTTGTATAAGGAGAATGTGGCATGAAGAGGAGGACAGTGGTGACACAGGAAGGGAAATGTGCAGTGAGATGCTGAACCCAAGGAGAGGGATGATAGATGGGGGGGGGGGGGGGAGAGAACAGGGGATGCTGGATAAGGGAAGGGGACTGATTTGGACACGGGGAAAGGGACAAGACATGGACATAGAGGGGGGAAGAGGGGGAGGCATATTGGACATGGTTAGGGAGGCAGAAGGAAACATTGGGAGAGATGCTGGTCACGGCATGGAAGCGAAGAGGGACAAATGATGGACACGAAGGGGGGAAGGGAAGGGGTAGATTCTAGATATGGGATGGAGGGGCAGATGCTGGACACAGAAATGTGAAAAGAAGAGCTGTAAATGGAGGGGTGAGAGGGAAGAGACGGTGGGGGAAGCTGGGGGTAGATGCTAAGAAGATGGGCAGAAAGGAATGAGAGGGCAGTGATGGACGTGGGGGGAGAAGGAGGAGAGATGCTGGACAGCTGGTAAATGGGAAGAATGGGTGAAGGGGAGAGAGATTCCTCACATGGATGGGGGGGAAGGAAGAGAGGAGTGATATTGGACATGAGGGAAGGGCGGCCAAGAGAGCAAATAGAATGCTAGGTATCATAAGGAAAGGAATGGAAAATAAAACAAAAGATATTATAATGTCTCTATATCGTTCCATGGTGAGACGGCACCTTGAATATTGTGTGCAATTCTGGTCGCCGTATCTTAAAAAGGATATAGGGTTATTAGAAAAGGTTCAGAGAAGAGCCACCAAAATGGTAAAGGGGATGGAAGGATACTCCTATGAAGAAAGGCTAAAAAGGTTAGGGCTCTTTAACCTGGAAAAGAGTCGGCTGAGAGGAAATATGATAGAAGTCTATAAATTAATGAACGGAGTGGAACGGGTAAATGTATATCGATTGTTTACGTTATCTGAATATAGAAAGACTAGGGGACATGCAATGAAGCTACAGGGTAAACTATTTAAGACTAATAAAAGAAAATATTTTTTCATTCAACTTGTAATCAAACTCTGGAATTTGTTACCGGAGGATGTAGTAAAGGCTGTTAGTGTAGTTGGGTTTAAAAAAGGTTTGGACAAGTTCCTGGAGGAAAGGTCCATAAACCATTATTAAGAAGGGTCCCAGGATATCAATGCTTGACCCAGTATAAGCATTGTGGAACCTGTGTCTTTTGGGGAAACTGCTAGGTACGTATGACCTAGATTGGCCACTGTTGGAAACAGGATACTGGGCTTGATGGACCTTAGTCTGACCCAGTATGGCATATCTTATGTTCTTAGGGGAAGAGACAGAGGGGAGATACTGGACGTGGATGGAAGGGCAGGGAAAAGAGAGGGCAGATGCTGGACCCAGCTGGGAGAGATGGAAAGCTATGAACAGATGCAATAAAAAGAGGAAGCTTGAAGACTAGATGGTGATGAAGACAAGAAAGGGTTAAATCTGAGTGGATAGAGAGGCAGAAGAATAAATGGAAAGAAGCTGAAAGTAGAAGATTACTACCAGAGATGGATATAAAGGAGAACATGAAGACAGGAGGAAAGCCAACAAATGCCAAATAGACAGGAGACCCTGGAAACCAAGGGCAGTCAGAACAAAGTAGTATCAGACTGGGACCAACATGATCAGAAAAATGAAATCACTAGACAGCAAAAGTAGAAAAAAATGCTTATTTTCAATTTAGTGAACGGAATATGTCAGTTTGTGGAATTTTTATCAATATTTTTTTATATTTTCCACAGTATAGAAGAAAATGCATCTCTTTGTATTACTCTGGTGTTACACTGCATACAGAGTCAGGTTTCAGTTTAGAGAATTGGAATTTCAATTTAGCTCATGCCTTTCTCAGGAGCTCAAGGAACGTTACATTATGGGACAGTTAGTGATTTTGGTTTACATTTTTTTACTTTGAGTTTGTGGTCACTTACAGGGCAGTACCAAGGGCTGTGCGAGCAGTGTGGCCGCACAGGTTGCAAGTATAGAAAGGGCTTTGATATCATCACTGGACGTCCAGGAAGCTCAAAAAGAGTGAGTTACTGCATGTGGCTGGGGCAGAGGGGGCAGCGGATTTGTTAGTTGCACAGGGCTGTTTTCTAGCTTGGCACATTCGTGGGCACTTATCCTGTATTTAGAGAAGGCCTATGTTTGTGTTACATATGTGACTAAGGCCAAGTATGCTATTAGTATTGAGTGTCTACTGTAGAGGTCTGTGTTGATGATCATCTTTTTGCTTTAAGTACTGTGAATTTGGTGTATTGCTTTTAGCAAATGGATTTGCAAAACGTATGTATGGCTATTTACTTGGGCCACTTAGGTTGGCCCCCTAGACCTATGTTATGTTATGTTGTGCAGCTAAAAACAAGAGAGAACCCATTTCTCTGGACTGGTATGGTGGGACTCGAGGAATGACAATTATCAGGTGAGCATAACTGAATCTTTTTGGCTATCCTAGTGTGTTACTTGTAAGAAATTAAGTCTTGAAAGACTGGATGGATAATTTGTAACCAGGCTGCTCTTATCTGCTGCATTTTAGTTTTAGCTCCTTGGCATCCTTAAAGATTTCAGAACTATCCCTGTGTTCTCTCTTAGTTCCAGTCATTCATGGTAATTTTAAATGTCTCATCTTTGACTGATGAACTGCCAGATGCATCTTATAACTGTTATTGCTGAACTGCAAATGCTCTTTTTCTAGCCTGCGATGGTATCAGCATCCTACAGAAGATGAACTGAGAATACTTGCAGGGAAACAGCAAAAGGGAAAAAGCAAAAAAGACAGGTAATATTTGTTTAATGGTTGTACATACGTAAGAAATAATATTCTGTAATGTCTTATGTTTTAAAGTCCCTTGGTTAATTTAATGACATGTGAAAGGATTTTTTGAGTAAAAGGTGAAAAATGTGTGTTGTATGTAGTAAATGCCCCCTCTTCCACATTGCACAAAGTTCTGCTGTTCTATCAGATCTAATTGTAGCACACACAAAACCCACTAATTAGTATAGAAAACTAGTTTGTATAAAAATATACACGCAGCAAATGAATTCCAGGCAGTGAACATACTTTTAAATCAACATGTATTTTCCATATCGTCCTGCTAGACCAGTCCACACAAGTGGGTTGTGTCCTCCTCCCAGCAGATGTGAAGATAGAGAAACATTCCTGAAGCTTCTTATGACATAATCATGCCTTTATCAGTCTGTGCCCTCTATAGGCACAATACAGTATTTCTGTGTCCAGCATATGGTGGATGCACGTTTTTCAGCTCTGGTGAAATCTGAACAAAGGAAGCTGGAAGAAGGAAAGATTAATTTCACTCGTGAGCAATCGGTCTGAAGTGTTTCTGGTTTCGACCCATGTGGTTCACTTTTTGCAGAGTCTTGACTGGGTGATCAATCAGGAAAGAGTCATTTGGAACCTTCCCAAATACTGGAATACCTGGGAGCACATTTTGACACTCAGGTAGGCAGAGTCTTCCTGCCTAAGGAGAGAGTGAAAAAAGTTGTCATGCCACCTGGCAGCCTTCTGATCTCAGCAGGCTCCTAGGCTTTGGGATTATCTGCAACTTCTTGTGTTGATGGCAGTGGTGATCGAGATGGTGCCGTGGGCATGAACCCATGAGGTTGCTTCAGAGGTCCTTGCTGTCTTAGTTGTCTCCAAGCTCTCAGGAGTTCGAAGTCGGGCTTCCCTTCCACCAGAGGTGGTGTCCAGCCTGCAGTAGTGGTAGCAACCACAGTATCTGAGTAAGGGTATGCCACTGGATGATCACATGTGGCTTCAGTTGATGGATACCGGCCTGTGTGGCTGGGGAGCCCATTGCAAGAACCGGACAGCTCAGGGTCATTGGAGCAGTCAGCAATTGGCATGACCCATCTACCATCTTGAGGTAATGACCATTCATCTAACCCTTTTGCACGTCTGGATTTTAATCAAGGGCAGAGCAGTCCAGGTGTACTCTGATAATGCCACGGCAGTGGTGTATGTCAGTTGGCAAGGGAGCACGAAGAGTGCCTGAGTGGCCCTGGAGATGACCCTACTGTTCTGGGCGAAAAAGAACCTCCTAGCTCTATCAATGAACTTATCGCTGGAATCGACAGTGTGGAGGTGGACTTTTTCAGTCACCACTTTCTTGATCCTAGGGAGTGGGAATTGTCAAATGGCATTTCAGCAAACTCTATGCCTCTGGGGCTGTTCTGAGATGGACCTAATGGAGGGAGAGAGGAGAGAGGAGAGAGGAGGAGTAGCCTAGTGGTTGGGGCAAGGTACTTCAGGCCGGAAGGTCAGGGGTTCAAATCCCACTAGAGGACAGCAACCTTGGGCCGGAAGGACTGGGGTTTCTGGTCCCACAGATGCTCCTTGTGGTCTTGGGCAAGCCACTTAACCCTCCATTACCCATGTTCCCTGTAAGTATTAGTGTATGTGTCTCATATCCCCGCGTGTTAAATGTATCCCCCAATTGTGCCGTGACCGCTTTGATTGAAGGATAAGGCGGTATACAAAACTGTCTAAATAAATCAATAAACCTACTCCTGTGCCAAAACGTGCAGATTCTCCAGTCGCCACAGGGAAATAGGCTGTGAGGGCATCAACGTCCTAGTTCAGTTCTGGCCAAAACATTGCCTGTTTCCTCTGTGGCCGGTTATGGGATGTTTGCTTTAACGCATAGAGCTGTTCTAGTGGCACTGGATTGGTCAAGGAGGCCAAGGTTCGAGAACCTGATAACTGCTATTGCAGGAACCTCCTCTTTGACTGCCCCTGACCCCGGAGGCTGATTCTTCTGGATGACCTGGCTCTCTTCTCGTTTACAGCTTGGCTATTAAGAGATGTTGCATAGCATGTAAGGGTTATTCTCCTGCCGTGGTTTCCACGTTTGTCAAGGCAAGGAGAGGATCTACCAGCCTGACCTACTTGCGCATCTGGTATCTTTTCAAGCATTGGTACCATGGGCATCAGATTAGATCTTATATGGCAGACTTGCCATTCTTGTTAGCCTTTCCTCAGCATGTCCTGGACAAAGGTCTTTCCTTTAACTCCTGAAAGTTCAGGTTGCAGCCTTATCCTGCTTCAGAGGACTGGTGGCAGGGAGGTCCATTGTGCCGCACCCAGATGTTTCCCATTTCCTTTGAGGGGTGCAATACCTGTGTCCTCACCTGCATTCAGTTGTTTCCTTGTGGGATCTCTACTTGATGCTTCAGGCCTTTATGTCTGAGCCTTTGAGCCCTTGAAGCGGGCTACACTTAAAGATCTGACTTAAGGCTGTCTTCCTGGTTGCAATGTGTTCAGTGAGATGTATCTCTGAACTACAGGCATTATCATACATGGACCATTACTTATCCTTCTTGGAGGAGGCCGTGTGCATTCAGCCCATTCCTTCCTTGAATATTGTGAGCAATTGTGATTTATATAGACAACCCTGTTTCTTCCAAGTTTTCAAATCCCTGTTACATGTAAAATGTACTACAGTTATCCTGTATGTATATGTTTTTGTTCCATGTGAACCGCGCTGATGACAATAGTGCGGTATATAAGAAATATTAAATAAATAAATTCTGGTTGCCATATTTTGAAAAGGATTTATCTGAATTAGAAAAGGAACAAAGAAGAACAACAAAAATGATAAAGGGAATGGAAGGATACCCCTATGAGTAGAGGCTTAAAAGATTGGGTCTCTTCAACTTGGAAAAGAGACAGCTGAGGAGGGGGATATGATAGAGGTCTATAAATTAATGAGTGGAGTGCAACGGGTAAACGTAGATCAGTTGTTAACACCATCAAAAAGCAGAAAGACTAGGGGGCATACAATGAAGCTACAATGCAACCCATTTAGGACTAATCAGAGAAAATATATCTTTACTCAACGTATAATCAAACTCTGGAATTCGTTACCAGAGGATGTAGTAAAAGCTGTTAGTGTAGCTGGGTTTAAAAAAGGTTTGGACAAGTTCCTAGAGGGAAGGTCCATAAAGCATTGTTAAAGAGGATGCAGGAAATCCACTGCTTGCCCCAGGACAAACGTTGTGAAACCTGCCAAGTACTTGTAGTTTGAATGGGCCATTGTTTGAAACAGGATACTGGGCTTGATGGACCTTGGTCTGACCCAGTAAGGCATTTCTTATGTTCCTTTTTGACCAAGGTGTATCTTCCTTCCATGTGAATTAAGTAGTTTGTCTGTCCTCCTTTTCTAAGGAGCAGTGCTTTGGGAAGGATAAGGACCTTCATCTGGTGGATGTTCCCAGAGTGCTCTCTGGTACTTGAAGGTTACTAATATCTTTTGCAAATCAGACCATCTATTTATGCTGTTTGTGGGTCTATGTAAGGGTGAAAGGGTGGCTAAATCTACCTTGGGGCGCACGATTAAGGAGGCCATTGCCTCCTTGAATCTGTTCTGGAGGGTTTGCATGTGTATTCCACTTGGGCGTAAGCATCTTTGTGGGTAGAACGTAGCTCAGTGGCCCCCTCATACATTTGTTGGGTGGCAACATGGCATCATTTTCCACATTTGTCAAGCATTACCGCTTGGATGTCTATGCTGAGGCGGACACAGCCTTTGGCTCAGAGGTCTTAAAAGCTGCCTTCTCTTGTTCCCGTCCAGTGGAGGCATAGCTTTGGTACATCCCACTTGTTTGGACTGATCTAGCTGGAAGATATGGAAGGAGGACAACCAGTGGGACATTGTGATACCTGGGTACAAACTATATCGTAATGATAGAGCTGATCAAATTGGTGGAGGGGTTGCTCTCTATATTAGAGAGGGCATTGAGTCAGAAAGGATTAAAGTTTTGCAGGAAACAAAATCTGCTGCAGAATCTATAGGGATTGAAATTCCATGTAAAAGGGGGAAGGCAATAGCAGTGGGGGTGTACTATCGAGCGCCTGGCCAGAATGACCAAATGGATGATGAAATGCTCAAAGAAATCAAGGAAGCTAACAAATGTTACAGCACAGTAATAATAATGGGTGATTTCAACTACCCCAGTATCGACTGGGTCAGTGTCACGTCAGGACATGCTAGGGAGATAAAGTTCCTAGATGAAATAGATGACTGCTTCTTGGAGCAGCTGGTTCATGAACCGACCAGAGGGGAAGCCATATTAGACCTAATCCTTAGTGGAACACCAGATCTAGTGCAAGAGATAAGGTTGTTGGGGCCACTTGGCAATAGTGATCATAGCATGATTGCCTTTGATTTAAATAGTGGAGGAGGGATAGTAAGGAAATCCACAGTAATACCTTTTAACTTTCGAAAGGGAGACTATGATAAAATGAGGAAAACAGTTAAGAAAAAACTAAAAGGAGCCGTTGCAAAGGTTAAAGACGTCCATCAGGCTTGGCTGTTGTTGAAAAATACTATCTTGGAAGCCCAGACCAGCTGTATTCCACACTTTAAGAAAAGTGGAAGGAAGTCCAAAAAACTGCCAGCATGGTTTAAAGGTGAGGTCAGAGAGGCTGTTGCCAAAAAAGCATCTTTCAGGAAATGGAAAAAAGAGCCAAACGACGAAACCTGGAAACAGCACAAGCACTGGCAAGTCAAATGCAAGGCATTGATAAGGCAGGCAAAGGGAGAATTTGAGAAGAAGCTTGCTGCGGAAGCAAAAACGCGAAGTAAAGACCTTTTCAAGTACATTCGTAGCAAAAAATCTGTGAGAGAGTCAGTTGGTCCATAAGATGATAAAGGGGTTAAAGGAGCACTAAGAGGCGACAAGGCGATAGCGGAGAGACTGAATGAATTCTTTGCTTCAGTCTTTACTGAGGAAGATGTAGGGATGTTACCCATGACTGAAGTGGTATTCAAAGGTGCGGAAGAATTGAAGGAAATATCGATACATCGGGAAGATGTATTACAACTATTAGATAAGCTGAAGAGTAGCAAATCACCTGGGCCGGATGGTATACATCCAAGGGTGCTGAAAGAACTGAAATACGAGATTGCAGACCTGCTATTAGTACCGTATTTTTCGCCGTATAAGACGCACTTTTTCTTCCCCAAAACTGGGGGGGAAAAGTTGGTGCGTCTTATACGACGAATAGAGAGAATCCGCGAGGCGCGGCCACGGCCGTAGGAAAGGCCGCGGCTTTGGTCTAGCTCCGGAGCGGTCGGCCATCTTAGTACACCTGGCGGTGCGCGCTGATGTCATCACACCCTCTGCTCGTGGATCCTACCATAGCGCGGATCTACAACAACAGGTGAGGAGCGGGGCAATGCAATGTTACTGGCTATTATTACTATGTTGGGGGCAATGTTACTGGCTATTATTACTAATGTGGGGGCAATGTTACTGGCTATTATTACTAATGTGGGGGCAATGTTGCACTGGAACAGTGATGGTGATGATGAGTGGGGGCAATGGTGGACATTACGTGATGAGTGGGGGCAATGGTGGATGATGTATTAAACAAAAAGACAAAACGTACCGGTATGTTTGTCTTGTTGTTTTTTTTTTACTGATCCGAAAAAGATCCGATCCGTGACTCCTGATCCGTGGAACGATCCGAACCGTGAGTTCTTTCATTTCTGGATTTCTTGCAGAAAATTACCGTTACTGTACCTCCTTTTCAAGATGTCTAAGCAGAAGAGACTGGCATATAAAGTTGCTTTCAAGCTGGAAGTAATCAAATTTGCTAAGGAGCATGGAAACAGAGCAGCGGAGAGACACTTCGGGCCACCTCCAACTGAGAAAATGATAAGAGAGTGGAGGAAAACAGGAGGATCAGCTCCAAAAGTTGGATAAAAGCAAGCACACCTTACGTGGACCAACTGCAAAGTGGCCAGAATTAGAGGTAGAAGTGAAGGAGTGGATCACACGTCACCGGCAAAATGGACTTTCTGTCTCAACAAAAATGATAATCTATGAGGCCAAACGCATTGCTGTGGAGAAAGGCATTCAGGATTTCATCAGATCACCATCGTGGTGCTATAGATTTATGAAGAGATCTGGCCTTTCTATGCGCACCAAAACCAGAATTGCACAAAAAATGCCAAAGGAATACGAATCAAAGATTCTGTCTTTTCATAAGTTTGTTATTGATGCGAGGAAGAAGAATAACTTTGAAATTAGCCAGATTGGGAACATGGATGAAGTCCCGCTAACGTTTGATGTGCCATCTAACAGAACCGTAGATATCAAAGGAGCCAAAACCATAACCGTAAAAACCTCAGGGCATGAGAAAACCCACTACACGGTTGTGCTGTCCTGCTGTGCAGATGGTACCAAACTGCCTCCGATGTTGATCTTTAAAAGGAAAACATTCCCAAAAGAAACAATTCCACGGGGAGTCGTCGTGCACGTTCATGATAAAGGGTGGATGGACGAAAATGGCATGAGGCTGTGGATTGACAAAGTGTGGTCCAAATGTCCTGGTGGGCTTCTGAAGAAATCTTCCTTGTTGGTGCTTGACCAGTTCAGAGCGCACTTTACGGAAACTACTAAAAAGAACTTTAAGGAAGTTAAGACCCAAATAGCTGTGATTCCTGGTGGTCTTACCAGCCAGCTGCAACCTCTGGACGTTTCCATTAACAAACCGTTCAAAGTTCTGATGCGAGAGGAGTGGAACACCTGGATGGCAGCTAGGAACCATGATCTGACGTCTACTGGGCGGATGAAGAGGCCCACTATTACACAAGTGTGTGAATGGGTTAAAAGGTCATGGGACTCCGTGAAGGAGGACATTGTTGTAAAATCATTCAAGAAGTGTGGCATTAGTAATGCCTTGGATGGAACAGAAGACAACGTCTTATTTGACACCAGTGAGGAAGAAAGTGATGACAATGACTGCGTGGATCTGTCCTTCCTCATTTCTGATAGCAGCGAAGAAGAGGAATTATTGGGGTTCGAATAAAAACATTACAGCCTTATTTTTGTTACTTTCACTGTTTACTGACTTTACTGACTGTTAATGAGAGTAAAGATAGTTCTTAATATGTTACATGGTTGGCATAAAATTGTTCTTAAACTGCTGTTAACTTTATACAGTTGATATAAAATATTTTACTACAGTATTTGGTTCAGAATCTTTTTTTTCTAGATTTTCCTCCTTTAAAATTGGGTGCGTCTTATATTCCGGAGCGTCTTATATGGCGAAAAATACGGTAATCTGTGAACTATCATTAAAATCATCTCTAATGCCTGAAGATTGGAGGATCGCCAATGTAACACCAATTTTTAAAAAGGGTTCCAGGGGTGATCCGGGAAACTACAGACCGGTGAGCCTGACATCAGTACCGGGAAAAATGGTAGAAACCATCATAAAGAATAAAATTACTCAGCATGTAGATAGTCATGACCTAATGGGAGACAGCCAACATGGCTTTAGACAAGGAAGATCTTATCTTACTAATCTGTTATGCTTTTTTGAAGGAGTGAATAATCAGGTGGACAAAGGTGAGTCGGTTGATATTGTGTATCTGGACTTTCAGAAAGCCTTTGACAAGGTCCCTCATGAGAGACCTTTGGCAAAACTAAAGAGTTATGGGATAGGAGGTAGTGTACTATTGTGGATCAGGAACTGGTTAAAAGATAGAAAGCAGAGGGTAGGGCTATATGGCCAATTTTCCCAATGGAGAAAGGTGAATAGTGGTGTACCCCAGGGATCTGTGCTGGGTCCGCTGCTTTTTGACATATTCATAAATGACCTGGAAAGTGGAATAACGAGTGAGGTTATCAAATTTGCAGATGACACAAAACTATTTAAAGTTGTTAAAACCCAAGAGGATTGTGGAAAATTGCAAGAGGATCTTGATAAATTGGAAGACTGGGCATCGAAATGGCAGATGAAATTTAATGTGGACAAGTGCAAAGTTATGCACCTAGGGAAGAACAACCCAAACTATGGTTACACGATGCAAGGTTCCACATTAGGAACCACCACCCAGGAAAAAGATTTAGGCGTCATTGTGGATACTATGTTAAAACCCTCGGCCCAGTGTGCAGCAGCGGCCAAGAGAGCAAATAGAATGCTAGGTATGATAAGGAAAGGAATGGAAAATAAAACAAAAGATATTATAATGCCTCTATATCGTTCCATGGTGAGACCGCACCTTGAATATTGTGTGCAATTCTGGTTGCCATATCTTAAAAAGGATATAGCGATTTTAGAAAAGGTTCAGAGAAGAGCCACCAAAATGGTAAAGGGGATGGAAGGATATTCCTATGAAGAAAGGCTAAAAAGTTTAGGGCTCTTTAACCTGGAAAAGAGACAGTTGAGGGGAGATATGATAGAAGTCTATAAATTAATGAACAGAGTGGAACGGGTAAACGTAGATCGATTGTTTACCTTATCAGAATATAGAAAGACTAGGGGACATGCAATGAAGCTACAGGGTAAACTATTTAAGACTAATAAAAGAAAATATTTTTTCACTCAACGTGTAATCAAACTCTGGAATTTGTTACCGGAGGATGTAGTAAAGGCTGTTAGTGTAGCTGGGTTTAAAAAAGGTTTGGACAAGTTCCTGGAGGAAAGGTCCATAAACCATTATTAAGAAGGGACCCAGGATATCAATGCTTGAACCAATACAAGCATTGTGGAACCTGTGTCCCTTGGGGAAACTGCTAGGTACATATGACCTAGATTGGCCACTGTTGGAAACAGAATACTGGGCTTGATGGACCTTGGTCTGACCCAGTATGGCATATCTTATGTTCTTATGAGACATTTTACTTACCAGATAATGTCCTTTCTTTGAGTCCTGCTAGACCGGTCCAGGACCTACCCCTGGAACCATTATTGGTCTGCTGTACTCTTGGTGGTTGGCCCTGCAGGCTCCTAACCTTCTGATAAGCCCTCTGACTTTGATCATGTACATAGTTATGCTTCCTGTTCTGTTGAAAATTACTATCTTCACTGAGGTGATGTGAGGTCTGAGATTCCTTACCAAATGCTTTGGTACAAATACTGTATTAGGCCCCTAGAAGTACAGGCTGATAATGGCATGATAATGTCATAAGAAGCCTCTGGAATGTTTGTCTCTCCACATCTGCTGGTAGGGGGACACAATTCACTTGTTTGGACTGGTCTAGCAGGACTCAAGGAAAGGACACTATCTGGTAAGTAAAATGTCACCTTTCTAAGTAAGCTATATACCCTTATCAAATGACATAGATGCAGTTTTCAAAACAATTTTCTTGGTAAAATAGCCTAGGACAAAATAGCCTAGATCAAAAATGACCGAAAAGAATATAATAAACTCCCACTGTTCCAGCATGAACTGTGTTTTGGTAAAGCAGCTTCTTCCTAGTCCCCAGCTGTGTTCTGTCTTGACTAGATTGTAAGCTCTGATGAGCAAGGACCATCTCTTACATGTCTCTGTACAGTGTTCTGTGTGCCTTGTAGTGCTATACAAATGATCAGTAGTAGTAGTAGTAGACAGTTGAGGATGACAAATGGGCTCCCTCAAGGAAATTGGTTTAGAGCTATCCAGAGATATTTCTTTATAGCTTTCTTAGAAAAACAACAAAAAAAGCCCCCCACATACATATCTTATTGTGCACTGTGTATTTTCTTTTCTTTTTTTTTTGTTTTATGTGTTAAAGAAACTGTTTTAATTATTTGCTAGACCAGCTCAGATTGAGTGGGTTATGCTTCCTTACCAACAGGTGAGGCACAGACTTCAACAACTTTCAGTAATTTCATCACTTGGCATATCTACTGGTGCAGCACTGAGAGAAGTTAACATCTCCTCTTAAGTTAATGGCGGACTGGGTGACCAGGGAGTTGGAGCGAGGGAGAGCCCGAGATGTGGTGTACTTAGATTTCAGTAAAGCCTTTGACACTGTTCCGCACAGGTGACTTATAAACAAACTGAGCACCCTAGAGATGGACCCTAAAGTTACTGATTGGGTTAGAAATTGGTTGAGTGGGAGGCGACAAAGGGTAATGGTAAATGGAGCTCACTCTGAAGAGAAAGAGGTTACCATTGATGTGCCACAGAGATCTGTCTTTGGTCCGATTCTTTTTAACATCTTTGTTAGTGATATAGCAGAAGGGCTGTCAGATAAGGTTTGCCATACTAAACTCTGCAATAGAGTAGACATCCAGGAAGGAGTAGATAGCTAGATCCCTTCTCATGCTAAGCTTGAAGAATGGTCAAGAATTTGGCAGCTAAGATTTAATGCTGAGAAATGAAGGGTCATTCATTTGTACTACAAAAATCTAAGGGAGCGGTACAGTGTAGGGGATGGGGCACTTCTGTCCACAAAAGAAGAGCGGGACTTGGGTGTGATTGTGTCCGATGACCTTAAAGTACCTAAACAGCTATAAAAGGTGACGGCGAAAGCCAGAAGGATGCTTGGGTGTATAGGGTGAGGAATGACCAGCAGAAAAAAGGAGGTGATAGTGCCTCTGTATAAGTCTCTGGTGCAACCTTGTTTGAAGTATTGTGTGCATTTCTGGAGTCCACTCCTTCAAAAGGATATAAACAGGTTGGAGTTAGTGCAGAGGGTGGCTACTAAAATGGTTAGTAGTCTTTGTTATAAAGCATATGAGGACAGACTTGAAGATCTTAATATGTATACTTTAGAGGAAAGGTGGGATAGAGGAGATATGATAGAGATGTTTAAATATCTCCATGGTATAAATGCACAGGAGGAGAGTCTCTTTTGATAGAATGCAAGCTCTGCAACGAAGGGACAGAGTGAAAGGGGATAGACTCAGGAGTAATATGCAGAGATATTTTTTATGGAAAGAGTGGTAGGTTCATGGAATAGTCTCCCAGTTGAAGGTGGTAGAGACGAGAACAATATCTGAATTCAAAAAAGCATGTGATAAGCACAGAGGATCCCATTCTAAAGGGAAAAAAGGGGACTATTGTAGTTGATATGGAACGTCAGACTAGATAGGCCATGTGGTCTTTTTCTGCCATCATACTTCTATGTTTCTATGGTAGTGGCTAGATGGTAGCTTTGGCTCTGCAATTTCGTCAACTGATGCTGCCTCTGAGCTGAAGCTGAGCAGGCTCCCTTTTAGGGACAACTTGCTCTTTGGGAAGGACATGGAGAAGTTGAGGTGTCTCTCCTCCCTGGATTTTGCAGAAGTGTATTTCCTATTCCCATTCAGGAGCAATATCCGTGATTTCTTCACTCCTGTGTCTAGGGGTTCAGTTTTGGACTTGGTCCTTTGGCTTGGCCATGGCTCCTATGTGGTGACTTTTCTCTAAAGGTAGGGGATCCCTGTTCTCCCATACCTTGATGTCTGGAGATTCAATCAGACTGTCTGGAGAAGCCCAGAGACAGCATAGCTCTAGTGCTTCACTGGCAGGACAGGCTTCGCTTGATGGACTACTATCCCAAGAGCAGCCTGATCTCCTCACAAGACTTGGAGTACCTCAGTGTTCAGTTCCACACTTTCCTGGCCCTCATGCCGGAGAGGTGTCTCAAACTGCAGAGCCAACTCTGGGTATTCTGTGCTCAGTTATCTCACTGGGCCAGGGACTACCTTCAACTCCTAAGGTCCATGTTGTCGACCCTGAAACTTGTTCCTTGACCCAGGGTGTGCATACACCCCCTTCAGAGACATTCACTGTCTCTATGGTCCCTGTTCCTTGCAGTGCAACCAGACCCTTCCTCTTCCCTAGGAGACCGAGGATCAGTTAATATGGTGACTGCAGTCTTTGCCATCTGTTGTTCTGTATGCTGCTGAATGCATCCAGTTGGATGATAGTCATCACAGATGCCAACCAGATAGATTTGGGAACCTACAGTCTAAGTCAGCTAGTTCAGGGGCTTTGGTCCTCTCTGGAGCCCTCTTGTTGTTTTGATTGGAGGTCAGGGCTATCCACCTGGATCTGGAGAGGTTCAGCCTCTCTTGGTGGGTGAAACGAGCTCCATATTCTCAGACATTGCCATGGCTGTGGAGGAGATCAATGAGCAGAGTGAATCTCGCAGTACCTCCAGAGTTTAGATAGAATTTTTTTTCTTTTTTGTGAAGATGCAGATACTCTGGGATTTGGCCTTCAGATGGCATTTATTGTGTGATGCTGCCTGTCTTCTGCTACCTTGTCTGCATCAGCAAGGGTAAACTGAGTCAGGAGTGAGGCAATGCCCATCCCCCCACTCCCCCCGACCCTGCCGGATGATATCATCTTATAGAGCCCAGGACCTGATAAAGCTGACGCTGCCTGCTGGAAGGGTAGGAAGTAGATATCCCAGGATATGTTTTCAGATTATTTTTCTTGTGCGAGGCTGCATGTGGTCTTCTCCCCTTGTTAGAATTGGCAAGGGTGAGCTGAGTCGGGAGCGAGGCATTGTCTCCCCTTCCCCCCAACAAAGTTATCTGGTGATGCCCAGGACCTCATAAAACTGATGCTGCCTACTTTGCAGTCACGTGCCCAAAGGAGCACTTGACCAAAGCAACCCCGAGAACCCCAAAGAGGCACTGAATTCTTGGAGATGCCCAAAGGAGTTGGAAAGAGAAAAGCCAAGGATTAAACTCTTGCTTCTACATCATCTACGCCAAAGGTAACAACAGGTCCCATGGATAGTCATATGCAGGCTGGGATGGTTGAGACAGTAGGGGCTTCTGGGATATCTTATCTTCTTGTGCCCTTTTCCATCTCCGGAGCCTCTCTTAGGATGATTACGCCTCATCCTGTGGGGAACCTGGACAAAGAAGGTGGGGGTGCTGCTACCCCTTTAATGGATTTGGTTGGGGATATGGAATCTGTCCCTGGACTGACCCCATCACAAGTCATTGAAGTTTCAGTGCCTATCCCTATTAAGTTTTCTGGCGCAATTATTTCCTAGGATGCTCAGAGGAATTGTTCTTCTGAAGTGTCCTTACTAGACATCTGGAAGACTGTGTCCCAGACTAATGTGTTGAAGGGTTTCCTAGATCAAACTGTGCAATTTTCTGTGCAGACTGTAGAAAAATTACATTTACAGAATGAAAGGATTTCCAATTTATCTGAAAAGTATGAGAAGATGGAACTACAAGTAGGATCATTGCAATCTCTAAGTGCCACAGGTATTAAAGATAGTTTGCATAATCAACTCGAGTCTTTGGAAAATTATTTTCAGAGTAAAAATTTAAGATTCTTGAATTTTCCAAAGATTAAGATGATTGACTCCAGTGTTTCTTTTGAGGAAATATTTTAAGAAAATGTTGCAGTTACAAGAGGCAAATGCTATAGTAGTATCCAATTTGTATTATTTACCTACAAGGATGGTTACTCAGAATGGGTCTGAGGTTGCGCAAGTGGAGGGAGGATACAGATTTAGATTTGACTAATTTCCTTGGGTCTTCATAGATGCAGTCCCCTACTGTGCCATCTTGATTGCTTCATTTCTTGCAGAATTAGTTCATGTTTAATGGGCTTGTTTTATAAAAGCTTATTTTATGGCCAGAAGATTATATTTTTCCCAGACATTTTAGGATTACTCAGAACCATAGGAGGAGTTTTCTCTAGCTTAAGCCAAATGTTATGGTGGCTAAGAGGGGACATTTTTCCTCTGTTTTCTATGTAAATGTCTGGTAGTTCAACAGAGGGCGAGATATGTCTTTGTAGTCTTTGTAGACCCACTTGAGTTGGAAAATTTTCTGTTGGGCAAATATAATTTGTATGTCTTTAGTATGTTCTACTTTTTATGTTCTATTTTAAAAAGGTGTAGAGGAGTTGTATCCTAACATTATTTTTTTTTTTGTGATCTAATCCAGTATTGGGAATTTGCTTCCTTGTGTTGGGGGCTAAAAAGCATGTCTGTATTTTCCTGTTTCTATTGTTTATTTCTTTTTTTGATGTTTTCTGTATACAATTTCCTCTTTTGCTTCTTTGTTGTAAACCAGAATCTTTCAATAAAAAAAAAATTAGTAACAGTAAAGTGGAGGGTCCTACTTTGCTCTTCACCTGTTGTTGGTGGAGTTTTATCTGTTGGTCTGGGAATGTCCCATGCAAATGCTTGATTAGACTTTCTATGATTTACATAAAAAATTATACTTTATAATTGACATAAAAAAGAATGACTCCCAACAAAAGCAAAATGACATTGGAAATAGCTACACTTTTAACATTAGAAGCCCCAAAGTGCGTCAATTGACGCAAATGCATCTTCGATGGTTTATACCAGCGCCACTGCTAGAACCATTTCAGTTATGTAATGTCACATACTGCACTTAGTAAACAAATAAGTAACTTCAAATTAATTCACATCTGCACTTCACGCTCAACGCAGTCGTCGTGATAATGCGTCAATTGATGCACTTTGAAATTTCTAGGTAAAATGCCTTTTGGGGATTCTAGTGTTAAACCACACATCAATGGCAAGTGGGAAGGGGCGTATAGAACAAAATCCATGCAAAACGCAGGCAAGCCAGTCAGCAAATGCTGGAAAGCAATGAGCACAAATGCTCCAAACCTACCCAACAAAGTTCCTGATCTGGAAGCCCTAATGGTGGAAATGGACTTGGACATTGTGGCCATTACAGAAAGATGGTTTAACAAGTCATATGAATGGGATATAGCCATAGCTGACTATAATTTATTTAGAAGAGAGATAGAGGGTAGAAAAGGAGGAGGAGTAGCCCTATATGTCAAAAGCAATATTAAAGCAGGGGATGTGGTGATGTGGGGAAAAGCAATATTAAAGCAGGAAATGCAGGGGATGTGGGGAAAAGAAGAAGCACTGTAGATTGTTTTGGAAAGAGGAGATGGCACTTTCATCCATACTGGTGTAGTCTACAGGCCTCCAACTCATACCGAAGAAATGGATAGTGAATAGATTGCTGATATTGCAAAGATAGCCATGAAGGGGGAACTGATCATATTGGGTGACTTTAATCTACCCAATGTGGAATGGAGTATTCCTTCTGCAAATTTGAAAAGAAGTAAAAAAAATTGTGGATATCTTCCAAGATGCATTACTTAGACCAGGGGTGGGGAACCTTTTCTCATTTGAAGGCCGCATGAGAGCTAACATCCTTCCAAGAAGGTCACATTCTAACCCCCCCCCCCCCAAAGAAAATCCAAAACCAAATTTACTGCAAAATGCAAATAATTGAATAGTAATTTAGCTTTTATACAGAATTAACCCTTTCAAGAATCTTATACTGCCATACGGCAGAGTGCATATGTATGTATGTATGTATGTATATCTGATTTTAAACAACTAAGCTAGCTGCTTACCTTTCAGTGACTCTTCTGAGATTGTTTTTTGCGAGAAAGCAGATGTGATATATTAGGCTGCAACGTGGATGTACGTAGTCTTTACTGGTCTTCTAGGTGTTCATCTGTAATTTGTGATCTTAAGGATGTCTTAATTTGTGTTAAGTAGGAGAATGTAGAGATTCGCAGCGATATGTTGTTGAGAAGCAGGAGAGCAAGCGTCGTGCGTGTTCCCTGAGGTGAGGATATTCAACGGCATTTTTCCATATTTGAATTGGATTTTCTTTGCTGTCAAACAGCGACTTCAGAATATAATCTTCCGAGAGCTCAATTAACTCCATCTGCAGCTTCTCTGGGGCCTCAGATACATCAACTAAGTGAGGTTGAAAAGCCAATTTGAGGGTCATGTCATGCTTCTCAAAATCTCTGAACCTTTCATTGTATTCCTTGATTAGCAAGTCTATAACTGATTCATATTGTTTGAAATGTTCAAAAGAATATTTTTCTTCATTAATCATTTTTACTAGGTGAGAGAAGTGTGTTCTTTATGAAGCTCATTTTGGCCAAGAAGTGATTTAAGAAACGTTAATTTTTTTCTGAATATTTTTATTTCTCGCCACATATCATATATAGACTTGGTGTTACCTTGCAATGAAACATTCAAGTTATTTTGCTTTCTCATTATATCACACAGAAAAGCAACATTGCTATGAAACTCCTTGCATTATAATTCACAGTGTTCATTCCTTTCCTCGAAAAATTGGATTATTTGTTCACGCATATACAAAACTTTGACTAAAACCTGTCCTTGTGATAACCAGCACATTTTCGAATGGTAGGGCAAATCAACACTAATTACCTCATTATCCATCATTAGCATCTCACAAAATTGTCGATGTCTCGTTGCATTTGCTCGAATATTTCATAATTCCTACAACTTTCTGCAAAGTGTCATTTAAAACAGTGGATTTGGCACAGAGACTTTGTTGATGCAAAATGCAATGAAAAGAGATAAGATCTTTTTGGCTTGAAACCTCTTAAGTTGTGCGATAAAGCCTTCCTTCTTCCCTGTCATAGAAGGTGCACCATCTGTGCATATACTTACTAAATTAGCCAGATTCAGTCCGAATTCACGACATCTGTCTTTAAAATCGTTGAACACATTGATTCCTCGCGTTCTGCTCTTTAGAGTGCTCAGAGTAAGCAACTCTTCGTAAACACGAAAATCCTTACTTATGGCGGAAACAAAATACAGTACCTGTGCTGAGTCAGTGCAATCAGTTGATTCAACCAGCGCTATTGAATAGTACACATTTTCTTTATGGATTATTTCTTTCAGTTGATCTACTACATTGAGTGCTAATTCATGCTGCCGATCAGCATTAGTTCTTCTTGAAAGAGGCAGTTGTTTGTATTTGTTAACCTTATCAGGATCTAAGCATCCTACAACCTCTACGATGCAATCTTTTATAATTTCCGCATCACTAAATGGCTTACCTTTTTTCCCAAGTATATACGCCACTTTATAAGTAGCTTCTGTAGTTGCGTATCCGATACTCTGCACTGATTGGAATAACTGCCTCTGCTTTTGCTTCCCTTCTTCAGACCTTTAAATACTTAGAGTATTAATGAACAAACAAACTTCTTCCAAAGACGGGGAAGCTGTAAAACTAGAGGGCATAACATGAAGCTGCAAGGGGGTAAACTGAAAGACAATATCAGGAAATACTTTTTTCACTGGTAGGGTGGTGAATGCTTGGAATGCCTCCAGAAGGAAGTGGCGGGGACAAATACAGTGACAGAATTCAAAAAGGCATGGAACAGACACAGAGGATCCCTTTATAGCAACAGGATGAAATCAAAACAAACATAACTATCTCTTATTTCTCAGTAAATAGGAGTGACCTACACAGAGTGGTGGGTACACCCCTAAACAAAGGCATGGCAAGAGGTGACCTGCACGGAGTGGCAGGTGTACCTACTCTTGCCGCCTAGCTGGGCAGACTAGATGGACCATACTGATCCTTATCTGCCATCATATACTATGTTACTATGTGAGGATGTGCTAGGGAATGAGCTGGGGCTAATTAGGGGATGAGAGGCAGAAGGTGGAGATGAGACTTGGGAGGGGATGCATATAGAGAGTGGAAATGGGGGACTAGAAAGTGGGAGAAAGATGAGGACATATACAGTAGGAAGCTGGCTAAGGAATGAGATAAGAGGGGAATGGAAGGATTTGGGAAGTAAGGTTAGGAAATGGAAAGCTTGTTAAGAAGGTGTAAGGAGGAAGGCTGAAGATTGAAGAAGGGAGAGGGAGGAATGGAATGAATTTGAAACATACAGATCAAACCAAGTGAAAATGCTATGTAGAAATGCTAAATAATCAAAGTTTAGAATTTTAAGTTAAAGGTTTTATACATACAAAATTATTTACAATTACCAAAATGAGCAATAGTAGAAAGGAAAAATTGTATAAGTAAACTAAATGTTAAGTAAACATCAATCTCCAGGAACAAGCAGGAATCTAGTCATCACATATGGGTATTGTCGGTACCGACGGAGCCTGCGCGGGAACGCTCCCCAGCGTCCAATCAGAAAGCTTTTGGGAGCATCCCACAGCACCTGCGTGCTGCCTTCCCGCCTTTCCCAACTGCCTCCCTCCAGTTGAGTTTTAAAGCTGAGACAAAGAGAGAGAGAGAGGGGGAAAGGAAAGAGATAGAGAGATACAACTCCTAGGGGAGGTGGGTGGGTTGTGAGGACTACATTCCTGCTGTTCCCGGAGATCACCTGTTACAGGTGAGTAACTATTCTATCTCCAGGAACAAGCAGGAATCTAGTCATCACATATGGGGACTTCCTAGCTTTAGGTGCCAGGGAGAGACCCCAGAATTTGTGTGTCCCTGAGAAAGGCTCCACTTCCCCCCATTGATCTCTGGCATCCTATCAGGGATGGTGGGTAGGAGTTGATTAGGTATGGAACAGGTGTTTGAGAACAGCCTGACCAAACAAGGCATCCCGGCGGGAGGCCTTTTCCAAGCAGTAATGGGCTGTGAAGGTATGAACAGAGGCCCAAGTGGCTGCTCGAAAGATGTCGTCAATAGACACAGAGTTCATATGAGCCATTGAGGCTGCCATGGCTCTCACATTGTGAGCTGTGACATGGCCCTCCAGAGAAAGGTTCTTACTCTGATAGGCGAAAGAAATACACTGAGCAATCCAGTTAGATAGTGTTCTCTTGGAGACTGGAAGTCCCAAATGAGAAGGGTCAAAAGCAACAAAGAGTTGAGAGGACTTTCTATGTTGCTGTGTCCTTTGTAAGTAAAAAGCTAGAGATCTTTTACAGTCCAGGGTATAAAGATTCCTCTCTGCATTTGATGCATGAGGTCCTGGAAAAAAGACATGTAGGTAGACCTCCTGGTTGAGATGAAAAGGCGAGACCACCTTAGGCATAAAGTGTGGATGAGTCCTAAGGACTACCTTGTCATGATGGAACCTTGTATAAGGTGGATTAGCTACTAGTGCTTGCAATTCACTAATGCGACGTTCTGATGTGATTGCAATGAAAAAGATAACCTTCCAAGAAAGGAATTTCAAGGAGGTGGTAGCTAAGGGTTCAAAAGGTGGCTTCATGAGCTGTCCAAGAACCAGGTTCAAGTCCCATGCCACCGGAGGTGGTCTAATGGGAGGCTTAGTTAGAAGGAGGCCTCTCATGAATCTTACTATAAGAGGATGAGAGGAAATAGGTTGTCCATTTAGAGGCTTAAGGGAAGCTGCAATAGCACTCAAATGGACTCTTACTGAATTTATTTTAAGGCCTGTATTAGACAAATGGAGGAGATACTCCAGCAAAGATTCCATAGGTATGGCAAGGGGGTTAAGACCCTTTTCTGAACACCAAATAGTAAACCTTTTCCACTTGAAAGCATAAGAACATCTAGTGGAAGGTTTTCTGGAAGCATAAAGAACATCTTTCACTTGCTGAGAAAGATGAAGATCTTGGAGATCTAGGCCTTCAGCAACCAAGCCCTGAGATGCAGAGACTGGGGATTGGGATGCCATAACGTTCCGTCATCCTGAGATAGGAGATCTGGAGCAGACCCTAACTCCAGAGAGGGAGCTTGAGAGAGATGTAGAAGCAGAGGGTACCACACTTGCCGTGGCCAATGTGGAGCTATGAGAATCATGTGGCCTCTGTCTCTCTGAAGCTTGAACAGGGTTTTGGGAATTAGGGGAATGGGTGAAAAGGCATACAGGAAGTCTTGACCCCAGTGAAGGAGGAAAGCATCCTTTGCCTGAGCTCCCTGAGCCGGAGTTCTGGAACAGAACCGGGGAAGTTTGGCATTCCACGGACTTGCAAAGAGGTCTATGTCCGGGGTTCCCCAAAGTTGAAAAATCCTGGCTACCTGGTCTGCATGCGGAGACCACTCGTGGGGAAGGAGAACTCGACTGAGTCTGTCTGCCCAAGAGTTTTGAACGCCTGGAAGATACACTGCCAGAAGATGAATCTGATGCTCTCTGGCAAGGGCCCACAGTCGCAAAGCTTCGTTGGAAAGTGACAGAGAGCCTGTTCCCCCCCTGCTTGTTCATGTAGAATATGGCTACCTGTTTGTCCGTATGAATAAGGACTGTCTTGTAGCTGAGCAGGGTGTGGAACACTCGCAGAGCAAGGAAGATTGCTCTGAGCTCCAAGAGATTGATATGTAGGCAACTCTCTTGTGGAGTCCAGGTGCCTTAGGTGGAGAGGTCTTGCAGATGAGCTCCCCAACCCATTGGAGAAGCATCTGTTGTAAGAATTGCTTGGGGCAGGGGTTGCTGAAAGGGGGACCCCAGCAACAGGTTTTGAGTGGACTTCCACCACTGGAGAGACAAAATGAGGTGACTTGTGTTTGCTATTTTGTCTGACAGGCAACCTGATGCCTGGGTCCATTGGGTGGATAAAGTCCACTGAGCTGCCCTCATGTGAAGGCGAGCATATGGTACCACATGCACGGTGGATGTGGCCTAGTAACTAACATTTCTTGAGCAGTTAAAAGGGGCTTTAGGACTGCTTGAGAAGCTAATTGCACCAAGCGAAGGCAACGGGCTTGGGGAAGATAGGCCCTTGCCTTTGTGGTATCCAGCAAGGCTCCTATGAACTCTAGAGACTAAGTAGGAGTTAGACTGGATTTTGGGATGTTTATTACCAGCCTTAAATACTGAAGGATACGCATTGTGCAGGATAGAAAAGTCTTGGCCTCTGACTGTGTTGGAGCTCGAATGAGCCAGTCATCCAAGTAAGGGAAGACGAATTTTCCCAGAGTGCGTAGAAATGCTGCTACCACAGCCATGCATTTCGTGAACACCCTTGGTGCAGAGGCCAGACCAAAAGGAAGCACCCTGTATTGGTAGTGCTTTCCTTGAAACAGGAACCGAAGGAACCTTCTGTGGGTTGGATGGATGAGAACATGGGTGTACGCATCCTTGAGATCTAGAGAACAAAGCCAATCCTGACTCTGAAGGTATGGAAGCAGAGCGCCGAGAGAAATCATTTTGAATTTCTCCTTGAGAAGGAATTTGTTCAATTCTCTGAGATCTAAGATAGGTCTGTATCCCCCTGTTTTCTTTGGGATAATAAAATAAGGGGAATAGAACCCTGTGCCCTGTTGATGAACAGGCACGTCTTCTATTGCCCCTTGGGTAAGAAGGATGGTAACCTCCTGACCTAACAGGTCGATGAGAGAGGTCGGAGAATTGAACTGCTTCACTATTGTGGGAGGGGGCATGCTTGAAAAATGAAGTTTGTACCCCTCCTTTATGATGGAGAGTGTCCAATGCTCTGCTGTTATTTGCCCCCATCTGGGAGCAAAATGGTATAACCTTCCTGGAATGGTGGACGGTTCTGGTCCTTCTAGAGCCAGAAAGGCTAAGTTTTCTAGCTGAAAGTCAAAGGCCCTGAGGAGGCTGAGGCTGCTGGGCCGGTTGAGGCCTAGCAGCCTTTGCTTTCTTCTGTTTGGGTGGTTGCTGACGTTTGGTTGAAAACTGACCTGCAGAAGATATGCCTGCTGACCATAAGCAGGATAAAATCTTTTCTTTTTAGAAAAAGGTGTTTTCTTGAACAACTTTTTCTTAACAGGATCAGCAGTAGACTTGGACAGTCTATCCAAAGTGGAATTTTCAGCATCCATTTCATTGGCTTTTTATTGCCAATCTGTACCAAACAGGTTCTCACCAGTACAAGGGATATTTCCCAATTTATCTTGTACCCAGAGCTCTAAATCAGATACTTGGAGCCAAGCAATTCTACGTGCACCTATGGCAATAGCCGAGGTTCTGCTTATACATTCAAAGCAGTCGAAGGCTGCACGGTTGGAGAATTTAGAGACATCTTGGGCATGTTTGAGCCAAGTGAGAAACTCCTGCCTTTTATCCTCAGAGATGAAAGGACTTAAAGTCTGTAGATGATCAGTAACTTCCTTTAGGAACATTCCCATGTAGAGACTATAGGAATTAATTCTTGCAGCAAGCATGGAAGCTTGAAAGACTCTACGTCCAAAAGCATCCAGAGTTCTGCATTCACGTCCTGGAGGATTAGAGGCATGTCTTTTTGCACTTCTAATCCTTCTCATAGCGGATTCCACCACGATAGAGTGGTGAGGAAGCTGGGTTTTATGGAAACCAGGACAAGGAGGGACACGATACATAGTATCTAACCTACGAGAATGAGGAGAGGTGGTAAGAGGTGTTTCCCACATCCTCAACATGAGATCATATAGAATCTCATGAATGGGTAGGGTAGCTGCCTCCTTAGGAGTTTTGGGATATTGTAAAATATCCAACTCCTTGGCCCTTGGCTCTGTCTCAGGGGCCACAGTGATGGACAGGCCCCGAGCCACCTCTCGGATGAAGTCTTGGAAAGACATGTCCTCTGGAGGAGACATCCTGCGTTTAGGGGAGGAGGACTCCTGTGGAAAAAGCATCGCTTCATCGACAGAACTTTCAGAGTCCTCAGATTCTTCGGAGGAATCGAAGTATCGTCTCTCCGGATGCTCCTGCAGAGTCCGATACCCGTACCAAGCAAAATCGGTATCGGGAATAACTGGTACTGGGGAATCGGTACCGGCGGGCATCGGAGGACAGGGTACCGGCATAGCAGACACCGATGCCGATGTTGATTCTATCGGTACCGGTTCGATACCGATACCGATGCTGGTACCGGTGGAGTTGTCTGTCGCGGTACCAAGTGTGTCGATGCCACAAGGAAAGCCGCTAGACTGTGTTCTATGGACAGAATTCTCTGGTCCATAGATGCTGCCAATGCCTGGAAGTCGGTACCGGTGGGAACCGCCGGTACCCCAGAGCATGGCACCAGGATATCTGTCGAGGCCGAGCCATCGAGAACATCCTGGAACCCCGATGATGGTTCTTTGGAAGCCGAAGCCTCCCGCCGGGATAATTTTTGCTGGTGCAGAATCCTCGAGGGCAACGCCAGAGGAATCTCGATGCTTAGAAGGAGATCTACCCTTCGAGGACCGGCTGGATTTATGTTTAGTTACCTGAGATCCACGGGAAGAAGAAGCAGCCCTGGAAGACGTTGATGCCACCGATGCCGCATCAGAGGGAAGGTACTGAGCTTAGCAGCTCAGTTCTGTCGACCTCTTTTAGACATCATAGCACAGGACACACAATCTGTGATGGAGTGGTCAGGACCTAAACATTTTAAACACCATTCATGGGTATCGGTGACGGAAATGGTACCGCCACATTTTGTGCACTTTTTAAAACCTGAGGCAGGTTTTTCCATGTTAAGGAAAGTTTTTGGGCCTAAGGCCCAAAAAGGTGGGTGCACCTGAAGAAAAGGAAAAAACAGATTCTTTTCTATTTAAAAAAAAAAAAAAAAAATTAAGACCAGCGGTACCGGTAGAGCATCAGGGAAGGCAGACGCGACCACAAAAAGAAATTAAAGAAATAAGGAAATTCTTCTGCGGTGACAGGAACACGACCTGCTGGCTCCGCGGAAAAAGAAGAACTGGAGAGAGGCAGTTGGGAAAGGCGGGAAGGCAGCACGCAGGCGCTGTGGGATGCTCCCAAAAGCTTTCTGATTGGACGCTGGGGAGCGTTCCCGCGCAGGCTCCGTCGGTACCGACAATACCCATATGTGATGACTAGATTCCTGCTTGTTCCTGGAGATTGATGTTTACTTAACATTTAGTTTACTTATACAATTTTTCCTTTCTACTATTGCTCATTTTGGTAATTGTAAATAATTTTGTATGTATAAAACCTTTAACTTAAAATTCTAAACTTTGATTATTTAGCATTTCTACATAGCATTTTCACTTGGTTTGATCTGTATGTTTCAAATTCATTCCATTCCTCCCTCTCCCTTCTTCAATCTTCAGCCTTCCTCCTTACACCTTCTTAACAAGCTTTCCATTTCCTAACCTTACGTCCCAAAATCCTTCCATTCCCCTCTTATCTCATTCCTTCGCCAGCTTCCTACTGTATATGTCCTCATCTTTCTCCCACTTTCTAGTCCCCCATTTCCACTCTCTATATGCATCCCCTCCCAAGTCTCATCTCCACCTTCTGCCTCTCATCCCCTAATTAGCCCCAGCTCATTCCCTAGCACATCCTCACATAGTAACATAGTATATGATGGCAGATAAGGATCAGTATGGTCCATCTAGTCTGCCCAGCTAGGCGGCAAGAGTAGGTACACCTGCCACTCCGTGCAGGTCACCTCTTGCCATGCCTTTGTTTAGGGGTGTACCCACCACTCTGTGTAGGTCACTCCTATTTACTGAGAAATAAGAGATAGTTATGTTTGTTTTGATTTTATCCTGTTGCTATAAAGGGATCCTCTGTGTCTGTTCCATGCCTTTTTGAATTCTGTCACTGTATTTGTCCCCGCCACTTCCATCTGGAGGGCATTCCAAGCATTCACCACCCTACCAGTGAAAAAAGTATTTCCTGACATTGTCTTCCAGTTTACCCCCTTGCAGCTTTATGTTATGCCCTCTAGTTTTACAGCTTCCCCGTCTTTGGAAGAAGTTTGTTTGTTCATTAATACTCTAAGTATTTAAAGGTCTGAATCATATCTCTCCTGTCCCTCCTCTCCTCCAGAGTATACATATTTAGGTCTTCAAGTCTCTTCTCCTAAGTCTTCTGACACAGGCTCCAAATCATTTTGGTTATCTTCCTCTGAACTGCTTCCAGCCTTTTTATGTCCTTTGCGAGATATGGTCTCCAAAACTGAACACAATATTCCAAGTAAGGCCTCACTAGTGATTTGTACAGTGGCATTAGTACTCTTCCTTTTTGCTGGTAATTCCTCTCTGTATGCAACCCAGTATCCTTCTGGCTTTTGCCCCCGCCTTGTCACACTGTTTCGTCACCTTGAGATCCTCAGAAATAATCACTCCGAGGTCCTTCTCCTGGTCGACGATACCCATACCGACGATACCCATATGTGAGGACTAAATTCTTGCTGTTCCCGGAGATCACCTGTTACAGGTGAGTAACTATGCTTTATATACTTGCAGATCCAAACGGAAAAAAACAGGGAATTAAAAAGAAAACCAAATAAAAAAAAGGATAGCATACAAGTTCAGCAAACCACAGACTTTAACGTACCCACGTTAAGATACTAAATTGTATTGCTCTCCTGACTGCAAATGCAATTTGAAGACCAACAAAATAAGTTGGTAAGAATAAAAGACTTGTAATACCCAATTCTTATCTAGAGACATGTATGCGACAAACCTATTCATTTGCAGACATAGAATTTACTTTTCTATTTAATAAGGCTTCAGGACAACATGGAAAGGGAGAATATGTAATCTGAAAAAAAAAAATCACTCATATAACCTGTTGGACAGAATGTATCGTGAAATTGCCCATGTTGTAATATTAAAATGGGCAAAGCAACAGTCTAGATGTTAATGCATAGTGTGATCTCCAGGAACAAGCAGGAATGTAGTCTTCACATATGGGTATCGTCGGTACCGACGGAGCCTGCGCGGGAATGCTCCCCAGCGTCCAATAGGAACGCTTTTGGGAGCATCCCTCAGCACATGCGCGCTGCCTTCCCGCCTTTCCAACTGTCCCTCTTCAGTTCTTCGTTTTCCGCAGAGCCGACAGGATCACCGCAGAAAATTCCATCTTTAAATTTATTTTCTTGTGGTCGCATCTGCCTACCGCACGACGCCTACCGCCGGTTCGGTTCTTTTCTTTTCATACAAAAAAACCCCAAAACAAACCACTTAGGCTTTAGACTGTTTCTTTTCAGAAACTTTTCTCTTTGGTGCTAGGCACCATTTTGGGCACTAGGCCCCATATTCCTAAAACATGGAAAAGCCAACTAGTGGTTTTAAAAACTGTACTAAGTGTGGCGGTATCATTTTCGTCACTGACACCCATGATTGATGTCTGAAATGTTTAGGACCTGAACATTCTCCAACTGAATGTCTCTCCTGTATGGGGATGACTAAAAGAGGAAGACAGAACTGGGCTGCAAAGCTCGGTACCCTCTTTTCTTCAGATGCCAGATCCATTGCATCGACATCGTTAAAGGCCTTTTCTTCCTCCCTTGGATCTCAGATAACTAAACATAAAAGCTGGTCTTCAAAGGGTAGCTCTCCTGCTAAGCATCGAGAGGCCATTGGCATTGCCCTTGAGGGAACCACACCGGCAAAACAGCCCCGGCGGTAGGCTTTGGCTTCCAAAGCATCGATGGGGCTTCAGGATGTTCTCGAGGCCTCAACCTCGCAAGAACTACCTGTGCCATGCTCAGGGGTTCCTGCCGTCCTTACCGGTACCGACACCCACACCCAGGCATCGGCAGCGTCAATAGACCAGAGGTTCCTCGCTATCGAGCGCAGCATCGCAGCTCTTCTTTCAGCTGCGGTACCGGTGGTCCCACAGGCACCGGTACCGACAAAGACATCGACACCGATGCTTGTACCGACACCTCGACCCACTTCAATCCGGCTTCCGTCCCCTACACTCCACTGAAACGGCACTCACAAAAGTCACAAACAACCTGTTCCTGGCTAAATCCAAGGGCCTCTATTCTATCCTCATCCTTCTTGACCTTTCTGCTGCCTTTGACACCGTTGACCCCGACCTTCTTCTCATCATCCTCTCCTCGCTTGGCTTCAAGGACTCCGTACTATTCTGGTTCTCCTCCTACCTCTCCCATCGCTCATTCAGAGTATGCTCTGGTGGCTCCTTCTCCTCCCCTACCCCGCTCCATGTAGGTGTACCCCAGGGATCTGTCTTGAGCCCCCTCCTCTTCTCTCTCTGTACCCAAGGCCTTGGTGCGCTTATCTCCTCCCATGGCTTTCAGTACCATCTCTCTGCCGATGACTCACAAATCTACCTCTCTACACCTAATATTTCTCCGGCAACTCAGTCCAAGATCTCTGCCTGTCTTTCGGACTTCGCTGCCTAGATGTCTCATCGACAACTGAAATTGACCATGGCCAAGACTGAACTTCTTGTCTTTCCACCTAACTCCGCCCCCTCCCCCCCCCACTTCCCCCTCTCTCAATCCATGTGAATGAATCTACTGTCCTTCCTGTTCCCTCGGCCCACAATCTAGGGGTTGCCTTTGACACCTCTCTCTCCTTCTCCGCTCATATCCAGCTTGTAGCTAAGACCTGCTGCTTCTTTCTCTACAACATCAGCAAAATCCGCCCCTTCCTCTCTGAACACACTACCAAAATGCTTATCCACTCCTTAATCTCCTCTCGCCTCGATTACTGCAACCTACTCCTTTCTGGTCTTCCCGTGAGCCACCTCCTTCCCCTTCAATCTATAAAAATCACGTTGCTCGACTAATCTTCTGCCAGCCTCGCCATGCCCATATTACTCCTCTTCTCAGGTCACTTCACTGGCTCCCTGTCCAGTTCCGCATCCTATTCAATCTTCTCCTGCTGACCTATAAATTCACTCTATGGCCCCTCAATACCTCTTATTTATTTATTTAATGTTTCTTCTATACCGCGCTATTTAATATCAGTGCGGTTTACATACAACAGTAGATTATACATTGCAGACCGAGCTGCTCCGTATTTACAGAGAAACAGGTACTATAACTTAGACATCACTGGGGTAACTATTTACAAATATTATATACATATATTCACAGAGTGTGTTTACATGCTGCTGTTTACAAGAAGCGTATAATCAAGGCTGTCTCTGCTTTACCGGGGTAGGAATATATACATGATGTGATCTACAAGTAAGCATAGCTGAAGATGGCACCAGTGGGTATGGATACCACATCACTTGCTGCGTGTTTTAGTGTGGTGTGCATGAGGGAGGGGGGTGGTTGTTTGTGCGCTGTCATCCTTATCTCTTCTTACACCCCCTCTTGAAATTTACGCTCCGCTAACAAAGTACTTCTATCAATTCCTTTCACCCGCACCGTGAACTCCCAACTGCGCTCCTTTCACCTTGCTGCACCTCATGCCTGGAACAACCTACCTGTGTCTGTGTGCCAGGCATCCTTCCTGGCCCTCTTCAAGTTCAGGCTGAAGACCCACCTCTTCACCGTTGCATTCAGATCCTGACTCCTCCTTCATCTCACTCTAATCCCCGTCAACGTTTATGACCAATTACAGACCAAATTGTCCCACACCAAATACAGACCAAACTGTCCCACACCGTACCTTGCGTAGAACTGACTAATGCTCTGTACTGTTTTTAACTAATGTACTATTCTAACTAGATTGTAAGCTCCAATGAGCATTACTCTGACGGGAAGGGACTATCTCTTGTATGTTGACTACCTCTTGTAGGTTAGCTTGCAGCGCTGCGTGCGTGCTGCTCTAGAAGTGCTAAATAGTAGTAGTAGTAGCCTCCAACAGGATGGAATGGTTCAGTATTGCAGATAGGCATGTCTTCCCTAGCCCAAACCCACGTCTAGTGACCTGTGAGATTGCATGGATGAGGAAGAGAATAATGTTTTGCCTAGACAGGGTGTGAAATAAAGACTAACACACGTTGTAATAGAGATAATCGGTTTATTTATAAAATGTTAAAAAAAGGTAACTCGAAAGCAAGTAATTTGCATATGATTAGTTAAGCTGTGCGTAAAAGTAAGATAAAAGAAAACAATACATCACCGAAAGAGTTGTAAGCTTCATCTAATGCTGACACTTTTGACTGAAAAAGCCCCAAATTCAGACAGGTAGGAGAGACCCTCAATTGGGAGGACCTCCAGGCGGTGCGCACGTTCATCCCGTGGGCGAGACTTTCCTCTTCTGCCTGACTGCCAAGAGGCCTCTACCTTGTTGTAATAGCAACCAGTTATTTTCCATCACGTTGACACACACACAGAATAGGATCAGCTAGCCATTAAACATAATCAAAGCCGTTGGCCAGGTGCCTGAGAATGCTCAAGGGAGGGACATCTCCCGTCCCATGGTTCAGAAACTCAGAACTCTACCGATAGATGACCTTCAATTTATTTTGTAGACATTTGCTATGTGAACAGCTTTCCTTATCTCATGTACTGGTACCTCTTCGTACCAAGACTCCCTGTCATAAGTTTCACATGATGTTTCCTACTGGAATAGTTATGCAAGATGTTTTTCACAAAATTGCACAGGAATCTCTTTCCTACAAAAACGGAGGTTTAATTTACCGCTGATTTACTGCTGACTCATAATCAGTAGTCAACTTTAACTCACTTTCACCACATTTGGTCGTTTGGCTACTGATTATGCATATAAGATACTGGCAACATAGTGGGGAGTTTAGGTGGACGAAATATAGCAATAAAACTGGGTATACATCGGATAATTCCTCCAATGATCTGTCTAGCCATCCAAATAGCCAATCCCACCAATTAGCAATAATATCTTGTTTAATACCTTTGGCTAGATTTTGCAAAGCTTGAATATGAGACTGCATGGAAGTAGCATGATAAGTTAAATTAAAGCAACACATGCCTTCAAAATGTTCACATTGTGATACAGTGGCCAGCACAGAACCCATGGATACAGGAGAAAAGGAAGAGCTTACCTTACAGTCACCTGGACAGAAAGCATATTCAGGTTATAAGGAGCCAGAGAATAGTGGAACAAACTTTCCCTACACTGGGTATGATGCAGTAGAAAGCCAGAAAGCTAATCAGGTCCACCTGGGCAAGGAAGCACGTACAACGTGCAGGAGCCAGGAGGATAAAAGTGGCTGGGAAATCCCAGTAGAGGGAGGAGCAGCAAAAGGAGGAGCAGCAAAGGGAGGAGCAGCTGACACAGAGAGAGCTGGAAGTGCTCGTGCACAAGTCTCCCAAGCCAGAGGGGGCATTGTCCCGAGGAGAGTGAGTAAGCAGCTGGAGGGCAGAGGGCACAAGCAGGAGAGCTTGCTGGGTCCAGGAAGCACCGGCTGGCTCCCGACTGCAAGTAGCAGTAGATGGGAAACCTTTCCTGGAAGTTACTACAGCCCAGACCAGCCAACTGCTGAGTGGAACTCTCGGGGGAAAAGCAGGCTACAGCCCAAATAAAGGAGCCTGGTTTACAGAGGAAGGAGTGGAAGCCAGCCACCCCAGAAGCAGAGCTAAGTACACCAATTTCTCTAGAGGGCAAGAGGTGGGCTCGGCTAGGAAAGTAAAAGCTAATACTTGGGAGGATAATCCTTGGTGGAGAGAAAGGGTAAGCCTCAGAGAAACAGGCTTCAGTACAGGTCTCCAGGACCCTCCTTATGCAGAACAGTTTCCTTCCTTAAGAACTGCTGCCTCTCGAGAGAGTTGTGTAAATAATAGCTGTGGTGAATGTTACCCATTTACAGTTTGACGGTGAGCAAATGCAATAGGAAAACACTGCCCAGGACATTGATTCCAGTGCTATGGATTGCACGCTATGTATCTCTGATGAGATTACGTCGCTTTGTTAATTAAGGAAGCAAGACCCTTGTTATACCTGTTTGGAAAAAGGTACATTTTATTTTGCTGTGAAGAAACAGTTTGTTTAAGTTCTTTGTTGCTGTATGACAAAAACAGAAATCCACAAGGGAAGGGGAATAAAACCTCATCATTATATTTTGCCTTTAACACACGGCTACAGACTATTCTTTATAAAGGCAACCTGCACCGCACGCCCCTAGGCGACCGCCTAATAGGGACGGTGGTAGCAGTACCTTGACAACATCCATAATTGTGTTTTAAAAGCAAATAATCTATTGCTACTCGATTTTGCAAGACTGCTTTCCTAGTACTTCTTAAATCTACAAATAATTCTTGCAAAGCAGCTGAAGACTTTTTACTATGGTGCAAGCTAAAGCATTAATTGTGTGGATGTTATATAAAGCTAGACCAGGCACTCCCACTAGAGAAATGGCCAAACTGGTATATTCTGTTTTGGAAAGTAAAGTAATTTTCTGGTCACAATCTGTGGGTAGCATAGTTGTTGTTGCTCTTTTATTTTTACTTTTAACTTTAGGTGAGGATGACGGAATAAATCCCAACCAACTAAGAGTACACAGCCCCCCTGTGAGATTACCTGGAATATATGTATAAGTAGTATTACCACAAGAAAATAACCATCCTATTGGCAACTTAACATTTTTACTATAGCTAGCTTGTAACATTGTATTATTGCAACTCATAAGGGCTTGTTTACAAAGCCGCAGTAGCGGGTTTCGATCGTTATCGGAGCCACGGTCCTGATAACGATCGGAAACCGCTACCACGGCTTTGTAAACAAGCCCCATAGTGTTAGTAGTTACATTTTTACATTTTCTAGTTGTATTACATAAAAGTATTGTATTAATGTCATTAGCAGTTCCCCTTTGCATCTTTAGTTGCTGACATTCTGATATTTCATCAGAATTACATATCATTTTATAACACACATCACTTTGGATGATATTATGGGTAATTATTCGAGTCATGTTATCCCAAAGATTGTCCCACAAATTTCAGTCTATGCAGTATTCATATAATATAAGGTGTGTTTTTACATCATCTTCGTTTGAAAGACTTTCATTTTGTGTAGCTTTAAAATAGTACAAGGAGAATTGAGCCAGTGTAGGTATTGCAATTAAGCAAGTAGTCAATAGATGGACTATGCATGTCCGAAAGACAAAAGTTAGAAATGTTTAAGACATTCCGGGCTAAGTAAGTCCAGAATTCTGAGGTTGTTCTAAAGCATTAATTAATGTTACTTGCGAGAATAAAATGATGTCTTTTCTTTATAGGTTATGTTTAAACGCTTAGGCAAATGCAACTTGGGTTGTTTTATCACAAACTCTCCAGTAACAGATTCTCCATACACCAAAGATCAGGCTAAATGGCATACAAAAGCTTGCTGGAACCGATCCCGGTCCTTGATTGAAGTGTACTGGTCCATTGGCATAGAAGGAGGGTTACAGAGTTTAAACATAACCTATAAAGAAAAGACATCATTTTTATTCTCGCAAGTAACATTTGCTTGCTGGTACATATTCCTATTTTTCTTGTCCAGGTTTCATGATCAGATTGTGTTGTCATTCCCAGTGGCAATAACTTCTGCCTGCTCAAGTGGGTGGTTTGGTGATTGTACCCAAATCCTTGCCCCAATGTTTGTTAGTTGATCCAAATCCAGCATCCCCTCTAACTGTTAGAGTAGTGGGGGCACTCCCCCTTTTCACTGCTCCTCTATAAGTGGGAATGATAAGTAATTGGGCTACTCTGTCCCCAGTCTGAATCATTAAATCTGAATTACCACTGTTCATCAGAATAATTTTTATTTCTCCTTGATAATCTGCATCAATCACTCCTCTGAGTATTTTTATCCCTTTAAGGGCTAATCCAGAACGAGGGGCGATTAACCTAAAATGCTCAGGTGGGTAGTTGGACTCCTATTCCTATTTCTATTAATTGTAAGTCAGAGACATTTACTCTATAGTCCTGCAAAGAATGTAAATCTAGTCCAGCTGCCTCTGGTGTTGCCCGATATGGGGCTTGGGCACCTTCTTTAATTTCTCAATATAAAATAGTGTTAGTGGCCACATAAGATTTGATGTGTAATGAGGGAGACAACATCCTCATTAGAGAAGTTTCAGTTTCTGTAACAGGTCTGTTGTTGAAAATCTGTAGTGCTGCGGATAAATGATCTCTCCACTTTTGCAGGGATCCTTCCCCTAATTTCCTAAGTTGTTCTTTGAGCAATCCATTCATTCTTTCTACAAGTCCTACATCTTAAGGGTAATAGGGTATATAGAACACCCATTCGATGTTGTGCTGTCTACTATAGTCTTTGACAAGCCTTCCTTTGAAATGAGACACTATCACTTTGAATCTTGTAGAGGGATCCAAAGTATAAAATAACGAGATCTAAAGTTTTGATGGTGTTAGTCTGCGTAGCTCTCCTACATGGATATGATACTAGATACCTGGAATATGTATCCACAGCCGTGCATACATACTGACATCCCCCGCTGGTAGGTAGAGGCCCTATGTAGTCTGTTTGCCATATCTGGCCTGGTAGTTTTCCTCGCCCTAGATGGCCACTATGTGCGGGACAGACCTGTGCTGTGTATTCTGACAGACTGGACATTGCAAAATAATTGTTTTAATAACATCCATGGGGATAGAAATTCCCCTCGTATGTGCCCCGTGGTAGGTAGCTTTTTCACCTAAATGCTCACATTTCTGGTGGGCCCATTTTGCCATGCCCAGCAAGTCCGATTCTTTGGTGTCTGAGCTTCTGCAATTTTAGCCCGTTCATCAGTGATAGAATTAAACCATCTGTCTAACAAATCAGTAGCACAATGAGGGTCCACATGATACACAGTTGCTGTACTTTAAGGTAACATTTCCCAAATTTGCTGCCACAGTTTCTTTCCCCAAATTTCTCTTGAATGCACCTCCCAATTGTTTTGCTGCCAGGTAGGTAGCCATGTGGCTAATCCATTGGCTACTGACCAGGAATCAGTGTAAATATGACAAGTTCCTGGAGTCTCTTGCTTTAAAGCAGGGGTCTCAAACTCAAATTGCTTTGAGGGCCGAATGAGGACTTGTAAAGTAACCCGGGGGCCGCATAAGACACGGGCCTCATTTGCATAAGGGGCCTCATTTGCATAAATATTTGCATAATGTTGCATAATGAGTGCATGGATAAAGAAAGACTAGAAAATTTCTATATTACTATAATCCAGTGCCAACCGCCAGGCACATTAGGAACTACTACTAACACTGCCCATTTGGAACCCATAGCAAACCCCCCGTATCATAACAGCACTACCAGGACTCACAAAGCACCAGACCCTACCTATCAAAAGGCAACACTGCAAATATTAAATCAATACATTTCAGAGAACAATACATGACCTACTGGGAAAAGAGAACAAGTAGCAATGTCAAATAGGAATTACACAGAATACCTCAGCACTGTAGAAATAAAACTATAAATAATTTCTTGTACCAAAGCACAGACATTAATGATGCACATTTCCCAGAGCTGACATATTCCAGTTAATAAATTCAAAATAAAGAGATATTTTTCTACCTTTTGTGCATTTTTTTTCAGTTGCAATTGCTCCAGCCACTTCTGGTTTCTTCGTGTCTTCTGCTATCTCCATCGTCTGCTGTCCATTTGTCCTTTCTTCTCTCTTCTAGTTTTTTTCCATTCTCTCTCTCTACATCTGCTTTAACATACTAATCTTTCTCCTTTTGCTCTTTCCTCATTCCTATTTCATCCACTCAAATTTTACCCCTCCATCCTCAATCCCCACTTACTCTCCCAATACCTGGCCAATTGTAGATTTGTCTTCTCTTCCAGACAAAATATTTTTCCCCTCTCCATTTCACTTTCCCAGCTCCATCCCATTCTAATCCTCCCCCAACATCAGCTCCCTTCTAGTTCCAGCCCCACCCACCAGCTGCTCCTTTCTAGTCCCTGCATCAGTCCATTTCCAGTCCTATCCTAGCCTCACCATCAGCCCATTTCCAATCCTAGCCCCCCATCAGCCCATTTCCAATCCTAGCTCCCTCCCCTCACAGCCCATTTCCATTCCAAGCCCCCCTCCCCATCAGCCATTTGCAGTTCAAGCCCCCCTTCCACTCAGCCCATTTCCAGTCCTAGCAACCCCCCCAGCCCATTACCAGTCCTAGACCCCCCATAGCCCATAACCAGTCCTAACCTCCCCATAGCGCACTTCCAGTCTTACCCCCCATCACCCCATTTTCAGTCTTACCCCCCCCATAGCCCATTACCAGTCCTAGTCCCCCCCATAGCCCACTTGCAGTCGTATCCCCCATCACCCCATTTTCAGTCTTACCTCCCCTCATAGGCCATTACCAGTCCTAACCCCCCAATCAGCCCACCTCCAGTCCTAACCCCCATCACCCCATTTTCCGGCCTAGCCCCCACCCTCGCCCCTTACCTGTCATAACCCCCCCCTTCCAATAGCCCTCTTCCAGTCCTTACCCCCATCTGCCCATTTCCAGTCCTAGCCCCCACCATAGCCCATTACCAGTCATAACCCCCCCCCTGCCAATAGCCCACTTCCAGTCCTAACCCCCATCTGCCCATTTCCAGTCCTAGCCCCCACCATAGCCCATTACTAGTTATAACCCCCCCCCAGCCCATTACCAGTCATAACCCCCCCTGCCAATAGCCCACTTCCAGTCCTAACCCCCATCTGCCCATTTCCAGTCCTAGCCCCCACCATAGCCCATTACCAGTTATAACCCCCCCCCCAGCCCTTTACCAGTCATAACCCCCCCCCCTCCCCCCTCTGCCAATAGCCCACTTCCAGTTCAGTCAGCCCCTCCATAGCTCATTACCGGCCAACAAAAAAACCCCCAAAACCCTGGCTTCTGCTGCTGCCGTTGCCGCCGTGGCAGCAGCAGAATCAATTGTCAAATTTAAAAAAAAAACTGACTTCTGCTGCTCAAGCAGCTGTCCTGCGGCCCCTTTCCCTCTGCCCGGAGATCCGACTCTGCTCTATCAGCGGCGTGCTTTTCAAGCCGCGACGAGAGTATTCCCCTCTCGCGCGGTTTTTCAAGCCGCGCGAGAGGGGAATACTCTCTTCGCGGCTTGAAAAGCACGCCGCTGAGAGCAGAGTCGGATCTCCGGGCAGAGGGAAAGGGGCCGCAGGACAGCTGCTTGAGCAGCAGAAGTCAGTTTTTTTTTTAAATTTGACAATTGATTCTGCTGCTGCCACGGCGGCAACGGCAGCAGCAGAAGCCAGGGTTTTGGGGGATTTTTGGTTTTCTGCCGTTGCGGGCCGCACAAAGTTGTCTCGCGGGCCGCGTGTTTGAGACCCCTGCTTTAAAGCCTGAAATACTGCATAAAGTTCGGCATACTGGCTACTTTTCCTTTCACCCGTAATTGTTAACAATTTTTTAGTAGTGGGATTGTAAGACACAGCCTTCCAACACCTTTTATTTCCCACATATTTAGCGGATCCAACAGTAAACCAAACATACCTCCTCTTTTCCAATGTCAACTGTACAAATAGTGTCCCCACCTTACTAGAGACTCTGCTGTTAATTTGAGTGATCTCAGTATCCTTAAGAGGGGCTTGAGCTACCCTTTCATATAAGGTGGCAATTCCCCCTATACCAGTTTAACCCTATCCTGAATATACTATTTCCATTTGATTATTATACTTGCTTCCTGTGCATGTCCTATTCTATTTGTCTTGGGGAAGCTCATTATCCACTTCATAATAGGAATTTTTGGCCTTAACACCACAGTTTGTCCTACAGTCACCTATTTTGTATCCACTAAAGCCCAGTAACATACTAACAACTGCTTCTCAAAAGGGGTATATCTAGACCCTGCTTCCAGCAGCTTCCTTGTCCAGAATCCTAGGGGTACATTTTCTTTCCCTGTTTCTGCCATAAACTCCAATTAGCGTATTGCTCTTGTACTGATACTTTGAGCTCAAGATCCCCAGGTTGAATGGACCATAAGTCTAAAGCTTGCTGTATAGCTTGTTTAGCCAGTTCAAAAGCCTGTTGCTGCTCATCTCCCCATTCAAACTCATATTTCTTTCTAGTTACCTTATACAGTGGTGAAAGTATTTGACTTAAATGGGGATTGTGTTGTTTCGAAAAGTCAAACAGCCCAATGAATTGCTGGGCCTCCTTTTTGTTTTGGGGTTGGCAAACTCCATCATTTTTTGTTTGGCTTTTGGAAGGACTTCTCGATGACCCTAATGCCACTGTATGCCCAATAATTTCACTGACTGAGCCGGTCCTTGAATCTTTGCAGGGTTAATTTCCCAACCCTTCTTCCTGATCGTGTCCCCAGTCTAGTCCCGAAACCTCTGGGTTCCCCATCTCATCTAGCAGCTTGGAGACTGAGAAACTCCTCCTTCATCAACAGTATATCTCTCCGGTGTCCACCCCCTCTCACCAGTTACCTCAGTCTCCAAGCAGCTGGATAGATGGGAGCCCGGGAGTCCACGCTCACTGGAGAAACAATTAACGATTAGGAGTATAGTTTAGTTGGTTTTAGTTAAGGGAACCTTCTTTATCTAAGGGTCTGTGACTTTATGTCTGGTAACAGACCAGCTCCTTCATTTTTGTCCTTTTCTTTTTGACGTTAGTGTTTCTCCCCCCCCCGCCTTCCTCCTCCGGCCGCTGCCTGACTCTGCTTGGCTTGAGTTTCTAGTACACGGGGGCTTGCTAAATCAGAACGTTTTGCCTGGAGCATGGCAGCCCTTATATTCAGTCGGAGGGGGCCAGCAGAGGAAGAGTGCCGAGAGCAGAGTTAGCCGACGCCACGTGGACGACTTGCCCGCAAGCGTGGCTGGCGGCTCCTTTACACCGCACACACCTTGCAGTTGAATTGTGCGGGCTCCAGGTGTGCGGTCAGGCCCGGGGCGGTTAGTTGGTACCGGGCCTGGAGGCGGCCAGCGTTCCTCCCAGCGAATACTCTTCTTGCGGCCCCAGGCTCACAAGGTAAGGTTTTCTATTCTCAGCGCGCCCTTGTTTCTCTTCGCCGCGTTTTTGGCACGCTTTTTTCGGCTCTCGGCCCTGCCGTGTGGCGGCGGCGGCATGGCCTGACTGCGGGCCGTAAGGGCAACTTATACGGGGCTCCGGTTTGGGGTTATCCCGTTGCTGCAATTTAAAAAAAAAAAAAAAAAGAAAATTAAGAGCATACAGTAGAGGGCAAGAAAGGGAGAGAAAATAGCTTAATCACTGCACGGGGTTTTATTTCTTTGCTTTGCAATTTACAGAGTTCCTTTGGGGTTCACTGGGCTACTGGCCTTACCCGGGGGATTATTTGCTGACCATGCTACTCCCAGGCAGACTGGTTATTGTACGCGATGCCTTCAAAGCCCCTGTGCATGGTATGTGGGGCTCGGAAAGGCTCTACTTCCGGAGTCTGCAAGGCCTGTGTAGGGGAGGCTGCGGATCTAGCGCAGGCACCAGTGCAGCAGAGCGAGGGTCTGGGGTCTGCGCCGGATGCCTCGGATTCCCTGGGGCCTGAATTTCCACAGGAAGAGCCTGCGGCGGGGCCTTCTGCCGGCTCGGGGGGCCCCTCCGTGCAGGCGGGCCTTCCTAGGGAGCTAGCTTCCATTTTTTCCCCACAGTTTGTGGCCTTACTGCAGCAGGCAGTTTGTGGCAAAGCTCTGCAGCAGGGGTTGTCAACGGACCCCAGCGGGGCGAGGAAGCTCCAGGCGTCCCCGCGGGGTGAGGGTTCCCCTAGCGGGGGTAAGCGGCTTTGTACCCAGGGGGAATTGCCTGAGCAATCGGGGACTTCCGAAGACCCACTGTCAGACGATGAGAGTCATGACCTGGCGTTGGAAGAAGAGTTAGAAGAGGGTGAGATCTCGGAGAGGGAAGATCAAGCCAGGGTTGAGAGTTTTTAGGAGAGAGGAGCTGCCAGCGCTCATTGTAGAGACTCTTAAGGCGCTCAATATGCCGGTCCCAGTTGAAGCGGAGGATGAAACGCTGGAAGATCCTTTTAGGTGTTTAGGAAGTCTCAGAGGGCCTTCCCAGTACACAGGGTGTTTCAAGAAATGATTCAGGAAGAGTGGAACGTCCCAGAAGCACCGTTGAAAGGCTCTAGAGTCATGGGGTGTCTGTATCCTTTGTTGGATCAGGATAAGGAGGTTTTTAAATCACCCAAGGTGGACGCGGCCGTCTCGGCTGTGACCAAGAAAACAACCATTCCGGTGGAAGGTAGTGCGGCCCTCAAGGACGGCCAGGACCGAAAGTTGGATGTCTTGTTGAGGCAGCTCTTCGACGTTAATGCCGTTTCCCTGCAGGTGGCTATTTGTGGAGCATGGGTGGCCAGAGCCTGCCTCCGCTGGGCACAGCAGGTGCAGGAGAGTCAGGCGAGTTCCTTGGCGGAGAAGGCTGCCCGTTTGGAGTCAGGGGCAGCCTATCTAGCGGACATTCATTATGATCTTATGCGAGGGCTATCCAAGAGTATGGCATCGGCGGTAGCAGCACGGCAGTACCTATGGCTACGAAATTGGGCGGCAGAAAGCCTAGTCTTAGAGGAGCTAAGTAAGCTACCCTTTAAGGGCCGTCTGCTCTTCGGTGAGGATTTAGAAAAGTTGGTTAAGGATCTCGGGGAGCCCAAAGGGGGGAGGCTACCAGAGGATAAGCCTAAGTCGACTCGTGGGGCCCCAGGAGGCAGAGGACAGTTTCGGGATTTCCACCGTTTTTGGTCCCAGAAGTTCTTTCCGGGTCAAAGGGGTCGTTTTCCCAATAGAAATCAGGGGTTTCGAGGGTTCCGGGGAGCCGGAAGGGGATTCGGTCCCTCTTCCTCTGCCTCCGCTCCTAACTTCAAGAAGTCGCAATGAGATGAGGGGGGCCCAGTTGTCCCTGCTTCCCGTAGGAGGACATTTGCAGGAGTTTTATTCTGCCTGGGCCCAAATCACCACAGATCAGTGGGTGCTGGAGGTCATTCGAGAGGTCTACGCCCTGGAGTTCCTACATCCAGTGCGGGAGGCCTTCGTGCGGTCTCCCGGCAGGTCGGCAGCAAAGCGCGCGGCACTGCGGGAGACAGTACAAAGGTTGCTGGACCTCAGGGCGATAGTCCCTGTTCCCGCAGACCAGTCCGGGTGCGGTCGGTACTCCATATACTTCATTGTTCCGAAGAAAGACGGCAGAGTTTGACCGATTCTGGATCTCAGAGGGGTAAATCGGTGTCTGCGAATGTCACATTTTGACATGGAAACTCTGCGATCCGTCATAGTGGCGGTACAGCGGGAAGAGTATCTCACGTCCCCTAGACTTGTCGGAAGCATATCTTCATATTCCCATAAGGCGGGACCATCACAAATTTCTCAGGTTCGCGGTGCCTTTCGGGCATTATCAGTTCCAAGCGTTGCCGTTTTGGGCTGGCCACAGCACCGAGAGTTTTCACCAAAGTTATGGTAGTGGTGGCGGCAGCTCTGCGCAAGGAAGGCATTCTCGTTCATCCCTACCTAGACGATTGGTTGATTCGGGCAAAGTCGCAGGCCGAGAGCGAGAGGGTCACGGCCCGGGTGGTGTCCTCCTTGGAAAGCCTCAGATGGGTAGTCAATAAGGCAAAGAGCCAATTGAGGTCGTCCCAGAATCTGGAGTACCTGGGTGCGCGTCTCGACACTCGGATCGGGAGAGTGTTTCTCACAGAGCAGCGAGCGCGGTGCCTGCGTCAGCTGCTGAGGGGGTTCCTGAGGCTCGAGGCTCCCTCGGCATGGCATTACCTGCAGTTGTTGGGTACCATGGCGGCAACGATAGAGACGGTGCCGTGGGCAAGAGCCCACATGAGACCCTTGCAAAGAGCGTTACTTCGCCGGTGGTCGCATCAGCTGGATCCCTTGTCCCGGAAACTGATATGCCCGGAGGAGATCCGTCAGGCTCTACTTTGGTTGCTTCCCGATTCGTTGGAGCGCGGGAAGGCCTTGGAAGTGCCAGTCTGGGTGGCACTGATGACAGACGCCAGCTTGCTGGGCTGGGGAGCTCATTGTCAGGGCAGCTTTGCGCAAGGGCGTTGGGATCCTCAGGAGAAGTCGTGGACGATCAACCGGCTGGCGTTAAGAGCGGTGTATCTTGCAATGCAGGAGTTTCGACCGTTACTCGCAGGAAGAGCGGTCTGGGTATTATCCGACAACGCGACGGCGGTGGCATGCATCAACAAGCAAGGGGGCACCAGCAGTGTGACGTTAGAGGCCGAGGCCGAAGTACTGTGTGCCTGGGCAGAGGCAAATATCTTGGATCTGTCAGCAGCGCATATAGCAGGGATGGACAATGTGGAAGCAGACCTCCTCAGCCGGGTGCGTGTGGATCCAGGGGAGTGGGTCCTGAATCCCGCAGTCTTCGAGATGATTGTTTGCCGGTGGGGGTTGCCAGTCATGGATCTCATGGCAACCTTCGCCTCCGCGAAGTCCGGTCGTTTCTTCAGCAGGCGCAGGGAAAGGATGTCCGAGGGCTTGGACGCTCTCATGCAGGTCTGGCCAGAGGGGCAGCTGCTGTATGTCTTTCCTCCGTGGGTCCTGATAGGAAGGGTCCTGCAAAGGATAGAAGTTCCGAGGTCGCGTGATCCTGATAGTGCCGGATTGGCCGTGTCGCCCCTGGTACGGGAACCTGATAAGGTTGTTGGTGGCAAAGCCCTGGTGGCTTCCCTGCTGAGCTGATCTATTGTCTCAGGGTCCCCTGTTCATGCCTCACATGGATCGGTTCTCGCTTACGGCCTGGCTATTGAAAGGGCTATGTTAAAATCCCGAGGGTACTCGAGATTGGTCATTGTGACCTTATTGAAGTCCAGGAAGCGGTCTACTTCGCTAGCTTATGTCCGGGTCTGGAGAGTCTTCGAATCGTGGTGCGCGGAACGGAATGGCGAGGCTCTGAAGGCTACTCTTCCGCAGATTTTGGGATTTCTGCAGGATGGTTTCGACAAAGGCCTAGTGGCGGCGTTGTTACGAGTTCAGGTGGCGGCCTTGTCTTGTTACAGAGGCAGAGTTGCGGGCCAGTCGCTCGGTGCTCAGCAGGATGTGAAGCGGTTCCTCAGAGCTGTGACTCTCGCTAGGCCGCCGGCTAGGCAGATAGTTCCTAAGTGGCATCTGCCCTTCGTTTTGGACGCATTGGAACGGGAACCTTTTGAGCCGTTGGCGCGTGCATCTCTTAAGGATCTCATGCTGAAGGTGGTGTTTTTAGTGGCTATCTGCTTGGCTAGGCAGGTATCGGAACTGCAGGCTCTTTCTTGTAGGGAGCCCTACCTGTCCTTTGCGGCTAAGGTCGTCCAGAGACCGGTGCCAGCCTTTCTCCCGAAAGTGGTCTCGGCATTCCATTTAAACCAGGAGATTTCCTTACCAGTGTTTTCCGAAGGCAAGAAGGGGTCTTTGTCGAAAGAGCGGCATTGGTTGGATGTCCGGCGGGCTCTGAAGAAATATCTTAGTCGGACGGCGGTTTTTCGAAAGTCGGATAGGCTTTTTGTTCTGTTCGCGGGGCAGAGAAAGGGAGAGGCGGCGTCAAAGGCGTCTATTGCGCGTTGGATCAAAGAAGCCATTGCATCGGCTTATGTGTTAAAAGGTAGGGTAGTGCTGGAAGGCTTAAGGGCGCACTCCACTAGGGTGCAGGCGACTTCCTGGGCGGAGGTTCGCTTGGTGTCGCCGGTAGAGATTTGTAAGGCGGCGACGTGGTCCTCTTTGAATTCCTTTGATCGGCACTATCGTCTGGATGTGCACATGGAGGAGGAGACCTCGTTTGATTCAGCAGTTCTTCAAGCTGGTTTGCCAGGTCCCTCCCATGATTGAATTTTTCACTGCTCTGGTACAGACCCAGAGGTTTCGGGACTAGACTGGGGGGGACACGATCAGGAAGGTAAAATTAGACTTACCCTGCTAATTGTTGTTCCTGGAGTGGAACCAGTCTAGTCCCGTATCCCTCCCAGTGTTCGTTGGCAAACAGATATTTTCGTGGTTCACAGGTAAGCCAAGTTTTGAATTTATTTCTTGCAAAAAAAAAAAAAGAAGAATTTAGAAAGAGGCACGTGTAGTGTTTTTGCTGGGGCTTCCTCTCCTCTTTGGTGGGTGAGGGAGTGGTCTGTTCAAGTTTCCAGTCACAGTTTTTAAGGGGTTTTGTATCTCCTGTCAGTGCTTGGGAATGGATGTAGTTTGGCTTTGTTTGATTTCATTGCATAGATTCTTACTTGTTTCTCTGGTGAGTCTGCTTTGTCAATAGAATACTGGTGACAGGGGGCGGACACCGGAGAGATATACTGTTGATGTCACAAAAAGGAGGAGTTTCTCAGTCTCCAAGCTGCTAGATGAGATGGGGAACCCAGAGGTTTCGGGACTAGACTGGTTCCACTCCAGGAACAACAATTAGCAGGTAAGTCTAATTTTACCTTTCTCATGTGTGCAATGAGTGCTTCAAGATGTTCCTGCACTACGTCTTGTGAGGACCCTTACACCAAAATACCATCAATATAGTGTGAGATTTGTACCCCATCCGGGGGTGGAAGTTCATCCAAGTGTTCTGTTGCAATCCTGTGACAGATATTGGGGCTATGTAAATACCCCTGTGGGAGTCTAGTGGGACAGTATTGCCTACCCTGCCAAGAAAATGAGAACTGCTTCCAGTTCTCCTCTGCAATGGGAATAGTAAAAAATGCATTGACTAAGTCTATGACGACATGCCAGGTCCCTGTATGCCTTTAAATATTTTCAATAAGAGTGACGGTATATGGTACAGCAACTGTCAATTGAGGAGTATACTTATTCAATCTCGATAATCAACGTCATCCTCCAACTGCCATCTGATTTCTTTACAGGCTAATCTGGATTGTTTCAGGCAGTGGTAACCGGCTTAATCACCCCTGCCTCCCACAATTCATGACTTGTTTCTCCTATTTCTTGATGTCCTCCCGGAATCCTATACTGTTTCATGCTTACCATCTTAGTGGCAAGTGGCAACTTCACCGGGGGGCATTTTAAGGTGTCCAAATTAACGTGTTTAGCAGAAATGTATGGTTTAATACCAAATTGGTATTGTGCATCATCAAGATTCAGGGTCAACCCCTTCAATATGTCTATCCCAATTATATACTCTAGAATGGGAACAATTAACACAGAGTATTTTCTCGTAGGCAACTGACCAGTTTTCATTTCCAATGTGGTTTGTACAGCATCTATCTTCCTTCCTCCCAACCCAGTGATTGTAACATGCTGTCCTTTAAAATGTTTTGGATTCCCATAAATTAAAGTGGCCTCTGCTCCATTATCTACTAAGGCTCAGACCCTTTGAATGTTTTTATTTTGCCAGAAAACTTTTAAATTTACATGGGGTCTCATGTCCTTACGTGCCTACCCTTCAACTGGAGCTTGGCCCACTTCCTAGTCTTAAAACAAATCTTGTGCCACTGAAAGATCAGGATACAAATCAGAAGGTGACGCTCTGGGAATAGCATTTGGTTTTTCTTCTCTAATCTCACCCTCCTTTCTTTTCCCCTCATTCTTTTTCTCCTCTTCATTCACTTCCAAATCCTGCTTACCCACATTTCTGTTTCCACCCTTCTTATTTAGTCCTCTCTTTCTATACATTTCCCACAAGCTCTATGTATCAACATGAGAACGTAAGATCATAAGATATGCCATACTGGGTCAGACCAAGTTCCATCAAGCCCAGTATCCTGTTTCCAACAGTGGCCAATCTAGGTCATAAATACCTAGCAGTCTCCCCAAAAGACATACGTTCCTCAATGCTTGTATTGGGTCAAGCAGTGATATCCTGGGTCCCTTTTAATAATGATTTATGGACCTTTCCTCCAGGAACTTGCCCAAACCTTTTTTAAACCCAGCTACACTAACAGCTTTTACTATATCCTCCAGTAACAAATTGCAGAGTTTGATTACACGTTGAGTGAAAAAATATTTTCTCTTATTAGTCTTAAATAGGTTATCCTGTAGCTTCATTGCATGTCCCTTAGTCTTTTTATATTCTGATGACATAAGCAATCAATCTATGTTTACCGTTCCACTCCTTGCATTAATTTGTAGACCTCTATCATATCTCCCCTCAGCCGTCTCTTTTCCAGGTTGAAGAGCCCTAACCTTTTTAGCCTCTTTTCATAGGAGTATCCTTCCATCCCCTTTGCCATTTTGGTGGTTCTTCTCTGTACCTTTTCTAGAAACATAGAAATATGATAACAGAAAAAGACCACATGGCCTATCTAGTCTGTCCTTCCATATCAACAACTACAACAGTCCCCTTTTTTCCTTTATAGAAACATAAAAATATGACACTATATCCTTTTTAAGATACGGCGAACAGAATTGCACACAATATTTAAGGTGCGGTCGCACCATGGAACGATACAGAGGCATTATAATATCCTTTGTTTTATTTTCCATTCCTTTCCTTATGATACCTAGCATTCTATTTTCTCTCTTGGCTGCCGCTGCACACTGGGCGGAGGGTTCCATCAATCTGTTCTCGTTTAACACCCTCTTTAAGGAGAGCGGTAAACATATCTTTCCTGGACACCCAGTTATTTACATTTCCTTTCTGTCCTTCTGATCTGTTCTCCCTTCTATTCCCTGTACTGTACTTAGGGCCCCATTCTCCCAATTCACCTAATTGTCTCACCACTTCTACCACATCTGATAAAGTGTTCCCTGTTTGGTTTATCAGTAAGGTCATAAAACATGTTTGTAAGCTGGCGGATCCAAGCGTATAATCTTTTTCTTCATTGACACAGTCATTGCATAATTCATTAACTGATCAGCTTGTCCCACAAAAATAGCAGTTTTCATCCCTTCCTTTTTAATTCACTGAATAGCATCTCGTAAAGCAAACCATGTTTATCATTTGGGGGCCAATCAGCTTCAGTAGGATATTTAGCATTACATCCTTCCATTGCCAGTTGAAGTAAATTTGTCATATTTTGTGCTGTGTAATTAAAAAACTGCACTTGTATCACAGGGTCAGAACTAATTAAGCAAAATTTTTTAGTGTCACCATGATCTAGCTGTACCCCTGAAACTCCAGTCTCATAAATATGCACCATCCAAGTGATCAGCAATTCCCCAGGCTTCTGCCTAAACCTGTCCTGGATATCATTGATATCTTGTTGGTTAAAATTATCAACAGTGTCTAAGTTAACAACTCCAGGATTCTGGGGAGTATTCTTCACTTTCCTCCTATAAATCGATTGAGCCTGATAGCTATTGTTCATGATTCCTTGTTCTCCTTCAGAATTAGAGGATTCAGTAGAATCCCAGCTATTACCATCCCATTCATGAGGATCCCAATTTACGCCCACTTTAGCAATAGACGTGCACTTTCTTTTTATTTACCCTTCCTCGTCTTTTACGGTATTTATACTCAGTCACCCGAACAGCAGCCTTCTCCGCAACTTGCTGATAAGTGTCTAATTTATCTGTCAACAGACGGGTTTGGCATTGTAACATTGTTACCGTACTCTGTAAATCACAAATCTGTTTCTCTAGTTGAGCAATTAAATCTGTTTTGTTGGATTTTGTCTGATGCATCTTGCGATATGCAGACAACAAAATCCATCCTCTTTTCCCTAAGGTACTCAATTCTGTCCACTTTTCAACTGGTATTTTTTGCAAGCAAATAAGGACATTCACAGGCTCAGCATCTTTTAAAACAGAATCCCAATTCTCACTTAGTCCTGACCAGCAAGAGCACTCTCTAGCTAACATCTCATAAGGTGCCTGATCCCAGCTGGAATATCTAGAGTATTTACACTATTTACTCCTTTTACAGTATTTACATTATTTACACCCTTTCCTTTTAAGCATTATAAAAACCTTTTTCGCACCCTGCTCACAGCGCAAAAATATGTTTTGCCTAGACAGGGTGTGAAATAAAGACTAACACACGTTGGAATAGAGATAATCAGTTTATTTATAAAATATTAAAAAAGGTAACTTGAAAGCAAGTAATTCACTTAATCCACATATGATTAGTTAAGCTGTGCATAAAAGTAAGATAAAATAAAACAATACATCACCAAAATAGTTGTAAGCTTCATCTCATGCCAACACTTTTGACTGAAAAAGCCCCAAATTCAGCCAGGCAGGAGAGACCCTCAATTGGGAAGACCCCCAGGTGCGCGTGTTCACCCCGTTGGCGAGACTTTCCTCTTCTGCCTGACTGCCAAAAGGCCCTTTCCTTATACCTTGTTGCAATAGCACACACACAGAATAGGATCAGCTATCCATTAAACATAATCAAGACACTGGCCAGGCACCTGAGAATGCTCAAAGGAGGTGTCTCTTATCCCATGGTTCAGAAACTCAGAACTCCACCGATAGATGACCTTCAATTTATTTTGTATATAGTTGCTATGTGAACAGCTTTCCTTATCTCATGTACCAGTACCTCTTCGTACCAAGACTCCCTGTCATAAGTTTCACATGATGTTTCCTACCAGAATAATTATGCAAGATGTTTTTCACAAAATTGCACAGGAATCTCTTTCCTACAAAATGGAGGTTTAATTAACCCCTGACACTGCTGATGCTTAATCAGTAGTCAACTTTAACTCACTTTCACCATAGTTATGCTGATAATTGTCCTTCCTTCAGTCCTGCCAGACCAGTCCAAGATCCCCACCCTAGAGTGGCAAACGGATGGAGAGCCAGGGCTCAATCTTTTCTTTGACAGCATGAGAATTCATGCATATCAAAATGAGTGAATGAATGTGGGGGAGGGAAAGGAATGTTGATAAGGTGATACGGTGAATAATATATTGTATTAACAATTAATTTGAAGTTGTAAGAAAAGGAAGCTTTGGCAATTGCATACTGATCTAGTTCATGGCTGTACCAGCATATATAGTGAAGATGGTCAGATTGTTGTTTTCACCTGTTGAGAAGAGGGCAAATCCCACTGGTCTAGCAGGACTCAAGGAATGGCAGTTATAAGGAAAGGCATAACTATACTATTTTGGTGACCACTATACAGCACCTACATACACTTATCTTATCAGTCTGACAAATGCCCACTTCAACATCTCCGTTATAGAAATAAATGAATTTCCTTTTACCTCTGAAAATAATGCAAATGGGGTATTTATTTATTTATTTAATAGGTTTTATATACCGACTTTCTACAATTCAAGACGGTTTACAAGGAACACAACAGACGGTATATTTCAACTGAATACATTGTAACAATAAGGATCACAGTATTTATTTATTTATTTATCTTTCTTATATACCGCGCTCTTCTGTATCATTGCGGTTTACATCAAAACATAACTGTCCAGCACAGGTGGTCTGCACTGGATTTACAATATAACGTGGGTATAAATGATTAACAAGAAACTTACTCCTTGCGGAGGATTAAGAACTATTTACATGGAGGCTTAAAGGGCTATTTACATGGAGGAATATATGAGGTTAGAGGGAGCTATGTAAGTAGGGAAAAGTGTTCCTGGAAGAGATGAGTTTTCAATTTCTTCCGGAATTTGGAATGATTGGGACAGTTCCGTAATTCGTATGGTAAGGCATTCCAGATAGAGGGGGCATAAAGGGAGAATGCACGATTACAAGTAGTTTGGCTACATGTTCTCTTAGATGTTGGGATGGATAGAAGGTTTTTGGTGATGGTGCTGCGTGTTCTATTGTTATTGGAGTTGGATAGGAGCAAGTAGAGGCAAGGAGCTGACTAACTGGAAATGATTTTGTGAATGAGGGTGATTGTTTTGAATTTAGCTCTGGACTGAATGGGGAGCCAATGTAGATCGTAGAGGATTGGTGTTATGTGTGAGCGCCTGGGGTTATTAGTGATGAGCCGAGCTATTGTGTTCTGTGCCATTTCGATGGGATGTAGGCTGTTCTTAGGAAGGCCATGATAGATGAGATTGCAGTAGTCGAGGGTTGGGATGGTGAGGGCCTGGCAGACAGTGAAAAAAGAGTCTGGGTTTAGGAGAGGTTGGAGGTTCCGAAGGGTACGTAGTTTTGCATATATTGTTTTAGAGGGTTTTTTTTATCTGTTCATGGAATGTAAGGTGCTGATCACGAATAAGACCGAGATATTTCACTTGATTTTTTATGGTGAGGGTGAAATCTCCAAGTGTAAGGTTTGTAGGTGGGGTATAGGAAGCGTTGGTGAATACTTGAAGGGCTTCAGTTTTGGATTGGTTAATTATGAGGTTGTGATTTGAGAGCCAGGTCTTCAGGTTTGCGATGCATTCAATTAGGTTTGAAAAATTAGGATTTGTTAAGTTGCAAGGGGCTAAACACATAATGTCGTCTACGTATAATTGATAATTAATTCCATGATTTTGAAAAATCTTGCAGACTGGTTGAAGGAATATGTTAAATAGTAGCGCAGATAGACTGGATCCTTGGGGAACTCCCTGTCTTAGGGTAAATGGGATGGATAGGTCATTCCCTATACGGACCTGTTGAGTTCTGTTTTCTAGGTAAGAGTGGAACCATTTTAGTGTTGTATCTCTCAGTCCTATTTCATAGAGCCTATCTAGAAGTTGGTGGTGGGGAAGGGAGTCAAAAGCTGAGGATAAGTCAAGAAATATAAGGAGGCATCCTTGGGTGGGATTCTGGGTAAGTAGGTATAGTGAATCTAAGAGAGAAGCTAGGAGGGTTTCTATTCCATGATTCTTTTTGAAGCCATGTTGGAGTAGGTTGAGGGGAGAGTGCTCATCTATGAAATTCTGGAGTTGGTTTTGGGCTAGTTTTTTGGTTAACAAGAAAGGGGATACCGGAGATAGGTCTGTAGGAGGTAGGTGAGGTAGGGTCAAGTTTTGATCCTTTTAGGATGGGGTGGATAGAGGCACATTTTAGGGGTGCTGGCACAGAGCCAGTCTGGAGGGAGGACTGTACAATGTGGAGTATGTAAGGGCTAACGGTGCTATGAGTAGTCTTGAGCCAGGATACAGGGCAAGGGTCCAGGGCAGAAGTTGAGGTATTTAGTTCTTTAATGGTATTGGATATGTTTTTCACAGTGAGGGGTTCAAAGTCATTCCAGGTAATTGAGGGGGTGAGAGTGTGAGGTTGGACACTGTGGTCATGTATTGGTTGGGAGTTAGTAGTAGAGGGGGGTGGGGGCAATTTTGAGATAAGGTGGTTGGCTATAGTTTGGGTAGTTATCTTTGGAGTCACATCCTGATGCTGGGGTTCCATTATTAAGGATTTAGCGATGGAAAAGAGTTCTCTTGGTTTATTAAGAGAACGTTGGATCATATTTTCATTGTATTCTCTTTTATGTTTTAGGGTTTCAGAGCAGTAAGATTGGAGTTTGCTTTTGTAGATCTCATGTATGTTAGGGTTAAGAGAGCATCTCCACTGACGTTCTAGGCATCTGAGTTCTCTTTTTAGGTCTCTTAGTTTTGTAGAGTACCAGGGAGCTTTTCTGCGTTGGCTTTGGGGAGGTTGTTTAGGTGGTAAAAGGACAGCAGAGGAGAGAATGTCGTTCCATTCGTCGATGTGGGGGTCAAGGTTCCGGTGTTTGCTATTGAGTAGGTCTAAGGATGGTATTATTTGCTCAAGGAAGGTAGCAGCATTGAATTGTTTGAATTTGCGGGTATGTTGGGGTGGGGTTATTTGAAGATTTTTATGTGAGGAATGGGGGATTGAAAAGAGGATGAGGGCGTGATCTGACCAGGGAATAGGTTGAATAGTGTGTAAGATCTGTTTGGTGGGTAGTGTTTGCTGTGGGATAAATATTAGGTCAAGGATATTGCCCTTGGAGTGTGTGGGTATATCTAGGATTTGGGTAAAGTGGAGGGCCTCCATTGCTTGGAGAAATGAAGAGGACTGCTTTGAGGTTGTTGAGTGTAGGTTTAAGTCTCCTAGGATTATGAGTGGGCGTGAGATGGGTTGGGGGGAGCAGGCTGTCTCAAGTATCATAGAGAGATCAGTTGAGTCAGCTTTGTGCGCCCTATAGATGAGGTGCAGAGAAAGGGTAGGACTAGAGACCCTAATGGAGTACATACCAGAGGTGGAGACGGATTCGACTGTGGAGAGGTTTAGGTTAGCTCTTGAAATAATAGCAACACCTCCGCCTCTGCTGGATATTCTGTTGCAGACATTGATTGAATACGTATTTGGACATAACTGGTTTAGTAGGACGGAGTCGGATTCATGGAACCAGGTTTCAGTAAGACAAAGGATGTCCAAGTCGTGATCGAATATAAGATTAGTAATTAGAGGGATTTTATTCCTGGCCGAGCGGACGTTGATTAGTGCACATTTGAGGGGAGGGTGGAGGTTGTCGGAGGGAGTGTTGGGGATGTGTTTGGAGTTTGTATGGAGCAGTTTGAGCTTGCAGGTCCGAGTGTGGAAGCTGGTATGATTGTGGAGTGGGGGGGGGGGGGAGGATTGTATGTTAGAGTATCTAAGGGAGTGGATTATAGGGATTGGGTATTATAGTTTACTATTAGAGCATGTGAGAGGAGGAGAGAAGTGATGTGTAGTGTGAGGAGACTGGCCCACAGGGTAGGAGGATGGAATATGGTTAGTTCCATTTTAGGTAATTTATGTGGATGGTGAGAGGAGAGAACTTAGGGTAGAAGGAGGAAGGTGAGGGCTAGTGTATGTTTGAGATAGGACTACGGGAGAACTTTGTATGATGATTTAGAGTATTAAGCAGTTGCTGAGGTGGGAGGAAGGGTATGAGCAGGTTTTGCATCTAGTTTGCATAGTAATGGTAACAGACAATAATGATAGTAGACAGTAGTGGTAACATCTAGTAAGCATAAAAATGGTAACAGAAAGATGTAATTGCAATTTGTCTGACAGGACAGGGAGAATTATAGTGAGTACCTTTTTTTAAGAGCTGCTTAAGTTCAGGTCTTGAGATCTTCTGAGGTTCCCAGTAAGTGTTCGATCAGCGTTGAGGTTTCTGTCGTGTTGCACATGAGGTTGTGGAGTATTTAGGAGTTGGGCTAGCTTGCAGGTGTCCTTTGTTTTCGGTCCACGCCTAAGGGCCCTCTGGCGGGGCCTGCAAGGCGCGGGTGCTCCAGTTGGTGCTCCTTTTAAGGTGCCTGCTTCTGCCCCGATTGGGCAGCCGAGCGGCAGCTGGAAAAACTGCTGATCGCCAGTCTGAAGCAGCCCCAGCTGCTTGATCTCCGCGTGAGAGAGCTGCTGCGGGCTGAGCTGGGCTGCGAGAGGACCCTCAGCGCCGAATGGCGCTCCTTTTAAGGTGCCTGCCTCTGCCCCGATTGGGCAGCTGAGCGGCGGCGGGAAAAACTGCTGGTCGCCGGTCTGAAGCAGCCCCAGCTGCTTGATCTCCACGTGAGAGAGCTGCTGCGGGCTGTGGTAGTGATTTTTTAAAGGGAATTATATTTGTTTTTAAAATTGTAATTATTTATGGAATGCCAGTGGTATGCACAACATTGGATAATGTAGGTTGCTTTGCTATATTGTTTGTGCAGCAAAGAGTTTGAGTAAAAGCTAGAGAAACTGAGTAGTGGTCTCCAGGTTTATTAATACAACACACTGAATTAACTGCTCCTTATTTTCAAGAAATGTAGTTGTTATGGATAGAATTTAAATTCCATGCATGTCTGTCTGTCTTCCAGAAAGTATAATGGGCACATTGAGAGTAAACCATTAACCATTCCTAAGGATATTGATCTTCATCTGGAAACAAAGTCAGTTACAGAAGTGGACACATTAGGTAAGAGATATGAAGCAAATTAAACAGAACAAATTAATGGCAAAAGGATAATTTATAAGATTCTGGAAGAATTTTAGGTTCGCTATCTATGATTTATTTGGTTCATCAACAAGCAGGATTCAGTCAGTCACACAAGCGGGCAATGTCATCAAAAGGCACAGGACAGAACTGCTCTCTCAGAACTCAGTAGTGTTAAGCTCTGAGAATGAGCAGCCCTTCCCATGCACAGTGCTTTCCTCAGTCCTATGATGAATAGATTCAAAAACAAAGCTCTCCTATTAGTGAGCAGTTTTTTATTTGTCTTAAATCTTTTTTATTTTATTTTTTTATATATTACTCATGTATTTTGTCAATTTTTCTTTTTCTGAGGAAGGATGTTGCAGATGAAGTTGGGGTTCTATCCCTGCCCTTAGTGCAGTAGAAAGATCCATAACCAGGTAGATTGTAAGCTACACAGAAGGATGTCACCACTAGCTCAAAAGTAGAATTTTGATTTGCTCCACAGTTATGAAGTGGAGAAAATACTTTTCATGCACATAGGGATGCTTCTGCCTCCATTTACAGTAGATTTGCGTCCAGCTGCTAAGAAACAATACCAGGGATCTTCTAAATGGTGCAAGTCTCATTCAAGACTTTCAGGCTATCTCCAGGAACAAGCAGGAATGAGTCTTCACATATGGGTATGTCGGTACCGACGGAGTCTGCGCGGGAACGCTTCCCAGCGTCCAATCAAGAGCTTTTGGAAGCATCCCAGCAGGCCTGTGTGCTGCCTTCCCGCCTTTCCCAACTGCCTCTCCTCAGTTTTCATTTTTCCGCGGAGCCAGCAGGACGTCCTCCTGTCCCCGCAGAAAATTCTTGTTTTTATTTCTTTAGTTTTCTTGTGGTCGCGGCTGTCTTCCCGACTCCACCGGTACCGCCGGTGTTTTCTTTTCTTTTCTTGTAAAATCTTCCTTTTCCACGGGATATTTTTTCTTCATAGTGTCCCACGGTCTCTTAGGCCTTTTAGGCCTCTTCTTTTTCCTTCATGGAACCGCCAGACACTTTCTCCAAGAAATGTTCAGACTGTGGCGGTACAACTTTATTTTTAGACCCTCGAAGTCGGTGTCTAACCTGCTTGGGTCCTGACAACAGTTTGGTGAGAAGAGGTCTTCAACATCGAGGTTCCCTCGATACACGGTTGCCCTCCAACTTCGGGGCACCGTCCCCTTCTTCTTCCACACAGGATCAGGTAACCCACAAACAGTCTGTTAAGACTAGCCAGTCCTCGAGTGGTAGATCTCATGCACAGCATGTAGACGGCTCCGGCCTTGCCCTCGAGGGCCCACTGGCTTCAAAATCCCGGCGGGAGTCTTCGGTCTCCAAAGCCTATAAGGGGTTTCAGGTTGTTCCTGGGGTTCACCCCCCACAGAACATACCTAAGCCGTGTACGGTGGTGGCATCCGCTTCGAGCGGTACCGATACCCCCGCATCGGCACTGGTGTTGGATGAAACACTCCTCACCAGGGATAGTCTTCTGGCGTCCTCGGTGCCTTCGGGACCGGTGGATACTCTCCAGATTGACTTTCCGTTATCGGTACCAACACCGATACTACCACCGACGTCGATACCCTCCAGATGTGCATCGATAGCCTCGCTTCCTTCGATGCCGAGTCTGGAATCGATCTCCAGTCTGGAGGACTGGGTACCGACTCGCCTTGGTACCGACTCCCGGCGGTACCGAAGGCTCCGTTCCGATGATTCGGATCCGCAACTCTCGGTTCCCCCGAGGCCGATTGAGTTGCCACTGGTTGACCTTCCTTCACTGGTATCAGACACGGTACCGATGTCCTCATTACCCTTACATCCGGTGCCTTCCATGCTTCGCTTATCAGGCTCTCTGCCCTCGATGCCGAGTTTGGAATCGATCTCTAGTCTGGAAGACTGGGTACCAATAGGTTTTGGTACCGACACCGATCGATACCGGTACTTCAGTACCGAGGATAGCGGCCGGAGGTTTTCGGTTACCTCAGTACCGATTGAAATGTCACCGATGACTGCTCCGATGTCTTTGTCGGGCTCGACTCTGACATCGGTACCGGTATTGGCATCGGTACCGATATCCACAGTAGCATCGTGGCCAACTCCTGCCATGCTTTTTTCAACAGGATCGCTCCATTCTATACCAAGCTTGGAGTCTATACCTGGCATGGACAATGTGGTAAGGACGGTTGCTGCTCCTGACAGCCAGTACCAGCAACCATCCTTTAAGCATTCCACACTGCACTCCGCAGGATCTTCTGTTCCTATATATTTGGATAACTCTGTGGGTGCTCAGGCTAGTTCTTTAGATCTAACCTGTCCAAGGGAGATTCCTGTTTGGGATCCCTCTTTTCAGAGTTTCCTCCTGGATATAGCAAGATCCCTTGCCATTCCTATTCCAGGACATGATCCTGCACAAGACTCTGTTTCTACCAAAGCAAAGGACAACATAATGCTTCCTTTGCATCATTCCTTGCAGGATCTCCTTCTAGGAATGTGGGAAACACCTTTTAAGGGTACCCCCACCTCCCAGGGCAACTGATCTCTTATATCAGGTGCCCCGCTCTCCAGGGTTTCAAAAGACTCAACTTCCTCATCATTCCATAGTAGTGGAATCAGCAATGAGGCGGGTAAAGAGTAAGAAAAAGCACTCTTCTTATCCGCCAGGTTGTGAGTCTAAGACACTAGATGCCTTTGGACGTCAAACCTTCCAGACATCTATGCTTTCTGCAAGAATTCTCTCATATATTTTTTATATGAGTCTTTCTCTTGAGGAGGTCACAAAGCAATTACATCTTTTGACTCCTTTCCTTCCAGATTCCAGGAGTACAGACTATTCCTCACTGCTTAAGCATATCCAGAATATCTCTTGGTTTCTTTCTCGTGCTTCCCTAGACTCTTTTGAGTCTGTTAGCAGGACTTCTGCTATAGCTATAGGGGCACGACGTAGAGCCTGGCTCCAAGCTTCAGACTTGGACAAATGGGCACAACAACGGCTGGGACATACTCCTTGCACTGGAGAAAATCTTTTCAACAAGGAGTCTTTACGTCAGGTTACTCAGTTGTCCACTGATTTACCTGTTCCTAAGGGTTGTTCTACACCTTCTTCTGTCCCAGTAGGTAGGAAATGTCCTACCAAACTTTCTTCCCACAGGAGAAGAAGGTTTTATTCATCACTTGCCCATCATACAGATGTTCCCCAACAGGGGAGGCATCGTCTTGGTCTGAAGAATCCAACCTCTCACCAGGCTCAGCAAACCCAGCACCTGCAGGGTTTCTGATCAATCATCATCAGATGCTTGTGACTCTTGGGGTTAGAATCTACAGTTGCTTCTTCTCAATAGAGGCAATCCACTGCTTCATTCTAACCCCTACACATGGATCTCTTTCCAAAAGACATCCATTTTTTCTATATTTCTATGAGCTGTCAGGATGTTCATGCCTATAGGTCACAGGTTTCTCCTCTTTTTCCTGCTAGGGAAAGAGGTCTAACCACTATCAAATGATAGTTCTTGTGCCAGCATGTATTTTTTCCTTTCTATAGACTTACTACTTGGTAAGTCTTCTTCAGCTCCATTCTCTTCACCCTCTTACCAAGCTTTTTCCTCTGTAAGAGCGGAATTACTTGCAGGGGGGCTTTTTCTTCAGCCTCTCTAGTTTTCTCACTTTCCAGTGCGGAGTTTTCCTCTCTGAGTTACCTCCTCTGTTTCAATCTTACTTTGGGGCAGCTTATCAGACATGTCCAGAGTTTTCTACTCCTGTTCTGTCTGTTCTTTCTGTTTTTGAACAGTAAGATTCTTTCTGCTATCTTGCTAGCAGCTGCCTATGCAGGAGCCTTAATGTTTCGACCACTGGTTCTTGTCCACAAACAACCAGATTTGTCCTCCACTAACATTCTGTCTAGTCTTAGTAGTGGCTCCAAGTCAGTGCTTTCATCTATCTTGGAGATTATCTCACTACAAGCTTTCTGGATTGTCTTCTATTTCTGCCATCTCCATTCTCCTGGGTTTGGCAGCATAGTTGGCAGAGATACTGGCTCTCTAGCAGCCAGTTCTATCTCCTCATTCTCCTGCATCATGCTCTCTGCAATTCTACAGAGAAGCTTTCCACTATGGGCCCTTGCTAGAGAGCATGGGTTTTTTTTTCTCCAACAGCTATCCTAGATGGTTGGAAAAGGCTTTTCAGTCATGTCTCCCATGACTAGAAGGTTCTCCCTTCTTTTACTATCTCCTTTTGATATAAAGGACATAGGCCTTTTCTTACGTAAAGGCTTAAGGAGTTGCCAATTCCCTGCTTTGGTCCATAGCATTCCCAATCGGGGATATGCTCTTTCTCCTTGCAGCTCGTCCTCATGGTAAGAACACATGATACTTTTGCCCTTAAGCAGGTCAACATGATATCTCATCTCTGTGTCTTCTGTCTACTTACCATGCTAGAGTCCTGGAAGACTCGGGACTTGCTGGCTGCAGATTGATATTATCCTCTGTTTTTCACATAACCGTCCTGGTTATCTCACTAGCTAGCATCCTTGCAGATCATAACCAGGGGGAATAGATTCTCTATATATCTTCTCAAGTAGGTTCCACCTCCTTGTTATTAGATGAATCTTTCCTCTCCACATATCCTATGTGAATACCATGCTGTAGGCATATCTCTGTCTGTTTAATTGCAGACACCCATATTTAGGCCTACATATTCATATTTATCTTTTGTGTGTATTTTATGCCCTCTCCATATCTCACTATAGATATATTCTTATATGTCTGTCTATATATCTATATGTATATATATATTTATCTGTCGAGATATTTTATTATAGATAGATATGTATCCACATACTTATCTATCTGACTGTCTATGCTCATATAGCTATATGATTCTGACAGAGGGGCTTTACCCATACCTATGCTATCCAGCAGGTTTGGAGTTCTACGCACACAACCACTCCTGTGGTAGTCAACAATTTTTATACCATAACCTAAGGGTTTAGGTACCTCTGAAGCTCTCTGTGCCCAATATCTCTCCTAGCTTACCCCAGTTAGGAGAGACATTGTGGATCTTCAGTTAATCACAGGCTTTATTGCCTCAGGCATTTGTCCTCTCTTTTTGGGATACAAGGAGTTCCCATACCCTTTCTCCCCACAAGGACTGTGCCTGTTTGTCCAAATCGGTTAGCCTTTCTCTTTTTGCTCCTAAGAGTGAGCCACTCTGCCGCCAAAAGAGTTAGGTTTTTGTCATAAAGCCTTCCGCTGAAGGCCCACCGTTTTTGTACTACCCCAGTTTTTCCTACTGGGGTTACCTGTTACCTTTCAGTATTCTGACCTCCACTGTTTTTCCTACAGGTTTATTACCTCCACTTTACAGTGAGGTCCTCTTCAAGGTTCCTCTACTGGGTTTTCCAGTAGATCCATGAACCTCCATACTTCTGTGAAATCCTGTCAGGGGAGGTCCATATTGCAATATTCTTTGCAATATCATTGATGACAATCATCATCCACACATGGACTCCTTCTCTGCAGTCCTATGCTAGGTTAGCTGTTCCACAGCATCTTTCTTTCTTCAACTCCTACCCTCCATCCTCAGGATGCCTGGTGTTCTGGGAGATAGCATGTTCCAACCTATGACATGCTGGGACTCCAGGCATCTCAGCTTGGGAGTCCCCATATGTGAAGACTCATTCCTGCTTGTTCCTGGAGATAGCACAGTTACTTACCTGTAACAGGTGATCTCTGGGAACAGCAGGAATAAGTCTTCACAACCCACCCACCTCCCCAGGAGTTGTATCTCTATCTATCTTTCCTTTCCTCTCTCTCTCTCTTTGTCTCAGCTTTAAAACTTAACTGAGGAGAGGCAGTTGGGAAAGGCGGAAAGGCAGCACGCAGGCGTGCTGGGATACTTCCAAAAGCTCTTGATTGGACGCTGGGAAGCGTTCCCGCGCAGACTCCGTCGGTACCGACGTACCCATATGTGAAGACTTATTCCTGCTGTTCCCAGAGATCACCTGTTACAGGTAAGTAACTGTGCTTTATGTGCAGTCGTCCTCAAAACACTCGCACAGGCCTGAGTTTAAGGCAACTCCAATTGCAGCCATGTAAAGCTCTTGAAGTGTGGGCCCCACTATGCAAATGATCTTCCTCTTCTTTGTAAGAAATCTCCATATGAAGATATTTGTTACTTAAGGGTCATTAAGCACAGGTTCAGAGAGGTTACCTTGCCTCTCCGGCAAGAAACAGAGCTTTGATCCCAGATGTGTATGGTTTCCTAAAATACATAGAAACACTAAAGGCTACAGTAGACATTCTGATACATGACTTCGTACATGATCAACAGCTTAGTGTGTGGCAAATTCCACTAATAATTCAGCTTATCTCTAAAAAGGTGGACTTAGTTTAACAATCATCTGGATTCAGTAAACTCCAAATTTTTCATTTTTCAGTAGTAGTCAAATTGACAACGAAGAAGGTAAAGGAACAGAAGGTTTTCTAATACACCACCTGCCAATGATCTCAGTCTACTTGACCATGTAGGAAAAAAGATATTCCAGGGTATGATCATACCTGCATTAATTACAGCCCATCAACTCTGCGTAATTCAATACCTTTAAACCTCTTCCAGCAGGTCCAGGACTTTTCATTCAGTCTATATCCCCAGTAACAATCTGAATGGCAGCAAATTTGTGAAAGCAGATGAGTGGAGAACACATCTTATACACGCACAGCTCAATGCAGCAAATTATGCTGCCATTATTTATTTTATTTAACATTTCTTATATACTGCCTTTCATGATATCAAGGCGGTTTACATTGAACAAACTGAAATTACATTGAACAGGGCATTATAACTTGGAGATAACTATTTTACAGGGAACATGGGCTATGGAGGGTTAAGTGGCTTGCCCAAGACCACAAGGAGCACCTGTGGGACTAGAAACCCCAGTCCTTCTGGCCCAATGTTGCTGGCCTCTAGAGGGATTTGAACCCCCTGACCTTCCGGCCTGAAGTACCTTGCCCCAACCACTAGGCCACTCCACTGTACCATTTAACACAGGTATCTGCGCTGTGTTTATGCAGAATGTTTATGCAGGATTTTCTGTTCTAGGGTGTTCCCAGAATGTAGGAAGGAATCTAATATGAGCATAAACAATACACAAATGCCTGCGCTAACAGCGCACACTTAAATCCATTTAAATGGATGGTAATGAAGCAATTAGCCGAACAATGTTATGCACATGACTTGGAACATAAACAGCAATATTATTCTATGCAGAAGTTCTGATCAGAATAGTATTGCTGTTTATGCGCTAGATAGCGATCCAGCACATGCGCAGAAGTGTCAAATTGTTTTTGTGCCTGCAGGATATAGGTGCCAGTAAAGCAGATTTCTGTGTGCATGTGCCTGGTTTGCTCTCCTTGTCTAGAGCAGATGTTTTGCTTATAGCTTGTTTGCATGCTGTTTGCTTACTGCCTTCTGAGCTAAATCTGCATTAAGAATGTGCTAGAGCTTCAATTCTGAGCTCTAGCCCAGCTTTTCTTCATCGAGCCCTCGGTGTATAATGTATTTGATATCTTTTCGAGAATCTCAGCTCCTGCTATTGCTGCCTCAAAGTTTAGCTGCATGCTTCATGCTTGCGTGAGGATTTTCTTACAAGATCAGCAGATGCCCTGTATAGATAATTCAGTTTTTGATAATTCTAGTCGTCTTTATCCTGTAGACCAGGAGTCCTTAAACTTTAGTTTTTGGACCAAAACTGCCTTGCAAACCTTTTTTCTTCAGCCTGCCTGATTTGTTTGTTTATTTATTTATTAGTATTTAGCTCACACCTTTCCAGTAGTAGTTCAAGGTGTGTTGCATTCATTTACGTAGGTATTTCCCTCAAGTTCGTATCTGAGGCAATGGAGGGTGAAGTGACTTGCTCAAGGTCACAAGAAGTGCCAGTGGGATTTGAACTCTGATCTCTCTGGTCATCAGGCTGTAGCGCTTACCACTAGGCTGCTGCTCCACTCCACTACTTGATGCTCCCCATGCTACACAAGCCCTGGTTCATTCAAATTTTAACCCCCCCCCCCAACTGCTACAGCATTCAGTATCTCTCCCTCTATTTGTTCTCTCTCTACCCGTATTCCTTCATTTCTCCCTCTCCCTGCCCTCTCTTCTGTGGTCCTCCACAGTGGCAGCAGCATTTACAGTAAACACTGTTTCCTTATCATCCCTCCAGTCCAGTCCTGCCCCGCACCTCTGGGTAGCCAACCTCATCCAGCAGTTTGGTGACTATTTCATCCTTTTGATGACATCAGCATACTTAGGCAGCTGGCACCACCTACCAGTCTCCAAGCAGCTGGAGGTGTGATCCAGAGAAGCTGTACTCGCTGTAGGGACAACTGAGGAGTTAGCTTGATTTTTTTTTTTTTTATTGGGTTTGTTCAGCAATTAAGCTGGTTTAAAAAAAAAGAATAATAAATAAATAAATACATAAATAAAAGAGAAGGAAGGAGAAAAGGATAGACCCTCAAAAGAAAGCGGCAGAGATTTCACTCAAGGAGACAGTGCTGCCAAAGAGCGGCCTCCTCCCCTGCTCTCCGGGTGAGCAAGTGGGGAACTGGTGGACTCCGGACCTGTTCTACCAGTGTCGGTGGCTCCCGAGCCCATTACTGGGTGAGGAGCCGCAGCTGCACAGCAGGCCTGCAGACAGCACACTGGGAAGACATCTGCCTCAACGCTGAAGCCACGGTTAAGGCCTAGTGTGAGGATGGCAGAAGGGAAACAACTCTGTAAGGTACTGGTGAATGGGGGCCCCAATGAGAGTGGCAGAAAAAACATTCTTTTAACTGTTTATGCCTGTAGAGCATCGGTGGTAACCATGGGGCTCTCAGGCAGTTTCCTTAGCTTTGCGGGAAACGTGCCCTTTCTTCAACAGCCAGGTGCAGTTGGTTCTTGTAGCAGAAAGGAGGGAGATCTCTTCAAGGCTGGGGTTGTTTGGCTCCGGGGGTGGCTATTTTGGGTCCCTAGGATCTCTCTGCTCTTTTTCTTGTGTTCTGCATTGGAAAAAAAAAATTGAGTGATATTTTAAGGTTCTCAGTGCAGGAGGAATAGGCCGATAAAATTGCAGTGTGGGACATGTGGAGTCCAGCAGGGGTCTCTTTCAGAGGCGGGCCTTTGCAGTGGCTGTGTGCAAGAGACTGAGATGGCGGAACATAGACTACAGGGGGGAGCTGCAGACTCTCTAGGGCGCTCCTCGGGGATGACTAGTAGGTCTGTTCAGCCTCAGGAGGGACTCAGTGCCACCGCAGGAGTGATACGTGAAGTGGGGACTGTGCCACCTCTGTTGGAGCCCTATGGAAAGGACCAACCCTCACCCAGGCCCTCTACCTTCAAGGGGCCAGGTACCAAGATGGGCCCAGATGGATTTTCACCAGAGGTTATTCTCCTGCTGCATAAGGAATTTGCAAAGCTTCCTAGGCTCAAAGGAGATTGGGGTCAACAATCTCCTTTTTCAGAGGAGCCAGACCTGTTGGGTCTGGAAACGGAGCTGGGGTATGAGGAGCTGGAGGAAGGAGAGATTCCACAGGAGGAGGACTCCAGGATAGTCTGGGTTTTCCGTAGAGAGGAGCTTGCAGCGCCCATCGTGGAATCGCTGAAGACACTTAATGTATCAGCAGGGCCCCTAGCAGAGGAGGAAGTGTTGGAAGACCTGCTCTTCCAGGTGGTTCATAAGACACAGAAGGTGCTTCCTGTGCATAGAGTTGTAAAGCAGATGATCCAGGAAGAGTTGGATCTTTTGGAGGCCAGGTTCAGGGACATCAGAACCATGACCCGGCTCTACCCACTGCCGGAGCAGAGCGGGAGATGTTTCGGTTTCTAAAGGTGGATGTGGTGGTTTTGGCTATCACGAAGAAAACTGCTATCCCGGTAGAGGGCAGTACATCATTCAAGGATGCCCAAGATAGAAAATTGGACACCTTGTTAAAGCAAGCATTTAATATCAATGCCCTTAGTTTGTGGGGCCTGAGTTACCAGGGCATGCCTGTGATGGGCGCAGGGGATTCTGGAGCCGGGGGATACAGCTCAGGATCAGACAGCAGCTAAACTGGAATCGTGGGCCGCGTAACTTGCAGTCTCCTTTTACAATCTGATTAGAGGTCTCTCAAAAAGTATGGCCTTGGTGGTGGCAGCCTGCTGCTTTCTCTGGTTATGGAATTGGGCAGCGGACAGCTCCTCCAAGTCCCGACTTAGCAAGCTTCCATTTAGGGGAAAGCTACTATTTGGGGAAGGACTTGGGCGAGTCCAAAGGCGGATGCCTCTCGGACGATAAACAGAAGCAGACCCGCACTTCGGCACCAGCATGGAGCCAACCACATCACTTCCGAAGATTTTGCTCTGTGCATTTTGCACCTTATCAGAGGGGACGTTTTGCCTCTCAGGAACAGAGCTTTTGGGGGTTCTGGGGGGTGGGGCATGGCTATTATGGCACCTCCCCGACCTTGTGGGCCTAAAAAGATGCAATGAAGCAAGGGGGGCCCAGGTGACGGTGCAATCCGTAGGAGGGTCGGTTACGGGAATTCTATCACTTGGGTCCAGGTTACGTCTGACCAATGGATCCTGGAGGTCGTCAGAGTGGGCTGTGTGCTAGAGTTTGCCAGACCTCTAGACCCTTCATTCATACAGTCCCCCTGCAAAGCGCACACAAAGTCAGCCATGGTTAGAGACACTTTGGGGTGCCTTCTTCATTTGGGGACCATAGAGAGAGTGCCAGAGGAGCAGTGCGTTTCAGGTTGGTACTCAGTTTATTTTGTGGTGCCCAAAAAGGAGGGCTCCTGGCAGCCCATCCTCGACCTCAAGTGAGTTAACCGGTGTCTGTGGTTGCCCCGTTTTCACACGGAGATGTTGTGGTCTGTCATAGTTTCAGTGAGAGCAGGAGAGTTCTTGACGTCTGTCGATTTCACGAAGGCATATTTACAAATTCCTATCAGGGAAGGACATCAACAATTCCTCCATTTCGCAGTGCCCATGGGGCTTTCTCAGTTTCGGGCATTGCCCTTCGGGCTGGCAACAGCTCCCTGTTCCTTCACCAAGGTGATGATGGTAGTGGCAGTGGCGGCGCTTCGCCAGGAATGAATCCCTCGTGCACCCTTACCTCGACGACTGGCTCATTCGGGCAAAGTCCAGCAGAGAAAGCGAACAGGCAACTTCAAGGGTGGTGGAGTTCATGCAGAGTCTCAGATGAGTGATCAATGTGCCAAAGTGTCGTTTGATGCTGTCTGTAATCTTCTGGTCTTTTCATGTGATTAGGGGCACTGGGTGAGGACTGACAGTCATGAGGTTGCCCCTCCAGCAAGATTCCAGCCACTTGCACGTTAGGTTCTTTCAACAATTCAAACTTTACATTCTGTGCTTGCAACATGAGAGTCCACTGGACTATTCTCTCAGTCCTAATCTTGCTACATGCTAACTTTCCCTCTATAATGAATTTGAGGGGGGTGTGATGGCTGCATATGTATGTGGTTTGAGCACCAATGATGTATGTAAATTTCTGCATAGCAGCATAGGAAGCCATTACATGTTTTTCACAGTTTCCCATTTTGAGTTCAGGAGAAGTGAGAACTCTGGAACAGAAGGCAATAGGGCGATCTACTCCTCCTAGGCGTTGTGTTAGAGCTGCACCTACACTGTTCTCTCCAACTACAGGGTACAGGAAAAAATGTTGTGTGTGATCTGGGTGTGCCAGAACAGGAGCATAAGTCAGAATGTGCTTTAATTTAGTTACAGCTTCTGTATGTTCTTCCTCCCAAACATAACTTTTACTTTTTAGCAGGGAGTAAAGTGGAGCTGCCACTTCAGCATAATTGTGCATGAAGTCACGACAGAAACCAGTGAGCCCTAGAAATGACTGGAGTGATTTCTGATCTGTAGGAAGTGGAAGTTTGTGAATCAGCTCTATCCTCTGAGAATCTACAGATTTACCATCCTGGCCAATAGTAACCCCTAAAAAGGAAACCTGTGATTTACACAGTTGAGCCTTGGCAGGATTAACTTTAAGACCAGCTTGTAAGAGGGCTTTTAAAACTTCTCTTACATGATTCCAGTGTACAGCTTCATTCTCAGATTGAATCAGAATGTCATCTACATACTGAATTATATTATCTCTGCAAGACAATAGTGACAGGGCTTCCTGCATGTATTTATAAAATATTGAGGGGGAATCCTTATATCCCTGTGGAAGCACAGTCCATGCATATTGTTTATTCAGCCACTGAAAGGCTGTTTTGTACTGGCATTCAAGGGCCAGGGGCAGACTCCAAAACCCATTGGATATGTCTAAAACAGAGAAAAATTTACATTTGGGATTCAGTTTAGAGATCATTTCAGGGTCTGAGGCTACTACGGGCACTACAGATTTTGAAACTTGATTCAGGGCACGGAGGTCCATAGTGAGCCTGAAGGAACCCCTCGGTTTAACTATCGGCCAGGCTGGTGAATTGCATGTGGAAGAAATAGGTCTAATCAGACCCCTCTCCTCCAGTATCTTCACAATTTTAGTCACTGGTTCTATAGCCTGATGAGGTACTGGGTATTGTTTCTGTGGTGGAGGATCCTCGCCTTCCAACAGTATTTCTGTGTGCATTTTCCCACAATCTAACTTGTCTTGAGCCCAGACTGGAATATCAGCCACCTCTGAGGGAATTACACACAGATCATACTGCTGAGCTGCCTTGGTGCACTGAGTTGCTAACTGCATGGGAATGACTTCATGCACTAAAGTTTTAGAAGCACTTGAAGTTCCTGAATACTGCCACAATTTAAGATTAGCCATATCCACCACCAAATTTAACTGGTTGAGAACATCAATTCCAATTATTTCTTTTGATGTGTTCACTATAGTGGAGGCAGTGGTTTCCAACATTTCCTTATTTTGTTCACTGTGCACAGGGATACCCCATTTAACTAGGATAGCCACACATTTGGAAGCTGTGTCATTAATTCCTTGAATTTCATAAATGTCCATATTTTTCTGATCTGCAGTGGGAGAAGCTCTGTTAGTAAAACTAATTCCAGCCCCTGTGTCAATCAAAGCTAGTTTATCCTGACCCCCTATTCTACTGATAACATTGGGGCGTCCACAAGAGTCCAGTATCAAGGATGTTACAAGCCTTAAACTGTATTCTGGGCCTGTGTCTGTTTCATCATCCAGAGGCTCTGGAATTGAGTCCTCTGCTGAGAGAACAGAGGCAGGCTGGGCTATGAAGGCTTGAGACATTTTGATATCTGAACTCAAGAGGTCAGGACATCCCTATGCACTAGCCTTGTGTTTGTCCTGAGCTGCTTGTATGTCCTGTTTTAATTTATCTATTTCTATCTGCAGTATGTGTTTGTCTTGTTCCCATTTAATTTTCTCCTTTTCTAATCCATCTCTCTGTGCTTTGAGCTCTTGAAAGGGGATGTAACCTGAGGAGTTTCTAAAAGTACCTCTGCTTTGTCCTCGCCAAGGTGTCTGTCCCCTGTATCCTTTGTCTGTGTTTTTTATGTGTTGGGAGGATCTCCAGGAACAAGCAGGAATAAGTCCTCACATATGGGTACGTCGGTACCGACGGAGCCCGCGCGGGAAAGCTCCCCAGCTTCCCAGAAGGAAAGCTTTTGGGGCCTCCCACTGCGCATGCGCGCTGCCTTCCCGCCTAACTCTCCTCAGTTCTTCTTTTTCCGCGGAGCCAGCAGGTCGTGTTCCTGTCACCGCTGAAGAAGTTATTTTAATTTGTTTCTTTGGCCGCGTGTCTGCCTTCCCCGATTCCGGACCGGTACCGCCGGTCTTTTTTCTTTATTTCTTTAAAAAAAAAAAAAAAAATATATATATATATCTTATTTTTCCCCACTTGGTGTGTTTGTCCTGTGAGGCCTCTAGGCCTTCACAGAATTCTCCCTCATGGAGAAACCAGCCTCTGGTTTTAAAAAATGCACCAAGTGTAGCGGTACTATATCAGTCACAGACACCCATGAATGGTGTCTTAAATGTTTGGGGCCTGACCACTCCATTCCGGATTGCCCATCCTGTTCTTTGATGTCTAAACGTGGCTTACAAAACCGGGCAGCCAAGTTTCACATGCTGTTTTCTACAGATACTCCAGCATCGACATCTTCCAGGTCTTCCTCTCCTGATGGATCTCAGGTAACCAAACATTCCTCTGGCAGGTCCTCAAAGGGCAAATCTCCCTCCAAGTATCAAGATGCCCCCGGGCTTGACCCTGAGGACCCTGCCCCAGCCAAACAACCCCGGCGGGAAGCTCCGGCTTCCAAAGCTCCTCCTATGGGGTTGCAGGTTGACATCGATGGCACGGCCTCGACCGATCACCTGTTAGACTGCTCTGGGGTACCGGCTCAATCTTCCGGTACCGACATCCAGACAGTCGTGGCGTCTATGGATCATACAGTTCAATCCATGCAAGCAGGCCATTATGGCTTTTATTAGAGCTGCGACGCCCTCGGTACCGCAGCCAGCGGTACCGACTCCGGTTCCGGTACCACAACCGATACCGGTACCCAGGGCATCCACATCGACCAGGATACCGATCCGGTTCCGGGTACCCCCGATGTCGATACCGGTCGATACGCTTATCGATCCCTGGAATCAAACAGACTATACTTCGAGTCTTCTGATGATTCTGATTCATCAGATGACTCTGCTGAAGTATCCCTTACTCTACCTGAAGAGCCCTCTTCTCCAAAGAGGAGAATGTCTCCTCCAGAGGATTTGTCCTTTCAAGACTTCATCATTGAAGTAGCTAAAGGTCTTTCTATTTCAGTAACCTCTGAAAAAGAACCTAGAGCAAAAAAATTAGATATTTTTGGATACTCTAAGGTTCCCAAAGAGACAGTCACCTTGCCCATTCATGAAATTCTTCAAGAACACATGATGGACTTATGGGAGACTCCTCTCACCCTATCTCCACATTCTCGTCGTTTGGACACCATGTATCGTGTCCCTCCTTCTCCTGGTTTTCAAAAAACTCAGCTCCCTCACTACTCTATTGTGGTGCAGTCAGCTATGAAAAGGATAAAGAGTACCAAAAGACACTCTTCTACTCCTCCAGGGAGAGAATGTAGGACTTTGGATGCTTTTGGTAGAAAACTCTTCCAAGCAAGTATGCTTATTGCTAGAATCAATTCATACAGCCTCTATATGGGCATGTTTCTGAAGGAGATTGCATTGAAAATACGCCATTTTCTCCCCTTTATCCCAGAGGATAGAAAGGAGGAGTTCCTTCTTTTGCTAAAGCATACCCAAGATATTTCAAAGTTCTCCAACAGAGCAGCCTTTGACTCCTTTGAGGGTGCTAGCAGAGCCTCAGGTATTGCCATAGCGGCTCGCAGAATTGCTTGGCTCCAGGCCTCTGACCTAGAACCCTGGGTCCAGGATGGGTTGGGAAATCTGCCCTGTACAGGTGAGAATCTGTTTGGAAAGGAGTGGCAAATCAAAGCCACCCAAATGGATGCAGAAAATGCTGCTTTAGATAGACTTTCTAAGTCTACCTCTGCCCCTGTCAAGAAAAAATCTTTCAAGAAGCCTTTCTATAAGAAGGCCAGATTTGCTACAAATACTGGCCAACAATCTTCTGCAACTCGCTTTGCTCCTAAGCGTCAGCAGCCTAAACAGGCCAGGGCAAAACCTGCAGGGGCTGCTACAGCCCAGCAGTCCCAACCCCCTCAGGGTTTTTGACTTAACTCTAGAGAACTTAACCTTTCTGGCTCTAACACATCCAGAGCCTCTCACCATTCCAGGAAGGTTAACTCATTTTGCTCCCAGATGGGAGCAAATCACATCAGAACAATGGACCCTCTCTATCATCAGAGAGGGCTACAAACTACATTTCTCCAGCCTTCCTCCCCATACCATGGTGAGATGTTTCAATTCTCCCCCATCTCTCCTGAACCTGTTAGGTCAGGAAGTGGCCACCCTTCTCGCCCAAAGGGCAATAGAAGAGGTTCCTCTTCTTCAACAGGGGTCAGGGTTTTACTCCCCTTATTTTCTCATTCCCAAGAAAACAGGGGGGGGGGGTACAGACCTATTCTAGATCTCAGAGAATTGAACAAATTCCTATGCAAGGAGAAATTCAAGATGCTTTCTCTAGGTACTCTCCTTCCATACCTACAGAGTCAGGATTGGCTTTGTTCTCTAGATCTCAAGGATGCGTACACACATATACTCATCCATCCATCCCACAGAAAATTCCTACGGTTTCTGTTCCAGGGAAAACATTTCCAATACAGAGTACTTCCCTTCGGTCTAGCCTCTGCTCCAAGGGTATTTACCAAATGCATGGCAATAGTAGCTGCATTTCTACGAGCCCTGGGAATTTTTGTCTTCCCATACCTGGACGACTGGCTCATCCGAGCTCCATCTCTGTCCGAGGCTCAGACTTCCCTGGATCGCACCAGACGCATTCTGCAGTATCTGGGACTTGTGATCAATCTGCTAAAGTCTCAACTCACCCCTACTCAGTCCCTGGAATTCATAGGGGCCTGGTTGGATACCACCACTGCAAGGGCCTATCTTCCTCAGGCCCGTTGCCAACGTCTAGTGCACTTAGCCTCCCAGACTCAGTCCAGAAACCACTTGACTGCCAGGGAGATGCTACAACTATTAGGCCACATGGCCTCCACAGTACATGTGGTGCCCTATGCTCGCCTACATATGAGAGCAGCTCAATGGACTTTGTCCACCCAGTGGACTCAAGTATCAGGAGCTCTCTCAGACCAAATAGCAAACTCCAAACGTCTCTTTTGGTCTCTCCAATGGTGGATGTCCACTCAAAATCTGTTGTTGGGGGCCCCCTTTCAACCATTGTTGCCCCAAGCAACCCTCACAACAGATGCCTCCCAAACAGGTTGGGGAGCTCATCTTCAAGATCTCTCCACTCAGGGCACTTGGTCTCCACAGGAGACCACCCTTCATATCAACCACTTGGAACTTCGAGCAATCTTTCTAGTTCTCAGAGTTTTTCATACCCTCCTCAGCAACATGACAGTCCTTATTCATACGGACAATCAAGTAGCCATGTTTTACATAAACAAACAAGGAGGGACTGGCTCTCTGTTGCTTTGCAACGAAGCTCTAAGATTATGGGCCTTCACCAGAGAGCATCAAATCCATCTCCTGGCAGTATATCTTCCAGGAATCCAAAACTCTTGGGCAGACAGACTCAGTCGAGTTCTGCTTCCACACGAATGGTCCCTGCACATGGCTCAGGTACTCAGAATCTTCCAGAAATGGGGAACCCCGGACATAGACCTCTTTGCAAGTCAGTGGAATGCCAAACCTCCCCGGTTCTGTTCCAGAATTCCGTGTCAGGGAGTTCAGGCCAAGGATGCCTTCCTCCTTCATTGGGGTCAGGGCTTCCTGTATGCCTTTCCACCCATTCCTTTGATTCCCAAGACTGTTCAAACTTCAAAGGGATCAAGGGTCCATGATCCTCATAGCTCCACGCTGGCCACGCCAAGTGTGGTACCCTCTACTTCTGCATCTCTCCCAAGCCCCCTCTCTGGACTTGGGAGCGGCTCCAGACCTTCTGTCTCAGGAGGAGGGGACTTTGTGGCACCCAAACCCCAAGTCCCTTTACCTCAGAGCTTGGTTACTGAAGGCCTAGACCTTCAACACTTCAGTCTTTCGCAGCAAGTGAAGGATATCCTCCATGCCTCTAGGAAACCTTCCACTAGGCGTTCTTACGCTTTTAAATGGAAAAGATTTTCCATTTGGTGTGGTAAAAAGGGTCTTGACCCTCTAGCACTCCCCTTGAATTCTCTCTTGGAATATCTCCTGCATCTCTCCAATGCAGGACTCAAAACAAATTCAGTAAGAGTCCATTTGAGTGCTATTGCAGCATCCCTCAAGCCCATCAATGGACAACCTGTTTCCTCTCATCCTCTTATTGCAAGATTCATGAGAGGCCTAACCTTAACTAAACCTCCCATTCGACCTCCTCCGGTGGCATGGGACTTAAACTTGGTTCTTGGTCAGCTTATGAAGCCACCCTTTGAACCCTTAGCCACTACCTCCTTGAAATTTCTTTCCTGGAAGGTTATTTTTCTTATTGCAGTCACCTCAGCTCGCCGTATCAGTGAACTGCAAGCTCTAGTGGCTAATCCACCTTATATAAGGTTCCATCATGATAAGGTGGTCCTTAGGACCAATCCCCACTTTATGCCTAAAGTGGTCTCCCTTTTTCATCTTAATCAAGAGGTATATTTACCTGTATTTTTTCCAGCTCCTCATGCATCTGCTGCAGAGAGGAACCTTCATACTCTAGATTGTAAAAGAGCTCTTGCCTTTTACCTCCACAGGACACAGCAACATCGAAAGTCTTCTCAGCTTTTTGTTGCTTTTGATCCTTCTCATTTAGGACTTCCAGTCTCCAAAAGAACACTCTCCAATTGGATTGCTCAGTGTATCTCTTTTGCTTACCAGAGTAAGAACCTTTCTCTGGAGGGCCATGTCACCGCTCACAATGTGAGGGCCATGGCCACCTCTATGACTCATCTAAACTCTGTGTCCATTGACCAGATCTGTCGAGCAGCCACCTGGGCCTCGGTTCATACCTTTACAGCCCATTACTGTTTGGACAAGGACTCCCGCCGGGATGCCTTGTTTGGTCAGGCTGTCCTCAGACACCTGTTCCATTCTTAAACAACTCCAGCCCACCTTCCCTGAATGGATGCCTGAGATCCATAGGAAGATGAGGAACCTTTCAGGGTCTCATACCCTTGAGGGGATCTCCCGGGCATCTTAGCTAGGGAGTCCCCATATGTGAGGACTTATTCCTGCTTGTTCCTGGAGATAGCACAGTTACTTACCTGTAACAGGTGATCTCTGGGAACAGCAGGAATTAGTCCTCACAACCCACCCACCTCCCCTAGGAGTTGTATCTCTCTCTCTCTTTCCTTTCCTCTCTCTATTGTCTCAGCATTAAACTCGAACTGAGGAGAGTTGGTCAGGAAGGCGGGAAGGCAGCGCGCATGTGCAGTGGGAGGCCCCAAAAGCTTTCCTTCTGGGAAGCTGGGGAGCTTTCCCGCGCGGGCTCCATCGGTACCGACGTACCCATATGTGAGGACTAATTCCTGCTGTTCCCAGAGATCACCTGTTACAGGTAAGTAACTGTGCTATCCCTCAGCTTGCCACTTCCGTGCTTCTGATACTATAATGACTTGCAAGGGCTGGGTCTTCCAAACAGACCCAATTCTGAGCATTAAAGTATCAAAAGGGGTTGCTTTAGGGTCTTCAGAAAATAACAGAAGGTGTTTTGTAATCTCAGGGGATAGCATTTCTAATAAAAATGCATTATGCATGCTCTCCCCATAATCTTCTGCATTGGGCCAGGACTCCTGCTCATTAAGAACTGCTTTTAAAATCCAGGCTCTATATGCAAACTCTTCCAGTGTATCATTTGGTAGAGGTGAAATAATTTTAAATACTTGCATTGGGGAACAGTGAAATAGTTTCTCAATGCCCCTTTTAACCAACTGGTATGGGTGAGTGAGAGAGAGAGGTAAGAACGTGGGTCAGAGCCTCATGGCAAGGTGTGTCCGATGAAAATAGGAAGAGAGAGAGAGGGGGGGAGGGGTGAAGAGAATTGATTATCAGAGCCTCCTGTCCTTCATGTCCAATGAATAGTGGAAGAGAGAGAGAGCAAGAGGAAGTGTTTCTGTCCTTTATAGTGAATTCTCTAGCACCTCCCTTTGAGGTCTGCTATTGTTTCTAGCCACTCCCTTTGAGGTCTGCTATTCTTGATTTAGCAGGGAGGGGCTGCAGACCATTCTCAACAGGCTTGGAGACTTACATCAACAGGGGGTCAGAGTTAATCTCATCTTGTCAACTGCCCTATTACCTTTGGAGACTGTAGGGTTTAAGTACTTGTAGAGGTAGAGGTTAAGTATGATAGATTTGGGGTTTAGTATTATAGATTTGCTTTTAATTTTTAAGTGCTAAGGATTAATAATGTTCCTGATTCATAATCACTTACTGGCTACCCTGAACCTCACAAAATAGCCACCGAAGAACAGCATGCTGCTATGACATGTGAGCCAGTATTCAGGTCTTTGCAAGAAGAGATCCAAGAACCAGATAAGGAGATATCATGAGCCTTGTAAGGTGCCAGTTTGGGCTGAAGAGTCTAAACTTTGACCTACATGGAGATATCAGATAAAGGCTGGGTGCAAAGAAATGCATACACAGGAAACCACAAAGCTACTAACATATATGCTAGACCCGGCTCTGAAGAAAAGCAGCTAGCCAGGTCATGGTGAGTATGAGGAGGGGGGCCAGGAGGGATTTTGCAACAGGAACTAAGGGGAGCAAAAAGGCAACGATAGGAAATAAGGTGGGGAGGGGGAGAGAACACAGAGGAATAGCTCTGGGGACTGGACTGCATGTAATAATATGGAAGGAAAAAAGGTATAAAACGTAACATGCTTTCTATATTCAGGGGGAGAGTTGCATTCTTGAGGTGCCTAGTGCCCGATAGAACTCTCTTCCCCACCTTTCTACCTGTATTTGATCATCAGTTATCTAATAAACAGAGACTCTGATTGCACCTGTACTGACTTTTTGGATCTGATCATTTCAGGTAATAATAATAATAATTAGGTTGTGGTTCATTTTTGTACGAAACAGGACCGTACAAGACTGAAATCACCAGAGTAACAAAGCTGCTTGAAATCCAAGGTCTGGGGAGCAGCCATGACACCTGAGTCATGCTGATGTATGCTGACGCTGCTTGAAATCCAAGGTCTGGGGAGCAGCCATGACACCTGAGTCATGCTGATGTATGCTGACACTGTCCTAGGAGATTGAGAACTTGGGAGCTTGTTTTGACACCCACAGTGGCAAGATATGTCTGCTGCAACAACGACTACGGGGGCTTCGATGACTACTGTGTCAGTTTCTACAGATGGCGGATCCGACAGCATGGCATTTTCTGCAGCTCTCAAGCTCATGCCATGGGCGAGGGCGCACATGCGACCTTTACAGCTAGCACTGCTATGCAGGTGGTCACACCGGAGTCAGCCCTTGTTGCAGCGGTTGCCCTCCCGATGGAGACCAGGAAGGCACTCAAGTGGTGGCTACGCCCAGAGAACTTGTCGAGAGGGATGCTGCTCGAAGCACCATGCTGGATCCCGCTGATGACAGACGCCAGTCTTTTCGGTTGAGGAGCATTTGGTTGTGCTGTCCAACCTGTTTTTGTAACTCCAGCAACTCCCATTATCTGTGAATGGGCTGCTCATGGAAAATGGTTAAAATTACTATAACACTGAGCGGCTCTGTGCTTGGTAGTCATCCACTTGTGTGTTTGATGCCCTTAAGTACAGAGCAGACAGAGTTTAAAGATTCAAAATTTCCCCTGCATACCGATAAACAGATTAATATGAATAAAGTACAGTCTCTAAAATGCTTGTATGCAAATGCTAGAAGTCTAAAAAATTAGATGGGAGAGTTACAATATATAGCACTAAATGATAAGTTAGATATGATTGGTATCTAAGAGACATGGTTGGAAGGAGGACAACCAGTGGGACACTGTGATACCTGGGTACAAACTATATTGTAATGATAGAGCTGATCAAATTGGTGGAGGGGTTGCACTCTGTCAGAGAGGGCATTGAGTCACAAAGTATTAAAGTTTTACAGTTTCTGTAGAATCTCTATGGATTGAAATTCCATGTAAAAAGGGGAAGGCGATGGCAGTTGTACTATTGACCGCCTGGCCAGAATGAACAAATGTATGATGAAATAATCAAAGAAATCAGGGAAGCTAACAAAAGTTACAGAACGGTAATGGGTGATTTCAATTACCCCATTATTGACTGGGTCAGTGTCACGACAGGACATGCTAGGGAGATAAAGTTCCTAGATGAAATAAATGACTGCTTCTTGAAACAGCTGGTTCATGAACCGAACAGAGGGGAAGACATTTTGGATTTAGTCCTTAGTGGAATACCAGATCTGGTGCAAGAGATAAGGGTGTTGGGGCCACTTGGTAATAGTGATCATAGCATGATCGTGTTTGATTTAATTAATGGAGGAGGGATGGCAAGGAAATCCAAAGTACTACCTTTTAACTTTCAAAAGGGAGACTATGATAAAATGAGGAAAATAGTTAAGAAAAAACTGAAAGGAGCAGTTGCAAAGGTCAAAGACTTACATCAAGCTAGGGTGTTGTTTAAATATACTATCTTGGAAGCCCAGACCAGCTGTATTCCAGGCTTTAAGAAAAGTGGAAGGAAGTCCAAAAAACTGCCAGCATGGTTTAAAGGTGAGGTCAGAGAGGCTGTTGCCAAAAAAGCATCTTTCAGGAAATGGAAAAAAGAGCCAAATGACGAAAACAGGAAACAGCACAAGCACCAGCAAGTTAAATGCAAGGCATTGATAAGGCAGGCAAAGAGAGAATTTGAGAAGAAACTTGCAGTGGAAGCAAAAATGCGTAATAAAGACTTTTTAAAGTACATTCGTAGCAAAAAACCTGTGAGAGAGTCAGTTGGACCATTAGATGATAGAGGTGTAAAAGGGGCAGTAAGAGGGGACAAGGCTATATCGGAGAGACTGAATGAATTCTTTGCTTCGGTCTTTACTGAGGAAGATGTAGGGATGTTATCCATGACTGAAGTGGTATTTAAAGGTGATACTGCAGAGGAATTGAAACAAATAGCAATATACTGGGAAGATATATTACAACTATTTGATAAACTGAAGAGTAGCAAATCACCTGTACCGGAGGGTGTTGAAAGAACTGAAATATGAGATTGCAGACCTGCTATTAGTAATCTGTGAACTATCATTAAAATCATCTGTAATACCTGAAGATTGGAGAATCGCCAATGTAACGCCAATTTTTAAAAAGGGTTCCAGGGATGATCCGGGAAACTACAGACCGGTAAGTCTGATGTCAGTACTGGGAAAAATGGTAGAAACCATTATAAAGAACAAAATTACTCATCATGTAGATAGTCATGGCTTAATGGGAGACAGCCAACATGGCTTTAGACAAGGAAGATCTTGTCTTACTAATCTGTTATGTTTTTCTGAAGGTGTGAATAAACAGGTAGACAAAGGTGAGTCGGTTGTTATAGTGTATCTGTACTTTCATAAAGCCTTTGACAAGGTCCCTCATCAGAGACTTTTGACAAAACTAAAAAGTCATGGGATAGGAGGCAGTGTACTACTGTGGATCAGGAACTGGTTAAAAGATAGAAAGCAGAGGGTAGGGCTAAATCGCTTTTTATCCCAATGGAAAAAGGTGAATAGTGGAGTACCCCAGGGATCTATGCTGGGTCCGCTGCTTTTTGACATATTCATAAATGACCTGGAAAGTGGAATAACGAGTGAGGTTATCAAATTTGCAGATGACACAAGACTATTTAAAGTTGTTAAAACCTAAGAGGATTGTGGAAAAGTCAAGAGGATCTTGATAAATTGGAAGACTGGGCATCAAAATGGCAGATGAAATTTAACATGGACAAGTGCAAAGTTATGCACCTAGTAAAGAACAACCCAAACTATGGATACATGATGCAAGGTTCCACATTGGGAACCACTACCCAGGAAAAAGATTTAGGCATCATTGTGGATAACATGTTGAAACCCTAAGACCAGTGTGCAGCAGCGGCAGCAAAGAGAGCAAATAATGCTAGGTATCATAAGGAAAGGAATGGAAAATAAAACAAAGGATATTATAATGCCTCTGTATTGTCCCATGGTACGACTGCACCTTGAATATTGTCTGCAGTTCTGGTCACCGCATCTTAAAAAGGATATAGCATTATTAGAAAAGGTTCAGAGAAGAGCCACCAAAATGGTAAAGGGGATGGAAGGATACTCCTATGAAGAGAGTCTAAGAAGGTTGGGGCTCTTCAATCTGGAAAAGAGACGTTTGAGGGGAGATATGATAGAGGTCTATAAATTAATGAATGGAGTGGAACGGGTAAACGTAGATCGATTGTTTACGTCATCAGAATATAAAAAGACTAGGGGACATGCAGTTGCAAGAGGACCTTGATAAATTGGGAGACTGTGCGCCCAAATGGCAGATGCTAAGTGCAAAGTTATACAGTTAGGGAAGAACAACCCATTTCCACATCATACCTCCAGTCCAGTCCTGACAAGCGGGTTGTTTCCCCCTACCAGCAGCTGGAGGGTGAGCATGCTCAAAACCTTGGTGATGCCATCCCTCATAAGCTACCAGTATCCCTTACCAAGGCCAGTATCTCAGCTTCCAGCAGCTGGAGGAGGATTCACCTGGTGCAGGCTAGAACGGGGTGGATTAAGGGGGCAGACACTATTTTTTTTTTTTCTTTTGTAGGACAGTGCACCCTTACCAAAAAGTCCTTCTCAGTTAACCGAGTTAAAGTAGCAGATGGGTCTAAGCTGATCTCTTTGGTGTAAGGCTTCTGGGCCGCTACAGTGCAGAGGGAAGGCCGGAGAAATGGCTTCCTGAAGGGCCGGGGTTGTTTAGTCAGCTAGGTCCTGCTTGAGGGAGACTCTCTGGTGTGGGCAGTAGCGTTTCCTGTGCTGAGTTAACTGGCACTATATTCCTCCAGTGTGTGTGTGTGTGTGTGTTTCGATTCAGCTGCGGGTGGACACCTTAAGGGGGGGGGGCCTCTTCGCGGCATTTAGCGTGATCGACTGCCCGTGTCAGCTCTGATCTCCCACAACAGGTGTTAGCGGGTACTTCAGTTTTCTCCATCAACGTCTGCTGGATCATGCCGCCAGTCAAGTCAGCCTGTGCAGCTTGAGGAGTATGCCGCAGCAGGCTCTCTGCTCTGGAGTCTGCCTTGCATGTGAGAAGGAGACCCAGTCGCCAGAGGAGGCTCTGGGAGAACTAGCAGATGACATGGGCAACCAATCTGAGGTGAGAGTAATGGAGTTGTATGCGGGCTCTGTTTTCTCCCCTTCTCATGCCGCGGTTTTGGCGGTAAGGGAGACCATCTTGGTGGAATCAGACTTGGCAGGAGAGGGGCTGCCAGCCAGTCAAACCTCCTTGCTGGCGAGTCCCAGAAATGTTTTTTCGGCTCAGGGCCCAGGGGAACTTTCTGACATGGCCCCTTTTCCCTGGAGTTCATATTACTGTTCTGTCAGGCATACTGCCTGCGGCAGAGCAAGATTGGAGGTGTATGAGCAGGCAGCAGTTCTGCCAGAGCACAAGAGTCAGCAGAGGTGCAGCAGGAGTGGTCCGCAGTGATGCTGTCTCGGAGGGAGTTACTGGCTTGGGATGGTCCCATGACAGAGCTGTCCGAGGCTTCGGAGGACCCTTTAGAGTGCACTTCCGAAATGTATGAGGAGAGGCCGCCTCCTCTGGAAGTAGAGGAGACTGACCTACCCCTGGGGGAGGACTCTCAGTCAGGGTTTTCCCAGGCAGGAAATGTCGGCACTTATTGCCCATTCCTTGGCGGCCCTAAACATAGCGCACAAGGATACTCCTATGAAGAAAGGCTAAAAAGGTTAGGGCTCTTTAACCTGGAAAAGAGACGGCTGAGGGGAGATATGATAGAAGTCTATAAATTAATGAATGGAGTGGAACGGGTAAATGTAGATCGACTATTTACGTTATCAGAATATAGGAAGACTAGGGGACATGCAATGAAGCTACAGGGTAAACTATTTAAGACTAATAAAAGAAAATATTTTTTTCACTCAACGTGTAATCAAACTCTGGAATTTGTTACCGGAGGATGTAGTAAAGGCTGTTAGTATAGCTGGGTTTAAAAAACGGTTTGGACAAGTTCCTGGAGGAAAGGTCCATAAACCATTATTAAGAAGGGACCCAGGATATCAATGCTTGACCCAGTACAAGCATTGCGGAACCTGTGTCTTTTGGGGAAACTGCTAGGTACGTATGACCTAGATTGGCCACTGTTGGAAACAGGATACTGGGCTTGATGGACCTTGGTCTGACCCAGTATGACATATCTTATGTTCTTATGTTCTTAATTCCTCAGCTGGGGAAAAGCCCTTGGAGGAACTGATTCTCTAGTCTTGCAGGCAGTCGCTTCCGATGTTTCCAGTGCACAGGGTGATTCAACAGATGATTGATGCTGATTGGGAATCGCCAGAAATGGGGCTGAAGGGTAGCCGGGCTATGCTGCGGCTCTGCCCCTTGCCTGATCAGAATAAGGAGCAGTTGCGATGTTTACAGGTGGATGCACTGTAACTAAGACAACAGTTCCTGTGGAAGTGGCTGCAGCCTTGAAGGACTCCAAGGACAAGAGGATGGAGGCGCTGCTTAAGCAAGCATTTGAGTGGAATGCTCTGGTGCTGCAGGCGACTATCTGCGGGGCCTATGTTTCAAGGGTGCACTTTTGCTGGGTGCAGGTTCTTTTAAAAAGGGGGGGTTCTGCGGCAGCGGGGCCCTCGGAGGGAGCCGGGCTGGAATCCGGAGCGGCTTTCCTGGCAGATGCCTTCTGTGACCTCATCAGAGTCGCGGCAAATAGTATGGCATTGGTGGTGGCAGCCCAGCAGCTTCTAGGACTCTGTAATTGGGCAGCTGATACTTCGTCTAAAGTGCGTCTGAGCAGACTCCCCTTCAAGGGCAAGTTGCTGTTTGGGGAGGCCCTGGAGAAGTTGGTGAAGGAGCTCGGTGATACCGATGACGATAAGCTACCTGAGGATAAGCTGAAGCCAACCAAGGGGGTAGAGGACAGCCAAGAGATTTTTGGCGGTTCCGGGCAGCCCGTTTTAAACTCTTTCAGCAGGTGCGTTACCCAAGCAAGGCACGCCCTTTTGAGGAAGTCGCAGGATGGGCTGAGGATAATTTTTGGCCACTTCCTCAGCCCCTAAGAAGTCGCAGTGAAGCGAGGGGGGTCCCGGATCTGGTGGAACTGGTGGGAGGACGTTTACAGCAGTTTCTGCCACCCTGGGCCCAGATCACCTCTGACCGCTGGGTGTTGGAGTTGATCCGACAGGGATATGCTGTCAAGTTTGTACTACTTGTTAGCCAAAGCTTTCATAGCCTCCCCCTGCTGGTTAGTAAGAAAGGTAGGAGTGGTCCAGAAGACGCTTCTGCGGCTGCTTCGACTGGAGGCAATGGTGCCATTTCTAGGAGAACAGGACTGAGGCAGTCGTTGCTCCATTTACTTCATGGTGCCCAAAAGAATGGCTGTTACAGGCCATTCCTCGCCCTCAAGCACATAAATCACAGTCTGCGAGTCCCTTATTTTCGAAAGGAGACCTTATGCTCGCTCATCATAACAGTTTGAACAGTCACGTTTCTGACAGCTCTAGATCTCAAGGAGGCCTACCTGCATGTCCCCATTCGCCTGAATCATCATTGCTTCCTGCGGTTCCAGTTTCCTGCCATACCTTTCGGCCTTGCAATGGCTCCTCAGACGTTTACCAAGGTCATGGTAGTCATGGCAGCACAGTTGTGTTGGGAAGGGGTTTTGATGCACCCCTACCTCTACGAATGGTTGATACAAGCCAAGTCGTGCGCGAAGTGCAAAAGGGCCACAAGGCATGTGATCCAGCTTCTGCATCAGCTCGGCTGGGTGATTAACTTCACCAAGAGCCAGCTGGAACCCTCTCAGGATCTTGTTCATCCGGGGGCTCATTTCCAGACGGCGGAGGGGGTTTGTTTCTCTGTCTGTGGACAGGGCAGAAAAGATTTAAGTGCAGGTTCATTGGTTCCTTCAACTAGCAGCTCCGTTGGTGGTTGGCGTGGTTCTATCTGCAGCTACTGGCAATCGATGGTGGCCATGCTTGAGCTGGTACCCTGGGTGAGAGCACATATGAGACCTTTGCAGAGGGCATTGCTGGGGAGGTGGTCTCTGCAGAGGCATTCTCTGCATTAGCAATTGGTTTGCCCGATAACCACTAGGATGGTGCTCTGGTAGTGGCTGGTGCGTGAGCATTTGTTATCGGGGATACCCTTGGAGGCTCCAGAGTGGATTCCATTGAAAACAGATGCCAGCCTGACAGGCTGGGGGGCCCACTGCTGGGTTCATGTGGCACAAGGGCTCTGTACGAGAGAGCAGGGAGCCTGCCCTATCAACCGCTTGGAGGTGCAAGCCGTGTTCTTAGCCCTCCATGTCTTCTGGCTACACCTTCAGAACAAGGCGATTCAGGTGTTCTCAGACAATGCAACCACAGTGGCATATCTGAATTGTTAAAGCGGCACAGGCAGCAGGGTGTTGGAGGACGAAGTAGTGCCTTTCCTGCAGTGGGCAGAGGTGAATCTGATGGCCCTGTCGGCTTCACACATGGCCGGTCAGGAGAATGTGCAACGGATTTCCTAAGTCGACATTGCTTGGATCCAGACGAGTGGGTTCTATAGCAGGGCTTCTTTGACATGGTGGTTCAGTGGTTGGATCAGCCAGTCATGGACCTTATGGTGACCTTTGAGAATGCCAAGGCCTCGCGGTTCTTCAGTCATCGGCAGGAACACATGGTGGAGGGGTTGGATGCCTTGGTACAGCCATGGCTGACTCGAGTGCTCTTCTACATGTTCCTGCCATGGGCCTTGATCAGGCATGTCTTCCGGCACATAGAAGGCCATGCAGGCCTGGTAACTTTCATTCCCCCGGACTGTCCACATCGTCCGTGGTATGCAGACCTCACGAGGTTGCTGGTGAGATGATTCATGGCACTTGCCAGTGCACTCCAATCTGCTGACATAGGGACTGATCCAGATGCCGCAGATGGATTGGTTTTCACTTATGGCTTGGCTCTTGAGTGGGCAAGGCTAGCAAAATGGGGCTATTCGCCACAGGTGATAGCCACTCTTTTGCAAACTCTGAAGAGGTCAACGTTGCTCGCTTATGTATGAGTCTGGCGCTTGTTTGAGAATTCGTGCGAAGACAAGGGTGTTAGACCATTGGTGGCTCCTTTGTCCTACTACAACTACTGAGCATTTGTATAGCGCTACAAGTCGTACGCAGCGCTGCACAGACATGTAAGAGACAGTCCCTGCTCATCAGAGCTTACAGTCTAGTCAAGACAAACACAGAAGGTGTAGGCAGGGATAAAATAAGGGGAAAGAAAAGGAGATCAGGTGAGTCAAGATCCAAAAGCAGCAGCGAAGAGGTGAGTTTTCAACCTGGATTTGAAGAGGGTTAGAGAACATGCCTGGCACACAGACAGGTAGCCAGACCAGGCATAAGGTGCAGCAAGGTGAAAGGAGCAAAGTCTGGCGTTAGTAGTAGAAGAGAAGGGCACAGATAGAAGCAGTTTGCTAGAAGAGCGGAGTTCCAGAGGGGGGTTGTAAGGCGAGGTAAGAGAAGAAAGGTAGTGAGGAGCCGCAGAGTGAATGCATTTATAGGTCAGCAGGAGAAGTTTGAACTGGATGCAGAAATGGATAGGGAGCCAATGAAGTGACTTGAGAAGAGGAGTAATATGGGTATGACGAGGCTGGCGGAAGATTAGCCGCGCAGCAGAGTGTTGAACAGATTGAAGGGGAGAGATGATTCAAAGGGAGACCAGCAAGGAGTAGGTTACAGTAGTCAAGATGGGAGGTGATTAAGGAGTGGATAAGCGTTTTAGTAGTGTGTTCAGAAAGGAAAGGGCAGATTTTGCTAATGTTATAGAGAAAGAAACAGCAGGTCTTAGCTATCAGATGGATATGTGTGGAGAAAGAGAGAGAGGAGTCAAAGACAACCCCCGGATTGCGGGCTGAGGAAACAGGAAGGAGTACAGAGTTATCCACAGAGACTGAGAAAGTAGGAAGAGGAGGGGAGGTTTTAGGGGGAAAGATAAGAAGTTCAGTCTTGGCCATGTTCAATTTCAAGTCGCGGTGAAACATCCAGGCAGCAATGTCAGAAAGGCAGGCAGAGATCCGGGTCTGGATTGCCGGAGAGATTTCAGGCGTAGAGAGGTAGATCTGGGAGTCATCAGTATACTGATGATACTGAAAACCATGGGAAGAGATAAGCGTACCAAGGGACTGGGTATAGAGAGAGAAAAGGAGCCGACCCAAGACAGATCCTTGGGGTACATCAACTGGGAGCGGGGTAGCAGAGGAGGAGGAGCCACCAGAACACACACTGAAAGAGTGATGGGAGAGATAGGAGGAGAACCAGGATGGTACAGAGCCCCTAAAACCAAGTGAGGACAGGGTATCGAGGAGAAGGTTGTGGTCAACAGTGTCAAAAGCATCAAAGAGGTCAAGAAGGATGCGGACAGAGTAAAGGCCCTTGGATTTTGCCAGGAACAAGTCACTGAAGACTTTGGCAAGAGCCGTTTCAGTAGAGTGTAAAGGACGAAAGCCAGACTGTAAGGGATCCAGGAGGGCATGAGAGGAGAGGAGAGGAAGTTGAGGCAGTGGCGGTGAACTGCATATTCAAGTAGTTTAAAAATGAAGGTCAGGAGAGAGTTGGGTTGATAATTAGAAGGACAGGTGGGATCAAATGATGGTTTCTTGAGGAGAGGTGTGTTCACAGCATGCTTGAAGTCTGCATGGACTGTTGCAGTGGAGAGCGATAGGTTGAGAATGTGAGTGATGGAAGGGACAACTGTGGAGGAGATGGGGCTTAGGAGACGGGTGGGCATAGGATCAGAGGAGCAGGTGGTGAGTTTGGAGGAAGAAGGTATGCAGTTTCCTCTCCAAAGATCACAGGAAAGGAAGAGAGGGTAGCAGAGGTAGGGGGGTTGAGAGTTGGGAGTGAAGAGGGGGAGGAGGGGAAGTAGCTGACTTTGTGGGGAATTGGAGGGTGATCTTGTGTATTTTGTCATGGAAATAGTCAGCCAGGGTTTGGGCAGAAAGGGAGGGAGGGATCAGAGGCGGAGGCACTTTGAGGAGAGTGCTGAGAGTAGTAAAGAGACGGCGAGGATCAGAGACAAGAGAGTTAGTCAGATGGACATAGTAGTCTTGTTTGGCAAGAGCTATGGCTGACTGGAAAGAGACAAGCATGAATTTGAAGTGTAGGAAGTCTGCAGGGAAGCGGGATTTGAGCCAAGCACGCTCAGCAGAACGGGCACAGGAACGTAGATAGCAGGTAGTGGATGAAAGCCAGGGCTGGGGTGTAGAACGTCTCACAGGATGTGGCATGGGTGGAGCGAGAGCATCCAGAGCTGAGGAGAGTGCAGCATTATAGGAAGTTACTGCCTCGTCAACAGACTTAGATGACATAGTGGAAGAAAGAGATGAAGAAATAGTGGGAGAGAGCGCCAAGGGATCAATAGTTACTGTCCTTTCTCCAAGTGGGTCTTGATAAGGGCCTCATTCTGGGTTCTTTGCGAGTGCAAGTGATGGCCTTGGCGTGTTACAGGGGAAAGGTCTAGGGGGTTTCTTTGACTTTTCACCCCGATGTGGTCTATTTTCTCTGGGCGGTGAAAAAGATGTAGTCTCCGAGGCGGAAACTGGTTCAGGCCTGGGATCTCAATCTGGTGCTTTCCATCTTGGGGGAATCGCCCTTTGAGCCTCTTCGGGGAGCAACCCTTAAAGACCTGACGTTGAAGGTGGTCTTTCTAGTGGCAATTTGTTCCTTAAGGCAGATTTCAGAAATTCAAGCATTGTCTTACTGAGAACTGTTCCTCTCGATCTCCGAGGAGAAGATGGTAAATTTTCCCTGCACACACTTCCTTTCACCACAGTTTCTCTTTGTGAAGCATCTTAAAGAGGTCCTTCAATATCTAGATGCAGATGATGTGTAATGTTCTAAGGGGAAGCAGGAAGCATCGAGGGGAAGTGTGGTTGTGGGAGATCAGTTGGATGTTCTTCACTCAAGATAGTGTAGATCTCTCTGCATTCCTGGAATCCTCCTTAGATGAAATTCCTTCTAGAGCCACTTTGTTAGTATCTTTTGTCTCTGAAACTGATAAAGATCATATTTTACATCTTTATTTCTTTAAACGCTGTGATAAATTCTGTGGGCAGGTATTACAAGTCTTCCCAGATGTTACTAGACTAACCCAGCAATGCAGGAAGGCTTTTTTAGAGTTGCAACCGCGGGTTTTGGCTCTGGGGGCATCTTTTTCGCATAGGTTTCCCTGCATGTGTTGCATTATCCATCAGGGTAATAAATGTTTTCTTTGAGGTTCAACAATTGGGAAAATTCTTGGAGGGGAAAGGTGGTTAACAGTTGTTTAGCTGGTATGGAATTGTTATTTGTATCTTTGATCAAGTAATTAGGGTTTAATAATGTTTGCTGGGAGCTCTTTGTTTTTTTTGCATCCCTCTAATTGTGGTTTTCTCTTTCTTGATGATTATTGTGTTTTTTGTAAATCTTGTTAAATGTTAATAAAATAAAATTTATTTACAAAAAAGGTTTCGACAAATTCCTGGAGGAATTGACCATAAACCATTATTAAGGAGGACCAGGGAAAATCCACTGCTTACCCCAGGATAAGCATCGTGGAATCTGTGTACCGTTTTGGGAGCATTACAGGTACTTGTGTCTTGGATTGGCCACTGTTGGAAACAGGATACTGGGCTTGATGGACCTTGGTCTGACCCAGTATGGCATTTCCTATGTTCTTATGTTACCTGCTCCTCTGATCCTTTTCCCACCTGTCTCCTAAGCTGTTACCCCTTCCATTTCTCATAACCTCAACCTTTCGCTTTCTATTGCAGCTTTCAAGCATTCTGTGATTACACCTCTCCTCAAGAAAGCCTCGCTAGACCCTACCTGTCCTTCTAATTATCGACCATTCTCCCTCCTCCTCTTTATTTCTAAACTACTTGAAGATGCGGTTCACCGCCGTTGTCTTGACTTTCTGTTCTCTCAAGTCCTTCTGGATCCATTGCAATTTGGCTTTCATTCTCTGTAGTCTACTGATACGGCTCTTGTCAAAGTCTCCAGTGATTTTTTTCCTGTCCAAATTCAAGGGCCTTTACTCGATCCTCATTCTTCTTGACCTTTCTGCTGCTTTAATACTGTTGACCACCACCTTCTCCTCAACACATTGTCCTCTTATTTATTTATTAATTATTTATTTACATTCTCTTATATACTGCGCTATTCTGCATCAGTGTGGTTTACATTGAACAAACTGAAATTACATTGAACAGGGCATTATAACTTGGAGATAACTATTTTACAGGGAACATGGGCTTGGTTTTAAGGGCTCTTGGTTTTAAGGGCTCTGTTCTTTCCTGCTTCTCTTCTTATCTCTCCCACCACACCTTTAGTGTGTGTTCTGGTGAATCATCCTCTACTGCTATCCCGCTTCCAGTTGGTGTACCCAAAGGGTCTGACTTGGGACCACTCCTTTTCTCTCTCCATACCCAGTCCCTTGGTGAACTCATGGTTTTCAGTACCATCTTTACACTGATGACTCTCAGATCTACTCTTTTACACCTGAAATCTCCCTGGGAATCCAGGTCCTTATCTCTGCCTGCCTATCTGACATTGCTGCCTGGATTTCTCACCGCCGATTTTAATTGAACATGGCCGAAACCGCGCTTCTTACCTTTTTCTCTAAACCCACACACCCCCTTCCTCCTTTATCTATTTCTGTGGATACCACTTTGCTCCTTCCTGTTTCCTTGGCTCGCAGCCTTCGGGTCATCTTTGATCCTTCCCTCTCCTCCAGCACACACATCCAACTGATAGCTAAAACTTGTTATGTCTTTCTCTGTATCACTCACAAAAAATTATTATTACTCCAATGTAAACAAACTACCTAAAATTTGGAGAGTTCAAGGTTTTTTTCAAAACCACGGAAATGGTCTCAGACTATTAGGCTGCCTGAAGAAAGATACCCATAAACACAGTATCCTACGGTGCCTGTTTGCATCAATGACCTGATTTCCGGCTCTTTTTTTGCAACACACCTCCCTCTCCCTATTGTGCTTTACTCAAAACTCATTTTGCATATTATGGTATACACTTAACTTCTAATAATGAAAGAACTGTAAAGAACTGCTCTGTTACATCTCAGAAGTAAGGGACTGGACTGGAGTGACGATAAGGAAGAAGTAATTAGGACTTACCTGCTAATTAATGTTCCTGAAGGAACGACAGTCCAGTCCCTGTTCCCTCCCAGATCCTTTTGAGCGTAATGTTCCAGTGGGTAGGTAAAGAACAGCGGACCGAAGACAGGGACGAACCAAAGCAGAAGGGCCCTTGGAGCAGGTTCTGTGGACCAGGGTGAAGGAAAGTTCTGGCAAGCCCAGGGAAACCTCCTCCTCCCCCCCCCCCCTTTTTTCCTTGCTACCTCCTACTTTTTTTTTTTTTTTTTTTAAATTTCGTGTGTTTAACTTGGAATAATTTTAGTATTTTGGTTTCTGGTTAAGGCTACTTTTTCATTAGAATACTGGGTTCTGTGGGTGGTGCCAGTGGTATTTATACCGCACCATCCTCAAAAAGGATGGGCTCAGCCTCCAAGCTGCTGGAAGGGTTACGCAACCCAGAAGTAAGGGACTGGACTGCCGTTCCTTCAGGAACATTAATTAGCAGGTAAGTCATAATTACTTCTTCATAGTTTGATGCCTTTAGTACTTGGGGCCCGATCATCAGCCGTCTTGTAAATTGTGTTTACAGATGACAAAAAGAGAGCTCAAGGGTCGTGAGAAATAGCATTAAGTTATTTTTGGTGCTTCTAAGTCAGATCCATCAACATTGACATTGACACCAGTCTCTTTGGCATCACAGGCTGCATCAGATGATGGTGGTGCATTGACATTGAGCAGCCCTTGAACCCTCTCAGAGCTGAGTACCCCATAGTACCCTGGGGCATTGACCATCGATCAGTGTTTGACCAAAGGTGAAGAAGGATTCATCTTCATTGATGACAAAGGGAAGACACATCTAACATCAAGTGGAGGCATTGACATCAAAGCCCTCCGAGGCATGGCGTCGAAAGCAAAGAGGTTTTGCTAGAGTGCCCTTTTATGCAGCTCTGAAAGGAGGACAGCTCATCCTCGAAGACATCGTAGAGGCAGCCAGTACACCCACTAAAATTCCAGGACCATTGATCGATGCTGCTGTAGCCCTACAGCCTTTGGAGATGTCACCCTGGAGAAGCACCTTCTGAAGGCTATCGAGGAAAGGATCATGATGCTATTCATCATGCAGCAAGGCAATGCCTCAATGTCTACTGCATCGGTACCAGCAGCAGTCCAACCTATCCTCAAGAAGCATCGACATTGGGGCATCAAAGGGCCCCGACACCAGAGCCTGCCCAACCAATATTATTGTCTTGTGCATCGGGGTCCAATGCACTCCCGATGCCTAGGAAGTCATTGGTGCATCAGAGTTCCCATTTCCCAAAGGGCAGGCAAGTTGTCCAGGCCAAAACTCAGAAGTACTTTGACTTCCTCTCTGAGTCTAAATCAGAAGGCTGGGTCTGAGGGCATGTTGGAGGACAGGTCCACAGAACTCCCTTCTGACCCTTCTCCTCCTTATGAAAGATGGAAGTCACCTCTTGAGGACATGATTTTCCAGGATTTTGTTTGGGATATGGCTAGGTGACACTGCCAAGAAAACCCAGGAGCTTCTGGGTCGCCAGGAGTCAGGACTAATTCGAAGGCACACATTGCATTGCAAGGCCATATCATTTTTTCTGGAGACTGAGGATGAGCCCAGAGCAGAAGAATTGGAGATTCTCCAGGATTCCTCTGCCCCCAAGGAAATGGTGACCATACCCATGCACCATGACCTTCAGAGAGTACAGATGAGAATGTAGGAGATTCCCCCTCTCTGTACCTCCAGTGAGTAGAAAGCTTGACTCTATTTACAGAGTTCAAAAACCTCCTGAATTCAAGAAGCCCCGGCTTCCTCACTACTTATGTTGGTCGAATCTGCCCTTAAAAGATCTAAAAGCTCCAAGATGAACTCCTCAGTGCCCTTAAGGAAGAAGGCTTGGGCATTAGACTCTTTAGGAAGAGGGTTTTCCAGAGTTCCATGCTTGCAGCCCGCATAGCCTCTTACCAGTTGTACATGGGCATGTTCTTTGAAGGACTTCATGTGTTGCCTAGATAATCTGTCCCAATATCTTCTCCAGAGAGATTGGAGCAGTATCGTTCCCTGGTGAAACACTGTAAAAATACTCTAAGTTAATAGTCTGAGCAACATATGGTATCAAGAGCTTCTGCAGCAGGTATTGGCACCCAGAGACTTGCCTGGCTCCATGTTTCAGACCTTTAACAATCTGTGCAGGAGAAGGTTGCTGATGTACCATACCATGGAGAGAATCTCTTCAGAGATAAGGTCGAAGTGAAGGTTGACTTCATAGAAAAGCAGCACATCACCCTTCAGATCCTCTCAAGGTGTACATCTGAGCTGGCTTCTTATCATAGGAGGTTTCAAAGTAGCAACCAGATAAAGACCTACTATTATCAAAGGCGTAGGTATTTTCCTGGTTCTCACTGTTCCCAAGCAAAGCAGACTCCTTAAGCTCAAACAAAGTGAAAAAAACACAGAAGGCCTAGCTGGCTCCTCGGCCAAAGTCAGGGCCGGGGTTTTGACTGGTTCCTGAAGAATGTAGCCATTGTTCCAGTAGCCGCAGTGGAAACCTCCCCTGTCAGAGGGGCATATTTTTATTTATTTATTTATTTATTACAGGCTCTTATATACCGCACTATTTAGTATCAGCGCGGTTTACAGTATAACAAAAGACCAGAGCAACAAGCTGTTTGGTTTTACATAGAACAGGTTTTACATAGAACAGGTATAAGCAACTTGGATATACATGGGGGACATTGTTAAATGAAACTATTTACATGCTGTATATACAAGTATGTACAGTAGGAATATTCTTAGTTTGTTAAAGTCTTGTAGAACAGGAGGTCAAAAAGGGGATGGACAATCAGGTCGGTGGTTGACTGGTGTGGTAGTATTGTGGGAACAGGTGAGATTTGAGTGCTTTTCTGAATAGAGTTAGATCAGTGATCGCCCGAATCTCAGGTGGTAACGAGTTCCAGCACTTGGGGGCATAGAAGCAGAAAGCCCTGTTAGACGTCGCTAGTATGCCTTTTGTGGCTGTCTTAGGGATTACTAGCGCGTTTGTAGATGTCGTTCTCCTAGATCTGTTAGGTGGTATGGTCTGAATGATGTCTATTAGTGATGGGGAGGTGATGCCCTTAATGGCCTTGAAGGTGAGTACCAAGGTCTTGAATAACAGTCTTCCATGGATGGGGAGCCAGTGAAGCTGTTTTAGAATCGGTGTTACGCGGTCCCTTTTTGATGCCCCATAGAGGACTCTGGCCGCGGTGTTCATGGCAAGTTGTGAAGGGTTTAAGGTGGACTGAGGGAGGCCTTGAAGAATGGAATTCGCATAGTCTAGGTGCGGTAAGGTTAAGGTTTGGAAAATAGTCCGGAAATCGTCTGGATCAAGTAGGGAGCGAAGGTGTCGGAGTGTTCGGATTTTGAAGTAGATCGCTCTGACTACGTTGGTTATGTGTAATTTTAAATCAAGGCGTTGGTCCAAAGTAACCCCAAGGTATCGAATTGAAGGTTTTGTTTGGAGATCGGTTTCTTTCACCTTTATCTGAGGTGGGGGGATGAAGAGTGGGTCCCTAGTGATGAAGAGAACCTCAGTTTTCTTATGTTGAATACGGAGGTTCTGGGATTGAAGCCATTTAGACACAGCATCAAAACACTTGGTTATCGGGGACAGATCCATATGAACTGTGGAAAAAGGCATGTATAGAAGGATGTCATCCGCGTATATTAAGCATTCGACCTTGAAAGACCTGATGATGTTGCAGACGGGCTGTATGTATATGTTGAATAAGAGCGATGAAAGGGAGGACCCTTGTGGTACGCCCTGACTTTGATGGAAAGGGGTGGATGTTGCCGCTCCTGAAGTTACATACTGCCATCTCTGATCTAGGTATGACCTGCACCAATTGAGGGCAGTACCGTTGATGCCCTTTTCTTTTAGCCGCCATATTAAGAGATCATGATGTACAGAGTCAAAGGCAGCGGCAATGTCTAGAAATATAAGAACAAAGCCTTGGCGGATGTTGTCAATGCCTGTGATAATGCTGTTGCAGAGGGTGGTAAGGAGGGTTTCTACCCCGTGGAACTCCCTGAAACTATGCTGGCATTGGTCTAGAGGGGAGGCGAAATCAATGTGATCTTGTAATTGCCTTTGAGCTTCCTTTTCATTTATTTTAGCTAGAAGTGGTATACTAGCTATAGGTCTATAAGATTCGACCTTTTGTGGGTCGAGTTTAGGATTTTTCAGGAGGGTTTTTCAAGAGTTTTTCATTCTCTTCGCAAAGAGGTGGCCTCTTATAACCTCATATACTTGGGTCTTACAAATTATCCAAAACTGTTACAAATTACATCTATTCAATCTTCTTCCAAATTGCCCTCCGAGAGTTCAATCCTTAAACCCTCATCATCAGGAACTATTTCTACTAGATGTCACTTCCCTTCAAAACATCTAGCAATTAAGCTTATGCCACCAGAGCAAAAAGGGCAAGGATTTTATTACAGGTATTTCCTGATCACCAGGGGGATTCTGTCCCATCCTAGATCTAAGAGATGTGAACAAATATCTGGTCAGAGAAGTTCAGTATGATTTCTTTAAGCACCCTGCTCCCTTATCTTCAAAAAGGAGATTGGCTATGCTCTCTGGATCTAAAGGATGCATTTACCCACATACAGATACATCCCTCCAACTGGAAATATCTCAGATGTGTAGTAGGATGGCAGCACTTCCAGTATTGCGTTCTTCCCTTTGGTCTCATTTCAGCTCCTCACGCATTTACAAAATGTCTTGCCATGGTAGCAGCATTCGTATGCAAACTGGGAGTGTATGTCTTTCCCTACATGTACGATTGATTGATCAAGAGTGCCACTCGGGAAAGAGTTTGCGAATCAACATGACTGACCATTCAGGTGCTGGAATTGCTAGGCTTTGTAATAAATTACCCCAAATCCCACCTCCATCCCACCCAACAATTGGAATTCATCGGGGCTCTGCTCAACATGACAGACTATCCAGACTGACAGCAATGGTATGGGAGACTCAACCGAGTCAGCAGGTGTTAGCGCACACCATGTTAACGCTAGTAGGCCACATGGCCTTGGCAGTGCATGTAATACTCTTGGCACTTCTTCATATGAGACAGGCTCAATGGGCACTGAGAATCCAGTGGTCACAGACCACAGGGAATCTGAGACCTTCTGTTCATCACCAATCCACTCATTCAGTCTCTGGATTGGTGGAATATTCAAAACAATTTCGCTAAAGGTCTTCCTTTCCAAATTCCTGTGCCCCAAAAATTACTGATGACAGATGTGTCTAAGCTGAGTTGGGGAGCAAATCTCGGTTTCAGCAATCAAGGTACTTGGTCTTTCTGAGAGAGGATCCATCAGATCATTTTCTTGGACATAAAGAGCTATTGCAAACACTCTAAAAGCTTTCAGAGATCAGTTGTCCGATCAGATTGTCCTGATTTAAACAGATAATCAAGGCACCATGTTCTGCATCAACAAGCAGGGTGGAACGGGAGTCATACATCCTGTGTTGGGAAATGGTCAGGTTTTAGAAATAAGCCATCTCTCATAAGATGGACTTAAGAGCTACTCACCTGCTAGATGAACAGAATATTCTGGCGGACAGGCTGAGTTGAGTCGTTCAGCCCCCCGAATGGACCCTGGACAGTGAGGTCTCAATTTGCATCTTTCAAGAGTGGAGCACCCCCTTGATAGTTTTGTGACTCCTTAAAATACCCAGGTGGATCACTTCTGCTCCCAGAATGGGGTCACACAGTAATCTAGTCTCGGATGCTTTTCTCCTCAGTTGGATATCCTCCATTACCTCTAATTGCCAAGACCTTCCTGAAGCTCAGATGGGACAGAGGTATGATGATTCTCATTGCTGATTATTGGCCCAGGCAGCTGTGGTTCCCTTGACCTTTCCATTTGAGAACCAATTTTGCCTGGATGGGCACCGAATCTGATACCACAGGAGGACAGAATGATGTTGCACCCCAGGCCCCTAGCACTCACAGCTTGCATGTTGCGAGGCTAAATTCTCTGAATTCAATCTGTTGGTTGGTGTCACCAGTGTCCTTTTGACCTCTGGGAGGGCCTCAACGAGAAAGTCCTATTCATTCAAATGGAGGAGGCTTGCTATTTGGTGTAAGGAATGCGCCCTAGATCTTTTTGTCTGTCCTACACAAATACTACTTGAGTTTCTTGTACACCTTTCAGAGTCTGGACTCAAATCCAACTCAGTAAGGGTTTGACCTCGCTGCAATTGGAGCATACCACTGAGGAGTAGAAAGTAAACCCATGCGGGGTCTTACTGCTGTTAAAATGTTCTTATAAGTCACCCATGATGTCTTGGGACCTCAGTGTGGTTCTTGCACAGCTGATAAAAGTTCCTTTTGAGCAGCTCAATACCTGTTGACCTGGAAGGTATTGTTTCTGGTGGTGGTCACTTCAGCATTCAGTGTGAGTGACCTTCAAGCCTTAGTAGTTCATCAACCTTATACAAGATTTCATAACAGAATGGTCCTTTACACTCATCCCAAATTTCTTTTGAAAGTGGTCACCAAATTTCATCTTAACCAGTCAATCGTCCTTCCCACATTCTTCCTAAAACCTCATGCTCATAGAGGGGAAGCCCTACAGAGGAGTAACTACATTTTCTGAGAGAGCAGTTCTGCCCTGGTGCTATTTTATGACATCACCCACTTATGTACCTGATCAATCCTGCTGTCTATAGAAGACATCTGTTAAAAGGTAAAAAGGGGACTGTTGTAGTTATGGAAGGACAGACTAGATAGGCCATGTGGTCTTTTTCTGTCGTCATATTTCTATGTTTCTGTGTTTCTAAAAGCATATTTCTCATCTTTTAAATTTTGATTATTTATATTTGTTTGCATGTGCTAACCTGTAGGACAACCATGTAATTTTATCGAGTCCATAAAAAAGAACAAAGTCCTTTCTAATTTCTTAACTTTCACAGTAAATTTGGTAATGAAGCTTCCTTATTATCCTGCTATAAACCAGTCCAGATGAGTGGATTATGCTCCCATGCCAACAAGTGGAGGCAGACTTGAGCAACTTTCAATGATGTCATTCAGTAGATCTACTGGTGTAACATTGAGAGAAGACATTATTCGCTTCCAGCAGGTGGCAATGTGTTTGGACTAGTGCAGGAATGCAGAGAGGCCTGCCTCCCCTAGCCCGCACCTTGGTACTATGGTCTGTGTGATTGAGACCTGTAGGCCCAGTGTTGCTTGGGGCTTGGGTACACCCCTGTCTCCTGGAGCCAACAACTTGTCCTGTGTCCAACACTGCCACCTACAGGATCCTAGTGCTTGGTAGACCAGAGAGGAGCAGGAGGAACACCATGGGGTGGTCATCCTTTTTGCTGTCCTCTGCATGCTTTTTGGGGGTTTTCACCTCTTTTCCACTATGTTTTTTACTCCCACTTTGATTTCAAAGGGAGTTCTATTTCGTCCTGCTGGGCCAGTCCAGACAAGTGGGTTGTGTTCCCCTACCATCAGATGTGCAGATGGAGAAAAATCCAGAGATTTCTGATGACCTCATCCTGGACTGTATCTAGAGCAGATAGGGGGCATACTACCTCAGTATTTCTCTTTCTTCAGTAGAGTGTGGACGCATCAGAACAGCTCCGTGAAAACTTTGAGAAAGATTGATTAACTTGTGAGTAACCATTCTTAGGGGCAACTTCCTTACTTGAGCTTGACATGGGAGGAACTCTTTGGGTCACCCTTAAAACCGTGCCCAAGTGTCGGTTCAGTTCCCCATCCTTATCCTGTTAAGAGCCAGTGGAACAGCCAGAATTGTTGGATCAGGATTCCAGAGGAATCTTTGGTTGCATAGCCTCAGTGCTCCCTTCCCCCTCCTCCTCCTCCACTAGTTCTCCCTTAAGATGGCATGAATATTCAAGAGGTATATGGCTGCAGGCTTTAGCAACAGGGAGAAGCATTGAATCCAGCACTTTTGCTGCTTGGGCTGCCAAGGGATGAGTACCAGATTTAAGTTCCTGTTTCTGTGCCTAATTTCTCTTCTGTGCTTTTTCAATATTGTCTGTGGGGGTCCCCCGACTCTGCCATTTAGTAGGGCAATTTTTGGGTCAGGGATAGGAACCGATGGTACTCATGATCTTTTTCCCCGCTGGTTCTCGCTTCATACTAGCCCTCTGTGTGTGCGTTTACGGCTCTTGACTGTACTCTAACCCACATTCATTGCTGCACACGTTGGTATGCATGGTATCTGTTCGCTTTGTCATATGCCATGAGTGTTTGCTTTTGTCACATGCCGTGAGGGGCTTACATCAGAACACCTTGTTTGGACAGAAAGATTTGCTTCAGGAAGCTGGTCTGCTTGACATAGACACTTGCCTTTTGGGAGGAGACTCTTTTGTTCTGCCTTCCTTCTGCAGCTTGGCACAGAGACTTTTGTTCTCCTCTTGAAGATATCATCTTTACAGTTGATGGGCATGGCCTTTTCTTCTGTTTCTTCAGCTCTGCATGTGGCAGTGAGGTCAATTGGAAAGAGAGAGTTCTGTGGCTCGGGATTCCTCTGCCTGTTCTTTGGAACTTGGCTCGCCAGAACCACCTTAGTGAGATTCCTCAGTGACTGGCCTGCCTTCCGCTATGGGGATGGCCAAGATGTCCAGACACTTGCCAGCCTCTGGCCTGTCTTCTCCAGAATTCTCCTTTCTTCTGCAAATATGGTCCTTCTGGCATGGCAATTTGGACCCATCAGCCTCTGGGCCCTCTTGTTCCTTCTCCTCTTGCTCAGAGGAAAGTCATCGTGGGGCAGACAAACTTCTGCAGGGGTCTCCCCGTAGAAGCACCCCCGGAAGATAATGGATTTGGGGTTCTCAGCTCAGCTCTTCTTTGCTGTTCTCCTTTCATCTTCACCAGGCTATTTTTCTTCCTTCATTCTCAGTGGAGGATCTTCACAAGGATCCCTTACTGCTTTTGAGGAATGTGCGAAGGGTATTGATCAGATACATGGCAATTGTTTGTTCTTTCTGCTGCTTGGCTCTTCCTTTGTCCTTGTCAGGCTGAGGAGAGGACTGGCAGCAGGAAAGTCTGCTATTGTCCATGGGATTAAGGAGGCCATTGGGTCAGTGTACACTCTGGCTGGTAAGTCTGTGCTTGAGTAAGTCTGAGTTCACTCTGTTAGGGCATAAGCCGTCTCCTGGGCAGAGTTTGCCTTGATGTCTCCAGAGGACACTGTAAGGCAGCTACCTGGTCTTTACTGAGCACCTTTGTGTGAAGCACTACAAGTTGCTTGTGGGAGTTGGCACAAATGACATCTTTAGCAGGGCAGTTCTTTCCTGAGTGTCGTCTTCCTCCTGCCCTGGATCCTGATTCTTAGGTATATCCCACGCATCTGGACTGGTCTAGCAGGATGATGAGCAGCGGAAGTGGAAGGCCTTTTAATTTGGGGGGGTCCTAAGCACCACCCCAAGTTCCGTCCCGGCAGATCCTTCCTGTTCTTCCCGCAGGGATCCGATCTTCCACTGGCAGACAGGATCCCCATGGGCAGAACAGGAAGGGTCTTTGCTGCGATGGCAGCTTTTCTTCTTCTGCCCACAGGTGATGGGATCCTTGCAGGCAGCCTGCTTCCTGCCGGTTACGATCATGTCAAAGACCCTTCCTGTCTGCCTGTGGGAGGATCCCAGGGCAGACAAGAAGGATCTTTGCTATAATTGCGGCCAGCAGACAGCAGGCTTCCCGCAGGGATCCCATCTGCCACAGGCAAAAGAAAAAAAGAAGCTGCCACTGCAGCAAAGTCTCTTCCTCTTCTGCCCATTGGGGTCCGATCTCCTGTGGGCAGACAGGAAGGGTCTTTGCCACAATTGCTGCTTCTCTTCCTCTTCTGCCTGCGGGGGATGTGATCGCTGTAGACAGTCTACTGCCTGCTGGTTGTGATTTTTGGTGGGGCCAGGGCCCGTGTGGCCCCCCCTTTCCGATGATGGTGAAGGAGAAATTTTACCTTGATTTTCTTTCCTTGAATTCTGCTGGACCTGTTCAGGATTTTCCCTGGAAGACAACTTTTTATTCTCCAGTTTTGGGAGTCCAGCTGCTGTAGAATGCTTAGCCAGTACTGAGATCTGACGCAGATATTCCTGTGGCAAGAGAACCAAATACCATCTCAAGATATTTGTTACAAAGTGGTTTTGTCAGTTAATAACAATATGCATTTGAGTTTTGCTGAGATTTTTAGTCTTATACTGGCTTCTCTCAGTGCTGCACTAGCAGATATACCTAGTGATGATGACATCACTGAAAGTTGCTCAAGTCTCCACTCGCTGGCATGGGAGCATAATCCACATGTCTGGACTGGTCTAGCAGGATTCAAGGAAGGAAAATTATCAAAATAAAATTTCTTCATTCCCTCCAAATAGAAATGGAAGCACTTTATGTATTTTAAATCTTTAAACATGCCTATAATATACTGTAGTGAGGGAGCTAACCGACTGAAGCCATGTTTTTCTTTGGTAGCCCTACATTACAACGTACCTCAGCTCCAGACAAATTAACTGGGAAACAATAAAATGTTTTGTCTGCCTCTGTAACTTATGCACCTGAGAAGCAGAAAAACAGTAAATCCACAAATACAGCAGCAGTTGCAAAAAAAAAGTTAATTTGATATGGCCAGATGATGTCATAGGTAAAGAATGTAGGTCCACCCATACAAACATAAGTGCCATTTGAATTTTACCAGTTGTATGAAGCACTGCCCTTTGAACCTCTGCTCAATTGATGTAGATATTTCGGAGTGCATAAGAATTTTTTTCTCTTTTTTTTAAGGAAGACAATTATTGTTAGCATTCTACCGACATGAGTGTTTAAAATGGTTTTATGAATAATGCGAGCAACTTCACAGACAAAAGCATTGTACGCAGCATAAATCATCATTTCCTTAAAGAAGAGATTTAAAAAAAAATCTCAGCATGTAATATTATAATGATAAAATGAAAGTGTTCTAATCATAATGTGCATTAAATCTGATTCAAATGGAAATGCAACTAATTCTTTAAAGTCACCAGCTAGTGATTCACATAGGTGGTGAAATGCAACAGGTTTTGATTTTGATAAAATGTTTTGTGAGAGAGTTTTTTCTGTGTGGGATGGAGAGGCATAAAGGTAAAATACAAAGAGGAAAGAGCACAAAAAAGGATAGCAGAAGCTTGATGGATGTGCATATGCTTTAGGGCTCTGTGTAGTGCTGTCGTGCAGTTTTGCTCTCTGAAGCTTTAGCAGGTTTGGAGAAATTCAGTTCTTGCGCAGCCCTCTTGTTAAATTTGCCAAGGTCTTACATGTGGAGAGTCAAGTCCTTTCCTCTACCTCTTTTCTTCCATCACACATTGATCAAGATTCATGAAGCATACTGACTTGTTTTACACATCTGTTCAAGGCGATGTTGCTGAAATGAATACAGATTTTTTTTTACTGTATTAACTGTAACTAGATTTCTTTCAAGACCTAATGGAGAAAGCTAGTATTGGTGCCTATGGAACAGCATTCTCAAACCCCCATTTCTGTGTTGTCTCATGTCTGAATTTGAGATAACCTTTTATATTTACTGTAGATTGCCTGGCTGCTGCATTTTCTAGTGGCACAATCATATGCACATAATGTAGAAAAAATAACTTGATATTTGTTGGGGTATTCTGCATTCAACGCCCACAGTTAATAAATATGTAGTTGCTAGCCTGGCTAATCATGTCTGGGTAGATTTTAGAATGTAGGCCTTGCCATTGCTCTTCTTGTTACTTGTCACATTTACTTATCATGTGGCAGGATACATCATAATGAGCTTTGATAAACAGACCTAGTTTGGGTGATTTGTTGGGTACTTGTCACTTGGACTGACTACTGTTCTGGACCTTGGTTTGACTCATCCTGGTTTTTATGTTCTTACAATAGTGGTCAACATTATTGATACTCTTGCAGTTCAACCCCTTATTGTCCAATATCGCCTAAAAAATATAAAAAAGTGGCCAGTGAAATGGACTATATATGCACACATATTTGACACACAAAAAATCAAATAAAAAAAGACCAATTAAAAAAGGAAATAGTAGGAAATAGTATAGAAACGGAAACATTGTCAGGACATGATTATTATCAACTAACAAAGACTGCTTGTTATCCCCACTTATATAATTAATGATGATAAAAAGATAAACTTATGCCTGGATATCTAAATCCTCAATCTACCAAAAGAAATGTTTTTGTTGGATCATTTGCCTTGAAAGAAGAACTCTTTCTCGTAGCAAATCCTCCATTTTTCTCTGTTTTAAAAGGGATCCACCCTTCTTATCACACATTAAGGGATAATAGCAAAATTTCCCCCAGTATTACTTATCTGAAGCCACACATTCCAGAAGAGTTGGGAACTTTTTAAACCAGCATCAGGGTAGAGGCTCTTCCTGCGTAACCACTCCACAGATGGTCACTCAAGCTACAATACTTGTGTTTAACTTCTACCACACAAGTGTGGAAACACTCCAGCATACTAGTGCGGAAACACTCCAACTCGATGCTCTTAAACTTCTCCACCATGCTGGTGTGAAAACCATGTCCCAATTGAATGTACTTCAAGCTGCACGCTCAATCTGTACACAACATTGCATTTCGGGCCCCGGAAACTCCCGGCCCTTCCTCATGCTCGCTGCGTGATCAACCATACATAAATTTATCCTTTTATTATCATTAATTAAAGACATTATTATTGGCACCCTTATAAATAATTCAAATCAGTTTGAACAGAAGAACTATATTCTCATTGTAGTAAATTTAGACACACCTGTGATCAACTGTCAGTATGCGGATGACTTGAATCAATCAATGAATGATGGCTCTAATATTTAAAATGGCCTTATTCATGCCCTGTTCCATTTTCACAATGGTGAAGACGAGAGCTGCCTGAGAAAGTCAGAAAAGCCATTATCCCAAACATCAATCTTCAAAGGGATACAAGGCCATCTCCAAAGACCTTGGGATTCCTGTGTCTGCAGTTTGCAATGTTGTTAAGACGTTTTCTGCTCATGGGACTGTCACGAACCTCCAAGGATGTGGTGGAAAGAGGAAAATTAATCCAAGGAGTCTTCAAAGGTGTGAACTGTTGGAAAAACACCACATACAACATCGAAAAAGCTTAAGGCAGACCTGGAACAATCTGGAGTGGTGGTTTCAGCCCATACTATATGCCGTGTACTAAACAAAGAAGGACTTCATGGACGAAGGCCAAGGAGGATCCCACTGCTCAAAGACAGACATAAAAAGGCATGCCTGATCTTTGCCTAACCTACCTTGAAAAAACACAATCCTTCTGGGAAAATATTCTGTGGACAGATGAAACCAAACTTCAGCTGTCTGGCAATGCAGACTAGCGATATATTTAAAGGCGAAGCAATGAAGCTCATAAGGAAAAAAACGCCCTTCCTACAGTTAAATATGGTGAAAGTTCCATAATGTCAGGCTGTTTTGCTGCTTTAGGAACTGGAGGCCTGGGATGTATTAAAGGAATCGTGAAGTCAGAGGACTACTAAGGTATTTTGGAGCAAAATATACTACCTAGCGTCAGAAAGCTAGGTTTGGGTAGAAGGTCATGGGTCCTCCAGCAGGACAGTGACCCAAAACATACATCCAAAAGTACAAAAGAATAGATAAAAAGGAAAAAATGGACAGTTTTAAACTGGCCAGCAATGAGTCCTGATCTCAGTCCAATCGAGAACCTTTGGAAAGAGCTGAAATCTGCCATTGGTAAAAGGAATCCTGGAAACATTCATGAGTTGGAACAAACTACAACTGAAGTATGGAGAAACTACCAGCAGACAGATGTGTGAAACTTATAGATGGCTACAAGAAATGTATGGAGGCTGTTATCACTCCTAAGGGTTGTGCTACCAAATATTAGTGAAAGGTGCTATTAATCCTGTCCAGGTCATATCTTGTTTTTTTTCTCAGAAATTTTGACGTCTAAGCTGCACAGACATCATTTTTTGTTGTTGTTGTTGTTGTATACCTTTGAACATATTATTAAAATATGATGATGACATACAGTTGGAACATTTTCAATTATTTCTCAAGATATGAAAGGATTTCAATAATGTTGGCCAGAACTGTATGTCTTCTGGTTTTAGTTTGTAAATTGAAGTTTTTATTTTCCCAATAGGTAGGTGTTCTTTGAGGGTATGAAAAATAGATTCCATATTGTCCTGCTAGACCAGTCCAGACAAGTGGGTTGTGTTCCCCTACCAGCAGATTGGTGGAGACAAAGAACCAATGAAAAGCTCAGGTTTCAATGACATCACTCCCATGCCTCTATTTGCCTCAGCCACCAGAGGTCCCTTTAGTATTACTTTGTCTCCAGCTGGTGGTAGATGAATTTTTTCCTCTTCAGTTGCGGCATAAGCAGGTCTGATGTCTTGAGCCCTGCTTCAGTGGATTCAGTCTCTCCCGCCAGATGTTTCTATCCCTCCTTTGTAGTTGGCTGCGGCTTTACTTTCTGATGCCATGTATGACCTGGACCTTTTGGCAAAAGAACCCAGTCCAAAGCGTGGTAAACAGAAAGAAAGACAAATACTTTAATAAATTATATGCAGGGGATATTAGCCTACCCTTGGCTTATATCCCCTGCATATAATTTATTAAAGTATTTGTCATTCTGTTTACCACGCTTTGGACTGGGTTCTTTTGCTCTACGTGGTTTCGTGCTGTTGTGTTGGGCCACTGGTACTTTTGGCAGCCAGGGATGATGCCCTAATGACAGTTTCATGGCATTGAATTTGGCTGCGGCACTGGGCAGCAGATACATCTTATTTTATTTATTTATTTATTTACATTCCCTTATATACCGCGCTATTCAGCTTCAGTGCGGTTTACATTGAACAAACTGAAATTACATTGAACAGGGCATTATAACTTGTAGATAACTATTTTACAGGGAACATGGGCTATGGAGGGTTAAGTGGCTTGCCCAAGACCACAAGGAGCACCTGTGGGACTAGAAACCCCAGTCCTTCCGGCCCAAGGTTGCTGTCCTCTAGTGGGATTTGAACCCCCGACCTTCCGGCCTGAAGTACCTTGCCCCAACCACTAGGGCACTCCTCCACTCCAAAGTCCAGTTGCCTACCTGTCTTTTAGGGGTAGGGTGTGTCAGTTTTGGAGATGATGTAATTTTATAAAGCACTACAATTTCATTTGGCAAATCAACAACTAGCTTTAAATTTTGTGTAATATGTCATTTACCTACCTGTAATTTCTAGGAAATTATGCAAAAATACACAAATTACTGAAATATGTTTGTGTTCTGATAATAGTTTTTAGGTGTTTGCATTGCATATGCATGCCTTTTGTTCCTCAATTATCAATTTATCTTATTTTCGTGTTTGGGTTTATATGGTGAACTGGTTCAATAGACAAATAAATAGCAATTTGACACAAGGTCCCAGGCATCTCCTTTTCCAGCTGCAACTGTTGAAAGAACAGCATGAAGAGGTAAGGAAGGTAGTCCTGCCTACAGTGAGAAGGTCAGCTTGGTATGGTTACAGAAAATCTGTTCTGCAAGCTATGTTCTGCAGCGAAGAGGAAAAGGAGAAAGGAGATGCAGTGGAGAAGATATTGATGATCAGAGGTGAAAGACATAAGATGACTCATCTTGGAGACAGCAGTGTGAGACATAGGAAAACACCATCCATCAACACTGAGGCAACTGCACTTGCCCAGTTACTTGACTGGAGCTCCAGAGTATCTGAGCCTCCTCTTACCTGTACCACAACAACAGCAGAGATCAAGGCATTTCTGAGCCAAGCCCATGGTGTTTCCAGACTAGCCAGCACACATCCAGTCCATAGAAAGGTATGTAAAAATGACAACTGAGACTGCTGGTTATGTGTACAATCAGGAGAGAAAGGGAACATTATATTAGGGGTCAGATGGTCAGCAGGGAGCTCATGAGCCGAAACTGAAGCAAGCAAGATATGGCTTCTTTGCTGGATTTTGTTAAATAACATTAAATTAACTGCATAAATGACATTTTAAAAACAATTATGTGGCTACAGATGTTGTTCAGACTATTTGATCGTTCAAATAAATATTACTTAATTTTCACATATTTCAAATGTGATTTGATGTTGGTAAGATTCACTATAAGCAGTTTCTGAAGATAGCTTTAGATTCAGCATGCAAAACTGCATAATTTGGTCACTAGTAGTTTGTAAAGTTTGGAGAAATAAAAATTTACCCCTAAAATTGACACGCCTTATTTTAAGGGGAAGCTTCTTTTGGAACTGATTTGGAGAAGCTGGTATAGGATCTGGGTGAGACAAAATCTTATCACCTTCTGAAAGACAGGTCCAAGGGGCCTGTGAAGCAGGCTGGTGCTCCTCTCTCATCAGTCTCCGCCCATCAGCCGAGGGTATGCTGGCCAGATCCGCAGAGATCTCGGGACTTTCGTTGTCACCAACCTGCAAAAAAACAAAAATCCCTTTCTTCCCCTCTGCTTCTGGGCTTTGGGCTCATTCTCAGTCCTTTCATTGAGTGCATGGGCCCAGGAACTCAGTTCCACCCCATGGAGGACCCTCCCGGGCTGTGCAATGAAGGTTTGAGGACCCTTTCCCTGTTTTTTCTGGAATGGGCCCAGGTTTCCAAGGATCGCTGGGTGCTAGACGCAGTTCAGTTGGGTTATGTCCTGGGATGCAAGGAGCCTATTCTGGATGCCTTCATCATCTCCTCTTGTGGGGCTGCAATCAAAAGTGCTGCTGTGTTGGTCACCTTGGACAATTTGCTACACCTAAGGAAGCATAAGGCGGTGGTGCCTGTCCCACTGGATGAGCGGGGAAAGGGCAGATACTCCATCTATTTTATGGTACCAAAAAAAAAAACGACAACTATTCCTTCTGGCCCATTCTGACCCTCAAAAGAGTCAAGGAGCACTTGGGTGTCCTGCACTTTCGGATGGGAAACTTGGGTTCTAAGATTCAAGCAGTGCGCTGAGGGAGTTCTTGGCTTCTCTGGATCTTGCCAAGGTATATTTTCATATCCTAATCGAGACAGATCAGCAAACTATCTGGGTTTTGCCATGCTTGACTCTCACTATCAGTTTGCCACCATTCCTGTCATGCTATCCACCTCTCCGACAATGTTCCCTCTAATTTTCTGTAGGCTGTGTGCGCATAAAATATCAGCTGTGCAGCTTTTGAAGGAAGGTTAAATTTTTGTGCGCCACATAATGACACTCGGAGTTATATACTTTAAAATTTGACTACACGTCAGAATACAGTATGTACACCACATTGATTGCACTAGAAAATATTGTAGAACTTGTGAAAACTGTAAATACACAACAACTTTTAAATTTTAAGACATCTGTGTTTTCTATCAGAATCAGAACCCAAATTTTTGTGCGCTCTGTTGTAAAGTATGTGCGCTCGCTCGGAGAGGTCTGTGCGCGCGCACACGCGCACAGCTTAGAGGGAACAGTGCTCTCCGATGATGTTCTCCAAGGTCATGGTGGTGGCAGCTGCACTGCTGTGGCACCAAGGGATCTGTGTCCATTCCTGTCTGGACGACTAGCTCATCCGGGCCTGTTTCCTTTTAGAGGCGCCTTAGCTGGTGTCTCAAGTGGTGACCTTTTTGGAAAGCCTCGACTGGGTGATCAATCAGAGAAAGAGCCAGCTGTTGCCTTCCCAGTCCCTGGAGTTTCTGGGAATGCATTTTGGCACTTGAGTGAGCAGGGTTTTCCTGCCAGAAGAGAAAGTCAAAGACCGTTTGATTTCCTGGCACTCTTCTGTGCACAGCGTGCTTCCAGAGTCTGGAATTATCTTCAGCTCCTCGGATTGATGGCAGCAACCATAGAGATGGTTCCATTGATGTGTGTTCACATGAACCACTCTAGTGGTCCTTGCTGACTCGGTAGTCCCCCAAGTTCTCAGGTGTTCAAGCGCAGATTCCCGCTTCCGTTGATGGTGAAGTCCAGCCTGCAGTGGTGGCAGCATCCCTGTCATCTGAGGAAGGATGTGCCGCTGGACAATTTCTCCTGGATTCTCCTGATGACGGATGCCAGTCTCTAGGGCTGGGAACCCATTGCCAAGACCATATGACCTTGGGGCATTGGAACCGCAGGGAAACGGTGTGGTCCATCAACCACCTCGAGGCAAGGGCCATAGGTTGGCTCTTCTGCATTTTCAGCCCCTGCTTGAGGACTGGACGGTTCAAGTGTTTTCAAACAATGCCATGGCGAAGGCTTATGTCAATCAGTAAGGCAGTATGAGGAGTGCTAGGGTAGCTCTGTAGATGGCTCTTCTGTTTGCCTGGGCAGAGAATACCCTCTTAGCCTTGTCAGCTCAGCACATTGCCAGGGTGAACATTGTGGAAGCAGACTTCCTCAAATAGCACTCTGAATTCTCGAGAGTGGTAGTTGAGTCAGTGCCAGTGTTTGCTGCTGCTTCAGTCACTTCACGGAGAGGGGTTCTTAAAGTGTCGACACTCTGACCCAGCCTTGGCCAAGTCAACACCTGCTGTACATGTTTCCTCCGTGACCCCTGGTGGGGTGTCTGTTTCGGCATATAAAATATCACCCAGGGAGGATTGTTCTGGAGGCACCAGATTGGCCAAGGAGAGCGTGGTTCTGAGACCTAATGTGGCTCCTGCAGGCAACTCCTTTTGTTTGCCTCCCTCTTAGGGCCTATTGCGGCAGGGACCGATCATCCTGCAGGACCCGGTTCACTTCTTGCTTATGGCTTGGCTCTTGGAAGAAGATAGCTAGTGTGTAAGGGCTACTCTTCAGCAGTGGTCTCTACTCTGCTTGTAACCCGGAGGAGGTCTACCAAGCTTGCATACGTGCAGATCTGGTGCCTCTTTGAGCAATGGCTCCTGAGGCGGCCAAGGTCCCCCCTCCCTGTTAGCCTTTACAGTTCAGGTGATGGCTTTGGCCTGTTTCCGAGGCCCAGTGGCTGGTAAGTCTATAGCCTTGCACCTCGTGCTTTCTCTGGTGGGTTTGGCATCTGTCCTCATCTCTGGACTCTGATCCCTTCCTGAGATCTGTGTCTGGTGCTCAAGGCCTTGATGGCGCCGCCTTTTGAGCCATTGAAGTGCATGTATTTGATGCTCAAGATGGTCTTCTTGGCTGCAATTTGTGCCACAAAGCAGATTTCTGAGCTGCAGTCTCTGTCTTGCCAAGGTTCTTATCTGCCTTTTCTAGGGAGGCCATTTCCATTTAGCCTCTGCCTTCCTGCTTGCCTAAAGTGATTTCTCCCTTTCATGTGAATCAGGTGGTCTGCCAACTCTCCTTCTCTAAGGAGCAGTGTTGGGGGAAGAAAAAGGATCTTAACCTTGTGGCTGTCCAGAGGGTGCTTCTCCGGTATGTGGCATTTACGAATTCCCTTCGTAAGTCCAACCATCTTTTTTTGCTGTATGCTGGCCTGCGCAAGGGTGACGCAATGGCCAAGTTGGTTTTAGGGCTCTAGATTAAGGAGGCCATTGCTTTGTCATATCTGTTGCAGAACAATCTGTTCCGGAGGGTTTGCTTGCTCATTCTACCCAAGCACAAGTGTCCTTGGCAGAGTGGAGCTTGGTAGCCCTGCAGATATTTGTCAGGCAGCACCATTAGGCATCACTTTCCATTTTTGTTGAGCATTGCTGTTTGGATGTCTACACATGGGTGGACACGGCCTTTGATTCTGGGGTCTTATTCCTGCTCAATGGAATCATAGCTGTGGTACATCCCACTTGTTTGGACTGGTCTATCAAGACGATAGGGAATGTGACATTTTACTTATCAGTTAATGTCCTTTCCTCGAGTCCTGCTAGATAAGTCCAGGGCCTGCCCCTGAAACTGTATTTGGTTTGTTCTTCTGCGGTTCATGTGGGTCTGCCATGATTTTTATACTTGGCTCTGCAGATTCATCTACAGATAGCTTTCTGTTTATGCTGTCCTATACATGGTTCTATATTGTTGCTTACTTCTTGTTGCCCACAATTGAGGTTGTGTGAGGCTTGCCGTGTTTCTCCTGTATGCTTTGGGACGAATACTGAAGGGAACTCTGGTGGCTGAGGTGAATAGAGTGATGTCATTGAAACCTGGGGTTTTCATTGGTTCTTTGTCTCCACCAATCTGCTGGTAGGGGAACACAACGCACTTGTCTGGACTGGTCTAGCAGGACTCAAGGAAAGGACATTATCTGTATTTTCGTATTATGGATGCTAGTGCTGGATATCGTTACTGGTTAAATCAGAATACTCTGTCTGCATCCTCCTTATGATCTGGCAGATTTTGTAGCATAGTGCTAACCTGATCTATATCTAACTCTAGATCTACTTCCAGAGTTGAGATTTGTATAATACGGGCATGTTTCAGTAAAAAGGGTGTTCTAAAGCAAGGGTTCCGGAGGCTCATAAGGAAACAGACTTAAAAGTATTCAGGTATTTTGTCTTATATGCTGTAAATTGCTTCAGATTTCTTTGTGGAAGAATAAGGTGGTATAGATATTTAAGAATACAATGGAAATTGTAAGGAATATTTATTCACAGAAAGGGCAGTGGATGCATGGAACAACTTTCCAGAAATAGTGATGAGAAAATCTTAAGAACTTGGAATTCAAGACATGGAATATGCACAGGAGGATCCTTAGAGATGGAAAAAGGGGGTCAGAAAGGAAATGCAAAAGTGGCGGCTGGAAATTCACTGTGTATCTCTTACTGGGAGGTAATTCATTTTCTCCTCAAATCTTGCTGACTACTTCTACGTGGTAATCCCGCTGTTTGAAATCCATACCAAATCTCAGCAAGGCACCACTACAATTGCAGTATGATAGGAAAGAGGAAAATTTCTTCATCATCCTGCTAGACCAACCCAGATGAGTGGATTATGTTCCCTTGCCAGCAGATATAGACTTTGAACAACTTTCAGTGATGTCATCACTTGGTATATCCCAGTCAGGGCCTTCAAAAGATTCAGTGAATCCTCAGCCCTACTGTGACATGAAACAATTTTTTAATATTGTTTTCTCCCCAAGTGTTGTCATGGTCCAGCCTGGCCTTAACAAGTGTTCCTTTTGGAAAGCTGCAACCTTTCAGGAGGAGCTGTTATGCTTCCTAGGGAGCCTGGCTTTACCCATCCTATTACTACTACTACTACTACTTCTAACCATTTGTATAATGCAACAAAGCATATACAGTGCTGTACATTTACAGGACATGTAGGAGACAGTCCCTGCTCTATAGAGCTTACAAGCTAATCAAGACAGACGACACAACAAACTAGGGCAAATCTAGGGGAATGGTAAAGATACAAGACACAACTAAGTATAGTGTATTTCTGGTACTGTTAGTTCCTATTTCCTGATTGGCCCAAAGTTTATCTGGTCTTGAGTTGGATTATTTGTCTTTTAAATCTTTTGACTCCTGTTCAAGAGTTACTACAAAGCCAGAAATTCTGTGAAACAATATCTAGGTTTTTAAGATACAGTTTCCTAGAATTTCTGCAGGATCTGAATAGGTTTAGTAAATGTCTGATAGTACAAAAGTAACTGACAGTTTCATACAAGCAGCCCTGCCAAGTTACCCAGTTCCAAGAGGGAGATTTTAGGCCATTCCAGGATTTCTGACAGTGCACAGTGGAAGTGTCAGATATCCAGCAATGACCTAAAATCTCCCTCTTGGAACTGGATAATTTGGCAGGGCTGCTTGTGTGAAATTCCCAGTTACTTATATTATCGCAGAATTTCTGGCACAGGGAAAGTCTTTGGAGTAAGTCTCCTGAGCAGGAGGAGTACAATAGATTCATAAGACCAGACACACTTTGGACCAGTTAGAAAATAGGAACAGTACCAGAAATACAGGACACACTAAGAAAAAACTGGCTAGAAGCTGCCATCCAGGAAATAGAATAGCGCTTCCTCGAAGAAGACAGTTCTTGGCCAACCCGTAATAACTATTGACAAAACTGGGGTGGGAGGATGGGGAGGTGGGGTATTTGTCTGGAAACATCTAGTAATCTTTCAGCCATTATTTTTTTATTTGGGCAGCAATCACAGATCCTATTTAATTAAGCACAATTTTCCTGAAATAAAAAATTTATAAAAACAGATGAAAAACCTGCAAATAAAACAGGAAACTAAACAAACTGACATTTTTGTGCCTGCACAGCTCTAGAAATTGTTCCTCCTGGTCTGTACATGACTAAATGCAGTTTCTGCCTGGCGCATGCTAAGATACAGTGACTTTAGGATTGAGTTTGGAAGGGGCCAACAGTGCTTGGAGAGAGGATACACCCTTGACTCCTTGAGCTGACAGCCATCCAGGATTCAGTGCTGTTTTTCATGGGTCATTAGTGCTGGGTGGGCAGAAGAGGAGCAGGAGGACCCCACTGGGTTGGAAAGTTGGGCATTGCCTTCCCCTCCTCTCTTGCTGTCCTTATCTGCATGCCCCATGTCTCTCCATTTCTTTCTAGTTTTCTGATTTTTATTTGCTTTCTGATTGCTTTAAAAAATAAAAAAATAAGGCAGGCCTTGATCGGCAGCTGAGTCCTCCCCAGGCTTGTGGGGGCATCTGGAGCTTCCTTAATCAAGTTTTCCCTGTCAGCCCAATGGGCTTCAGGATTCCTTTTTCAGGACTCTTTGCCATGGCCAGGCTCGGAGTTTATTTTACCCCCCTTCCACAGTCTTTCCTTTTTTGCTGTCTCGGTTTTCAGCCATGCAGCGCCAAGCAGTGTTTTACCACAGCTGCCATTTTTTGCCTCCGTTGTGTCTGCAAAGTTCAGAGCACCTTTTTGCCTGTATTTTGGGAACCCTTACAGTGGGCTTGGGATCTGACGTTGTGCCAACAGCCCCTGCCACTCCCTCCTGTTTTCCTTTTCTACCAGTAAGCCCCACAGCCACTTCAGGTGGCATCTTTGGCCTAGCAAAGGCGGAGCATGGTGTGGTTGCACTAGCTGCATGTCTTGTGGCCCCTGGGGGCCCCATGGCCCTACTTGTGACCAGCTTGCGTTGCAGCTCCTGAAACAGTTCTTGGGCCTTTGGAATCCTATAATTTCACTCAGTGAGTGATGGCAGTCCCTCCTGAGGTGCAGCTGGAGGAGGGTGTAACTTGGCCTAGTCTCACTGGGTAAACCCATAACATATTAGACTGGTGAGTTTATGGGGTCCAAGATCAGAGTTTGTTAGTGCCTTCCACAAGCCATCTGTCTTCTGTCCTCAGCCTTTTGGTTCAGGCCATCCTGGGACTTTTGTTGCGCCTTATTTGAAATATAGCAATGTTTACCCTAGTAGGGTCTCCTCATAGCTATCTCCAGGAACAAGCAGGAATAAGTCCTCACTTATGGGTACGTCGGAACCGACGGAGCCTGCGTGGGAAAGCTCCCCAGCTTCCCAGAACGGAAGCTTTTGGGGCCTCCCACTGCACATGCGCGCTGCCTTCCCGCCTTCCTGACCAGCTCTCCTCAGTTTCTCTTTTTCCGCGGAGCCAGCAGGTCGTGTTCCTGTCACCGCTGAAGAAATTATTGTTTTAGTTTGTTTCTTTAGACCGCGTACCTGCCTTCCCCATACAGAAACCGGTACCGCTGGTCTCTCTTTTCATTTCTTTAAAAAAAAAAAAATCTTTATCTTTGCACAACTTGGTGACTTCGGTTAGGCCTCAGGCCTACACAAATTCTCCTCATGGAGAAACCAACCCCTGGTTTTAAGAAGTGTACCAAGTGTAGTGCTGTTATTTCTGTCACAGACACCCATGAATGGTGTCTTAAATGTTTGGGACCTGACCACTCCATTCCGGACTGCCCATCCTGCTCCCAGATGTCTAAACGTGGTTTGCAGAACCGGGCCAACAAATTCCATGTGCTGTTTGCTTCAGATAATCCAGCATCACAGTCATCCAGGTCTTCCTCTCCGGATGGATCTCAGGTAACCAAACCTTCTTCGGGCAGGTCCTCAAAGAGCAAATCTCCTTCAAAGCATCGAGAGGCTCTCACTTTTGAATCTGAGGATCCTGCCCCAGCCAAACAACCCCGGCGGGAAGCTCTGGCTTCCAAAGCACCATCTATGGGGTTACAGGTTGACATCGATGGCACAGCCTCGACTGATCACCTGTTAGACTGCTCTGGGGTACCGGCCCATGCCGGTACCGACATCCAGGCAGCAGTGGCGTCTATGGGCAATACTGTCCAGACCATGCAGCAGGCCGTTCTGGCTTTCATTAAAGCTGCGACGCCCTCGGTACCGCATCTAGCGGTTCCGGGTCCGGTTCCGGTACTGTCTTCCATACCGGAACCGAGACCATCGTCTTCCAAACGCAGATCGGTTCCGCATGCCGGATCCGGGTTTTCACCCGATACCGATCCCATACCCGGTACACCCGATGTCGATACCGATCGGTATGCGTATCGTGCGTTGGAAGCAAATAGAGCACACTCTGATTCTTCTGAGGATTTTGACTCCTCTGATGACTCTGATGAGCTGTCTCTAGTTCTTCCTGAAGAGCCTTCTTCCCCAAAGAGGAGAATGTCTCCACCAGAGGATTTGTCCTTTCAAGACTTCATTATAGAAGTAGCTAAAGGACTTTCTATTACCACATCCTCTGAAAAAGAACCTAGATCAAAGAAACTGGATATTTTAGGATACCCTAAGGTTCCTAAAGAGGCAGTCACCCTGCCTATCCATGAAATCCTTCAAGAACACTTGATGGACTTATGGGAGGCTCCTCTAACGTTGTCTCCTTATTCTCGTAGGTTGGACACCATGTACCGGGTCCCCCCTCCTCCTGGTTTTCAAAAGACTCAGCTGCCTCACCATTCCATTGTGGTGAAGTCTGCGCTGAAAAAGATTAAGAGTACCAAAAGGCACTCTTCTACCCCTCCAGGGCGAGAATGTAAGACCCTAGACTCTTTTGGTAGGAAAATCTTCCAGGCTAGTATGCTTATAGCCAGGATTAATTCATACAGTCTGTATATGGGCATGTTTCTCTCAGAGAGCTTGCCCTAAAGGTACGGCATTTTGCCCCCTTTATCCCTGAGGATAAAAAGGAGGAGTTACTTTCTATAGTGAAACAGCTTCTAGATGTTTCTAAGTTCTCCAACAGAGCAGCCTTTGATTCCTTTGAAGGTGCCGGTAGAGCTTCGGGCATTTCCATTGCAGCCCGACGACTTGCTTGGCTCCAGGCCTCTGACCTAGAACCCTGGGTCCTGGATGGCTTACGGAATCTGCCCTGTACAGGTGAGAACTTATTTGGTAAAGACTGGCAAATTAAAGCCACTCAAATGGACGCAGAAAATGCCACCTTAGATAGACTTTCTAAGTCTACCTCTACTCCTGCCAAGAAAAAGTCTTTCAAGAGGCCTTACTACAAGAAGGCCAGATTTTCCACAAATACTGGCCAACAATCTTCTCAGCCTCGCTTTGCTGCTAAACGTCAGCAGCCTAAACAGGCAAGGTCAAAGCCTGCAGTGTCTGCCACTCCTCAGCAGGCTCAACCCCCTCAGGGGTTTTGACTTGCCCCTAGAGAACTTAACCTTTCTGGCTCTAGAACAACCAGAGCCCCTCACCATTCCCGGAAGGTTAGCTCACTTTGCTCCCAGATGGGAGCAAATTACATCAGAGCAATGGACCCTCTCTATCATCAGAGAGGGCTACAAACTTAATTTTTCCAACCTTCCTCCATATACCATGGTGAGGCACTTCAATTCTCCCCCATCTCTCCTGGGCCTGTTGGATCAGGAAGTCTCTTCTCTCCTTGCCCAAGGGGCAATAGAAGAGGTTCCTCTTCTTCAACAAGGGACAGTATTCTACTCCCCTTATTTTCTCATAACAAAGAAGACAGGGGGATTCAGACCTATCCTAGATCTGAGAGAATTGAACAAATTTCTGTACAAGGAGAAATTCAAAATGCTTTCTCTAGGCATTCTCCTTCCATACCTTCAGAGTCAGGATTGGCTTTGTTCTCTAGATCTCAAGGATGCGTACACACATATACTCATCCACCCATCCCACAGAAAATATCTAAGATTTCTGTTTCAGGGAAAACATTTCCAGTACAGAGTACTTCCCTTCGGTCTAGCCTCTGCTCCAAGAGTGTTCACCAAATGCATGGCAGTTGTTGCCGCATTTCTAAGAGGTCTGGGAATTTTTGTATTCCCATATCTGGACGACTGGCTCATCCGAGCTCCATCTCAGTCAGAAGCCCAGATTTCCCTGGACCGCACAAGGCACATTCTGCAGTATCTGGGACTGGTGGTAAACCTTCCCAAGTCTCAACTCATCCCTACTCAGTCTCTGGAATTCATAGGGGCCCAGTTGGACACCACCACTGCAAGGGCCTACCTACCTCAAGTCCGGGGCCAACGTCTGGTGTGCTTGGCCTCCCAAGCTCAGTCCAGCAGTCACTTGACAGCCAGAGAAATGCTGCGACTTCTGGGCCATATGGCCTCCACGGTACACGTGGTGCCCTACGCTCTTCTTCATATGAGAGCAGCCCAATGGACCTTGGCCACCCAGTGGACTCAAGCATCAGGAGCGCTCTCCGACCAAATACTCACCTCAAAGCGTCTGTTTTGGTCCCTCCAATGGTGGATGTCCACCAAGAATCTGTTGTTGGGGGCCCCCTTCCAACCTTTGTTGCCCCAAGCAACCCTCACAACGGATGCCTCCCAAACAGGGTGGGGAGCCCATCTTCAACACCTCTCCACTCAGGGTGCTTGGTCTCCACAAGAGACCACCCTTCACATCAACCTCCTGGAACTGCAAGCAATCTTCTTTGCCCTCAAAGTCTTCCATACCCTCCTTGTCAACCTGACCGTCCTAGTCCATACAGACAATCAGGTGGCCATGTTCTACATAAGCAAACAAGGAGGGACAGGCTCTCTGTCGCTTTGCAACGAAGCTCTCAGATTATGGGCCTTCGCCAGAGAGCATCAAATTCATCTTCTGGCAGTGTGTCTTCCAGGGGTTCAAAACTCTCGGGCAGACAGACTCAGTCGAGTTCTGCTTCCACACGAATGGTCCTTGCATATGGACCAGATACGCAGAATCTTTCAGGAATGGGGAACCCCGGACATAGACCTCTTTGCAAGTCCGTGGAATGCCAAACTTCCTCGGTTCTGTTCCAGGACTCCGTGTCAGGGAGCTCAGGCCAACGACGCCTTTCTCCTACATTGGGGTCAGGAATTTCTATATGCTTTTCCACCCATTCCTTTGATTCCCAAGACTCTGTTCAAACTCCAGAGGGATCACGGATCGATGATCCTTATAGCTCCACGCTGGCCACGCCAAGTGTGGTTCCCTCTACTTCTGCATCTCTCCCAGGGACCCTCCCTGGTCTTGGGAGCTGCGCCAGACCTTCTCTCTCAGGAGGAGGGGACTTTGTGGCACCCAAACCCCAAGTCCCTACACCTCAGAGCTTGGTTACTGAAGGCCTAAGCCTTCATGACTTCAATCTTTCTCAACCAGTGAAAGATATCCTTCATGCCTCTAGGAAACCCTCCACGAGGCGTTCCTATGCTTTCAAATGGAAACGCTTTTCCATTTGGTGTGCTCAACAGGGTCTTGACCCTCTAGCACTTCCTTTGAATTCTCTGACTATCTCCTGCATCTTTCCAGTGCAGGCCTTAAGACGAATTCAGTAAGAGTCCATTTGAGTGCTATTGCAGCATCTTTACAACCTATAAATGGACAACCTGTCTCCTCTCATCCTCTTATTTCAAGGTTCATGAGAGGCCTGACTCTAACTAAACCTCCCATCCGGCCTCCTCCGGTAGCATGGGATTTGAACCTAGTTCTAGATCAGCTTATGAAGCCACCTTTTGAACCGTTGGTTTCTACCTCCTTGAAATTTCTTTCCTGGAAGGTCATTTTCCTTATTGCAGTCACTTCAGCTCGCCGCATCAGTGAACTACAGGCCTTAGTGGCTCATCCACCTTATACCAGGTTCCATCATGATAAGGTGGTCCTTAGGACGAATCCTCACTTTATGCCCAAAGTGGTCTCGCCTTTTCATCTTAATCAAGAGGTATATCTACCTGTCTTTTTTCCAGCTCCTCATGCATCCAGTGCAGAGAGGAACCTTCATACTCTAGATTGTAAAAGAGCTCTTGCCTTTTACCTCAACAGGACTCAGCCACATCGAAAGTCTTCCCAGCTTTTCGTGGCTTTTGATCCTTCTCATTTGGGACTTCCAGTCTCCAAACGTACACTTTCCAATTGGATTGCTCAGTGTATTTCCTTTGCTTACCAGAGTAAAAATATTTCTCTGGAAGGCCATGTCACAGCTCACAATGTGAGAGCCATGGCCACTTCTATGGCTCATCTTCACTCTGTATCCATAGATCAGATCTGTCGAGCCGCCACATGGGCCTCGGTTCATACCTTCACAGCCCATTACTGCTTGGACAAGGACTCCCGCCGGGATGCCTTGTTTGGTCAGGCTGTCCTCAAACACCTGTTCCATACTTGAACAACTCCTGCCCACCTTCCCAGGATGGATGCCTGAGATCCATACGAAGATGGCGAACCCTTGGAAGGGGATCTCCCAGGCATCTTAGCTAGGGAGTCCCCATAAGTGAGGACTTATTCCTGCTTGTTCCTGGAGATAGCACAGTTACTTACCTGTAACAGGTGATCTCTGGGAACAGCAGGAATTAGTCCTCACAACCCACCCACCTCCCCTAGGAGTTGTATCTTCTATCTATCTTCCTTTCCTCTCTCTATTGTCTCAGCTATAAACTCGAACTGAGGAGAGCTGGTCAGGAAGGCGGGAAGGCAGCGCGCATGTGCAGTGGGAGGCCCCAAAAGCTTCCTTTCTGGGAAGCTGGGGAGCTTTCCCGCGCAGGCTCCGTCGGTTCCGACGTACCCATAAGTGAGGACTAATTCCTGCTGTTCCCAGAGATCACCTATTACAGGTAAGTAACTGTGCTTTCTGCTTTGGCAGGGATGTTTGTGGAAGCTCTTCAATGCCTCCTATAAAAGCTGCTTGTTTTCTTCTCTTCCCCCCCCCCCCCCCCCAGCATTGTCAGGTATATTATTCCTGATACATTTGGATCCATGAAAGGAGGTTCCTTCTGATTGTTCCGATCCTAGAGCTGGTTGTCTTCAGACTCAGAGTCTTTCTTTTTCTCATGGGATCCTTCAAGTCTGTCACTGCATTGGTCAGGTAGTTGGTGCTGTTCACCTCCTGGATCTTGCCATAACATTTGTCCCTTTCCCTTTGGGATTGGCATTTTTCTCAGCTTTTGTATTCTAGGCCACCTCGTTGGTTCCGGGCCTTGCCTTGGACCTAGATGTGGCTTCACATACCTTTACCAAGGTTACAGTGGTGGTGGAAGCAACTTACTGCATGTAAAGGGCTCAGTTTACGCATCCCTGGGCATCTGGCTGGCCCTATCAGTTTCTTTGGTGAAAATCAAATACAACAGAGGCCTCTTGAGCTTTGGCTGGAAAGTTTGGGATCAGTGATCGACTGTCCTAAGAGCAGCTTGTTTTTTTTTTTTTTTTTTTTAAATTATTTATTTATAGAATTTCACAAAAACAGTAAGACAATAATTCCTTACATCAGATACAGTGCAAGCAAGTAATAAGGTATTCCAGACAAATGTAATAAGCATAAATAAAGCATTACACTGTTGTAGTCCACATTTCGGGAGAGGAGGAGAAGAAACATACCCACCCAATACAGAGAATTGGAAAAGTGATAAAGAAGTAAAATATAAAGAAAAACCCCCAGAAGGCCACGTACCCCTAGAATACATTCATGGAGGATAAAGTTGTAATAAATCCACAGATCACTCATTAGAGACCCCAGCCGGAAGTCTAGCACTGATAAATTTACCCAAATCAATAGGATCAGAGAAAATATACTTATTTCCCTCCATAAGCACTAGGCATCTACAAGGGAACCTCAGAAAAAAGGTACCCCCTAAAGCCAATACCCCAGATTTATAAAGCAAAAACTGCTTTCTCCTCCTTTGTGTCTCTCTAACTAAGTCAGGAAACATTGATATCCTGAGGCCCAAAAACGTATCACATCTTTTCTTAAAGAACATTTTCAGGAGCCAATCTTTATCAGATACCAAAGCACACTGCACAAGGAGAGTCGACGGAGTAGGAGTAGAAACTTCACAGCCCGAACCCACCAGGAGGCCAGTCACATCCAGGACGTCAAAATTCACGGTAGACACAGCCACAGTTGTCTCAGCTTTTTTCCGGGAAGGCAGATAGTATACCTTACTTAGAGGAGGTATTAAATCAGAAGGAACTTTCAGAATTTCCATTATATACCGCTTGAACATGTCCAAAGCCGGCACCTCGGGGAGACGAGGGAAATTCAAAACCCGTAGGTTGGACGCTCTGGAAGCGTTCTCCAACACCTCCAGCTTATATTTAAGAACTTCATTCTCCTTCACCAAAGCGGAGGACACATCCGAAAACGTAGCAAGCTGAGCTCCAAAAGAAACATTGTCCTGTTTAAGCTGCTCACAAGTAGACACCACCAATTGAATGTTATCCACATTCCCCTGGATGTTAACAGCATTCTCCCGGATTTGGGAGGACAATACAGCAGTCTGAGAATTAATAGAAGCTGAAAGAGTAGCTATAGCTTCCCACAGAGTCTCCAGTGTAAATACCTTAGGGCGAATGAGGGAAGGCAATTTCCTCAAAGGCAGATTTCCAGACGGAGTGCTCAAGTCCAAGCTGCCAACCGAAATCTCAGCGAGACTATCGGGAGACAAGGAGACCAAACTTCCAGCGCGTGCCCTCACAGCAGCCGATGCCCCCACCTCAGGAGGGGTCGACGTCACACCCGCTGGAGTAGGCTCCGAGGCAGCAGGACACGGTGGAGGAATCCTCACCACAGGAGAGAGGGAGGTGTCTACATCCGACGGAGGCAACCGATCCTCTGTAGTCGGCGCGACCAAGCCGGCTCTAATCTCCTGCACCTTCTCCGGGGGTATGGTAACAAAGCGGTCCATAGGACCCGAACAGGATGGCTGAGGTGCAGAGGGAGTGACCCTCAGCTTTCCCTTCCTCTTAGGCATGAGAGTTACAAAGAAAACGCTGCCGCGGCCATCTTGGGTTAACTCCTCCCCCAGCTTGTTTTTTTTTTTTTTTTTTCTGAGGATTTGGGATTACCTGGGAGTTGATTCAGTACTTTCCTTTGTAGCGACAGAGTATAGACTTGAGCCTGGGACAACTCATATGATTCTTAGTCAGCTCTGTGGGCCTGGATTCCTTCGGGAGCATGACATCGATCTTTGAACCGGACTCTTGGTCCAAGGTGCATAGGCACTCATTGCAGAGATACAGCCTAAACGTCAGTTCCATATAGTTCCTCCAGTCCAGTCCCGGTATGCGTGGGTATTCACGCCCCACCAGCAGCTTGGAGACTGAGCATGTCATGAACTTCATGACATCAACATAGATAGGGAGCCGGCACCTCCCACCAATCTTCAGTATCTCAGTCTCCAAGCAGCTGGAGAGTTATGAATTCCATCCTCAGGACTCACTGAAGGAACAATTAAGGCATTAATTGGGGGTGACAGTGTTTTTTTGATGGTGAAGAGAGCAGTAATCTAACCTTCACCTTGTTTAGCCAGTTCAAGTGCATGCTTCAGCTTTTGGTGGTGAAGAGAGCAGTAATCCAGCCCTCACCTCAATTAACCAGTTAACTTTCCTCCTAAGCTCTGCTGATTAAAGTTAAAAACAAAAAAACAGTGCCAGGTGTTATCTGCGGTGGAGCTCATTAAGTGGGCGGCAGCCCGCGAAGGATAAGGGGGCCTTGCCTGCTGCAGGGGAAGTATAGCGCGATGCCTCCTACACACAGGGAAGGTGGGCAGCTGTCATGGCTGCAGAGGCCTGTCACTCCGAATGCCCAATGTTGAAGTCCAAGGGGTGGCTGAGCATCGGAGTGGACATTTCTGCTAAAGGGGGAGGCAGGACAGAAACAGGTCAGTGAAAGCGGGACCATGTGTGCAATGGCCATTTTGTATGGAAGAACGGGAACCGCCAGCATTTTGCAGCTGCGGAAAAAGAAAAGGCTAAAGCTGACAACGTAGTTAGCTTCGCAACAGGGGGGAGGGTTCTCAGCAGACGAAAGCAGAACTCTGCCCTCACAGTTTGTTGTTTTGATCGTGTTCAAGGATAGAAGCTGCTGTTTGGAAGGAAAACAAGAAAAAGAGTGCAGGCAGCAAACCAAGTCCACCTGCATGGCATGTGGCACATGCAGAGGCGGCGGTGTCCTCAGCTGGATTCTGCCGGGGGTGTGAGGCAGAATCCAGGTCACTGGAAGCCAAATACAGTGAAGAGAGGTTGATGGTGTTGCCCGGGGGGGGGGGGGGGAAGCAGTTATGGAGGGCTCCGCTCTTCCCTCAGGGGGTTGTGAGGCACCATTGGCAGGTGCAGGAGACGCAGATGGTCCACAAGGGGGGTAAGCCAGAGGTCCTTCTCTCTAAGGACTAGAAGTGTAAAGGTAAAAAAGCAGCTAAGACTCCTACGTCCAAGGGAGGCATGGTAGACAGTCTCCAGAGAGACTTTTTGCCAGAATTTGTGCTATTGATGCACAAAGCGTTTTGTATGAAGCAGCAGGCCAATATGAAGTTGCAAGCACTGCGAAATGTAGCCCAAAAGTGGCTTCCTTCTCCATCCCTTCAGGGGGAGGAGGAGCCAGGTCCGAGCATGAAGCGGATGGACGAGAACCTATAGAACGACCTGGGCTATGTGCTCTCTGAGGAGGCAGAGGACCCGGAGGAGGTGCAGGAGCACGAGTCAGATCTGGAAGAATGAGAGATTCCCCGTCCATGTTTTCTGGAGGGAGGAATTGGCAGCCTTGATATCACACTCCTCCAAGGCGCTGAATGTCAGTACGAAGGCGCACATGGAGGAGGAAGAGCCCCTGGAGGATCCTCTTTTCCAGGCGGATAGATCTTCTCAAAGGGTGTTCCCTTTACATCGGGTTATCTGGTGTATGATTCAGGATAAATGGGATGTCATGGGATCTCACAGAGGGTTTTGTACGATGTCATGGCTGTACCCCCTTCTGGACAATGAAGGAGAGGTTTCTGCAGTAATGAAAAAGACCAATCTCCAGGAACAAGCAGGAATAAGTCCTCACATATGGGTACGTCGGAACCGACGGAGCCTGCGCGGGAAAGCTCCCCAGCTTCCTAGAATGGAAGCTTTTGGGACCTCCCACTGCACATGCGCGCTGCCTTCCCGCCTTCCTGAACAGCTCTCCTCAGTTTCTCTTTTTCCGCGGAGCCAGCAGGTCGTGTATCCTGTCACCGCTGAAGAAATTGTAGTTTTTTGTTTTGTTTCTTTAGACCGCGTACCTGCCTTCCCATACCGATACCGGTATCGCCGGTCTTCCTTTTTCTTTCTTGAAAAATTATTTTCTTTTTCTTTATTATTTTTCAGCACTTGGTCACTTCAGTTAGGCCTTCAGGCCTACTTGAATTCTCCACATGGAGAAGCCAGCCCCTGGATTTAAGAAGTGTACCAAGTGTACTGCTGTAATATCAGTCACGGACACCCATGAATGGTGTCTTAAATGTTTGGGGCCTGACCACTCCATTCCGGACTGCCCTTCCTGCTCCCAAATGTCTAAGCGTGGGCTGCAGAACCGGGCCAACAAATTCCATGTGCTGTTTGCTTCAGAGAATCCAACATCACAGTCATCCAGGTCATCATCTCCGGATGGATCTCAGGTAACCAAACCTTCTGTGGGCAAGTCCTCAAAGGGCAAATCTCCTTCAAAGCATCGAGAGGCTCTTAGTTTTGAGGACCCTGCCCCAGCCAAACAGCCCCGGCGGGAAGCTCTGCCTTCCAAAACGCCAATTCAGGGGCTACAGGTTGACATCGATGGCACGGCCTCGACAGATCACCTGTTGGACTGCTCTGGGGTACCGGCCCATACCGGTACCGACATCCAGGCAGCCGTGGCGTCTATGGGCAATACTGTCCAATCCATGCAGCAGGCCGTCATGGCTTTCATTAAAGCTGCAATGCCATCGGTACCGCTTCCAGCGGTTCCGGGCCCGGTTCCGGTATCGTCCGCCATGCCGGAACCCAGGCCTTCCTCTTCTAAACGCAAGTCGGTACCGTATGGGCTTTCGCTCCATACCGCTTCCATACCCGGTACGCCCGATGTCGATACCGATCGGTATGCGTATCGTGCGTTGGAGGAAACTAGAGAATACACCGATTCCTCTGAGGATTTTGGCTCCTCTGAGTCTGCAGAGCTCTCCCTTGACCTTCCTGAGGAACCTTCTTCTCCAAAAAGGAGAATGTCTCCTCCAGAGGATTTGTCCTTTCAGGACTTTATTTTAGAAATGGCTAAAGGCCTTTCTATCACTACCTCCTCTGAAAGGGAACCAAGGTCAAAAAGGTTGGATATTTTAGGATACTCTAAGTCTCCTAAAGAAGCAGTTACCCTGCCTATCCATGAAATCCTTCAGGAACAATTGATGGATTTCTGGGAGAACCCTTTAACTCTGTCTCCTTATTCCCGTAGGTTGGACACCATGTATCGGGTCCCTCCTTCTCCTGGTTTTCAGAAAACTCAATTGCCTCACCACTCCATTGTGGTAAAGTCTGCAATGAAAAAGATCAAGAGTACTAAAAGGCACTCTTCTACACCTCCAGGAAGGGAATGTAAGACACTGGACTCTTTTGGTAGGAAAATCTTCCAGGCTAGTATGCTTATAGCCAGGATTAATTCCTACAGCCTCTATATGGGCATGTTCCTAGGGAACTTGCCAAGAAAGTGCGGCATTTTGCCCCCTTTATCCCTGAGGATAAACAGGAGGACTTCCTTTCTGTAGTGAAACAACTTTCAGATGTTTCTAAGTTCTCCAACAGAGCTGCCTTTGATTCCTTCGAGGGAGCCAGCAGAGCTTCTGGCATTGCTATTGCAGCCAGACGTCTGGCTTGGCTCCAGGCTTCTGATCTGGAACCCTGGGTTCTAGATGGCTTACGGAATCTGCCCTGTACAGGTGAGAACTTATTCGGTGCAGAGTGGCAAGTTAAAGCCACTCAAATGGACGCTGAAAATGCCACCTTAGAGAGACTTTCTAAGTCCACTTCTACTCCCACTAAGAAGAAGTCTTTCAAGAGGCCTTATTATAAGAAGGCCAGATATGCTTCCAATACTGGCCAGCAATCTTCTCAACCTCGTTTTGCGGCTAAACGTCAGCAAACGAAACAAGCAAGAGCAAAGCCTGCAGCAGCTACTGCAGCTCAACAGGCTCCACCCCCTCAGGGGTTTTGACTTGCCCCTAGAGAACTTGCCATTCCTGGTTCTGGACCAACCAGAACCTCTCACCATACCTGGAAGGTTAGCTCACTTTGCTCCCAGATGGGAACAAATCACAACAGAGCAATGGACCCTCTCTATCATCCGAGAGGGTTACAAACTTCATTTCTCCAACCTTCCTCCTCATCACATGGTGAGACCCTTCAATTCTCCATCTCCTCTCCTAGCCCTGTTGGATCGGGAGATCTCTTCTCTGCTTGCCCAAGGGGCCATAGAAGAGGTTCCTCTTCATCAACAAGGGTCAGGTTTCTACTCCCCCTATTTTCTCATTCCAAAGAAGACAGGGGGATTCAGACCAATCCTAGATCTGAGAGAATTGAACAAATTTCTGTACAAGGAGAAATTCAAAATGCTCTCTTTGGGCATTCTCCTTCCATACCTTCAGAGTCAGGACTGGCTTTGTTCTCTAGACCTGCAGGATGCGTATACACATCTACTCATCCATCCATCCCACAGAAAATATCTTCGCTTTCTGTTCAGGGGAAGTCATTACCAATACAGAGTACTTCCCTTCGGTCTCGCCTCTGCCCCAAGAGTCTTTACCAAATGCATGGCAGTCGTAGCCGCATTTCTCAGAAGCATGGGGATTTTCGTATTCCCATATCTGGACGACTGGCTCATTCGAGCTCCAACTCAGTCGCAGGCCCAGATTTCCCTAGACCGCACAAGGAGCCTTCTGCAGTATCTGGGACTGGTGGTAAACCTTCCCAAGTCTCAACTCAGCCCTACTCAGTCTCTAGAATTCATAGGGGCCCAGTTGGACACCACCACTGCAAGAGCCTACCTTCCACTGGTTCGGGGTCAGCGTCTGCTGAGCTTGGCCTCCCAAGCCCAGTCCAGTACTCACTTGACAGCCAGGGAAATGCTACGCCTCCTGGGCCATATGGCCTCCACAGTACATGTGGTGCCCTATGCTCGTCTTCATATGAGAGCAGCTCAATGGACCCTGGCCACCCAGTGGACTCAGGCGTCGGGAGCACTCTCAGACCAAATACAAACCTCAAACCGTCTGTCTTGGTCCCTCCATTGGTGGATATCCACCAAGAATCTGTTGTTGGGGGCTCCCTTTCAGCCCTTGCTACCCCAAGCAACCCTCACAACAGATGCCTCCCAATTGGGGTGGGGAGCCCATCTGCTAACTCTCTCCACTCAGGGCACTTGGTCTCCACAGGAGGCCACCCTTCATATCAACCTCCTGGAACTGCGAGCAATTTACCTTGCCCTCAAGGTCTTCTATACCCTCCTTGCCAACCTGACTGTCCTGGTTCAGACAGACAATCAGGTGGCCATGTTTTACATAAACAAACAAGGAGGGACGGGCTCTCTGTCGCTTTGCAACGAAGCTCTCAGATTATGGGCCTTCGCCAGAGAGCACCAAATTCATCTGCTAGCAGTGTATCTTCCAGGAGTTCAAAACTCTCGAGCAGACAGGCTCAGTCGAGTTCTGCTGCCACACGAGTGGTCCCTACACGTGGACCAGATAAGCAGAATCTTTCAGGAATGGGGGACCCCGGACATAGACCTCTTTGCAAGTCCGTGGAATGCCAAACTTCCCCGGTTCTGTTCCAGGACCCCGTGTCAGGAAGCTCAGGCCACGGACGCCTTTCTCCTCCATTGGGGTCAGGCGTTCCTATATGCCTTTCCACCCATTCCGCTGATTCCCAAGACTCTATTCAAACTCCAGAGAGATCACGGCTCTATGATCCTCATAGCTCCACGCTGGCCACGCCAAGTGTGGTTCCCTCTGCTTCTACAGCTCTCCCAGGGATCCTCCCTGGACTTAGGAGCTGCACCAGACCTTCTGTCTCAGGAGGAGGGGACTTTGTGGCACCCAAACCCCAAATCCCTACATCTCCGAGCTTGGTTACTGAAGGCTTAAGTCTTCAAGACTTTAATCTTTCTCAACCTGTGAAAGATATCCTTCATGCCTCTAGGAAACCTTCCACGAGGCGGTCTTATGCTTTCAAATGGAAACGTTTTTCCATTTGGTGTGCTCAGCAGGGCCTTGACCCTCTGGCACTTCCTTTGAATTCCCTCTTAGACTATCTCCTGCATCTTTCCAATGCAGGCCTTAAGACAAATTCTGTAAGAGTCCATTTAAGTGCTAGTTCAGCATCCCTGAAACCTATAAATGGACAACCTATCTCCTCTCATCCTCTTGTTGCAAGATTCATGAGAGGCCTGACTCTCACTAAACCTCCCATCAGACCCCCCCCCGGTCGCATGGGATTTGAATCTAGTGCTTGGTCAGCTTATGAAGCCACCTTTTGAGCTGTTATTTTCTACCTCCTTGAAATTTCTTTCCTGGAAGGTACTATTCCTAATTGCAGTCACTTCCGCTCGCCGCATCAGCGAACTGCAGGCTCTAGTGGCTAATCCACCTTATACAAGATTTCATCATGACAAGGTGGTCCTTAGGACGAATCCCCACTTTATGCCCAAAGTGGTCTCGCCTTTTCATCTTAATCAAGAGGTATATCTACCTGTCTTTTTTCCGGCTCCTCATGCATCCAGTGCAGAGAGGAACCTTCATACTCTGGATTGTAAAAGAGCTCTAGCCTTTTACCTTAATAGGACTCAGCCACATCGAAAGTCTTCTCAACTTTTCGTGGCTTTTGATCCTTCACATTTGGGACTTCCAGTCTCCAAGCGTACACTTTCCAATTGGATTGCTCAGTGTATTTCCTTTGCTTACCAGAGTAAAAACATTTCTCTGGAAGGCCATGTCACAGCTCACAATGTGAGAGCCATGGCAACTTCTATGGCTCATCTGCACTCTGTTTCTATTGATCAGATCTGTCGAGCCGCTACCTGGGCCTCGGTTCATACCTTTACAGCCCATTACTGTTTGGACAAGGACTCCCGCCGGGATGCCTTGTTTGGCCAGGCTGTCCTCAAACACCTGTTCCGTTCTTAGACAACTCCTGCCCACCTTCCCAGGATGGATGCCTGAGATCCATACGAAGATGGCGAACCCTTGGAGGGGGATCTCCCAGGCATCTCAGCTAGGGAGTCCCCATATGTGAGAACTTATTCCTGCTTGTTCCTGGAGATAGCACAGTTACTTACCTGTAACAGGTGATCTCTGGGAACAGCAGGAATTAGTCCTCACAACCCACCCACCTCCCCTAGGAGTTGTATCTTCTATCTATCTGTCTTCCTGTCCTCTCTCTATTGTCTCAGCTATAAACTCGAAACTGAGGAGAGCTGTTTAGGAAGGCGGGAAGGCAGCGCGCATGTGCAGTGGGAGGTCCCAAAAGCTTCCATTCTAGGAAGCTGGGGAGCTTTCCCGCGCAGGCTCCGTCGGTTCCGACGTACCCATATGTGAGGACTAATTCATGCTGTTCCCAGAGATCACCTGTTACAGGTAAGTAACTGTGCTTAATCCCAGTGGAGGGCAGTGTATCTTGGGTGGTGTCTGCTTCCATAGCAGTGAAGCATTTCTGTCCACCTGAGTGTCCTGTTGGATCTCAGTGGGCCTGTGAGGTAAAGGGCACTGAAAGGGCCTTCTTTAGGCCCATGTGTCAAGCCTGCCTAGAGGTTGGTTTTTTTCAGACTCTTCCTGGGAACTTTAATGTTTGTCGTGTGGTGTCCATGCTGCAGCCTTTGTCTTACAGTGCATCATTCTGGTTCTTTCAATAGCTTCTTTCTCTGAAAGTCTATACCATCCTTTCCAGGGTGCTGCCTCCTTTTTTTTTAAGATGACCAGACTGTGATTCTGCCTTCCTTTGTAAAGAAGGGTCTTCAGAGTAACCTCTTGCTGCATCAGCTGTACTTTGAGAAGGTTGTACATTTCCAGGGCAATTGCCAGTTCCTCCCTTTAGTTAGATCTTCAGTCCTCCTCAGTGGTTCTAGCATGGTTTTGGTGGAGGTCAAACTCTCTCTTCTCAGCTAACTTAAGGAGGCCATTGTGGCAGTATACATTCTAGCTGGTAGGCATGTCCAGAAATGAGTCAGAGCTCACTTTATATGGTACAGGTCCCCTGGGCAGAATGCACTCTAGTGTTCTCTAGAGAATATCTGTAAAGAAGGTTACCAGTTCTTTGTTGCCTGCCTTTGTGAAGCCCTACTGGGTGCTCATGGGAGCTGTTCAGATGACACCTTTTGGTGAGAAATCTGTCCTTAGACTTGTCTTCCTCCCATCCTAAGTCCTAACTGCTTGGATAATTCCCACGTGTCTGGACTGGTTTAGCAGGTTGATGTTCTTAAGTGTCAGTTGAGTCGGTGTCGACTCATGGTGACCCTCTAGATAGTTGTTCTAAACTCTATTCGGTCTTCAGTCAGGCGGTTCATTGTTGATAGAGTAGCATCCATAGCTGCGGTTATTTTAGCGATCCATCTCATTGCTGGTCGTCTTCTTTTGCGTTGACCTTCCATGCCAAGCATGATGTCTTTCTCTAATGATCTCTCTCTTCGCATGATGTGTTCAAAGTATGAAAGTCAAAGTCTTGTCATCTGAGCTTCTAAAGAAAACTTAGGTTTCATCTCTTCTATTACTGACTGGTTTGTTCTTTGAGCATTCCATGGTATGCACAGTATTCTTTACCAGCATCATAATTCAAAGTCATCGCTTTTTTCCCTGTCTTATCTTTTTCACTGTCCAACTTTCGCATCCATAAATACCATGGCTTGGAAAAGTTGAATCTTTGTATGGAGAGAGACATCTCTGCTCTTGAGAATCTTGTCTAGGTCCTTCATAGCCATTCTACCATGAGCAACGCATCGTCGGATTTCTTGACTGCTTGTTGTTTCTTTATTGAATATTGATCCAAGCATGTTAAAGTTGTCTACTATTTCAATTTCTTCTCCATCAATGATGAATTTATTAATTTTGCCAGTTGTCAGGATCTTTGTCGTCTTTATGTTAAAGTGCAAGGAAGGATAAATCTTACATACCCGATAATGTACTTTCCTTGATTCTTGCTAGACCAATCCAGGATCTATTCTAGAAAACTCTTATTGGAGGTTGAGAAGTCTGTCGCCTTTGATCACACTATTGGTATCAGTGCCTAGAAGACTCTTTCAGCAGCACTGGGAATTCAGCTGCTGTAAAAAGGCCTGGTTAGTCCTATGATGTGATTCCAAATTCATCATGTTTTAAGAGGGAAATACGTGTTCATGTATTTTGTGGCAATTTTCCTGAGGTTTTTTTCAGCCTTGCTTACTGCTTAGGAAGTGTCATACTGGCTTCTTTCAGTACTGTACCAGAGGATATACCGAGTGAAGACATCACTGAAAGTTGTTCAAGTCTGCTTCCACCTTCTGACAAGTGAGCATAACCCACTCGTCTGGACTGGTCCAGAAGGATTCAAGGGAAATAAATTAGTATGTAACATTTATTCATACATATGAGCTGCACATCACCCAGGATAAAAAGATGCCCACCCATAGCTTACATACCAGGGCTAGAGGTAGTGGTAACAGCAGTGCACACATTGCAAATGAAGATAATTCCTGCCACAGATAAAGGTCATGGTGAACTTGTTGATGGACCCACTGTCATAGGAAATAAACCACAGAGGTTAAGAGGATTAGCTACAATTAAGTGAATCCTGCAGCTAAAAAGATCATTTACAGCAGCCTTTATGCTATAACCCCTATATTTAAATCAAGATGGTATACAAAGAGAGTCTGCCAAAAACTGGAAGAAAGAGAACACCAACTACTTCTTGACATTTGTATAGCGCTACAAGACGTAGGTAGTGCTGCACAGAGGTTTTCTTTGGGATGATGCAAATACTACGACAAGCATTAGCAGTCTTACTAATTAATCTATTATATTTTTTTGAAGGTGTGAATAAACAGGTAGACAAACGTGCAGTCGATATAGTGTATCTGAATTTTCAGAAAGCTTTTGACAAAGTCCCTCATGAGAGACTCTTGGTGAAATTAAAATGTCATGGGATAGGAGGCAGTGCACTATTGTGGATCAGGAACTGGTTAAGAGATAGAAAGCAGAGAGTAGAGCTAAATGGTCAATTTTCTCAGTGGAGAAAGGTGAATAGTGGAGTACCCCAGAGATCTGTGCTGTCCCACTGCTTTATAAATCTTCATAAATGACCTGGAAATGAGAATAACGAGTGAGGTGATCAAATTTGCAGATGACACAAGAGGATTGTGAAAAATTGCAAGAAGAGCTTGATGGGATTGGAAGACTGGACATCCAAATGGCATATGAAATTTAATGTGAATAAATGCAGTTATGCACTTAGGGACGAACAACCCAAATTATCTTTACATGATGCAAGTTTCCACATTAGAAACCACCATCCCAGGAAAATGATTTAGGCGTCATTGTGGATATGTTGAAACTCTCTGCACAGTGTGCAGTGGCAGCCAAGAAAGCAAATAGAATGCTAGGCATCATAAGGAAAGGAATGGAGAATAAAACCAAGGATACAGTATTATAATGCCTCTGTATTGTTCCATGGTGTGACCGCACCTTGGATATTGTGTGCAGTTCTGGTTGCCATATCTTAAAAAGGATATAGCATTATTAGAAAAGGTACAGCAAAGAGCCACCAAAATGGTAAAGGGTTTGAACGAATACCCCTATGAGGAGAGGCTTAAAAGATTGGGGCTGAAGGGAAGATATGATAGAGGTCTGTAAATTAATGAATGCAATGGAATGGGTAGGAACATGACTACAGATAAAGACCATACGGCCCAATCATTCTGCCTTTCCATAGCAACTACTGCAGTCCGTTTTTTCCTTTAGAGATCTGTGTTTGTCCCATGCTTTCTTGAATTCAGATACTGTCCTCATCTCCAGGGCCGGATTTACCTTGAATGAGGCCCTACGCCAACAAAAATTGTGGGCCCCCAGCAGGGGCGGCCCAAGGGGGGTGCGGGGCCTCATTTGCATAAGGGGCCTCATTTGCATAAATATTTGCATAATGTTACCATATACTAACTTTTAGTAAACGTGCCTCTTAATGAGTGTATGGATAAAGAAAGACTAAAAGATTTCTACATTACTATAATCCAGTGCCAACTGCCAGACACATTAGGAACTACTACAAACACTGCCCATTTAGAACCCATAGCAAACCCGCCGTATCCTAACAGCACTACCAGGACTCACAAAGCACCATACTCTACCAATCAAAAGGCAACACTGCAAATATTAAACCAATACATTTCAGAGAACAACAATACATGACCTACTGGGGAAAGAGAACAAGTGGCAATGTCAAATAGGAATTATATAAACAGAACACCTCAGCTCAGTTACACATGCAGAACATAGACCCATCACCAAACAAGTAATCACAATTTAGAAACAGGAAGACAATAATTAAACTGGGAATCCCAAAAGCCAAACTTGGAATGTACAACACTGTAGAAATAAAACTATACATTAATTTGCTCTTGTACTAAACAAAGCGCAGACGTTAATGATGCACATTTACCAGAGCTGACATATTCCAATTAATAAATTCAAAATAAAGAGATATTTTTCTACCTTTTGTGCATTTTTTTTCAGCTGCAATTGCTCCAGCCACTTTCTTCTGGTTTCTTCGTGTCTTCTGCTAACTCTCCATCGTCTGCTGTCCATTTGTCCTTTCTTCTCTCTTCTAGTTTTTTTCCATTCTCTCTCTACATCTGCTTTAACATACTAATCTTTCTCCTTTTGCTCTTTCCTCATTCCTATTTCATCCACTCAAATTTTACCCCTCCATCCTCAATCCCCACTTACTCTCCAAATACCCGGCCAATTGTAGATTTTTTATCCCTCCCACACAAAATATTTTTCCCTTCTCCATTTTACTCTTCCAGCCCCATCCCATTCTAATCCTCCCCCAACATCAGCTCCCTTCTAGTTCCAGCCTCACCCAGCATCCATTCCCTTCTAGTCCCTGCATCAGCCCATTTCCAGTCTTAGCCACCCATCAGCCCATTTCCAGTCCTAGCAACCCCCCAACCCAATACCAGTCCTAGCCCCCCCATCAACCCACTTACAGTCCTAACCCCCCATCACCCCATTTTCAGTTTACGCCCCCCCCCTATAACCCATTACCAGTCCTAACCCCCCATCAGCCCACTTCCAGTCCTACCCCATCAACCCATTTCCAGTCAGCCTCCCATAGCCCATTGCCAGTCCTAACCCCCCCCCATCAGCCCACAGCCCACTTCCAGTCCTAACCCCATCAACCCATTTCTAGTCAGCCCCCCATAGCCCATTACCAGTTCTAACCCCCCCATCAGCCCACAGCCCATTACCAGTCTTAACCCCCCCATAGCCCATTACCAGTTCTAATCCCCCCTCAACAGCCCTAGCCCATTACCAGTCCTAACCCCATCAGCCCACCTCCAGTCTTAACCCCCCCAGCCCATTTCCAGTCCCAGCCCCCCCAATAGCCCATTACCAGTCCTACCCCCCCCCCCCATCGGCCTAAAGTAAAATTTAATAAAAAAAATAAAACGCTGGCTGCTACCGCTGCCACCGCGGCAGCAGCAGCAGCAGCATGGACTGACCCGCGGGGCCCCCTCTGCCTGGCTGAATCCCTCCCTCCCTCCGCAACGGCTGAGCCCCTCCGTGCAGGCTTTGAGAGGCGCCAAGGGAGAGTGTCTCCCTCGCGTCTCTGTTAAGCCCGCAGGGGCTGATGGGAAATTACCCATCAGCCCCTGCGGGCTTAACAGAGATGCGAGGGAGACACTCTCCCTTCGCGCCTCTCAAAGCCGGCACGGAGGGAGGGAGAGACGGACGGACGGATTCAGCCGGGCAGAGGGGGCCCCGCGGGACAGTCCATGCTGCCGCGGCAGCAGAGGGGGCCCCGCGGGACAGTCCATGCTGCCGCAGCAGCAGCCAGCGTTTTTTTTTTTAATTTAATTTTAAGAAGGCTAACAATTTTTTCAATTTTTGTGGGCCCTTGTCAGCTGTGGGCCCTACGCCACGGCGTAGTTGGCGTATAGGTAAATCCGGCCCTGCTCATCTCTATTACCTCCGTTAGGAGATTATTCCACGTAGATCGGTTGTTTACTCTTCAAAAAGTAGAAAGACTAGGGGACACTCAATTAAGGTACAATGTAGCCTATTTAGGACTAATAAAACAAATATTTTTTTACTCATTGAGTAATCGAACTCTAGAATTTGTTATCAGAGGGTGTAGTAAAAACTATTAGTGTTGCTGGGTTTAAAAAAGGTTTGGACTAGTTCCTGGAGGAAAAGTCCATAAACCATTATTAAAGAAGACCAGGAAAATCCTCGCTTACCCTAGGATAAGCGTTGTAGAATCTGTGTAGTTTTTTGGGAACCTAACAGGTACTTGTGGCCTGGATTGGCCACTGTTGTAAATGGGATACTGGGCTTGATAGACCTTGGTCTGACCCAGTATGGCATTTCTTATGTTCTTAAATTTGAGAGACTAAAATCATATTCCATGTACCCTGCCTTAGGGAGTGAGCTTCATTGCTGTCATGGTACGTGCAAAATTAATGCAATTAGTGTCATTGCCCCTGGTAGGAATAAAATTGCAAATTGCATAGGGGTCACTGCAGAAACCAATGTTAGAGCCATACACTAAAAGCTGTGCACGCAGTTTTCGAGCACAAGAGCACCACAGATGTTGTATGCCGGTATGCCAAGTGCAACATGCCTACACTGAATGTGTGGTAGGCACCAGTTGCATGTGCAGAAAGCTAATGCGCTAATGGCGGTGTCAGATGCATGCTCAGAAGCTTATGCGCTAGCAGCAACATATCTGTAGCAAAATTAAAAATAACAATTTTCAGTACAGAGTAATAATTGTTGACCCACATGGCGACGGGGAAAGTTGTGCGTTTAGCTTTATTGCCCAAAACAGTGGTTTGTGGAGGGCACAGTAAGGAATGGACTCCACTGCAAAGGGAGTGGGTAAATTACACCAGAAATCATTTTGATTCTTTTTTATGCCGATCTGTTTTTTCCTGTGCGTTCCGAAACTTCACTCACACGCTGATGTTTTCTCCTACATGCACTGAAGTTTTACTTTACTTCTGACCAGACAATCAAACAATGACGCTACTGAAACCTGTGCTCAGACTTTTGGTCTTCCGTCCATTTCTTTGCATCTAAGTGGAGTAGCTAATGATCTCGTTGCAAAGTTGTTTGAATATACACAGCTCATTATAATGTAATTTTAATAGGTGCCGTGCTACTATATGCGCAGCCATTTCTGCACAGGTAACACTCATGCCAATCCACTCTGCATTGTGGAGTGGTAGTATGTATGCACAGATGTTGCACTAACTATGCACAAATAAGGCATTAACATGTTTGCATTGGCCCCATAATATTTTGCAGTTAGCTTATAATAATGTGCAGAAAATATATCTGTTGGACTGATCTACTAAGTAAGCTTTTTTCCCCATGGAAACGGAATGAGAAAAAAATTCTTAGTAAAATAGGCCCTAAATGCAAATCAAAATAGAGTATAACAAGAGCCAACCTGGATTTCATTCCTGGGTCAGGTCATTATCTTCTGATTAAGCTGCAACAGGTTTGATTAGTGGCTGTAGGCCTCTTGATTTTTTTTTCTTAGTTTTTCATTCTCTGAGTCCCTGCACAGTTTTTGCTTTCTTTATACTATAGTAGATTTGCCCTGAGTGGTGTTAAGTGAAGATGCAGTTTTCATAGAAATGATTTAGACTGGTAGCCTTTTTGTTTTGAAGGAGTTGGGATGTTGAGGCAATCATCCCTGTTTTTTGAGTCAGAGCATATGCGGTAATACTGGGTGGCTTGGCTGTATATAATAAGCCTTTTTGTATGCAAAGGGTAGCAACAGGAAGGTAGTTTCATCTATCAGCTGTTTTTTTTTCTCATAGGCGGCTATTTGTAGATGGCTATTGTTAATTGAGACTGGTATCCAAAAGGGCAATGTCTTCTATGCAGTATTTTTATTTTTTAAATCAGATTGGATGATATCATGCAATAAGAAGAAATGCAAAATAGTTTGAATGTCTTTTCTATTTTACTTAATATTATGAAAATGTAATCAGTATACTGGCGTAACCGATGGATGCCTTTAGAAATTTCCTACATGCCATTAAGCCATCCAAATCTACATCCATTATCACCAGTATCAGGCAGTAGCTGCTGTCTGTTCTTTAACCTGTTCAGAAAGTCTGTGGTGTCTTATAGTAAGCTGTTTGTCTTTTGTATTAAGGGTTAATCCAGATAGTTCCTCTATAAATATACCAGTATCAGATGTGATTGTTCTGTCAGGGTTTCCAAGTTTTTGGATTTTAGATAGAAACATCGAAACAGAAAAATGATGACAGAAAAAGACCACATGGCCTATCTAGTCTGTCCTTCCAAAGAAACAACTACAACAGTCCCCTAGATGGCATATAGAGCCAGAAAGGATGTATTGTTTTGTTTTTTAGATGAGACTGTGCTTACTTTGGAAATGTGTTAAGAAGTTTGCATTTGTTTTGTATCATCCTGTTACACCACAGGGAATATTGTACCAAAAAAAAAAAATTCCATGTTGTCCTGCTAGAACAGTCAAGAGAAGTGGGTTGTGTTCCCCCACCAGCAGATTGGTGGAGACAAAGAACCAAGGAAAAGCCCAGGATTCATTGACTTCACTCCCATGTCTCCATGCGCTTCAGCCACCAGAGGTCTCTTAAGTATTTCTTTGTTTCCAGCAGATGGTGGATGGATTTTCTCCTCTCTGAAGAAAATTCTGAGGGTTTAAGAGGAAAAGATTGATTAAATGCTCGTGAATAACCACCTTGAGGGTGACACTCTCACTTCAGGCACCACTAGACTGCGGTCTTTTCAATAGCTATAGGAGGAGGGAATATTGGTGCAGCTCCATGCTCTTATGATAAGAGCCTGTTGAGCAGCCAGATATTGGAAGGACCTGGAAGAGAGCAGCTTCCTCACACAACTTAAGTGCCCCCTCCCTCCTCAGTTCCCCCATGCTCTCTCCCAAAGATTGCACAAGACTCTCAGAAGGATCTGGAAAGGATCCTCTATTCCAGCTAGTAAAAAATCTCCTAAAAAACTTCATCCCCTAGGGGAAAAAAGTTTTATCCATCTTCTACCCATCATGCAGATGTTTCCAAAGAAGGGCAACATCAAACCAGGCTAAGAAAATTAAAACCTCAACAGGCTCAGCAAACCCAGCAGTAGCAGGGTTTCTGATATTTTGTTCATTAAATCTCTTTTTCCTGTTTGAAGTTTAGAACCGCTAACCTACTTCTTATTAACAGAAGCATCTACAGTTCATCCTTACTGAGAGATCAGTGATACACTGACTCAATTCTCGACTCTAGACATGAATCTCTTGCCACAAGAGAAATCCATTCTTTTAGCTCCTAGAGCTATTGAGGATAATCATGCCCTACAGGTAACAGGTTTCTTCTCTCCTTTTTGAAGGAAAAAGAGGTGTAACAACTAATAACAACAAGGTAGGCTATGCCCTTCACCTTGACAGTTTTCCTGTACGAGGAGATCTCATAGTTTTGACTGCAAGGGGGCTTTACCTTTTTCAGGGACTTACCAAATTGTAAGTCTTCTCAACTCTGTATTACTTTCTATCCCTCTTAGTCGAGACATTCAGTCTAAGAGTGATTCTATTCAACTGGAGGGCTTACTTTTTAAGCCCATAGGGTTTACTTCAATACCTACTCCAGTAAGTGGTTTCCATACAGAGCTTTCTTCCCCGTTGCAATCTTCTCAAATATTTATTTTAAAACAGCTTATCAGACAATAATTGAGTTTTACCACTCCTAATTATGTCTGTCGGTCCTTTACCAATCTATAGGACCTAACCTTTTTGTTTGCCTTGATAACACATAATTCCAAGAGAGGTTCCAAAACCCACTTGGACAATTTATCATTTCAGGCAACCGGCCTGTCTACTATTCTTAGCCATCTTCAATTCTTTTGGCTCCAACAGAATAGATTAGGTTGCACACTGGCAATTAAACAGCCAGATCTCACCTAAGCAACCTCCGACATGCTCTCTGCAATTATACGAAAAAGCTCTGCAACTATGGGCTTTTGCCAGAGAGCGTCAGAGCCATTCCTAATAGGTAACTTCCAGATGGTTAAAAAAGCTTTGCCCAGTCATGCTCCTACATGACTGGCTTTTCCTGCTCTTACCATCTTCCTTAAAATTTCCTTTTGAAAAAAGGAACCAGGGCTTAGACCACGTGAAAGCATAAGAATTGCTCAGTTCCCTAGGTTGTTCCACATCTCCAGTGGAACTCTTATAACAGGGATGCATTCCTTTTCACTGCAGTCGGTCCTTGTCTAGTACATTCCTTCTAATTCCCAATACTTCATTGAAGCTTATGCTGAACAAAGAACGCATGATACTCATATTGCCCTCATAGAGGGGCAAACATGGTATCCCCTTATATTGCGTCGTCTTCTCCACACTGAAGTTATAGAAGGATCCAGACTTGTTGTCTTAAGACTAAGGATCTCCTCTGTACCCCTTCACGTAGGTCTCCATTTCTGGTTATTCAGGGGCTAGAATTTTTAAAGAAATCTAGACCTCTCCTTCTAAGTAATGAACATTCCACTGGTTTCCACGTAACCTTCTCTATGATTCTTCCACTTGTAACCAGAAAGAGATTCTCTTCTATATTCTCAAGCAGGTCTTACCCCTTCTTGTTATTAAGTGAATATATATATATATATTTATTTATTTATTTACTTACATTCTCTTATATACCGCGCTATTCTGCATCAGTGCGGGCATTATAACTTGGAGATAACTATTTTACAGGAAACATGGGCTATGGATGGTTAAGTGGCTTGCCCAAGACCACAAGGAGCACCTGTGGGACTAGAAACCCCAGTCCTTCCGGCCCAAGGTTGCTGTCCTCTAATAGGATTTGAACCCCTGACCTTCTGGTCTGAAGTATCTTGCCCCAACCACTAGGGCACTCCTCCACAACTGAGTCAGAGTCATCTATATCTATCTATCTATAAATAAATACACCCCTCAAAACCTACTCAGAGGATCACCTGATGCCTCCACCTCAATGCACTCTAACGACGGATGCTTCCAAACTTTGGTGGGGTGCACATCTGGACAGTCACACTACACAAGGACAGTGAACACAGCAGTTATCTCAGATGCAGATCAATCTCCTCAAGCTTTGTGCTGTCATGAATGGCATTCGAGTTTTTCAACCCCATCCTTTGGGCAAACAAGTTTTAGTCCAGATGGACAACCGGGTGGCTATGTTCTATGTGAATAAGCAGAGGGGAACGGTTCTTATCCCCTCTGCCAAGAAGATCTTCATCTCCAGTTCTTCTCCATTGCACACCACATCCATCTCAGGGTGGTGTATCTCCCCGGTGAACTCAACCTCTTGGCAGGCAGGCTCAGCCATATCCTACATCCACACAAGTAAACACTAAATCAGGAGATGGCCTCCCAGATCTTCTGCCTATGGGGGACCCCCAGAGTAGATCTGTTCGCCACACAGAAAAATGCACGACTGCTGCTGTCTGATCAAGGCTTCCCTCCCTTTGCAGTCAGGCAACGGATGCTTTCCTTCTCTATTGGGGCAGGGATCTGCTTTATGCAGTCTTACCCTCCCCCTAATACCCAATGCTCCATGATTCTAATAGCCCCTTACTGGTTTTGCCAGCCATGGTTTCCTCTGCTGCTTTGTCTAGCACAGACGCCACCCCTCAGCTTGGGGCACGCACCCAACCTCCTCTCTCAGGAACATGTGATGCTTCTCCATCCCAATCCACAGGCCCCTCCTTCTCACGGCATTTCTGCTGAGAGCATAATATTTGACGACCTCGATCTTCCTCAACAGATCAAGGACATTTTGCTTGCATCACACAAGCCATCTACCAGATGTTCTTATGCCTTCAAATGGCAACGGTTCACCCTCTGTTGTACCCTGAAATACATTGACCCTTCTGCCTTCCCAGTGGAATTTCTTTTATAGTATCTCCTCCACTTATCCACCGCAGGGCTTAAGACTAACTCTGTCAGAGTGCATCTTGGTGCCATTGCAGTCTACCATAGGCCGGTGGGCTTGCTGCCCATTTCCTTGCATCCCTTGGTGCAATGCTTCATGTGAGGTCTTCTGCTGTTCAATCCACCAATCAGACCTCCGCCAGTAGCTGAGCGATAGAGGGACCTTAATGTGGTCCTAGAACAGTTTCTAAAGCCTCCCTTTGAGCCTTTAGCTACCACTTTGAAATTCTTCTCCTGGAAGGTCATCTTCCTCATTGCCCTCACCTCTGCTCACCATATCAGCGAGCTGCACACCTTAGTGTCGTACACTCGCTTCCACCATGACAAAGTGGTTCTCCGGACCCATCCACACTTACTACCGAAGATGGTCTCGGTTTTTCATATTAATCAGTCCGTGATGCTCCCGGTCTTCTTTCCCAGACCTTATGCCTCCAGAGTGAAGCAGCACTACACACACTGGATTGCAAACACACTCTGGCTTTCTACTTGGACAGAACCAAGAATTTCAGGAAACCCTCTCAATTATTTGTCTCCTTTGATCCAAGTCACCTTGGACATCCAGTGTCGAAACACATTCTATCCAACTGGATTGTTGACTGTATTTCTTTTGCCTGTACTCAGGCAGGGCTTTCCCTTGATGGTAATGTAACTGCACACAATGTGTGGGCCATGGCAACCACCTGTTGCCAACCTTCATTCTGTTTCTATCGAAGAGATCTGTCGAGCAGCTACCTGGTCCTTCATTCACACCTTTGCTGCTCACTACTGCCTAGACAAGGACTCCCATCGGGGATGCTGTCTTTGGCCAAGCTGTCCTTCAGTATCTTTTTGGGACTTAATCTCAACTCCTGCCCTCCGTCCCGGTCTCTTCTGACACCAGACTCTTCTAGCCATGCTCTTGCAAGCTGTAATAGAGTCCAGTGGAGCCACTCTGTATCTATACCCTGTGACTCCGTCCTCTAGCCTCGTGGTTGTCTGTTAAGTCTGGTGCCTGGGAGCTGATGAGGCTCATATGTGAAGACTGCATGCCTGCTTTGTTCCTGGAGATAGCGTTATTACTCACCTGTAATAGGTGATCTCCGGGAACAGCAGGAATCGGTCCTCACAACCCACCCTCCTCCCCTATGAGTTGTAGGATCTTTTTTATTTTTCTTTTATTGCTCAGCTACAAACTCAACTGAGGAAAAGAGTTGGGAAGGCGGGAAAGCAGATGCGCAGGCGCAGTGGAGTGGTCCCAGAGGCTTTCCAATTAAATGCTGGGGAGCATTCACACGCAGGCTTCATTGATGCCGACGTCACCCATAAGTGAAGACTGATTCCTGCTGTTCCTGGAGATCACCTGTAACAGCTGAGTAACAACACTTTATCCACAATGAGGATGGGTAGTGGTTTCTAAGGTGGTACATTGCATCATGTAACCAAAGTTTGGATTGTTCTTTCCACATAACTTTGCACTTGTCCATGTTAAATTGCATTTGAAATTTGGATGTCCAGTCTTCCAATTTATTAAGATTCACTTGCTTTTTTTTTACAGTCCTCTTGTGTTTTAACAACTTTGAATAATTTTGTGTCATCTGCAGATTTGATTACCTCACTCATTATCTCATTCCCAGATCATTTATGAAGATGTTAAAAAGCAGCGGGTCCAGCACAGATCCCTGGGGTACTCCACTATTCACCTTTCTCCATTGAGAAAATTGGCCATTTAGCTGTACTCTCTACTTTCTATCTTTTAACCATTTCCTGATTCACAATACTACACAGCATCCAATCCCATGACTTTAATTTTGCCAAGAGTCTGTCATGAGGGACCTTGTCAGAGGCTTTCTGAAAATCCAGATACAATATATCAACTGGCTCACCTTTGTCTACCTGTTTATTCACACCTTCAAAAAAATAACAATTTAGTAAGACAAGACTTTCCTTGGCTAAATCCATGTTGTCTTTTTCCCATTAAACCATGACTATCTACATAGTAACATAGTATATGACGGCAGATAAAGACCATCATGGTCCATCTAGTCTGCATGGTCAGTAATTTTGTTCTTTATAATGGTTTCTGCCATTTTGCCCAGTACTGACATCAGGTTCACCAGTCTGTAGTTTCCTGAATCACCCCTGGAGCCCTTTTTAAAAATTGGCGTTACATTGGCCATTCTCCAATCTTCCAGTACTACAGATGATTTTAATGATTAGTTCACAGATTGCTAATAATAGCTCAGCAATCTTATATTTCAGTTCTTTCAACACCATTGGCTGTATACCATCCAGTCCAGGTGATTTGCTACTCTTCAGTTTATTAAATAGTTGTAATATATCTTCCCGGTTTATCGATATGTCTTTCAATTGATCTGATGCATCACCTTTAAATACAATTTCAGGCACCGGTAACTTTCCTACATCTTCTTCAGTAAAGACCTAATCAAAGAATTCATTCAGTCTCTCCGCTATGGCCTTGTTATCACTTTTATCCTCTATCATCCAGTGGTCCAACTGACTCACTGTTTTTTGCTACAAATGTACTTGAAAAAGTTTTTATTATGCTTTTTTATTTCCATGGCAAGAGTTTTTTCAAATTCTCTCTTTGCTTGCCTTATCAATGCCTTGCATCTAACTTGCCATTGCTTGCATCGTTTCCCATTTTCATCATTTGGCTTCTTTTTCCATTTCCTGAAAGATGGTTTTTTTTTGGCAACAGCAGCCTCTCTGAACTTGCCTTTAAACAATGCTGGCAGTTTTTTGATCTTCCTTCCATTTTTCTTGAAGTGTGGAATACATCTGTTCTGGGCTTCCAAGATTAGTACTTTTACATCAAGCATGGGCATTGTTTAAATCTTTAACCTTGCAGCTGCTCCTTTTAGTTTTTTCCTTAACTATTTTCCTAATTTTATCATAGTCTCCCTTTTGAAAGTTAAAAGGTAGTACTGTGGATTTCCTTTTCGTCCTGCTTCCATCTATTAAATCAGATACGATCATGCCACAGTGACCTCAAAACCTTTATCTCTTGCACCAGATCCTGTGTTTCACTAAGGGCTAGGTCCAAAAAAGCTTCCCTTCTTGTCTGTTCATGAACTAGTTGCTTGTAGTTCCTAACTTTATCCTTACTTCTGCTTTTGTGGGGAAGAATAACATCTGCCCTTCTCCAGGCTTCTGACCACACCTGACCATATAAAGAAGTGTTGAAAAAGTTAGACAGTGGAGCCTTCAGAACTTCCTCAAGATCCTTCAGTAATTTCTGATGCAGGACCAGTGCAAAGCTATGAAGTGCCCTAGGTGAACCTTATTCCCACTGCTCCCCTGCTTTGACCACTGTCCTCTTTGCTTCCACTGCTGCTTTTCTCTGGGACCTGTAGTGGTGATGGTAAGGGCTGCATTGCTGTTTTTAAGTCACTAACACCTATTGCACTGTGTGCTGTTTGTGCTTCTGCCCCCTCTGATGCAGACTTTTACTAGTTGCTGAAACAGTTCTTGCCTGTAGAGAATGCATGATATCCCTACTTCTAAATGATATTGCAGCCAGGATGTCTCAGTCAACATCCAGTACAGTAAAGAGTAGTTACTCACCTGTAACAGGTGTTCTCCAGGAGCAGCAGGAATCAGTCCTCACATATGGGTGACGGCGCCGACGGAGCCCTCGTGGAGCAATTTCCCCAGCTTTCAAAGAAAGCCTTTGGGAATTGCAACGCGCATGCGCGGTCCCCTTCCCGCCCAAGGGTGCCATCTTGCTCAGTCTGATGACATAGCTAAAAGACAGCAAAATAATTAGCAAAAACGAAATGATAGGACTGCAACTCCAAGGGGAGGAGGGAGGGTTGTGAGGACTGATTCCTGCTACTCCTGGAGAACACCTGTTACAGGTGAGTAACTACTCTTTCTCCAGGACCAAGCAGGAAGTCAGTCCTCACATATGGGACTCCCTAGCTTAAGGCTACCGGAGACCTCAAGCAGAAAAATGAGCTCCCTCTAGCTCAGTAGCACAGAAGGAAGGAATCTTCTCTGAAAACGCCCCCGACCGGTAGCCCAACATCAGGGCCGGAGGGTAGGAGTTGCCTAAACCTCAAAGAGATTATGGAGGAATGCCTGTCCGAAAGCACTGTCCCTGCGGGACTCCCTCTCCAGGCAGTAATGGGCTGCAAACGTCTGGCTTGAAGACCAAGTAGCGGCCCGGCAGATGTCTGCCAATGGAACAGAGCGGAGATGAGCCACTGACGCAGCCTTCGCCCTAACACGATGAGCCGTGACTCGACCCTCCAACGAGAGGCCGGCCGCCCCATAAGCCCAGGCGATACAGTCAGCGACCCATATGGACAAAGTACGCTTGGAGACAGGGAGCCCCAACTTATTGGGGTCAAAAGAAACGAAGAGCTGAACAGTCCTCTGATGCTCTCGCGTATGGTCAAGGTAGAAGGACAAGGCCCTTCTACAGTCCAGGGTATGCAGGACCATTTCAGCCCGGCTGGTGTGCGGCCTGGGAAAGAAGTTTGGAAGAACCACGTCCTGGTTGAGATGAAAAGGAGAAACCACTTTTGGAAGAAATTTAGGGTGAGTCCGTAAGACTACCCTATTCCTGTAGAACCTAGTGTAAGGAGGATCAGACACTAGGGCCTGCAGTTCACTAACGCGCCTAGCAGAGGTAAGGGCTACCAAAACCAAGGTTTTCCAGGAAAGAAAACGAAGAGAGCAGGTAGCCATAGGTTCAAAGGGCGGACAGGTAATCCGCTGCAAGACCACATTCAGATCCCATTCAGGGGCTGGTGGGCGCAAAGGAGGCTTAAGGAGAAGGAGGCCTCTGAGAAAACGAGCCACCAAAGGGTGGCTGGAAAGAGGCCTGCCATCCGCCGGGGCGTGATGCGCAGAGAGAGCACTGAGGTGGACCCTGACGGAGTTGGACTTAAGGCCAAGATTGGAGAGGTAAAGCAAATATTGCAAGACCACTGCCACCAAGCAGGAGAAAGGATTCTCAGACTGCTGAGCGCACCACACGGAGAACCGACGCTACTTAAGAGCGTAGGAATTCCGGGTGGAGGGCCGCCTGGAGGCCAAGACGACCTCCTCCACTTCCCGAGGCAGCAGAAGGGGAGCAAGGACTACCCTTTCAGCAGCCAGGCCATCAGATGAAGGGACCAGAGGTTGGGGTGTAGGAGAGTCCCCTGATCCTGTGACAGGAGATCAGGTTGAAACCCCAGAGGAAGAGGAGTGTCCACCGCCAGCTGCATCAGAAGCGGGAACCAGGGCTGTCTCGGCCACCGGGGAGCCACTAGGATCATGGAGGCTCTGTCTCTGAGAACCTTGAAGAGTGTCCGAGACACCAGTGGCATGGGAGGAAAGGCATACAAGAGGCCTGTGGACCATGGAATCAGAAAAGCATCCGCTGCTACTCTGAGAGGATGCGGTTGTCGAGAGCAGAATCTGGGAAGCTGCCGGTTCAGAGGACTGGCAAAGAGATCCATGGTGGGGAGGCCCCACTTGAGAAAGATCTGCTGAACCACCAAGCGATCCAATCGCCACTCGTGTGGTTGGAGGATCCTGCTCAGCTTGTCTGCCAGGTAATTTTGTTGACCTGGGAGATAGACAGCTTTGAGGAGGATGCCATGAAGGACGGCCCAAGAGCACAGTTTTTGTGCCTCCTAACAGAGAAGGAAGGAGCCTGTGCCTCCTTGTTTGTTCACGTAGAACATTGCAACTTGATTGTCCGTCTGGACCACCACAGACTGGTGAGAAGTAAGGTGGGAGAAGGCTCTCAGAGCTAGGCGGATGGCTCTGAGCTCCAGGAAGTTTATCTGCTGAGCAGACTCCCAAGGAGTCCAGAGGCCTTGAGTACATGTCCCTTGGCAATGTGCTCCCCAACCCAGGAGAGAAGCATCGGTTGCAGGTACCTGAGAAGGCGGAGGAGATTGAAAATCTACTCCCAGCACCAGGTTCGGCAGATGAAGCCACCACCGCAGAGAAGAGACCAGCAGGTCGGATATCTGTACTGAGTCCTTCAGGCTCCCCGTTGCTTGATGCCACTGAGTGCGAAGGCACCACTGAGCAGGTCGCATGTTCAGGCGGGCATTGGGGTCACATGGACCGTGGAAGCCATATGGCCGAGCAGTCTCAGAAATTGCCTGGCAGAGACCAGGGAATTGCTGCGAAAGTGGCTGGCGAGATCCATGAGCCTGTGGGCCCTGTCCAGAGGCAGGAAGGCTCGCGCCTGAAGTGTGTTCAACCTGGCGCCTATGAATTCGAGATTCTGAGAGGGGAGCAAAGTGGACTTTGCGAAGTTTATGACAAATCCCAAGTGCTGGAGTAGAGCCACAGTGCGATGGGTGGCCTGACTGGGCTCTGATGAGCCAGTCGTCCAGGTATGGAAACACAAAAAGGCCTTGAAGTCTTAGGCCGCCACCACTGCTAGGCATTTGGTGAACACCCTGGGGGCGGAGGATAGGCCAAAGGGTAGTACTCTGTACTGGTAATGATTTCCTCCCACAACAAACCTAAGATATTGTCTGTGGTTTGGATGAATAAGGATGTGAGTATAGGCATCCTTTAGATCTAAGGAGCATAGCCAGTCTCCCTGCTGGAGGTAGGGCAGCAGGATTCCAAGGATAAGCATCTTGAACTTTTCCCTTGCCAGGAACTTGTTGAGTTTTCGCAAGTCCAGGATGGGTCCGAGGCCTCCTGTTCTTTTTGGTATCAAAAAGTACCTGGAATAAAAGCCGTGACCTCTCAGGTGGTGGGGCACCGGTTCCACAGCCTGTTCTTGAAGAAGACTTGCCAACTCCTGAAGGTGTAAGTCCCTGTGCAGAGGGAGTCTTGGAGGCTCGCCTGGAAAGTAGGAGGGAGGTACCTGGTGAAAGTGTAGAAGATAGCCTTTCTGAACTATTTGAAGCACCCAGGTCTCGGATGTGATGGCCGACCACCTGTGGGCAAAGTGGATCAGCCGGCCTCCTGTGCTGAGAGAAACCAGCAGAGGGGAAGAGGCTATGCTGATGGAGTCAAAAACCCCCACCCTGCTGAGCAGGGGCCGGTGTTGTGGGCTTGGGGGCCTGCTGCCTACGGGACCCATTACCCCGTCCCTTGGCTTGCTGACTCTGTTGGGGAGCTGCTGAGGCCTGATAATGAGGGTAGTGTTTATAGGCAGCCACCTTCCTCGGGTAAAATGGCTTTTTCCACGAGCCCTTCTTCTTCTGAGAAGGGGCAGAGGTTTTTCTGGACAGCCGAGTCCTGGTCAGAGTCTCGGTCTCGATCTGTGCAGCCTTTTCAGCCATGGGATTGCCAAAGAGGTTTTCACCTCTGCAGGGGACATCGACCAACTTGTCCTGGACCCATGGCTCGAGGTCGGATGACTGAAGCCAAGCCTGTCGGCGTGCACCGATGCCGGCTCCGGCTACTCGAGCCGACGCTTCAAAGCCATCATAGGCTGCTCGAGAGATAAAATTCGAGCACTCCCGAATACCAGTGGACAAGGCTTGGAACCTCTGCAAAGGTTCCTCGGAGAGACCAGCAGAGAACCCGGCAATCTCCTTTGCCAGGTCCCGGAGATACATGCCCATATAGAGCTGGTAGGTCTGGACTCGACAAGCAAGCATAGAGCCCTGGAAGCACTTCCTACCGAGGGCATCCAGGTTCCGGGCCTCCCAGTCGGGAGGCACCGAGGAGTGCATCTTCTGACTCTTGAGTCGATGCATGGCCGATTCCACCACCATGGAATGGTGCGGTAGTTGTGCCTTCTGGAACCCGGGGCTCTTGCGGACTCGATAAATGGAATCGACCCGCTTGCTTAACACCGGCGCTGACGCCGGGCTCTACCACATACGGAAGAGAAGTCGCTCCAGCATCGGAGGAACCGGTACAGTAAAGGCCTCCTTCGGGGGAGAGTCATACTGGAGGGCATCGAGCTCTTCGGCTCGAGGCTCCTCCTCGGGATCCGTGGGGAATGCCAAGGCCTTGGCCATATCCCGCACGAAGTCCGAGAACCGGGTGTCCTCCGCGGGGGGGACCGTCTCCGAGGTTCGGACTCGGGTGAGTCCGATGGGACGCACCGAGTCCGAAAAGTACCTGGGGACTCTTCGTCCTCCGTCTCCCAGCCCGACTCCTCGGTGGAGGAATCGAGCGGCTCTGGTCGGGCGGGCACCGATGCCCTCTGCCCCGACGCCGAGGCCGGCGTCGACGACCTCTGTCCCGAACGGGAGGCCGAGGGAGATCGCGACCGAGGATAGACTCGAGCTCGCATGGACTCGAGGATCGGCTCGGGTGTTCGGGGTCGACTTGGATGTCGATGTCCCGGTGGTCGGGGCAGATGCACCGGCGAGGCCAGCGATCAATGCCCGCTGCTGGTCCATGAAGGCAGCGAAACTGCTCTCCAAGGCCGTCAACCTGAGTCCGAGCTCAGGAGACCCAGCAGCCCCCGACTCGGGCCCCGACGTCGGCTCCTTCGGAGGCGAGTCCACGAGGACTACAGTACTCACGTGTCCAGGAGACTCCATCTCGAGACGAGGATGTTTCGAAGGCCTCTCCGACTCCGAGGACCCGGGACAGCTATCGGGGCTATGCGACCTGGCCCTCGAGGAACCAGGAGCGTCCACCGACGACGCCCTCGCGGGTTTCTTCTTCCTATGATGTTCCCGGGCAGGAGACCCCCGCTCAGAGGAACTCCGACGATGCTCAGGACCGGAGTCCCGGGACGTCGAAGCCTCTGACGAGGTCCCGGCCCGGCCGGACGCGGAGTCAGAGAAGATTCGTTCTCTTTGATGCTGCTGACTCCTCAACGCTTTTGAGGACATTTTGCCTCACGGACCACAGATCATCGGGTCATGATCGGGTCCGAGGCAGCGGAGGCAGCAGTCGTGTGTGTCGGTAAGAGACATAAGTTTCTTACACCGATCACACTTCTTAAACCCGCTGGCAGCCATCGGGGGAAAAAGGGCCCCTGCGAGGTCAAAAGACAGGGCTGCCAGTGAAAAAAGAAAAAATGGCGGGAACGCCAGTCACGAAGGACAAAAACCGAAAAAATAAAGAATGGACTCGATATGGCGTATCGGGTCCGGGCGGGAAAAGGATCCGGTGTCGAACCGAGAAAAGAATAGTAAATAAAATCAACTTTTTCAGCGGCGATCACAAACAGCGTCTGTAGGGCTCCGCGGAAAAAAGAAGACTAAGCAAGATGGCACCCTTGGGCGGGAAGGGGACCGCGCATGCGCGCTGCAATTCCCAAAAGCTTTCTTTGAAAGCTGGGGAAATTGCTCCGTGAGGGCTCCGTCGGTGCCGACGTCACCCATATGTGAGGACTGACTTCCTGCTTGGTCCTGGAGAAATTGAAATTGCCTCTTAATAGCACTTACCTTTACAAAGCAATATTGTGAATGTCTGATTACATTTCTATCTTTTTCTTCTTCTGAGGGAGGTCTATTTACAGTATCATCCTAATGTAGATATTCCACTCCCTCTTTCGTTTTTAAGAAGATATAAATAAGTATTGAATTAGCACAAGTTTAAAAGTGGTGAGCAGTAGTGTAAATCATTAAGGCTTCAACTCTAGCTGCTTCCCATTTATGCATCTTTCATATATAGTTATAAGTCAGTCATCTTAAAAAATATATAATATATTTCATGTTTACATACCTTATACTTGGATCAGAGAGAATATTAGAAGAATATTCCTATACCAATTTAAGGATACTACCAGGATCGGTCCGTCCACTGGGCAGAGTAGGCGGCTACCTAGGGCAACATATCTCTGTGGGTGGCAGGCCATGTTGGGCGGCACACATGGCCTGTCCTTGCCCTGAGCTGCACTGCCCTTCCCCCCCACGCTGAGCCATGCTGCGATGCCACTGATTCTAGCGATAGGAGTGGACAGCGAGGCTTGGCAGCAGGCCAGGTGCTTCAGCACATATGGCCTATTGCTTCTGACCCCCGAAGTTATGTCGGATGGGGATCAGAAGCGACAGACCATGTGTGCCAAAGCACATGGCATGTGGCTGAGCCTCAGCCCTGTCGCTGGAATCAGTGGTAGTACGGCTCCAGGCGGGGGGAAGCAGAATGCAGCACTTCCGAGGCTTCTACCTATGGCAGTAGAGTACTGCAGAGCTTGAGGTATTGTCCATCAAGGCCTAGAACATAGGCATACTCCATATAATACACAACCTGTTCTTTGTAAACATTGCCCTGTTCATTGTAAACACAATGTGTTCCTGTTACATTGTACTATTGTTTCTGTTCATTGTAAACCGCACTGATTATAATAGCGCAGTATATAAGAAATATAAATAAATAAATAAATAAAACCTCTGCTGGAAGAAAGAGGATGACGACTTACTATATACAGCAAGCTAGACAAGTCCATAACTTAAGGCCTGTAACATGCTCGTCACAACATGTGACAAAGTGTAAAATGATCAGTTTTATAGCATAGCTTGAGATTATAAAGGACAGCCTCCAGATGGAATTTAAATCCTGTAGCACGTTAGTCACTTATAGGTATTAAATATCAGCATGTCATGATGTACCCCTTATAGTGATGAGCTGTATGCCAACGGATAAATTTGATTTTAAGCTTTATTTTAATTATATTTCAGCACTGCATTACTTTCCCGAATATCAGTGGTTGGTGGACTTCACAGTTATAGCTACAGTGGTGTACTTAATAACTGAAGCCTACTACAGTGTGATGATGCCATCTCAAGAAATGAATATCAGCATAGTCTGGTGTCTCCTTGTTCTAGCATTTGCAGTGTATCCTTTGCATTGGTTCTCATCTCCTTTATTAAATTTGGATAATGATTCAACTTAAACTTTTTACTTCTGTAATTTTCAAATACAAACACCTGTGGTAAGTTAAATAGTTAACAAATAGTATTATTTAAATATCCACTTGGGCGAGGATTTTTGATTAAGATTTGCACTGCGCTAAAACCCACATTCACCGAATGTTAGTTATAAGTTCTTAATGTTCATTCTGTTTCCCCTGCAGTAATGTTCACTGTAAACTGCTTTGACTCCATGAAAAGCAGTATAGAAGAAATGTTAAATAAATTTCTCCAGGAACAAGTAGGAAGTCAGTCCTCACTTATGGGTGATGTCTACACTGATGGAGACCGTGCAGAGCAATTCCCCAGCTTTCAAAGAAGACCTTTGGGATTGCTACCACACATGCGTCATCCTCTTCCCACCCAAAGGAGCCATCTTGCTCAATCTCCCTTTCTCCACGGAGCCCTTCGGATGCATGTCCTTATCCCTCTGGAAAAAGGGTTTTTTTGACTTCGGCCTTCTGGCCTCTTTTCCGGTAGCACTGGTCCTCTTCCGTCCTCCCCTTCGCCCCTGCTCTGGCTGTGGGCTAGGGGATTCCTTTTTTTCACTCCTTTTAGTGTCTTCCCTTTCAGACCCTTTTTACGCCCTTTTTCTCCAGCCGCTGGCCTCGAGGGTTTTCAACCTCACAGGGGCCCTTTTTGCCCCCGTGGCCACCGGTTTTAAGAAATGTGACAGATGCTCCAAAAATATGTTGCTCACGGACACCCACAACTGTTGTCTACGGTGTCTGGAGGCTGCTCTCTCTGTAAGAAAATATCCGCTAAGGCCTTGCTAAGCCAAAAGCAGAAGTCTGACGTCATTTTCTGCAAGGCAGCCCCGGGGTCTCAGGTGGCACCTCGTCCTGCCGATCCACTGCTCACAGGGTCCACCACTGTGATCCCGTGCCCCAGGCGTCACTCTGATCAGGGTTCGCCCGAGGTGGAGCGGCGAAAGAAGACGTTCTCAAAGTCACTGGCGGGGGCTCTGGACAAGTGCGAGTGGTCTCGTACTCTTTCCCTTAGCCCTCCCCAGCGTTCCCAAGAGTCTGACAAGGAGCAGCCTCGAAAGGTATCTCAAAGGACACTGAGGCCTCCGGCGATGGCGCCCAGTCTCCTGAGGGTTGTTCGGCATCGGCATCTCAGGGACCCACTCTCGAGTGGGAGTCCTGTATGCTGGCACTGGAGCACAGTGTTTCTGCCTTTCTAGCTGCCCAGCAGGTGCTTTTGCCCAACACGGCTGGCTCATGCTTCGAGACCGAGGGTCCCCTGACCGGGGTTCTGAAAACTGCCTTGGAAATCCTCGAGAGCCACGGGCCTCGTGAGGGTCCTCGGCACTGGTGTCACTTGCCATCTTGTTTCTAGGGGGCGAGGTCTTCCAGAGACAGTGCCTCCAGCTCCAAGTGGGCCTTGGCCACTGGGCACGGGGATCAGCCCGACTCAGAGTCCTTCTCAGACTTCTTGGGCTGGGAATCGGACGGGGACACTTCCCCAGAGACCCGCACCCATAGGGATCTCCCCTCTGACCCATCCCCGCCTACCTCGCAAAGGTGGTCACCTCCCAAGGACACCTCTTTCCTGGTGTTTGTGCGGGATATGGCTCGGGCCCTCAATCTGCCTAGGCAGACGAGGAGGAGCCAAGGGCAGAGGAACTTGACATCTTGCAGTATAAGTCTCCACCCAGGGAGTCTTACAGTTCTGATACCATCTATCCTATCCCGGCTGCTCCTACGCATGTGGGAAGCACCCGCCTCGGTCCCTATTGTCAGTAAAAAAACTCAATGCCATGTATAGGGTCCAGCGTGGCCCGGGGTTTCGGAAGACCCATCTTCCTCATTCTTCCATGGTAGTCGAATCCGCAATGCGGAAACAGAAGAGCCCAAAGTCGCACTCTTCGGTCCCGCCTGGTAGGGAATCCTGTGCCATCGATGCCCTCGGGCGCAAGGCTTACCAGGAATCCATGCTGACATGCCACATCCAGGATTATCAACCGTATATGGATATGTTTCTTCGTGACCTCGCCAAAGAGCTCGGTGGGTTTTCCGACCTCAGACCCTCCTGAGGTCGGTTGCAGACTGCTCAAAATACCTTTCCTGTGCCACATATGACGCGTTTGAGTCTTCCGCATATGTGGCCATGGCTGCAATCAGAGCCCGATGCCAGTTGTGGCTCCAGTCTTCAGTCCTGGAACAAGTGGGTCCAGGAGAAGCTCTTGGATGTCCCCTGCCTCGGTGAGCAACTGTTCGGCAAGCCCATGGAGGACAAGGCAGCCGAGACCGAGATGGAGTTCATGACTCACACCTGTCTCTCTCGCAAAACCTCCTCTCTCCCACGGAAGAAGCAGCACAGCAAAAAACTTTTCTTCCAGAGGAAAGGGCTCCCCTACAGGGGGATACCCACCCTACCCCCCTACCCCTACACCGATGACCAGCGCTCAGGGCAAGGGGGGAGCTCAGGGTCCCCGGAAGTCTAAGGGGCCCAAGACCCAACCACGGTGCCACCCCATCCAGCCCCGGGGTTTTGCCACCGAAAGCATAGCCTCTCGCCCCACAGGGACGCTTCCGCCTGTGGGAGGATGCCTGTCTATTTTCGTCCCTGATTGGGCAGCCATTTTATCGGACACCTGGGTCCTACAGGTGATCCGGGAAGGGTATCGTCTTCATCTGAACAGACTCCCTCCTCCCTTTTCCCCAGCAGAGCCTACTCGGCTTACCTCGCACCAGACTTGCTTACAGCAAGAATTGAACAGCCTCCTCGGTCAGCGGGCGGTCAAAAGGGTTCCGCCGCACCTCTGGGGTTGGGGGTTTTACTCCTGATACTTCCTCATTCCGAAGAGGACGGGGGGCCTGCGCCCCATACTTGATCTCAGGAATCTGAATAAGTTTCTGGTGCGGGAGAAGTACAAAATGCTATCCCTTGGCGTCCTGCTGCCCTACCTCTGGCAGGGCGATTGGCTATGCGCCTTGGATCTGAGAGACGCTTACGCCCACATTCCTGTCCACCCCAAGCACAGGAAGTACCTGCATTTCAGGGTGCAAGGAGAGCACTTACAGTAAAGAGTGCTCCTCTTTGGGCTCGTGTCTGCCCCGCGAGTCTTTACCAAGTACCTTGCAGTGGCCACGGCCCACCTCCGGCTGCAGGGCATATCCATCTACCCTTACCTAGACGACTGGCTTGTCACAGGAACATTGGCAGAGAAGGCTCGCCTCTTGGCGTCACGTACGGTTCTCCTCCTCAAGTGCCTTGGTTTCCTGATCAACTACTCCAAGTCCCACCTTAAACTAGTGCAGACTCTGGAGTTCATTGGCGCTCTTCTCGACACAGAACGTGTGACCGTCTTTCTCCCTCAAGCACGCATGGATGGGCTCCACGCTCTGGCCGCCGAGGACCAAGGCCGACCCAGGGTCTCGGCGTGGGGCATGCTGCTCCTTCTGGGGCACATGGCCGCGACCGTCCACATCGTTCTTCATGCTCGCATGCACATGCGCGTGGCCCAATGGTGTCTCAGAGCGCAATGGGCCCAAGCCTCGGGCCACCTCTGGGACCCTGTCCGGGTCTCTCGCAGCTTATTTGGGACCCTAGTTTTGTGGCACAACCCCCAGAGTCTCTTTCGGGGCATGCCCTTCCAGACTCGACAGCATGAGCTCATCTTGATGACAGATGCCTCGCTGTTGGGCTAAGGAGCCCACTGCGGCTACCTCTGCACCCAGGGGTGGTGGTCACCCAAGGAGTCCCGGCAGCAGATCAACCTGCTCTAGCTTTGAGCAGTCTGGTTGGCCCTGAAGGTCTTCGAGTACCACCTGAAGGGCATGTCAGTGCTCGTGCAGACCGACAAGGAGGGGGACACGGGCTCCCGCCTCCTCTGTCGGGAGGCAGTCCTCCTCTGCTCCTTCGCCGTATGCAGGAGCATGACACAGAGTGGTCTACCTTCCGGGCCAGGACAACCTCCTCACAGACAGACTCAGCAGGGTCCTTCACCCACACAAGTGGCGCCTGAGTCCAGAGGTGGTTCTCCACCTGTTCCGCTGCTGGGGGACTCCCATCCATAGACCTGTTTGCCAGCCTGACTAATGCACAGCTTCCCCGTTTCTGTGGGCTGATACAGCGCCTGAGCAGGGTGGCCCACGGATGTGTTCCTCCTGAACTGGACCTCCGGGCTTCTGTATGCATTCCCTCCCACTCCTCTCCTTGCGAGGACCCTCCACAAAGTCCAGTGCGACCAAGCCTCGGTGATTATTGTGGCTCCTTCATGGCCTTGACAACCTTGGTTCCCGCTTCTACTCTGGCTCTTGGTGCCCCAGGTCTGCTGATGCAGGAGGAGGGATGGATGCTTCACCCGAACTTGGTTTGTTTCACTATCCCTGGCAACTGAACAGGTCTCTTTAGCCTTGGTGCATCTTCCAGTGGAGATCGAGGACGTCCTCCTCGCGTCGAGGAATGACTCAACGAGACGGGCCTATGCCCTAAAGTGGCGGCGTTTTTTAGTCTGGTGCTCCAAGCTCCAGATCGAGCCGTTCTCCTGCTCCACCCTTTGGGTTCTCCAGTACCTTATCCACCTCTTGCCAGGTGGAACAGAAGTCCAACTCAGTCAGGGTTCACCTGAGCGCCATCTCGGCCAACCATTTCCCCATTGAGGGTAAACCCCACTCGGGCCAGCCTCTGGTCTCCCGCTTCATGCGGGGCCTCTTGCTTTCCAAACCCTCCATCCGGCCTCCACTGGCAGAATGGGACCTGAACATCGTGCTCATGCAGCTGCCGCGGCCACCCTTCGAGCCGATGGCGACGTGCTCGCTCCGGCACCTCTCCTGGAAGATGTTTTTCCTGATGGCACTGACCTCGGCGTGGCGAGTTGGTGAACTTCAAGCCCTCATGGCTGAGGCCCCCTACACCATGCTTTACAGGAACAGGGTGGTCCTCTGCACCCACTCCAAGTTCCTACCAAAGGTTGTCTCGGACTTCCACCTCAATCAAGAGGTGATCTTGCTGACTTTCTTCCAGAGACCTCACGCCGATCGGGCATCGGAGCTCCTGCATACACTCGACTGCAAGAGGGCTCTTGCCTTCTACCTGCAATGCACCCAGGGTCATCACAAGTCTGACTGGCTCTTCACTGCCTACGATCCCAACCTCCTGGGGCTGGCAGTCACCAAGCGCACCCTCTCCATCGGGGTGGCGGTCTGCATTGCCTTCGCCCAGGCAAAGGCGGGTGCCCTGCTGGATCATCAGGTCACTGCACATGGCATCCGCGCCAAGGTGACGTCTGTGGCATCGCTGCACTCTGTGCCTCTGACAGACATCTGCCAGACTGTGACCTGGTCTTCAGCGAATACATTTGCTTCGCACTGCTGCCTGGAGAGGGAGTCCAGCCAGGACAGCACCTTCGGCCAGGCTGTACTCCGTAGTGTGTTTGGGGTATAAGCAACTCTTGCCCTCTGACCCTTCTTCTGCGGCTACCGAGACCTTGCCCCAAAGGCCCGAGGACTCGGGCTTCCTTCGGACATTGACTTCTGCTCACAGCCTCGCGGAATTTTGGCTTACAGGTTCAGTAGCCTGTAGCTGGGAAGTCCCATAAGTGAGGACTGACTTCCTGCTTGTTCCTGGAGAAAGTGTAGTTACCTGTAGCAGGTGTTCTCCAGAGACAGCAGGAATCTTTTCTCACTACTCTCCCACCTCCCCTGGAGTTGCAATTTTTTTTTCCTTCCCTTACCATCTACTTAGTAGGACTCTAGCTCTGGGACTTGACTGATCAAGATGGCACCTTTGGGCGGAAAGAAGACCACGCATGCATGCGTGGTAGCAATCCCAAAGGCTTTCTTTGAAAGCTGGGGAATTGCTCCGCGCGGGCTCTATCGGTGCCGATGTCGCCCATAAATGAGGACTGATTCCTGCTGACTCTGGAGAACACCTGTTACAAATGAGTAACTACGCTTTTCCTGACGTTAGTATCCCAATATGAACAAACAGTGCTGTTCTTGATAACCATTACATTTTTTGCATCTTGTATCATCATTTTTTTTCTCTGTGCACAACTGGTAGAACAGGTTGCTGTGATAATTGTATTTCAAATTAATGCTTAGCCCAGTGACCAGTCAGCAGCCATCTTACAGCTGTAACTAAGGGGCATGTCAACTAAACCGCATAGCTTTTTGCAGCTATCATAGTGTGATAGCTTCAAAAGGCCTATAGTAAATCCAAAACCACCAGTATCTGCAGGGAGAGTTACCAGCTTTCTTCCTGCAGATACATTGGAAAATTTAGACTTACTGTAGAGACCCGAGATCTCTGCATTGGCAGACAGCATGGGAAGTCCTATGGCACTTGCCAATGCAAGGATTTTGTGTCTCCGTGCTTAGGGTAAGGGGGGACAGCGTCCCTCCCGATCACCCCACTAATGCCCCAATCTGGCCCTCCCTCATCCTCTGAACATTGTCAGTGCCATGGATATGCAGAGTTTGAGTGGGTTCCCCCATTTCAGCACTGATTTTCCCCTCCCCTCTCCCTAGAGAGCGCCTGATTCCTGGAAGGGGGGGGGGGTGGAATCTGTGTACTTCTGACAAAGGTGAAAACCCCAGTTATCCATTTGGGCACATCCACTTCCCCTCCCCTCTTCAACATCGCTAAGCCACCTGGCAGACAGGTCTATCAGTGGCACCTCTGGCCCGCCTCACCCCCCAGCCCTTACCTTAATTCCTTGGTAGTCGTGGCTGTTAGGGGCCAGCACTGCAAGATCACCGCCTTTTTGGTTAGTACCACTAAAGAGAACAAGAGCAGAAGACTGCTGGCCTCTTCAGTAGCACTAACAAAAATGGCAGCCATCTCGCAGTCCTACCCTTAGCATGAGGGTGCTAGTGTATAGCACTTGATCGTGGCCATTTTGTGTAGCCACAATGCTGGGGCAGGAGCTGGAAGGACCACTCCTTCCCCCAGTGGCTAGCCAATTCTATTTATATTGAAGGAGGAGAGGGATGGGGGGTGTTAGGAGCCTGATTGGCTAGCCAGGATTGTTAATTGGGTAGGGGGCTGGAATGGAGGGATGGGGGCCCAACTGGTTAGCCAGGCTTTCACTTTGTTAGGGGGTGCACCAATAACACCCCTCCCCCCCCCCAGAACAGTTCACGATGGGGATCAGAAGCTATCTGGGGGGGGGGGGTGGGGCAGCATCATTCTGAGTGGGTTGGAGGGGGCCCGATCTCACATCAAGGTAACAATAGTGGCTGTGAAGAGGCCCATATCAGTCTGCTGCAGCTAGAGGTGGCATCTGCAACCGCAATAGGGCCATTTTTGGCAGCCATCTTGTGAAATATTTTCATGCGGTGGTTGCCAAAAATAGGAATGCCTACTCCAGCTCTGATCCCACCTCCTCCCCATGTGCACCACACAGAATGCAGATATTGCAGAAATGTGCTGCAATATCTGCATTTCTCCCACATTTGCAGCTAACGTCCTTTAGTAGATATGCCCCTAATAGTGTGTGCTATAACCTATTTTTTTCCCAAAAGAGACAAATAGTGTGGTTTAAGAATTTATAAATAGCTAGTAAACAATGTTGCACCATTAATAAGGTAACACATTGTTACACTAGATTTTTACAAATAAGTCCAACCACGTATTTGGGTAACTCTGTGAACACTGTACTATAGAACATTTGTCAGCTTATCTGAGAAAGGGACTTAAGTCACAAAAGCTTGTATTTTTTTAAATATTTGTTAGTTTAGTTAAGTCTCATCCCCATACAACATTGTTCTCCAGGAACAAGCAGAAAGTCAGTCCTCACTTATGGGTGACGTTGGCACCGACAGAGCCCACGCGGAGCAATTCCCCAGCTTTCAAAGAAAGCCTTTGGGATTGATGCCACGCATGCATGGTCCTCTTCCTGCCCAAAGGAGCCATCTTGCTCATTCTCCCTTTTTTCCACGGAGCCCTTCGGATGCACATCCTCGTCCCTCGGAAAAAGTGTTATGTTTTCCGGCCTCTGGCCTACTATTTTTCTGGTTGCACCAGTCCTACCTGTCCTCCCTCTTCTCCCATTCCTTTTGAGCAAAGGGGGCATTTTTCCTAACATTTTTGCTGTTAGCGGGCTTTGCACCCTTTTTTCTCCCAACCGTTGGCCGCGTGGGTCTTTGATTTCGCCTTTTTGCCCAGATGGTTACTGGTTTAAAAAAAATGCGATAGATTATCCAGGAACATGTCACTTACGGACACCCATGTCTGCTGTCTGCGGTGTCTCGGGCCCGACCATAATCCAGAGTTCTGTTCGCTTTTTAAGAAAATGTCCTCCAAAGCCCTGCTCAGCCGTAAGCAGAAGTCCAAGGACATTTTCCGTAAGGCTGCCTCGGAATCCCCGGTGGCACAATCGGTCATCTCTCTGCCAGTGGGATCCCCCACCTCGGCTTCGCACTCAAGATGGCACTCCGACCAGGGGTCCCCTGAAGTGGAGCGGCGTAAGAAGAAGAAGGCCTCAAAGTCACTGTCGGGGGCTCCCGACAAGCACAAGCGCTTCCGCACTTGGTCATTTAGCCCCCCTCGGCATTCCAGAGAGTCGGACAAGGAGCAACCTCGTAAGGTACCTCGTACAGACTCTGAGGCCCCCGGCGATGGCGCCAGGTCTCCTGAGTGCCATCCCGGCGAGGACCCCCTTTCCTCCTCGACACCCTACCCGGTGACCCCAGTGTTGGCATCGCAGGTCCCCACCCCCGTGTGGGAGTCCCGCATGCTGGCACTAGAACGCAGCGATTCTGCGTTCATAGCTTCCCAGCAGGCGCTCATATCCAGCTTCGCTGGCCCACGCCTAGAGACCGAGGTTCCCTCGAGAGGGACGCCATAATCCGCCCTGGAAACCCCCGAGAGCCATGGCTCCAAATGGGCCTCGGCTTCCAGACGTGGCGACCAGCCCGAATCAGGTTCCTCCTCCGATTTTTCAGGCTGGGAGTCAGACGTGGATACCTCCCCGGAGACCCATGCCCATTGGGACCTCCCGTCAGACTCGTCCCCGCCCACCTTTCAGCAGCGTTGGCCACCCGAAGACGACACCTTCTCGGTGTTTGTGCGGGATATGGCACGGGCTCTCATCCTGGCTACCCAGGCTGAGGAGGAGCCTTGAGCTGAAGAGCTCGATATCTTGCAGTACGAGTCCCCGCCTCAGGAATCTCTTACTGTCTTGGTTCCTCCCATTCCTCCCATTCTGTCCAGGCTGCTACTCCGCATGTGGGAGACCCCTGCTTCGGTCCCCATTGTGAGCAAGTGCCTTGACGCGATGTACAGGGTCCAGTGCGGCCCCAGGTTCAGGAAAACCCAACTCACCCACACCTCCATGGTGGTGGAATTGGCTATGAGAAAACAAAAGAGCCCGAAGTCTCACTCTTCGGTTCCTCCGGGCAGGGAGTCAAGAGCCTTCGACACCTTAGGCTGCAAGGCCTACCAAGGGTCCATGCTTTCATGCCATATTCAAGCATACTAATGATACACAGGCATGCTTTTGCGAGATCTAGTCAAGGAACTCGGGGGTTTCTCAATGGGCCTCGCAGGCGAATCCCTCAATAGTTTCCGGACCCTTCTGAGGTCAGTCACAGAGTGCTCAAAATACCTCTCCCGCACCGCCTTCGATGGATTTAAGTCCTCGGCTCGAGTGGCAGCTGCTGGCATCGGGGCCTGACACCAGGCATTGCTCCAGTCCTCGGACTTGGAGCAGTGGGTCCAGTAAAAGCTCCTAGACATACCCTGCCTTGGTGAGCAGCTCTTCGATAAACCGATGGAGGATGAGGCCACCAAAATAGAAACGGAATTTGTCACCCAAACCCGCCTCTCACACAAGACCTCCTCCCTCCCTCGGAAGAAACAGCAAACTAAGAAGCTGTTCTTCCCACAGAAGGGTCTACCCTACCGAGGCTACCCACCATACCCACCCACTTCCGCACTGACCACCATGACGCAGGGAAAGTCTGGGCCCCCATGGTCACCGCAAGCTGAAAGGGCCCAAGGCCCAAACTCTAGCACCGCCTCAGCCCACCCAGGGGTTTTGATGCCAGCAGCGTAGTCTCTTGCTCTCCCAGCAGCACCGCAGCCGGTGGGGGGGCGCCTGTCCTCCTTCGCCCCTCAGTGGGTGTCCATCACGTCAGACACTTGGGTTCTCAAAGTAGTCCGGGACGGCTACTGTCTCCGTCTGAACAGGTTTCCCTCTCCATTCTCCCCAGCAGAGTCTTCTCATCTCCCCGTGCACCAGACTTTCCTCCAGCAGGAGTTAGAAAACCTCCTCGCCTAGCGAGCGATCAAGAGGGTACCGATGCACCTCCGAGGTCGGGGCTTCTATTCCCGATACTTCCTCATCCCAAAGAAAACGGAGGGCCTACGGCCCATCCTCGACCTCCGAAAGCTAAACAAGTTTCTGGTGCAGAAGTAGTTCAAAATGCTATCAGTTGGCGTCCTGCTGCCCTTCCTCCAGCAGGGCGACTGGCTATGCTCCTTGTATCTCAGGGACGCTTACGCCTACATTTTGATTCACCCCCAACACAGGCAGCTCCTACGTTTCAGGGTGCAAGGAGAGCATTACCAATACAGGGTGCTCCCCTTCAGACTCACATCTGCCCCGCGGGTCTTCACAAAGTGCCTCTGCGTTCGCCGCCTCCCACAGACGGCAGGGCATACCAGTCTTCCCTTACCTCGATGACTGGCTTGTCACGGGGCCCTCGGCCGGGGAAGCCCACCTGGTAGCATCATGCACGATCCTCCTCATCGAGCATCTGGGGTTCTTGGTCAACTACCCCAAGTCCCACCTCGAACCAGTACAAACCTTGGAGTTTATCGGCGCATGCCTCGACACTCAGTGGGTGACCGCCTTTCTGCTGGCAGATCACGTGGCTCGCCTCCGAGACCAGGTGGCCCAGGTCCAGAGCAACACTTGGGTCATGGCGCAAACTATGCTGTGCCTCCTGGGGCACTTGACTTCCACCGTCCATGTGGTTCCACATGCCCGCATGCACATGCAGATGGCCCAGTGGTGCCTCAGCACTCAGTGTAGCCTGGCCTCCGGTCACCTCAGAGACCCCATTCAGATCTCCCACAACCTTTGCAGATCCTTAGACTTGTGGCAGGACCCCCGCAACCTTCTCTGGGGGCTGCCCTTTCAGACCCCGTAGCACGAGCTAGTGCTGACAACGGATGCTTCCCTACTGGGGTTGGGAGCCCACTGCGGTGCACTGTGCACGCAGGGCTGCTCGTCACTTGAAGAGTCTTAACAGCAAATAAACTTGCTCGAGCTTCGGGCGGTCTGGTGGGCCCTGAGGGCCTTCGAGGACCATCTCAAAGAAAAGTCGGTGCTCGTACAGATCGACAGTTGAGTGGCGATGTTCTGCATCAGCAAGGAGAGGGGCACAGGATCATGCCTCCTCTGCTGGGAAGCAGTCCTCTTCTGCTCCTTCGCCTTCCATCAGGGGATGACCCTACGAGCAGTCTACCTCTTGGACCACGAGAACGTCCTTGCAGACAAACTCAGCAGAATCCTTTGCCCTCACGAATGACGATGGACCCGGAGGTGACTGGCTCGCTGTTCCATTGGTGGGGGACCCGGACCGTGGACTTGTTCGCCAGCCCGACGAACACAGCTCCCCCGCTTCTGCGGCCTGATCCCACACCTGAGCAGGGAGGCTCCAGATGCTTTCCTCTTGAGCTGGACCTCCGGGCTTCTCTATGCGTTCCCTCCCACTCCTCTCATTGTGAAGAACCTCCACAAAGCGCAGCTGGACCGAGCGTTGATGATACTTGTTGTTCCCTCGTGGCCTCGACAACCATGGTTCCCACTCCTGTTCTGGCTCGTGTCTGAGCCTCCGGTTTCCCTGGGCTGTGCACCAGGCCTGCTAATGCAGGAGGAGGGGCGGACGCTACAACCAAACCTGGCTGCGTTGTCCCTTACAGCCTGGAGGCTGAACAGGTCTCCCTAGTTGCGCTAGACCTCCCGAACGAGGTTGAGGAGGTGGTCCTCACTTCGAGGAAGGACTCGACAAGATGAGCTTACGCCTTCAAGTGTTGACGCTTCTTGGTCTAGTGCTCCGAGCTCCAGATCGACCCTTTCTCTTGTACCACTCGGTGGGTCCTCCAGTACCTTTTCCATCTTTTAAAAGAAGGGCTGAAGTCAAGCTCTGTCAGGGTACATCTGAGCGCCATCTCGGCGAATCACCTCCCCATAGAGGGCAAATCCTTCTCGGAGCAGCCCTTGGTCTCCTGTTTTCTGTGGGGTCTCTTGCTGTCCAAACCTCCCATCCAGCCTCCCCCGGTGGAGTGGGACCTGAACATTGTGCTCATGCAGCTTACCTGTTCGCCCTTCGAGCCAATGGCGACATGCTCGCTTCGGCTCCTATCCTGGAAGGTAGTCTTCCTGGTGGCTCTGACTTCGGCCCGCCGAGTCAGTGAGCTCCAGACTCTCATGGCTGAAGCCCCTTACACCAGGTTCTATAGGAACAGGGTGGTCCTCCATACCCACCCCAAGTTCCTGCCGAAGGTTGTCTCGGACTTTCATCTCAATCAGGAGATAGTCTTATTGACCTTCTTCCCGAGACCCCATGCCGACCAGGCGTCGGTGGTTTTGCATACTCTCAACTGCAACAGGGCTCTTGTCTTCTACCTGCAGCGCACCCAGCCTCATCGCAGGTCTGGCTGGCTCTTTGAGACCTACGATCCCAATCGCCTGGGGAAGGTGGTCACAAAACACACCCTCTCCATCTGGGTGGCGGACTGCATCGGATGCCCCGTTGATTCTGCAGGTCACTGCACATATGGCATCCAAGCAAAGGCGGCTTCAGTAGCTTCATTGCACTCAGTGCATCTGACGGACATCTGCTGGACTGCGACTTGGTCTTCAGGAAATACTTTCGCTGTCCACTACTGCCTGGAGAGGGAGTCCTGCCGGGACAGCGCTTTCGGCCAGGCTGTATTCCGTAGTCTGTTCGGGGTATAAGCATCTCCTGCCCTCTGACCCTTCTCGGCGGCTACCAAGTGTTTCGCCCCGGGGAACCTAGGACTTGGGCTCCTTCGAGCATCGGCTTCTGCTCACGACCTCGCAGGGGCATTTTTTTTTGTTACTGGTTCGGTAACCTGTAGCTGGGGAGTCCCATAAGTGAGGACTGACTTCCTGTTTGTTTCTGGAGAAAGCGTAGTTATTCACCTGTAACAGCTGTTCTCTAGGGACAGCAGGAATCAGTCCTCACTACCCTCCCACCTTCCCTGATGAGTTGCTGGATTTTTATCCTTCCCTTGCCATCTGCTTGGTAGGGCTCGCGCTAAGGGACCTGACTGAGCAAGATGACACCTTTTGGGCGGGAAGAAGACCACACATGCGTGGCAGCAATCCCAAAGGCTTTCTTTGAAAGCTGGGGAATTGCTCCCCGCGGGCTCTGTCGATGCCGACGTCGCCCATAAGTGAGGACTGATTTCTGCTGTCCCTGGAGAACACCTGTTACAGATGAGTAACTATGCTTTTTCATTTTCTTTTGATACATTTTTTATCTGGGAACAAGCAGGAAGTCAGTCCTCACGTATGGGTGATATCGGCACCGACAGAGCCCATGTGGTGAACACTTTTACAGAAAGCCTTTGGGAGTTAGATCATGCATTCGTGGTCACCTTCATGCCCAAGGGTTCTATCTTACCTCAGTCTTCTTTTTTTCTATGAGGCCCTTTGGATGTTTTGTCTGCACCCTGGAAAAATGTTGTGTTTTTCTTTTATTCGGTCGCATACAATCACCTTCTTGGCTCCCGGAACCACTGCTACCTCGGCATCACTTTTTTTTGGGTACTTTTCCTTTCTTTTCTTGTTCTTCAGTGTCCAGGTTTTTTCTCGCTCACTCCCTATCCAGGGACCTTGGAGTTAGATCTCATGGGTACTGTTTTCCCCGCTATGTTCTCAGTTAGTGGATTTAAGCAGTGTGACCGTTGCAGGCACATCAGGTACTGTTTTCCCTGCTATGTCCTCAACAGGAAGCATTCCTAACAGGGGCTCTGCATTCCAATTAAAGATGAGTATGTAGCTTTTTAATTACTAGCTCTCTGCCTGAGAGCTCTTAAAAGGGTTTTGGTACATTTTTAAAGCAAAGTTACATTCTTTTTGGTGCTATAGTTCAAAAGGGGAAATATTTTCTTTAGTTGTATAGGTTTAAAACTCTGCTTTTAGCATATTTCTCAGCTCTTTGAAGGAGGACATGGGATTCTTAGACTTTGTATAAGACCCTGGCGTTATCAACCGAGTCGGAGGAGGACCCTCGGGCTGATGATATCGAGATACTCCAGTACGAGGCTCCCTCTCGGGAATCACTCACAGTACCCATTCCTCCCATCCTGGAACAGCTCATGTTCCGCATGTGGGAAATGCCGGCGTCGGTGCTGGTAGTGAGCAAGCAGCTCGACTTGATGTATCGAGTCTGCCGGAGCCCTGGCTTCCAGAAGTCACAGCTGCCGCACAACTCCATGGTGGTGGAGTTGGTTATGCATCGGCTGAAGAGCCAGAAGATGCACTCCTCGGTGCCTCCCGGTAGGGAGGCCTGCACCTTGGATGCCCTAGGCAGGATGCGCTACCATTGCTTGATGCTCATTTGCCGAGTCCAGGCCTACCAGCTGTACATAGCATGTACCTGAGAGACCTGGTGAAGGAACTCATCAATTTTTCAACTGGTCTCTCCGAGGAACCCTTGCAGTGCTTCAGGGGCCTCTCCAAGGCCTCTGTGAATGCTCCAAATTTGTCTCGAGCGGCCTATGATGGGTTCGAGTTGGTGGCCCGGGAAGCCGCAGCAGGCATTGGTAAGCGCCGCCAGGCTTGGCTCCAGTCGTCGGACCTCGAGAAATGGGTCCAGGACAAGTTGGTCGATGTCCCCTGTCTGGGTGAAAACCTCTTTGGCAAGCCCATGACCAACAAGGCCTCCAAGTTGGAGACTGAGTTCATGACAAGGACCTGGAGATAGCACAGTTACTTACCTGTAACAGGTGATCTCTGGGAACAGCAGGAATAAGTCTTCACAACCCTCCCACCTCCCCAAGGAGTTGTATCTATCTATCTATCTTTCCTTTCCTCTCTCTTTTGTCTCAGCTTTAAAACTTGAACTGAGGAGAGGCGGTTAGGAAAGGCGGGAAGGCAGCGCGCAGGCGCTGTGGGATGCTCCCAAAAGCTTTCCTTTTTGGGAAGCTGGGGAGCGTTCCCGTGCAGGCTCCGTCGGTACCGACGTACCCATATGTGAAGACTTATTCCTGCTGTTCCCAGAGATCACCTGTTACAGGTAAGTATCTGTGCTTTATACAGGTTCAAATCAAGTTTGGAGAACTACTGTATTTTATTTATTTCCAGGAACAAGCAGGAATGTAGTCTTCACATGTGGGTGACGTCTGTACCGACGAAGCCCACGCGGGAATGCGCCCCAGCATCCAATAGGAAAGCCTTTGGGAGCATCCCACTGCGCCTGCGTTGCTGCCTTTCTGCCCTTGCAACTCTCCCTCCTCAGTTCTTCATTTTCCACGGAGCCAGCAGGAAGCAAATCCTGTCACTGCAGAAAATAACTTCATTTTTCTTCTTTTGTTATTTTTTGTGGTTGCATCTGTCTTCCCGTCGATGCCGTAACCGACATCCTTGATTCTGTTACTTTCTTTCTTAAAAAAAAAAAGAACTTAAACTTCTTCTTCAGGCGTATCAAGGCCATTTTAGGTCTTAGGCCTTCCATCCAGTCTACAGACATGATGGAAAAAACAGCCAGTGGTTTTAAAAATTGTTCTAAGTGTAGTAGCACTATCTCTGCTACTGATACCCATTTATTTATTTAACTTTTTTTTTTATATACTGCTTTTCAAGTTTATCACAGAGAACGGAACATTATTACAGGGAACGGTAGAAGAACTATTTACATTTAACAGTTTACAACTTCATAACTATGTACAATGATTCAGACTTTTGGTTGAGGGGGACAGTTGCGTGTTGAGTTCAGTCCTGTGGTTGTGTATCCGGTATGCTGTTGTAGTGTTTTTTGTAGAGGTAGGTTTTTAGATGTTTTCTGAAATCAGTGATGTCTGTGATCTCTCTTAGGTTGAGTGGGAGTGAGTTCCATAGTGTTGGTGAGTAGTATTCAAATGCTCTGTGAAGTACTCTTTGTGTGGAGTTTGGTGGTGTGGAAGCTGTTGATAGGGTGTTTTGGTGAGGTTTCCTTCTTGAGCGCGTGTTTGGTACTTTTCTGATTATGTGTTTAAACATTCGGCGGACTGATTAATATCTTGTATGTCATCATTAAGACCTTGTATCCATTACTGGTGTCTTAAATGCTTTGGCACAGATCACCAGCCATCCGAATGTCCTCTATGCAAAATGATGACAAAGAGAGGCCTACAGAATCGGGTCACAAAACTTGGCAGTCTCTTTGCCTCAGATGCGGTTTCACTTGCTTCGACTTCGTTGAGGGCAGCGTCTTCCTCTCATGGATTTCAAGTATCGAGAAACAAGTCTTCATCGAAGACAGGCCATCTTCCCAAGGGTAGATCTCTATCTAAGCATAGACATGCCTCAATCATTGCCCTGGAGGTGGATCGACCGGCCAAGCAACCCCGGCGGGAGGACCTCCCCTCCAAAGCCACCGAGGGATTCCAGGATGCTTCCGAGGCCGCCTCCTCAGGAAAGTTCTTGGTGCCATGCTCTGGAATGATAGCCCATGCTTCCTGTACTGATACCCGGGCATCGGCAGGCTCTATGGACCAGCATATCCTGGCCATTGAACAGAGTTTAGCAGCTTACTGGCAGCAGCGGTACTCGTTAGAACATTACCAGTGGTACTGCTGGCACCAGTACTGACAACGGTGCCAATGCAGTCAGCATCGGGTTTCATTCTGCTTGCCGCACTCCCGCCCATGCCGGCCCTCGAGTCCATTCCCAGTTCTGAGACAAGTCTCTCAGGCAGATATCGATCTCAATCGGTACTGGAACGTGCAAGAGCATGAACATCACTCATGCCGATACTTTGACTTTACCGATTCCGATTCTTTGGATGATGAATTGATCGGTACCCGAGAAATGCAAAATCTTCTGAAGGAAACCTCACTGTCGCCGCCCGAAGATATGCCTTTTCAAGAGTTTATCAAGGAATATAGCGAAGGGCCAATCCATTATTCCTACATCTGAGAATGAGCCCAGAGCAGAGGAATTGGAGATCCTCCAATACCCAACAGCTCCTAAGGAGGCGACTACTGTGCCTATTCACCTTATACTCCAGAACCTCAAGCTCTGGATGTGGGAAACGCCTTTCACTCTTTCTCCCCATATTCGGTGACTCGATACCATGTATTGGGTACTGGAAAGTCCCGGTTTCCAGAAAACACAGCTTCCACACCACTCAATGGTAGTGGAATTGGCTATGCGTCGAATTAAGAGTTCTAAGACGCACGCCTCCAGTCCTGCTGATAGGGAATCAAGAATCCTTGACGCCTTTGGTCGGCAGTGCTTTCTGTCTTCCTTGCTTTCAGCCCGCATAAGTTCATAGATACTCTATATGGGTCTGTTCCTTAAAGAGGTAACTAGGGATCTGGAATCAATGGCTCCTCTTCTTCCGGATGATAAGAGGGCAGTCTATCTCACATTAGTCAAACATGCACAGAATGTTTCGAAGTTTGTCGATAGGACAACCTTTGACTGTTTTGAGTGCACTAACAAAACAACATCTATCTGCTTAGGTGCATGTAGGATTGCATGGCGTCAAGCATCAGACCTTGAACAATGGATTCAAGACAAGCTTGGTAATATTCCCTGCACAGGTGAGAACCTGTTTGGGAAGGATTGGCAAGATAAGGCTTCTTAGTTAGAATCTGAGAATACCACCCTCAATAGGCTTTCCAAAACTACTGCCAACCATGCCAAGAAGAAAGCAGCTGAAAAGAAAGCTTTTGATGATAAGAAGAAACCATTTTACCCTTCTTACCCCCCAGCTTTTCAATACCAACCTCAGGGTATCCAGAAGAGGGCAACAGCCTCCCAAGCAACAAAAGAAGCCACAGGCTCCTAAATCTCAACCAGCAATGCAGACCCAATCTGCGCCTGGTTTTTGACTTCTTCCTAGAGAACATAGCCACCCTGCCTCTGGAGAACCCCCACCCCCTCCACATAGCAGGCAGACCCTGTCATTATGCCCACAGATGGCATTTCATAACCTCAGAGCAGTGGACACTAACCATAGTGCGAGAGGGGTACTGGCTATCTCCAGGAACAAGCAGGAATGTAGTCATCACATATGGGTATCGTCGGTACCGACGGAGCCTGCGCGGGAACGCTCCCCAGCGTCCAATTAGAAAGCTTTTGGGAGCATCCCACAGCGCCTGCGTGCTGCCTTCCCGCCTTTCCCAACTGCCTCTCTCTAGTTCTTCTTTTTCTGCGGAGCCAGCAGGTCGTCGTTCCTGTCACCACAGAAGAATTCTTTATTTCTTTCTTTTTTATGGTTGCGTCTGCCTTCCTCGACGCTTTACCGGTACCGCCGGTTCTTTCTTCTTATTTTCTGTCTTTAAAAATATATATATACTAGGACTTTTTCCTATTTTTTCCCAGGTGCACGCGCCTTTTTGGGCCTTAGGCCCCAAAGGTTTTTCCTACAATGGAGAAACCTGCTTCAGGTTTCAAAAAGTGCACCAAGTGTGGCGGTACCATTTCCGTCACCGACACCCATGAATGGTGTCTAAAATGTTTAGGTCCTGACCACTCCATCACGGATTGTATGTCCTGCGCCATGATGTCTAAAAGAGGTCGGCAGAACCGAGCTGCTAAGCTCAGTACCCTGTTTCCCTCTGATGCAGCTTCGGTGGCATCAACATCTTCCAGGGCTTCCTCTTCCGTGGATCTCAGGTGACTAAACATAAGTCCAGCCGGTCCTCAAAGGGTAGATCTCCTTCTAAGCATCGAGATGCCTCTGGCGTTGCCCTTGAGGATTCTGCACCGGAAAAATTGCCCCAGCGGGGGAGGCTTCGGCTTCCAAAGCATTATTGGGGCTCCAGGATGTTCTCGAGGCCTTGACCTTGGCAGAACTACTGGTGCCATGCTCTGGGGTACCGGCGGTCTTTTCCGGTACCGACATCCAGGCATCGGCAGCGTCGATAGACCAGAGAGTCCTGGCTATTGAGCTCAGTCTGGTGGCTCTCCTTGCGGCATCGACGCCCTCGGAACCGCGACAGACAATCCGGCCGGTATCGGCATCGGTACTGGTACCGATAGCATCGACATCGGCATCAGTGTCTGCTTTGCCGTTACCCAGTCATCCGATGCCCTCAGGTACCGATACCCCGGTACCGATTACTCCCGGTACCGACTTCGGTCGGTACGGGTATCGGGCTCTTCAAGAGTATCCAGACAGACGGTATTTCGAGTCCTCAGAAGTATCTGAAGATTCTGACAGTTCTGTCGATGCAGGAATGCTTCTCCCAGAGGAGCCCTCCTCCCCTAAGCGCAGGATGTCTCCTCCAGAGGATATTTCCTTCCAGGATTTTATCAGGGAGGTGGTTCGGGGTTTGTCCATTACTGTGGCCCCTGAAACAGAGCCAAGAGCTAAGGAGTTGGAAATTTTACAATATCCCAAAACTCCTAAGGAGGCAGCTACCTTGCCCATTCATGAGATTTTGCATGATCTCATGTTAAGGATGTGGGAGACACCTCTTACCACCTCTCCTCATTCTCGCAGACTGGATACTCTGTATCGAGTCCCTCCTTGTCCTGGTTTCCAGAAAACTCAGCTTCCTCACCACTCTGTTGTAGTGGAATCAGCTATGAGAAGGATTAAGAGTGCAAAGAGACATGCTCTAATCCTCCAGGACGTGAGTGCAGAACCCTGGATGCTTTTGGACGTTGTGTCTTCCAAGCTGCCATGCTTTCTGCCAGGATCAGTTCCTATAGTCTTTACATGGGAATGTTCCTGAAGGAGGTCACAGATGATTTAGAGGCCTTGAGTCCTATTCTTCCTGAGAATAGAAGACAGGATTTTCTCACATTTTTCAAACATGCCCAAGATGTTTCTAAATTTGTCAACCGTGCAGCCTTTGACTGCTTTGAGTGCATAAGCAGAACTTCTGCCATTGCCATAGGCGCATATAGAATTGCTTGGCTCCAGGCATCTGATCTGGAGTTCTGGGTACAAGACAAATTTGGAAATATCCCTTGTACTGGTGAGAACCTGTTTGGTAGAGATTGGCAGGAAAAGGCCAATGAGTTGGATGCTGACAACTCTACCTTGGATAGATTATCCAAGTCCACAGCTGATCCTGCTAGAAAGAAATCGTTCAAAAAACCATTCTTTTCTAAGAAGAAAAGATATTATCCTGCTTATGCTCAGCAGGGACGTTCTGCAGGTCAGCTTGTCAGAAAAGGTCAGCAACCACCCAAGCAGAAGAAAGCAAAGACTGCTAAGCCTCAACCGTCTCAGCAGTCTCAGCCTCCACAAGGCCTTTGACTTTCAGCTAGAGAACTTAGCCTTCCTGGCTCTCGTGGGACCAGAGCCTTCCACCATTCCAGGAAGGTTATGTCACTTTGCCCCCAGATGGGGGCAGATAACAGCAGAGCATTGGACACTTTCCATCATAAAGGAGGGTTACAGGCTTCATTTTTCAAGCATGCTCCCTGCCACAGTAATAAGGCAGTTCAATTCTCCGACACCTCTCATCAACCTGATAGGTCAGGAGGTCACTATCCTTCTTGCCCAAGGGGCGATAGAAGAAGTACCCATTCCTCATCAGGGTACGGGGTTTTACTCCCCCTATTTCCTTATCCCAAAGAAAACAGGGGGATACAGACCTATCTTGGACCTCAGAGAATTGAACAAATTCCTTGTCAGAGAGAAATTCAAGATGATTTCTCTTGGAACTCTACTGCCATACCTTCAGAGTCAGGATTGGCTTTGTTCTCTAGATCTCAAGGATGCGTACACCCATGTTCTCATCCATCCAACTCACAGAAAGTTCCTTCGGTTCCTTTTTCAGGGAAAGCACTACCAATACAGGGTGCTTCCTTTTGGCCTGGCCTCAGCATCAAGGGTGTTCATGAAATGCATGGCTGTTGTAGCAGCATTTCTCCGCACTCTAGGGATATTCGTCTTCCTCTACTTAGACAACTGTCTCATTCGAGCCCCAACAGAGTCAGAGGCCAGGACTTCTCTATCCTGTACAATGCGTATACTTCAGTATTTGGGTCTGGTAATAAACATCCCAAAATCCAGTCAAACTCCCACTCAGTCTTTGGAGTTCATAGGAGCTTTGCTGGATACCAGAAAGGCAAGGGCCTACCTCCCTCAGGCCCATTGTCTTCGCATGGTGCAGTTAGCTTCTCAAGCAGTGCCAAAGTCTCATCTCACTGCTCGAGAAATGTTACAACTACTAGGCCACATGCCATCCACCGTGCATGTGGTGTCCTATGCTCGCCTCCATATGAGGGCAGCCCAGTGGACTTAATCCACTCAATGGACCCAGGCATCAGGATGCCTGTCAGACAAAATAGCAAACACAAGTCGCCTTATTTTGTCCCTCCAGTGGTGGAAGTCCACTCAAAATCTGTTACTGGGGTCCCCTTTTCAACAACCTTTACCCCAAGCAACTCTCACAACAGATGCTTCTCCGATGGGTTGGGGAGCTCATCTGCAAGACCTCTCTACCCAAGGCACCTGGTCTCCACAGGAGACTCATCTACATATCAATCTCTTGGAACTCAGAGCAATCTTCCTTGCTCTTCGAGTGTTCCATACCCTGCTCAGCTACAAGACAGTCCTCATTCATATGGACAGTCAATTAGCCATGTTCTTTGTGAACAACCAGGGGGGAACAGGCTCTCTGTCACTTTGCAACGAAGCTTTGCGACTATGAGCCCTCGCCAGAGAGCATCAGATTCATCTCCTGGCAGTGTATCTTCCAGGCATACAAAACTCTTGGGCAGACAGACTCAGTCGAGTTCTGCTTCCACACGAGTGGTCTCTGCATGCAGACCAAGTGACCAAGATTTTTCAAATTTGGGGAACCCCAGAAATAGACCTCTTTGCAAGTCCATGGAATGCCAAACTTCCCCAGTTCTGTTCCAGAATTCCGGCTCAGGGGGCTCAGGCCAGGGATGCTTTCCTCCTTTACTGGGGTCAAGACTTCCTGTATGCCTTTCCACCCATTCCCCTAATTCCCAAAACACTGTTCAAGCTTCAGAGAGACAGAGGCCGTATGATTCTCATAGCTCCACATTGGCCATGGCAAGTGTGGTACCCTCTGCTTCTACATCTCTCTCAAGCTCCCTCCCTGGAGTTAGGGTCTGTTCCAGATCTCCTATCTCAGGAGGACGGAATGTTATGGCATCCCAATCCCCAGTCTCTGTGTCTCAGGGCTTGGTTGCTGAAGGCCTAGATCTCCATGATCTTAATCTCCCTCAGCAAGTAAAAGATATTCTTTTTGCTTCCAGGAAACCTTCCAAGAGAAGCTCTTATGCTTTCAAGTGGAAAAGGTTTACCATATGGTGTTTGCAGAAGGGTCTTAACCCCCTTGCGATACCTCTGGAATCATTGCTGGAGTATCTCCTTCATTTGTCCAATGCAGGTCTTAAAACTAACTCAGTAAGAGTCCATTTGAGTGCTATTGCAGCTTCCTTTAAGCCTCTAAATGGACAGCCTATTTCCTCTCATCCTCTTATAGCAAGATTTATGAGAGGCCTTCTTCTAACTAAGCCTCCCATTAGGCCACCACCGGTGGCATGGAACTTAAACCTTGTTCTTGGGCAGCTCATGAAGCCACCTTTTGAACCCTTAGCAACTACCTCCTTCAAATTCCTTTCTTGGAAGGTTATCTTTCTCATTGCAATCACATCAGCTCGTTGCATTAGTGAGTTGCAAGCGCTAGTAGCTGATCCACTTTATACAGGGTTCCATCATGACAAGGTAGTCCTTAGGACTCATCCACACTTTATGCCAAAGGTGGTCTCGCCTTTTCATCTAAACCAAGCGGTCTACCTACCTGTGTTTTTCCAAGGCCTCATGCATCAAATGCAGAGAGGAATCTTCATACCTTGGACTGTAAAAGAGCTTTAGCCTTTTATTTATAAAGAACACAGCAACATAGAAAGTCCTCTCAACTCTTTGTTGCTTTTGATCCTTCTCATTTGGGACTTCCAGTCTCTAAGAGAACACTATCCAGCTGGATTGCTCAGTGTATATCCTTTGCTTATCAGAGTAAGAATCTTCCTCTGGATGGCCATGTCACAGCTCACAATGTGAGAGCCATGGCAGCTTCAATGGCTCATCTGCACTCTGTATCTATAGACGACATCTGTCAAGCAGCCACCTAGGCCTCGGTTCATACCTTCACAGCCCATTATTGCTTGGACAAGGACTCCCACCGGGATGCCTTGTTTGGTCAGGCTGTTCTCCAACGCCTGTTCCATACTTAATCAACTCCTACCCACCATCCCTGGTAGGATGCCAGAGATCCATGGGGGGAAGTGGAGCCCTTCTCAGGGGCACACAACTTCTGGGGTCTCTCCCTGGCATCTAAAGCTAGGGAGTCCCCATATGTGAAGACTACATTCCTGCTTGTTCCTGGAGATAGCATAGTTACTCACCTGTAACAGGTGATCTCCGGGAATAGCAGGAATTTAGTCCTCACAACCCACCCACCTCCCCTAGGAGTTGTATCTCTCTATCTATCTCTTTCCTTTCCCTCTCTCTCTCTTTGTCTCAGCTTTAAAACTCAACTGGAGAGAGGCAGTTGGGAAAGGCGGGAAGGCAGCATGCAGGTGTTGTGGGATGCTCCCAAAAGCTTTCTAATTGGACGCTGGGTAGCGTTCCCGCGCAGGCTCCGTCGGTACCAACGATACCCATATGTGAGGACTAAATTCCTGCTGTTCCCGGAGATCACCTGTTACAGGTGAGTAACTATGCTTTATTTACAAAGCATACCCCCCTCCACCCTAGTGCGGGAATATCATTCTCAACCCCCTCTCACTGCTCTCCTGCTACAAGGGGTCACCTCTCTTCTGTCACAGGATGCCATAGAAGAGGTTCCAACATCTTAGCAAGGGTTGGGGTTCTCTTCTCCCTGCTTTCTCATACCAAAGAAAAACTGAGGGTACAGACCCAACGTAGACTTCAGAAACCTAAACAAGTTTTTAGTCCGGGAGAAGTTCAAGATGGTCTCACTAGGAGCCTTCTGCCTTATCTCCAGAGTCAGGACTGGCTCTGTTCTCTAGATCTAAAAGAAACGTACACTCATATCCTCATTCATCCAGAACACAGGAAGTATCTGTGTTTCATCTTCCAGGGGAATCACTATCAATGTAGAGTCCTTCCGTTCGGACTCGCCTTTGCCCCAAAAGTCTTCACAAAGTGCATGGCGGCCTTAGCCGCATATCTAAGGACTCGGGATATTCGTCTTCCCTTACTTAGACGATTGTCTGATAAGGGCAGCCACTTCACAGGCGGTTCATCTATCCCTCCTTCGTACAATGCAGGTACTGCAAGATCTGAGATTCATGATAAATCTTCCAAAATTCCATCTAGTTCCCACTCAAACACTAGAATTCATAGGAGCTCTTTTAGGCACTCAGCGGTCAAGGGCATTTCTACCCCAGAACCGTTGTACTTGCCTAGTGCAGCTTGCATCTCAAGTGCGGCTCAGAGACCATCTCTTGGCCAAGGAAATGCTGCAACCTCTAGGCCATATGGCCTCTACAGTACATGTTGTTCCATATGCCCGTTTGCACGTGTGAACAACTCAATGGACTCTTGCCTCCCAGTGGAAGCAGGTCTCCGGGACCCTGAAGGACCGGATCCAAGTCATAGACCACCTCACCAAGTCCCTTCTATGGTGGTGTGCCCCAGCAAATCTCCTCATAGGGTCACCTTTTCAGATGCTTCCATGTCAATGCATCCTGACAACGGATGCCTCCAAACTGGACTGGGAAGCCCACTTAGGCCCTCTCTCCACTCAGGGCCTCTGGTCAGAACAGGAATCATAGCTCCAGATATATTTACTGGAGCTTCGTGCTATCTTCAATGCCCTAAAGGTGTTTCAATAACTACAGGAATACAGAGTTCTCATCCAGACGGACAATCAGATAGCCATATTCTGTGAACAAGCATGGAGGAGCAGGCTTTTGGCCCCTCTGCCAGGAGGCTCTCCATCTTTGGTCCTTTGCCATTGCTCATCGGATACACCTTCAAGTGGTATATCTACCGGGACAGCAAAATGTCTAGCAGACAGATTGATTTGGATCCTTCTCCCACATGAATGTCTCCAGATGGAGGGACCAATCTCCTTCATCTTTCAGACCTGGGGAACTCTGGAGATAGACCTTTTTGCCACTCCACAAAACGCAAAACTTCCTCATTTTTGCAGCAGAACCCGATGTCCAGTTTCCAACAAGTGGATGCTTTCCGCCTTCACTGGGGTCAGGATTTCCTGTATGCCTTTCCTCCCATACCCCTGATTCCCAAAATGCGCTTCAAGCAGAGAGGGGCAAAATTATTCTCATAGCTCCACGCTGGCCACATCAACCGAGGTTTTCTCTCCTGCTTTGCCTGTCCCAGACTCATCCTCTGAGTCTCGGGTCAACTCCCGATCTCCTCTCCCAGGAGGAAGGGACAGTACTCCTTCCCAATCCGCAGTCTTTCCATCTCATAGGCTTGGCTGCTGAAAGCATAGTCTTACAAAATCTTAACCTGACTCAGGAAGTAAGGGAGATCCTGCTAGCTTCCAGGAAACCATCCACCAGACGTTCTTATGAGTTCAAGTGGCATAGGTTCTCCACTTGGTGTTCCCAAAGGGAGCTTAATCCCTTCTCAGCTCCTGTGGAGGCTCTCCTTTAGTATCTCCTACATCTTTCCTCATTGGTTTCGAGACAAACTCGGTGAGGATTCACCTCAGTGCAATTTCTGCTTCTCACCATCCCTTGGATGGACAGCCTATCTCCTCACAGCCGCTTGTGGTGCGTTTCATGAGAGGGCTCTTATTGACCAAGCCTCCCATCAGGCCACCACCGGTAGCATGGGATCTTAATGTCTTCTTAGGGAAGCTTCTCAAGCCACCTTTTGAACCTTTAGCCACAACATCACTAAAGTTTCTCTCATAGAAGTTTATCTTCCTAATTGCCCTCACTTCAGCTAGACACATTAGTGACTGACTAGACATTAGTGACTCATCATTTAATGCCAAAGATGGTGTCTCCTTTCCATCTCTATCAATCAGTTTACTTTCCTGTCTTTTTCCCTAGACCGCATTCCTCTAGGGCAGAGGCAACCTTGCACACCCTTGACTGCAAGCTTGCCTTAGCATTTTATCTTCAAAGGACTCGAGAGCACCACAGAGCTTCACAGTTGTTCATTTCCTTTGACCCTAGTCACTTGGGTCTTCCACTTGCAAAGGCAGGACTATCCCTTGAAGGGCACATCACTGCCCATAATATTCGTGCTATGGCTGCCTCAACTGCAAACCTACAATCTGTGGCCATTGAAGAAATCTGCAAAGCAGCTACCTGGTCTTCAGTACATACCTTTGCTGCTCATTACTGTCTTGACAAGGACTCCACCGGGATGCCATGTTTAGTCAGGCTGTACTCCAGCACTACTTTCAGACTTAGGGCAACTCCTACCCTCCATCCCAGAATTCAACAATACCAGACATCCATGGAGGATCCATGACCTCTTGTTGCCTATTCTGAGGCAAATCTACCAATTCTGAGGTCATTTCTCTGGCATCTGGGAGCCTAGGGAGTCTCATATGTGAAGACTACATTCCTACTTGTTCCTGGAGATAGTGTAATTACTCACCTGTAACAAGTGATCTCCGGGAACAGCAGGAATTTAGTCTTGACAACCCACCCTCCTCCCATAGGAATTGTAGGGTTTCTCTTTTCTCTCCTTTTATCTCAGCTACAAAGTCAGCTGAGGAGGGAGAGTTGCAAGGGCAGGAAGGCAACAATGCAGGCGCAGTGGGATGCTCCCAAAGGCTTTCCTATTGGACGCTAGGGAGTGTTCCCGCGCGGGCTCAGTCAGTACCAACATCACCCATATGTGAAGACTAAATTCCTGCTGTTCCCGGAGATCACCTGTTACAGGTGAGTAACTACACTTTATCATTCCTGTATGCATTTAAATTATTTAATATGCTAGTTGAGTTACATTTATGCAAACATGCCACAGAATTGCTGCTTAATGTTGAAAAATCTGCAACAGGAAACTGGGTCCCAAAATCTATATCCTAAGTTTGCATGAAAATCTGTTGATTGTTTGCTGTTGGTGTACTCTCTAGAAATGTGCTTTTCCTAAATATCCTTATACAGAAAGGTGCTCTTTTCATTGACTACACACTATTTCAAAGTGGAAGGAGGAGGAGAGCGATCGGTCTGTGTCACTTTTGGGTTTTTTTTCTTTGTGAAAGCCATGGCCATCTTGATTGTAACAGAAAATTATTTGGAATTTGGCCTTGAAACAGGTAACAACCAAAGAAATTTTTCAGAATTGTTATTAGCCAAGACATTTAATTTTAAATGATTATCTTTCACAGATGCTTAAAAGTAGGGAATAGTGTATGTCTGTTAGATGCATACTTAACATTTTATTTATACCTTTTGACCTTTTGCTGTAGTATAGCACAAATAATAGAGACTGTTGGTGTTCTGTATGACTTATTTTGATTATGGTCTTTGTTTTTTGGCTTTTTTACCTTTGCACGTCATATTTGGTTTTACAGTCATAATACTGGAATGTTACTGAAATGTTTAAGATGATAAAGAATGCATTATCAGTGACGTTTTTTCAAATACTCTTAATTGCCAAGTTGTATTGTATTGCATTGCATTGTGCTGCTAATTTATGGAAAAATCACACTAGACATTCAGGCAACTTTAGTGGACAAGATGTTCAAATTTCTACTATTTTGCATCCACATAAAAATTCCATGTATGTCACTGCGCTAAAATATTTTCTGCTGCAGGTTTTTCTAATTTTTCGGAAAGTGCTGTGCAGTTCCTTGAAAAGCAAGGTGTGGAATCCCAGTAAGTTTCTAAACATATCAAGAAAATGAGCTATTATACTAAATAAAAAAATTAGTCTGCTGGCCAATACTGGTTGAAATGGGCAAGTTGGAGCCTAGTTCAAGCTTGGCTGTTTGCCCATAAAATTGTTGGCAGAGTAATTTTCAAATGTGTTAAATGGAACATTATTATGGATAATAAAATTGGAAAGAGATGTTTATGTGAAAAGGGAGGATCTTTGTATCCAAACATCATCTTTTTGCATACTTTTACTCAGACCTTGCTTTTTCATCTTTTATTGTTTTTTCTCATTGTGTTTGATAAAAATATATAGGTGCTAGAGCCATGGTATGCTACTTTACTACTGGTTGTTTAGCGCTACTGTTGGTAGTGCTCTGCAAGATGGAACTATTGTTTTATTTCATTTCCCATGTTTTTGATGCTGCACCATCATAGAAGATACGTGGTGAAAAAAGGAGTGGTTACTTACCTGTAAGTGGTTCTCCGTGGACAGCAGGATAAATCAGCCTGGCACCTTTTGCATACCACTGTAAAGCTTTAAGAAGTAGGCCATTTTCATAGTTTACTACTACCGAATGGGTTCCATACAAAGCAGTGATTAGAGCTTAGAAACAGGGAGTTTAAGTGAGGCATACTTGAAATGAATTGAAGTGGATAGAGAATTGAATGCTAATGTGTGTAAGGTTCCGTGGAGCACTTATTTGTACCCTGTATAGTGCAGGCTGGAAGAAAAAACATGAACTAACATTGCAATGAGGGCATCCTAGGCCCCTCTGAGTTGATGAACAGTTGTGGTTACCACGAAGCTGGGCTCTAAAAGCAGTGGACTACGCTAACAGTGGTGGTTTACTCTGCTGTCTATCCACCATCAGAACCACCAGAATGCAGAAGGCAAAAGATGCAGACGCATGCCTCCACCTAGGAGTGTTTGCAGAAGTGAGGCCAGGAATTTTTGAGGAATTGGAAGTGGAGATTTGTTTTTATTTTAGTTTTTTGAAAGTTAAAACATGAGCTGGAACAGTTTTTTGGCCTACAGTCTGGGATGGTTGATTATTGTGTCAGTTAAACAGGAAGCCGGCGTAACTGGCAGATAATAAAGGGTGCTCCTGCCTTTGTTAATATCATAGATGGATGGATTTAATGAGGAAAAATTGCTTAAGCCTCAACATCAGCAAGGACTTAAGAACTGTTCAGGCCTCCTCCTCTTTGTTTTTTTCTTGGTACTATCATGGTGGACAAGGGAAAAAAACAAACCTGAACCAAAGGTTCAGGCGCAGTTATCAGTGATGCAAAAAAACTCCCTCAGAAGATGGTTCCAATGCCGGGTCACTGGCACTCAGCTCGAGCTGTGGTGCATCCCTGATGCCTAATCATAGGCCTTTGAGTGTTTTTACCCCCTACACACTTTAATCAGAAGCAATTAAAGGCCTGGCTAGAACGCAGTATTGGCCAGTGGTAGAAAGGAGTCCATTGTGTGAGGCACAGTTCTTGTGTCTTCACTGCTGTAGACATTAACATTCATGCCATGAGACACAGTGGGATTACGATGTCAAGAACCATGCATGCTAAATTTGAGCTCCCTTGAGCTCCTCTCTTGTAGAAAGCTGTGTAAGGTCATCTTGGGTCCTTTGGCATTTGCTTTAGAGAAGAAAGTAAAGGGGTTTTTTACCTTCAGAGTGAAAATGTCCTGCAGGAGGCGAGTCTGAGACTTTTGGGATTTTGGCTGATTTCTGGTATAATATAAGATCTCAAGAGCCTTTGTGATGGTTCTGTTCCATCACATAAAAACATCCCATGGATACCGAAGCTGGGCCCTTAGGAGTTGCAGCTGCATTTTGTTAGGGCAAAAGTACACAAATCTTTGAAATGGCTGGTTTTTTCTTCATAGAAAACGTTCCATCTGTGCTGTGCCTAGGCCCATTGGAATTTACATCTGTTCAGATGTGATAGACTAATGTGGTGTATCCTTGCCACGGCAAAAAATATAAAAAACCCTTTCATGAAAAGAACTCTTAAAAACAAATAAGCAAAGAAAGAGCACATATTTGTTCCTGCTTGGCTAGGTGGATGAAGTAGACTGAATGGGGTGAGGGCAGCAATCAGGTAACAGGGATACTCACACATGCCCAGAGTTTTTCCAGATTTTTCTCGACTCTGGGAGAGCGGATCCAACCTCAATGCCATCAGGGATGATGTCACCCATGTATGTATGGCTGATTTATATCCAGCTTATCCATGCAGAAAGCTTCTAATGTGATTCAGTCACTATGAAAGCTTTGAATTTTCAAGTTAATTACATACATTTTATTACATTTTTTTGGAACTTTTGTGCATATTCAGAAATACGTAGAATTTCACATATTTTGTTTCTGCTTCAGTGTCCTGTTAGCACTTCATTTTGTCCTCTAGTAAACTACAAAGATGTGCAAGTTAAAGCGATGGGATCGGTTCATCCTGATAGGCTGCTGCTTATTCTCTGTTGCTTTAGTTTGTGTATTTTTGCTGGTCTAAATAAATGTCTGCCATTCACATATACCTATTTTAACATCTTTCTTTGAATATATCTTCTAATTGGCCAATTTAAAAAAGACATATTCTCCAGGACCAAGCAGGAAGTCAGTCCTCACATATGGGTGACGTCGGCGCCGACGGAGCCCTCGCGGAGCAATTTTCCCCAGCTTTCAAAGAAAGCCTTTGGGAATTGCAGCACGCATGCGCGGTCCCCTTCCCGCCCAAGGGTGCCATCTTAGCCAGTCTTCTTTTTCCGCGGAGCCCTACAGACGTGGTCTTCTTGTCCCCGCTGAAAAAGTTGATTTTTCGTGATTTATTTCTCTTTTTTCTTCGGTTCGACGCCGGTCTCTTTCCTGCCCGGACTCGCGACGCCGTTGCGAGTCCTTCTCTTATTTTTCGGTTTTTCTGATTTTCTGTCAGTTTCGTTTTCGGTTTTTCGCTGGCAGCCCGGTCCTTTGACCTTTCAGGGGCCCTTTTTCCCCCGATGGCTGCCAGTGGTTTCAAGAGGTGTGTTCAGTGTGACAGAAATATGTCACTCACTGACACACACGATAATTGCCTACGCTGCCTTGGCCCGGATCACGAGGAACTGATCTGTGGGGCCTGCAGCAAAATGTCCTCCAAAGCGTTAAGGAGTCGGCAGCATCAGCGGGAACGAATCTTCGCTGATCCCACCCGTACCCGGACCTCGACGGAGGCCTCGGCGTCCAGAGGCTCCAGCTCTGACCATCGCCGGAGTTCCTCCGACAGGGGTTCTCCCTCCGGGGACCATCATCGGAAGGTGAAACCCGCGAGGGCGGCGTCGGTGGACGCTCCTGGCTCCGCGAGGGCCAGGTCGCATAGCCCCGATAGCCGTCCCGGGTCTTTGGAGAAGGAACATCTCCCGAAGCGACCTCGTCTGGAATCGGAGTTGCCTGCTCGGGTAAGTCCTGTAGTCCTCCTGGACTCGCCTCCGAGGGGTCCGACGTCGGGCCCGATGCCGTCGGGGCCCGAGTCGGGGGCTGCTGGGTCACCTGAGGTCGGACTCAGGTTGACGGCCTTGGAGAGCAGACTATCTGCCTTCATGGACCAGCAGCGGGCACTGATCGCTAGCCTCGCTGGCGCCTCTGCCCCGACCGCCGGGACGTCGACGTCTAAGTCGACCCCGGAGACCGAGCCGATCCTCGAGTCCATGCGGGCTCGAGTCGATCCTCGGTCGAGGTCACCCTCGGCCTCCCGTTCGGGACCGAGGTCGTCGACGCCGACTCCCTCGGCGTCGGGGCGGCCGACGCCTCCGCCCGCCCGGACCGACCCCACCGATTCCTCCTCGGAGTCGGCCTGGGAGTCTGAAGAGGAAGAGTCACCTGATTCTTTTCGGACTTGGTGTGTCCCCTCGGACTCACCTGAGTCCGAACCTCGGAAACAGTCCCCTCCGGAGGATGCCCGGTTCTCGGACTTCGTCAGGGATATGGCCAAGGCTTTGGCCTTCCCTGCGGATCCCGAGGAGGAGCCTCGAGCCGAGGAACTCGACGCCCTTCAGTATGACTCTCCCGCCAGGGAGCACTTTACTGTACCGGTTCCTCCCATGCTGGAACGACTACTCTTTCGCATGTGGGAGAGTCCGGCATCGTCGCCGGTATTAAGCAAGCGGGTCGATTCCATCTATCGAGTCCGCAAGAGCCCTGGCTTCCAAAAAGCACAGCTGCCGCACCATTCCATGTTGGTGGAATCGGCCATGCATAGGCTTAAGAGCCAAAAGATGCACTCCTCGGTGCCTCCTGGCAGGGAGGCCCGCAACCTGGATTGCCTCGGCAAGAAGTGTTTCCAGGGCTCTATGCTTGCTTGTCGGGTCCAGACCTACCAGCTCTACATGGGCATGTACCTTAGAGATCTGGCTAAAAGAGCTAGCCGGGTTCTCCGCTGGGCTGTCCGAGGAACCTTTGCGGAGGTTCCTAGCCTTGACAACTGGTATTCGGGAATGCTCCAAATTCATTTCTCGAGCAGCCTATGATGGCTTTGAAGCATCGGCTCGAGTGGCCGCAGCCGGCATCGGTGCCCGCCGACAGGCTTGGCTTCAGTCGTCTGACCTTGAACCCTGGGTGCAGGACAAGTTGGTCGATGTCCCCTGCTGAGGTGAGAACCTCTTTGGCAAGCCCATGGCTGAGAAGGCTGCACAAATTGAGACGGAAACTCTCACCAGGACTAGGCTCTCTAGGAAGACCTCCGCCCCTTCCCAGAAGAAGAAGGGCTCGGGAAAGAAGTCCTTTTACCCGAGAAAGGCGGCTGCCTATAAACACTACCCTCAATATCAGGTCTCCGCAGCTCCCCAACAGGGTCAGCAGGCCAAGGGACGGGGTAACGGGTCCCGTAGGCAGCAAGCCCCCAAGCCTGCACCACCGGCCCCTGCTCAGCAGGGTGGGGGTTTTTTGACTTCATCAGCATAGCCTCTCCCCCTCAGCTGGTTCCTCCCAGCACAGGAGGCCGGCTGGTTCACTTTGCCCACAGGTGGTCCAACATCACATCAGATGCCTGGGTGCTTCAGGTTGTGAGAGAAGGCTATCTTCTCCACTTCCACCAGGTCCCTCCCTCCTATTTCCCGGGAGAACCTCCACGACTCCCTCTGCACAGGGACTTACTCCTTCAGGAGTTAGCAAGTCTTCTTCAGGAACAGGCTGTGGAACCGGTGCCCCACCACCTGAGGGGTCAAGGCTTCTATTCCAGGTATTTCCTAATACCAAAAAGAACGGGAGGCCTCAGACCCATCCTGGACTTGCGCAACCTCAACAAGTTCCTTGTCAGGGAGAAGTTCAAGATGCTTACCCTTGGAATCCTTCTGCCCTACCTCCAGCAGGGAGATTGGCTATGCTCCTTGGATCTAAAGGATGCCTACACGCACATCCTCATCCACCCAAGCCACCGCCAATACCTAAGGTTTGTGGTGGCAGGAAATCATTACCAGTACAGAGTACTGCCCTTTGGCCTATCCTCCGCACCACGAGTCTTCACAAAATGTCTCGCGGTGGTGGCGGCTTATCTCCGGCTTCACGGCCTCTGTCTTTCCGTACCTAGACGACTGGCTCATCAGAGCGTCGTCCTCTCCAGAAGTCACAAAAGCCACACACCGCACTGTGACTCTTCTGCAGTACTTGGGCTTTGTCATAAACTTCGCAAAGTCCACTTTGCTCCCCTCGCAAGATCTCGAGTTCATCGGCGCAAGATTGCACACTCTGCAGGCCCGAACTTTCCTGCCTCTCGACAGGGCTCAACGGCTCATGGACCTAGCCGGCCGTTTTCGCAGCCAGTCCCTGGTCTCAGCCAGGCGCTTCCTGAGACTGCTCGGCCATATGGCTTCCACCGTCCACGTGACCCCCAATGCCCGCCTGAATATGCGGCCTGCTCAGTGGTGCCTTTGCAAGCAGTGGCAACAGGCCACGGGCGGCCTAGCCGACTTAGTGCGCATCTCCGGCCCGCTGGCCTCTTCTCTACAGTGGTGGCTTCATCGGCCGAACCTGGTGCTCGGAATGCCTTTTCAGTCTCCTCCGCCGGCTCAAGTGCTGACGACCGATGCTTCTCTCCTAGGATGGGGAGCGCATTGCCAAGGGGCATGTACTCAGGGTCTCTGGACCACGTGGGAGTCTGCGCAGCAGATCAACTTCCTGGAGCTCAGAGCAATCCGTCTGGCTCTCAAGGCTTTCTCCCACCTGACTTCTCACCAGTCCGTCCTTGTCCAGACGGACAATCAAGTTGCCATGTTCTACGTGAACAAACAGGGAGGCACGGGCTCCTTCCTTCTCTGTCGAGAAGCACAGAGGCTCTGCTCTTGGGCCGTCAGCCACGGCATTCTTCTCAAGGCAGTTTATCTCCCAGGCCAAGAAAATTGCCTGGCGGACAAACTCAGCAGGATCCTCCAGCCGCACGAGTGGCGCCTGGATCCCTTGGTGCTTCAGAAACTTTTTCTGAAGTGGGGCCTCCCCACGATGGATCTCTTTGCCAGTCCTCTCAACCGGCAACTTCCTCGCTTCTGCTCTCGGCAGCCGCATCCCCTTCGAGTAGCGGCGGATGCTTTTCTGCTCTCATGGTCGAAAAGCCTTCTGTATGCCTTTCCTCCCATACCGCTAGTCTCTCGAACTCTTTTCAAGGTTCTCCGAGACAAAGCTTCCATGATCCTGATAGCTCCTCGCTGGCCCAGGCAGCCGTGGTTTCCACTCCTGCTGCAATTAGCGGTGGAGGATCTGTTCCCTCTGGGGTTTCAACCAGATCTCCTAACACAGGATCAGGGGTCCCTGCTACACCCAACCTCAGATCTCTACATCTGATGGCCTGGCTGCTGAAAGGGTAGTCCTTGCTCCCCTTCTACTGCCGGCAGAGGTGGAAGAGGTCGTCCTAGCTTCCCGGCGACCTTCTACCCGCAAATGCTACGCCCTTAAATGGCGTCGCTTTTCCGCTTGGTGTGCCCAGCAGTCTCAGGATCCCTTCTCCTGCTCGGTGTCGGTGATCTTGCAGTACTTGCTCTACCTCTCTAATCTGGGACTTAAGTCCAACTCCGTCAAAGTTCACCTCAGTGCTCTTTCAGCACATCATGTACCGGTGGACGGCAGACCTCTTTCCAGCGACCCTCTCGTAGCGAGGTTTCTCAGAGGTCTCCTTCTACTTAAACCACCTCTGCGCCCGCCAGCACCTGACTGGGATCTGAATGTGGTTTTACAGCGGATCACCTGTCCGCCTTTTGAACCTATGGCTACCTGTTCTCTCCGTTTTCTTTCTTGGAAAACCTTATTCCTGATAGCCCTCACTTCCGCAAGGCGCGTAAGTGAATTGCAGGCCCTCGTGTCTGATCCCCCTTACACTCGGTTCTACAAAAATAGGGTAGTCCTACGGACTCACCCGAAATTTCTTCCAAAAGTGGTCTCCCCTTTTCACATCAATCAGGAGGTGGTACTTCCGACCTTCTTTCCCAGGCCACACTCCAGCCGAACTGAAATGGTCCTGCATACCCTGGACTGTAGAAGGGCGTTGAACTTCTACCTTGACCGTACGCGGGAGCACCGTAAAGCTGCTCAGCTTTTCGTGTCTTTCGACCCCAATAAATTGGGGCTCCCTGTCTCCAAGCGTACTCTGTCCATCTGGGTTGCTGACTGTATCGCTTGGGCTTATGGGGCAGCCGGACTCTCCCTAGATAGTCGGGTCACGGCTCATTGTGTTCGGGCGAAGGCTACGTCAGTGGCTTACCTCCGCTCTGTTCCATTGGCAGACATCTGCCGGGCCGCTACTTGGTCTTCGAGCCAGACTTTTGCGGTCCATTACTGCCTCGAGAGGGAGTCCCGCAGGGACAGTGCTTTCGGACAGGCAGTCCTCCGAAATCTCTTCGAGGTTTGAGCAACTCCTACCCTCCATCCCGGATGGGGGCTACCGGTGGGTAATAATTCAGTGAAGATTCCTTCCTTCTGTACTGCTGAGCTAGAGGGAGCTCATTTTTGTGCTTAGGGTCTCCGGTAGCCTTAAGCTTGGGAGTCCCATATGTGAGGACTGACTTCCTGCTTGGTCCTGGAGAAAGCGTAGTTACTCACCTGTAACAGGTGTTCTCCAGGAGCAGCAGGAATCAGTCCTCACAACCCTCCCTCCTCCCCTTGGAGTTGCAATTATCTGCTTTAGTTTTTTTGCAAATTTTTATGCTGTCTTTTAGCTATGTCATCCGACTGGCTAAGATGGCACCCTTGGGCGGGAAGGGGACCGCGCATGCGCGCTGCAATTCCCAAAGGCTTTCTTTGAAAGCTGGGGAAAATTGCTCCGCGAGGGCTCCGTCGGTGCCGACGTCACCCATATGTGAGGACTGATTCCTGCTGCTCCTGGAGAACACCTGTTACAGGTGAGTAACTACGCTTTTTTTTCATGCTGCCTTTTTCTCAACAAATGAGTTCTTGGAGCAGAGCATTTCCCCAGCTTTCAAGGAAAGCCTTTGGGAATGCAGTGCGCATGCGCGGTCCCCTTCCCACCCAAGGGTGCCATCTTGCTTAGTCTTTCTTTTTCCGCGGAGCCCAACAGACGTGAGTTTGTGTCACTCGGTAAAAGTAGATTTTTTTCTGCGATTTTCGCTTTTTCTGATCCGGTTCGACGTCGGTTCCCCTTCCCGCCTGGGCTCGGTACACCAGTATCGAGTTCGGTATTCTTTTTTCGTTTTTTGTCCTTCGTGCCGTTTTTTGTTGTTTTCACTGGCAGCCCTGTCTTTTGAACTTGCAGGGGCCCTTTTTCCCCCGATGGCTGCCAGCGGGTTCAAAAAATGTGATTGGTGCAAGAAACTTATGTCTCTCACCGATACACATGACTGCTGCCTTCGATGCCTCGGGCCCAACCATGACCCATTGGCCTGAGGTCCGTGCGGCAAAATGTCCTCAAAGGCACTTCAGAGCCGTCAGCATCAACGTGAGAGAATTTTCTCAGAGTCTGCGTCCGGCCGGGCCCGGACTTCATCAGAGGCCTCGAATCTCGGGAGTCTGAACCTGAGTACTGTCGTGGTTCCTCTGAAAGGGGGTCTCCCACCCGGGAGCACAAAAGGAAAAAGAAGCTCGTGAGGGCGTCGTCTGTGGAAGCTCCTGGGTCCTCGAGGGCCAGGTCGCGTAGCCCTGACCGCCACCCAGGGCTCTCAGAGTCGGAGAGGCCGTCCAAGCTACCTCGTATGGAGCCGGAGTCCCCGAGTCACGTAAGTACTGTTGTCCTCGTGGACTCTCCTCCAGGAGAGCCGACATCGGGCCCGACACCGCCGGGGCCTGAGTCGGAGGCTGCTGGGTCTCCTGAGCTTGGACTCAGGTTGACGGCCTTGGAGAGCAGCTTGGCTGCCTTCATGGAACAGCAGCGGGTGCTGATCACCGGTCTGACCGGTGCATCTGCCCCGACCACCGGGACCATGACGTCTAAGTCGACCCTGGAGACCTAGCCGATCCTAGAGTCCATCAAGTCTTGAGTCAATCTTCGGTCAAGGTCCCCCTTGACCTCCCGTGCGGGTCCGAGGTCATCGACGCCAGTGCCCTCAGCGTCGGGGTGGGTAACACCGAAGCCCACACAGCCGGAGCCGCTCGACTTCCCCTTGGAGGAGTCGGTGTGAGAGATGGAGGACGAGGAGTATCCGGACACCTTCCAGACTCGGTGCGTCCCTTCGGACTCACTGGAGTCTGAGCCTCTGAGAAGGTCCCCCCTGAGGATACCCAGTTCTCGGACTTCGTAAGGGACATGGCCAAGGCTTTGGCATTCCCTGCGGACACCAAGGAGGAGCCTCGAGCAGAGGAGCTCGATGCCCTCTAGTATGACTTTCCTCCGAAGGAAGCCTTTACTGTACCGGTTCCTCCGAAGCTGGAACGGCTGCTCTTCCGTATGTGGGAGGCACCGGCCTCGGTGCCGGTTCTTAGCAAACGGGTCGATTCCATTTATCGAGTCCGTAAGAGCCCTGGGTTCCAAAAGGCGCAGCTACCACACAATTCCATGGTTGTGGAATCGGCCATGCACCACCTGAAGAGTGAGAAGATGCACTCTTTGGTGTCCCCCGGCCGGGAGGCCCGGAACCTGGATACACTCGGTAGAAAGTGCTTCCAGGGCTCTATGCTATCTTGCCGTGTCCAGACTTACCAGCTGTACATGGGCATGGAGATTGCCGGGTTCTCAGCTGGCCTCTCCAAGGAACCCTTCCAGAGGTTCAAAACCTTGTCTACAGGGATCCGAGAGTGCTCTTAGTTTATCTCTCTAGCAGCCTATGATGGCTTTGAGGCTTCAGCCTGGGTAGCCACGGCCGGCATCGGTGCACGCCATCAGGCCTGGCTACAGTCATCGGACTTGGAGTCATGGGTGCAGGACAAGTTGGTCGATGTCCCCTGCCGAGGTGACAACCTATTTGGTAAGCCCATGACTGAAAAGGCTGCAGAAATCGAGATTGAGACTCTCACCAGGACAAGGCTGTCCAGAAAAACTTCTGCCCCTTCTCAAAAAAAGAAGGGCTCGGAAAAGAAGCCCTTTTTCCCAAGGAAGGGTGCTGCCTACAAATCCTACCCTCAATATCAGGCCTCTCCAGCTCCCCAACAGGGCAAGCAGGCCAAGGGGCAGGGGCATGGGCCCAGTAGGCAGAAGACCCCCAAGCCGCCAGCTCCTGCACAGCAGGGAGCGGGGTTTTGACTCACACAGCATAGCCTCTTCTCCACCGCTGGCTCCACTCAGCACAGGAGGTTGGCTGACCCTGTACTCCTACAGGTGGCCAGTCATCACAGGGGATACCTGGGTACTCAGCATAGTCCAAAAGAGCTACATGCTCCACTTCCACCAGCTACCCCCTCCTACTTTCCAGGGGAGCCTCCAAGACTCCCTCTACACAGAAACCTCCTCCTTCAGGAGTTGACAAGTCTTCTAAAGGAACAGGCGGTGGAACCGGTGCCTCACCACCTGGAAGGGCAAGGCTTCTACTCCAGGTACTTCTTGGTGCCGAAAAGGACAGGAGGCCTCCTAGACTTGCGAAACCTAAACAAGTTTCTGGAGAGGGGAAAAGTTCAAGATGCTTACCCTTGGGATACTGCTGCCCTACCTCCATCAGGGAGACTGGCTATGCTCCTTTGACCTAAAGGATGCTTATACTCACATCCTCATTCATCCAGACCACAGACAATATCTCAGGTTTGTGGTGAGAGGAAACCATTTTCAGTACAGGGTACTTCCCTTTGGCCTAACCTCTGCCCCCAGGGTTTTCACCAAATGTCTGGCGGTGGTGGAGGCCTATCTCAGGAATCAGGGAATTTTTATCTTCCCATACCTGGATGACTGGTTCATCAAGGGCCAGTCTCTCCAGGAGGCCAGACAAGCCACTCTTCGCACTGTCTCTCTTCAGCATCTGGGCTTTGTCATAAAACTACGCAAAGTCCACTTTGCTCCCCTCTCAGAACCTAGAGTTTATAGGGGTGAGACTAGACACCCTTCAGACAAGAGCTTACTTGCCCGAGGACAGGGCCCACAGATTGTTGGAGTTGGCAAACCAGTTCCAAAGCAATTCTCAGGTCTCCGCCAGACACTACCTGTGACTTCTGGGCCATATGGCATGCACGGTACATGTGACTCCGAATATCCGTCTGCACATGCGGGTTTCTCAGTATGCCTCAGAGCTCAGTGGGTGCAGGCCACAGGTGACCAAGACAGAGTAAAGGTGTCCAAACAACTTTTGGACTCCTTACAGTGGTGGCTACATCTCCAAAACCTTCTCATGGGGGTATCTTTTCAGGCTCCAGCACACACAAGGGTGCTGACAACCGATGCTTTCTTAAAGGGCTTGGGTGCACATTGCCAGGGCACGTGCACTCAAGGTCTCTGGTCTCCTTAGGAGGCCACGCTGCAGATCAGTCTTTTGGAGCTGCGAGCAATCCTCTTAACTCTACAAACATTTTCTCATGCCCTCTCTCACCAGTCTGTTTTGGTTCAGATGGACAATCAGGTGGCAATGTGAACAAACAAGGGGGCACGGGGTCCAGGCTCCTATGTCAAGAGGCGCTGGCCCTTTGCTCCTTTGCAGTAAAACAAGGCATGTTTCTCAAAGCAGTTTATCTACCTGGACAGGAGAGTTTCCTAGCAGATAAGCTAAGCAGGATTCTCCAGCCTCACGAATGGCAGTTGAATTCATGGGTGGTCCAGCAGATCTTCCTCCGCTGGGGACTGCCGTCCATCGATCTCTTTGCCAGTCTGCAAAACCGTCAGCTGCTCAGGTTTTGCTCCAGATAGCCGCATCCCCTGAGGATGGCAGCAGATGCTTTTCTGATCTCTTGGTCTACGGGCCTCCTGTATGCATTTCCTCCCACGCCCCTGGTGGCCCAAACTCTGTTCAAGATTCTCCGGGACAAGGCCTCGGTGATTCTGGTAGCCCCCAGATGGCCCAGGCAACCGTGGTTTCCACCTCTGCTCCAGTTGGCGGTGGAAACTCCATTCCCTCTGGGGTTGCAACCCGATCTCTTGTCTCAGGATCAGTTATCCCTTCTGTACCCCAATCTCAGGTCCCTCAATCTGATGGCCTGGCTGCTGAAAGGATAGTGCTAGCTCCCTTGCTTCTATCTAAGGAGGTTGAGGAGGTGGTTTTGGCCTCTAGGAGGCAGTCCACCAGAAAGTCCTATGCCCTCAAGTGGCATAGGTTTACGGTATGGTGTGCTCAGCGCAATGAAGATTCTTTCTCTTGCCTTGTGCTAGTAGTACTGCAGTATCTACTTCACCTGTCAGACATAGGCCTTAAGTCTAACTCTGTTCGGGTCCACCTCAGTGCTCTTTCAGCGCACCACTCCCCGGTGGAGGGACAGTCTCTGTCGGTTCATCCCTTGGTGTCCCGTTTTCTCAGAGGTCTGCTTCTCAAGCCTCCAGTTCGTCCACCGGCCACTGAGTGGGATTTGAACATTGTCTTGCAACAACTTACTCACCCACCGTTTGAGCCGATGGCTAATTGCCATTTGCGCTTCCTTTCTAGCCGTTGATGGCATCAAAATGGCAGACGAAAGTTAAGCACCTAGGGAAGAACCACCCAAACTATGGTTACACGATGCAAGGTTCCACATTAGGAACCACCACCCAGGAAAAAGATTTAGGCGTCATTGTGGATACCATGTTAAAACCCTCGGCCCAGTGTGCAGCGGCGGCCAAGAGAGCAAATATAATAGGTATCATATATATCGTTCCATGTGAGACCGCACCTTGAATATTGTGTGCAGTTCTGGTCGCCGTATCTTAAAAAGGATATAGCGATATTAGAAAAGGTTCAGAGAAGAGCCACCAAAATGGTAAAGGGGATGGAAGGATACTCCTATGAAGAAAGGCTAAAAAGGTTAGGGCTCTTTAACCTGGAAAAGAGATGGCTGAGGGGAGCTATGATAGAAGTCTATAAATTAATGAACGGAGTGGAACAGGTAAACATAGATCGATTGTTTACGTTATCAGAATATAGAAAGACTAGGGGACATGCAATGAAGCTACAGGGTAAACTATTTATTTAAGACTAATAAAAGAAAATATTTCTTCACTCAATGTGTAATCAAACTCTGGAATTTGTTACCGGAGGATATAGTAAATGATGTTAGTGTAGCTGGGTTTAAAAAAGGTTTGTACAAGTTCCTGGAGGAAAGGTCCATAAACCATTATTAAGAAGGGACCCAGGATATCAGTGCTTGACCCAGTACAAGCATTGTGGAACCTGTGTCTTTTGGGGAAACATCTAGGTACGTATGACCTAGATTGGCCACTGTTGGAAACAGAATACTGGGCTTGATGGACCTTGGTCTGACCCAGTATGGCATATCTTATGTTCTTGGAAAGCGCTCTTCCTGGTAGCTCTTACCTCGACCAGACGTGTGAGTGAACTACAAGCTCTGGTTTCTGATAGACCGTATACATACGGACCCATCCGTAGTTCCTTCCAAAAGTGATCTCCTCTTTCCACCTCAACCAGGAGGTGGTTCTTCTGACCTTCTTTCCCAGGCTGCATATCAGCCGGGCTGAAACAGTCTTGCATACCCTGGACTGTAAGAGGGCGTTGTCTTTTTACATAGAACGTGCACAGGGGCATCGAAGGGCTACTCAGCTCTTCGTCTCCTTTGACCCTAATAAGATGGGGTTGCCTGTCTCCTAGCATACGTTGTCCACTTGGGTAGCAGATTGTATCGCCTGGGCATACAAGGCAGCCGACCTCCCCTTGCAGGGTCGAGTCACGGCCCACCATGTCAGGGCAAAAGCCGTTTCAGTAGCTCATCTCCGCTCTGTTCCGTTGGCAGACATCTGCCGTACCACTACTTGTTCTTTAAGCCAGACCTTTGCAGCTCATTACTGCCTCGAGAGAGAGTCCCAGAGGGACAGTGCTTTTGGACAGACAGTACTCCGTAATCTCTTTGAGGTTTAGGTAACTCCTACCCTCCAGCCCTTGTGTTGGGCTACCGTATGGGGGCATTCTCAGAGTATATTCTTATCACGGATGCTGAGGCTCTTGAGAGGGAGCCATTTTTTCAGCTTTGGGTTCCCGGTAACCTAGAGCTGGGGAGTCCCATATGTGAGGACTGACTTCCTGCTTGGTCCTGCAGAAAGAGTAGTTACTCACCTGTAACAGGTGTTCTCCAGGAGCAGCAGGAATCAGTCCTCATGACCCTCCCTCCTCCCCTGGAGTTGCAGTCATATACTTTATTTATATTTTTTTAATGTCTTTTAGCTACGTCATCAGACTGAGCAAGATGGCACCCTTGGGCGGGAAGGGGACCGCGCATGCGCGCTGCATTCCCAAAGGCTTTCCTTGAAAGCTGGGGAAATGCTCTGCACGAGGGCTCCGTCGGCGCCGACATCACCCATATGTGAGGACTGATTCCTGCTGCTCCTGGAGAACACCTGTTACAGGTGAGTAACTACTCTAAATGGTTGATAGAATCTGTTAAAATAAGTATGTACTTAAGGGGCTAAACTTTCAAATGCTTGTGTGTTAGATGTGTAAAGCAGGAGTGTAGACATTCAAATTGTAAAAATATATAATGAATACGACTGCAGAAGCATATAAAAAAATTCTCTAAACTAATTTCAACAATGTGCCTCATCTTGAGCGAAAGTGATGAACTTTCAAGACAGGCCTTGACAAATTTCCTTGGAATCTGGGAGCCCGCTGGCAAAACCTAGGTCAGTGCACACCACGCTTCCCAAAAAGGTGTATTGCAGGGTTTTTGTTTAGGTTTTAGGACCTGATTTTCACATTTTCCGTGGGGAAAAAACATAATAAATCAGGTTCTTAATGGACCGCTGCACAGTGCCAACAATCCTACTCCTCACTCTCCCACCAGCCGCCACTGACCCTTTAAGCTACACTTGTGAGATGCGGAGGTGGGACGCCTGTGTGTAGTGTGCTGCTGGAGGTGGGCTGCCTGCGTGTGTTTGTGTTGCGGAGGAGGTGGGGTTCCTGTGTGTGTGGTTCTGGGGTGGAGTTGCCTACATGTGTGTAGTCATAGAAGTACGCACCTTTTGCATATACACATTCTGCCCGTTATCCTCCAACCCCTTGCAGTCTTCCCTCTCCCCACCCCACCCCCTCTGCTGTCCTCTCCAGCCCTCCAAATCTGTTTCCCTTCCCAGACTCTCTCCCCTTCTCCCACCCACCTTTCACCTGCCCCCCTACCCTACATTCCTCTCACCATTCTTTATTTAGCCTGCTGCCCCTTTAAATTTCTTAAGCCATCTACAGTTATGGTCAGCGTTATTGACACCCTTGCATTTTAGGTATGTTGTGTATAACATTTCGAGAAATAATTAGACATATGTCATCATAATAATTTAATATGTTCAAAGGTATACAACAACAAAAAATGTTAGACATGGTAATTTCTGTGACAAAATCAAAATATGACCCAGACAGGGTTAATGGCACCCTTCACCAATATTTGGTTGCACAACCCTGCATGTACTTCCTCGACTTGGCACTGATGATAGCCTCCAAACGTTTCTTGTAGCTGTCTATAAGTTTCGTACATCTCTCTGTTGGTAGTTTCTCCCATTCTTCAACTGTTAGCTGACATCACTGCCTATTGCAGCATTTAAAAGCAGTTGGGCTGCAGAGGCACAGAAGAGGGAGATCAGTCCAGCGGTCCTCTGAAGCTCCTCCCACCTTCTCAGCTGTTAGCTGACATTACTGCCCATTGCAGCATTTAAAAGCAGTGGGCTCCAGAGGTGCGCCCGCACCTGAGGGCCTCACCAGAGGGCCCTTGGCATTGCCCTTAAGTGTAGACCACATCTAAGAATCTGCATCTGCACAAGGATCCCAACATAAGCAGCCATCTAGTTTCCAAGTTTGTTTCTACCAATATATATTGTGGTGATGCACATGCAGCAGAGCCCTTTAAAACTGAAAAAAAAGAGGTTTTTTTTTCATAAACGGGGGATGGGCTCACCAAAGCATAGCTCCCAGGTAGAAAGAGAAACTAAAGCACACACTAGCAGGGCTAGCCTGAAGCCACACCCAGCCTCTAGAATAGTTGCAGGCAGAGAGAGGGTGGGGCCAGGGAAGGAAACAAGCCACAGAACATTTAAGCTGCGTCACACAGGAAGTGAGGCAGAATCAGCAGGACCGGCAGAAGAATCAGGAGAGCAAGCAGGACGTGCTCAGACACAGGAAGGACTGCAGAGAGAGACTGCCAGAGGGCAGGAAAGACTGCAGGCCAGAAGCCAGGAGGAGAGGCAGAGAGTCCAGAGAGACCAGGGGAAGAGGCAGCATTACAAGGCTGTGAGACCTGGTGGTTCAAAGGGGACCAGCCACAACTCCCAAGGCAAGTGTCAAGGTTGTGGGCAAGAAAGGAGCTGGGGAAGAAGTCAGGACTATACGTCTGATTCTGAATGCAGCAGCTCAAGTCCTGGGCCCTTGAACAGACAGTACAGAAAGTCTGATAAAAGGAGGGTTTCTGCCAGCCAAGCAACTCATATATTCCCTGAGGTGGAGTTGTTAAGGGAGAGAAGGGCAAGAGGTTCTGACCCAGTAAAAAGGGGGAGCCAGAAGCTAAAATGGGGAAAGCTTTTTAAACTTTTAGAAAAGTGCAGCAGAGTGTGCCAGAAGTTGCCCCAAGCCCTGAGCTTTATAATTCACCGGAGGAAATGGAAGTGGAGCTTTATTCAGACAGTCCAGTGTCTTCAGCAGAGTCAATGGAGTGTGGACTTTGTGTAAGCAATGTTTAATGCTTTTATAGAAGGCTGTATGATACAGGTTAAAAAGATAACACATGTGCTGGTATCAATGAATGCCTAGGAGAAGGGCAGACAAGAAGATAGAAACCTCGTGTTTAAAAGCAGCCAGTTTTACCACTGCTAAAGCCCGGTTAAGAAGGCTATTGGTTTTAAACTAAGAGGCAGCACATGGCTGGTATCCTAATCTGCAGCAGCTGAGAATGTGAATTCAAAACTGTCTTATTGCAGTTTTTGTTGAACTGTGCATTTAACAGTATTTTGCTGGTTTTGTTAAATGGAAGAAGGCAAAGTTAACAAGAGTGGAGAAAACTACTTGGAGAGATTTTGATAAGAAAGTTTTTGGAGAAAGTATCCTATTTTTGGTTATTTTTTTGGTTTGCCTTATCATGGTCATTTGTCAAAATTGATTCCACGAAGAAAACAATAAAAAGCAATTTATTTTTACAAATTGTCCTGTGTCCTCATCCACTCGTACTGCTTACAAAGCAGGCCACAACTACACAAAAAGAGTGACGACCGGCGCACCCCACTAGGCAGCCGCCTAGACAAGTGGGAGCCGCCACAATACACATTACTAATTCTCAATTATACCTCTGTTTCTCCCTTCATGAATTTCATAGTATTCACTTAATGGTAATCTTAAGCCTCCTCCTATTAAATATCCATATGACTGCAGGAGAACTGTGCTCACCTAAGATAATTCATTCAATTCCAATTAGTCATGCTTTGAGAAATAGAACTAGATGGCAAAATGGTTACCATCCAGGAAACTCGACTCGCAGATTACTTAACATAAATACAAACCCTAACTACCAACATGATTCAAATATAGATCTACATGACATGTTGTTAAAAGTCATTTTAATCAATGCAAGATCAATACAAAACAAAATTCAGATAATTTTAGACTACATATGGTAGTACAGGATAGATTTAATATGTATTACTGAGACTTGGTTAAATGTTACAGATAACGTCATCTTAAACCAAATTGCTTCATTATCATACACCTTACACAACTGCCCTAGATCTAGACATCGAGGTGGTGGAGTGCTACTTATTGCAAGAGACATGTTGAAATTTAATACTGTCTCGACATACAGCTCCAAGGGTTGCAATATTATGACCATCACAAATGAGAATCTTTCAATTTGTCTGGCATACCGTGCCCCAAACACAGGTGGTGATGAGCTCTCAATAATCCTAGACTCATTCAAACTAATACCCAGAAACCTCTTATATTTTTAGGTGATATAAACCTCTCTTCTCTTTCAACCAAAGTAGCCAAATGTATTTTTACTGATTATGCATGATCTACATTTTATACAGATTATTATTAATAAGCCAACTCACATGAAACGTTCTACACTCGTTCTTATCTTTTTAAGCAGCTTAGTTTTCAACCAAAATCGTGTTACCAATACTACATTGACAGCTGTTCCTTGGTTGGATCATTATACAATCAGCTTTGATGTGTTAGTCACCAGAGCAAGCAAATTAGCAGACCCCTCTCCAACTTTTATTAGACGATTTAAACAATTTGATAAAGAGGTCTTTCTAGAGCATGTACTTCCTCGACTTGATAAGAACTTAACAAACCTTGACACATCTATTAGAAGCTGGAATGAAGTAATACAAGATGCTGCTGTAGCTCCACATAAGAAGTCCCCCAAAAAGAGATGTTCTATTGCTCCATGGTATTCCCAAGAAATTAATAATCAAAAGAGAGCCCTATGAAAGTTGGAGTGTAGATGGCATAAGTCTATGAGTCGAGAGCATCTCACAAGATATAATGATATGCAAAAGAAATATCAAGACCTAATAAATAATTGCAGGAGGGAATATTATACATTCTCCAGGACCAAGCAGGAAGTCAGTCCTCACTTATGGGTGACGTCGGCGCCGACGGAGCCCTCACGGAGCAATTTTCCCCAGCTTTCAAAGAAAGCCTTTGGGAATTGCAGCGCGCATGCGCGGTCCCCTTCCCGCCCAAGGGTGCCATCTTAGCCAGTCTTCTTTTTTCCGCGGAGCCCTACAGACGTACCCGTCGTGTCCCCGCGAAAAAGTTGATTTTTATTCATAATTACTCTTTTGTCCTTCGGTTCGACGCCGGTCTTTTTCCCGCCCGGACTCGCGACGCCGGTCACGAGTCCTCTTCTTCTTTTTCGGTTTTTCTGACTTAGTCAGTTTTCGTTTCGGTTTTTCCCTGGCAGCCCGGTCCTTTGACCTCGCCGGGGCCCTTTTTCCCCCGATGGCTGCCAGTGGTTTCAAGCGGACCCGCGAGGGCGGCGTCGGTGGACGCTCCTGGCTCCGCGAGGGCCAGGTCGCATAGCCCCGATAGCCGCCCCGGGTCCTTGGAGAAGGAGCACCTCACGAAGCGACCTCGCCTGGAGTCGGAGCTGCCTGCTCGGGTAAGTCCTGTGGTACTTCTGGACTCACCTCAGCGACAGCCGACGTCGGGCCCGACGCCGTCGGGGCCCCAGTCGGGTGCTGCTGGGTCACCTGAGCTCGGACTCAGGTTGACGGCTTGGAGAGCAGACTGTCTGCCTTCATGGACCAAGCCAGCGGGCCACTGCTCGCTGGTCTTCCGCTGGCGCCGCTTGCCCCCGACCGCCAGGGAACCGTCGACGTCTAAGTCGACCTTGCGCGGGAGACCGAGCCGATCCATCCCGAGGCGATGCCGAAAACTCGAGTCGATCCTCGGTCGATGGCTCAACCCTCGGCCTCGCCGTTCGGAGACCCCGAAGGTCGAGCCGACTGCCGTACTCCATCCCCCCCCCCCGGGCGTCGGTGGCGGCAGGCGCCGCAGGCCCTGCCCGGGCCGAGCCCCACCGAGTCCTCGTCGGAGCTCGGTCTGGGAGTCTGAAGAGGAGAGAGTTCGCCCTCGATTCTTTTTCGGAACATCAGGTTGTGTCCCCTCGGACTCAGCCTGAGTCCGAACCCTCGGAAAGCAGTCCCCCCACGGAGGATGCCCGGTTCTCGGACTTCTTCAGGGAATATGGCCAAGGCTTTGGCCTTCCCTGCGGCCCCAGAGGAGGCAGCCTCGAGCCGAAGAGCTCGATCGCCCGCCAGTATTGACTCTCCCAGCCAGGGGAACACGTTTACCTGTGCCGGTTCCTCCCAGGCTGGAAGACTACTTCTTCCGCAATGTGGGAAGTAGGGTCCAGCCACCTCGCCGGTCCTGAGGCAAGGCGGAGTCGATTCTAATCTCTATCGAAGGTCCGCACAGAGCCCTGGCTTCCAAAAAGACACAGCTACCACCACCATTCCATGGTAGTGGAAGCGACCATGCATCGTCTCTTAAGAAGCCAGGAAGATTGACACTCCTCGGTGCCGCGTGTCCGCTGGCAGGGGAGGCCCGTAACCTGGATGGCCTTGGTAAGAAGTCGTTTCCAGGGCTCCTATGGCTCGCATGTCGTGTCCAGAACCCTACCAGCTATACATGGGCATTGGTATCTCCGAGAACTGGCTAAGGAGACTAGGCCGGCTTTCTCCGGCTCGGTTTGTTCAGCAGGAACCCTTGCGGAGGTTCCTGGCCTTGTCCACTGGCATTCGCGGGAATGCTCCAAAATTCATGTCACCAGAGCAAGGCCTTATGAATGGCTTGTGAAGCATAGGGCTCGAGTCGGCCGCGAGCGGGCTCATCGAGTGCCCGCCGGACAGGCTATGGCTTCAGCTGCGTCTGACCCTTGAGCCCTGGGTGGCAGGACAGAGTTGGTCGATGTCCCTTCCGAGGCGGAAAACCTCTTGTGGCAAGCCCATTGGCTGATAAGAGCTGCACAAATTGAGGACTGGAGGACCTCTCACTCATGCCTAGGCTTTCTAGGAAGACCTCCTGGCCCCTTCCCAGAAAAAGAATGGGCTGCGGAAAGGAAGTCCTTTTTACTCCGAGGGAGAAGGCGGCTGCTACGAACAGTAACCCCCCACTATTCAGGCCCCTGCATCTCCCCAACAGGGCCAGCAGGCCAAAGGGAAGCGGGGGTAAACGGGTCACAGTAGGCAACGCAAGCCCCCAAGCCTGCCACCACCAGCCCCTGCTCCGCAGGGTTGGGCGGTTTTTGACGCCTTAAGCATAGCCCTCTCCCCCCCCGCTCTGGTTCCTCACCAGCCACCGCCCGAGGCCGGCTGGTTCACTTTCGCCCACAAGGTTGGTCCAGCATCACCATCAGATGCCTTGCTGGCTTCCAAACAGTCGTTGCGAGAAGGGGGGGGGGGGGGGGACTCATCTTCTTCCACTTCCCACCAGGTCCCCTCCCTCCTATTTTCCGGGAATCGAACCTCCACGAACCCCCTCTGCACAGGGAATTACTCCTTCAGCGAGTTAGCAGGTCTTATACCCCGGGAACAGGCGGTGGAGAACCGGTGCCCCAGAGCCACCCCCGAAATGGTCAAAGGCTTATTTTATTTCCAGGTATTTTCTAATACCAAACAAGAACAAGGACGCGGCCTCCAAGACCCATTCCTGGACTTGCGCCAACCACTCAACAAGTTTCCTCCGTGTGCGGGAGAAGTTCAAGAGTGCTTAACCCCTTGGAATCACTTCTGCCCTACCTACAGCATGGGACGATTTGGCTATGCTCCTTGGATGCTAAAGGATAGCCTACAGCACATCCTCATCCACCCAACCACCGCCAATACCTAAGGTTTGTGGTGGAGGAAATCACTTACCAGTACAGAGTGACTGCCCTTTGGCCTGTCCTCCGCACCGCGAGTGCTTCACAAAATGTCTCGCGGTCGGTGGCGGCCCATCTCAGGTCTTCACGGCCTCTATGTCTTTCCGTACCTCGACGACTGGCTCATCAG